>OY998255.1:67636413-70036413 GCA_963922045.1 Persicaria maculosa
TGAATTACAAAGTAGGAATTGAAATATATAGGGTTCTCTAAGGCCTGATGGGCCGATTCTACTAACTAAAGAAGATAAAAGAGATTAAATAATGACTTAAAGGAATTAAATAAAATTACCCCTAACGTTTCCTAAAATAACTTAAGTAAAGAAAGTTACTAAAAATAACAAAAGGAAGTTCTTTATTCCCGTCAAAACAGTAACAGCTTGCAAAGATGTTGATTTTCGGCCAAGCTCTAGGATGAATCTGGAAAAACCTTCAACAGCAAAGTTGTAGATCTCTTCGTCCTCGTTCCAACAAGGTATGGCACGTCTCAATCCGATTAATATTGAATCCATACGACCCATTTTACAGAGACGTCGAAAATCTGTCAAATATTCTGAATGAGTCTAAAACTTCATTTGCATCTTTGGATCTTCTCCCATGGTGGAGCCTTCTTCTTCCTTTTTAGAAGGACATCATCCGAAGGTGTCTTGGATGGTCCCGCATCATTTAAACTCCTCAAATTTTTTTTCATTATTGGTTCCAATGATTAGATAGAAATTGCATTTGATTAATCTTATTTCAATTTGGTGGTTACCATCTTCTCTCCCAATTTGAGGAAGTTTGTTCAACACAGGAGGGATTGAAGTCATAAATGAAGGAATTGTGTCCTTTAATAAAATGTGCAATGACTAAACATGGAATAGGACGATTGATAGAGATATACAATCCGATTATTTTAGGAGTCGTAGTGCATTGCTAGAAGTCAACTGCGATTAATGGTGTTAAAACGGTTTAACTCCATGACTATTATAAACGGATCCCATGAGGTCACACACTTTGAGTTGACGGACTGGATTAACAGAATTGATGATTGATTAGTAATATATATATGTTATATATTATTAATAATAAATATTATTTATTTAAGAAATAAATAAATGTTAGTTATTTAAGAAATAACATTCCGTAAACTTGTTATGGGTGTACATAACCCTTTTGGTCTTACCTAATTAATATACTCCTAATTAATTTGGATTAATGGAGAGTTAAAAGGGAAAAGACGTTTGCATGTATGCTTTCATTTTGGACGTTTCATTTTTATAAACGGATGTTCAGTTAAAAGCTTGAAAAACTATTCAAAGGGGGAGGCATGCAGAGAATACATTAGATTTGCTAAATTTTCTCAAAGTGCATACCGAGCGAGAGCAACAGTAGAAAAACAAAAGGAAATCAAAGTGTTGATTTCAAAAGGTTGTTCACGTACCACCATCATCAATCCCAAGCAATTCGATTGCTAGTCTTTTGACCTTTGTCCTAGCAGCCGAAGGCTAAGGAGATCTAGACACCGGGCTCGTGTGGACTAATTAGAGAAGTCACGTTTGGGGCTTTCGATCTCTTCCGATTCCAACCAGATTCGATCCGGTTCACGCATCAAAGGTATATACTCTAAACAATGATTGATCTATCAATTATGCATGAAGATCCTTGTGATTAGATGTTAGATTTGATCTGAGATTCCGCTTAACGCATCTAATAATCCTTCAATTGGTATCAGAGCCATCTTGCATAAATTGATACGATCAATAGATTAATTGTTAATTTTGATGCGGATCTTGATTTAAATTGATGGTAAATTATATATGGATAAAATGTAAAATTGAAATGTAGATTTTGATGAATTGAGAGATGAAATTGTATGAATTGACATGGAAATAGAATACCACCGATCTGAGTCGGATTCGATCCGAATCGATGATGGAATCGAAACAGTGGATGATTTCCGAGTGTATATTTGGCTAGATCTCAAAATATACTTGATATAACATATTTGCCGTAAAATATTTGGTTGTAAAATATTTGCTGGTGAATTGAGATTTTGCCCATTAAATTAAGATGAATAATATTATGATATTGTTTATTTTGATTATTTCCTAAAAGTTAGGAAATCCCACTTAAGATTAATATTTGATATTATATCTTTTTCATACAATTTAATCCAATTATTACATTTTATGGTTAATATTGATTAATACCATATAAGGATTTAAATTTTAAATTGAGATTAATTATTATGCCTGTTTTATATTATGATATATTGCTTGCATATATAAGGTGACTAGTATGGCCCATAAATACGATCTGCGCATCGTTATGTTTTTTTGTACACGATCTGCGTATCGTTATGTATTTTTGTATTTAATTTTCGGTAATTAGATTATTAGAAAATATTGTAATACAAGAAGAAGAAGACATAAGAAGTTCAAGGATGGAGATCCATGAAGGATGCGAGGGTGGAGACTCGTGAAGATTAGATCTTTAAAATTTTGCATCGTAGGGGTCATACTAGGATCACAATTATTGCATTTTGAATGCTTTATTTTAAGTTTTTATATTGTCTTTATTTATGACATTTTTTTCACTTATAAATAAAAGGCAAATAAAAGACTTAAGTTCCTAAGGTAAATTGGGGCAATGCCTTTCCATATCATAACCCATTAAGTTCTGGATTTTTGGTTGGATGGGCTTCACAAAAGTGAGGGTGTCTTTCCATAATCTTGGGCTAATGAGGGTGAATCTATACGGGGATTCATAAACCTTGATATGGTTGTACCCAACGAGAGACCAAAAGGCAAAGTTTTGGATCTTGAGGCATGTGGATGATTTTACATTGGATGTGGATCATCAACCAAGAATTATAAGGAGTTATAATTAGTAATTGTTACTTACCTTGAACACACAAGACTTAAGGCAGTGCAAACGTACGTTGGGTCTTGTCTGTAATAGGATCTTGGAATCATTTTATTCACAGGGAACGATAACAACTTGAATAAAATGCGCATTTACTTAGTTTAAAGGTGTTTAATTTTAAGTAATTTGCATTTCGAACATATACTGATTTGCATGTCATTTCCTTTTATATATAGGCATTATGTCGAACGATAATTTGAAATTCACCCTGCGCTCAATAATTGAGAAGAACAAATTGAATGGAACAAACTTTCTCGATTGGGAAAGGAATCTGAGAATTGTTCTCAGGTCCGAAGGGCGTGAGGACGTCCTGAACACCCCTATCCCTACTATCACCGACGACTCATCAGATGAGGAGAAGGTGAGAGTAACGGAGTTAAAGAGTGAGTCTTTGCCTATTACTTGTCTGATGCTAGCAGGCATGGAACCTGACCTTCAAAAGAGGTTTGAACATCAGGATGCCTACACTATCATCTCCAACCTGAAAGTACTGTTTCAGGAACAGGCAAGGATTGAACGATATGAAACTCACAAGGCTATATTGGATAGCAAGCTTGTGAAGGGAAAGCCAGTAGGTCCCCATGTGTTCAACATGATCGGCCTTTTTAGCTGTATGGAAACACTGGGCACCCCATATGACCAAGAGTTGGCCACAGATATCGTCTTGCACTCGTTACATGATGGCTTTGCCTCATTCAGGATGAACTACTATATGCATGGTATTAAGAAAAACCTGAACGAACTCCATGGTATGCTCAAAGCTGCTGAGCAAAATACTCCCACTGACAACAAGAAGGAAGTTCTTAACGTCAACAGAGGGAAAGGGTTCAAGAAGGTAGCCAAGAACAAGAACAATACCCAAGGGAAGGGTAAGGAAGTTGCAAAACCTAAGGGTGGTGAGAAGCCAAGGGTGGCTACAGACCATGATTGTTTCCACTGTAAGGCTAAGGGACACTGGAAAAGAAACTGTCCCAAGTACCTGGAAGACAAGAAGAATGGGACTTTGAGTTCCAACACTTCAGGTATTTATGTTATTGAATTACTGTCAACCAATGTCCTCACATTAGATAATGGTCCTACTTGGGTATTAGATACCGCATGTGGTGCTCACATTATTTCAAATGTGCAGGGACTAAGAAATAGGAGACAAGTGAAGAAAGGGGAGATAGACCTACGCGTCGGAAATGGAGCAAGTGTTGCTGCACTTGTCGTAGGAGATTTTAGTTTATATCTTCCTTCTGGTTTAATCGTAGAACTGAATAATTGTTATTTTGTTCCTAGCATTACAAAGAACCTTGTTTCGGCTGCAGTAATTTATTCTGAAGGTTTTAATTTTAGCACTACAGATGAAGGTATAATTATTCACAAGAATGATATCTTCTATGCTCGTGCTCAAGATATTAATGGAATATTTGTATTCGACCTTACAACAGAATCTTATAACATAAATACAAAAAGGCAAAAATCAAGTAAGTTGAGTGAAGCCTACCTATGGCACTGTCGTTTGGGTCACATCAGTTTAAACCGCATGAAGAAGCTCCATAAAGATGGACTTCTAAAAGACGTGGATTGTGAATCCATTGATACATGTGAGTCATGTTTGATGGGCAAGATGACGAGGTCACCTTTCAAAGGAACAAATGAAAGGGCTACTGAGCTATTGGGCATTATACATACTGATGTATGTGGGCCAATGAGTACAGAAGCTAGAGGTGGTTATAAATACTTCATCACATTTACTGATGACATGAGTAGATATGGATATATTTACCTTATGTCACATAAATCGGAATCCTTTGAAAAGTTCAAGGAATTTCAAAATGAGGTAGAGACTCAAACTGGCAAGAAAATAAAAGCACTTCGATCAGATCGTGGTGGTGAGTACTTGAGCCATGAATTTGATCATCATTTGAAAATTTGTGGGATAGTAACACAGTTGTCTACTCCAGAAACACCACAGCTTAACGGTGTATCTGAAAGGAGAAACAGGACCCTATTAGACATTGTCCGATCTATGATGAGTTTTGCTGACCTTCCGGTATCCTTCTGGGGATATGCCCTCACAACTGCCGTACTTACACTAAACAGGACTCCGTCTAGAGCTGTAGACAAAACTCCATATGAGATATGGACTGGAAAGGTTCCAAAATTGTCTTTTATGAAGATATGGGGATGTGAAGCTTATGTAAAACGTTTACAAACGGATAAGCTTGCCCCTAAATCAGATAAATGCTATTTTATAGGGTATCCAAAAGGTAGTTTTGGATATTACTTCTAGAGTCCCGCTGAACAAAAGGTGTTTGTTGCAAGGGATAATGTCTTTTTGGAAAGAGAGTTCATTTCCAACAAGTCAAGTGGGAGAAATATTCATCTTGAACCAGTTCATGATGAAGAGCAACAAACTCAACAACGAGATGACATAGATGATGTCGAGGACGAGTTGATGGTTTTGGAAGGCCAAGGGCCCCAAATCATCCAAGAACCGGAACAAGAGGATCCACAAACAGTTGTGGAAACTGTTCCAGCTCCAGTTGTTGAACCAGTTGAACCCACCCGTAGATCAGATAGGCCAAGGGTACAACCAAGACGTTATGATGATTTCATCTTGAATGTAAACCATGATGTTCTTCTGTTAGAACATGATGAGCCTAATACCTATAAGCAAGCAACGACGGGTCCAGACTCCAAGAAATGGCTTGGGGCCATGAGATCCGAAATGGATTCGATGTTTGAAAATCAAGTGTGGGACTTGATAGATTTGCCAGATGGGGTAAAACCCATAGGGAGCAAATGGGTTTTCAAACTCAAGACAGATAAGGATGGAAAGGTATCTGTATACAAGGCAAGATTAGTTGCCAAAGGTTTTAAACAGATTCATGGTATAGACTATGATGAGACCTTTTCACCAGTTGTCATGATAAGATCCATTAGGATAATCCTTGCTATTGCGGCCTATTATGATTATGAGATTTGGCAAATGGATGTCAAAACCGCCTTCCTGAATGGGTTCTTGGAAGAGGATGTGTACATGACACAACCAGAGGGTTTTGAAGATCCAAGTGATGCAGGGAAGGTATGCAAGCTTAAGAGGTCTATATATGGACTTAAGCAAGCATCAAGGAGTTGGAACTTTCGGTTTGATGAAAAGATCAAAGAGTTTGATTTCATTAGATGCGAAGAGGACCCTTGTGTATACAAGAAGTTTAGTGGGAGTAAAGTGGTCTTCCTAGTCTTGTATGTGGATGACATACTACTTATTGGGAATGACATTCCGATGCTAGAGTCCGTTAAGGAGTGGCTGAAGAAATGTTTCTCAATGAAGGACTTGGGAGAGGCAGAGTATATACTTGGAATAAAGATCTATAGAGATAGATCTAAGAGATTGCTTGGATTGAGTCAGGGAACTTATATAGATAAGATTCTCAATAGATTCAAAATGCAAGATTCCAAGAAAGGGTTTTTACCTATGCAACATGGTGTATATCTTAGCAAGAAGCAGTGTCCTAAGGCACCTACTGAGCTAGAGAAGATGAGTAAGATTCCTTATGCTTCTGCTATAGGATCTATCATGTACGCTATGGTGTGTACACGACCTGATGTTGCATATGCTTTGAGCATGTGTAGCAGATACCAATCGAATCCAGGAGAGGCACATTGGTGTGCAGCTAAGAACATCCTGAAGTACTTGAGAAGAACCAAGGATGATTTCTTAGTATATGGGGGTGATGACCAGTTGATCGTACAAGGCTATACTGATGCAAGCTTCCAGACTGACTGAGATGGCTTTGAGTCTCAATCGGGATATGTTTTCATCCTTAATGAAGGAGCTGTGAGCTGGAAGAGCTCCAAACAAGACACAGTTGCCGATTCTACGACAGAAGCTGAATATATAGCCGCTAGTGAAGCAGCTAAGGAGGCTGTCTGGATGAGGAAGTTCATAGATGAACTCGGTGTTGTTCCTAGCATTTCAGGGCCTATTGACATCTATTGTGACAACAAAGGTGCCATAGCCCAAGCCAAGGAACCGAGTTCAAGCTCCAAATCCAGACACGTTATGAGGAAGTATCACCTTATTCGACGCATAGTCACTGAGGGTGACATTAAGATGTGTAAGGTGCATACAGATGACAACATTGCAGACCCATTGACAAAGCCAATGCCTAGGCCCAAGCATGATAGTCACACTAGGGCTAAGGGTCTCAGACACATTGGAGAATGGCTTTGAGATTGCTTTCTATTACATTTTATGTTTAGAGTGTTAGACACTATGTTTATGTTCGACTGGATGATTTTATGATATATGATATTTCATCTTTATTTATATATTGTGTTAAGCGATAATAAATAAAATGTCCAAATAATTCGTAGTTCGCAAATGGGCTTATCTTAAGTGTTTTGGTGAATGAAACCCCATTAAGTGAAATGCAGTTATGAATTATTGAAAGTCCGTAGTCCGAAATCATCAACTTGGACATAGATGATTTTATTAATGACTATATTGTAAGTTGACTGATAGCGCCATGTTTCATGGGCTATAGGGACATGGAGATGTCTAGTCAATTACATATATATGTATGGATGATACATATAGGACAGACCCACCTTAAGACTCTACAAAAGGGATTGCAAAGTTTTAAGTTAAACCATGATTAGTAGATTCCTCAGACATGAGTATGTTATTGTCTCTCTTGATGATTGGTATTTCTTTGACACGGCTAAACGCTTTCCGTAACAGGGAGTTATAAAGGTCGTAGTTAGGATTGCCAAAAGTTGAGTGGGAGTCATAGTCATACAAGACTGGAGATGTCCTCCTTCTTCATGCATACTGTGATGCATCGAAAAGGAAAGGTGTCTAGGCCACTTGAAGAGCGAGAACTGAAAATGCATGGCCATGCTCGGATGGATTATTTGTAATCATCCGTTTAATTGACAGTTCAAACTCGGAGTTCAAGAAACATATTTGACAACAGATATGAATGTCACCATATCTTCAAATAAGACATTAAGAGACATGGGTATCTTATATTGCACACTTGTTTAAGGACAAGTGGGAGATTGAAGGAATTGTGTCCTTTAATAAAATGTGCAATGACTAAACATGGAATAGGACGATTGATAGAGATATACAATCCGATTATTTTAGGAGTCGTAGTGCTTTGCTAGAAGCCAACTGCGATTAATGGTGTTAAAACGGTTTAACTCCATGACTATTATAAACGGGTCCTATGAGGTCACACACTTTGAGTTGACGGACTGGATTAACAGAATTGATGATTGATTAGTAATATATATATATGTTATATATTATTAATAATAAATATTATTTATTTAAGAAATAAATAAATGTTAGTTATTTAAGAAATAACATTCCGTAAACTTGTTATGGGTGTACATAACCCTTTTGGTCTTACCTAATTAATATACTCCTAATTAATTTGGATTAATGGAGAGTTAAAAGGGAAAAGACGTTTGCATGTATGCTTTCATTTTGGACGTTTCATTTTTATAAACGGATGTTCAGTTAAAAGCTTGAAAAACTATTCAAAGGGGGAGGCATGCAGAGAAAACATTAGATTTGCTAAATTTTCTCAAAGTGCATACCGAGCGAGAGCAACAGTAGAAAAACAAAAGGAAATCAAAGTGTTGATTTCAAAAGGTTGTTCACGTACCACCATCATCAATCCCAAGCAATTCGATTGCTAGTCTTTTGACCTTTGTCCTAGCAGCCGAAGGCTAAGGAGATCTAGACACCGGGCTCGTGTGGACTAATTAGAGAAGTCACGTTTGGGGCTTTCGATCTCTTCCGATTCCAACCAGATTCGATCCGGTTCACGCATCAAAGGTATATACTCTAAACAATGATTGATCTATCAATTATGCATGAAGATCCTACGATTAGATGTTTAGATTTTCGGTTTCGGTTCGGTTCGGTTCGGATCGAATCTGGTTCTCTTCCGATTTTCGGTTTCGGTTCCAATTTTGAGATTTTCGGTTTCGGTTCGGTTCGGTTCGGCCCGGTTCGGTTAGGTTTTGGGCCGATGCACACCCCTAGTGAATATCACCACCGTCACCCACCGGAGATTGAGTGAAAGAGCGTCGCCGCCGCATCACCACTTTCAGATTTAGGGTTGACAATAGTGCCAAAGGTCAAAGGGGTTTTATACAGAAAGTGTAGAAGGCCGAATGAATTTTATTTTTCTTTTTTAAAAAGCAAGTTCAAGTTAAAATAAAAATTTGAAAAAGAAGAGAATCGATCCCGAGTTGCCTATCATTTGAGTAAAGTCCCTTGCGTACCTAGCCAATTGAGCCACCCAACTTTTCTGATTCAAAGAGGACGGTAAAATACTAATACTATATTACATATAGATTTATATAAAAAAAATTAAACGGTTCGACGGTTCGTGTTGGGTACCCGACAAGGGGAAATGCCCGATCCGAACACGAACCGTTTATTATCGTGTTTTACCGGTTCGTGTCGTGTCTTTTTTGGTTCGTGTTTTTTCGTGTCGTATAGTCGTGTTTTCGTGTCGGGTCAGTCGTGTCGGGTTTTTCTGCACACCCCTAACCTCAAGTACTTGCGAAGATCGAAACGATGTATCTCCTCAGTTCGAACACACAATAGCTCTTTTCGTGCTTCCTGTCTATCAAAGTCCGACTCGGACCGATGACTGGGGGTCGTGTGCACAGGCGCACATGCGCTAGTAGCCTAGCACACAAGCCGAGTGAGATTCCATTCTAAAACCAATTGGCAATAGAAGGAGTAGCCCACCGACTCATATACTAGGGCTTGATATGTTCAACTTTCCGATGTGGGACACTTTTGGTCTCACTCACATCTCTAACACGCCCCCGCAAGTGCAACTAGGGTCGTCTTTCGCCTCTAGTTGACACTTGGACATCGAGTCTAGCATCTCATTCTCTTTTTAGCTAGCCCAGGATCGAGAGTTGGGCCGTTTGACTTTTCCGCTCTGATACCATACTGAAGTCCGTTGGGACTCGGGATCTGGGGTCGTGTGCACACGTGCGCCCTTGCACTAATAGCCTAGTACATAAGCCGAGCGGGGTTCCATCCTAAAACCAATTGGCAATAGATGGGTTAGCCCACTAGCTTATATATTAAGGCTTCTTTGTTCATGTAATCAATGTGGGACTCTTTTGGTCTCTTCACATCTTTCATTCTCTCAACACGCCCCCGCAAGTGCAACTAGGGTCGTCTTTTGCCTCTAGTTGACACTTGGACAACGGGTCTAGCATCTCATTCTCTTTTTAGCTAGCCCAGAATTAAGAGTCGGGCCGTTTGGCTTTTCCGCTCTGATACCATGCTGAAGTCCGTTGGGACTCGGGATCGGGGGTCGTGTGCACACGTGCACCCTTGCGCTAATAGCCTAGCACATAAGCCGAGCGATGTTCCATCCTAAAACCAATTGGCAATAGAAGGAGTAGCCCACCGACTCATATACTAGGGATTGATATGTTCAACTTTCCGATGTGGGACACTTTTGGTCTCATTCACATCTCTAACACTGTCAAAGGAGAAATTGCATTCTTGAATAAAGTTATTCACCTAAAACACATGAATTCAAGTAGAATATATGAAACTCCACTTCCACGGTTCCCCAATAGGAATAGAAGCAAACGTATTGTATAGATATGAAAGAAAACCAAAATAAATAAATAAATTAGACCCAACTGAATGCTACTGACAAGTGAAAATCATATGCTTCTGATCTGACTTGTGCCTCACTAATCTCTACATCTTCAAGAAGACATGAAGCAACTAAGTGCAATTTGTCTCTCAATATAGCAAAGAAATCAATAGATACTTGCATATCATGCAATTTGATAGATCCTTTCTGAACCACATCACTTGAGTTCTCTTCAATTCTAATATCTTCTTTAAAACTCTGGACTTGTTGTCCAAATAATTCCAACTGTAAACTAAACTTGAATCCAATGTCTTCTGGCTGGTAGATGGCCCATTTTCAACAGTTTTTTTTACTGGAATCAACAGAAGGATCGAAGCATTCTAATTTTGGGTGAACAAATTTGAAATTATACCAGGGATATATTTTTCTAAACCCTGAATAGTAGCTTCATTTCTAGGTGCAATGACAGCTTCATAGGTAACGCTTTGATGATCTTCATTCGACTCCAATAGATTCTGGCAAGGACTGTCCATGATGTTCTGGTTTTGTGCTATGATCCTGTAATATGAATAAGATTTAAGGAACCATATTACAAAAAAAAAAAAAGAATCCCAAAGACACATGTCCAAATGCAGAAAATCATATATTGAGACATCATTCAATAGAGCAACATAAATCAAAGACAGTAGTAATCTTACATAACACAAATGGAAAATAGAATGAGAAGAATGTATAAAGGATGGAAGCTGATTTAGAAATATGAAATTGAGAATAGATAACAATAGTAATCTTACCAAAGGCACAAAATCATATATTGAGACCTCAGTTTTCTTTCATGTAATTTTCCCCTTTGAAGCTGCTGACAATTGAAAAACTGGTGAGAAAGATATCAGTATGGGTGAATTAGAGCAACATAATAATGAGATAATGACATAAAATCCAATAGTGCGTACCTGAGATGCAACATCGACTCTAATTTCATCAACAACCTATGCTCAGAGCGAACATTGCCATCAATCAGGAAAGCTCTAAACATAATAAGAAGAATGTATGAAGGATGGAGGCTGATTTACAAATATGAAATTAAGAACAGATTTGAAGGTCCTGAATTTTAAAAATAGAATCTCAAAGAAACATATCCAAAGGCAGAAAATCATATATTGAGACCTCATTCAATAGAGCAACATAAACTCAAAGACAGTAGTAATCTTACATAACACAAATGGAAAACATAATGAGAAGAATGTATGAAGGATGGAAGCTTATTTAGAAATATGAAATTGAGAATAGATAACAGTAGTAATCTTACCAAAGGCACAAACCCCTATACTGAGACCTTAATTTTCTTTCCAGTAATTTTCCCCTTTGAAGCCGCCGACAATTGAAAAATTGGTGGGAACGATATCAGTATGGGTGAATTAGACCAACATGATAATGTGATAATGACATAAAATCCAATAGTGCGTACCTGAGATGTAACATCGACTCCAATTTCATCAGCAACCTATGCTTAGAGAGAACATTGCCATCAATCATGAAAGCTCTAAACAGAATAAGAAGAATGTATGAAGGATGGAGGCTGGTTTACAAATATGAAATTAAGAACAGATTTGAAGGTTATGAATTTTAGAAATAGAATCTCAAAGAAACATATTCAAAGGCAGAAAACCATATATTGAGATCTCATTCAATATAGCAACAAAAACTCAAAGACAGTAGTAATCTTATATAACACAAATGGAAAACAGAATGAGAAGAATGGAAGCTAATTTAGAAATATGAAATTGAGAATAGGTAACAACAGTAAGCACAAACCCATATATTTAGACCTCAGTTTTCTTTCCTACAATTTTCCCATTTGTAACACCAAATCAGAAGTTACGATTTTTTTAGAAAATATGAATAAATTAAAAATATTAACAAACTGGTAATGTGATAAAAAAAATCAATAACAGATAAGATACTTTAACAAAATGATTTTCAAATGTTAGATTTGATAAGATTTGGACAGAATTAATAGAATGAGTTTCAAATGATATACTATTAAATTAGGAAAAATGACCAACAATAATACCAACTATCGTCCGTGAACCAAAAATAATACGAACTTTAAAATTTACTAATTGGTATACAAACTATCTTATATTAAACCAATATCAACACAATAGCTAAAATTTACCAACGAAAAATAATCTGGACTTAAAATATAATTAACAAAAAGTTTGGGAGAAATTAAAAGAACTCATCTTCATCCATGGAGGCTCGAGCAAGGATGGTAAGGGAACCCTAAATCTGAAATTTGAATGGTTTTTGTTTTCGAATTGGCCATGAAAGTTAACAAATTTGAAATTCCTATCTTAAAATCTACAAAAGCCCTTCCTTAATTGAAAGAAGAAACCAGATGGAAATTTTGTGTTCTTCGTAGTTGAGGTTGCAGGGTGGAAGGGACAGTGTTGAGAGACGTTGTGGCGGTGACAGTGAGCGAGCACGGAGACGAACTGCGAGAAGACGGTGCAGGCGTCGGCCTCGGAGAAGAGAGCGGCTGCGGAGAGGCGGTCAAAGAGAGTGGAGGCCATGGACTCGCTGAGGTCGGAGACAATGACGGCGGTGGGAGTCGGAGCGGTTACGTAGAGGTTGTAGATCTGGAGGATGTTGGGGTACGGGGAGAGAAGGAGAAGGAGGAGCTCGGGGTGCACCGAGGGAGTCGCCGACAAGAGAGCGCTTGTCGAGGGACTTGACAACGAAGGAGGCACTGGAGGAGTGGGAAAAGCGGCGGTGGAAAGGAGGAAGATGATGAACAGTCACTCCAATTTTACAAAATTTTCCCAAATTTCTTATTAATTATATTTTTGAGTTTAAATTGTTTTTCATTTTTGAATTTTAGCCATGGTAACAAAATTGGTTTAATTTGATATAGTTTGTATATCAATTAGTAAATTTTAAAGTTCGTATTATTTTTGGTTCACGGGTGATAGTTGTTATTATTCTCGGTCATTTTTCCATTAAATTAAATTAAATTGAAATCCAATTAGATGTTAAGATTTTGACGGAAAATAGGAACAATTTAAAAAAAAATAACAAACCTATATCAGTCATTCATTCGTGCTTCTAAATACAAAATCAATATGTATCTACAAAATCTTATTCATTGCAAGAGCGTCCGAACTCAAGCACCGACTTTGGGAATTCACTTCTCCCCCGAAGCAAGCTCTTTGTGGTTGTGACAATGTTTTTTTTTTTTTTTTTTTTTTTTTTTTTTTTTTTTTTTTTTTTTCTGGCGGCCTACTCCTCCCAAGAGCGTCCAAACCCAACCCCCAACTTTCAGAATCGACTTCTCCTCCGAAAGAGGGAGGGAGAAAGTGAAGATGTAGACGCTGTCAGGCTCTTCAGGGAGAAATTCCGAAATGGAATTTGAAAACAAAGGATATGAAAAAAGGGGAACGAATAAGGAGAAGGAGATGGGCATCGGAAGGGGTGGGATCTTTGACGCTGAAGACATGGCGAACTGCTCATCCAGCTATATAATTATTCTAAAACTTTACATTATACAATATATTTTATGTTTTTTTTATATAAGGTAAGGATTCGGGCGGGGGATAATTACAATTAACCCACCGCCCGATGGCGTCCCCGTGAACGAGCTCAACGATCTCAACAGGAACGCAATCTGCGACGAAATGCGACGAGAGGCCCATATGCGCAAGCCGATCAGCCACCTGATTGCCCTCCCTGAAGATGTGTGTGAAGGTGACCCACTGAAAGGAGCGACATAGTCCAAGAGCATCCGAGATCGACATGTCAATCTCCCACGGACATTGCCAAACACCCCGTAGGGCGTTTATGATAGCGAGGCAGTCACCTTCGATCTCCAGCCGAAGAAAACCCCGCTTGGAGGCTTCGAGAAGACCCGAGACAAGGCCATAACACTCCGCCTGAATGGCTGAAACCGATCCATGACCACGGGCGCCGACCCACAGGACAGGACCCTACCCTGACAATCACGGATAACAAAACCAGACGCCGCTCGGTTTGACCCCGTTCGAGCACCATCGAAGTTTAGTTTGACAAAATCATCAACATGCTTTTTCCATCTGACCACTTTAGATTTTGATTTCCTCTTTTGAGAAGAGGTAGGTTTTTGTTTGTCAGTTTGATCTATTTGGTCGTCTTCTCCTGCTTTTTTCCACGTTTTTCTAAATTGTTTGATATTTTGTATCCACTATGCCAATGAATTGCTATTGCTATTATCAAAAGTGATTTTGTTCCTCATCGACCAGATGCCCCACTGCGCAAAAGCGAGGATTGATTTTTGTTCCGGGGGTAGTTGGTGGAAATTTTCCGTAATAATATCCTTGTATGACTTGTTTTCTTTGTTCGTGTTTCGAATCGTTTGTTCAATCTTCCTGTCGAGACTTCCTACCAAGGATAATGAGATTTGATATTCGGTAAAGAGGTGAATGTTGTCTTCGTCTTGTTGAGAGCATAAGGAGCACTTCAGTGACACGTGGATTCCTGTGCTCTGTAGTCTAACTTTTGTTGGGGTTCCGTTCAATAGGTTTTTTCATAGGAAGTTTTTAATTTTGGGGGCAGTCGATTTTCCATATCCAATCCATTGGGTCTGCGTTGGTCCTTCTAGTTCTAGTCACATGATCTAATGCACTCGCCGTAGAGAACCAACCATTTTTGCTGGCTTTTCAATAAAGTCTGTCTTCAACTTCGTTGGAGGGTATGTAGACATCTAGAATTTTATCTACAATTTCCAGCGGAAGATAAAGATTCAGCTTGTCTTTATTCCTTGTCTGATGAAGTTGTCATCATACAATATATT
Source organism: Persicaria maculosa (assembly GCA_963922045.1). NCBI lineage: Eukaryota > Viridiplantae > Streptophyta > Magnoliopsida > Caryophyllales > Polygonaceae > Persicaria > Persicaria maculosa. The sequence continues at coordinate 67,651,622 of OY998255.1, forward strand.
TTATGTGAAATAATAAAAGTTAAATTCAACTTATTTTCTCTTTAATAAAAAATTTAATATTTTATAAAGTATAATTTCTATATTTTTATCGATAATAAATGTCAAATAAACTTAAATGGAGAGAATATAATATTTATTTATTCCCCGAGACACCAAAAAGGAAACAAATTAATCACGGACAGCTTAAAACCTGAATCTTGAACAACAAACATCTGGAAGGGTCATTATCCAGAAGGCCCACACAAACGCAATTAAGAAAACCTAATGCAGACGAAAACCAACAGCGCCTTCGAGTGAATTCGTCACCGCCACGACAACGCCCTGAACAACCGCCTTTGGAGCCACCGCCGACAAGATCTCCCTTATTAGCTAATTTCCCCCTCATACAATTTCCGTTGTGTGCAAAGGAGGAGGTGCGAGACCCTAATCCCGAATTCGATGCGTGCGAAAGTCGATCGTTAAGGTGACTTTCCCCTTTATTGTTTTCTTTCATTGTTGCGGACGAATTCGTGCCCTCTCTCGTCGATCTTTGTATTTTCTTGCTTGTACGTTGGAGTTTTCCGATCTTTTCTGTTCTAATTGGTTCCTATTTTGACGATCGTGAATCTTGTTGCCGGTACGCGAGGAATTCAGGCTTTAGAACTTGTAATCGTTTTAGGTTTTTTTTTAATAGTATCACCGTCAAAATTTTATATGATGTCTCCTGATTGTGTTCTGCTGATGATATCCATTGGATTTCACATGCTTGTGATATAAAAGTAGAGGATCGAAGGGATATATATTTTCTTTGCTGAATTTGAATTATGATGATATAAGATTTTCTTTATGGTAGGTATATGATTTAAGGATTTAGTGGCATCATATTGTTTGCTAACAGCGTAACATTATTCACGGGTGGTTTGCCTTCTAATGGTGGATCTGACTGTTGAATGGAACTGAATTGGTTGTTAGTAGGATGGATTTTCATTATTTGTCATGGAATTGTTATTTTTATGTGGTATCATAAAACAATTGGAGAGATGGGAAGGGATTCCAGCTTTTTATGTAGAAGTTGATAGTTCGCCTGATCAGTGTGAATTTTGTGCCTGTTTTTCTTTCTGTTGCAGCTTCATTGCTAGGCATTTTCTTGATACTGTTGTGGAGTCTTTTCAGTCATCATTAAGATCGAGGATACATGTATATGATACGTTTATGGGTAGATAGACGGTTTGTAACATGAATGGAATGTGCTCTTTCATAAACAGCATTTCCTTTCTTATGTGTGAAGATGAAGGTTTATATGGGAGAAGAGTGACTTATGGGTGCTTTTAATTATATTTGTTTATATTTATTTAAAATCTAGCATACTATGTAGAAGTCTCCCCCTTCCCCAGTCCCCATGGAAGGTTTCATGTGATCCAATCTTTTGGAAGTATTCTGTACTTTCTTATTCATTCCTACTTACATTGTTGCTTGTTATGATACCAATAGACTATCTCTTTTTCCCTTTAAGATGCCTTACTCTGTGTTGTGAAGTTAATCAGCTATCCCGTTTCCATCCAGTTGTCTGCAGATTAAATGTTGTGCATCACTATTGAAGGCACAGTTTTGACCCTTCGAACTCCCAAGCTGTGTTTGTTGGATAATGGCTGTCCTGATGGAAGAAGTTTCTTCGAGAGAGAGTATCCAGCGCCTTTACAACAAGGCATGTCACTGCATATTAAATCTTTTTTTTTTCCTCCCATTAACGAAATATAGGCATATAGCATCTATGTTCAAGTAAAACTTCTTTCAATTTAAAATACTATAGATGCTAAGCATCTTTATCATTTGGGTTCAGTTTGTTGCGGCTCATGTATTTGCTTAGTATATTGGCTTCTCTGATTTCCTTTAACTTTTCTTTAATTTTATATATATTTGGTCTTAGCCTTTTTCAAGGTAGTAACAATCACTTCCCCTCTGCAATGTGCGATATCATTTAGGTTTATCAGGATTCATGTATTTTGATGGTTATTGTCTGTGAGTAGGTGTTTATCATCTCAAGTCTTTTTTAGTTCAACTGTGACCGAAATACCTTTGCTATAAATTGCATTCTTTATTCTAAAGTCCCTTAGAAAATTTATCTATTTCTGACATATATCATCTTTCATTATCATGTAGAATGTTGAGTTGGAAACTAAGCGACGTAAATCAGCGCAGGCTCGAATTCCCTCAGATCCTAATGTGTGGCAAAGAATGCGTGAAAACTTTGAGACGATCATCCTAGAAGATCATGCTTTTGCTGAACAATATGAGATTGAGTTGGCATTATGGCAGTTGCATTATAGGCAAATTGAGGAACTTCGAACAAATTTTAATGCAGCCATTGCTGCGGTGAATTCTCCTTCTGGCCAAGGTGGGAAAGCAGGCTCAGCGCGACCTGATCGTGTATCGAAAATTCGTTCACAATTTAAAACCATTCTTTCTGAAGCAACTGGGTTTTACCATGAGCTGATGTTGAAAATCAGAGCAAAATACGGCTTGCCTCTGAGTAATTTCTTAGACGATACAGATAATGAGGCAGCCCTGTCAAAAGAGGGAAATAGATCTACTGAGTTGAAGGAAGGTCTGATTTCATGCCATCGTTGTCTAATTTATTTGGGGGATCTTGCTCGGTACAAGGGTATATATGCAGAAGAGGAATCAAAATTGAGAGAGTTTGCAGCAGCCTCTGGCTACTACATACAAGCATCTTCCTTTTTCCCTTCAAGTGGCAACCCCCATCACCAGGTAATTTCTCTTAAGTACAGGTGTCAACTTACCCTGTCCAGTGTTATATTACTTGGTTCTGTGTGAGTTAACCAATGCACTTTGTGTTTTTGCTCCATGGTCTTAGCTTGCAATACTGGCTTCTTATTCAGCTGATGAGTTTATGGCAATTTACCGCTATTTCCGGAGCTTGGCTGTGGAGAATCCTTTTACAATGGCAAGAGATAATTTGATTATTGCATTTGAGAAGGTATGTTTCCTTGTTTCAAGTGACTAACTATAATTACATTCTTCTTGTATTTGGGCTTTAGTTTCTTTGCAAATGTTTTATGTCGGATGTGTGATGTGGCATTGAGATAAGGAAGTAATATGAACCCTTGACTTCTTAGTTGCTGTATTATGAGTTGGTGCATGTATTGATGCCAATTTATTTTTCACAATATGAAGAATTGAAGGATTTCATTTTCCTTGCCTTCAAATGTATCTGGGGAATGGTCTTAAGTCACAGACACATGTATTCAATTTATGAACTTGTTGAAGTCCTAATCACTCGGGCAGATTTAGTTAGTGTCTCCTTGCTAGTTAGTGCAAAGTGTGAGGTTGTGACTTTGCCTTATAAGATAGTTGATGATAAGTTACTGCTTTGCAGAATCGTCTCAGTTATTCTCAGCTCAATAGGGGTGCCAAAACATCAGCATTCAAGCCTGTACCCATGCGGATGAATGGGAAGGGAAGAGCTAGAGCTGAAGTTAGGTTTTCTGGCAAGGATCATAAAGGTGAAGCTAGTCCTGTTAAAGAAAGAGACACTAGTACGGTTGGTACTGTAAAAACCTTCAGCATTAAATTTATCAGACTTAATGGCATTCTTTTTACGCGCACAAGGTATTTTTCATTTTCATATTTGATATGTTGATATGTTCTTTGACTTTTTATGTCTTATGTGAAGTGACCTAATTGAACAAAACCAATTTCAGCATGGAGACTTTTGCAGATGTCTTAGCAATAGCTAAGAATGATTTTCTCGAGCTGCTCTCTTCTCGCACAGAAGATGACCAATGTTTTGGCTCTAGTGGTGCAGAAAGTGAGCTTTTCATTGTCAGGCTTGTGGCTATTATAATCTTTTCTGTGCACAATGCTAGCAGAGAGTCTGAAGATCAATCACATGCTGAGATTTTACAGCGATCTGTTCTACTTCAGAATGCATATGCTGCTGCTTATGAGTTCATGGGGCTTATAATTGAGAGATGCTTAAAGCTGCAGGATCCTTTATCAAGCTTTTTATTGCCTGGTGTCTTAGTATTTGTTGAGTGGCTCGCTTGTCATACAGAGGGTGTCAATGGCAGTGAAGAAGAGAAATTTGCTAAAATTAGAGCCTCCTTCTGGAAGAATTGCGTTTCCATCTTCAACAAACTTGTATCCTCTGACCTTTTGGATGAAGATGAATCCTTGTTTTTGAACATGAGTGGATATGAAGAAGGCGATGCTGCAAATCAACCAGCTCTTTGGGAGGATTTTGAGTTGAGAGGATTTCTGCCTCTTCAACCTGCACAGCAATTCCTTGATTTTTCAAGGAAACTCACATTTGGGATTGAGGGTGGAAATAAAGAGAAAAAAGCCCGTGTCCAGAGGATACTTGCTGCTGGCAAGTCTTTCTCTAGTGGTGTTTGGGTGGGAGAGCAAACTGTATACTTTGATCCTAAGCTGAAGAAATTTGTAATTGGTGCAGAGCCTGAAGTTTCATGTGGTTTTGCACTGAAAAGTCCTGAAGCCCCCCTGCTTAGTGGAGACGGGAAAGATGTCCCAGCTGAGAAGAGGATGGATTTCGTGGTCATGAAACCACCATCACAATTATTTGTTGACGGGGAGGATGAAGAGGAGGAGATTGTTTTTAAGCCATCTGCAGCTGAGAAGATTGCTGATGCAACATTTTCTGCCTTGACCCAAGAACATGTTCTAAGATCAGCTGCTGAAGTCTCTTCTCCTGTTGCTCCTGCTGTTGCTCCAGCTGTTGCTGTACTTGAACAGAGTTTCTTTGGTACAAGTGCAACAACCTCTGCACCTCTCTATAATGGTGTATCTCAGCAGGCATCACCCATTCAACCAAACTCCTCAGATTGGCAGCTGAAACAAGAAACTTCCATCACAAATGGATTTAGCAATTTAAGCTTGATGGAGAATAATGGGCATTCTATGAATATGAAACTTCAACAGCAGTATGGAGGTTTGCAGCCTCCCTCACTCTCACTTCCGTTTATGTACCCTGTCAAGAATGGTGCTGGCATACAACCTGCCCCTGAAACTGTAATGCCATCGAAATCTCAGTTGAACCTGTCCTCTGCATATACACAGAATGGTGCTTTCATTACGCCTATGTCACTTTTACCTGTTGGTGCTAAAAAGAGCCCAGTGAGTAGGCCATTGAGGTATGTTGGTCCTCCTCCCGGTTTCACTCCTCCCTCAAAACATTCTGCTGAGATGAACATGAAGGATGATGACATTGGTCTAATGGATGACTATAGCTGGCTAGATGGATATCAAATGCCATCCACTAAATTAAGCTCTGAGTTCAACAATTCCTGCAATTTAAGCAGGCAACCTTATACTGATATGACCAAGTGCAGCAGCATGACTGGGATGGTTACCTTCCCTTTTCCTGGCAAACAAGTTTCGGCCTCTAAGGTTCCAGTTGAAAATTCTAAAAGGTGGCCAGACTACCACTTCTCTCGGCCCCAGAACCTTTTCCAGGAACAGAACCAGCACCTTCTGCAGAAAGGAAATCAACAGGCTATGCCAATGCAGAGGCAGTTTCAAGGTCATTTCTTGGTGTGAGGTCACTGTAAGCTGGTCAATGGTAGGTGATATTTATTCCTGCTTCAGTATCAATTGATTTAATTTCTGAATTAGGCATCTTTTTTTAATTTCATTAATCAGATTTCTTTGTTTAAATCTATGAAGAAAACTACCAAGATGAATATCTAAGGGGCAATGGACAACACCAGTTCAACCTCTTTGGTCCTGCATTATGTTTTATTGGAGCTCGAGTGTTGGAGTACTGCAGGCAGCAGGTTTTAGACCAGGTTTTTGTTCCCCTTCATTGCACTTACTCTCCTACTTTCTTTCTAGGGATTTTTATGAACATATCAGGATTGTTTTATGAACATAATTGCTTCTCCTATCTATGGATTTTATACTAGTCTTAGGCGCTCATTTGGAATGTTCCTTTTTCCTTTTGAGTCCATGGAACTTATATTCTAAAAACCAAGTCTATGATTTACCGCAAATTAATGTTGAAATATCTTAACCTGTAAGCACTCAAACTCAAGTAACTCATGTTTTATTAGATTGAAAAGGCTTCAAATTAAACAGTTTTAGCATGGATTTCATAGTGCAGATGAAGACACTTTGCCCTACGTCAGAAGTGTTCTTTCCTCTTTTATGTCAATTACAAAAAAATTGTGAAATTTACCGAGCCAACTAACTGATTTGTTGCAGCAGCTGTGAGGAGAGTCCCAGACTTCTTGTCTGCAGATCACAGCCAAGGCAATTTGAAGGGTCAGTTGTTTCGGATGTGGACGGGTTGGCTATATAGGATATTTGGCTGTGGTGGTTGCTTTGTCCGTCCAAATGCTAGATGAAGTCACTGAGCTTCCTCTACTCCATCCCAAGGGTAGCTATTTTTCTCTCTGCAACTTCACTGGTGTTCAGTCCTTAGGCTGCTGCTGGGTTCTGATGTTAAAAATCTAGGAAGTGCATTGAGCCACGCTGCAAAGTTTGAGAATTTCGAGTCTGCAGAGGCTTGTGTTACGTTCACTTATTTCGAATCCTTTTAACTTCGGTGTGACCTACAATTCGCTGTCTTTCAATAAGTGATTGGCATCAGGTATTATGCCGATCCACGGGTGCTATGTTTTCTGTTTTTGTTTTTGTTTTTGGTCCTATAACAATGGGCTGTGTTGTTTGGAATAACTGCAGTTTGCGAAACGTATTGGTTTGTGCTACTTATATATGCTATGTATTATGTCTGTTTTTGGGTTTATATTTTGGTATTTGTTATTTTTGCTATGTATTATGTCTGTTTTTCAGTGTATATTTTGGTGATTGTTATTTTTAGGCCTGTTGTAGGGTTCGAAACAGTATGCTTGCACAGGTGTTCTATTCCACAGAGCTCGTCCTTTACCACTGTACAACACTATTTTGCTTGCAGAGATCAGATAATTGACTCCCACCCCTAAACATGTCGTTTATGATCCGTTTGGCAGTCTCGAGTCCGTATTATTCGAGTCATTTAAAATCAACTTGAACTAATTTAGACTTGAACTAATTTACACTCGAGTATTAAATTGTGCTTCTCCTATTTTGGTCAAGTCCCAATGACTTTTTATCTTCAAATCCTTGAGCTTTAGATTTTATTTTTATATTTTTTGATCAGGTAATAATTCGGGAGGAATAATCCTACCTGCATTCTTGCGGATGAGGTTTTGAAGACTTGAATCAGAGTAAATATCGAGGTCCCTAGCAGAGCGGCAAAGGTGCCTTGAGTTTTTTTTTTTGAACCGGAAATAATTCAACTCTAAACAAAACTAGAGAACGAAGTTCGAAACTAGCGAGGGCTAAAGGTGCCTTGAGCTTTAGAAGTGATAATAAAGTGAATTCAAATTTGAGAATAATATTTTTTAAAAATGACAATAATGTGAATTTGAGATTGAGATTTAGAATATTATATTATATACTCTCCGTTCGACAAAACATGTCGTTTACTATTCACGCACGCTTCTTTAGAATGATAAAAACTATATAAAATATTTATTTTTTTATAAATTTTTTTGAACAAGTTTGTACTTATTAATAATAACTACAAAATTGTTAAAAAAATTATTAAAAAAACTAGATATTTTATATAGTTTTTATCTCCTAAAAAAACGTGCGAACGGAGAGAGTATTATATATTGAAATATTTATAATTCAATTTTAAATGTTAAAGTAGGTCTCAATCTCTATGCCCTTCTAATTACGGAGTACGTTTCTTCTTCGTTTTAAGAAATTCCGGTTTCTACCAATCACAAGTTGATGTAGTGGTTATGGGGCTACATCCCATGCCTCGAGGTTCGAAGTTTGAATCCCCGTGGAACATGGAGACGCTTGTGAGTGAGAGGGTCAACCCCTTAAATGGGCCTACAGTAACCCGATCCAGTCATCCAGATGTAGAGTGGGCATAGCCCACTTGAACTGAAAAGGATAAAAAAAAAAAAAGAAATTCCGGTTTCTCCCTTTGTACACTCAACTTTTCCTGCACTGGAGCTATCCAAAACCCGGCCACCAGCCGGCCTGTAACACTGTAAGGTACTCTCTCCATCTCAGTTCTAGGGTTCTTTAAAATTTTAGTGATTTTGCAGTTTGAAACTCTCAGTTGATAGGGTTCGATCTCTCCGTTATAGGTTTACCTTCGAATTAGCTATTTTTCCGATTTCTAAAATTTTTCCTTCAGACATTCAACTGATTAGGTTTTGGTCATTAGACGGGCGATCATTCCAATTTTTGATCTTGATTGGGGATAATCTGATGCAGGAACATTTAACAGCTAATTTTTTAGTGATTGCCAAACAATAGTCGTCTCACGTCCATAAAGAATAAAGGTTGAAGCTTTTTCAATAGTTCTCTGGTAAACCATTTGTAAGATTCCCTCTTCACATCTCTTTTTAATCTTTAGCGGTTGCTGCTGTCAAATTGGCAACTGACAAGTTCTCTTAGTGTCCCTCCCTCTCAATCGATCATCAAAAGAAAACTTTCAGAAACTTTAGATTCGGGTGATTAAGAACTTATTACAGAGATCAGTTTGGGTGGGTTTGAATTTAAATGTGATTTGTGATATCCTGGAATTAGCTATTCATGAATTGAGCTTGTTTGGTATACTCAAACCTGGAGTCTTGAAACAAAAAACTAGGCACATTAACATAGAGCACCCTATAGGAGCTGTAAAGATTGTAAATTAACACTTACTCAGATCAACAAGTTATAATCTTGAATTCATGTATCTTAGGATTCATACTTTGCACCTTTTCTACTTTATGATAACAGAGAAACGCCAAGCAGATTGTCGCCAAGCAGATTGTCTTCATGAAGAATAGAAAAATAGTACTTTCCGAAGAAGGGATAAAACACCATCTGTCGGCGGATCTATAGTCTGAAATACTCTCTAGGCTCCCTGTTAAATCCCTTCTCCGCTTCTGATGCATCTCAAAATCATGGCTCTACATGATCAACGATCCTGATTTTTGCCGCTTACATCTGGAAAACTTCAAGGACAACCGCGATGAAACCCACCTCCTAGTTGTCCAAGGTATAAAAAGAAACTGTGTTTTACGTTGCAGCGACACGTACCTTTGAAACCAACGGAGAAGCACTTCACACCCTTGGACGAAGCTGGTACATTAAGCGCTCGATTGATGGATTGGTCTTGCTAATGAAGGTTAGAAGGGAAGTTTTTGAATTCCACAAATTAAGGGTGTGGAATCCATCAATTAGGAAGTTCCATGATATTCCACCCTTGCCTAAAACCGGACCATATGATAAGAGTTCCATACTGGAGGAACACATGATCGGCCTTGGCTATGATCCATTAGGTAAGGATTACAAGTATGTCGAGCTCATCGTCTCAAAGATCAGGGATGAGATTCTGTGTTGTTCTGCAGTTTATACGCTTGGGGCTCGTTTATGGAAGATAACCCCATTTCAATTCCAAGGGTGTTTTACTAGGCATAGTAGGGTGAATTTCCCCGTCGAGGATACTACAGTATATTTCCAAGGCAGCTTATACATCATTGTTTATGATCGGACAAGGAAGGGTTGTGGATCGTTGCTTTCAATTGATCTAAGTAGCGAGGTGTTTTCTTGGAGTAGCTTGCCTGATTGCGCGTGTTACGGAAAATCTTCGAGGGGGCCGCTCACTGTGGTCGACAATGGATGTTCGCTGGCATTGTTTGATTTTCGGTGTGGCACCCTGTGGGTCTTGGACAGCTCCAACGCCGAAACCAAGCCCGCGTGTTGGAGTCGACGCTACTCCTTTTGTTTCCATCTCCCTCATTTTGATGCTTTCAAATACCACAAGAAGAATGGCGAAATATTGAGGTTGGGTGAAGTTAAGACGTCCATCTCCATCACACTCACCGGCGACGAGTTGATGGATCAGTGGGAGCTGCTGTCATCATACAACCTTGAGACCAAAAGGCAGAAGATTCTGCTTCGCGATTTTCATGTAGATGATTTTTCTGTAGATGTATATGGCTACTTCGAGAGCTTGATTATGCTTAAATAGCTTGGTTATGGTTTTCAAATTGGTGGTTGTTGATGTGGAAAACTGAATCTATTGATGGAGCTCCTGTTGGAGCATTGCTTGCTTTGTCAGTTTGTATTTGTTTGCAGAGTGAAACAAAATATGTTTGAAAGATCTGTTTTGCTAAATCAACTAATTTTCTTTTTCTGAAATTGGTAATAGGGTTTTGATGCTCCATTGATTTAGGAATATCAAAATTCAAAGAATTTTGGGGTCAAGATTGCCACACCAACTAGGGCGGGGATTCGAGCCGAACAAGTCGAGGTGTGGTTGTTCATATTCCGTTTGTTTAAAGAAGATTGCATTCCTTTCTGCATCAGCACCTCATTGTGTCGCACTCTCTCTTATGAAAGGCAGTTGTAGAGTACGAAACTCGACGAAGCTCATTGATTTACCGACGCATTCATTAAGAAGAAAACTTCCATTAACACAACTGCCTTCAGTTACGTGCACGAAGAACTACTCGATACAGAAAAAAAGATACATCCATGATACAAGATTTCGCTCCCTACAGCGGATACTGGATAGTACTCTTCTAATAATATGATCTGTTCATAGTGTAACAATCTTCCATGTACTCCTACAACAACTACAACTTCTCTTCCAAGACCAAGTTATCTAAGGATTCGATGTGTAGGGGCTAGAATGATTCAACGCGCCTGACTAGGTTAGCTATCGTCGTCTTTTGCTGTTGGTTGTGATGGCTACATTATCTCCATGTCAATCAAAGTCCTCACAAAATTACCTTAGCTACAACACATGTATACGCGTCGATTCATTCATCCTCTGCATAGATCCTGAAGATGAACTCGCGAAAGCGCTTTGAGTACAGCTTTGGGTCTACTGCTGATATAGAGGTTGGATCATACTGCATTGACTTGTAAGCATGCTCAAGCTTCTTGCTGATGTCGTAATCTTGGAGGATGTCAATGATCCCGAAGAACATCACAACCTCGTAATACTCTCCTGTTGGCTCCATTTCGTGAACCGATTCCCCATCATATCTCCTTATAGCCCTCTCTACTCGAGCTGGCATGTTGGTCCCTAGTCGGATACTCGCCCACCTTCATCATAGATCATATTTAGTTGTTGGTAAGATATTAAAGCACATGTGTGTAGGCCTTGAATGCAAGTTATGACATGGTCTAAAGGAATTAAACATACCATGCCGGGTCTACAAGGAGTTGATCCATGTCTACTCTTGAAAGACGAGGCCCTCTTTCGTTGTCTCCCTCGTCGTTGCCTGCAAGAGTTAACTTCTCATCTAAGAGACCTCTATGTTAAGTGGAGTTTAAGGCCTAAGAACTACCAACATGAATAAGAGCCTCACCAACAGGAGTCGATCCAGATGGAACAATATCTCCTCCATTTGATGATTCTCTGAAGTGAATGCCTACTAACATGCTGTAGTCCATGATCCTCTCATTCTCAAGAAACTCGCAATCTCTGTCTACTTGTCTATAAAGAAGTTCTTTGTTTAGTATCGATGTGCAGGCGATGAAAAGTGCTTTATAGCAAGAAGATTTTACCTGCAGAAGTCTTGAAACCATGACTTTTGCAGTCGAAAAATGAAGTTTAGATCAAGGTCCTTGAGGATTGTGCTAGCGTCTATCTCATCCTCCGGCTTAGCTGTTGATCGACCAAGGGAAGAACCTTTCAAGTCATAACGTCTGTGAATTGTGTACTCGGTGCACAACAGGTTTCCCATGATTATAAACCGCACCTGCGCGTTTAAAACATACTTGTTACGACAATTGTAGTTCAACCAACATTTAGATGATACTTGTTACCATTGGCCTTACTTTCTTTTGCGCGGATCCTGTCAACTTCACACAATGCAGGCCGAAGAACTTGGTAACTAGGGTGTTCTCGTATGCTCGGACATGGTTGTAATAGGGCGACAACATTCGCATAAGCACCTAAAAGCGCGCGTGTCACAAGACATTCAACCTGACAATGATTATTGAAGAACCAAAAAGATGCACAATAGAACCAAGAAAGAAGAGAAGTTGCTAAGGAACAACTTACTTTTGCTTCTGCCTTCTTCATTGTCTTGATCATGTATCTGTCATCGTTGCTCAAGTAAAAGAAGCTACCACTTTTCCCGGGCGAAGAAAGCTCCCTAAGTGCATCATTTCCACAGATTGATAGCATGTAATCAGCTGCATCCACCTTGAAAAGCTTCCTCAAAGCTCTGATGAAAAGTTCATATATCCATCTAGTTAGTCTTTGTAGATCAATGTACATTTCGTGATCCGAATGTCAACATGTAGATCATGAAACCAACCTGAAAACTAAAGGGCAATAGTCTTTCCACTTGAACTCTATCGAATTGTGTGGCGGTGTTTGCTTTGATCCTTCCGAAGGGAACTTCGTCCAATACTTTTCCTTGGGATCGAACGCTGAAGCCTTCAAATCAAGGGTTGTAGGACCTTGTTTCCCTACTGCATGCCTGTCTCAAAACATATGACACTGATCATCAACAACAAAAACAACAACAAACCCAGTATATCCCGCTTAGAGCAGGGTCTAGATATGACACTGATCAACAATAGCATAACTAAACCAACAAACTTTTCCTTATAGATGAAATAATAATATGTATATTACCTGATTCCTAATTGTAGATTAAGCATAAGTTCAAAGTTCTTATGCCCTCTAGTGATGGTCTCTCCTTGCTTCCTCCCGGCTTTTGGTATCTTGAGCGGTCGCGCAGGGCTAGGAGACATCATCCTGTTACCTAATTGCTCAAGATTTAGGCCTTCCAAGTCCACATCCTTGCCACCAACCGAACGCCTTGGGCCTCCCTCACTCGAGGACCTCCCTTCGCCATCCCATCCATGATGGTGCCTGCCTCCATTCGCATTTATTCTCGAATCTACCGACATCCTCCCTGGCCTAATCCTAGGATCTATGGCCTTTGAAGACCTCAAACTTGCCAGCCTCTTTTGTGATGGGTAAATGGGTATGGTTTCGGATGGGCTAACTAAGGCATCTCTTGAGATATCATCATACAATAGCTGAGGATCCCATTCTTGATCTGTTGTTTCTTCAGATGGGTAAAAGGAGCCAGTTTGTTCACTTGGGTCTTTACTCCAATGACCTTCATAATAGCTCCCATCTGGCCACCTATAGGTGCCTTCTCCCCTCGGAAAACCATCGATCCAATCGCCTTCAAAGAGGTTCCCGCCAGCCCATGTCATCTTGCCTTTGCCACACATGACACCACTCTTCCATTCCCCTTCATACTCATTCCCATTACTCCAATGGTGCTTCCCAAAGCCTTCTTGCAAGCCATGCCGCCACTCGCCCTCATAATAGTCCCCAGTCTCATAGCTCATTCTCCCTTGTCCATGCTTGAGGTTCATCACCCAAAGGCCTTTATATGTGTCGCCATTCGGTCCTGTGTACGTGCCCGTCCCGTCCATGAATCCGCTCTTGAACTCTCCATCGTAGGTAGCCCCCGAAGGCCAACTAAACCTACCATTGCCTATGGTCTGTCCTCTAAACCATTCTCCTACATACATGCATCCGTCGGTCCATATGTACTTACCTTGTCCATGTGGGCAATTCTCACACCATTGTCCATTGTAGTAGTCTCCATTCGGAAGGTTCTTCTCTACTTGTTGCCCTTCGCTCTCTTTAAACGATTGGTTTTTGCCTTCTACCTCAAAATCGTCGTTCACATGTGCAACCGACAAGGACCCGAATATGCTATTTGCTCTTTTCTTGGCTGCAGCTTGTGTTCTCCGCAATGTTGCCTCCCATGCTTTTGCCATGCCACAGGACTCTTTGTACATACCTCGATCCCCCTCCGATCTATCGCTTTGTTCTGTCCATTATTTGGACATTCAACAACCTATGCACAAATGTTGTCTTTAACCTTACATACAAAAAATTGGTCAAATCTTACATAAACAATCTATCATGTAATGTGATTGTAACCCTTTAAAATGAGAAAGGAAGTGGAAATTTTACAACAACCACATTGACAAATCTATCTAACAACATCCAGTTTCTACAAAGATAGCCAAATTTTGTGTTCTTGTTTGATTCTTGGAGGGGTTGCTTTCTTTTTTCCTGGATTAGTCATTGTTTGAGTTTTTTGTGTTTTTTTGTTTGACACCTTCTGCAATGGATTTTTTGGGGGCCAAATAGAACAGTGGCTGCTAAAGAGCCACATGTACAAAGTTGGAAGAAAATGATTTCCCTTAATTTTTTTTAATCAAATAGATTAATTATCTGTTATCTCCCTAAAGTTTTCATTGCCTTAGTTTTTGCCTCTAAAAACATGGAACCATTTTATCTTACAACCTCTAATTCCTACAAAGCTTGTTGAGAAATGAATGGAAAACCATAACCCTCTCTATTTTTTATTTTCCAAGATTTTGGAAATTCATGTTAATTGGCTTCAGAATTACCAAGACATAACCTTGGTCTCATTTTATATCATACATATGTTTTCTTGAATCATATATGCGATAAATTCCGATCCACCTTTTATCACAGAAGCTAAAGTCATTCTGGCTCTGTCTGGCAAAATTAAGCAAGTAGCTTTTCGGAGCTTATGGTTTTGACATTCTATAGTTTTAAATGAAATAAATATAAAATTTTAGTTTAATTAGCTTAATTTTGAAATCTAAACTTTTCAACATGTATTCACCTGATCTTTTCGGAGCTTTTGATTTTTTATTTACAAATTTTCAACAGTTACCCTAACATCTATGCTTAATTACCAAACATAAACTAGCTTATTAATCTATATTTAACACAAATAATCAAACAACTTCAACTACCCAACATCTTTAGCTATCCCAACGGCTACCATTTTGCCCAACGTACAATACGGGCTATCACATTAAGTTTTATTGTAAAACTCATTTCAAATCAATGGCAAATAAACAAAGGTAAGCAAACACAGGTGGTGATTAATTGGAACACATCAGTTTGAGCCAAATTAAACAGCATTGTTTTGCTTCATATATTCCTTATGTTACAATGTAACGTTTCACACAGTTGCATTTTAAGCAAGCACAACATGTCGAAATCCGGCCCTTCTAAATCTTGTTGAACACGGCGAGACCCAAGACAGTAGCAGAGGTGACACCGGGGATGAAAAACTCTTCCGGGATAGCCCTTGGGATCACGCGTCGCTTGATCAAAAGAGCTGTCAAAGGCACTCCAAATATGTACATAAGCATGTCTTTGGCTCCAATCCCTGTAACCCCTTTTGTGTCCAGTATCACATCTCTCATTATCTTCTCAAACTCCTCCTTCGTCATCGGCTTATCTCTCTCACTACGATGTTTCTTTGCACATTTTACATCAAAGGAATTTCAGTAGTTTTTTCTAGCTGGATTTCAATTGTAACAAAAACATCAACTCGGAAACTTACTTCGAATGCTTTTCGTAGTGTTTCAGTCATCGGAATCTTGATCTGGGTGCTGCCCATACTCTTGTTCATTTCTCTGCACACCAAGCATTGGTCAATATATATTCATGATAACAAGAATACTCATAAAAAGGCGAAGAGGGTAGCGCGAGTAAGTACTCTACTGCCTCGCATACTGCTTGATAGAAATCGGAAAACTCGGTTTTTGTGTTGAAATCATGTATATTAAAGTACTTCGCTGCCATTTGAGCTATTTCTTGTTCCTTCTTTTCGTCGCTTCCTGCATTCAAAGTAACCAACACACAAGAACATCTTAGTTGATCATATAACTGCAGATCAAGATTCAAGAAAGTAATGAAGAGGGCAATATATATTGGTAATAAAATACCATGAGTTAGTTTCTTCAAAGCTTGACCCATATTTGTTTTTTGGCTATTGGGTGTTGTTTCAATGTTTGTTGTAGAGCAAGACGTTAAAAGAAGGCAAAGATACAAAGAAATTAATGTGGTTTTGCAGCTGCCAAGATGAGAAAGGAACTTGTGAAATGGGTTGAGAATTAGTTCATTTCCTAAGCTTCAAGCAATCTACAAAGAATATATATGGGGTTTTTCTAGTTTGTTTGGAAGGGTTTTAATTCATCTGACCAAGTTAGAATAAATTCTGTATACTTTTTCATTTGATCACATAATATATGTGTAATAAATAATTCAAGTGGGTAGGTTTTTACCAATCACATGAAGTATGAGATCTCCTAAGTCCTAACTAACATCTAAATTTGAATCTTAATTATTTGTTAATTGAGGAAATTGTGTTGGAATGGAAGGAAGTTCAAACCATTCCGGAATGGCTCACCGGAAAGGACTTGTGGATAATAGTCATAGGTCCCCGGTTCGAACTCCGGAATGGCTGCTCTTTATTTACCAATTCAAGGAAGGAAGATCACCTATGTTTTGCACATACCTTCGAGTAGGGAAGCACTGCAATACGAGTTGAGGTACATGGGTAAAAAAAAAAATAGAATCAAAAAATAAAATTTGGGTAGGTTGAATTAATCTGAATAAACTAAAATTTTCATATATTTTAAAATGGGGCAGGCGCTAGGCCTCAGCCCACCACTACTTACGTGCCTGCCTATATTATTATATATGTTTAATCTATATTCTTGGGACATGTGTTAAAAAAATTGATATATCAAATGAGTATCATAATTCATCATTCATATTATTACGTTTCGGATATATACACCGCAACTCTGCACGTTAATTACGACGTGTAAGCACGTTAATTACAACGTGGCTGCACGTCGTAATTAACATGCAGGTTGAAGGCTACACCTAGCGTCCAGACGTGCGAAAATGCACGTCTATTTGGACGTGCAACCACGTTTTTTAACAAACCAAAAAAATGTGGCCCTTCGTATTCACTTCCCCCATCCTAGGTCCACGAGAGAGAGAGAGCGAGAACGCCGGCGACGAGAGAGAGCGAGATTCCGAGCTAGAGAGAGAGCGAGATTCCGAGCTAGAGAGTGAGATTCGGAGACAGAGAGAGCTGGAGATGGAGACGGAGGTGGTGGTGCCAACAACGGAGGTGGAGGCAATGGAGATGGAGACGGAGGTAGAGACGGCGGAGGCAGCGGAGGGTGGTGGTGGTGGTGGGCGGTGGAGGCAGTGGAGGGTGGTGGTGGTGGGGCGGTGGAGGAGCAGGAGGTGGGGGCGGTGGAGGTGCAAGAGGTGGTGGCGGAGGACGAGCAGGAGGAGGAGCAGACGCAGGCGGTGGCGGAGGAGCAGCCGACGGAGGTGGCGACGGAGGTGACGGCCGGAGATCAGTCGCTGGCGGAGGTGGTGGTGCCGGATGCGACGCAGGACCTATTACCGCCGCGGAAGCGGCGTTGTATGGAGGTATCGCCCGTCCCGACCCCACCGGTAAGTTAGTTTTTTTTTTACAGTAGGCAAAAATTAGGTGGATCTTACAAAAGCAAGATGCCACCATGATCATCCATACGGATAATGTTACAAAGATCCCTACAGGTAGGGAGGTTTGAAAACGTACAAATATTCCTAGACTTAGCTATAAAATCAGTTGCCTTGTTTGCTTCCCTGTAGCAGTGTCTGAATTCGATGCTGTCAAATCTTGAGCTAAGTTTCCTGATTAGTTCCACTTCCCGGAGGATTTTCCATCTAACGTACTTGCTATCATTGATTGCCTTGGTGACTTCCAAACAATCTCCTTCCACTATGACTCGTCGTAGACCTTTAGCTAGAGCTAAATTTACACCTGCACAAAACGCAGCAGCTTCTGTTTGGATGGCAGAGCTTGCTTCCGTTTCAAATTGAAAGGTATCAATCACAGAACCATTATGGTCCCTAATAATCCCCCCCACCGGTAAGTTAGTTTATAGTTTATATGTTTATAGTTTATAGTTTATGATATAGTTTTTATAATATTTATAGTTTTTATAATATAGTTTTATAATATAGTTGGGGAATATAGTTTTATAATATAGTTTTATAGTTTATATGTTATTTTATGTTTAAACTATGTTTATAGTTTATAATATAGTTTTTATAATATAGTTTATAGTTTATAGTTTTATAATATAGTTTATAGTTTATATCTTATTTTATGTTCATATTTCTTATAATATAGTTTTCATTACTTGAAATATTTATTATATGTTTATAGTTTATAGTATAATTTTTTTATAGTTTTTATGTTATTTTATGTGAATGTAAAAGACATTAGAAGACAATAAAAGACATTAAAAATATAGTTTTTATAATATAGTTTTTAATTACAATATCTAAAAGACATTAAAAACCATTAAAAGACATTAGAAGACATTAAAAGACATTAAAAATATAGTTTTTACAATATCTAAAAGACATTAAAAGATATTAGAATACATTAAAAGACATTAAAAGACATTAGAAGACATTAAAAATACATTAAAAGACGAAATAACAAGTTACGAACTAAAAGAGGTTACTACTACGAGTTCAGATGACATCCAAATGACAACGACGTCTTGAGCGACCTCTTCCTAGCGCACCCTGACGGGATACGGCTACTCCGAAGGTTCTATTACGTCATCATATTGGACAGACGTGCAAACAAATGCGTAAGTCAATCAATTACGATTACATTATTACATATGTAGCCAATTATAAAGTACTGCACATGTAACATATTTACACTTGCAGATATGAGTTTCCATTGTGCGAGATGGTCGGGTTCACACCCTCAGGCCATAATTATAGCATCGCCTATGCTTTCATGTCGCACGAGAACGAAGACACGTACGCTTGGGTGTTGCGTCAACTTCAGATCTTGCTTGAGATTGTTCAGCCTCAAGCTATTATGACTGATCGGGAGCTAGGTCTCTTGGCGACGCTAAATGTTGTCTTCCCCAACGTGCAGCATCCCCTTTGCTGGGTACATGTGACGAGAAGATGCGAGGAAGCTGCACTAAAGATCACAAAGAATTTAAGTCACGATGGCTTCTTCAAGGGCAACTGTTGGGGTTTGTTCCAATCGAAGACGAAGGAATCATTCAACCGGCGTCGTCGGGCGCCACACGAGAGATGACACCCATTCCTAGGTGTGATGGCGTATTTAGAGGCGGTGTGACTTTCGTACAGAAGGAACATCGTACGATGCTACACAGATAATGTTCTATATTTCAGCACTCGTACAACAAACAGGTACACTGATGGACGGTTTTTAGTCGCATAAACCGTATCAAAATAAAACTCAAACCTACAAACTAGTATAGCAAGTAAGTAAGAGGTCGATCCCACGGAGAATCAAGTATTCCTATGCAATGTTTATTTACCAATTAGTATGAAACGGGGGGTTTTGGGTGGTGAAAATAAGAAAGAAAAGAAAATAAACTATAAACAAATTAATGCAAAGCAATTTAGAGAAAATCGTTCTACCTACAACTATCCATTTTATTTGGTTGAATTGATATTGCAACTTCCTTTTGTCCTTTTATGATTCCTATGAATGCCCTTGTCCCGACCTAATATAGTTACTAGTCCAATCAGTCCTAGAAACCCTTATCAATCGAACAGTCCATAAAGAAGGATTTAACCCAATTGATAACTTTAAGACCAGAGATTAACCAAGGTATTTGCAGTCCCTAAAGAGGGATTTAACAACACATCCAACTTCCTACCCATCTAATTAGTTCAATCAGCCCTAACAAGTTGATCAGTCGTGATAGAATAAAACAATAAATCATTCAAGCACAAAGAAGTCGAAACATTCAATATAGGAAATAAGAAACAAGAATTAGAAACTCACAATCAATCCAAATAAAGCTTCAAATTGTAGACGAAACGGGAGAACTTAGGTCTTCATTCAAAACACAATTAGGTTTAACAGTTGGAAAGTAAGTCTCGGCCGTCACTGTATATCGGCCTCCCCCCTTTGCCGTATGAATGAATCAATGTATGTATATATGGCAACGTGATATCCTAATCCAACTAATATATATAATATTAATATCTAATGTTCTATCTAATTTAATTCTTTATTCTAACTAATCTAACTATATATCTAATAGCGTATATAACGTAATGATGCTGCGGCATATCTCTCCTCCGATTCAACAAGTGCCATACGAACTTAGCTCGCCCATCATCCTTCCAAATTGCAAAATAATCCCATATATTACTAGCAATCTTCAAATCTATACGATCCAGTCCAAAAATGCATGAAATATATAAAAACACTAGTGTAGACTCCGAAAACTAAATAATATAAATTAACTATAAAATATGTAAATATGCTCTAAATTAATATGCAAATCTACACTAAAAATATGACTAAAATAGACCCTATCAAACTACCCCATGCTTAGACTTTTGCTTGTCCTCAAGCAATGAAAAACAAATATAGAATTAATCATTCCACAAATAAGATTTTCATGCTTAGTTTTAGAAAAGCAACATCAAGCAACAGGAGCCATGAATAAGAGAAAAAATATCCAATATGAGCGATTCAATAGGAAAGACAAATTTAATCTAACCTCACTGGGATAATGTGTTTCACTCAAGCTCTCATGTGTTTTGTCTTTAAAGTCCAACTCTCAACTTAATTCAAAATGTTCTATACACCGTGAAAGTCACCACTTGCAAACAACATCATGATGACTTTTATAGGGTTGTAATGGGGCTTTGGTAGGAACATAAGGCATGAGAAATATTTAGGTTTGTGGTGCTAAAAATCCGGGAAAAAGGAACAACAACCAACCAGAACAACACCAAAACTTCCATACTTCGCAAACAATTCCAATAACATAAACTCCAATACACATCAATAAGATCTTTGATTTCAATAGCCGTACAACTCATGCAATTTTTCCATTTGAATGATGACTTTTTTTTTCTTTTATGCTTACTTTTGCCCCTAGGTGAATTTTATCCTCCCTAGGTCCAAGCTTACTAGACTTTTACTCCTAAGTGAATTTTATCCTCCTTAGGCCCCTAGTAATAAGTCATCTCTATTATGCAAGAAGGGTTACCTTATTTCGGCTATGCCTCTCGCAATGCACAATCATACCTACATCATCTCCACTCAAAGCAACTCCAACATAAAGATTTTTTCACCATTTCTCCTCCTAATTCCCGGATAGGGTCAGGCTAATCATTGGCTATGATATATTTTTGTGGAGCTATTAAAAAGAATAGGCTTTAAGGCTCAGATGAGCTTCAAACAAAGGATAATATGTAAGATAGACAGGGTATAATATGGCTAAAGAAAACATGCCTCAATCATTTGAAATTCACAAGCAACAAACATGTGCAATACGGTATTGAAATAAGAAGCATATGGAGAGTAAAATCACACAATAAAAGCAAAAGGGAAATAATTATGAATAGTCCCTATAAGGCCAAAACAAACTCACAAAGGTTATATTTTTTTAGATTTCAATTAAACCTCAACTATGAATCATACTTGCTCAATTATATTCTCAAATCATGCTCCAAAATCATTTTCAAGCAATTCAATCAATTCATGGGATTTATGCAATTAAGATCATAAAAATGAATTAGAGGAAAAACTAAACCAAGATGGGTATCGCGGTAATAACACCTAAATGCAATGAAATGCATAACAAAAATTGAAAAAATCAGAAAACAAAAAACTAACATATATATAAAGACGGAGCTACATTTGAATTCCCCACCCCATGCTTAAAATCTTACTTTGTCCTCAAAGTAATGAAATAGAATGGAAGAGGTAGAGGAAACTCACAATGTGATCAGGCATTCAAAGACAAGCTCTCAGCTCAAAAAGAGGTAGTGGTGTAGCCTCCAAATAGACCCAAAAAATCAGCAACTTCTCATAGTGAAAGGACCTATCATACACCACACCAATGGCAAAAACAAGCACAACTAGAATAGCAATCAGCGAAAAAAATTGAGTTCTCAAGAGCAAAGGAATATCAGAAGCACAAAATTCAGCAAGATAAGTGACTATTCCTAAGTACTAACACCCGTAAAACATAATAAAAGAGTAGAAATTACCGCCCTGGGTGTCCAGCAAAAACTGTCAGCAACAACTTGGATGCAATTGGCACTCGTGAACCTTCTCGGAATCGAAAAAAAAATATCAGTAGTCTCCTTTGCAATTTGTCCTGGCCAAAACAAAAGACAAAGAAAACACACCACAACCAAATACATTCCAACATCCAAGAAAACTATATCATCCAAGAAAGAAAAACCACAAAGACCAGCCAAACCCAAAATCAGTCCCTGCAAGTCACACTCATCCATATTTCAGAAGTAAAATCATGAAAAATCAATGGACACATGGAGCAAGAGACGAGCAAACAAAATCACAAGGACCACAATCTAAATGCATATACAAAGTTAGTTAGCCAAAAATAAGGAGCGGCTACATATCATATCCAAGTAACGATTCTCATCCAAACCAACTCCATCAATCAAGAAAACTCAACTCAACTCAACAAGTATTTAGTAAAATTCTTGCAATCATGCTCAATCATATACATTAGTAAAATTCAGTGAACATAGATGACTTCAGGGAGCATGAAAACAAAAGAATTAAAAGCAATAAGCAAACTATACCACAGAACCCAAGATTCAAATTTGTACAGCCTTATTCAAATTGAACAACTAATCAAGGCGATATTATATCAGAGCATCAACAATTCCTCAACCCATATCAAAGAACACTTAAAGCAATTACAATCTGCAACACGATTCAACCCTGCCACTGCTCAGACTCAAAATTCACCAAATTTAGATTACAATTGGATTACAAGTGACAAGGGAACCTGCATAGACCGGGCGGAGATTGAAATCGAGGGCACCAATTCAGGGATTGAGATCGAAATCGACAACGGCAAGGATTGAGGCTGCGTCTGGCGGAGATTGAAATCGAGGGCGGAGTACAGGAACTAGGGCTCCGCCGATGATTCACCATCTGTTCCCCTCCCGCCTTAGGTGCTGTGTGTAGGTGGCGGCCGGCGGCTAGGGCTCTGTTAAAACCAGTGGTGGCAGAAGAAAGGTCCGGCGATTTCAGATGGCCGGATTGGTGGTCGGTTCAGCGGCGAGCTGCTGGGTAGGAGGGCGAGAAAAGGGAAGATCTGGTGGAGGGTGATAGTAGTGGCGGCCGGCATTCAGAGGAGGAGAGAGACGGGTGGTCGGAATCGGGGCCGGCGGCTTCAGATGTCCGAAGACGGTCTGGGAGAGTGAAAGCAAACGGAGGGGGGACGGGGAATGAATGGTCCAGGGGTGGCGAGTGGTGGAGACAGGGGCCGAGAGAGAGAGGCGCTGTGTCGTGGCTGCCGGCGGTTGAGGTGAACAGGGAAAGAGAGGAGGAGAGGCGGTGACGGAGGGCGACGCTCAAGCGGTTTGAGATAGGTTGATGGAAAAGAGAGAACGAGGGAGACAGAAGTTTTTTTTTTCGGAAAAAAAATAAAAATAAATAATTCTAACTTAAAATAAAAGTAATAAAGGGTAAAAAATAGGAATAAAGAAAATCCATACGATCCAGTCCAAAAATGCCTGAAATATATAAAAACACTAGTGTAGATTCCGAAAACTAAATAATATAAATTAACTATAAAATATGTAAATATGCTCTAAATTATAATATGCAAATCTACACTAAAAACATGACTAAAATAGACCCTATCATACACCGTACTTCCTATCTCCCATTACAATATAATATGTCATCAAACATTTAGAAGTATGAACTTCAATGTTTATGTGAAATTGTGTACAGAGTTGAGGGTCAACACAAGGTTGTCAATGAGGCATTTCACTCATCGACTGGTGACTTCTGCGTCGTCATATATACAATCCATAGAGTCAATGATTGCCAATTGCATGAGCTACAAACTGCTTTGGAGATCAACCGCTTCAAATGGCCAACGAGAGTGCATAAAGTCAACCTTTTTTATCAGGTAAAGACTTTAATCTCTAAAAAGAGCTTTGACTATATGTACAAGTTGTGGGAGGATGTCGTAAACCAATACATTCCTTCGGAACGAACGGACCGACATTGGAGGGTTTGTTACGGGATTCCTTGTGTCCATGAGATTCAGGCGTACGTCAGTTCCGGTACTCCGATACCTGCTGAGGACATCCACCCGTTCTGGATGGATTTGTCATGGACTAACATCGACGACACCCCACTCCCGTATGAATTGTCATCTTCATTCACGGCTTCCAACAATGTATGCGACGATGACCTCCACCCACCCTCATCTGCAAGCGTCCAATCGAAAGGGAGGCCTCGGGGGTCGAGGAATGCCTGCAGAACCAACCCGCTGCTATACGAGGAGTTCAGGGCAAATTTTGAGAGAGAGAAGAAGCACGTGCTGCTTGACATCGTCCACAAGCGACCACAGCTCGACGTGGACGTGATGATGTGTTCGGAGGGTTTAACTAGGGTCGAAACAACGTTGATCCCTTCATGCTCGGACATATTCAGAGTGTCAGGGACACTATTGGATATGGGCATTGTGGCTACCGTGGTTTGGCGTCATTGACGTCACCGATCGGCGAGTCTGCTTTCCCAAAACTGAAAACGTTATTGTGCAATCACTTTGAGGATCACGCCGACCTCTACGCCAGTTGTTATATGGGAGGGTATA
Source organism: Persicaria maculosa (assembly GCA_963922045.1). NCBI lineage: Eukaryota > Viridiplantae > Streptophyta > Magnoliopsida > Caryophyllales > Polygonaceae > Persicaria > Persicaria maculosa. Next base: position 67,676,207 of record OY998255.1, read on the forward strand.
CATTCCAGCAGTTCGTCGACAACCAGATATGGGCGGGACCTGTGCATGGTGATATAAGACGTTGGATAGAGCTACCCATCATGGGTTTAGTATTTGCAACGGTATATCAGACTCCTCTCGTCGTCCTAGCTTGGCATCATCCGTTCACATGTCTCCCCATGTCCTCGCCGACATCTGGTAACAACCCTCAATCAGCAACCTTTGGTTTAGCCTGCATCGGAAACCAATACCATTTTGCAGCGGTACGACTTCAAACGTCTTATATTCCCTATTCTTACTTTTTATCTATATGTCAATACTCTAACTCTAAATTTTCGTTCTCATAGACTTGGTTGCGTCCTAACGCTTCTATTCCGCCGCCTGCGCCAGAATTGGTTGCACATCATCAACCGAGCATCGAAGGATGGGATGCTCCTTTTCAAGCTCAATTTCACAGATTCCGAGCCTTACGTGTCGATTCCGGTCGCCCTTTACACTTTGTCTAGATTTTATTCCACGAGTCTATTACAATTATGGATGTAAACCTTTTTTTCCGTACCTTGTAACATTATTTGCATATTATCCGAATGAAATCCTTAACAATTATTGATTTTTATTCCACGTTGAATGATGTTAGTGTTAAAAATAAATGCTTAGCATTTAATTTTCACTTGCCAATAAAACTCACCAAGGCTCGGAATGGCTTAAACCCTAAACCCTAAACCTTAATCCCTAAACCCTTCATTTTTATTCCATAAACCCTAAACCCTAAACCCAACTCTAAGCGTTCAACCATAAGTACCTGATAATGCATATTTCATATAGGCATTATAGGTGTTTCTTATTGTTTTTAGGTATTGGTTTTGTTATGTTTTGAGTCTAGTTTCGTTTGTTACTTGTGAAGTATTCGAGTTCGGAATCTATGCGTTTTTAGTGTTTATTCTACAAAATTACATTCCGACCTTGGATGGACTATGGAAAGAGCTCAAGAAGCATGTTTTGGAGCACATGGGAGCTGAGGAAGAGCTAAGGAGGAGCAAGGAGGCACGACATTGGAATTCGTTGAAGGAAAAGGAGGAACGACGAGCACTGCAGAGACGGCGTCCGCCGCCATTTCCACGGTGCCCGTCGTTACCCCAGATCCCGAATACGCAGTTTTGGATCCGAAAACAATTAATTTATATTAATTTATATTATTTCTCCTAGGGTTTTTGCTGACCCTTATGGACCTTATTTAGGATGTTTTGAGTTTATTCAGCCGTGCGTGTGGCTATTGTGTGAAACTATGAACACCATTAGAGAGAGAGAGAGAGTTGACCTATGAGTTGCTAAACTCATAGTTTCGCCTGTGATTCGAAGACATGGTTGTTTGGATTGTGAGGATTTGAGTTTATTTGATTATTCATGTTCTTAGTTATCATCTTGTGCTTAATTTTGTTTTTGTTCCTTTCTATGCCTGATCAACATGTTAGGAATTGCATCTCTAGCTATGAATTCGTTGTTGTTTTATTGATAGCAAACAAAGGTATTGATGATAGTGATGTCTCTTTGTCTTTGTAGTGGATGATTTCAGTTGATCTATGTGGAGGATATTTGATTGAGATTGAGTTCGGTATGCGCCTATTAGTCTTGATTGAATAGAGTCAATGTGTCAATTGGTCTTGATTACTTGAGTTCTTAATCTCTCAACTTTAGTCAAGTAAACCTAAGAATATGAATAATTGATAAATCAATCCGAGGAGCATGAAATCCAACCATTGTCATAGAATTACAGGTGAAATGTTCTTTCTATCTTGATATCAATCTGCCTTGTGATTTGCAATTTGGTTACTTTTATATTTGCTATTTGTCTAAAGGTTATTGCTTTTACTTTAAAGAGTCTTGTCTAGAGTTATTGAATAGGAAATCGCTTCTCCCTGTGGGTTCGACACCAGACTTTCTTGCTATACTAGTAGTTATTTGGTTTATCAATTGATTGATTGCCTAATCTATTGGTTGTGTGTTTAAGTTTGGATTTTTATCACTAGTTTGGGAAGGGCAAAATTGCCAACGACATTCATCCCGCATCAGTACCATTTGCACGTCATTGAAGACGTGCATTATTGCATGTTGTTAATGACGTGCAGTGTTGCACGTTTCTGTCAACGTGCAAGCCAACGTGCACTTAGATCCCACCAACCACATTTACACGTTAATAACGATATGCATGCATGTTAATAACGACGTGCAAATCCTTAACCACCATTTGCAGTATACCTAACAAGACCCTATTTTTTTTTACACACACTTTATCAAATTATTAGTCCCCACATCACTGAATATGGAGAAAATGCAGATCAACGTTAACATCCAAGAAATTAGTTGAAATAAGTGATTGTACTGTCACAAGTTCAAATGCATTCATATCTAAAATACAAGAACTTGACCAATTTATTTTTTTTATCTAAAATACAAGAAAGAAAATTGAACCTGTATCGAAGAGATAGAGAAACTTGCTTATTGCAAGATTAAGAAGAAGAAAGATCACCTTCTCGACAATGACTCGTATGGTAAACTTATCCTAATATAGTGCAAGAAATAAGTTCAGTTAAAGTGCCTCTTTTTTGTCTTTGTTCCTATTTACGCACACTGCCCATTAGACCTGTTGATAACTCCACTCCCTTGATGAAAATCGGAATTAGTTTCAAAAGCTTTGACAGACAGTTTGTGTCAAAGGTCTTGAAGCTACAGCTGTGTTGATGAAACACAAAACCTGTACTTTATTATATTATGTCCGAATATTATTATATGTTATTATATGCTTCCAGATATTATTTTATATACTAACATTTCAGGAAGCTTTTCGAATTATATCTCCTTCCTTGAGTTGAATAACGTGGAGAATAAAATCGGAGATTATGGCTTCATAATTTCCAAGAATAGAAGATCTCAAAGATCCACCCGCAAGCCATAATCCAAGTTAGACGTTGGAGAAGATTCTTTCCTCAAGTGGCGCCGATGATCTTCACTGTATAAAGGAGAAGAAGAAGAGAGAGAGGACGTACATTCACGAATATCATTGCACAATCAGCCCTCAAGTTTACGATCTCTCTTCTTCGTGTGCTCTCTGCTTGTTCTTAAGAGTCTTATATTTTTTTTCAAAGCATTTGAGAGTTACACAGTGAGCTTATAGGATATATTCAGAGAGAGTGTTATACTCGAGAGTTTATAACTCGGGAAGTGAACACTAGGCGATTGATTCACGAAGTGTAAGAGGATTGTACTAGATAGCTGAGAGAGGTGGGGCTCTTCTAGATTGGTCTAGGACTCCAAGGGAACGTGAGTTGACTAGATTGCAATTGTATAGGAGAGAGGCTTCTCGGTGAGCTATTAGGATCCTAAGTCTTGTGAATCAATAAAGGCCGGTTGAATCCTAGGGTTGTGGAAGAACCCTAGGCAGGGGCGTAGGCCAAGTTCGTGCCGAACCTCGTTAACAATTCGTTGCGTCCTTTACTTATTGCTTTACCATATTTCCGCAGTTGTTTCGAACAGTATAACTCTGCTGTGATTCAGGTTTGCCAGAAGAAAGAATTTCGTCTAATCTCAAAGGGTTTTGCTAGTGCTTCAAAAGTCTTGAGATTATCTGCGAAAATCCGGCATACTCTATTCAATCCCCCTTCTAGAGTATCTTTATATTGCTTTGTTATACATTATCGAACCTTCAATTGGTATCAGAGCTTTACTCACTGCTTTTGATCTAACAATCTTGTGAGTTTTTGATCATGTCTGGTGAAGCAAGCGGAGGATTTGCACAAGGGAGGTCTACCATTAGACCACCACTCTTTGTAGGAAACAACTTCCTCCACTGGAGGTCCTTGATGAAAATGTTCATTATAGATCAAGATCTGGAACTTTGGAACATTATAGAGAATGGTCCGAAGATTCCAGTGAAAGACGGACCAAATTGAACCAAAGTCGCGAAGACCGAGGCTGAATTCATCCAAGCGGATCTTGAACTCGTTTCCAAAAACTACAGGGCTATTAACTTACTATATTGTGGTCTTAGCACTGATGAGTTTAACCGTATTTCATCTTGTAGGTCAGCTAAAGAGATTTGGGACAAGCTGGCTGTCACCTACGAAGGAACTAGCCAAGTGAAGGACACCAAGATCAGCATCTTCCTTCGAAAGTATGAACTTTTCAAAATGAAGCCTGATGAGTCTATTAAGGCAATGTTCACACGGTTCACAAAGATCACCAACAACCTTGACTCTTTCGGCAAGAGCTTTAAGAACGTTGAAAAAGTGAGGAAGATATTGAGGTGTCTCCCAAAAGACAAATGGGGCCCTAAAGTGACACCCATAGAGGAAGCCCAAGATCTCACCACTCTGCCATTTTGATGACTTGCTTGGGAAGCTGATCACACATGAGATGATTCTCAATGAAGACGATGGAGAACTCTCAGCAAGCACTAAGAACTTGGCGCTCAAGTCTATGAAGGATGAGCCCAAAGATGTGTCTGATTTTGAAGATGAGGATGATGATGAGGATGATCCCTTTGATCTCATTACAAGGGGTCTTTCTCGAATCCTCAAGATGAAGAAGCAATTCAATAACAAAGATGGATCAGAGTCTTCTAAATTTCGAGGTAAGTCTCAATACAACAAATATGACAAGAAGACTAAACCTTTGTCTTGTTTTGAATGTGGTGAAACAGACATCTAGTGAAAGATTGCCCTCAAAAGACGAAGAGCCATTTCAAGAAAGGTGATAGATGGAAAAAGAAAGTCATGGTGGCAACTTGGAGTGATTCTGACTCTGACTCCGATGATGAGAAGGCCAATGTCTGTCTTATGGCCTCAAGAGATGAATCCCACGATGAGAAGCTTGAGGTAACTGTAAGAGAACGTATGGCAAGTCCAAAAGAGGTATTATCGGAATTCCTTTCTAATATGATTGCCAATTAAGAGAAACTTATTGCCCAAACTAACACTCTTATCAAGAAAACCGTGGACCAGGAAAGAACTATTGAGAAACTGTCTAGGCGGGTCAAAAGTCTTGAAACTTCTTATTCAGGTCTTGACATTAAAGTCAAGACTCTTGACTCGGAGAAATCTGAACTCAAGCAAGATCTCTCGTCTCTGAGAAGTGAACATCATGACTTAGAGAACGAGAAGATCTCCCTGAATAATAAGATTCAAGACCAACAGACAGCCCTCATAAGTTTTACCAAGTCCAAGGGCACTCTTGATAGGATGTTGGGTGAGCAACAAAGTTCTCTAAACAGAAGTGGTATTGGTTACAACCCGAGGTTTTTAAAGAAGCAACACATTACCACTTTTGTGAAGGCAAAAGGAAGCAGAACCTCTCCTATATGTCACCACTGTGCGAGAAAGGGACATGTAAGAGAGACCTGCCCCTATAGAAGAAAGGATCCTTATATTATTCGCAATACATTTCCTGTTCACTTGAGAAAAGAACGGATAACGCAAGTTTGGGTCCCCAAAGGCACTATTTTACCAAATATGGTTTATCCCAATAAAGGATCTAAATTTGCTCATTGGTCTAGCCACAAAGGTTGATTTTTGTTTTGCAGGAGATCACCAAGGTGAAAGAGCAAAAATGGATTATTGATAGTGGATGCTCGAGGCATATGAGTGGGAAGAATTCTCTCTTTCATGATCTAAAGACGCAATCCACTGGAACAATCACTCTTGGTGACAAAAGAAAGTGTGACATCATTGGTATTGTGTGCAGAGAAGATACAGGTGAAGTTGTTCTAACTGCATATCGTTACAACAATATATATGATGTAAATGCTGAGCAAGTGGCACAAGGAAGCTTAACCTGTCTAAAGGCTTTGACGGACGATCCAAAGCTCTGGCACAGGAGACTCGGTCATGTGAGTCCACATACACTACAGAAGCTTGTGTCCAAAGGGCTTGTAAGAGGACTACCTGAGATGGACTTCAAAGGTATTGAGATGTGCAAAGCATGCACACGAGGTAAACAAACACGTAGCTCTTTCAAACCCAAAAAGGTTGTAAGTTCGTCTAGACCCCTTGAACTTTTACATATGGATTTATGTGGTCCTATGCGAGTCAAATCTCCCAATGGTAAAAAGTACATGCTTGTTGTTGTTGATGATTTTTCTAGATATACTTGGGTTGCATTTTTAAAAGAAAAATCCGAGGCCTTATTTGAGTTTTCAAAACTTTGTAAGGAGTTGCAAACTTTAAGAAACGAGTCCATAGTGTCAATTCGAAGTGATCATGGTAGGGAGTTTGATCAACTTCAGTTTGATTTGTTTTGTGCTAAATATGGCATCTCCCATAACTTTTCTGCTCCTAGGACACCTCAACAAAATGGGGTTGTGGAACGAAAGAACCGCACCCTAGAGGATATGGCCAGGACTATGCTTTTAGAAAATGCATTACCTAAAACCTATTGGGCTGAAGCTGTTAACACAGCTAACTATATTTTGAATCGTTGTCTTATTCGTTCCATCTTAAAGAAAACTCCTTATGAACTTTTCAAAGGCCGCAAACCACTTATATCTTATTTTAAACCCTTTGGTTGTACTTGTTTTATTCATAACAATGGAAAAGATAACCTTGGGAAATTTGATGCGTGTAGTGATAAAGGTATATTTCTTGGCTACTCCACAAGTAGCAAAGCTTATAGAATTTTCAATAAAAGGACCCAGTTAGTTGAAGAAAGTATACATGTTATATTTGATGAATGCAATGACGGTTCTTTGAGTGAAAGTGTTGCAGATATAGATCTTAACATCCATGCAGAGAACGAGGAAGGTGATGATGATGCTACCAAGAACACAGAGAAGAGGAACATACAGAAACAAATTCTCAACACTGAAGAATTGGCCCAAGGTGTTGAAGATTCGTCCAAAGCCCTTAGTGTCCAATCCAACAATGTTGAGACGTCAGAAACTGCTGTAACTGAACCTAACAGGACCACGGAGTCGGATGTACCACAAATCAATCATGCTGGTGTGACGAATCAAGGAGCTGAGACTAGCAAAAGAAAATTCAAATACTCCTCATCACACTCTTTAAAGGATATCATTTCTGACCCTACATCTAGTGTTCAAACTCGTTCTAAACTTAAAGATCTTTGTGCTTTACACGCGTTTGTTTCTCTTATAGAACCAAAGAAGGTAGATGAGGCCATTCAAGAGCCAGATTGGATCATTGCTATGCAAAGTGAGCTCAACGAATTTGAAAGGAACAAAGTCTGGACCTTGAAGCCTAGGCCAAAGCATCAATCAGTCATTGGCACACGATGGGTATTTCGAAACAAGCTAGATGAGAATGGTAAGATCGTGAGGAACAAAGCAAGGCTTGTTGCTCAAGGCTACAATCAAGAGGAAGGTATTGATTACGAGGAGACCTTTGCTCCCGTACCCAAGCTTGAAGCCATTCGCATTTTACTAGCATTTGCATCTTTTATGAGCATAAAGTTATATCAAATGGATGTCAAGTGTGCTTTTCTTAATGGTTTCTTAGAAGAAGAAGTTTATGTGGCTCAACCCCCAGGTTTTGAAAGTACGGAATTTCCTAATCATGTTTATAAACTAGACAAAGCGCTTTATGGTTTGAAACAAGCCCTAAGAGCTTGGTATGAGTGCTTGTCAAAATATCTTTTAGAAAATGATTTTAAAAGGGGGTTGATCGACAAGACTCTTTTTATCAAGACCAAAGGAAAGGACATTTTGGTTATTCAAATATATGTTGATGATATGTTTGGTGCTACTAACACACCTTTGTGCAAGGAATTTTCTGACATTATGTGCAGTGAATTTGAGATGAGCTTGATGGGTGAACTCAACTTCTTTTTGGGATTACAAGTTCATCAATTTAAGAAAGGGATCTTTGTCAACCAAAGCAAGTACACTAAGGATCTCTTGAAGAAGTTCAAGATGGATCAATCCAAAGCAGCCAAGACACCCATGAGCTCAACACTATCTCTAGATCAAGACAAGACTGGGAAGAGTGTCAATCAAAAGGAGTATCGAGGGATGATTGGATCTTTACTATATCTTACGGCTAGTAGATCTGACATCATGTTTAGTGTTTGCATGTGTGCTAGGTTTCAAGCTGATCCTAAAGAATCTCACCTCGTAGCTATGAAGAGGATCTCTCGATATCTCAATGGCACTAAGGAGCTTGGTTTGTGGTACCCAAAGCAAAAAGATTTTATATTAATCGGGTATTCTGATGCAGATTTTGCAGGCTATAAGGTGGATAGGAATTGCACGTCAGGATGTTGCCAATTCTTAGGAGCATCCTTGATCAGTTGGCATTCAAAGAAACAAAACTCAGTTGCTCTATCCACTGCCGAAGCCGAATACATAGAAGCTGGAGCATGTTGCTCCCAAATCCTTTGGATAGCTCAACAAATGAGAGATCTCGGCATCAATCTCAAAGGCATTCCCATTAAGTGTGACAATACAAGCGCCATCTCCATTACAAAGAATCCTGTTCAGCATTCAAGGACCAAACATATTGATGTAAGGCGTCATTTCATTAGAGACCAAGTCGAAAAAGGTGATGTGTCCATATCTTTTATTTCAACTTATTATCAATGGGCTGACATCTCTACTAAGCCTTTGGCAGAGGACAGGTTCACGTTCATTAGACGTGAGATCGGAATGCTTAACGTACAGGGATGCACTTTCGTAGGGGGAGCTTTCCCTTTACGAAAGATAAATTCTACTCGGTGTCAAGATCCTTGAACCTCATTTCAAAGGTTGTGAACTGAACAGTAGACTACATATGACGGATCAGATATTTGGTTGGTATCTCTTTAGATATTTGATCAAATATTGCTTTAATGGATTTTAACCTTCTCTATATTTTACCTATTTTATTTTTCGGGAAAATCTTTATTATTGCATGTTATCCGATTATATTCTTATTTGTGGAAATTTTTTAAATCGGATAAGCATATCTTGCCTTCATCGTTAAGATTCGAACGGCTCTTGGTTTAAATTTTGAAATTGTTTTGGTGACTGTTTTTATACTCCTCCCTTTGTTGAAAGACAAAAAGGGGGAGACGGTTTGATGGTTTAGACTTTAAAACTTTTTAACTGTTGTGAACCAAAGGTCTTGAAAGACCTTGTTTTGTTTTCGGTTGGATGTCTTTCATGATAAAATTATGATCCAACATTTGTCTAACCCATGCAGGTACTTAGTCCGATTTTGCTTATGATATTATTACTTGACTAAGTTGCAAGGATGCATATGTTTTGTCTTTCATCAAGGGGGATATTGATAACTCCACTCCCTTGATGGAAATCGGAATTAGTTTCAAAAGCTTTGACAGACAGTTTGTGTCAAAGGTCTTGAAGCTACAACTGTGTTGATGAAACACAAAACTTGTACTTTATTATATTATGTCCGAATATTATTATATGTTATTATATGCTTCCAGATATTATTTTATATACTAACATTTCAGGAAGCTTTTCGAATTATATCTCCTTCCTTGAGTTGAATAACGTGGAGAATAAAATCGGAGATTATGGCTTCAGAATTTCCAAAAATAGAAGATCTCAAAGATCCACCCGCAAGCCATAATCAAAGTTAGACGTTGGAGAAGATTCCTTCCTCAAGTGGCGCCGATGATCTTCACTGTATAAAGGAGAAGAAGAAGAGAGAGAGGACGTACATTCACGAATATCATTGCACAATCAGCCCTCAAGTTTACGATCTCTCTTCTTCGTGTGCTCTCTGCTTGTTCTTAAGAGTCTTATATTTTGTTTCAAAGCATTTGAGAGTTACACAGTGAGCTTATAGGATATATTCAGAGAGAGTGTTATACTCGAGAGTTTATAACTCGGGAAGTGAACACTAGGCGATTGATTCACGAAGTGTAAGAGGATTGTACTAGATAGCTGAGAGAGGTGGGGCTCTTCTAGATTGGTCTAGGACTCCAAGGGAACGTGAGTTGACTAGATTGCAATTGTATAGGAGAGAGGCTTCTCGGTGAGCTATTAGGATCCTAAGTCTTGTGAATCAATAAAAGCCGGTTGAATCCTAGGGTTGTGGAAGAACCCTAGGCGGGGACGTAGGCCAAGTTCGTGCCGAACCTCGCTAACAATTCGTTGCGTCCTTTACTTATTGCTTTACCATATTTCCGCACTTGTTTCGAACTGTATAACTCTGCTGTGATTCAGGTTTGCCAGAAGAAAGAATTTTGTCTAATCTCAAAGGGTTTTGCTAGTACTTCAAAAGTCTTGAGATTATCTGCGAAAATCCGGCATACTCTATTCAACCCCCTTCTAGAGTATCTTCATATTGCTTTGTTATACATTATCGAACCTTCACCTGTCAAAACACAACCCGACCCGAACGCCCGAAAAAATTTCGACCCGAACCCGGTAATTTCGACCCTGAATTTTTTTTCGACCTGAACCCGAAAAACCCGGAAATTTTCTGGGTAATCTGGGTTTCGACCCGGTGACCCGATTGACCCGGTAATTTTGACCCGATTTACCCATTTGACCCAGTGACCTGATTGACCCGATTGATTTATAATTATATATGATTCAATTTTTTTTATGGAGATTCCAATTTATTACATTTTATAATTACAATCACTTGATCTTTTATTTTCAAATCAACTTTTATATTTATTTGTATTGTGTAATACTTCGTTTGATCGATAGTATTTGATTTTTTATTTTTCAATGAACTTTTTCAAGAAGATAAAAATTCTAAAAAATATTAAAATATTAAAACAATTATTTTTAAAAAATTATTTGAAAATTTGATATTTTATATATTATTACATTTTATTAAAAATTACGAGAAATAATAAAAATCAAATATTTTAGATCAAATATAGTATATAATTACAAGCACCAGAACTTATGAACAACGTCTTTAACTTTAGAATTTTAAATTTATCGCAAAATTATCAAATCATAATTTTTTTTAATTTAAAAAAGAAAAATTGACCAACCCGAAATCGACCCGGAGACCCGGTCAAACCCGTATTACCCGGGACCCGAAAATACCCGAAACCCGTATTACCCGGGACCCAAAGTGACCCGACCCGAATGACCCGTTTGACAGGTCTACCGCCCATGGATGCCTCGCAATCAGAATCACTACAATCGACATTGATAGGATTGGTACTGTGTTGAAATATTATGCAAGCTAGATACACAATTTCATATGCAGTTGAAACACAAAATCCGAAATGATTGGCCAAATTGATCTACAGATGCACAACCTTATCAGATGTGGATTAATGAGTTTTAACTACAAACAAATTGTTCAAAAAATAAATAAAATGTACACTAATGACATAGCTAAAGTCACTCTCTGAATTCAAGTCCTATGAAATCTTAATGTGCCTTCTGAATTACTCTTCATTTTTCTCCGTTTTATTCTTAGCAATGGATCGCCAATGAAACCTTGATGGTAATGGTTTTGGCGCTCATGTTTTCCTGTTTAAATCCTCTTACACAAACAAACCCTCTCCAGAACATGTCCAATATACGCTCAACCGGGATATCTCTGGATATTGTTGTTGTAGAGCTTCCACAGTACACAATTCGCTTGTTCCCTTCCCATATCCATTTCCTTGGAACATTGATTGGGCGCCTACTTGTTTCATCATCAGCAAATACCTTATTCACTTGGAAATATGTTCCGTTGAGTGGAAATCTACCTCTCATCGCTGATTTACATGGTATCAATAGAGTTCCCGTGACAGTCAAATGATCTTGCTCTTGATAATCACAAACAGATTTTTCTTGATGATGGCAATTGAGTTTTTCCACATCTTGTGTCCATATGGCAAGTAAGTAAGGATAAGGGTCATCCTTCTCCCGTTTTTCTAGCTCTTTGAGTAGAGGGTGATCATCAGGAAGCTCATACACTTGATGTTCCGTTCTCAACCGAGCAATTTCCTTTTGTTTGGGGGTGGGAAAAGCCGCAACTTCTGGAGTTAAAGTAGCCAGGGCCTTTTCCATTTCTTTCTCTTCATGCTCTGTCTCTTCTTTCTCCTCATGCTCATCCATGTAGTCAATGAGCCTTAAAGCACAGAGGTTAAAAAAAGGAATTTCATCAGTATCTTCAGAGCATAGATCTTCAATATCTCTCTCAATCGGTGCTAGAGGCTCTGGCTTCGGCGAAGGTGGCTCTTCAATTATAGGCTCACAATTTGGGGCCTCAAGACTCGATGAAGTGAACAGGTTATTCATAGGGGGTATGGTCAAGCTTGATAGTTTGATGTCAAAAGGATTCCTGGTTGCTTTTGTCGAAACCTTTTTACCACTCTTTTGCTCTTTGCTTGGAAGGGCCAGTCTTGCCCATTCAGATGCACTTGCATAGTATTTACACCTATTTTGTAGTGGGCATGCCTTACAATTTGGGTTCTTCTTAGTGCAAAAAACCTTCCCATGTGTAATCAATAGATAATGAAACTCATACAATTGGTTTTGTGTATGTAGTTAGTAATATGGATGGGTATTTGGGTGGTGGAGTGTAATTTTTTCTTTATTTTATTTTTAGTATATAAAATAAATACTCTAATAAGTAGTGGGATGAATAGTGGGATGATGGCACAACTAACAAAGTGGACAATTTTAATTTGTCTAAGTGGAGGTGTAAAATTGAATGGAAGAGGTTATTAAAGTCCGACTCAGACCAATGACCTGGGGGTCGTATGTATGTGCACTCTAAGCCCAACATATAAGCACGTTGAGGGTCTATCCTAAAACCAATTGATAATAGGAGGAGTAGGTTACTGACTTATATATTAAGCTTGATTTGTTCAAACTGTCGATGTGGGATACTTTTTGTCCATTCACATCTTGGAGGGTTTGTTACGGGATTCCTTGTGTCAATGAGATTCAGGCGTACATCAGTTCCGGTACTTCGATACCCGATGAGGACATCCACCCGTTCTGGATGGATTGGTTATGGACTGACATCGACGACACCCCACTCCCGTATGAAATGTCATCTTCATACACGACTTCCAACAATGTATGCGACGATAACCTCCACCCACCCTCATCTGCAAGCGTCCGATCGAAAGGGAGGCGTCGGGGGTCGAGGAATGCCTATAGAACCAACCCGTTTCCACACGATGAGTTCAGAGAAAATTTTGAGAGAGAAGAAGCACGTGCCGCTCGACATCGTCCACAAGCGACCACAGCTCGACGTGGACGTGATGATGTGTTCGGAGGGTTTAACTGGGGTCGAAACAACGTTGATCCCTTCATGCTCGGACATATTCAGGGTGTCAGGGACACTATTGGAGATGGTCATTGTGGCTACCGTGCTTTGGCGTCATTGACATCACCGATCGACGAGTCTGCTTTCCCAGAACTGAAAACGTTATTGTGCAATCACTTGGAGGATCACGCCAACCTCTACGCCGGTTGTTATATGGGAGGGTACACATTCCAGCAGTTCGTCGACAACCAGAGATGGGCGGGACTTGTGCATGGTGATAGGAGATGTTGGATAGAGCTACCCATCATGGGTTTAGTATTTGCAACGGTATATCAGATTCCTCTCGTCATCCTAGCTTGGCATCATCCGTTCACATGTCTCCCCATGTCCTCGCCGACACCTTGGTTTAGCCTGCATCGGAAACCAATACCATTTTGCCGCGGTACGACTTCAAACGTCTTATATTACCTATTCTAACTTTTCATCTATATGTCAATACTCTAACTCTAATTTTCCGTTCTCATAGATCTGGTTGCGTCCTAATTACGCTTCTATTTTGCCGCCTGCGCCATAATGGGTTGCACATCACCAACCGAACGTCGAAGGATGGGATGCTTCTTTTCAAGTTCAGTTTGACAGATTCCGAGTCTTACGTGTCGATTCCGGTCGCCCTTTACACTTTGTCTAGATTTTATTCCACGAGTCTATTACAGTTATGGATGTAAACCTTTTTTTCCGTGCCTTGTAACATTATTCGCATATTATCCGAATGAAATCCTTAACAATTATTGATTTTTATTCCACGTTGACTGATGTTAGTGTTAAAAATAAATGCTTAGCATTTAATTTTCACTTGCCAATAAAACTCACCAAGGCTCGGAATGGCTTAAACCCTAAACCCTAAACCCTTCATTTTTATTCCATAAACCCTAAACCCTAAACGGTAAACCTTAAACCCTAAACCCACCCAACCCTAAGCCTTCAACCCTAAGTACCATTTGCATGTCATTGAAGACGTGCATTATTGCACGTTGTTAATGACGTGCAGGGTTGCACGTTGTTATTGACGTGCAGTGTTGCCCGTTTCTGTCAACGTGCAGGCCGACGTGCACTTAGATCCCACCCACCACATTTACACGTTAATAACGACGTGCAAATCCTTAACTACCATTTGCGGTGTACCTAACAAGACCCTATTATTGTTATTATTATTAGATAATGCACTCCAAATTCGGTTGTTGACAAGATCACTCACCTTAGCCACATCACTCTGAATTATGTCTCAATCTATGAGCATTCTGGTCTTCAGGACCTCATCATTAAGGATGCACTAGCGGTTTTTCCGCGCCGAATTTTTACCTTCATCAAAAAAAAAATTATCAGATAATGCAATACAATTGTTAGATTTGAATTAGTTGTATAACATCAGTGTGCTAAAATATATACCTCACCTGTTAATTAAAATATGTCATTTTAGATATTTGAACATTTTTTTAAAAATCAAATAAAATACAACTATATCTTTAATTATTACTCTACTTTTTCCCTTTCTCCAAAATTGTAACTATTATTTCTTTAATCGTTATAAGGACAAATTAATTGAGATAAAGAACACCGAAATACTGTAGTTCGAAGCTCTCTTGACTCGCGGATCGGAGTTCAAGATTCAGATTCGAAGGTGCGAAAACGAAAACACGGAAAGCAAGAAAGGACACAATGAATTTTTACGTGGTTCGGTTTCCCTACATCCACGGAGCCTCAGAAGAGGAGACTCGAGCTCAATCCACTATATCAAATCAGGTTTACAAGGTTTTGAGATCGACAGACTAGATCTAGGGCTAATATAGAGAATACAACAGGGAATCACAAGTATCTAGAGAGTAAACGAGGAGAAGTAGTCAAGCGACGAAGAAACTCTCTGGATCTGGTGTCGGAGACCAGATCTACACCGAGAAGGTCATCGGAGAAGACAACCAACACCGGACAAGAAGCACACGACTACAGTGTTGATCTTCGGAGGTCAGATCGAAGGTCTCTCGAGGAGATGCGCCTCAGATCTGAGCAAGAACGCCGGGGAAGGGCTCGGATCGCCTGTGGAAACCCTAGCGCCGCTCTAGTTTCTCTCTCTCTCTCAAGTGGATTACCTTATGCGTCGGCCGAAGTGAGGAACCCTAGAGACCTCACAAGCTTATGTAGGCGAGCTCCTTTTAGCTAAAATGGAGCGTTTAGCACTATGGCAAGCCTTGACAAGCAAAGGAGCAACCATTGGGCTTTTCCGAGTAATGGGCCTGTCTAGCCCAAATTGGATACCCACACATAAATGTCACACATTCATTAACTCTACAACCATATATTATATATCACACATGATCACAAGTATAAAACTTTACAATTCTAATGTGTGACACATAATATGTAGGAGAGTATATAATATGTGAGTATAATCCATATTAAGCCCTTAATTTATTCTATGTCTAACTCAAAACCCCTAAAAATCTAGAATCATGATTAGGATGACATTACAAATACTGAGTACCTAAATTGATATTTTGTTTTCTTAACAAAATTCTCTTTCTAAATGACATGTCTTGGATGGATTATATCTTAACTACAATTGTTTCAATTCAAATTTCAAAGGGCTAAAAATAACCATATATCCAACGGGTGTACGTACATATCCATGTCATCACCAGAGTACTTGGCAACGGCGTCCTCCCTTGATTCCTTGACAATTGGGATCTTCTACAACCCTCCCTACACCCCTCTCTACTCCACTAAATTTTTTTAACATTTATTTATTCTTGAAAAATTTATAAAAATTATATTTATATTTCTAACATCTATTTTTATATATTCATAAAAATTTATTTTGAAAAATCATGTTTTAAATTTTTTAATAATTGTATTTTGTAAAATATTGCATTTTTAATTTTCAAAAATTGTAAAACATGATTTTTCAAAATAAAATTTTATAAACATATAAAAATAGATATTATAAATCTAAATATAATTTTTTAAATTTTTTTTAAGATTAAAAAAATGTTAAATATTTTTGTGATGTAGGAAGGGGAGTAGGGTATGTGTTATAGAAGATCTTGGCTGATTCCTTGAAGTTGAACCATCTTCATCCCTGTGATCTGAACCCTCAACGTTGTCCATATATTGAGCCATTATTGTTGATGATATCCAAGATTATCATAATTTAAATACTACGTTAATTTAAATGATTGCGCAAACTGGGCTAAAAATAGCCCCAGTCGGGGTAGCCTAGTGGTGTGAAGTTAGGGGTGGTGGAGGTCCCGGGTTCGATCAATGTCTCTACCTTTTTTTGATTTAAAATTAGGCTAAAAACATGTTCAAGCTAAATAAGGCCTTATTCTTCAATCATAAAGTCTATTGGCAATACGTGATTTGCCTATTGACAAGACAAATTTTAAATAATTGCACAAAGTCATTTTATTTTTTTTTATAAAATAATTACATATTGGACTGAGATACAATCATCCTTCCTTCCCCTTCTCCATCCTCTTTAGATCTATTGGCAACACATGTTTTTTCTATTGGCAAAACGAATAATTAATATATTGCAATGTAGTCCTTTTCATTTGAAAAAAAATAATTACAATTTTGGCCCGAGAGATGATGAGGAACGGAAATACCGAAAGTATTATCAATCCCGTTGAATGTGATGAAAAAAAATAGTGTTTGGATCTGTTTTGAGTTTTTTTTCCTTTGCGTTTGGTGGATTTGGACAACTTTTTTGTGTTTTCAGTGTGAGGATACAATCATTTGACATTGTCGAGACTATAATATTATCTCGAAAGAGTTCGTCGAGTTTATGACACAATCTTTTCACATTTTAACTAGCCAAACTAGCTAAGTCTTTTGCTCGGCTAGATTCATCAAGTTGAGGCATGAAGCTTGACCCAATTTCCTGAATAGTTTTTCGACCTGCAAATCCACCTAAATCAAACATTTTCAACTCACAACGACACCCAAACTTGCAAATACAACACTCTAATTATTATAATAACATTAACAAAACACAACAAATTAAACCTCTCAAAACAACCTAAAATTGATTGAGATTTCGGATTTTAAAATTTTCAGCCAAAATAAAATAAAAAAATTATGTGTCAATTCAATTCCACCCAAAATCAATGAGGTTTTGAAATTTTATGGGATAACAAACCTTTGTAGTGATAGATTGATGTAGATTTCAGCCAAAAAAAAACACACACACACTAAACACAAGTAGATCTGAAGAGGATTGATGAGATTGAAGGAGAATGATTGTGTCTTGGGCCAATCCGTAATTATTTTATAAAAAAATTAAAAGAATTCGAGTGCAGTTGTTTAATGATCGGCTTGTCAATAAACAAATCCAGAGTTGCCAATTACTAGAATTTAATTATTTTAAAGCCAAAACCGAGCGAGGAGGGGAAAATAAATTATTATTTTTTGGTTGGCATGGAAAAATAACTGGATAATACATTAACAAACAATACAATTTATAATTTTGTATTACAAAAGCCAAAAAAAAAAAGTTAAGGGTGTGTTTGGATTTCAATGTATTATTTTATAATGTAATTATAATTTTTTTTGGTTAAATGCAATTATAATTATAAACACTTAAATAATGTTAGGTTTCTCATGTTTTACAATGTGTTTAAAATAACATAAATTTTAAAAACAAAAATATTATCAATTGTGTTAATTAATTATATTAAGTTTATAATATGTTGTGATGTATAAAATCTGCATCATAGTGGTTGAAGGAGATCGATCTTGACAATCGACTGCACCCGAACCGTAACCTGTAAAATAAGAACAAATGAGGTCGGGGCGGGGCTTGTCTCCCCCGGAGGACCCTCCGACGCTCAAGTCCGTTCTCGTTCCATAGAAAGAAATTTCTTCTCGTATTTATATTAGTCGAGCATAAATGAAACGGTCAATGCATTTAATACAAGGAATTCAAACGGTTTTGATATATTTAATAAAGAAACCGTTACCGTATTGATGTCGACCGAGACATTAAGTATAGGAAACGGTCGAGGCATTTATGTGGGTCATCGCAATAGAATAAGCAGTAATTGATAAAAGACGGGACCGTCCCTGCATCGTGATCTCGAGATTTTCCCTCTTACATATGTAATTATACTTAATTTATGCAGTGGTGAGTGTTTAATTGACATAATTTATATGGAATGAGTTTTATTTAAATTTTATATTATTTTAAACACATTATGTGTAACCAATCACTATTAACTTAATTGTTTATAGTTATAATGCATAACTCAAACACACCGTAGGGGAAATAAGTGAATAATATAGTAACTATACAAACGTCAAAAACATTTGGAGTGAGAGGGGAAAATAAGCGAATAATACAGTATCTAATACGTAGTAAGACCATCTCTAACAACTTTCTTAAAAATTTTCCAAAATGGGGAAACAAAATACATATTCTTCAAATTATTTTTGCTTTAAATCCAATAGCTTTCCTATTTCGAAAATTTGGAGAATGCTGCAGATTTAGGGAACCATCTCTATTTTTTCTGCTGCTTCTCCATTTTGGATAATGTGACGTGGAATCTGTTGGACAAAAAAAACCTTTAAAATTCCCGAAAAAACTCTAAAATCACCAAAATGGAAAAATTGTTGGAGATGCTCTAATACAGTAAGTCAGTAACTTTTTTTTTTTTCATAAGATAAGAATTCGGGTGGTGGTTAGCCTACCCGAGAGCATCCTGAAGGATGAGATCACGAAGATCTGAAAAAATACAATCACAGAATACAACAAAATAACCACACAAAGCAACCCCAGAAAACCTCAAACCCTAAGCAAACAAGCGGACACAACAACGAGAAGAAGGAAACTCGGCTAGGTGAAGGCCGTGAAGTGGATAGCGAGCGCATGGGACAACACCAACTGACACGATGTATCGCCGCCGGAAAGACGGAAAGCAGAAATCCACGAAGGGCAAGGACGACTCCTGGGGAAGTGTGGATCACACGACATTCCCCCCACCTAAATGAGGGATCTTCGGAGACCACAAACACCACCAACACGATCACTTTGATCAACCAGAGCCGCAGAACTGCTCCTCAACCGAAACTAACCACGAACCAACAGACGAACCTCCAAACAACACGAGAAAATGAAGCACGACCGCGAGAGGGCGAAGAGCACAAGAAGATTCCGGAATTATTTATATAAAGGAAATTATTATACTTTACTTATTTTAATTTCAATTTTAACTTATATATAAAATTTGATGGGCCAGCTTTGGGCCCAAGGATGGGCCCAAAGCACACCTTCCAGGCCAAGGTTGAAGCGAGACAAGCAACCTGACACATGAGCTTCGGCTAAACCTAGCCACTGGCCACACCACCGACCGCCATGTACAGTAATTTATTTATTTATTTTTATTTTTCATCACGCCAAGAGCCAGGGATCCCGGAATGATCGAGAGGCGCAGAAGGGGAATCGACGCCGAGGACCGCTGGAGAAACCCAGCCGATGGCGGCATCAAGCAAACCAAGCGGAGGGAGGAAGCGAGAGGGTGGAGATTGAGCTCCTGTGTGGGGGTGACCGGAGAGGTTGATAGCGAGAACGCCGGCAAAACAACGATGCCCATGAACGCATAACCGGAAGCAGCCGGAAGGAGGAAGAGAGGAGGGAAACGAGCCACTCTGGGCGTGAATCGACCACCCAACCACAGCCGGAGGGAAGAGACAACGATGGCGAAGGCGGGGGTGCATACCAGGGACATGAGGGATGCCAACTGGGGGGTGGAGGGCCAATAGGACATGGGGGAAGAAATTCAGGCCAATGGCACGAATACATAAAAAGCCCCATCTATAATTTGGCTTTGAATCGAATTCCGACCATGAGAAATTGGAATGGGTTTAATTACGTCACATTCTACAACACACCCCGACAAGGGTATGGAGGCAGAACAACGGCTCGGTGGCTCCTGGACACGAGGACGGAGGCGGCCAAAGCCGGGTTGGGAGGCCGTAGACGGGAATAGAGTCCCACACACAAGAAAACACCAAGGGTGTGTCTGGTGTAATAGGGGTCGAGGAGGCGTTGTGGAGGCTCCCGAAGGAGGAGTGGTGGCTCTGAAGGAGATTTGGTCTCCCGAAGGAGGAGGTGCGAGACTCTCCAAAAGAGACCGTTTTGTGGGAGTTGGGTAAATATGTGTAAGTCAGTAACTAATAACTACACAAAGCTCTTACCAAAAAAATAAAAAATAAAAACTACACAAAGCCAAAAACAGCGAGGAGGGAAAATAACTGAATGAATAATATACAAAAACCAAAAACGTTACGAGTTGGGGGATCCACAAAGAATGTGAAACGTGGTGCTGACGTGGTTGGCGTCTGAAGGTGGCGTGACCCTCCATCCATTGTGCTACGTCTATGATGGAACTATTTGTTTTTATTGTTTTTTGTTTTGTTTTTGTTATGGAAAATACTACTGTACTTGAGAATATAAGCATGCAATTAATTGTTTTGGTTTGTAATATATTATTGAAAATTTACAAATATCACATTCATGTATACCTCGGATCCTGATTCCTCAATAAATTATATTATCTGAATATTTAAAAAATAAAAAGATTGCAGCTAGATAAACACGGAAAGCTCCGAAAACCCACCCCCAAAATTGCCTAATTTATACTGTAATCCCTAACATTTGGCAATCTTGTTTTCTTTGTTGCGATAAACCTTTCTTTGAGAGTATCGTAAGCCGAATTATCTGACTTTATTTTTGTTAAACATAATTTTAATTTTTTTATTCATAGGAAAATATTTAAACCTAGTTATAATTAGAAAATCAAACTCGTACTACACTTGATCTTACCTTTTATTATATTGAGATATATGTATATACATGCATATATAGTTTTAAAACATTTTCTATCATAGAACAATAAACTATTTTCTCGTATAAAAATATACATTATAATAAAATCATCTGTAAGTAATTTAATTTTGAAAGGTACTGTAATATGTAAACAAAATATATATAAATTGAATTACCACCTAGTCTCTATATATTTTGGTCAACTTGTTTTGAGTTAATTAAAAAAAAACAAAGAGATCACTATTTGTTTTTTTTATAAAAAAGATAAATATTAAATAGTTGTAGGCTAAAGGGCATATAATTTGCAAAGTTATCAAATTCACTTGTACATGAGAGACTTTAAATTAGTGGTACCTAAACAAACTTCTAAATTATTTATACACATATGTTGTTAAATTAATTACAATATTTTAATCTATACTATTGAACATAGATTAAACAATCATATTACAAAATATTCCTTAAATTTAAATATTTAAACCCTAAAACACATTATTAAAAATGGTAAAATAATTAAAATTTAAATTATCTTTTTAAATATAAAATTAATTAAATCCTAAGATATGCCCTATAGGTTAGAAAACCCGAATTAATAATAGTAATCAATCGATATTATAAACTAATAACTAAGGGTAATTTACAAAAAAACCACTCATTGAATATTGAGTTTTTCACTTAACCGCCCATTAAATATATCAGAACTTACACAAAAGCACCCATTAAACACAATTTGTTAACAAATTCCCACCCATGATAAAATTATGTCAAGGTTTTTTGAAAAAATATATTGTAAATGACGAATATAACCTGTTTTTAGAGATTGAACATCCGCATTTCTACATAGTAGATGCATATTTGCTGAAATTTTGCAAATTCAAGATATTATTGGTATATGAATTATGGTAATGGGATAAATCACTACTTTTTATTTTCCGTTAATTACAAGTTTGAGGTGTTTCAATGGATATGAAAATAAAATGTGATTAAAATGGGGGTAAATTAGTCAATTTTATTGATTTTTTGCTTGAGTTTTGATTTATTAACAAATCATATTTAGTGAGTGGTTTTGTATAATTTCAAATTTAGTGGGTGGTTAAGTAAAAAATCAATATTTAGTGGGTGATTTTCTATAATTTATTCAATAACTAATCCACCTTAGAATAGAATAGGTAAATCTATAGTAAAAATAAATATATTTTTTCATATAATAAAGGAAAAATAAATAATGGACACACGTTACAACCAAAAAAGGAAAAAAATCGCTAAAACATGTTTTAAAAACTAAAATATTGTTTTAAAAAATCTAGAGCTTTTAAAAAACATTAGTATAAATAAATTATTCCTTAAATGTTAAAGATAATTCATAATGATAAATGATACTAATTGCCAACTCATTCGGATCCTCTGAATCTGATTAGCCTACAAACTACCCTACCGGCACCGCGCACCGCCTCTGAATCTGATCATTCACAAAATTCAATTTATATAAATTTATTGTATCATCATAGTCTCCCCATACTCACTAGTCACTACTCTGTGTTTGTTTCTTTCTGTGCAATCACACCATCTTCTTCTTCCACCTGAAAACCTAAAGACCTCCGTCTTCTATTCCAATTTGGTTTTGACATCTGTAAAGAGTTCTGTAGTGCTTTCTTCCTTGTTCTGTATTGCGTTTTCTGGGATTTGTCTACTGTCTATACTCAGTTTAAGATGGCAGATAAAGAGGAGAACGACGCCTTCTTTCTAATGGACGGCGACGGCGAAGGCGATGTTGAAGACAACAGGTCTACTGTTAGTGACGGAGGTGAAGAAACTGGCGACGACGAACCTTTTATGTCCCAGCATTGGCCCCAAAGTTTCAGGTCTCTATCTAACTGTTTCGGCAAAAAAGATTGAAACTTTTTTTTTGGTCAGCCAAAAAAAAAAAAAAGATTGAAACTTTATGATATTTGATTTGGCTTTGTTTCTGGTTGTTTTGTTTTTTGGCCTTCAATCGAGGCTGTTTTCAAGTAGTTGCAATCAATTTAATGATACCACCGTTTATAAACCCTTGGGGTTTATGATGAAATAGAAAGTTGTCCTTTTTATTTGAGTTAGCGTTTGTTTGAAATTTGGGTATTTGTATGAAATTAGGGTCCAGGTTTCTGCATCCTGATTTTGGATGTTTGGTTTAGATTTAGGAATGAGGTTCAAATTTTGATCATATGAGTGATCTTGATGTTGTATCAGGATCAAAATTATGTGAGATGAATTGTTAATGGATTGATATGTAGATTGACTTAGTTGTGTTCCATCCTACTGGCAGAGAAACAATGGTTCCATACACAGTGGCGGTTTCTCCGGCCTTTGGGACGCTTGGACTCTCGTCGAGTCTCAAGTCCTTGGCTTTTGATGCTCAGAATAAGAGCGGTTTAATAGAACTCGATGAAAATGCTCCATTACTATCAGATGAGGAGAGGCCTCAGAAGGCAGATTTGGACAGGCTTCCTAGTTCACATTCAGTATTGTCCGAAAAATCTCATTTGTCGCGGCATTTTACTGCAGAGCTGCCAATCAGCCAAGGCTGCAGCTGGACTCAAACTGTCTTCAACAGTAAGCGATAATTCCGAATAGTTGCTAAAAGAGTGCATTTTAATGAACTAGATTGTTAAATTGGGTGTGCCTGTGACCAGTTTTTAATGGAGCTTTGTTTGCTTTTATGCAGCTGTAAATGTCATGATCGGAATTGGCCTTCTTTCTACTCCTTACACTGTCAAGGAAGGCGGTTGGATGGCTCTGGCAGTCCTCGGTCTTTTTGCTGTCATATGTTGCTATTCGGCCTCTCTAATGAAATCCTGTTTCGAGAGCAAGGAAGGACTCTTATCTTACCCCGACATTGGAGAAGCCGCCTTTGGCAAATATGGCCGCCTTTTCATATCTGTAAGTCCTCTTGCTGATAATTGTGCTGTTGATCTTTCATGGTTATAACTTATAAGTATGAAATTTTGAGTTCTTATGTAATTAATTGTCTTGTTACTGCAGGTTGTTCTGTACATGGAGCTATATGTAAGTCCACCTCCCTCTTCCCCTTTAGGTTGCACAAACATTTTTTTTTTAAAAAAAAAAACACATACTTAAAATTTGCATCTTTTTTCCTATGATTGTAGTCATATTGTGTGGAATTCGTCATCTTGGAGGGTGACAATCTTACCCGCCTATTTCCCGGAACAACCTTGGATCTGGGCTATTTTCATCTCGACTCAATGCATTTGTTTACATTACTAACTGCCCTTATCGTTCTACCAACCGTCTGGCTGAGGGATTTACGCCTCATTTCTTACCTCTCAGGTGATCTAACTTTCTTGGATGTCTTACTATTCGCCTTCACTTTGTTTTCCCATTCTCTAATTTTCATTTCTCGTCTTTGCAGCTGGTGGAGTCGTAGCAACATTCTTGATTGTCATCTGTGTATTCACTCTTGGAACGACGAATGACATTGGTTTCCACCACACCGGTAGTGCTGTCAATTGGAGCGGAATCCCCTTTGTAATTGGTGTGTATGGGTTCTGCTATTCGGGCCACTCAGTCTTCCCAAACATATACCAATCAATGGCTGATAAAACCAAATTCACCTCAGCATTGATAGTTTGGTACTCGTCTAGATAACACTGCACTCGCTTTCTTCCTTCAACTCAACTTCTTCTGCTTTCACAACACCTAATCTGTCTTTATATTGCAGCTTTGTCTTGTGTATGATTCTATATGGAAGTGTCGCGGTCATGGGATATCTGATGTTCGGTCAGGCTACCCTCTCCCAGATCACTCTCAACATGCCAAAGGACTCTTTTGTATCCAATGTGGCTCTCTGGACAACTGTGAGTTAACAGCTTCTTTACTTCATCTGAGTTTGCACTCTTTGGAAACTTTCTGAACCATTTTTCCTCGATGCATAGGTCATCAACCCTTTCACCAAATACGCGTTGCTGTTGAACCCTCTGGCAAGAAGTATAGAAGAGCTACTTCCTGCCCATATTGCTAACCAGTGGTGGTGCTTCGCTCTTCTTAGAACGTCTCTCGTCTTGTCAACAGTTTGTGTCGCTTTCCTGATTCCCTTTTTCGGTAACTCACCTCTCCTTGATACTTGTGTAGTTGTCTTTGCCATCTCCCGTTTTCATGAATTCCTCACATCTTCGCAATTGATGCAGGTCTCGTGATGGCGTTAATTGGCTCTGTCCTGTGCATACTAGTGGTAACGATCTTCTTCCATTTTGCTCCATGATCATATCGTCTTAGAACACGAAACTCAAAACCTTTCCGCTTTCAATGCAGGCAGTGATAATGCCGGCTTTGTGCTACCTGAGAATCGTCGGAAAGAAAGCCACGCAGTTGCAGGTAACCACACTGATCTTCTTGATCAAACAGTCTAAAGAACTTACAAACAGTCACTGAAAGTATCCTTTTTGTCGCACTCTCAGGTTGTTGCGTGCACTGGAGTTATCGTGTTAGGTGTCATCAGCGCGATCCTTGGAACATATTCTTCGGTGCTGCGTATCTTGGAGAATTACTGAGACGAAATAATACGATGATCGACACAGCTTCATCGGACTACGACAGGACTGAAGTTTTATCAGCCCATTTTAAGATGTTCTGAGTTCAGCTCAAATTCAGTGAAACTAGGAGTAATCATCACCTTGCTGTGTATTTTTGCTGTGTATGTTATAAAAAGTGCACATTCTAATTTGTCCTTGTGCATTGGGGTTTGATTGTACACCCGTTTATCTCAACTATGTCGAGAGGGTATTTTCAAAGTGCCAATATGCAAAAGACGGCAAAACTGACAACAAAGCAAGATGATAAACACCTCTTTTCAGCTCTGATTAATCCTTGAATTGGTAAATAAAGAACGATCGTTCCAAGCTCTGACTAATCCTCTTTAATCTGGATAGCGCTTCTCCAAAGCATTCTGTCTCAAAGACCTCATTCTCCTTCTCGCCCCCACGGGCGGATACAGCCATACAGGGGTGGGCTAACTTAAATTATTTCTTTTAAAACAAAAATAGATATATGATTTGGGAGTACTTGGTATAAATGTGTTAAGTTGGTTTTTTTTTTGTTTTTTTTTTTGTTGGGGTGTTAAGTTAGTTTAGTGGGGATGAAAAGGTGGGATTTTCTCAATATATCAACCGTGTTTTCGATTTCTTGGGGTGCATTTACCCTCAATTTTGGCATTTATTATTTTATTACAATTGGGATTTTGTTTCTCATTTTGTTATTTCAAGTTTCTGTTAGGGAAAAATATTTTAAACTAATTTGTTTGTTTTATTTTGAAGGCTCAATTTTCTCAACTACTTACACTTGAGTTATGACTTATCTTAAGTTTTTCCCTGGTGGTTAGGGAGCATAAAACGTGTTTTCTTCTCTCCTTCGTGGTTTCAAAAAGACGAAAAGACCTTGAGTTCCATCTTGATTGCTGGGAGTGCATCTGTCGATTGACAGACAGAATTAACCTTGGAGTGAGCTGTCTTATATGATATGCATCAATATTTAGGCATTTTTTCATTCAAGTACAATAGATTCATCTGCGGCTCTAGAATCCCATCACTTATACATCTATTTTGATTTTTCTAACTAAATATTCCAACAGTTTCATATATTTTAAAATACTTAACAGAGTAGTGTAAGAAATTAAAATTATCACAATTTAAGGGTTTTCCCTCAATATTTTTTATTAGTTTTTTTACTTTTTTTTATAAAATATCTTTGACAATTTTTAGTCCACACTATTGGTCGAAATCTCATACTCTAGCCTAACTTCGCTTCCAACAACATATTTTCTAACTCCGTCACGTGCTCCACCTTCAATAGGGTGGTTGCTTGTGAGGAAATCCAAGACAAGTGGCCTAAAAGGAATACTTCCTTAAATTATATTTTATCCCTGTATTATACAACTACCCTTATAATTTAGGGCTTATATTAATTTGTGATTTTAAACTTTGATAAACCATAAAACAAGAAAAGAATCTCGCATGAAGGTAAAAACGAGAAAATCTGTAAATAAACCCACAAAAATCTATATGAGAAAAAACTAACGGAAAAGGAGAACCGATGAGATTATGATGACGAAGAATATAAATATCGCGTGGGGGACTAGAGACAGAGATAGAGAGTATTTTGACAAACGTGGGATCATGACAAGGTGGATATACATCCCCTACCTCATTGACATTTTTGCACAAATGGGAGATTGATGACAACAACAAATACACAAAATAAAATGTGAGAAACTTGAGTATTGGAAAAAAAAACTCACTAATAACAAGAGTTAGTGAATCCACTATCAAATAAAAAATTACAGCAAACATTATGGGTAAATATTTGTACAATAAAGGCTTTGAGTCTGTCAAACTACGCTATCATTTGTTGGAAGAATGGATATACATATCAAACGTATAATCGGAAACATTGACAAAGATAATAAACCATATAAGAATATAATTACGGAGATCTTCACTAATTCGACTTCCAACTTCCGACTTCGATATCGACGTTCGCACAACTCCTTTCCCTCCTTCCTATGCCATTGCAGCCCACCTCCTTGATAGATAGAATATATGTATAGGCCCAATTACCCAATTGTAATTAGGGTTAATTATCTTGTACTCCTATATATATTCCAATGATAGCGAAGGCAACCCCAACGGGATTATTCACTCAGACATGGTATCAAGTTTTCTCTAGGGTTTTCCAAATTTTTGCCCTAGCCTACCATCGACCATTTCGACCTTCTTCCTCCCTCTCTGTCGCCGACCATCCTCTCCCTGTCGTCGACCCTCCCTCCGTTGGCTTCTCCGTCCCTGACGATCTGCCAACTATCCAGATTCCCCACCTATCTTCTTCCTTATCTCTCTATCAGCCCCCTCCACCCTCTCTGTTGCCGGCCACCACCCATTGGCCACCCTTCTTCCTCCTCTATCAGTCGCTCCCTCTCCTGGTGGCGCTCCAGCCTCCACCTCTCTCGGCATCGCATCTCTTTCTGTTTTCCCTCTCTCCACTGCTCTTTTTTTTCCACCAAACCCTAATTCGGTGGATCTGACAATGTGTCCTGTCACCATTGGCGCTGTGTCCTGTCAGCCTTGCCACTGTGTCCTGTCGCCCTCTTTGTGACGGTAATCTACCTCGCACCAGCAGATCAACGACGATTATGGCTTTCTACAATCACCATTAGCCTCTCGTCGAGGCTATCACCCCTCCAAGTCATTTACAGAGGGGGTATTCCCCCATTGGAGCCCATCCCCAGGGCTACCCGGTCTATGCCCTTCCGCCTCCCCCGTACGCCTCTCCAACGAGGCCATACTAGAGCCAACAGGGACTCCTCGGGCCCTCTCCGCACCATTTGAATTAGGCTTTTGCAGTGGGATCATGGCCATCGTCCCGACACAAGCAGCCAACCACTCTGACACCTATATGTGCGTCACCTGGAATTGGTATATGGATAGCGGAGCCACTGCGCACATGTCGCACAACCTAGGTATAATTTCTATCCCTGCTTCTAAGAGCCTTTCTACATCCATTATTGTCGACAATGGTCTTGGGAAAACTACATTACCGACCCCTACCACCGATCTAAGCCTTAACAACATCCTCGTCTCCCCCTGCTTAATAAATAACCTTGTGTCCATTCGTCGCCTCACCACAGACAATAATATCTCCATTGATTTTGACCGCTTTGGGTTTGCTGTCAAAGATTTCACAACTGGAGCCCCGCTCATGAGATGTAATAGCGCTGGAAACCTTTATCCTATAACCTCAAATATATATCCTGTCACCGATAACATAAATCCTGTCACCTCTCCTACATCAACCAATCTATCAGCAGTTGCCCGTTCTGCATCTCCCTGACACGCCCGTCTTGGTCATCCAGGCTCTCCGGCTTTTGAGTCTCTCAGGTCCAGACTTATTTCCTGCAATAAAGCCCCTCCCTCCACTAGTTGCCCGGCGTGCCAACTTGGCAAACACACTAGATTGCCCTTTGCCACGTGTTATACTCAGGTGCACGCTCCATTTGACATCATTCATGGTGATCTATGGACTTCTCCCATTATCAGTTATGATGGTTTCCGCTATGCCCTTGTGTTGGTTGATGCATTCTCTCATTATTTTTGGTTGTTTCCCCTAAAGTAAAAATCTGAAGTTGTTACTCACCTTATGACATTCCATAGCCTTGTCCGCACCCAATTCAACCTCCCCGTTAAATCCTTTCAATGTGACATAGGCGGTGAGTTTAACAACAATGCCCTTAAATCCTTCTTCTCTACGCATGGCATTCAGTTCCGCTTCTCTTGTCCCCACACCTCCTCCCAGAATGGGAAAGCCGAACGGAGCATTCGCACCCTCACTACTTACATGAGGACTCTCCTTATCCATGGGCATGTCCCCCTGCAGTATTGGCCATATGCTATTGAATCAGCATGCTATATTATCAACATCACTCCTTCCACAACCATCCAGAATTGTTGCTCTGTTGAGATCTTATTGCGAGTCACTCCAAAATATGACCACCGCCGTGTGTTTGGCTGCCGATGTTACCCCAACCAAGCATATGTTGCCCCTCATAAACTTGCTCCTCGATCCACACCTTGTGATACGATCCGAGAAACGTCAAATTGGCCAACAACAAAGCAGCTGAGATTTATTCAAGGATTTGAAGTGATGAAGATTAATGATCCATGATTGTATTATATTTTTATTGTTTAGTTAATTTTAGCCCATCTTATTATTTAATAAGTATTAGTTTTTATATTATTTCAGTTTTATTATATTGTTGATGGGCTTTAGGAATTTGTTAGAAAAGCCCATTAGGGTTTTAAGTCATTAGGTTTTTACATGTTGCTATTTAAGTACTTTTGTGATGAATGAAAAGAGGACGCTCAATTATTATTTTCCCAACAAGTTTTTTGAGAAACCCTATCGGACGTGAGAAGCGTTCATCTTCTTCGTGAGATTCGAAGAAACTAAGGACCGTGAGAAGCGGCGCTGAGAGATTGATTTTCTTGTGAGATTCAAGTAGATTGAGATCTCATCGATCTAAAGGAGGATTCGTGAGATTCGAGTTCTTTAGCAGATCCAATTCGACTACCTATTCGAAGCGATCGGGCACCCTTAGGCATGAGATTTGCCATCACCTTGTGTTTTCCTCGGCTACCCCTCCAATCATAGAGGGTATAGATGTTTTGATCCCATTACCAAACGTGTCATATTCTCACACCATGTCACATTCGATGAGACCACCTTCCCATTTTCTAGTCACCCTACATCCCCAAACACCTTGCCCCCTTCTGATGACTACCCTACACCCCACCTCCTTCACCAACAATATCCCTCTTCTCCGAATGCTATTACATCTCCGGCCCGGGCACCCAACCCTCCCTTACCGCAACCTGTAGCACATATCCTGTCATAGGTTGCCCATATCCTGCCGCATGCAGCACCTATCCTGCCACCTCCTGCCCCCATCCAGCCCCCTGTAGCCCCCGTCCTGTCACCTCAAGCCTCTGTCCCGTCAGTTCCAGCCCCTGTCCCGCCACCCAACCCCACACAGTCGGTCAACCATATCCAAACTCGGAGCATGAGTGACATCTTTCGCCCCAAACAAATTTTTGACCCCTCCATCTCTCACATATCACCCATCCCCACCTCTCACAAAACAGCCGCCTTAGACCCGAATCGGAATGCTGCCATGCTCGATGAGTATAAGGCTCTTATTCGCAACGATACTTGAGTTTTGGTTCCTCGCCCCCCTGGGGCCAACATTGTGCGGTGCATGTGGCTCTTTCGGCACAAGTTTCGCTCTGACGGATCTCTTGAGCGCTATAAGGCGCGACTGGTTGCCAATGGCAACTCTCAGTAGGTGGGGGTCGATTGTGATGACAAGTTTAGTGAAAGATTCATCTGCGGCTCTGGAATCCCATCACTTATACATCTATTTTGATTTCCCTAACTAAATATTCCAACAGTTTCATATATTTTAAAATATTTAATAGAGTAGTGAAAGAAATTAAAAGAGTAGTGAAAGAAATTAAAATTATCACAATTTAAGGGTTTTCCCACAATATTTTTATCAGTTTTTTACTTTTTTTATAAAATATATTTGACAATATTTTTTATTAGTTTTTTTACTTTTTTTTTTTATAAAATATCTTTGACAATTTTTAGTCCACACTATTGGTCGAAATCTCAGACTCTAGCCTAACTTCGCATCCAACAACATATTTTCTAACTCCGTCACGTGCTCCACCTTCAATAGGGTTGCTTGTGAGGAAATCCAAGATGAGTGACCTAAAAGGAATACTTCCTTAAATTATATTTTATCCCTATATTATACAACTACCCTTATAATTTAGGGCTTGTATTAATTTTTTATTTTAAACTTTGATAACCATAAAACAAGAAAAGAATCTCGCATGAAGGTAAAAACGAGGAAATCTATAAATAAACCCACAAAAATCTATATGAGAAAAAACTAACGGAAAAGGAGAACCGATGAGATTATGATGGTGAAGATTATAAATCTCCCGGGGGTGGACTAGAGACAGAAATAGAGAGTATTTTGACAAACGTGAGATCATGACAAGGTGGATATACATCCTCTACCTCATTGACATTCCTGCACAAATGAGAGATTGATGACCACAACAAATAAACAAAATAAAATGTGAGAAACTTGAGTATTGGAAAAAAACAACAACTCATTAATAACAAGAGTTAGTGAATCTACTATCAAATAAAAAATTACAGCAAACATTATGGGTAAATATTTGTACAATAAAGGCTTTGAGTCTGTCAAACTACGCTATCATTTGTTGGAAGAATGGATATACAGATCAAACGTATAATCTGAAACATTGACAAAGATAATAAACCATATAAGAATATAATCACGGAGATCTTCACTAATCTTTCTTCGGAGTAAAAATCGATCCTGACTTTCTCCCTTTGGGGAGTATGGAGTGGACTATGCAAAACATAATCCTTTTCGATAACAACGACCTCGGCAAAATGGAAGACTAGATAAAATATTAAATAATATAGGATAACTTTGAGGAAAGCAAAAACTGAGGAACAAGAATACGACATATGGATACTGCAATATCAAATATTGATCGAATGAAAACGAAAAGACATAAAGTAGTAAAATGGAAAAAACCATATAACGACTGTGTGAAACTTAATTTTGATGGTTCAAAGGTTGTTTTAGGCCATGTTGCCTCCGGTTTTGTCATCCGGGATTGCCGAGGGGATGTCCTTTCGTGTGGTGCTCACGAGCATGGGATGGTTTCCGTTGATTATGTTGAGCGTCTCGGTCTACTGGCTGGACTCCAGAAGCTACTAAGATGCGATTTTTCTACTTGAGGTGGAGTGCAATTGCTTGACGGTGATCAACGCCTTGAAGGGGATCTGGCGGTACTCGTGGTAGATCGAACCGGCGGTCTTGGATGCCCTTGGGATTTGTCGGGTCTTTGAGAGTGCCTCTTTCTCACACACCTTTAGAGAGGGGAACCGTGTGCCTGTTAAGCTTGCTCGTATTTCTCGCAGTTCGTTGATGATTGTGCTCCAGCGGAGATCGCCGATGTCATCCGACGTGACTTTTTAGGCGGTTAACCACCCTAAATTATTGCCTTATATAAAAAAAAATTTTGGCTTTTACTAGATGAGACTTAAATTGAAGAGACTGCATTGGATCAACCAAAATACTAAACACAAGTCTCTATATATAGGGTTTGTGGTATTTTATTTTTATTTTTTGATAAGGTAATAATTCGAGATCAGATATACCTGAATCTCGATGGACGACAAGTCGGCAGACGGAAACCCAGCAAAACATACAAACGAAAAGAAAAAAGTGGAGCAATAAAACAAGTGGGACCGCACACTACAAGAAACGAGCCCAGGAAAAACTAAATCTAACACGATGGGGATGTAGACTACGGACGAAAGCCAAACACTGTCCTAAAACAGCACTGTTAGCCGGCGATACATCAGGAATCCCTGTGGGTGGTGAAGACGAACCTCTAGGAAGCTCCTTCCTGAACAGGAAGTCGCCCCGTACACACCACCTCGATCCCAGCCAAACCCGACTCCGACTGTTAAAACCCCATCATAGAAGAAGAACCCCAAGCCACACCAAAGCAGAGACGCACGCCACCCGAGCAAAGCAAACTGCGAAGGACCGATCACAACGGATCGGTCAAGCCCAAACGGGGTTTAATCCAAATGCTTTCAAGCGGTGATTTGAGCCCTTACGGGATTTTAATTAAACACTTTAGGATGTTTTTTTAAAGGAAGAATATATATATAAATTATTTTTTCCATCGGGATTGCTTTGGGCCCAAGGAAACAACAGGTAGCTCGGGCCCAAGGCACAAGGAAAACCGCCCAGCAGCCAGGAGAAAATCTGAACCACCGAAGGCAACCTTCCACCACCCGGGATAGGGGCCAAAGGGGGCTGAGATCGACAGCAATAGAAATAGCAGCGAAGTGGGGGAGGGCGGATGACTAAGACGCCAAACCACCAGGCGGTGAGAAGGCAAGGAGCAAAACCACCCAACACCACCGATAAGGCTGCAACCCGACCACGCCGGCGAGAAAACCGCACCCGGGAGGGAGATTGAGGGGGATTACACAAAATTGGCCAAACTAGTGACGAAACAGGGAGAGTAATCCCGAA
This sequence comes from Persicaria maculosa, assembly GCA_963922045.1. Lineage (NCBI taxonomy): Eukaryota > Viridiplantae > Streptophyta > Magnoliopsida > Caryophyllales > Polygonaceae > Persicaria > Persicaria maculosa. The sequence continues at coordinate 67,709,958 of OY998255.1, forward strand.
TCCTCAAAACTACTCAAAAGCCCCAAAATAATTTTGGAATTGGTTAATAAACCGAGCAAAAAATGGGAAGCCCGGGATGCGCTGAGGAGACATCAGAGGACTCGATTGAACGGTGATTTGAGAAGGAGGAGACGGAAAACCCTAAATCGACTAGAGTCAAGGGGAAACCCGGAGGCTAGGGGAAACCCGGAGGCTAGGGGAAGATGAATACAAATCCATCACCCACCCCATAGAGATGGGAAGGGGAATGAAGGGGCTGGCCAAAGAACCACGAGAGGGGGAGTGATCTCAGAAGGGCCACGGGTATCGAAGACTTCGAGGACGGATGACAGCCCAACCGACGTCGAAACGAACGATCAGCGCCCATCGAGCAGGAAGGAGGAGGGATGACCGGTGAAGAGTTGTAGAGGTGGCTAGTTGGTGATTCCAGTGGCAGGAAACAAGTTATGCACGTCGAAGAGGCGATTTAGTGACTCCTGAAGGAGGTTTGGGCTCCAGGAGGGGAGGGTTAGGACTCTCAAGAAGAGAGTGTTTTACCTTTACCGAGCTGTTGTTGAAAGTGCAAGTTGTTGAACATGGAGATTGAACTTCAAGATCTGGATTTTTTTTTTTGGCTTTTTCTAGAGAGAGGGCAGAGCGTTTTTATAGGGTTTGTGGTATGAAATGGAAGAGATAGGACTTGGAAAAGGGGTAGAAACTCCGAGAGGAACAAATTATACACTTACCCCCATTTGTTTTTTGGTAGAGAAAGGTAATGATTACCTTTGTGAATATAATCCATATTTAAGTTAAGATTCGTTGATCACTATTCTAATCATTCCTCTTCTTCTCCCATTTTTCATACAAATTTATTACCCTTCTATCCCCTAATTTGAAGAAGGGTAACTAATACCTCTAGGATGAGCTAATAATCCCCTCCCATATCTCCTCCAAGCTCACAAAAAATAATGATCATATACATTTTATGTATAAAATTTAATACCTTACCTTTCCATTCTGTTGTTATATAAACAAATGAGCCCATTAATTAGTATACACTAGAAATGTTTTCTCAAAAATCTAATTGGTGAACCCTTTCTCCTCTCTCTAGAGATTCTAGAGAGAGGGAACCACAACCAAGCATGACAAACCTGCTCCGACCACCACCAAGCCAAAGCCATCCTCCGCCTTCACCAACTTCGGTATGGCCGAAGCCATCTATGTCGTTGTCGTTCTCCGACGGTGCCCTGCATCCAATTTTCCCCTCTCCGGCGTTTGGCGATTTGGGGATTGCTCACCTCCTTCCCCTCCTCCCCACGCCATTGTAGCTCATCTCCCTCCCCTGTTCTGCAACCTCCACCTCTGGTCGTTGCTGACATTTGGCGATTCAGAGTTCGCACAACTCCTTTCCCTCCTTTGGTCGGCCATTCTGCAACCTCCACATCTATCTGGAGATGTAGTCTCAATCCCCTGGGTGCCCAAGCCCAGCCCCTACACCCCCAATCCGAATTCGATCTCGACGTTCACACCTCCTATGTCCGCTGATTTCGCAGTCTCCACTGCCGTTCTCTCCGGCTCGGCCTTCATCACCCATGTCGACCTTAGCCCTTTAATCCGAAACTCCCAATCCCAAATTTCTCTCATGGAAACCTTATTTCGTTCAAATCGAATTGATTCTTGCCGATTGGAGCCTTGCTGATCTGGTGCTTCAATCTGGTTTGTTCTGCTCCCGATTTTCATCTTCCTCGGTCTTTCCTCGTTGGGTTGTGGTTTGCGTCGCCGACCCTTCTCCCATCTGCCTCCGCCGCCTCAAATTTCACCGTCGGCTAATTTCGGCGTTCCTTGGGCTCCAAGGTGTGCCGTGATTTCCGGGATTCCTCTATATTCTCCTTGAATCCAGATCCTCTCCATATATTAGGAGACCTAATAAGTTAATCTCCACCCTTCAAATAATTAATGGCCAAGATTAAACAATCTCATTTACAAATAAAAAAATAAAAAAAAATCTACCAGCCTCGTAGTTTTTCAATCGGAATTCCCGTCTCATCTCCCCCTCCACAGATTCAATTCCCAGCCAACCACCACCATTGCCAACACCGCCGCTCTCCCGATCCCAATCGACAACTCTGTAGCTGATGACGTCCATGAGTTTGGACTTGCCGGATCCGTTGGGGCCAATGATGGCGGTGAAGTTGAAAAAAGGTCCGATGACCTAGTGGCCATTGTAGGACTTGAAGTTCTCCTGTTCAATCCAGAGAATCCCCGACGGCGTGAGCGGCGGCATGGCCGGAGGCGGTTCGCCGGGAGCACAAAATTCTAGGGTTTCAGGTGGTGAGGGGGTGGAGTACCGGGGAGGGAGGTGCACCAAGGAGGTGGACCGAGGAGCGGCGGCGAGGGCGGTGCAACAGGTGGAACGGGGATCGACGACGATGTCAATGGTGGTGGACTGGTGGCTGTTGGGAATCCGCGGATGGGGATGGGGGATGAAGATGGTGGGATATAAGTTTTTTTTTTAATTTATAAGAGAGGTTTAATCTTGATCATTAAATTATTTGGAGGGTGGAGATTAACTTATTAGGTCTTCTAATATAAGGAGAGGATCCGGATTCATTTTCCTTGGGCTCCAAGCTTGGAAAATATTATTTTTAATTCCTTTCATGGATAAATATAGATTTTTTTATTTATCCGTAAGGAGAAAAAATACCTGAAATGGTCTAAACCCCACAAGGTTTGAATAAATCATGCAATGGTTTGAATAAATCCTGTAAGGGCCTCTATTAAAGCCCCTATTAAATCCCGTAAGGGTTTTCAGGTGCGTTTTACTTAGGTGGTTCTCGGATGCGACTCTGAGTGTTCTTGACGTTCATTTTCTTAGTTGGGGCTCTGGCGTCCGGTGTCGGGTCTGGCTGGGGTCGAAGCGGTGTTTATCGAGGCGACTCCATTATCCGAAAATTTCCTAAAAGGATCGTCTTCACTGCCCATAGAGAGTCCTGATGTACCGCTGGCCAGAGGTGTCATTGATTGATGATGCTTGGCATCGGGTTGTAGTCTATGTTGTCCCTAGCGTTTGAAATGGGCTCGAAATGAAGCAGATGAAATAGGCTCGAAACGAGATCAGACAAAAACGGAACTGAAGCAGAGACAACGAAACGATTGGATAACAAGTACCGACTAGGCAACATAGGCATACAAACGAAAACTAAATCAAACAAAAGTAACAATATCTAAATGCACGATTATAACCCTAATTTTCGAAGTTGATAGATATTTTTATACGAAAACAACTTATTAATACCAACTTTTTAAATTGACAGAATATCTACCTATTCTGAAGCGAAGTGTCAATATGCTATTTTCAAAAATTGGTATCATGATCATACGCTTTGTCACGTTTTATCCGTGTAAATATCAAACCGATAGATAATAACATAGATATAGGCGACCCAAAGTCCAAACACACCCTAACCGGCTGACCTTACCCCCAATATTTGACTTTGAAGACCGATGGATATATCAAACAAGAAAACTGCATACAAAACTGTTACGGACTACGGAGTATTGTGAACGCTGCTTCTAGAAGAAGGTCGAGAGAGATGGAAGAGGCAAAAACCATCGTTCAATTTTTGGACCTCTTTATTTAGGGAGGGCATAAATGTAAATAGAAGCGAAAACAATGGCGTAAAAGAAACCGCTTTATCTCTCTCTTTGGTACCCACTGACGTCATCGATCACCCCTCCTTCCCCACGCCTTGATCTCCCCCCTCTTGCTTTCGTCCGCAGAAAACAAGAAAACCAAAACCAACACAAACACACACACGAGATCCCCAAACGGATGAATCCGGATCACATGGCTCAGCCTCCCCGCCGCTGTCGTTTTGCGTTGCTCCGACGGTCATTTTTCTGCTGATTGTTCTCTAGGTGCGTCTTGTGCCTGTACCGCATTGTTGCGTTTTGCGCTGCTCCCGATACGGGTTTTTTTGTTCGTTTTTGGTTTCTTTCTTTACTGTGGGCGGTTGTTGTCGATTTGATTTTGTACGATATCTTGCAATGATTTGGAACAGGAAAGAGGAGCAGGAGTTCTCAATTAGAATGGTTAAGAATGGGAATGGGAGCTGTGGATTCTGATAAGGAAGGTGAAATGTCTGAATTGGTTGCCCGAACTGGTCGTCTCCGGCAGCGGTATTTGAATGGTTGTCGCCTTGTCGCGGGGTACACTCTCTCTCTCTCTCTCTCTAGTCTCTCCCTCTTTCCTCATTCGCAATTTCGGCGCCGTTCTTTCTCATCTGCTTCGTTTCTCTCTCAATTTTGTGATTGGTTTGCTTTTCTGCCGGTTTAATCCGAGGAACTGTTTGAATGGATTTGTAATTGTCAGATAGTTCCCACTTCCTACTTAATTATCTTCGGCGAAATCCACCTGTTTGGATTTTGTGTTCTCTCTTGAGTTTATAGAATGTCTGAAACCCTAGAGCAGGTGACAATTCATATAGGTTGGGGAAGATTCGTGGTATTACAGATTTGATTTTGTTAGGGCATGTGATGACTATTGGCTGTTCCTTCTTCATTCTTCCCTGTTTCAAAAGGCTATGTGATTTAATTAACATTTTTCTGCTGCATTTGCTTGAAGGCGTCATGTTTTTCATTGATATTACTATATTAGCAAGGATTGGGACTGCATTGAAGCATTGGAATATTTTTTTCATTTGTGTGCCCTTTTCATGCATGTCTTTGTGATGGTACAAATGAGATTTGTAGGTACATTTGTGCATATAAGAGGTAGAACCAGGATTTAGACTCATCATAGTTGTTGTAAGCTTGTACTTATTTGGAAATTATGGATTTGGGAACTTATGATTCACTCTCTTATACTGCGTTTTTCATTCATTCTTAATCTTATTCTTGTTCTTATTATTATCTATATATCATGGTTCAGTTGATTCAGTGCTAACAGAGAAGTTATGGACAGGTGTATTCCCTTTAGGTATAGAAGTTCCTCTAATAGTAATGGAGTCGCATCAGATCAGATGGTTGAAGTTCTTATGATAACCTCTGCTAGTGGACCAGGTCTTTTGTTTCCAAAGGTAATTATATGAAACCTCTTCATCTTAGACGTGGGTTTGAGAAAATGTGCCTGAATATGGTCTAATTTTGTGATGTTTGTATCACTTGCTGCATCTTTAAACCTTTCTCAATAGGATTTCTTGCTCTTAGCAACAAGTGAAAGACATCTTATTCCAGTTTCTATTAATTGATAATTTGGTGTTACATCTTTTCTCTTCGTTTTTTAGTTTATGTAGTTCTTGCAAGCGTGGTCTAATTTAGTGATGTTTGTATCTCTTGCTGCTGTAATGAATTACCGTCTCATTGACATGGATTTCTTGATTGTGTGGAGGAAACTTTTAATTTAGATTTTTGTAGAAATTTCATTTTCCAAAATTACGTTAAATGAAAATTGCCTAGTTTGGATTGTTTGAAAAATTGCCTGGCCAGATGAGTATTAGTGCCATGATACGACGTTCACAGTGTAGCCAGAAGCATAGATTTGTAGCCTATCTCTACGCTGTTGTTGGCCTAATATAGTAATCTTGTGCCGATATTACAAATGTTTGAGTTTGAGTTGACAAAGAGTTATGGGCTGCTAACCGCTATGGTCATGATTGCTGTTTTGTTGGTAGTTGTGTTACATAAAAATATATACTCCCTCTGTATCGTAAAACTTGTAGTTTTAGCTTTATGCACACTTATTAATAATACCTATATTTCCTTTACTTTTATAGGATAAAGTACCTAAAAACACTAATTATTACCTATAAAAAGAGCAATCATTACCTATAAAGATAATAACTATACCTAAAACAACAAGTTTTTTGATACAAGTTTACTACTCTAAAACTATAAGTTTTGCGATACGGAGGGAGTATAAAGGATGTAGAGTGGAGAATATAAAACAATAAAAAAGATTGCTGTTAGGCTTGTGCTGATTCCAAGATCAGCTATTGCGTCTACATTAGAGATCATTTTTCTGTTTCCAAGATGTGTAGTGGAAAACTGGAAATGAAAAAAAAAAAAAAAAAACAGTATTGAAGGTGTTGCAGTCGACAATGGGTGATGTTTTCATTGCCTCTAGCTATTTTAAACACTGGTTGGACCTGATCTGATGGTTTTATTGTGCTTAACTAGATAGTGATTATATGAGTCAGGATATCAATATATCATACGTTTGATTTGCCAGTTATGATGTGAATATTTCTATTATCTTCCTCTTATAACTTAGGTGGCTTCTTTGAGGTCTTCTATGCGCATATCTTCAATGTGGTCAACATATCGTGTACTAAATTTATACGAATGATAGATATATGTGTGAGTTTGGTTTAATTGATGGTTTACACACCACAAAATCATGCTTGTTTTGTCTGTGATATTATGACATCTACCAGTGGGAGATATCTTCATTTAAGCAGCAGTATGATGATCGATAACTTATGCTGGTCAATTCATCATAACTTTGGAGTTTAAACTCAACCGATATCCATATCTCACTGGCATCATTTGTAGCTTTCTTTGTCTAGCCCTTATGCTTTTTATGTTGGATGCTGGACTTGCATAGGACCAAACTATATTCTTCCCCACAATTTTGATTTTGGAACTCTTAATGTGCTTTGACGTCGGTATTTATGAGAATTTGTTTTCTGAAGATCAGGTTTTTTTGGCATATTTATTTCTTATTACTCGTTTCTGCAAATTTAGTTTGATAAGCTATTCTTGAATCATGTTGTGGATTCTGTTAACTATGGCCTTGTAAAGTGTTCAATGTTTTGTAGGAAGTATTTCTATAGTACTCATTGATAGTTGTCGATGAAGCTATTTCTTACTTCTTTGTCATTTTGGTGCTGCAGTGTCTTCGTTAATAAAAATAGGTGAAATGAGTCATTCTTTCTAGATTGGCAAAAGAACAGGGCTATTTAAGACCTTCATTCCCCAACCATTAGAAACCAAGAAAATCCATAATTTAATTAATCATCATAAAAATTGGATATTCAGGCAATTTACCTGGCTCATGGAAACCGTTGTGACCATCTTTTTACTTCTCTTAAAATGTAGGGCGGCTGGGAAGACGACGAGACTGTGCAGCAGGCAGCAGTCCGCGAAGCTATGGAAGAGGCTGGTGTCAGAGGAGATCTTATGGTGAGAGTTGATGCTTTCTTTTGCTAGATGCAGTTGTTCACCATAGAATCACTCATTCGTGTTCTTTCTCAGCTCCCTCATATGACCCTAAATGCTTATTCGGAGGAGTGATTTGTTTTGTTTCAGGCTTCCTTGGGTGTGTATGATTTCAAGAGCAGGACACTCCAAGATGAATATTGCCCTGAAGGATTATGCAAGGCTGAAATGTTTGCGCTGCTTGTTAAGGAGGAGCTCCAAACCTGGCCAGAGCAGAGCACGCGTAAGAGAAGTTGGCTGACAATTCCTGAAGCCTTAGGATGCTGTAGGCACCCTTGGATGCGGAAAGCCCTAGAAGAAGGGTTTGTCAAATGGCATGCCATACAGGCCACTGGCATCACTGAAAGTGTAGGAGAGGGCAGAGAAGACGTTGAGTCGCCCACATCCTCAGGCTCAGCAGAGTAGTAATATACACAGTATCTCTATAGCCTGCAGAAAAACACCATCTCAAAGCCAACTTTCCATCTGAATTCGCTCGCTTTTTCATTAAAACTAACCTTACTTACGGTTCTAGAATTGAAAAGGTGCAAGTGTGAATGGCTGTGGACACGTAGAGTTCGAAGGAACATGGTTCTTCCCCTTTTGTTATTGCTAGGAAAATTATCAAGCTTGTGCCTCACGCCATTTTGTCTGTCGCCATTGACGTCTTCTTAGGGGATTTTGCTTTTATATAGTTCTTGCCATTACTCACTTTCTTTGACATGCTGCTGCAAGGCTTTAAAGCCCAACTTTCCAATGTGCATAAAGAAGATTTTAGTCAGATTAGATACTTTAGATTGGAGAGCTTCTCTTCATGTCACAGTTAGAACAGATATGAATTCACAGTATACTCCACCCTTCCAATTTGCTTGTTTGGGTGAGAGAAATTGAAGTGCAAAGCTGAGTACAAAAGCATGGATTTTTGGTGTCTGTTGTTCATGTGTCTCACTTGTGTCTCTGCAGAGTTGCAACGTTGTGAGTGGTTGGGAATCTGTAAACAAACAAACAAGTGTACTACAGTACATTTTTTGAGCGAGTGATTGGGAATCACATTTTTGTTTCTGACGATGTTTTGGAATTTAGTACAGGGTTTAAGTTCATCTGAATGCACATCCTATGTGTACTTCCACTGTCAGGGGAGCAACAAGGATTGGTGTCTGTTATGCAATAAATAAAACGTCGATGTGCATGTTAGTATGTTACGTTCAGGTAGAAAACAGTGGTTGCAATTAACTCTGACAAGCCTTCAAACACAGGCAATCAGGCATCTCCGCATCTAACCTCTTACTGATATAAAATACTGCAGCAAATTTCACAAAAAATAATATCATTATGTTTGCTTAAGTACCAATTACAAGTTGCTGTAATATTTATGAAGCTGCAAATTACTATGAGATTTAGAGTATGAATCATACTTTTAGACTGCCAGATCCAATATTTGTTTGGATGACCATTCTTTATGACTACTATTCAAATGTGAAACTCTAGAGCAATCAAGAATATATGTGCTTGGCGGCTTTGGAAAAAATCGAAAAATAAAATAAAATTGATGGACCTTTATCTCCCACATATTAGCGGATATATTATTGATTAATCAAAAATTAATTATACTAAATATCCCAATCTTTATAGATAGTTGTGTTTAATACCCTGACCTTATAAGATTTTGTGAAATATTTTGAACTTTGATGTTAGTTGCGCTTCCCACCATTAATGAATTTCTTAAATTAAAAAATTACTCATATTCATAAAATATTTTCAATAAACCACTATTATATCTAAAACTGAAAAAATTGCAAATCCCCCCCCCCCCCAAAATGTAATAGATAGCATCTACTCCTTTAAATACTCAATATAATTACTCGGCCTATCGAGAATCAAACTTGTCCGATCTTGAATTTTTACTAAATAAAAAAATCAATATAATTACTCAAAATAATTAATTATTTTCCTTGATAACATATATTATAAAAACATAAATTTATATATACCTATCTATACATGTGGATATGTACATATATTCTCAAAATAATTAATTATTTTCCTTAATAACATATATCATAACTATTTAATTAATAAAGATATGATAAAAATCTATTAAAAATAATATGATACTTACATATTGGTCTTACGTTAATTATAACTATGACTTTATAAAATAGATTTTAAAGCAATATATAGAAGATATGCCAAGGCATACATTTATCTTTAAGTAATAGATCTTATTTTTATTTTTTAAGAGCACTCACTTTTACATGTTTGGCATAAATTTCTTTTTTATTTTGATTAAAATGGGGGATTATTGAAAATATTTTTATAAATATGGGTGCTTATATGTAATTTTTGTATTATGTTAGTGATTTTATTAATTTAATAAACTCATTTAGGTAGAGAGTGCAATTACTGCCCAATTTTATGATATTTCACGAAATCTTACAAGGTCGAGATATTAAACGTAACTATTCATAAAAGTCATGATATTTAGGATAAATCAACATATCAATTGATTCTTTTAAAAATAACATATGGGTAGGTTTTTAAAAATGTACTGTAAATAGTTAAGAGATCAATTTTAAGAAATGAATTTTCATAATAGAAGTTATAAAACCATCAATATAAATGCATAATATATATGGATTTAAAATAAATATCAATATATCATGTACTATAATTTTTATAAAAAAAATAAATATTCCATCAGAGGTTAAGGAAAATTCACAATATATATGTTTGTTAATAGAAGGTCATTTATTTTTGACATGTTTTTTTAAATAATTAAAAATCATATAAAATATTAAATTTTATTATTTTTTATATAATTTTATAATGAGTATTAAATTATATTTAAAAAATTAATATTTTATATCATTTTTAATTTTTTAAAAGAATATAAAAAGTCAGCAATTATCCATTACTCCCCCAATCTCAAAAAAGATTTGTTTGATTTTTTGACACATTTTTTAAGAAATTAAAAACACTAAAAATAAAACAATAATTTTTTTTATGATTATTAAAAAAATACTAAAAATAAAACAACAAGTTTCTACTGGCTACTGCTAGAAACTACTCCTGCCACAATCTGACAGAGTCTGCCACAATCTGACTGACAGAGTGCTAGAAACTTCTCTGCCACAATCTGACTGACAGAGTGATAGAAACTATTCCTGCCACAATTTGACAGAGTCTGCCACAATCTAACACATACTACACACCAAATTTTTTTTGACTTTTTTGTTTCTAATCAATGTAGATGATGCTCAAAAAACTTACTACAACTACATTGTCCTAAACCAATCATTCATAGAGGGATATAGTAGAATTGAACTTGATAGACCGGTTCAAAGGAAAGCTCATGGAAGGAGATTGGTATAAGCTCGAGATTCGATGTGGAAAAAGGCGGAGTTGTTGAATTTGACACTGTATATAGATAGGGACAGATGAAAAATCCCAACACATTTGCTTCATTTAATATACAAAACTCAAGTCATACTCCCCAAACAAAAGTCAAAAGAGACCAATCCCCCCACCGGAAGGAACAGGCTCCGAGCAACCTAGGGTTTTTTCCCATCCCCACTTCCTACATCATCGTGATTCACGGTTGCTGTGCTGTGTGTTGAATTCAATTGAATTCCGGTTCTTTCTTTGCTTTTTTAAGGTACTCGTCTTATGTTGACCTCTCCATCTTCTCACCCTTTATTTCTGCTTCCCGAGCCCCCCCTCTTTTGTCTTGTTTGGTTTGATTTGGGGGTAGCTGCTCTGAATTGAAACTTAAGTCGTTTTGGGATGGGTTTTCTGGGGTTTTTAGATTGTGGGTTTTGTTAATTGGGGCTTTCGAGTTGGGGGAGGGAGTTTGGAGGGTTTTTTTGAGGGTTGATGGTGCGGTTTACATTACATGGATAGCAGAACTGCCAGGGTTGGTAAACAGAAAGGTACAAGTGTGACTTCAGGGATGCCTAGCTTCAATTCTAATAATCAGATGTGAGTTTTTATCAGTTTTTTCCAATTTTTTTGATTGTTTTTGTTTTGCACCCAACTTCAGTTATTTCTGATCATGACATGTCAGTTGTACTGTTTGCCTGTTCTATGTTTCCTGCTTTAGTGTTTCTTCATGTGGATTTTTATTACCAGTTATAGTATTGGCAAGGTTTTTTAATTTTGATGGGTATCCAATCACCCTTTAAGATAGATTCTTTCGGGTCTCAGACAGTTAGACTGGTTGATTGTCTACCTCCATAACCAATCCTTGAACCTTGATACCTCATTTATGGTCTTTACCAGCTTCTGATTGAATCTACAACTCGATGCGCTGCATTCTTATTGCCTCCCGATATCCGAATCTTTTTATAATCTGTTTCCAATATGTTTTACTTCTATGCTAGTAAGATTGTGTTAATTTATACTGGAGAGGACTTGAGTAGTGACTGAGAAGGGTTTTCTGTTTTTGTGCAAAGTAAGAAGACAAATGCCTGACGGTTGGAATAATTTGTGCTTCGTCAGATTTGTTTGTTGTGTATTGTGTTTTCCTTCCTTAAATCACATTGCCTGTGCATTTGCCTGTTTTTTCGGACACTTCTTGTAATGATCTGTATCAGATGTCTTACTTGTTCCTTTTGAACTTTATTTCAGTGGCGCTGAGGGCAACAATCGGATATCTAACTTCCAGAATATGGATCAATCACTTGGATTCCGTATGGATCCCGTTGGCCTCGGTAGAGGTATGATTTGGTGTAATTGACATTGCTCAGATTGCATTTTGTATGTAATTTAGATTTCAGTTGGATTTTGTTTTTACTGAATGAAGAATGAATTTCCTTGTGTCCAGAGGTGCAGTTGATTGCGAACATATCATGGATGAACTTCAGCTATTCTTCTTATATTCCTACGAACTGATCAATCTGACTTTGCATCATAATTTATAGCCTGGTCATAAGATAGTACGTAGTATATTAGTACCTATTTCTGGAAGATGTAGTGTATTGCTTATTGCAAGTAGCTGACCTGTTTCATTCTCCTCAATCCTCATCGGCTGGATTACTTTATTGGACCGTATATGCTAGAATTTGGTGTCTTCTTGTATAGTTATCATCTGTGACTGATTCTCTGGCATGAATGTTCAGATCCTCTATTTAGTTCTCTGAACTCCCCCGCTCCAGGTGTGGGTACTGATCTGCCATACGGATCTTTTGGCAAGGTGAATTTCATGCATATGTTATCTCAAAATCACTTCCATATTTATTTTTGTGTGCTTGATTCTAATTTAGCTACATGATTCTTTCATGGAAATATCAATATCGCTTTTGGATGTCAAACATTACTGCTACAAAAGGAGTCACAGCCAAAACTGGTTCCTGTATCAATTGGTCGTCGTGACAACTTGTTGGAATCCAACATGGCCGATGGCAGTCCTAGGACTGACACTTCAACAGATGACGACAGAGATCCACAGGTGATGTCTCAATCTTTTACCGAGTGCTTCAGATAGCAAAATTTTGCAAATAAGGAAATTTCTATTACAAATGATTCTATTATTTGCTTATGTTGACATTTAATTGATATCTGAATACCTTTTTATCGAGCAGTCTGAAAGAGGGAATAATTCAAATGCATCCAGTGACAGATCAAAGGAGAAGGTCTTGGATCAAAAGGTGATATAAAATGTGATAGTGAAATACCCACTCCTTTGTTCTCTCTCTAAATCTCACACCTCTCTCTCTCTCTCTCTCTCTCTCTCTCTCTCTCTCTCTCTCTCTCTCTCTCTCTCTCTCTCTCTCTCTCTCTCTCTCTGTATAAAGTAACTTATTCCAGCTAGTATAGGAGCATGCTTATTGCTTCTTTTGTTATGTGGCAGACTACGAGGCGACTTGCTCAAAATCGCGAGGCTGCTAGAAAGAGCAGACTGCGCAAGAAGGTCAGTTGCATGGGTTTTACTGACCTGTCTTGTATGCTTGTCTGAGCATCAATCTTCATAGTTTCTACTAGTTTTGAAGCTATGCTCATGTTAATCATAAAACTTGTACAATTAGTCTTCCAACTTATTCTAATCATGGTGCTTCTTTCACTCTAAAAAAGGTTGCTGCCCTTCACTGATTCACTCAAATTTGTAACTTGTTTGTCTTGTTTATTCTTTAGGCATATGTGCAACAGCTGGAAAACAGCCGATTGAAGCTGACCCAGCTGGAACAAGAGCTCCAGCGAGCACGCCAACAGGTTTTTCCGTCAATTATTCTGCTCAACTTGTTTTCTGTATTCCCTTCATTAATACTCATTCACTTGGCTTTTTTGTTCAGGGTATATTTATATCAAACTCAGGAGATCAATCTCAGAGTCTGAGTGGAAATGGTATTCGCTCGTCTTTATTTCTTATGTGCCAGCAGGGCTTTTCGAAACCATATGTTTGAGCAGAAGAGCACGGCTTTCTTACCCCTTTTCTTTGTGTACACAGGTGCCATGGCTTTTGATGTAGAGTATGCACGGTGGCTTGAAGAGCATAACAAACGCGTTGGCGAACTGAGGAATGCTGTGAATTCACATGCTGGTGACACTGAGCTTCGCATGATCGTAGACAATGTAGTGTCGCAGCATGACGACATTTTCAGGCTGAAAGTCAATGCCGCCAAGGCTGATGTTTTCCATATCTTGTCAGGAATGTGGAAGACACCTGCAGAACGCTGTTTTATGTGGATAGGTGGCTTTCGCTCGTCTGAAATCCTAAAGGTTCAGCTCTTCCTCTTTCTCCTTGAACGCATGCGCTTATTGATTTCATGTGCATTTATGAATCTCCAAATAAGTAAATAAAACATCGAGAATCTTTCCCAAATACAAATCTTTGCAGTCTCCTGTTTCGTTGACATGCAATACCATTATTAGATGGATGGATTCAACATGTGTTCAAAATTAAACCGTATTCATGTGTGAATATATTATTACATTTGCAGCTTCTTGTGAATCAACTGGAGCCCTTGACTGAGCAACAGATGCTGGGGATCTGCAATTTGCAACAGTCCTCCCAACAAGCTGAAGACGCATTGTCCCAAGGGATGGAAGCCTTACAACAGTCCCTGGCCGAGACATTGGCCAGCAGCGCGCCTACTTCATCGTCTGGTTCATCCGGCAACGTGGCAAACTACATGGGTCAAATGGCCATGGCCATGGGCAAGTTAGGAACCCTCGAAGGTTTCCTCCGTCAGGTAATTTCACAAAAATAGTCTCCATCGATTTATATGCTCAATATACACACCCACCAACACGCATCTACTTCCATCCATGCCAGGCTGACAATCTACGGCAGCAGACGCTCCAACAGCTGCACCTTATATTGACAACCCGTCAGTCCGCACGGGCTCTTCTGGCCATACATGACTACTTCTCGCGTCTCCGAGCCCTCAGCTCTCTGTGGCTCGCGCGGCCTCGGGAGTGAGGCTAATTCTGGCCACAAATCCTTAAAACCCTGAGCTTGGATGCTGTATTTTACCCTGTAAAGTTGACAAGAAGCATCAGGATTGAATGGTGCTGCACTGGTGATCAAGCTTAGAAAGACAGGCCCTATGCTATATCAGTTCAGAACTTGTGTAATAGTCCTAGATATATATATATAGTCAAAATTGTAATTTGATTTTAATTTTCTTTTCTTTTCTTTTTTTTTTTACCTCCTTTCATTTGGGTATGATATGAATGTATTAAATTTGTAGTGTCATAATTGACAATATTTATGTCAAGGTTACATGTATTACTACTATACCTGCGCTTTCTTGGGCTGTAGATAGTACTTTGCATAATTTAAATGCAGATAGTACTTTGCAGAATTGATTTGGTCGTTGTTTGGTAGTACATTAGTACAGGGTTGGGTACAACCCGGTACGAATCGGATCACCTGTGCCAAAAAGCTTGCCCTTGAATGTCTCTATTCGCCCAACGAGGATCGTCTACATATTCTAGTAATTAGTTTAATTAAGTAAATTTTAATTTTCGTCTAAAAAAAACACTAAGCTTTAATTTCGCAACAAATACTTCGATGTTTATGATTATCGGTGGTGATTCATGATGGTGATGTTTAAATTTTAATATAATTATACCAGAAATAATAATATCTTATAGTTTAATGAAATGTTAAATGAAATAGAATTCGATTTGAAACGGGGTATTAAATTAGGTATAAAAAAACTAATTGATATATTTTAAAAAAAGGTATTAGATTAGGTTTTTTTTTTGTTTGAAGACTTGGTATTTAGAGGGTGTTGTTAGATACATCCCAAATCCCTCATCAAAAGTGCACGTCAGAATTAACGTGCAGACCTTTCCAATTAATTAGCACGTTAAAAAAAATTAATTAAACCACCTTAACCCTACACGTCAATTTCGACGTGCAGAATTTGGGGTGTATTTAGTCTGCACGTATTTAAATGGCCTTATTGCCAAATTTGTGTAAAAAACCAACCCCCAACGAATGAAACGACATGTTGGTAGAAAAAAAGCCTAGAGAGACAAAAATGTATAAAAAATGGCATCAATGTGAAAAATTACCAAGTCCGTTGGCATATCTCAACACGTTCAATTTGTGTAAAAAATCAACCCCCAACGAATGAAACGGCATGTTGGCATAAAAAAAAGTCTATAGAGACAAAAATGTATAAAAAAATGGTATCAATGTGAAAAATTACCAAGTCCGTTGGCATATCTCAACACGTTCGCAAGTGCAAGTAGGATGTTTGGTTACGACGCAAGTGCAACTAGGGTCTTTTGTCTCGTGACCGGGGTTGTGTGTACGACGCTTGCATAAGCCAAGTAGGGTTTCATCCTAAAACCTAGCAATATGAGGAGTGCCCACTAGGTTATATACTAAGGCTTGATCATTCATATTTTCAATGTGATACTCTTTGGTCTCTTCACATATCAACAAAAAAATGATATATTTTCCTTAAAAAATCGGGTTTTAATAAATTAAGCACAATTCACTTAATAATTTGGTTGCAGAAAAGTATAGTGCATGTCATTGTCTATGCAGACCTTTGTCCCGCAGGAGGTGGCGGAATATCCGAATATGTTATGTCACTCTATTGCGGCATTAGGTTCACACGAGGTTGCGGAATAATCGTTTTCATGACATGTCTGCAAGATTTTGCGGTTCAAATCACTATAAATATAATACTACAACCCAAACAAACTCTACTTCCCCGCAACTCTCAATCCACCACATACAAACACCTCCATAGCCCACATGTTCCATTCAAAGTCATCTTACTTAGAACGAATGTTTCTACCAAGTCATGTTGTCCTTTTGTCATAAATATTTTCAAAAGAGCATATGGAAACATCTTAATAGTGTTGTCACTAGAGAACATCCATTGTCTGCTTGATAGGGGCGGCAATGGACGTACTTCATAACCGTTACATTTTCTGCTTGAAAATATCGCAACTGAGATTGCGACACGGAAGAATGCTTGCCAGTTTGCATATCTAAGAGCTCGGCAAGACCAAGGATAGGTGCTTCGAGAAGAAGTGACTACACGTATTTTCAAAGCAATGACAGTTGCAAACACAAATCAAATGGTTTGTGGTTTGCTCAATGAGCCCACCGGTCTTAGGTTCAAGGTCTGTCATATAGCTTGACTAATTTATCTTTGACATTATAAAAGTCGATGTATTATTTTAGAAGTCGTTTGACGATAATATTGTATAATGATTTTGAAAAAATATTCTTTCCTACATGTGTATGAAAATCAATTTTATATGTATGTCTTTTAGTTTTCTGAGATCATGTATATGAGCGAATTAATATTGAATGTTTTATTCCTTCATATAGTTTGATTTAAGTAACAATCAAAGTTCTAGAACAACTTCCAAATATGGACAATTCCGCAACAACGTAGACAACTGTTTCGCATAATGTTGTGGAACAACAGTTAAGGACCATTTCACAAATGGTTACGGACCGTCCTACAAATGGTTACGGACCACCCTGCAACTGGTTACAGAATGATCTGCCTCATGTTGTGGAAGGGTCTGCAACATGTTGCAAACATTTGCTTGGTTTCTTGGAGTTTTCAACAATATATTATAGACCAAATCCCTATAAGTACTACAACCGCACTACTTTGTCTCTACATATCTCAATCCAACACATTCAAAGCACCCCATACCATACACATGTTCCCTTCAAATTCAACCCACCCAGAACCTATATATCTTTTGAACTATTTTAGTAGTTTGTCAAAAGTTGTGCCAAAGGAGCATGTAAACATCTTGATATAGTTGCTACGTAGCAAGAAGAGCATACCAGGGGCCGATTTTCTTAGCACCTGGTATGCTTCTTCCATCCACTTATTTTCGACATAGGTGGCAATGGACAGATTTGATATTCGTTGCTGCAATGTCAC
This sequence comes from Persicaria maculosa, assembly GCA_963922045.1. Taxonomy (NCBI): domain Eukaryota; kingdom Viridiplantae; phylum Streptophyta; class Magnoliopsida; order Caryophyllales; family Polygonaceae; genus Persicaria; species Persicaria maculosa. Next base: position 67,727,507 of record OY998255.1, read on the forward strand.
AGTTGCAATTGCAACAGAAATGAACACTTGTACAATGGTTCGCAACAATTGTTCTTGGAGAGACTGGGGAAAACTTGGTAATATCACAAGCGACTGGAAATACTTTCGAGTAGGAGCAACTGCAATTATTAGCGGAAGAGCATGGAAACAACTTGACTATTTCATAATACCTTCGACAATATAAATATCAATGTATTATTTTAGAAATCTTTCGACAATAAAATTATAGAATGTTTGGAAGAAAGATATTCAGTTTTATTATGTATGAAGATCTATATGATTATTTTCAAATTGTCGAGATTGTGTATGAAGGTTGAAAATCAACCATTGTTGTGAATTAATCATGTGCATGCGAACAAATGTTTATTTATTAGTATGTTCAACATCAAACTATATTAGACAACCTTGATCAGTTGTTGATCAGCTAGTAGTTGTGGAACAACCGATTGAGGTTGCAAACCATTTGTAAAACATTAAAGCATTGTCCTAGATCTGAACATCATGTTGAACTAGTTCCGCAACAATTCGTGGACCAACTGTTCCGTAAGTTATTGTGGCATATCGAGCTATATATACCTATGTTACCTCACCCTAGATATCCATACAAAACCGATTTCACGAGTCATTGAATATCAGTATTTTGTCAAGATGTTCCCACCTCACCTCATCGTCAAGCCTCCCGAATCGCACATCCGCCTTCGTCGACAAGCAAAAATCGCCACCCCCATGCCTCGCCGATGAGCGAATTTCAGAAACCAGAGAAATTGGGGCTGATTTTAGAGGAAATGGTAGTAGATAGCACAAAAAAAAAACTTTGCAAAAGTGTCACTAGCCCTTGAAATTTAGCATACATAACCACCTTTTCCCCAAATTTGTATAAAAGTGCAGGTCAAAACCTCCCTTATTAACCGGATTTTGCCCTTATTTTACAAAAAAAAAAAGGAAAATAAAAGGATGGGAGGGGAGGCTTTGTTTTCAAGGGAGGAGAAGCGACGATTTGTGGAGAGAAGAAGGAGAACAATCCAGCGATTCGGAAAACACAGGAGGTTGGGGACGAAGTTGTCGCTGGAGAGGAGAGAAGAAGCCCACGTCGGTGTCTAAGTGAAGAGTTAAGCCCTCCTTTCCATCTCTTTGAAACCCTCATTCCTTTTCTCCCTTTTCTACGAGTGTGAAATGTGAAATTGTCGGTTAGGGTTTGGGATGAATGACGAGGGTGACAATGGTTGGACTGAAAATTGGGATATGAGAGAGGTAGAAGACGATTGATAGAGGTTTGGGCCGTGTTTAATTTGGTATTTGATTGTTTGAAAGTGAAATTGGGCGACAAGGGTTTCGAATAGACTGATAGTGGCTTTGTATTGGGTGACAAGGGTGTCGATTCACGTTTTTATGCTCTTGGCCTTGTGCGAGTGTGGAATGTGAAATTGTCGGTTAGGGTTTGGGATGAATGATGAGGGTGGCAATGTTTGGACTGAAAATTGGGATATGAGAGAGGTAGAAGACGATTGATTGAGGTTTGGGCCGTGTTTGATTTGGTATTTGATTGTTTGAAAGTGAAATTGGGTGACAGGGGTTTCGAATCGAGTGACAGTGGTTTCGAATTGGGTGACAAGGGTGTCGAATTATGTTTTTATGCTCTTGGCCTTGTGATGATGGTTTATGGCAGTGGCGATGGTGGTTTTGGGGATTGGGGTTGTGTGGCTGAGCGATTGAAAGATAAAGGGGATGGGGACATGGGTGTGGGTGAGCGATTGAAAGATAAAGGGCTGGGGACATGGGTGTGGCTGAGCGATTGAAAGATAAAGGGGGCTGGGGAAATGGGTGTCGCTGGGCAGTGTTCGGTCGGAACCTAGGCATGATTTCGAATGTGGTGATATGAATTTGTGGTTGACATGGGTTTCGAATTGAGGTTTTGGGTGTGTTTGATTTGAAATTTGTTGGTTTGAAAGACAAATTAGGTGACAGGGGTGTATGGCATAGGTTTGTCTGTTTGTTGACTGGGGATTTAGCATTATGTGACAAGGGGATATGAATTTAAGTGAAAAACTGATTTTGTTCGTCTGACCGAAATTGCAGGAAACAAATAGTGCGGACTAGAAATCTAAGGCCGAGGGGAGGGGAATCCTCGAGTAAGCGGGAGCCCCCGATACGCAGTCCCGGAAGATAAGCACTTCCGGTTACGTGTGAACCAAGGATCGAATTGTCGATGCTAACCAACATCGACAACTACATCGACCCCCACGACTGGGAGATGCTCCGTGACAGCTAGCTCAGTGGGGTTGTCCAGTTGGCACACCGGGGAGGGGGGGGGGGACCACGTGGCCAAGACACTTGAAGCAGTGATGGAATTGCTCGCTACAATGTCAAGTTGGATGGAGAAGATGGATGAGAAGGTACGGCATTCATTCCCATATATTCGTTTTATGCAGAGTTTGAATTGATGCACGAGTTCTTTTACAAGTATGAGGAGTCTGACCTCTACTACGATGACATTAAGGCTGCGTTGGCACCCTGTTATTATGGTGACGGCTCCGGCAAGGCCGGACCGAGTTTGGGAAAACGTGATGAGGCCAGGGAAGCCTGGGAAGATAAGGTGGGGAAGACACTTGAATTCATGTTGGAGAGGCTGGGAACTATGTCAACATGGATGCGGAGCATGTATGACAAGGTACGTGTTTCGCCTAAAAAAATGTGCCCCAATTATGAACACCATTGCTGACAGGAGGAAATAGACTAGCGACACGGTATATTTAGTAAGTGACACGGGTAAATTTTTCCCAATTACGAATAACATTGGCGAACCACCCCTTATTTATGTACTGTGTGGTTCAGATGAAGGTCATGGAAGGTGTTGTGAATGAGATGCGAGATGCCCATTGGAATGCAGGAGGAGTGCAGACACCAATGAGAGATATCCGTCGAGAGGATGAGGGGAAACATGGGGAGGCTGAGGAGAACCACTAAAAGGCCGGGGGGACGGAGGGACTAACTAAGGTGGATGACCATCCACCACCAGAAAGACAGGAAGGGGAGGTAAATTGGTTGTTAGTTCACATGGTATTTTCGCTTAAGGGTCAAGGGTTAATAAAAACTGGGATTGTCATATTTGAATCTGTAGTATTCAAGTGACAAGGTTATTTACGTCAAGCGACACGATTTAATTAGTAGGGCGACACGGGATTAAACAAGCAGAGGTAATTTATATGCAACCCTTAAATATCTCTTCGTCTGATAGTGGTATCCGGCTATTATGAATCTGACTTAAACATCCCTATTGCAGTGGAGACTGCAGACCATACACAATCAGGTTTATGCAACTCCTGATGAAGGACGCCCCCACTTTCGACGGTCTTGACGACGCATTCATCGGGGCGTACAAGCACATGCTTGCGATTGGCATCTTCCTTGGTAGACGGTTATAATAGCCATTGTGATTGTAATTGGCCTGTGTTATGAACTTTGTTGTTATTGTAGTAGGTTGTTATGAACGTCGTTGTTATTGTCGTGGATTGTTATGAACTTTGTTGCTCAAAACATATAGTTGTTGATGATAGTTGACTAGGTTGTTATTGTAGTACGTTGCTATGAACTTTGTTGCTTTCTTTATGATGTTCGTTGGTCATAAGTTGTAGAATGTTATGATATTTTTATGATATTTGTTGGTCGGTAGTTGACTATGTTATTATGGTCGAAACTTTGGTTATCGACGTACCATCATATTGAAATAAGTGACACGGGATTCCATTCAGGTGACACGGGATTCCAAACAAGTTCCAAGGCAAGGGTGATTTCTTTATCATAATGCCAACCACAGAAATGTCAAACATCAAATTCAAACCAGTGACACGTTAACTCTTTCATCTGACACGAGAGTACAAACCTGTGACATGGATTATTTCATGAACCCATCTCCAAAAGTACTACGAAGTTCTTAACCACTTACCTATAGTTTGCCGTAAAGTTTGTCGAGTATGTAACCCGTTCCCAAAAGTAAAGTGAAGTTCTTAACCACTTACATATAGTCTGCACATCAACCTTCGATGCGAATAATTGTCCCTCTGAAAGTTCTATCATGTTGCTTTGTGGATCCTGGGTGCGAGGCGTTGCTCTCTCCACCATACCTTCAACGTTCTCCATCGTAGTTGGGGATATACTGGACCTCAGAACTCAATCTTCAAGTTCCCTCATCATCTCATCCTCAACTTCCTCCCCCTCCATCGACACCCTCATACCCGGGTCATCCTCGACACCCTGCCACTCCAAATCATCCCAGACTTCTTCCCGCTTCACTCAACGTCTTCGTCCTCATCCTCCTCATGACTGCTTATGGATATGACCTCCAACCCCTGATACTTGTCACCTTAATAGTTTACCGTGTCATCTGAGGAGTTGTCCGTGTCATCCAATTGGATCACATCCAGACCCTTACCCTTGTCACCTACATACATAACGTGTCACCTGTTTCACACCCCCTGTCAGTAATCTCTATCACACCCAGCTCTTTGCTCTTCCCCATGGCCTCCATCACCTCACCCAAGTGAATCACATCCAGACCCCCACCCTTGTCACCTACATAAATATGCGTGTCACCCGTTTTAAACCCCGTGTCGGTAATGTCTAATACACTCAGCTCCTTGTTGTTTCCTATGGCCTCGCTCACCTCATCCAATTGGTTCACATCCGGACCCTTACACTTGTCACATGAACATGTATCTGTGTCACCCCTTTTCAACCTCGTGTCAACCATGTCTATCACCCCCAGATCGTTGCTCTTCCCTATGGCTTCGCTAACCTCTCCTCCCCCATATAACCCATCATCTACAGACACAGGGTTTGGTTGTGCCTTACCTTCTGCCTCGCTAATGACAATCTCATCCAGGTCGTCCACTTTTTAGGAGGTACGTGGCCCACTCAAGCATTCTTCCCCGACGCCGATTTGCTGTACTTCAACGCTCTCCTTCAGCAATGGACCAAAATATATCTCCATATGTTCCCCATACTTCAAGTTCAGAAACTTAAAAGCCTCAAGGTCATCATCGTCAGCTATCGTGATCGGATGACCCCCTTCTTCCGTCTTTGGCACGTAAGACAACCACCACTTCTCATATGAAGAATCGTGGTCGACCTTGAGCTTGATCAGTTTTTTCAGAGAAATGAAGTCGATGCCCTCTTCAATGATCACATTCTTGCGCGCGGTCTCACCAGAAAACACCCATCCGGCACCCTCGAACAACCAACGACCGTTGAAGACGATAGTGACGCATACTTTGGCGTTTTCCCCTGAAAATGAAAAGAGGGATGAGCACTATGGTTCATGGGTATCTACTTTTCGCAAAACATGAGGAGAACTAAGGGAAACGCCTACCCATTGCAACTGAGAATTAAGGTTTCTCAGCAACCAACGTGACATGGAAGTTTCTTCTCACTGACACGAATATGGAATGAGGCTGACAAGTGCTCTGCAACTGGACCTTGAGGTCGACGGATTGTCTTCAATGGTGGCCTTCTTCTCTAGCCCTTTTGTCCAGGGGAGGAAGAAACTGATTGTCTTCTCCCCTCCTCTCTTTTTATACCCGGCAAATGGGAGGGAAAGCCCCCTATCATATCCGCCCTTTTCCCTTGTAATGATTGATGTCTTGTCACCAAGGTTTGGCGCGAAAAACTCCCCACCAAAACCTCCTTTCTCTCCTGCTCTTTATTCTCTCTCTTTCTCTTTTTTACCTTCAACCGGCTGCTCCCTTCCATTTTTTATTTTGCACAAACTAACCCCTATGCTACTTTTGCCATTTTTAAAGAAGGGGTGACATTTTTTCCAAGTCACAAAAAAATGTGTCTAGTTGTGCAAATCCCCCCTGATTTTTTTGGAGATTTTAACATGCGCACAATCTTGGTAAGGGGGATTTGTTTTTGAGATGGTCCAAAAATCTAAAATTAAGATTCTACACCATCGATTTGATTGTATTCAACGACCTGGATTTGCGTACATGATACGTCGTAAGGGCTGAATACATACATACATACACACACACACACATACATACACACACACACACATATATTACACTCCCTCCGTTAATTAAAACTTGTCGTCTTAGGAGTGAAATTGTTAAGAAAAATTTGTCATTTTAGGTGTTTTGTCATCCACTTTACAAAATTACCCTTATAATGATTAGATGGTTGTTAGTTGTAGTTTTTTAGAGAGTAAAAAAGTAGAGTAATAATTAAGGTATAAGTGTATTTTTGTTTGCTTTCTTAATAAGTGTGTACATTTCTAAAATGACAAGTTTTAATTAATGGAGGGGGTATTATATAACATATATTATAATATATGTTATATTATATTATATAACATATACATATACATATAATATATATAATATAATTTATATATTATATATATTACACTCTATGGCTGAAGACACGATAGCAGAACAATAATTATCCTGAGATATCGGGATAGTACTCATATCATGATATCTCAGAAGTAATGATATGAGTAATTATATAAATAAAATCCTGAGAGATGAGGATATGTGATTTGTTTAGCTACAGTGTGAAGGATTTGAGGTTCCGTTTATATGCATGAATTATGTCATTATTAAATTAAAGAGGAACGATAGTAATTAAAGTCATGGCATTAAATCTCAGGAGGTTATTTTATAGAGGCTCTAGCAGTTCTCGTATAATTTATAGTAATGAGATGCATTTTTCACAAGATAATAGTGACCTACCTAATTGGACTATGCCTGAACAAGACATTAGGTCTATTTACAGAATAGGTGCATTAGATTTTAAGATTGCATTTAGCATAAAAAACTCATGAGGAAACCATAAGTATTCAACAAGAACAATTACAATTACTTTTTGTTCTTTCTTTGAGAAAATATTTAGCAAAAGGATATAGATATATTCATTTTGGTTTAGTCCAAGTGGCAATAAAACTTTGTCTCGATGATGAATAGATTCACCTGTGTTTATCGCTTTAAGAGACGATGGGTTAAAAAGTTAAGGATTCTATACTTGCAATAATTCAATCCAATATATGCAATGGTCCTAGTTATTTCAATTGTTCTCCAAATTTTTATGTAGATCTAACTAATCCAAGAGTCATACAATCTCTTAGTTTAGATGTAAAAATTTTAAATGACCTCTTTATCTGATCTAAAATGTGTTGTTCCTCCGATCCCACATGGAAAGACAATTTTATTACAATTAGAGGCTAACAGATTATGCTCTTTCACTCCAAAAACTATTAAATGAAATGAAATCATTGTTCTTGAAAAACTTAAAATTCAGAGCAATAATCCCCCTAGGGATTTTGATAGAAGAGAATCTCTCAAATTATAGAAGAACCTGATGGTAGAATTCTGCTAAGGTTTAATTTAGGAAGAGAATTTTCTCCCCACACTCCTCATATTCCAAATGTTTTTCCTGCAAGAAGTTCTGTTTCTGAGTTCCTACATTACATGATCCTAATATTAAGGTAGATTATCAGAGTCCTTTACCTACAACATGTCAGGATAATAGTGAGCATATGAAAATAATATGCAAGGGTATTCCTCAATAAACATGATCTCATTAGAATATTCTTTTAAGATAGAAATATTATCTTCGTAGAAATTTTGAATCATCCCATAATAGCCAGAAAAAAGAGCGACTTATGAAAATAGATAGATCTTATAGAGATAAGATAAGAGAAAGTTGGTATTATGATATAGAAAGGTTAAAAACCAATATACTTTTTTTTCACATGGTTCTACATATTTCTATCAAACTTAGAGATCCAAGATCCATTTTTATTACCCTTCATTTAATTTCAAACTAGGATTACAAAATCTTGGAACACCATCCTATATGGAGTTACCCATTCTGTTCACCCTCCTCTATCAAGTATAAAAATTACAACCTCAGCCGGAGAAGTCACAACAGAACCATTTAAAAGGGGTAGAAACATGGCTGAATGTAGCCCTGCTATTGTTGAAGACATTAAGAAGGTTTATTTTTAAAATAATTATTCCAATCAAATCATTCACACTATAGTACAAAAATTGATCCCGCTATGTATCCGCCTAGATTCCCTAAAGATGTCTCAAGACCTCCTTTTCAAATTGAAAGCCTAGCAAGAAAAACTGCTGAATCCCTCACTCTAAATCCTCCAGACTTAGTTGACAAAATAACAGGACGATGAAAATCTATTCAAGCCCAACCTAGTAGTAGCATTGTAAATTGCCTTGATCATTGTCAAAGAAAACGTGAAGAACAGTCTCAGTATTCTACTAGTGATACTGAGTCCGACTCTTCACATATTAAAGATCTTGAAAATGCTTTTGAAAACAACCATATAGAAATCAACAAACTCAGAAGAAGATAAACATAAAAACAACATTATGGTAATATCCCTACTAATTGGGTCCCAAAAAGAGATACTAGAAATTATTACCATATGCTAACTCCCCTTGATATTCAATATGAAGAGAGAGCAAAATTTCGATCCACTGATTATAACGGAAAATCTGGTTACGGGTTGAATATAGTTGAAAAGTCTGAAACAGAAATTATGAACACTTTACAAGAAATGAGAATGGCCAAAATGGATTACAAAGCAAATGGTGATCGAGATAAATCTACAGCAACCCTCTTAGTTACTAGATTCACAGGTGGGATAATGCTTTAACCAATGAACAAAAGGGTGCAATCTTTGAAGCCACTATAGATATAGAGGATGAAGATGGAAATAAATATTTACCCTAAGGAAGATGTAGTAGGGCAACTAATATACACTATTAGTATGTATTTTGTGGGAAACCCCGAAGAAGAATTACAATCTATCAAGTTTGTCTTAATCAACCTCAGGTGTTCTACCTTAAGCGATTATAGATGGTACAAAGATATTTTCCTTACATATGTCTACAAAAGATCAAACTACAATGAATCCTTCTCGATGAGAGTTTTGTTTCTGGATTGCCCACTTTATTTGCTCAAAGAATTGTAACTAAGATTAAAGAATCTATAGGATCTGATGAAATGCCTTGAGCCACGATAACTTATGGACAACTAGGAGCATTTATTAAAAAAAGAAGGATTAACATTATATTCAGAACTAAAAATACAAGCTAAATACGGAGATAAAAGAAGGACTAGAAAAGAGTTAGGAAATTTCTGTAAAGCTTTTTTGGGATGCAAAAAATACAAGCTCCTTCTAGTAGGAAGAGAACGCAAATGCAAAAGAGAAGATACACTAGAAATCCTAAGAGAGGGAAGCGAAACTATAATGAAAGAGGGGATAAGAGAGTTGGGAAGATGAAGATTGTTTGTTATAAATGTGGTAAACTAGCCCATAAGGCAAACCAATGTCGAATTCAACAAAAGATCAATGAAGTTTGTGGTGAAGATGAAGAGCTTAAGAATAAACTTATGAAAATCTTTATCCATATAGAGAGAGTTCTTCGGATGAAGAAGAGGGATATGATGATAATGGGGAATTCGACTTATCAACTATAGATGATGAAGAGCCTAGTTCCCCCCAAGTGAAACACAAGCTCTATTTTAAGTCATTGATGAAATTAGAGATCCTCAAGTGAAATAAAAGTATTTTCTTAAGCTTAAAGATTTAATTTTTAAAGCACACGAACCAGCTTTACAAGAACATTTTAGTATTTCAAAATTATACAATAAATAACCGCCTTCTAATGTTTTCTCACAAGTTTCCACTAAGGATCTTCAGGGTGAAATAAATTGATTAAAGAAGGAAGTTAAGGAGCTTTAAGATATAGTTTTGACAGGAGAAACCAAAGACCTTGAACTGGAAGCCAGATTAGCTGTTATAGAAGAAAGGTTTATTCGCAAAACTAATGCTTCATCCTCCTCTAAAGCCCCTATAGATCAGGAACGTTTTACTACTGAAAACAACATAGATAGTAATGATGATGATCTATTCATCTCTATAATTGAAAGAATTAGTTTTCAGAAGTGGTATGTTCCTATCACCATAAAAATAGACACATTTGCTCTTACAACCATAGCACTACTTGATAGTAGAGCAGATCTTAATTGCATTAAGGAAGGTTTAGTACCCTTAAAATACTTTGAAAAAACTTCAGAAAGACTTCATACTGCTAGTGGGTCTCGCATGAAAATAAACTATAAATTACCAATAGCCTCGATTTGCAATCAAGGATATTTTTTCAAAAACTCTTTCTTTCTTGTCAAGGATTTAACCTAATAAGTTTTTTTATGATCTACCCTTCTCACTCAAATATACCCATTCAGTGTTGATCCACTGGTTTTCATATCAATTTATAAATAGGTGAACCTGATAAGTAGCAAAAAATCATTTCTAAATTTTCTTAAAGATGAAATATTGAATCTTAAAATAGAATAAAAAATTGAGTAACCATCTATTTAGAAGAAAGTCCAAGAATTCAATTGTTTAAATCTCAAGTTTGTTCTGATCTACCAAACGCATTTTGGGAAAGAAAGAAACATCAAGTGTCCTTGCCACAAAGGCTAGGCCAATACAAATGAACAAAGAGCTTTTAGACAGCTGTAAGAAAGAAATTGAGTCTTTATTATCGAAAGGACTTATTAGAAGGTCTAGATCTCCTTGGAGTTGTGCAACCTTCTATGGTATGAATCAGGCAAAAGGAGAGAGGAGCCCCTAGGTTAGTTATAAACTATAAGCCTTTAAACAAGGTTTTGCAATGGATAATGTATCCTTTACCTAATAAAAGTGATTTCCTAAACAAACTCTATGATTCTCGAGCATTTTCAAAATTTGACATGAAAAGTGGTTTCTAGCAAATACAAATAAAGGAAGAAGATCGATACAAAACAACCTTTACTGTTCCTTTTGGTCATTACGAGTGGAATGTCATGCCCTTCAGTCTAAAAAATGCTCCTTCTGAATTTCAAAGAATAATTAATGATATTTTAAACCCCTATTCCCCGTTCACCATTAGATATATTGATGATGTTCTAGTCTTTTCCAAAAGCATTGATGAACACTTCAAACATCTGAATACTTTCTTACATGTTGTTAAGGAAAATGGGCTAGTTGTTTCCTCTACTAAAATGAAATTGTTTCAAACAATAATAAGATTTCTTGGCCATGATATTTACCAACAAACAATAAAGACAATATATAGGAATATTGAGTTTCCCAAATGAAATCAAGGACAAAACTCAATTGTAAAGATTCCTAGGATGTCTTAATTATATTTCCGATTTCTTCCCCAAACTTAGACAATTGTGCAAACCTCTGTTTCAAAGGTTATGAAAAGATCCACCAATCTGGACTAATGAGCATATTAAAGTAGTTCGCATTATTAAAGAAAAGGTTAAATCATTTTCATGCATCAGCATATCGCATCCTAGTGCATTCATGATTGTAGAAACAGATGCATCAGAATTATGATATGGTGGTATTCTTAAACAAAGGCTACAAGATCAAAAGGAAGAACAATTTGGTTAAATATCATTCTGAAACATGGACCGATCCTCAAAAGAACTACGACACTTTTAAGAAAGGAAATTTTATCTATTGTTGTATGCATATCAAAATTTCAAGATGATCTTTATCTATTGTTGTATGCATATCATTCTGGAACATGGACAGATATTTGCAAAATGGCAAGCTATTCTTTCTAATTTTTATTTTAATATAGAGTTTATTAAAGGAGAAAATAATTTGTTACCAGATTTTATCACTAGAGAATTTCTACAGGGCAACCAGACTTGGAGTAAGAAAAGTTTCTGAAAGAATATATTAAAGAAAGAGGCAGAGAGACGCCTCAAAATCATCACATTCTAACAATTATTTTGTTTATACTGGAGCAATGGCCTCATCAAGTAAGGATACTTTAAGAAATCCAATGAGGCCTCAAGATTGCCTCATGACATATCCATAGTCCATAAAGTCCACTCCCATACCAATCCTTACCACAACAAATCCGTTCCAACCTCTTGCCCAGTTACCTTATAGACAAGCAGTCCTTGCACCAAAAATCCCAGTAAAACCATCACAAAAATGACCAAATACTGAAACTCCATTTTATAAATACTTCTTCAAATCCCATTATAGCACAAGAAATTTGTCTGCTACCAGAATTTAAACCTCTCACACAAGATCAGATTGAACCTCGTCTTCCCGAGGTCTTTCCTCCTTCTTTCCATTGGTTCCCTGAAAATATTAACAAGACCCGAAAATTCTAAGTTGATACTCGTAGATTCTAGATCAATTAACTTGACCCATACAAAAGATCAAACCAAAACAGGTCACATTATCTTATCCAAATGCAAAATCCTCAGAGTCCTCACAAGAAAAGATTTTGGGACAATCCTACCACCATTAAAACCTTTTCCATACCCCATTATCCTAAGGGATATACCTTTTACGACTACAAAATGGCATAGTTACGAGCCTTTCTCATAAGGACATTCAGCCATTCCTGGTTCGTATCTTTTCAAGAAACTACAATGATGACTTACTGCAATGGTTCTATGAGTGGTGGAATATCTTTGGCAGTACTCACGAAATCTTTCCCGATGCTGCACAACTTGTCTGTGATTACTACTACAACCACTCTCTAGCTGAAAATACAAAAGTTCCCTACTATTTCACAAGAATAATGGAGTAACTTGGATCCTTTGTTGGGTCTACGAGCTTTGAACATATACACACAATTCCTTACCCATTATCACTTTGTCGAAAATATAAAGTTAGACGGTGGGAGAAATTCGACTTGAATGTTATTGCCATAGAAAGAGTTCAAGCTTCTACTCCAAACAAAAATCCTCCACAAAAAGACCCAATCCCTAAAACACAAGAGCCTATGGCCCTATACAGATTGAGTCGTCTTTATCCCGTTCATCCACAAAACCACCAAGTAAATTAGTTGAATCTGAGACAAAACCAAATCCAGATCTTTGGAAGCAATTCCAAGAGTTCGAGAAATATCAAGAGTTTTTACAGTTGCAGAAAGGCAAGAAAACTTCAATTGGTATGATGGAACAGAATAGGAAATCAAACAAGAAAAGGGCAAAGATGCAAATCTTGATGATGATTATAATGACCCATTTGAATACTAATCATCTTTTTTTAAAAAAAAATTGTATTGTAATATTTCATGTCTTATTGTTATTTTATGCTAAGGCTCCTACTTTGTACGAGAGCATATTTCATCATTGAAGGCCAAGACAAAGTGAAGACCAAGACAAAGTGCATTATACACCATCATGTACTACAAGAATTCAAGACCTTCATCATTTGAAGGATGAATTCAACACTCTTATGATGAGAAGAAAGAATCATTAGCATCCACAAATTCAAAAGCAAGAGCACGACAACATCATTATAAGAGCCCTTCATCCCCCATGGGCCATGAAGAAGGCACCTTCAATTTTCACCTTAAAAAAGCTATAAGCTTGAAAGTCAAAAGAACTGAACTTACTTTTATTGGTTTTGTTGTTGCAAGAGTAAGCTTAAGAAATCTTGCAAATAAAAAAAGAAAGTACAAAGAAATTATTGAGAAATTCTTGAAAGGCCCTTTAGAAATTTTCTCAAGAATTTCTTTGTACTTTCCTTTCCTATTTACAAGATTTCTTAAGTGTACTTTTGCAACAACAAATCGGAATAAAAGTAAGTTCTTTTGGCTTTCAAGCTTATACTTTTTAAAGTGAAAATTGGAGGTGCCTTCTCCATGGGGGATGAAGGGCTTTTATAGTGATGTTGTCATGCTCTTGCTTTTGAATTTGTGGATACTATTGATTCTTGCTTCTCATCATAATAGTGTCGAATTCATCATTCAAATGATGAAGGTCTTGAATTCTTGTAGTACATGATGGTGTATTGCATAATGCACTTTGCCTTGGTCTTCACTTTGTCTTGGCCTTCAATGATGAAATATGCTCTCGTACAAAGTAGGAGCCTTAGCATACAATAACAATAATACATGAAATATTACAATACAATTTTTTTTTAAAAAAAAGATGATTACAATTCAAATGGGTCATCATAATCATCATCAAGATTTGCATCTTTGCCCTTTTCTTGCTTGCTTTCCTTTTCTGTTTCATCATACCAATTGAAGTTTTCTTGTCTTTCTGTAATTTTAAAAACTCTTGATATTTATGGAATTCTTGGAATTGCTTCTAAAGATCCGGATTTGGTTTTGTCTCAGATTCAGTTGGTTTACTTTGTGGTTTTGTGGATGAACGGGATGAAGACGACTCAATCTGTATAGGGCCATAGGCTCTTGTGTTTTAGGGATTTGGTCTTTTTGTGGAGGATTTTTGTTTGGAATAGAAGCTTGAACTCTTTCTATGGCAAGAACATTTAAGTCGATCAAATTTCTCCCACCATCTAACTTTATATTTTCGACAAAGTGATAATGGGTAAGGAATTGGGTGTATCTGTTCAAGCTCGTTAACCCATCAAAGGATCCAAGTTACTCCATTGTTCTTGTGAAATATTAGGGAACTTTTGTATTTTTCAGTTAGAGAGTGGTTGTAGTAGTAATCATAGACACGTTGTGCAGCATCGGGAAAGATTTCGTGAGTGCTGCCAAAGATATTCCACCACTCATAGAACCATTGGAGTAAGTGATCATTGTAGTTTCTTGAAAAGATAAAGAACCAGGAACGGTTGAATGGCCTTCTAAGGAAGGCTTGAAACCATGCCATTTTGTAGTCGTAAAAGGTATATCCCTTAGGATAATGGGGTATGGAAAAGGTTTTAATTATGGTTGGATTGTCCCAAAATCTTTTCTTGTGAGGACTCTGAGGATTTTTCATTTGGATAAGATAATGTGATCTGTTTTGGTTTAATCTTTTGTATGGGTCAGGTCAATTTATCCAAAATCTACGAGTATCAACTCAAAGAATTTCCGGGTCTTGTTAATATCTTCAGGGAACCAATGGAAAGAAGAAGGAAAGACCTCAGGAGGACGAGGTTCAATTTGATCTTGTGTGAAAGGTTTAAATTCTGGTAGCATGCAAATTTCTTGGGCTATATGGGATTTGAATAAGTATTTGTAAAATGGAGTTTCAGTGTCTGGTCTTTTTTTGTGATGGTTTTACCGGGGTTTTTGGTGCAAGGACGACTTGTTTGTAAGGTAACTGGGCAAGAGGTTGGAACTGATTTGTTGTGGTAAGAATTGGTATGAGAGTGGACTTTGTGAATTGTAGATGTGTCATGAGGTAATCTTGATGCCTCATTGGCTTTCTTGAAGTATCCTTGCTGGATGAGGCCATTGCTCTAGTATAAACAAAATAATTGTTAAAATGGGATGATTTTGAGACGTATCTCTGCCTCTTTCTCTAATTCTTTGAGAAACTCTTCTTACTCCAAATCTGGTTGTTCGTCAAGAATAGTTGTATAGATTAGATCCCTTATAGGAGGAATCTAAAGATTTTCGATTCTCTTTTTCCAAACTTTGTAGATAAATCTCATAACCGAAAAGTTTTAAGTTTTGCCCTATAACAAAATGAAAAAAAGAAGAAGAAGAAAGAATAGCTTGCCATTTTACAAATATCTGTTTTTGAACATCTTTTTGTAAAATCTCTTTTGCTGACTCGCAAATCAACACGAAGTAAAAATCTTTTGTAATAAGATAAAATTTCATTTTTAACATTGCCATAATTCTTTTGAGGACCTGTCGATGTTCCATAATGATATCTAACCAATTTTTCTTCCTTTAGATCTTGACCGTAGCCTTTGTTTAAGAATACCTCCATATCCTAATTCGGATGCATCTATTTCTACAATCATGAATACACTAGGATGCGATATGTTGATGCATGGAAATGATTTAACCTTTTCTTTAATAATGCGAACTACTTTAATATGCTTAATGAGGCCGGTGGATCTTTTCGTAACCTTTGAAATATAATTAATACATCCTATGAATCTTTACAACTGAGTTTTGTCTTTGATTTCATCAGGAGTTTGAAGTGTTCATCAATGCTTTTAAAATATCATTCATTATTCTTTGAAATTCAGAAGGAGCATTTTTTAGACCGAATGTCATCACATTCCACTCGTAATGGCCAAAAGGAACAGTAAAGGTTGTTTTGTATCGATCTTCTTCCTTTATTTGTATTTTCCAGAAACCAGTTTTCATCTCAAATTTTGAAAATGCTTGAGAATCATAGAGCATGTTTAGTAAATCTCTTTTATTACGTAAATGATACATAATCCATTGCAAAGCCTTGTTTAAAGGCTTATATTTAGGGGCTCCTCTCTCCCTTTTTGCCTGATTCATAAGAACATAGAAGGCTGCACAACTCCAAGGAGATCTAGACCTTCTAATAAGTCCTTTAGATAATAAAGACTCAATTTCTTGCTTACAGAAGTCTAAAAGCTCTTTGTTCATCTATATTGGCCTAGCTTTAGTGGGAACATTCTTTTCATCGAAATCTTTTTCATAAAGGCTAGGACAATTGATGTTTCTTTCTTTCCCAAAATGCGTTCGGTAGATCAGAACAAACTTGAGATTTAAACAGTTGTTCTAATTCTTGGACTTTCTTTTGAATAGATGGTTACTCAATTTTTTCTTAAGTTTTAATATTCGATATTTCATCTTTAAGAAAATTTATAAATGATTTTTTTGCTACTTATCAGGTTCATCTGTTTATAAATTGATAGGAAGACAAGTGGGATCAACACTGAATGGGTATATATAAGTGATGAAGGGAGTTCCTAAAATAACTTATAGGTTAAATCCTTGACATGAATGAAAGAGTTTTTGAAACAATATCCTTGGTTGCAAATCGAGGCTTTTGTTAATTTATAGTTTATTTTTCATGTGAGACCCACTAGCAGTATGAAGTCTTTCTGAAGTTTTTTCAAAGTATTTTGAGGGTATTAAACCTTCCTTAATGCAATTCAGATCTGCTCCACTATAAAGTAGTGCCATGGTTGTAAGAGCAAATGTGTCTATCTTTATGGTGATGTAAACATACCGCTTTTGAAAACTAATTCTTTCAATTACAGAGATTAATATATCATAATCATTACTATCTATGTTGTTTTAAGTAGTAAAACTTCCTGATCTATAGGGGCTTCGAAGGAGGATGGAGCATCAGTTTTGTGAATAAACGTTTCTTCTACAACAACTAATCTGCCTTCCAGTTCAAGGTCTTTGGTTTCTCCTGTCAAAACTATATCTTGAAGCTCCCTAACTTCCTTCTTTAATCTATTTATTTCACTCTGAAGATCCTTAGTGAAAACTTTTGAGAAAACACTAGAAGGGGTCTAATTATTGTATAATTTTGAAATACTAAAAGGTTCTTGTAGAGCTAGCTGGTTCGTGTTCTTTAAAAATTAAATCTTTAAGCATAAGAAAATACTTTTTTTCACTTGAGGATCTCCAATTTCATCAATGAGTTGAAATAAGGCTTCTTTTTCATCTGTTTCAGTGGTAACATTGCAAAACTGGTGGAGACTAGGCTCTTCTTCATTTGAAGAACTCTCTCTATCCGTGATAAAGATTTTCATAAGTTTATTCTTAAGCTCTTCATCTTCACCACAAACTGATCTTTTGTTTAATTCGACATTGATTTGCCTTATGGCCTGATTTACCAAATTTATAACAAATAATCTTCATCTTCTCAACTCTCTTATCCCCTCTTTCATTATAGCTTCGCTTCCCTCTCATAGGATTTCTAGTGAATCTTCTCTTTTGCATTTGGGTTCTCTTCCTACTAGAAGGAGCTTGTATTTTTCGCATCCCAAAAGCTTCATATAAAATTTTCCTAACTCTTTTCTAGTCCTTTCTTTATCTCTTTATTTATTTTGTATTTTTAGTTCTGAACATAATGTTAATCCTTCTTTTTTAATAAATTCTCATAGTTGTCCATAAGTTATCGTGGCTCAAGGTATTTCATCAGATCCTATAGATTCTTTAATCTTAGTTACAATTCTTTGAGCAAATAAAGTGGGTAATCCAGAAACAAACCTCTATTTCCAGAAGACTTCATTGCATATCTGATCTTTTGTAGACATATGTAACGAAAACATCTTTGTACCATTTATAATCACTTAATGTAGGACACCTAAAATTGATTAAGACAGACTTGCTAGATTGTAATTCTTCACAAAATACATACTAAGTGTATATTAGTTGCCCTACTGCATCTTCCTTAGAGTGAATATTTATTTCCATCTTAATCCTCTATATCTATAGTGGCTTCAAAGATTTCACCCTTTGTTCATTGGTTAAAGCATTATCTGACCTGTGATTCTAGTAACTAAAAGAGGGCTGCTGCTGATTTATCTTGATGACTATTTGCTTTGTAAGACATTTTGGCCATTCCCATTTCTTATAAAGTATTCGTCATTTCTGTTTCAGACTTTCCATCTATATTCCACTCGTAAATATATTTTCCGTTATAATCAATGGATCGAAATTTTGATCTCTCCTTATATTGAATATCAAGGGGAGTTGGCCTATGGTAATAGTTTCTAGTATCTCCTGTTGGGACCCGATTAGTAGGAATATTACCATAATGTTGTTTTTCTGTTTTTCTTCTTCTGAGTTTGTTGATTTCTATATGGTTGTTTTCAAAAGCATTTTCAAGATCTTTAATATGTGAAGAGCCAAATTCAGTATCACTAGTAGAATACTGGGAATGTTCTTCACATTTTCTTTGACAGTGATCAAGGCAATTTACATTGCTACTACTAGGTTGGGCTTGAATAGATTTTAATCGTTCTGTTATCTTGTCAACCAAGTCTGGAGGATTTAGAGTGAGAGTTTGAGCAATTTTTCTTGGTAGGCTTCAATTTGAAAATGAGGTCTTGAGAGATTCCTAGGGAATCTAGGCGGATCAATAAAGGAATCAATTTTTGTATGAATAAGATCAACTTATTTTGCATAGTTTTGCTATAGTGTCTTCAATAATAATTAATATATATATCTCAGGATATATATTCATGATACTGATAAAGAGTACTGATACTGATAATTATAGTGTGTGTATATATCAGGATGTTGCTCATATCTCTAATTAGGTAGGTCACTATATATATATATATATATATATATATATATATATATATATATATATATATATATATATATATAGAGAGAGAGAGAGAGAGAGAGAGAGAGAGAGAGAGAGAGGATATATCATATGTACTCAGGCCTTAACGTGTGACAAGTGAACAAATCTGGGCCATTGAATTAAGATGATCAACGGATGAGATTAAATGTAACTTCTGATTATTCGATGGTATTTGGAGATTATTCGGTGGAATGAAATTATTCGGTGGTATTGGGCGATTATTCATTAGAATAAAATTTACATTTTTTACACTCTTTTTGCAAATGAATAATTATGTGAAAGCAGTTGAATAATCATGAACAAATAGACAAATAATTTCTTAGTACATGATACACGATAAGGGATGTGTACACCGGAACAAACCTCTCTCTCTCTCTCTCTCTCTCTCTCTCTCTCTCTCTATATATATATATATATATATATATATATATATATATATATATATGTACTCAGAAATTATTCGTCTATTTGTTCATGATTATTCGACTGCTTTCACATAATTATTCATCTGCAAAAAGAGTGTAAAAAATGTAAATCTTATTCTAATGAATAATCGCCCAATACCACTGAATAATTTCATTCAACCGAATAATCTCCCAATACCATCGAATAATCAGAAGTTACTTTTAATCTCATCCGTTGATCTTCTTAATTCAATGGCCCAGATTTGTTCACATGATACACGTTAAGGGCTGAGTACATATGATATATTGTCTCTCTCTCTCTCTCTCTCTCTCTCTCTCTCTCTCGCTATATATATATAAACACACCAGTTATACCTAGGTGATAATGTAATGATAATGACAATGATAATGTATGAATAATGATAATGACAGTTATAAAAGACTGATAATGACGTTTAATGTACGGATTTATTGATAAAACAATATTAAAGCAATAAAGTAAACAAGATTTGCCAAAAAGAACTTACTTTTATTGGATTTGATGTAGGAGAAAGTAGCCTTAAAAAATCTTGCAAAAGGAAATTACAAAGAAATTATTGAGGAATTTCTAAAGGGCTTTTTCAAGCTTTGAGATCTGAGAGTGAAAATGAAGGTGCCCTCTCCGTAAGGGATGAAGGGGTTTTTATAGTAGAGTTGCCATTACAAAGGCTTGAATCTTGCATGTGGTTCTCTTTGATTTCTTCTTCTTCTTCATCATAGATTTGTTGAAGTCTTCTCTTGAATGATAAATGTCTTGATTTCTTGCTTTAAATGATGGTGTCTTCCATGATGTGCTTTGTCTTCAAATGAGGCATTGTATGAAGTGATGAGCTATACCACCGTACATAATAGATGCCACATAATATCTTTTTTTTTAAAATAAGATGATTATAATTCAAATGGGTCATAATCATCATCACGATTTACATTTTTGCCCTTTTCTTGCTTGGCTTCCTTTTCTGTCTGATCATACCAATTGAAGTTAATTTTCATGCCTTTTTGTAACTGTAAGAACTCTTGTTATTTTTGGAACTCTTGGATTTGCTTCCAAAGATCTGGATTTGGTTTTGCATCGGACTCAACTGGATTGCTTGGTGGTTTTGTGGATGAGCTGGATGAAGATGACTCAATCTGTATAGGTTCTTGTGTTTTAGGGATTGGGTCTTTTTGTGGAGGATTTTTGTTTGGAATGGAGGCTTGAACTCTTTTAGTGGCTAGAACATTTAGGTCAAAATTTTCCCACCATCGAACTTTGTATTTTCTGCAAAGTGATAATGGGTAAGGAACTAGATGTATCTGTTCAAAGCTCATATACCCAACAGAGGATCCAGATCACGCCATTGTTTTTGTGGAATAGTAGTGACCTTTTGTATTTTTCAGCTGGGGAGTGATTGTAGTAGTAATCATAGGCAAGTTGGGCAGTGTCAGGGAAAATTTCATGTGTGCTGCCAAAAATGTTCCACCACTCATAGAACCATTCTGGTAAGTCATCGTTGCAGTTTCTTGAAAAGATAAAGAACCAAGAATGGTTGAATGGCCTTATGAGAGAGGTTCGAAACCATGCCATTTTTTAGTCGTAAAAGGTATATCCCTTAGGATAATGAGGTATGGAAAATGTTTTGATGGTGGTTGGATTGTCCCAATCTTTTCTTGTGAGGACTCTGAGGATTTTGCATTTGGAGAAGATAATGTGGTCTTTTTTGGTTTGATCTTTTGTATGGGTCAGGTCAATCGAACTAGAATCTACGAGTATTAACTCATAGAATTTCCGGGTCTTGTTAATGTCTTCAGGGAACCAATGGAATGAAGGAGGAAAGACCTTGGAAAGACGAGGTCTTTCCTGAAGACATTAACTAGACCTTGAAGACATTATCAAGACCCGAAAATTCTATGAATTAATACTCGTAGATTCCGGTTCGATTGACCTGACCCATACAAAAGATCAAACCTAAATAGACCACATTATCTTCTCCAAATGCAAAATCCTCAGAGTCCTCACAAGAAAAGATTAGGACAATCCAACCACCATCAAAACATTTTCCATACCTCATTATCCTAAGGGATATACCTTTTACGGCTACAAAATGGCATGGTTTCGAACCTTTCTCACAAGGCCATTCAGTCATTCCTAGTTCTTTATCTTTTCAAGAAACTGCAACGGTGACTTACCACAATGGTTCTATGAGTGGTGGACCATTTTTGGCAGCACACATGAAATTATTCCTGACGCTGCCCAATTCGCCTATGATTACTACTACAATCACTCCCCAGCTGAAAAATACAAAAGGTCACTACTGTTCCACAAAAACAATGGCATGAGCTGAATCCTCTATTGGGTATATGATCTTGAACAGATACACCCAGTTCCTTACCCATTATCACTTTGCAGAAAAATACAAAGTTCAATGGTGGGAAAAATTTGACCTAAATGTTCTAGCCAATTGAAAGAGTTCAAGCCTCCATTCCAAACAAAAATCCTCCACAAAAAGACCTAATCCCTAAAACACAAGAACCTATACAGATTGAGTCATCTTCATCCAGCTCATCCACAAAACCACCAAGCAATTCAGTTGAGTCCGATGCAAAACCAAATCCAGATCTTTGGAAGCAATTCCAAGAGTTCCAAAAATATCAAGAGTTCTTACAGTTACAAAAAGGCAAGAAAATTAACTTCAACTGGTATGATCAGACAGAAAAGGAAGCCAAGCAAGAAAAGGGCAAAAATGTAAATCGTGATGATGATTATGACCCATTTGAATTATAATCATCTTATTTGAAAAAAAAAAGAAAAAAGAAAGAAGATATTATGTGGCATCTATTATGTACGGTGGTATAGCTCATCACTTCATACAAGGCCTCATTTGAAGACAAAGCACATCGGGGAAGACACCATCATTCAAAGCAAGAAATCAAGACATTTATCATTCAAGAGAAGACTTCAACAAATCTATGATGAAGAAGAAGAAGAAATCAAAGAGAACCACAAGATTCAAGCCTTTGTAATGGCAACTCTACTATAAAAACCCCTTCATCCCTTATAGAGAGGGCACCTTCATTTTCACTCTCAAATCTCAAAGCTTGAAAAAGCCCTTTAGAAATTCCTCAATAATTTCTTTGTAATTTCCTTTTGCAAGATTTCTTAAGTGTACTTTTCCCACATCAAATATAATAAAAGTAAGTTCTTTTGGCAAATCTTGTTTACTTTATTATTGCTTTCTTATTATTGTTTTATCAATAAATCCGTACATTAAACGCCATTAGGGTAAATTGCAAATCGCAAATTTACCCAAACTTTATAGAAATTACAACTTTTTTCAAACCTTTTATAATTTTATCAAAATTAAACAACGAAGACTTATAAATGATTGTTGGTGGTACTAACTACCATAATCTACTAACTATAATATGAATAATCAGTTCTCTATTATTTTTAAGCCCACCACGCTTTGCAACTAAAACTTCAAGCTAAAGAGGTTTGACTCATACCCAAACGTAGTTACTCTGGACCGTCGGTGTTCCTGTAGCTTTCGACTTTCTAGAGGTAGCTAACCTTCCGACATATCTGTTTCGTTTCCTACCTCATATCGTAGTCTAGCTTTTGGTTTTGATTTTTAGAGGGTGAAAGGATTGGAATCAAGAAAACTAATTATTCAAAACATAGAGTTTGAAAGTAGCTTTCCCTTTCTTAAAAACAAACTTTTATTGAATCTGAAAAATATTACAACACACAAGCACTCCTAATTTAAAACTTACAAACACACAAACATACTAGATTCTCATACCAAAAAAATCCATCGAAGGATTCTTGAGTTTTTGAGTGATGAGAAACCAGTCTACTCAGAACTCAACAATGCTTCTCTTTCTCTTTCTATATTACAAGATTTCTCTCTTCTCATATGAGTTTTTCCTCTTTGGAATTCGGTGCCCCTGAAGTCCGAAGGGATGCTCTATTTATAGAGCTAGTCGAAGGGCATTGGATGCTCTATTTATAGGGCATTGGATGCCTCTCCAACGGCTAAAAGAAAATGGCCGACATGCTGGCCTATTCAAATCAGAAAAGCAAATAGTACACTCACTATCTTACAAGCTCACATGGTAAACAGTAAAAGCAAACCGGAAGGTAAAATAATTGTGCTGGTGGGCTTGATGGTGGTTTTCAATCATTCAGGTTCTGGACCCCTTCTTCTCTCATATTGGCTTCCAGATCATTATCATCATCATCATAATCTTGCACTAAATCTAGAGTATTATCAAACTCTAGATCTTGATCATTGTCTAAATCGAGATCAAGCATAGACCTTCAGTGTATTCTCGATCCCATGCAATTAGCATATCAATCATCTTCTCATGACCTTCTTTTGCTAAAAAGTGACCTGCTTCTATTTGTGCTAAATAGAGCTCAATGGATTTGGGTATGTCTATAGCCTGCTACATCAATAGCTTGAGTTGTGGGGTTACGATGAAGGTTGTGTTCCCAACTTTGAATATTCCACAATCAATGTGCCGATACTTGGTGATGTAAAAATAGATGTAGAATAATCCTTTTTCTCTTGCTACCCATGGATACCTTGCTATATAGATCTGTCTTTCCACCACTGGATTTATTACGTACCAGTATTCTTCAGTAAATAACATGAAGATCAAGTAATGTGGTAACCGGGTTTTTCCCTGGTTAACATCCATACAAGCACTGATAACTCGACATCCATTTATTTCCTCAATCTTCTCGAGCTTTGTTGCTCTGAGGAAGATCTACTTCTGGAATTTAGTGAATTATTTGCACGCTCCTCTTCTTTTGGCCATTGTTGTTTGTATTTATAGAGTCCATTACACATTCCATATTTCCAGGCTTTTAGGTAATCTGCATCTTCCTGTATCACGATTGGTAATGAAATTCTTCATACTCCGGCTTGGTTGTTTGTACAAAAGTTGTTATACCGTTCCATTAACATTGCTGGCGCTCCTTGAAATCTCTCATTCTCCATCCTTTATAGATATCTTCCTGAAGTTCAACATGTACCTGGAGAACTTTTATTATTATCTCCATGGTTAGGAATCATTCAACCTTTTTGTGTCTCGTTTCTAAGAGTCCACGACGGTATCTACTTTGAGTAAATATTTCAAAATCAACAGAAATATAATAACTTGGATGGGATACCCATCCTTGGTATTCTCTTACGTCGCATAAGAGTTCACGATCCAATGAGCTAGTTGCCCATTGAGTATTTTCCCAACGAATCTGATTTCTTTGGTCCATCAGCTAGTTCTCTTGTTAAGATGTCTGCTAGAGAATTTTTTGATCTCTGCACATGTTCGATAGTAAAGGTGAATTGGTTAAGAGCTAATTGCCAACTAACGCAGTCTCCCATACGCTTTCATATTATCAAGATTATTATTTATAAAATGCAATATCCTTTTACAATCTGTTCTGAATGTAAACGGTTTAGGGGCTAAGAAGATTATAAACTTCTGGATTCTGCAATAAATCGCAAGACTCTCCTTTTCCATGACAGTGTAATTATATTCAAATTTGTTAAAACTACCATTGTACTTGCAAAGCTTATTATCTTTCTTTAACTTCAAAATTGCCACTCCTTACACATTTTTTCTTGTTGCTTGAGAATTTTTTTCTTTTAATGTTACCTCGCAGATTGTAAAGGGACATTTGGTTTTATGAAAGTGCATGGGAGACTCTTGCGTTGACAATTAGCTCTTAACCAATTCACCTTTACTATCGAATATGTGCAGGGATCAAAAAATTATCTGGCTGTTCGATGGGAAAATCCTCAATGGGCAACCAGCTCATTGGATCGTGAACTCTTATGCGACATAAGAGAATACCAAGGATGGGTGTCCCCTCCAAGTTATTATATTTCTGTTAATTTTGGAATATTTACTCAAGGTAGATACCGTCTAGTCGTGGACTCATAGAAACGAGACACATAACGGTTGAACGATTCATAACCATGGAGATAATAATAAAAGTTCTCCAGCTACCTGTTGAACTTCAGGAAGATATATGTAGAAGATGGAGAATGAGAGATTTCAGACACTTCTACTAGACAGCAAACCTGAGGTTTCGAGGAGTGCCAGCAATCTTAAGGGAATGGTATAACAACTTTTGTACAAACAACCAAGCCGGAGTAGAAGGAATTTCATTACCAATCGTGATACACGAAGATGCAGATTACCTAAAAGCCTGGAAATATGGAATGTGTAATGGACTCTATAAATACAAACAACAATGGACAAAGGAAGAGGAGCAAAGCGTCATGTGCAAATACTTCACTAAATTCCAGAAGTAGATCTTCCTCAGAGCAGCAAACTTCGAGAAGATAGAGGAAATAAATGGATGTCGAGTTATCAGTGCTTGTATGGATGTTTACCAGGGAAAACCCGGTTACCACATTACTTGATCTTCGTGTTATTTACTAAAGAATACTGGTACTTAATAGATCCAGTGGTGGAAAGACAGATCGATATAGCAAGGCATCCATTGACTGTGGAATATTCAAAGTTGGAAACACAACCTTCATCGTAACCCCACAGCTCAAGCCATTGATGCAGCAAGCTATAGACAGACCCGAATCCATTGAGCTCTATTTAGCACAAATAGAAGCATGTCATTTTTTAGCCAAAGAAGATCATGAGAAGATGATTGATATGATGATTGCATGAGATCGAGAATACACCGAAGGTCTATGCTTGATCTCGATTTAGACAATGATCAAAATCTAGAGATTGATAATACTCTAAATTTAGTGCAAGATTATGACGACGATGACCTGGAAGCCAATATGGAAGAAGAAAGGGTCCAACACTTGAATGATTGAAAACCACCATCAAGCACAGCACAATTATTGTACCTTCAGAAAAGCAAACAGTACACTCACTATCTTACAGCACTCACTATCTTACATGCTCACATGGTAAACAGTAAAAGCAAACCGAAAGATAGGTCAGCCTGTCGGCCATTTGCTTTTAGCCGTTGGAGAGGCATCCAATGCCCTTCGACTAGCTCTATATAAATAGAGAATCTCTTCGGACTTCAGGGGCACCGAATTCCAGAGAGGAAAAACTCATTTGAGAAGAGAGAAATCTTGTAATATAGAAAGAGAAATAGAAGCATTGTTGAGTTCTGAATAGGCTGGTTTCTCATCACTCCAAAACTCAAGAATCCTTCGATGGATCTTTTTGGTGTGAGAATCTAGTATGTTTGTGTGTTTGTAAGTTTTAAATTAGGAGTGCTTGTGTGTTATAATATTTTCCATATTCAATAAAAGTTTGTTTTTAAGAAAAGGAAAGCTACTTTCAAACTCTATCTTCTGAATAAATAGTTTTCTTGATTCCAATCCTTTCACCCTCTCAAAATCAAAACCAAAAGCTAGAGACTGCGATAGGAAACGAAATAGATATGTGCTCAACCTGGACTAAGGGAGGCCTGGTTGAAGGTTAGCCACCTCTAGAAAGTCGGAAGCTACAGGAACGCCAACGGTCCAGAGTAACTACGTTCAGGTATGGATCAAACCTCTTTAGCTTGAAGTTTTAATTACAGAGAATGGTGGGCTTAAAATCATAGAGAACTGATTATTCATAATATAGTTAGTAGATTATGGTAGTTAGTACCACCAAAAGTCATTTATAGTTAGTAGATTATGGTAGTTAGTGCCACCAAAAGTCATTACCTCGAAGAGTCAAGGAACTACTTCGAGCAGAAAAGATAAATCGTTTGTGGTAGATGATAGAGCATATTTAGTGTTGCATAATAGATTGCATTTAGCATAGTTTAGTTGTGAATATTGCATATATTTAGTTGAATTTACATAATTACTTGTTGAGTTGGAAGAGGCGGAATCTACATGATTTTATGGTTTATTTCAAGTATAGTAGATTGAAGGTGAAATGAATTGGAAAAGAGCGAAAACAAGCTAAGGAAGATGCATAGGAGCTGCGAAGTCAAGGAAGAAGAAGCTCGGAAGAATCGCCGGCCGCCCTGCAAAAACACGCCGTTCAGAAGTGGACTTTTATTAGGGTTTTTTGTTTATGTCTTGGCCGACTTGTTAGAAGCTATTTAAGACTTTTCTAGTTTATTATTTCATTACCTTATGCACTTTATTCCATTATTGAGAGCGCCGTTGAGCATGAGCAACTAAACTCTCAAGGTTTCACCTACGATTTGGATCTTTGATTGTTGAATTGTGAGTTTCGTAATCTAGTTCTTATTCCTATTCCAATATTTTGACTTCTTTGTGCTTAATTGCTTGAGTCTGTTTTATTCTCTCTAGTCTGATCAACTAGTTAGAGTAGATTCATTCAATTGCTAGGGTTTTGTAGATTACTCGTAGCAAACCTTAACCCAAGTGGCAATCATATCCCTTTAGGACTCGTAGGACTAATTGGATGTGTAGGAAGTTGAATATATGTTAAATATCGACTTGTGGCTTGATATTGCATGTACCTTGGTTAATTCATATTCTTAATGCTATCTCTAGGTTAAATCTTAACCGTGTTAGGGTTATTTAGAGATAAGGGTTGCTAGGACTCGTAGGACTAGTAATTTACCTAAGATCTGGACAAGGACATTGATAGGAAAAGGCAAGAACTAGAGGCTGAAACAAGGATCGAATTCATCAATCGAAGTGATAAATTGTAGGTGAACCTATTTCTCTTCACTGCATTCTACGATCAATTTACTTTGTTTGCTTGCTTCCGCTTTGATAAAAGGCGGATTTTTTTCACATCAAAAACCCCTCATATTCTTACTAGTGATTAGAATTGACACTCGAATTGAATAGATTTCCCTGTGGATCGATCTCTTGCTTACACACTATACTAGTTGTGAGTTTGAGTATTCTTTGGCAAGAACAACGACAGGTTTTCCTCTTGTCAAATTTGGCACCGTTGCCGGGGAGTTCTTATTGAATTCTTGTGTTGTTTTAATCGCTAATCTTGGTGTGGACCACCTATATGGTGCACACTCGTGCTACTAACTCATCTTTATTATCTTTGGATTCAGAGATTGAGAGGACTCTCTCTAGATTGAGGCGAGAAGCTCGTGATCACTTTCGCGAGTTACCTTTCAATCAAGGAGAAGAAGAGAGTATAGAGATGGCTGCTAACGATGATAATCGAACGTGAAGGAGCTCACAACACCAAACTTAGCCCAACAACCATTGGTTATCATGTTCGCTGAACTTGATCAAGGTGTCAATTTTGAGCTAAAGTCTGGGGTGGTTCATCTCTTACCTAAATTCCATGGGTTGAGTGGTGAGGACCACCACAAGCACTTGTCTGAGTTCCATACTGTCGTGGTGGGAATGAAACCAGGCAATGTCACGGAGGAGCAAATCAAGTTGAGGGCATTCCCTTTCTCGCTTAAGGACACTGTCAATGAGTGGTTCTACTACATGCCACCAGGTAGTGCAACAACATGGATTCAGTTGAAGCGTCTCTTTCTGGAGAAGTACTTTCCTGCGACCAAGTTAAATAGTCTGAAAAGGGAAATCAGCAGCATTGACCAGCAGGCTACAGAGATACTCTATGAGTACTTTGAGCGCTTCAAGAAGCTGTGCTCTAGTTGCCCTCACCATGGTTTCTCAAAGAAGGATTTGGGGCTCTTTCTATTCAATGGATTGCTTGACGAGGAGCGCAAGACGGTGAACTCTGCCTATGGAGGCAACATCTTAAACAAAACACCCAATGCTGTTTGGGAGGTGTTTTCAGAGCTTGCTGATGGCTCTAGACAATTCAGCAAGGAACTTCATGCTAGAGGGGTACTCGCCGTTGACTCCTCAACTTCCGCATTACATAGCGATGTGGCTGAATTGAAGGATATGATGAAAAGGTTCATGCTACAAGGAACCCCACAACAACTTAAGGCATGTGGCATTTGTGCTGATCTTTATCACCCGACGGACACTTGTCCAATGCTACAGGAGCCAAGTGTAGAGTTGAATGCCATGGGGAACTTTGTTCCGCAGCGACCTAGGTATGGTAACTATGTTAATCCCAATCATTACAATAACAACTATAATGCAGGTTACCAGGGGTATGGCTATGGTAATAACCAAGACCCTTTCAATCCACAAGGAGGACCCCAATTCAGAACTCAGCAACAATTTGATGCCAGACAGAGAGAACCTCCACCAACTAATGATCAATCCAATGAGGATCATATCAAAGCTCTCACAAAGATCGTCCCGAGTCAAGCTGAGCACCAAAAGAATTTGGAGAAGCAAATTAGCCAATTGGCTCAATCGATGAGCGAAATGCAGGCTAAGGACTCAGGAAAGCTACCATCTCAAACGGTGGTGAAACCCAAGGAGAACGTCAGCGCCGTGACGCTAAGAAGTGGTAAGGAACTGATTACCACTCCCCATAATGATGCTAACATTGAAAATATTGAAATAGGTACGAACGAGGAGGAAGAAGAAGCTGTCTTCGCTGATCCGCCCCGCGGCACCCCTGAGCCGCCCCGCGGCCAAGGCGATTTTGACGCTGCAGAAATCGTCGGGCCGCCCCGCGGCCCCTCCAGTGACGACACAGACAGGTATGTTAGACCTGAATTCCCCCCTCTTAATTCTTTCAAACCCGTTCCTCCCTTCCCTGAAGGACTCGGAGACACAAAAAGACCAGACAATGACAAGGAGATCTTTGAGACGTTCAGTAAGTGCGAGGTAAACATCCCCTTACTCAATCTGATTAAAAGTATTCCTCGTTATGCCAAATTTCTCAAGGAACTTTGCACAATAAAGAGGAATCAAAAGTTGAAGGGGAAACAGAAAATTAAGGTAAGCGAACATGTGTCTGCTGTGTTTCAAAAGTGTATGCCTAAGAAATGTAGCGACCCTGGCATGTTCACAATCCCATGTGTGATAGGTGAGACTAAGTTTGATAAAGCTTTGTTAGACTTGGGTGCATCTATTAATGTTTTACCTTATTCTCTGTATGAATCATTGGGTTTAGGACCTTTGCATGAGACTAGAGTGGTGACCCAACTAGCGGACCGATCCAATGCTTTTCCTAGAGGCATAGTTGATGATGTTTTAGTCATGGTTGACAACTTGATCTTTCCTGCTGATTTCTTTGTCTTAGACATGGAGCATGGTAATCAAGAGGCCCCTATTCTCCTAGGAAGGCCCTTTTTAAAGACTGCTCGGACAAAAATCGATGTGTATTCTGGTTCTTTGACTATGGAATTCGATGGTGAGAAGGTTGAATACAATATATATGATGCAATGAAATTCCCTTCTGATAATCATTCCTTATGCTTTATGGATGCCATTGATACTTGTATGCAGGATACCTTTGATATGAGTTGTGTAGATGACCTGCAGGTAGCTTTAGAATCTCCTATTGATGAGTTCTCATTGAATTATGTTTTGTCTACTAACCTGCAGGAGACCATAAGAGACTTGTCTTCCCTACCTATATACTCACAGGCAGATACCTTTATAGCACTAACCATTCCAAATGAAAAGCTCTTACCTTCTATCGTACAGGCACCTGAAGTTGAGCTCAAGCCTCTTCCTGAGCATCTGAAGTATGCATTTATAGGGGAAGGTGACACCTTGCCTGTCATCATCTCTAACAAGCTTACTAAAGAACAAGAAGATAGGTTGGTAGGAGTACTCAAAGAGCATAACCTTCCAGGCAACCTCAATGGAGACTCAACCCACCTATGATGGATGTATTAAAGAAGGAGGTGCTCAAACTCCTTCAGGCAGGTATGATCTATCCCATCTCTGATAGTCAATGGGTTAGTCCAACGCAGGTAGTACCAAAGAAGGGAGGCATAACAGTGATTGAGAATCAAGAAGGTGAGTTAGTCCCTACCAGAGTCCAATCAGGCTGGAGAGTTTGCATCGATTATCGTAAGCTGAATGCGGTAACTCGAAAAGATCACTTTCCCTTACCATTCATTGATCAAATGCTTGAAAGACTCACTAGTCGTCCATATTATTGCTTTCTAGATGGATATTCAGGGTACTTTCAGATAGTCATCGCACCAGAGGATCAAGAAAAGACAACATTCACTTGTCCGTTTGGCACTTTTGCATATCGCAGAATGCCTTTTGGCTTGTGCAATGCTCCTGGGACATTCCAACGGTGTATGGTAAGTATCTTTTCTGAATATATAGAGCAATTCATTGAGGTTTTTATGGATGATTTTACAGTCCATGGTGATAGTTTTGATGCTTGCCTCAACCATTTGGCGCTTGTGCTTAGAAGATGTGTTGACACTAACTTAGTGCTCAATTCCGAAAAGTGTCACTTTATGGTTGAGAAGGCATTGTTTTGGGTCACATTGTCTCCCATAAAGGGATTGAGGTTGATAAGGCAAAGATTGACATCATTCAATCATTGCCTTATCCTACTAATGTGCGTGAAGTGCGTTCCTTTTTAGGCCATGCAGGATTCTATCGCAGGTTCATTAAGGATTTCTCAAAGATCACCTCACCCTTGTGCGAGCTGCTGAAGAAGGAGGTCACATTTGCTTTTGATGAGAAGTGCAGGACGGCGTTTGATGAGTTAAAGACTTGTCTTACTAGTGCACCAATTATACAAGCACCAAATTGGTCTCAGCCGTTCGAATTGATGTGTGAGACTAGTGACTACGCTGTGGGAGCCGTGCTTGGACAAAAAGAAGGGAGAAGCTCTCATGTCATATACTATGCATCTATGACCCTGAATGGAGCTCAACGGAATTACTCAACCACAGAGAAGGAACTTCTTGCTATAGTTTTTGCACTTGAGAAATTTAGATCCTATTTGCTTGGTACAAAAGTTATTGTTTATACTGATCATGCAGCACTTCGTTACCTTTTGACGAAGAAAGAGGCCAAGCCAAGACTGATTAGATGGATCTTGCTTTTAAGTGAGTTTGACATCGAAATCAAGGACAAAAAGGGTGCTGAGAACCTAGTTGCTGACCATCTAAGTTGTATTGTGCAGGGGAAGAATGGACAAGAAGGCATATTGGGGAGTTTTCCTGACGAAAAACTTTTTCAAGTCTTCGCAATCATCAGCCGCCCCGCGGCCACCCTAGGCCGCCCCGCGGCTGAGTCTTCGGAGGATGATTTCTTCGCAATCGTCGGCCGCCCCGCGGCTAGCCCTGACCGCCCCGCGGCCCCTGCAGAATCCGAAATTGAACAATTCTTAAAGGTAAGTTCTCTCCCACGCCCTTGGTTCGCTAACTTGGTCAACTTTTTAGTATCACAAGAGTTTCCACCCAGCTTTTCCAAGGCTCAGAAGGACAAGATACGCCACGATACTCGCTTCTACATTTGGGATGACCCCTACTTATGGAAGCATTGCGCAGATCAAGTGATACGTCGGTGCCTTCCCGACGATGAGGTACAATCTGTCTTAAACATGCATACAACCAATAGAAATAAACATGCAAACTTAATAATCAAAATGCAGTGCAAACTTAGAACCAAAATACAAACATGACATGCAATTCTTCTCCCCCACACTTAAATCTGACATTGTCCTCACTGCAGAAAAGAGAACAAAAACATGAAAATAAAAAGAAAAGGGAAAAGAAAAGAAACGACTGACATGCTCACTGATGAGGTGGTGGCGACGGCGGGTAAGGTGGAAACTGGGGATATGCATATCAATAGAAGTCCTCCTGCCTCTGTCAAGTCTACTCCTGCATCCGTCTAATCGCTGTCTGGCTCTCAGAGACATCCTCCAGGTGAGAAGTCAAGCCACGTACATCCCGACGAATGTCGCCGACATCCACGTACAGCTGCTACTGCTGCTCCCACATCACGTCCTGGCGCTGGGACATCTGCTGCTGGTGCTCCCACATGGCGTCCTGACAACGTGACATCATCTGTTGATGCTCCCACATGGTGTCCTGACGGAGACACATATCTGTCATCCTCTGCTCCAGCGCGTAGTAGTTCGGACCAGCACCAGCTGTGCCAGAAGGTCCAGCACCACTACCTCCGATATCCGTCAGAACTCCGTGAGTATCACCATCATCCTCCTGCTCAGCATCAGGAGCACCCTCATCATCATCATCAGAATCCTCATCCATCTCATCGCCCATATAGAAATCAGCTGTAGTAGGGCCAAAAGGGAGATGTCGGGGCAATCTCAGGTGAATCCTCCCAAGATGGCCCTGTCCTCCAGACCCACATCGGCGACTTGCACTCCAAGTGCCCAGCTTTTCTCAGTTGGGCTTCATCATATAGAAATGAGTCATGCAGAACATCGGGGACAGCGCTAACATCGATGCATGCTCGAGCTATGAGGGTGATAAGACCCCCAAAACTAATCGCCGCCTTGTTGCGCTTGTCAAGGATGTCCTTGCAGTTAATCAGAAACATATCCACCCAACCTAGAATCATTGGCCTCTCTAGCGTCAGACACCACAAAAATGACATATCCTTAAGCGAGATCTTGTTGACCTTAGCCTGTGCAAAGAATGTGTTCGCCAGAACCTTGTGAATCAATCGTAATGCAGGATGGCGAATGCTCGAATTGTACTGGCCCTTCTTGGCCTCAAAAGGCACCCTAGTAGACGCCATCTAAAAAGCCAAAGGGCCCTCTCCCTTACACACATCAAGCCAACCAGCAGTAGGCGCAACAGTAATACCAAAAATCTGCCCCAATCTCTCCTTTGATATCATGAAATCCCTCCCAAGCAATCGAAAATCAATAGATGTACGCTCCACCCTCAAAGTCGCTAAAAACTCCTTACATAAGCTCAAATATGTAGGAGCATTCTTCCCTAAAAATTCTCCTAAGCCCCCATGCTCTAACAATTGCCTAGTACATACATCCATCTCTAACAATCGTAGCGTAGGCTCATGAAAAAATTTGGTTACAAAGAAATTTTGAGTGTTTAAACCATTCCACTTCTCCTTCTGACTTCAACTCATTCCATGGGGTCTAGACATTGTAGATTCGAGCTAAGAAAATCACCCAACAAGAACGAAAGTCAAGAAAAACTTACGAATTTCAGCTTCTGCATAGGCCGCGAGGCAACCGAGGGTGGTGATGGGGCGGCTGGCGACAGAGGTGGCCGCGGGGCGGCTTGTCTGGCGATGGGGCGGCCGGAGATTTGCCGGATCTGTGAACTCCGACGTCGGATCTGCTCTTCGACGTCTTAAACTCTCTCACTCCGTTGTGGATCCGAAAGAAATCCCCTTGAAAATCCTTGGGATGGGCGATTTGTGTGTAGATCTAGGAGATAGAGGTGATTTGGTGGATTTTGTGTAGAAGGAAGATGGGAATAATGGGAAAGAGGGTGATTTTTTGGGGGCTAAATTTTTGTCATTCCCATGAAGGTGGTGGACACTTTGGACCACAAAAGAAAGCTAGAAAGGTACTTGATGCAGGATTCTTTTGGTCACATATATTTCGTGATTCATATGCCTTTTGCAAATCCTGTGATCGTTGTTAGAGAGTTGGGAATCTTTCTAAGAGGAATGAGATGCCACAAACTCGCATGATATTTTGTGAGATTTTTTATGTTTGGGGCATTGACTTCATGGGACCATTCCCTAACTTCTTTGGAAACTTATATATTTTGCTTGCGGTGGACTACGTCTCCAAGTGGGTGGAGGCGAAGGCCACCAGAACTGACGATTCAAAGGTAGTTGCACGTTTCCTCAAGGAGTTATTCTCTAGATTTGGAGTTCCGAAAGCACTAATCAGTGATATTAAAGAAATATCATGTGACTCGGAGGGTGTCTACTGCATACCACCCCCGGACCAATGGGCAAGCTGAGGTGTCTAATCGCGAGATAAAGACTATCTTGGAGAAGACTGTTGCCCCAAACAGGAAGGATTGGAGTGTCAGACTTGATGATGCTCTTTGGGCTTATCGAACGGCTTACAAGACTCCCATTGGGATGTCTTCGTTTCGATTATTCTATGGAAAGGCTTGCCATCTTCCTGTCGAGCTCGAACATAAACCATATTGGGCGGTGAAGCAGTGCAACATGCAGATTGATGAAGTTGGGGAGTTCAGGAAACTACAGCTGCAGGAGTTGGAAGAATTGAGATTGGATGCCTATGATAACTCCGTCACCTATAAGGAGAAGACAAAGGCATGGCACGATAAACATATCTTGCGAAAGGACCTCAAAGTTGGGGAAAAGGTCCTTCTATTTCAATCGCGCCTACAACTCTTCCCATGTAAGCTTCGTTCTAGATGGACAGGGCCATATGTGATCACTAATGTCTTTTCTCATGGTGCAGTAGAGCTACTCAATGAGAGAAATGGAGACATATTCAAGGTAAATGGTCATAGAGTGAAACCATATTTTGAAAGCTTTGTCAAACAGGACGGTGATGAGTTGGTTCTTACTGAACCAAGTGCTGAGGATCATTAGGGAGCCATAACGTCGAGCCAACGACGTTAACCAAAGGCGCCGCTTTGGAGGCAACCCAAGGTAATAGTTTAGGTATTATTTTCCCTTTTGCATTAAGTTTTTTTTTTAGTTTATTTTTGGTTTGGTTCGGCATACTAACATTGCAGGGAGAAAGAACAAAGGAAAAGGACGGAAAAGAAGGTGGTCGCCCCGTCGCCAGCCAGGCCGCCCCGCGGCTAGGTCACAGCGAAGTCTCTTCGCGAGAATCGTCGGCCGCCCCGCCAACCTCCCTGGCCGCACTGCGGCCTCTTTTGGATAAGAAATTTTTTAGGGGCCCGAGTGGGCCCCCACTTGCTACACTAAATTAACCCTATCCACCCCTTTTCTTCTTTTTCCTATCTCTATCAGCCGCCACACCAAACTCCCTCCTCTCCTCTATCTTCTTCAACCTCCCAAAACCTCCATTGAAGCCCACGTTCCAAGCTTTTAACCCCCACAAAATCACCCTCTTTCCCATTATTCCCATCTTCCTTCTACACAAAATCCACCAAATCACCTCTATCTCCTAGATATACACACAAATCTCCCATCCCAAGGATTTTCAAGGGGATTTCTTTTGGATCCACAATGGAGTGAGAGAGTTTAGGACATCGGAGAGCAGATCCGACGTCGGAGTTCACAGATCCGGTAAATCTCCGGCCACCCCGTCGCTAGAGAAGCCGTCCCGCGGCCACCTCTGTCGCCAGCCGCCCCGTCGCCACCCTCGGCTGCCTCGCGGCCTCTGCAGAAGCTGAAATTCGTAAGTTTTTCTTGACTTTCGTTCTTGTTGGGTGATTTTCTTAGCTCGAATCTACAATGTCTAGACCCCATGGAATGAGTCAAAGTCAGAAGGAGAAGTGGAATGGTTTAAACACTCAAAATTTCTTTGTAACCAAATTTTTTCATGAGCCTACGCTACGATTGTTAGAGATGGATGTATGTACTAGGCAATTGTTAGAGCATGGGGGCTTAGGAGAATTTTTAGGGAAGAATGCTCCTACATATTTGAGCTTATGTAAGGAGTTTTTAGCGACTTTGAGGGTGGAGCGTACATCTATTGATTTTCGATTGCTTGGGAAGGATTTCACGATATCGAATGAGAGATTGGGGCAGATTTTTGGTATTACTGTTGCGCCTACTGCTGGTTGGCTTGATGTGTGTAAGGGAGAGGGCCCTTTGGCTTTTTGGATGGCGTCTACTAGGGTGCCTTTTGAGGCCAAGAAGGGCCAGTACAATTCGAGCATTCGCCATCCTGCATTACGGTTGATTCACAAGGTTCTGGCGAACACATTCTTTGCACAGGCTGAGGTCAACAAGATCTCACTTAACGATATATCATTTTTTTGGTGTCTGACGCCAGAGAGCCCAGTGATTCCAGGTTGGGTGGATATGCTTCTGATTAACTGTAAGGACATCCTTGACAAGCGCAACAAGGCGACGATTAGTTTTGGGGGCCTTATCACCCTCATAGCTCGAGCATGCATCGATGTTAGCAATGTCCCCGATGTTCTGCATGGCTCATTTCTATATGATGAAGCCCAGCTGAGAAAATCTGGCCACTTGGAGGGCAAGTCGCCGATGTGGGTCTAGAGGACAGGCCATCTTGGGAGGATTCACCTGAGATTGCCCCGACATCTCCCTTTTGGCACTACTGCAGCTGATTTCTATATGGGCGATGAGATGGATGAGGATTCTGATGATGATGATGAGGGTGCTCCTGATGCTGAGCAGGAGGATGATGGTGATACTCACGGAGTTCAGACGGATATCGGAGATAGTGGTGCTGGACTTTCTGGCACAGCTGGTGTTGGTCCGAACTACTACGCGCTGGAGCAGAGGATGGCAGATATGTGTCTCCGTCAGGACACCATGTGGGAGCATCAGCAGATGATGTTGCGTCGTCAGGACGCCGTGTGGGAGCACCAGCAGTAGATGTCCCAGCGCCAGGACGTGATGTGGGAGCAGCAGCAGCAGTTGTACGTGGATGTCGACGACATTCGTCGGGATGTATGTGGCTTGACTTCTCACCTAGAGGATGTCTCTGAGAGCCTGGCAGCGATCAGACGGATGCAGGAGCAGATGTGGCAGAGGCAGGAGGACTTCTATCGATATGCATATCCCCAGTTTCCACCTTACCCGCCGCCGCCACCACCTCATCAGCGAGCATGTCAGTCGTTTCTTTTCTTTTCCCTTTTCTTTTTATTTTCATGTTTTTGTTCTCTTTTCTGCATTGAGGACAATGTTAGATTTAAGTGTGGGGGAGAAGAATTGCATGTCACGTTTGTATTTTGGTTCTAAGTTTGCACTGGATTTTGATTATTAAGTTTGCATGTTTATTTCTATTGGTTGTATGCATGTTTAGTTTCTACCAGTGTTATTTTATTAAAAAAAATGAAAAAACGAAAAATGAAAAAAAAAAAAAGAGTTCAGTTCTTGCATTATTAGGAGTAGGTCTTATTTACCCATATGGATGTCGTTTGTCCTCTAATCTATCTATTGAGATTTATGCCCCATGATGTGCTTGGATTGTTGAAGCTTTCGATATATGTTTTCTATACTATTTGGTGAGCATGATTGATTAATGATTGAGCACATAAAATCTTGGAATTTTGGGTGATCTTGAAGTTCTAGACATGACCTGGTGAGCTTATTTTGGCCTATTCAGGACTACACTTTACTGAGTTCTCTTGCTTGTTGTGTGTACTCTCTTCAATTGCTTCCTCTTTGGCTTGCATTTAGATATCTTTTTCAAGGCTGCATATTATGATTTCTGCACATGACTTAAACATGATTGAGACACCTTTATTAACCCTATTTGACTCTATTCCCACCTTACATATTATCCTCTGCTTGAAGCCAGTTTGAGCCTAATTGCCTATTCTTTTATAGCTCCACAAGATTTTTCCATAGCCAATGATAGCCTGACCCCATCCGGGAATTTAAGAATAGTTGGTGAATATCTATATTGTGGATGATGGTTTTTAGTGGTGGATTGTATGATTGAGGTGTATTTATGAGATATTTGATTCTTGCTAGCATATTCATTACTTGGGACCTAAGGAGGATAAAATTCACTTAGGGGCAAAAGTCAATGAAAATCATTTGATATAGCATGAATGAAAAAAAAAAGCAAAAAAAAGGGAAAAAAAAGAAAAAAAAAAGAAGAAGAAAAGAATAAAGGAATGAGTTGAGTATGGTTTGTAAAGTTTTATGCTTGAGATTTGTGTTGTTTGGCATTATAGAGATATGGTATGAGGAATTTATGAGTGGTTTTATGATTTGGTTGCTTCTTTAGTTCCCGGATTATGAGCACCACAAGGCCTAAATTGTTCCATACCTTATATGTTCTACCTTGGCCCCATTACAACCCAATTAAAAGACCTCATGATTTTTGTTGTGTGTAGAGTCACCAGCGGTGGAGAATTAGAACACTGGTGCAAGACTCTTGTAGCTAAGTTTTTGAAGATTGAGTTTTGAGCGAAAACATTTAACCCTAAACATTTGAGCGAGAGTGAAACACATATCCTTTGTGAGGTCTAAAATGGATATGGTTGCCTGATTTCAGTGATTACTCCAATTATGTGCTATGATGTTGTTAATCTATTGTGTTTGCTAGTTTTTCATGCACTTAAAAGAGTATTGAGGTGTGGATACATGAATTGCTATTATGTGGGGTTGCAGAGTTGAATTTTTCTATTGCTTGAGGACAAGCAAAGGTTCAAGTGTGGGGGAATTTGATAGAGCATATTTAGTGTTGCATAATAGATTGCATTTAGCATAGTTTAGTTGCGAATATTGCATATATTTAGTTGAATTTACATAATTACTTGTTGAGTTGGAAGAGGCGGAATCTACATGATTTTATGGTTTATTTCAGGTATAGTAGATTGAAGGTGAAATGAATTGGAAAAGAGCGAAAATAAGCTAAGGAAGATGCATAGGAGCTGCGAAGTCAAGGAAGAAGAAGCTCGGAAGAATCGCCGGCCGCCCCGCAGAAACACGCCGTTCAGAAGTGGACTTTTATTAGGGTTTTTTGTTTATGTCTTGGCCGACTTGTTAGAAGCTATTTAAGACTTTTCTAGTTTATTATTTCATTACCTTATGCACTTTATTCCATTGTTGAGAGCGTCGTTGAGCATGAGCAACTAAACTCTCAAGGTTTCGCCTACGATTTGGATCTTTGATTGTTGAATTGTGAGTTTCTTAATCTAGTTCTTATTCCCATTCCAATGTTTTGACTTCTTTGTGCTTAATTGCTTGAGTGTGTTTTATTCTCTCTGGTCTGATCAACTAGTTAGAGTAGATTCATTCAATTGCTAGGGTTTTGTAGATTCCTCGTAGCAAACCTTAACCCAAGTGGCAATCATATCCCTTTAGGACTCGTAGGACTAATTAGATGTGTAGGAAGTTGAATATATGTTAAATATCGACTCGTGGCTTGATATTGCATGTACCTTGGTTAATTCATATTCTTAATGCTATCTCTAGGTTAAATCTTAACCGTGTTAGGGTTATTTAGAGATAAGGGTTGCTAGGACTCGTAGGACTAGTAATTTACCTAAGATCTAGACAATGACATTGATAGGAAAAGGCAAAAACTAGAGGCTGAAACAAGGATCGAATTCATCGATCGAAGTGATAAATTGTAAGTGAACCTATTTCTCTCCACTGCATTCTACGATCAATTTACTTTGTTTGCTTGCTTCCGCTTTGATAAAAGGCGGATCTTTTTCACATCAAAAACCCCCCATATTCTTACTAGCGATTAGAATTGACACTCGAATTGAATAGATTTCCCTGTGGATCGATCTCTTGCTTACACACTATACTAC
The DNA here is from genome assembly GCA_963922045.1 of Persicaria maculosa. Classification (NCBI taxonomy): domain Eukaryota; kingdom Viridiplantae; phylum Streptophyta; class Magnoliopsida; order Caryophyllales; family Polygonaceae; genus Persicaria; species Persicaria maculosa. The sequence continues at coordinate 67,768,217 of OY998255.1, forward strand.
TTGTCAGGTTTTCCCTGTGAGTTTGAATAGATTTCCCTGTAGATTTCCCTGTGAGTTTGAGTATTTTTTGGCAAGAACAACGACAGGTTTTCCTCTTGTCAGTAGACGAAGACATAGCAAGCATGATAGCGGCATTAAACAAGAGGTTAGAAAATAAAATTATAAGAGAACCAGCCAGACATAGTGTAAATCTAGGTTCTTATCCTTTTAAGGGATCAATAACTCATCAATTTGTTCTTTAAATTCTTGTTGATCTTTATAAGTGTAAACCATTTGTTTTACCCTAATGACGGCTTTTGGATCTATTAACTCTATGGTAGCAAATGATTTATCTTTTTCCCAAAATTTTAAAGGATTTTCAGAATATAACTCCTTGCACATTTTTTCTTGCTGCTTAAGGATTTTTTCTTCTAATGTCACCTCACATATAGAGAGTGCAAATTCTCTTTGTGTAGGAAGAATATACTCCTCACCACGCTTAGTGTGCGTAAACACTATTGCTTGATGTGTATAGGCTTGCTTAATCTTTTTCACCCAAGCGTCTTCACCATTGATAAATAATATTAAATAATATTAAAGCAGAAATTAGAAAGATAATAACACAGCCAGACATAGTCAAATAGCCAAAGTGTTGACTTTTTGATTTTTTAATTATAGAAAGCTATCTCTATTTAAGCTAAATTACGAATATTATCCGAAATTTCTTAGACTTTAAAATATTACTACGGACTTAATACAACTATAAACTTCAAGCTAAAGAGATTTGACCCATACCTGAACGTAGTTACTCTGGACCACCGACGTTCCTTAGCTTCCGACTTTCTAGAGGTGGCTAACCTTCAACCAGGCATCCCTTAGTTCAGGCTGAGCACAGATCTGTTTCGTTTCCTACCTCAAACCGTAGTCTCTAGCTTTTGGTTTTAATTTTGAGAGAGCGAAGGGATAAGAATCAAGAAAACGGAGTATTCATAACATAGTGTTCAATTAAGTAGCTTTTTCTTTCTTAAAAACAAACTTTATTGAATCTGGGAAATTTTACAACACACAAGCACTCCTAATTTAGAACTTAAACACACTTAACACTCATATCAGAAGATCCATTGAAGGGTTTTGAACTTTAGAGTGATGGAAACACCAATCTACTCAAATTCAAAACACTTCTACTTCTCTTTCTGATTTACAAGACTCTTTCTCCTGAGCATATATTTTTTCTCTCTGGAATTCGGTTTCCCTGAACTCCAAATGAATGTTCTATTTATAAAAAAAAAAAAACCGAAGGGCATTGGATGCCTCTTCAATGGCTAAAACAGGCTGGCCTGATAAAGCAAACAGTAAAAGCACATAGTACACCCATTATTTTACAGGTTCACGTGGTAAAAGCAAAAACAAATCAGAAAGTACAATAATTGTGCTGGTGCTTGATGATGGTTTTCAATCGTCTAGGCTCTGGACCCTTTCTTCTCCCATATTGGCGGCTTCCAGGTCATCATCATTGTAATCTTGTACTAAATCTAGAGTATTATCAAACTCTAGATCTTGATCGTTGTCTAAATCGAGATCAAGCATTAATCCTTCAATGTATTCTCGATCCCATGCAATCAGCAAATCAATCATTCTCTCGTGGCCTCTTTTATCTAAAAAGTGGCTGGCTTCTATTTGTGCTAAATAGAGCTCGATGGATTCGGACTTGTCTATGGCTTGCTGCATTAATGACTTGAGTTGTGGAGTTACGATGAAGGTTGTATTTCCAACTTTGAATATCCCACAGTCAGTGTGTCGATACTTGGTGATGTGGTAGTAGATGTAAAAGAATCCTTTTGCTCTTGCCTCCCATGAATGCCTTACTACGTCGATTCTTCTCTCTACTACTGGATCTATCACGTACCAATATTCTTCAATAAATAGCAGGAAGATCAAGTAATGTGGTAACTGGGTTTTTCCTTGGTTAACATCCATGCAGGCACTGATAACACGACAACAATTTATTTCCTCTATCTTCTCAAACTTTGTTGCTCTGAGGAAGACCTCCTTCTGGAATTTAGTGAAGTATTTGTACAAGAAGCTCTGCTCCTCTTCTTTTGGCCATGGTCGCTTGTAATTGTAGAGTCCATTACACATTCCATATTTCCATGATTTTAAGTAATCTGCATCTTCATATGGCATGATGGGTAATGATAATCCTCCTAATCCGGCGCCATTGTTTATACAAAAATGGTTACACCACTCTGTGTCTTGTTTGTAAGTCCATGACGGAATCTATTTTCAATAAAGCTTCCAAAATCAACAGAAATACGGAATCTATTTTCAGTAAACCTTCCAAAATCAACAGAAATATAAAAACTTGGAGGGGATCCTTGGTATACTCGTATTTCTCCTAGGAGATCAATATCGTATGGGTGGGTTACCCACTGCGGATTTTCCCACCGAATCTGATTTCTTTGATCCATCAGCTAACTCTCTTATTAAGCTGTCAGGTAGAGAATTTTTCGATCCCTACACATGTTCAATGGTAAAAGTGAATTGAATAAGGGCTAATTGCCAACGCATGAGTCTCCCATGCGCTTTCATATTATCAAGATTATTATTTATGAAGCCCAATATTCCTTTACAATATGTCTTGACGGTAAAAGGTTTAGGAGCTAAGAAGATTATAAACTTCTGGATTCCACGATAAATTGCAAGAACCTCCTTTTCCATGACAGTGTAATTATATTCAGATTTGTTGCAGCTACCACTGCTATACCTGCAAAGCTTATTATCTTTCTTTAGTTTCAAAACAGCTCCCCAATGATAATCACTAGTATCTGTTTCGAGAACTAACTCATCCTCTTCATTAGGTAAAGTCAATATTGGAAGTTTTTCACATCTTCTTTTCAGCTCTTGGACTATTTTAGTATCTAAGTGAGTCCGACTCCAAACTTGATCTTTCTTTAATTTAACCTGTAGAGGTTTTCTTAACTTGGCTTACTTATGCTTCTGATTTTATTAAAGATCTAGCCAAGTTTTTTAACATATTCTTTTCAGCTCTTGGACTATTTTAGTATCTAAGTGAGTCCAACTCTAAACTTGATCTTGCACTAAATGCATTTCTTCTGTCCTAGAATTAATCCATTCATAGTGACCTTGTGGGGAACTTATGCTTCTAATTTTGTTAAAGATCTAGCCAAGTTAAGAAAAGCTCTACAAGTTTGGAGTTGGACTCACTTAGATACTAAAATAGTCCAAGAGCTGAAAAGAAAATGTGAAAAACTTCCAATATTGACTTTACCTAATGAAGAGGATGAGTTAGTTATCGAAACAGATGCTAGTGATTATCATTGGGGAGTTGTTTTGAAACTAAAGAAAGATAATAAGCTTTGCAGGTATAGCAGTGGTAGCTTCAACAAATCTGAATATAATTACACTGTCATGGAAAAGGAGAATCTTGCAATTTATCGTGGAATCCAGAAGTTTATAATCTTCTTAGCTCCTAAACCTTTTACAGTCATGACATATTGTAAAGGAATATTGGGCTTCATAAATAATAATCTTGATAATATGAAAGCGCATGGGAGATTCCTGCGTTGGCAATTAGCCCTTATTCAATTCACTTTTACCATTGAACATGTCCAGGGATCGAAAAATTCTCTACCTTGCAGCTTAATGAGAGAGTTAGCTGATGGATTAGAGAAATCAGATTCGGTGGGAAAATCCGCAGTGGGTAACCCACCCATACGATATTGATCTCCTAGGAGAAATACGAGGATACCAAGGATGGGTTTTGCCCTCCAAGTTTTTATATTTCTATTAATTTTGGAAGGTTTACTGAAAATAGATTCTGTATTTCTGTTGATTTTGGAAGGTTTACTGAAAATATATTCCGTCGTGGACTCTTACAAATGAGATACGGAGCGGTTATAAGAATCTTAACCCTGGAGATAAAAATAAAAGTTCTCCAGCTACCTATTGAACTCCAGGAAGACACCTGCAGAAGATGGAGGATGAGAGATTTCGAAAACTTCTACTGGATAGTAACCCTGAGGAATCACAATACTACAGCAAGGATGAGAGAGTGGTGTAACCATTTTTGTATAAACAATGGCACCTGATTAGGAGGATTATCATTACCCATCATGCCATCTGAAGATGCAGATTACTTAAAATCATGGAAATATGGAATGTGTAATGGACTCTACAATTACGAGCGACCATGGCCAAAAGAAGAGGAGCAGAGCTTCTTGTATAAATACTTCACTAAATTCCAGAATGAGGTCTTCCTCAGAGCAACAAAGTTTGAGAAGATAGAGGAAATAAATGGTTGTCGTGTTCCTGAAAATATATTACTTGATCTTCCTGCTATTTACTGAAGAATATTGGTACGTGATAGATCCAGTAGTAAAGAGAAGAATCGACGTAGTAAGGCATTCATGGGAGGCAAGAGCAAAAGGATTCTTTTACATCTACTACCACATCACCAAGTATCGACACACTGACTGTGGGATATTCAAAGTTGGAAATACAACCTTCATCGTAACCCCACAACTCAAGTCATTAATGCAGCAAGCCATAGACATGTCCGAATCCATCGAGCTCTATTAATTCAGCAAGCCATAGACAGGTCACGAGAGAATGATTGATTTGCTGATTGCATGGGATCGAGAATACACTAAAGGATTAATGTTTGATCTCGATTTAGACAACGATCAAGATCTAGAGTTTGATAATACAATTGAAAGTCATCATCAAATGATGATGACCTGGAAGCCAAAATGGGAGAAGAAGGGGTCCAGAACCTAGACGATTGAAAGCCATCATCAAGCACCAGCACAATTATTGTACTTTCTGATTTGTTTTTGCTTTTACCACGTGAACCTGTAAAATAATGGGTGTACTGTGTGCTTTTACTGTTTGCTTTATCAGGCCAGCCTGTTTTAGCCGTTGGAGAGGCATCTAATGCCCTTCGGCTTTTTTTATAAATAGAACATCCATTTGGAGTTCAGGGAAACCGAATTCCAGAGAGAAAAAATATATGCTCAGGAGAAGTAGAAGTGTTTTGAATTTGAGTAGATTGGTGTTTCCATCACTCTAAAGTTCAAAACCCTTCAATGGATCTTCTGATATGAGTGTTATGTGTGTTTAAGTTCTAAATTAGGAGTGCTTGTGTGTTGTAAAATTTCTCAGATTCAATAAAGTTTGTTTTTAAGAAAGGAAAAGCTACTTAATTGAACACTATGTTATGAATACTCCGTTTTCTTGATTCTTATCCCTTCACTCTCTCAAAATCAAAACCAAAAGCTAGAGACTACGGTTTGAGGTAGGAAGCGAAACAGATCTGTGCTCAACCTGAACTAAGGGACGTCGGTGATCCAGAGTAACTACGTTCAGATATGGGTCAAACCTCTTTAGCTTGAAGTTTAGTTGTAGAGCGTGGTGGGCTTAAAACCACAGAAGTTTATTATTCATAATATAGTTTAAAGTCCGTGGTAATATTTTAAATTCTAAGAAATTTCAGATAATATTCATAATTTAGCTTTAAATAAAGATAACTTTCTATAATTAAAAAGTCAAAAAGTCAACACTTTGGCAATTTCCCTAAATAGTTTTAAAATTTGACTACTTCCCTAGCTAAATAGTTTTAGAATTTTTATTATTTAGCTAATTATTTCCCAAAACGAAGCCTCTTTTTGTCCGGAATCGAGAAATAAAAAAAGGAAACAATTCAAACTTTGCATCACATTCACGTACATGATTTTTGCCTATCTTTAAGGAACGCTGATGAAAAAACTTCTTTAGCTTGAAGTTTAGTTACAGAGCGTGGTGGACTTAAAACCACAGAAAACTTATTATTCATAATATAGTTAGTAGATTATGGTAGTTAGTACCACCAAAAGTTATTTTATAAGCAATCAGTATTAAGTCCGTAGTAATATTTTGTCTAAGAAATTTCAGATAATATTCGTAATTTAGCTTAAATAAAGATAACTTTCGGTCAAAAAGTCAACACTTTGACACTTTTCCTAAATAGTTTCAAATTTTGACTACTTCACTAAATAGTTATAGAATTTTGATTATTTAGCTAATTATTTCCCAAAACGAAGCCTCTTTTTGTCCGGAATCGAGAAATAAAAAAAAGAAAACAATTCAAACTTTGCATCACATTCACGTACATGATTTTTGCTTTTCTTTAAGGAACTCTGATGAAAAAACGGTGACTAAGCCTCCAGAACCACAGAGGTCCGTCTGACTTTTCACGGAACTTATCAAGAAATGACAAAGATGTTTCTCTACAATTGAACTAAAATCTGTCCTCAATTTCTACAGCCGCTGATAAACCAATTTCTATGCATAGGAAATTCGATGACAATTTAATTAAAAGAACAATAAGCTAAGCGATATGAAAAATCACAAACTGAAACCAACCCTAATTCGCCAGAGCTGTTCGGAGAAACGCTTCGATTGAACTGTAAAGCTAGGCAAAAAAAAAAAAAAATTCCTTTTAATCTACGGTGTCAAATTTCAAACAATCAGGAAATCTCATAACAAATCCATTGCGAACTTTCAATAATCCTTCATAACAGAATCAAAATAATCACATAGATCTAACGATCTGAAAGAAAACGAACTCACATAGATCTAACGATCTGAAAGAAAACGAACTTACATTGATATAACGATCTGAAAGAATACGAACTCACAGAGATTTAACGATCCACCACTGATTTTTCTTAGCAGAACTTCTTTTGAAAAATGTGAAAGTGGTTTCCAAAATTGTTCCCGTTGGGAATATTTATACGGGGAGCGGGGGAGGTCAGAGACTCAAACCACAAGATCCAACGGTAGTATTATTGATTTGAAAAAGGCCCTTGATTTTATCAAATAATTACAAGAATACCTGAACGCTCCGAGGCTCGTAAATTTGTGGATCCCATGACAACCAGACGAACAAAGTCACCATCACCAACAATGTGAAAGTGGTTTCCAGTACGTATTTTTTAACCAGGCCTTGACCTTCACCAAGCCTATCTCTTTCGGCCCGATGAGTTGGTCCATATATCATTTACGGTTTTAAAAAAATTTAAATGTGTTATTTAAATAATTATTTTTGAAAAAAAAAAATTACAAATGGGGAATTTTTTTATTTGTATATATGAAAATTGATTCTTTTTGTGTTTAAATATATAGAGATCTTAAATTTATAATTTATACTCCCTCCGTTCAATAATACATGGATTGTTAGAGGTAAATTTTTGTCTAACAATAAATGAGCTTTTATGTTTTCTAGGTAGGAAGTTATACTACCTCCGTCCTAAATTACATGGGCTTTTAGCCTTTTGCACGAGTTTTAATAAAACACTTCACTTTTAAAAAAATTTCATCATTGCACTAACTTTTTTATAAATTTTATTATTTTTTAACACCCACTACACATTTTAACCAATCAAATTCTTTTAAAAAGTCAACAACACACAAATCAATACAAATCATTACAATTTCCTACCTAGAAAACCTAAAAACCCATCTATTGTTGGACAAAAACTCACCTCTAAAAACCCATGTATTGTTGGACGGAGGGAGTAATAATTTGTATTGGTTTGTGTGCAGTTGACTTTTTAAAATAATTTGATTGGTTAAAATGTGTAGTGAGTGTTAAAAAATACTCCCTCCGATCCAAAATACATGTCGTTTGACTTTTTAACACGTATTTTAAAGAGCTAAAAACTATATAATATATTAACTTTTTTATTATTATTTTTTTATAATTTAATACTTATTACCAACAAATATTAAGTTGTAAAAAAAATAATTTAAAAAAAGTTGATATTTTATATAGTTTTTACCTTCTTAAAGTACGTGTTGAAAAGTCAAACGACATGTATTTTGGATCGGAGGTAGTACGTAATAAAATTTATGAAAAAAGTTAGTGCAATGATGATGTTTTTTTAAAAGTAAATTATTTTTATTAAAACCTGTACAAAATGCTAAAAGCCCATGTATTTTATGACGGATGGAGTATAGTAATTTTTAGTTATAAAAAATTTGTATTTTTCTAGTTTAAATTTGTGAATTTTTTTTGTTTTAACTATATCGAGACATTAACATGTAAAACCCTATAGAGATCTCTGTTGTGTCGGATACCCAATTGAACAACCTTATAGAGACGTCTATAACATGTTAAAAAAATCAAAGATAAGTTAGATACGGTTCATCGTGGTGCTGATACTGAACATGTGGAATGACTTGGATATCGGATATGGTACCACTTAGGATAAACGAGCGGTAGTGGAACAACCCTATAGAGATGTCTACTTCATCTTTTCTTCCAATCTAATCATTTGACATTTATCAATCAACTCTTTTTTTTCCAGTAGGCAAAAACTTGGATGTACTACCGACATCCATAATCATCTAACATGATGATGTTCTGGAACTCACAACAAGAACGCATAATAAAATTATAGCTAAACTGAGATTTCGCAAGAAAATCAGCCGCGCAATTGCCTCTCTATAACAATGCTGGAATCTGATGGACTCAACATCTCTGCTTAAAGATCTGATTTCTTGAACTATTTGCACCACCTCCCATGGTATATTGTTTCCCTGATTAATGACATTGATAACAATTGAGCAATCACTCTCAACTATGGCTTTCTGAATTCCAAGCTCCATTGCGAATCTTATACCTGCATAAACTGCAAACGCTTCTTAAACTTTTTTTTTAATTGTTGTAAGTTGTTGTTCATAAACTCTCCAGTGCGACGATTGATACGGTGGTACCTACAATTCGATACGACTATCCATGGTCGGTTATTTGAGACAGATATTTGTGTCGAATCGGGTACTCAAATATCTACACCCTTAGGTATGGATGAATATTTATATGGGCCTGATATGAAGAGATTATATAATAATATTTTCATGGGTGAGAACCCCGTAGAAATGAATTGCGTGGAGTTAATAGGATTGCCGTAGATCGACCTAAAAATAAATTAAAAAATGATTAATTAATTTAAATATAATCCTTTTATTTAGAATTAAATAATCTATATCTATATCTATATCTAATATAATACTAAAACACTTGCAATTTGAGACACGTGTCAGCCATACATTTAAAGTTATAAATTTAAGAAAAATCCACAATTGCTTCTCCAAGGATTTAAAAATCTTCTCCTATTTATAAGGTTTACATTTAGTTAGAAATTTAAGAAAAATCCTCAATTGTTTCTCCAATGATTTAAAGGTTTACAATCAAATTTATTTATCTAATTAATAAATTTCCATTTGACTTTTTAATTATCTAATTATTTGTGTGAAATATTAAAATGTCTTATTTTTTTCATTAATTTCCCCCCCTCCGAAATCCAAATCGATCCCCTATCATCTTCAATCCTTTAGGGTTTTGTTGTCCGGTCTCCGAAATCGAAAGCCCCATCCCTTTCGATGAGCAGTTCGCCATGGCCTGCCTGAGAGCGCTATTCCATCCCTTCCGATGCCCATCTCCAGCCTTCTCCGAATTCGTCCCTTTATTCCTATCTCCTAATCGTAATCAACCATCTCCAGACCCACCCACAATGGATTTTGACCTTCCATAGATGCCTCCGAAATCGAAAGCCCCATCCATTCCGATGAGCAGTTCGCTTGCCTGAGCGATTTCATCCCTTCCGATGTCCATCTCATTCTCAGAATTCGTCCCTTTATCCATCTCTCCTAATCCTAATCAACCAGACCCACCCGTAATGGATTTCGACCTTGACGCAACAGTTAGCCATTGATGCCCATCTCCTTCTGCGAAGGTGAGTTTATACAGTAGATACGGTTTAGTGATTTGTATAGGTTTGTTATTCTTTTGAAATTATTCCTATTTCTCTGGAGATTTTATTTTTGTGAAGATAGTTACTGATTTCTTTGAAGATGATATGGACTTATCTGTATAGGTGAGTCATAGATACGGACTGATTGTGAAGATACGGACTGATTTCAATTTTTTTTATCTAATATTTGAAACTCATTCTGTTAATTCTGTCAAAATCTTATCATTTAATTGGATTTCTATTTTTCAAATCTAACATTTGAAAATCCTTCTGTTAAGATATCTTATCTGCTATTTTTTTTTTCCATCACATTATTGGTTTGTTAATTTTTTAAATTTCTTCCTATTTTATGGAAAAATCTTAACTTCTGATTTGGTTTAATTCATTTTCCCTCCGCTTATATATATGCTAATCCCTTATTAATCCACTCCCCACGATCCCATCAATTGCCGCTAACTTTGGTTCACAATGGCGATGGCAGAGCAATAACCAAATCATAAACATATTAGAACAATTGATTAGGTTTTTTTTTTCAGGGTTCTGCCTAGATTCAAGGAATGGATCTCCCTCACACAAGAAACATATTCAATCTAAGAGGTTAGTGAACCGATTTTGCATCGTTCCCTTGATATGCTTGATCCAATTTGCGATTTTGCCTGACCTTCTCTTTTCTGACATGGCTACATCTGGATTTCTTTAAATTTTCCGTTTCTGATTCTTCACATCTTATACATTCTCTATATAAGCTTCCAAGAATTGATCTCCCTTTCACCAACAACAGATTCAATCGAAGAGGTTAGTGAACCAATTTTCCAGCTGCCCCTTTATTTGTCTCATTGAGTTTTCTATTTTGCCTAATCTAGCTCCTCTTCTCCCACATGGCTGAATTATTCTTTGAACGAAAGTTGTTTTACTTTGATGATGATCTCTGTCTATTTGTTTATCTTCCTTGGATTCATTAATCCTATTAGTTTATGACTTTGCTATTTATTCAATTTGTGCATGGGGCTTTGCATAATGAGTTGAGATTTTTCTCTTCATTCCATTTGCTTTTGATTGAGTTTTTGCATTGCTGAATCATCTGCAAATGCACCTGCTGAAAGGCTTATGTCTTCATTGCAATATTTACATGTTGCATTTTGCAAATGCAACTCATAAAGTATGTTAGAAACCACCAAATATTAACATGCATGTTGATTTCATCATTGCATATATCCAGTTTTTGCATTGCTATTTTTCAAATTAAATACAGAAATTATAGAAATTAAGATCTCATTTTTTAAAGATCTTGCAATTTTCCTAACCGATTTTTAATCTTTAGATTTTTCCTATATCTTATCATATCGTATTTCTGATTTGATTTTATCATTTTTCGCTCCTATATGTTTGTAATCTCTACAACGTTCGTATCAAACGACTGAATATGTGAAAATTATAATGCAATTATATAAGTCTCATATTATTGATATTGTAAATAAGAACCTACAATTTGACCAAGTAGCTTTAGTTATGTGCCTTTATGATGAAAAATCCACCAAATTTAAATTTATTTGTATTCATTGGAATATTTGTGGGCTCACTAGCAGTGCAACGGTCTTCAGGTGTTGAACTGGTGGAGGCTGAGGCGGTATTATATATGAGCATTAAGGGAGGGGAAGGAACAAGGCGTGGCCCAAGTGGAGGTGGAGTCTGATAGTCTGGGCGTCATCCCTAAACTGCAGGTAGGGAGATAGTGAGAGCCTGAGTGGGGAGGTAGGTAAGATATTAGAGCAGGAAGATTGTAGACAGTGAAGATTGCAGAGGAATACCAAAGATGCAATTGGAGTTATGTACGTCAGTACGTGGACAAGCGAACAAGGCCGCTCATTTTTAGCTAGGCTTAAATTAGTTGATGCTTTCGTTTATCGTTTTCGGAATCAATTTCCTTTGGAGTCTAAACATGTCCTGGATGCTGATTTAATCAATTCGGAAGCTTCATTTGTTTGCTGCTCCAAAAAAAAATTATTTGTGGGCTTTGGGATCTTATATATTACTCCAGTATATTATACTCCGTATTTCTTAAATTTTATAGTCCTTTCCGAATTAACTTTTCTAACTGTTTTATATTGTCTTCCATCTGCTAACTTATTTTTATATTTTAACTATGATTATTACTTAAACATGGTTACTCAAAACGTTTTATAAAGAACCGTGTTCAATGCTTCTAACAACTTCTCTTAGCCTTTGTAACGGCAAGTGAAACCCTCCCTTAAATTGACTCTACGAACTCGCCCTCTATGAACTTCAATACATTGCTCTCGAAGTCCTGTAATCAGGATCAAAACTTGTGTGACACCCAATTATATTAAAGAATAATTGTAAATAAGTTATTTAATATATGTTTATTAGAATGATATAAAAAACAGATATTTTGTCAAATCAAATATTGTATATCCGATTATGGGAGAAGTATTGCATACTAAAATAGAGCAATCTATTGAATATATATATATATATATAGTATGGTAAAGGGGGAAGACCATTGCATATAGTACCTTCTCATATTTGATTCGACAATTTAAGCAAGTTGATTCGAAGATGAAAATTCAATTTCACTTTTTACTCTTGAATATGACAACCTCAAGATAACAACCTGCAGAGGAGAAGACCTCAAGCTTTGAAGATTACGAAGAAGATGCAATATCAATTGATTTTGATCAAAGTGATATTACATATTCAAGATGACATTCTGCAGGGTAGAAGCTAAGACTATTGCATATAGAAAGTTGTTTGCCAGAGTTTATAGAAAACAAATGGAGGAGATATCAATAAATGAAATTATGAAAAAATTGAATTTATCTACTTACCTAATAAACTATGATGTTTCTAATTAAAAAATCAATTATTCAAGATTTGGTAATTCATTATTTCCGAAAAATATTTGTGCAACTCATATTTGTAACCGCTCAACCGAGGGGATCGCCTCAAATAAAATCCGCTTCAATCGATATAAGCTCAACTAAATTAAAATCCGACTCATAAAGATAAAAAAATAATAATTAAAATTCGACTCAACTAAATTCTATTTAATATAATCTACTTCAACCGAAACTTGAGTGAACAAAATCTCAACGTACTAAACAAAACCCGTTTGAAATCAATCCCAATAGCCACACCACACGTAATCTCAACTAAACAATATTTTTTTATATGGATTCTCTACTTTCAATAATTATTTCAACTTAATTATTTGTTAAATTAAAGTAATTGCATCTTATATGTTTTTAAATAAATTTATTTATAATATTCTTTTGAATAATTTATTTATATTTTAACTACCAAGTAATACATGTAAAACAATCTATTTAATTTATTTTTTAGATTAATAAAACTAATTTATTTATTTAGAATATTTTTTAGAATACACACGTAATCTAATTAATTTATTTCCTCTGTCACAAAATATTATTCGTTTTACTTTTCACCACGTTTTTTAAGGGGCTACAAACCTTATAAAATATTAAATTTATTTTATTAGTTTTTTAAAAATAATATTATACTTATTATTAATAAATATAATATTATTTTTAAAACCCAATAAAATATATAGCATTTTATAGAGTTTTTAACTTCTTAAAAAACTTGCCAAAAAAATAAACCGACCTATATTTTGAGATGGATGAAGCATTTTTTTTTACTTTTAAGTTTATTACAAGAATATTTCTTCCCCAATACTTTTATGTGCTCTCCATCCAAAAGCTCTTAGACCTCCATTCACCTAGCGTTTGTGTAATATGTAGTCGAACTACCAAATTATTTGGTCTAACCTTCCAACCCATTACCACAACAAATATTTTTTTAATACTCAAATTAATCAATCAACTTACTAAAAAAACTTAGAATGCTAAAAAATAATAATTAAAGCACTCTAAAATTATGTTTACAATTGTTTCCATCTAGGAAGCAGGGTGGAGCCTGAGGGAGGCAAAACAGGCCTCCACTCCGAGCCCAAAATTTAAAGGAGACCCAATTTTGTTTCAAGTATGGATTTTTTCATTAGTAAGTTTAACTAAAGTCATTACAATGTGTTGGTTAAAAACCCCATTCCTTTTGATTAGTTTATTACAAGAATATTTATTCTCCAATATTTTTATGTGTTCTCCATCCAAAAGCTCTTAGACCTCCATTCACCTAGCGTTTTTGTAATATGTAGTCGAACTACCAAAATTTTTGGTCTTACTTTCCAACCCATTACCACAACAAATATTTGTTTAATGCTCAAAGTAAATAATCAACTTACTAAAAATACTTAGAATGCTGAAAAATAAAAAAAATTAAAACGCTCTACAATTATGTGTACAATTGTTTCCATCTAGGAAAGTAGGAAGATGAGACCCTGATATTTTGCCACATATATTATATATTGATATAATATAAGTATTATTTTTTATCCAAATTTATATTATTTGGCTATATTGTTTTCATATTATCATAATATTAAAATATATCTAATATATAATGTAAATAAATTATGATAATCTCTTCTAAAAAATATAGTATGTTTTACAAATCCCGTGCCTTAGGCACGGGTACTATACTAGTTATAATACTAAAAGAGAAGTCGCCTACGACATGTGGCGGCTTCTCCTTTAATGTAGTCTTTTTTTTATTTTTTAGATTAATCGAATTATTTTAATGGTTTTTTAATTTTAATTGATTTATTTTAATTGTTTGTTATTTTAATTTTTAATTAGATAAGTTTAGATCCTAACCAAATCTTAGTGCAGATCCTACCTTATCTGAATAAATAAATGAAACGAATTTATTTATTTATTTATTAGAGATCTTATCTAAATAATATTATAATACTAAAGGAGAAGTCGCCTACGACATGTGGCGGCTTCTCCTTTATTGTAGCCTTTTTTTATTTTTTAGATTAATCGAATTATTTTAATGGTTTTTTAATTTTAATTGATTTATTTTAATAGTTTGTTATTTTAATTTTTAATTAGATAAGTTTAGATCCTAACCAAATCTTAGTGCAGATCCTACCTTATCTGAATGAATAAATAAACCGAATTTATTTATTTATTAGAGATCTTATCTAAATAATAACCGAATTAGTTAATTAACTTATTAGAGAGATAATGTTCTACTATATGCAGGATATATACTAGATGATGAATACTTGTTTGGTCACATTTTAGATGCTCATGGAGGCACGCCTAATAGGTAGAGATGGGGAATGCTTGCTTGGTCACCTAATTAATTAATTAATTAATTAATTAGTTAACTGATTGTTGTTAGTTTGATTTAGCAAAAGTAGCCTACCGCCGCTCACTTCATTGCATGCTTGTTATTTCCAACGTAATCGTTGCAGGAGATATCAATTGAGGTGTACAGATCGATCTATATCTAATCGTTTGCTATGTCAAATAATAGTGGCAAAACGACCATAGAGAAGACCAAGAGAAAGGTTCAAAGGAGTGGTACGTTAGATGTTTAATTTATATGTGTTTTACCTATATGATATTTTTGTTATTAGAAATTATAAGTTATAATCGTTTTACTCTAATTTTTCCAGGCAATGAAAACATTCATTTCAACAAACATGGTGATTTTACCCAGCGATCACCTCTCTCTAATATTTCAAATGGTAATTTGATCAATATTTCGTTTGTAAATTTTTGGAAATCAATATATATATGAAAATATAATTAATGAAATTTAATTCATCCTATGTTCATATATATACAATTATTATTAGGTTCCATTCTTCCCATTAGTAATGACACGTCGAGTTACGCGGTGAATCGTCAAAATCGTTTGGATGTGCTTAGAGAAAAGAGAAAAGGAAGAGTAGTTCCTACTGTTGGTTAGTTGATCAACGCTATATATTTGAATAATTTTGATTAATATTTTCTATTTTTACTCAATCTTGGTGATTATTTATACACATGCATGTTTTTTTTGTAGGCAAAGAAAATATTCATCTAAGAAAGCGTATTGATTGTACACCTCGAGTACCCCTTTCCCATGTTTCAAACGGTGTTACGCAATCACTACAACCATCGAATATTTCAAACGGTGATGATATATATATATATATATATAATTTATTTCTTTATTTATTACATATTATTTATGCTTTTATATAATCAAGTGTTATATGTATTTTGATTACGTAGTCTAGATCTTTCCGAAACTACTATTGTACGGCACTGAAAGTCACCAATTACATGTTTAATGTTTTGTATCTAGATTGTCAGTTAATCAAGTGTTATACTAAATGTTATATATACTAAAGGAGAAGTCGCTTAAGCCATGTGACGCCATCTCCTTTAGTATAGGAATATTAACCAATTAGGTATTTTTCTATTTTAAATAAACTATTATTTATTATAAATCAAATTACTTATTTAAATACCAATTACTCCAGATTTATTATACTTCCTCCGATTTTTAATATAAGGCATTGGGATTTTGTGCACGTAGTTTAAGGAGCTTAAAACTATATAAAATATTAATGTTTTTTTTTTTTTACATTATAATACTTAAAACTATATAAAAATTAAGTATTATAATGTAAAAAATAAAATAAAAAAATTTAATATTTTATATAGTTTTAAGCTCCTTAAACTACGTGCACAAAATCCCAATGCCTTATATTTCCAATCGGAGGGAGTAATTGATAATAATAATTTGTTATGGCCTTAATCATTAGATTTGCTAAGCCCTGAGGCAATGTGTAGGCCGGTTGAATCTTGTATCAATACTAAAGGAGAAGTCGTCTAACCCATGTGACGCATTCTCCTTTAAAGTATGGATTTTTAATTAGTAATTAAGTTATTTTACAAATCCAATTAAAAGTTATTAAGGATAACAATTAATAACAAATTGCAAAGATATATAATAATTAATAACAAACTGAGGATGAATGCAAATATGTGCAATATTTTTAATCTATTTAATTAATTAATATTAAGTGATCATCTGCCATATCTTTTTTTGTTGGCGGAGAGTGGTGGTCAGTATGCCATATCCGATTTAAAATGTGTTTTAATTATTTAATTAATTAACTCAGATATAAGCAAATCTCCATTCAGTTAACTAACTAACCAACCAAATATCTTATATATATTCCTATTATTTAACTCAGGATATAACCACATCTCATCAGTCAACTAACTAACCAAATCCAATTAATTGCAAATTACGTTATTGTTTGGATTCTATTGCAATTTGTTTTATATATTTTTTGATTGACTTGTGAGTGTAGTGTACCGTATGCCGTGTGAAAATAAGGAGTAGAACCGAGCTAGCTCAGATCGCCCGCGATGACAAATATTAAAGGTAAGGTGTACATAGAGAAGAACAATAGGAAAGTAGGAAAGTTCAAAAGAGAGGTATGTTAAATATTTAGTTTATGCGTGTCTTTTACATATATAATCTTTTTGTTATCGGACATTACAAGGATTAATTCATCTTCCTCTCGGGTCACCGCCTGCGCGGCGTATCCCCTTCCTCTCCAAATCTGAAATTGTCCCGTCTCACCTTCCGCTCCAGGCCGGCGTTCTCCCTCGCTGGCGTGAAGGCTCGCCATGGTGCAAACCATTCCTCCAGTGCCACGTAGCCTTCACCACCAGTGCCACGGCCTTCCTGGCATCCACCACGCCTTCCACCGGCCATTGCGAATAGGAGAGATTGAGAGCGGGAGAGCGAAATTGAGAAATGGAGAGCGAAATTGAGAGCGAGAATGAGAAATTGGGAGCGAGAGAGCGAGAGAGACAGAGATTGAGAGAGATTGAGAGCGAGAGAGCAAGCGGCAGGTGAGAGAGAACAGGGACGAAGAAGACGAAGTAGAGAGCGAGAGAGCAAGCGGCGCCCATGCCTTCCACCGCCGCCGGCCTCACCCTGGGGCCGGCCTTCCACCGCCGCCGCCGCCGGCCTCACCCTGGGACCGCCATCTGATAACGTCTGACCCGTCGGCGCGATGATGGCGGCGGTGGCCGGAGTTCGACTCATCCGCCGCCCTAGCAGCCAGATCTGTATCCGATTCCACCACCTCCAATGCGGAATTGAGCGCTGACTTGCTCTCCGTCGAGCCCGCTTCGTACTCCTTGGACAGCCGGAACCAGATCTCCTCCGCCCCTAATTTCTCCTTCCCAATGCCTGTAATTTAATTTTCTTTTTTTTTTGGGCATAATAACATAGAATAGCCGGTTTTGGGGAGGGTTTACCTTGACATTTTTGCAAATTTTGGGGAAAAAATGGCATTCTTGCAAATTTTTCCAAAATGGTGGCATTTTTGCAAAGAATTTAGAAATTGTGGTATTTACTACCATTTCCTCTAAAAACAAACACTAGATGAATCTGATGGAATATTATTGTTGGTGTATTAAGAATATCAAGATCACTAAACTACAATATATGATCCTGAACAAGTTCATTCGATTCACAAGATTTTAATAGATGAAAAGTTAATTGTGTTTAATAATTGATTAGTTTGTTTACACTAAATTTATTTGCATGTATAAACATTTAAATTTACAAATGATGTGCAGGGTTCGAAGATACCATCATCCATTACAAAAAAAAACTATTTAAACAAAGTCGAACACATGAAAGAAGGGCTTATATTTTTATTTTTTTTGCTTTTATTTAACTATTTAATAATACTTATAATATTTTTAAATAGCTCAATTCGATTCCAATTATTAAAGTTTCTTATTATTATTTAGAATTTTTATATTTTTTTTCATTATTCAATGTGTTAGAGAATGCTTATTTATTTGTTACTTAGTAATACTCTTATAATATTTATGTCAATAATGATAAATGAAATTATATAAACATATATTTTTAAACACAGATCCGTGCAATGCACGGGGTACTAAGCTAGTATAACTTTAAGAGAGAAGACTTTGCTGAGGTGTCTTAATCTCCTTCAATTTAGCTAATTCAACCAATTTATTTTTTTCTACTTCTTTTATTTTATTTTTCCAACCCTCCTTTCCCTTCCTAAATCCCGTCTTTTCTATTTTTTTCCCCTTCCCTACCTTTCCTTCCCAATTGATACTCCATCGCTAGGGTTCGCAACTCCCCCTTCTCTCCTTTGCTTTGTTCCCCGCCTCTCCTAAGGGATCCATTTCCTTCTGCCCTTACTTTCGTCCTCCACCTTCTCTCTAGACGCTTCAAACTCTTCCTTAATTGGATATCCGCGGTGGCTGTAAGTCGAAGCTATGGTTTCGGACGCCAGTAATTGAAAGCCCCTCAGAAGCAGGCAGTCGCCGCCGCTAACAGGGGTGTCAAGGTTGCCGCCGCCGTCGCCTCCATCGCTGCCTCCTCCAGGTGTGTTCTATGCTTCCTTTTGCATCCGTCTCCTTTTCTTTGAAACAGGTCCCGATTAATTAGTCCCTTGAATTCACATCTCCTACCTTCTCTATCTGTGATTCCATGAATCGTTCTCTCTTTCACCACCAACATATTCAGTCGAATATTTAGTAGATCGAATTGATTTTGCATACTTCCCTTTATTTGCCTTATGTAATTTTTGATTTTGCCTACTAATTTTTTCTTCTCTGCCATGGCTATAACTATGGTTATAGGATATTCTTTCTTCTCCGCCATGACTACAACTCTAACCTACTCCACCATGACTCTTTTCCGAGATGGTGAGAAGCATCTAGAGTTTGCCTAGGAGCTTTCAGAGAAAGGAGATAAGGCCTCCAAGGCTAATGACTGCGCTGAGGCCGACATTTGCTTCAGTCGTGCCCTACACAATCAGGTCTCTCCCTAATTTCTCTATCTTCCTTATCCTTTGCTACATTAATTACCTAATTTTATCCGTCTTCTCCGCCATGGATACATTTATCTATCTTCTCCACTATGGCTACCTGTATCTCTGTCTTCCTTTTGTTGATTGGTGGTTGAAACTGCTGGTCATGGGTGTTTGGGACCTTGGGTCCAGGCAAAAATGGCGTCGTTTGCTACATTATTTCCCCAATTGATTCTGTTAATGGTTTATGTACTAACATTATCAAATTATTTGCTTGATTCAATTTCTGAATTTGTGAATTTGCTAATCTCCCCTTCTCCAGCATTGCAATAATAGGGTTCTTGAATTTTATTCTCCATTGAACATATTGCTATTCCAAATTCTTCGCTATTTTAGACATCATTTCAAGGGGGAGTTGCAGTATAAAAGATGTTCGCTTAAGGTATTAATTAGTTGTAACAACTAACATTCTGAACTGCGATTCATATCTTATTCTATTTTGATACTTGCATTTCCTCCTTAACTTTTTCTCCTCATTTATCTTTGATGGACATAAAAGGTTTCTGCATTCAGGTTTTGGGTGATGCTATCATTGAATCAATTGATTACGGTTGATGGAGCAGGTAATTTGCTTTGACAATCTTCATATATAAAGGAGTTTGGTTTGAGGATCTATTTAGATGTGTAGACACCCTAAGATTCTCCATCCTCAATTTATCTTGCATTTGATAGAGATGGATTGTATCCCTGTTTCCACCCCACCGTAGCAGAACTTTAGACACTGCAAACTTAATTTTAGTGGATTGATTTGTAGTGCCTTTTGTGTCCAGGCAATGTAATTTAGATAGAATGTGAGGCAATATTTGGTTTCTAACATTTTTTTTTGTAAAGAGTACGTATTTTCATTGATGTACCTTTATTTGTTTGGTCAGTAAGTATTTTTATTATTCAATTCAGGAGAAGTCCAAGGAGATGAAGGATGATCCGAGAGGTAACCTTGCGAATCGAATATGTACGTGTGTATATCTTATCCAATTGATTCGTTAGTCATTTTTGAACTTTCATGGTAATGTAGACAAGGAAGCTGCTGTAAAAGATGTCAAAAGATCTGAAAAATCTGATAAACAGAAGAATAGTGCTGGAACTAGACAAGTGGTAGAATCCGTCAAAGCAGATAACATTGGTAGCTCTCCTAAATGGAAAGAAACCGAGATTGGTGCAATAGGGTTGTTGAAAGCAATCCCAAAAAGGAAGAGGTTGATTACGCAAGCTTTCTTGTAAGTTTTGAGCATGTAAATAATTTTTTTAGAAGAGAATTGTTAATTAAGCAAAAGGTTGTTGCAAAAAAGTTTACTGAAGGAAATGCAAGTATGAATGTTGAGAAAGTATTTTAAGTTCACATTGTACCATCTTTACATAATCCTTTGTTATCTTCAGTAACCCTGCATTAATTATGCAAAAAATTTATTTACTCTTATCATATACCACATTTATTGTTTAAACGAAAAAAAATACATACAAATTCATCCATTCATATAATTAAACAAACTATTTTTTTTCAGGATTCATATAGATGAAGTCTAAAGCAACAACTTCGCACCTTTTCTCAACACCTTTGTCGTCCCTGAACAATTGTATTTCATTTAACTCCTTACAATAGATAATAGTTATTATACGGAGTATTTGTTAACACAATTCACTATTTGTATATTTTTAAATCTTTTTTAGTTCATTCTTATAATAAATATTTTTTCCTCACACACGCGTCATGGCGCGGGGATTGTACTAGTTAAGATTTAACCAACTTACATAGGGCGATTTTCATATATGTTCGGTATAGTTGGTCGTTTCTAGCTATATATTTTTGTTGATTCACTTTCAATTTGTTTCTGTCCTATATAAGGCACGAAGTCCCCTTGGAAAACTATTCAATCAATTTCAAAACCATTTTCCCCAAATTTCAAACTCTCTCTTTCTCAAAAAGTTTCTAAGGCAATTCACCAATTTTGAGTTCATATCACTGCCATTTGAATTATCAATCGACGGTTTCCTCATTTCGTTGGTATGAGAGCACCTTCAATCTAGTTTCACGGTGAACAAAACTTGACAACATGTTCTTGTGGATCTGACTGAGCAGGTGGTGCTTGGATTGAGTCCTGATGTACCGCTGACTAGCGATGTTACTGTGGTGTTGCTTGGCTTGATCTTTATATGTTTTTTCAACTAGTTGGTTTTCGTTTGGCCTTGATTCCACTTGTAGCGTTGCGGGTTTAGCATGCTCAATGCTATTGTTCCTGGTTATTTCGCTGGTTCCACTTGTAGTGTTGCGGGTTTAGCCTGCTCAATGCGATTTTTTCTGGTTATTTCACTTTCATGTATTTGTATGTAAGAGTGTTTCCGTCCATCGATTTTACCCGCCTTTTGAGAATTAGACAGGTTTGATCTTGAATTTTTACTCTTTAGAGGTTGATTTAAATAAGATGATTTGCATAAACACTTACCCCCCGTTTGTTTTTTGGTAGGGAAAAGTAATGATTACCCTTATGAATGTAGTCCATATTTAAGTTAAGATACATTTATCACTATTCTAATCATTCCCCTTCTTCTCCCATTTTTCATACAAATGTGTTAGCCTTCTATTCCCTAATTTGAAGGAGGGTAACTAATACCTCTAGGATGGGCTAATAATCCCCCTCATCCTCTCCTCCAAGCTCACAAAAAATGATGATCATATACATTTTATGTCTAAAATTTAATACCTTACCTTTCCATTCCCTAGTTATCTAAACAAACGAGCCCTTAGACTAACTCCAATGGTATGGTACAAATGCTTAAATATGCACATTTTGATATAAATTGTGCTCCAATGGCTACTTTCGAGTGTGCAAAATATGCACATTTGCATACTAAGTGTTCAAATATAAGCACCTCAGACTATCCACAATGGTTAGGTGTGCAAATGTGCACATTTGCACAAGATGTGTATTTTTGCACACCACTTTTTAGCATTTTACTCCATTGGTTAAAGTGTGTATTTTTTGCACACATCTATTTTAATAACCAAGTAATCTATATTTATCTTCACATTTTAATTGTGATTAATATGTATTAAAGATTAAATATGTATTTTGTATTATAAATTTTTATTACGCACATTTTGATATAAAAAAATATAATTTTCACCACAATTTGAAAAATCAAAATTTCAATATTGTTCACAAAGTTGGATGGTTATTTCTTACAAAATGTAACTTAATTTTTTTTTGTTATATTTAAACTTAAATATTTAAATGAATTTCTTAGTCATTAGATGTCACTTTTTAAATAAAATTTATTAGATTAATTTAATTTATATTAAATCAAATTTAGTTATAAAAAGAAAAGAAAATGATAAAAAGTGATTTATGAAACCATGTCTTCTCTCTTCTCATTGGTTAAGCTTTTATCCATTTTCTCAAAAAGTGGAAAAGTTTTTGCACATAGAGGGGATTTTGTGCTCAAATATACACACTTCATGCTCAAATGTACACATTTGAGCACCCATAAAACAACTATTGGAGCTCATAATTGTGTAAAATATACACATTTACACAATTGCACACCACCATTGGAGTTAGTCTCACCTCCCCCATGTGCAAAAACTTTTATCACTTTTCAATAAAGTTGGGTTGGTTGTTTTTAAGTTTTTCTTTTTCTTTTTTAATTTAATCATATTTATCTAGAGATGGATGTGTATAAAATACACATCTAACCAATGGTGCAAAATATCAAAAAGTGATATGTATTTTTAATCACCTTGTGCAAATATGTACATTTACACACTTAACCATTGGAGTTAGTCTTATGTATGGACTCAAAAGAAGAGATAATTTTCTTTAATTGTATCCTCCCAAAACGCTTTGGATTGAAATTGAAGAACCCTTAACCAGGTTTCTTCAATATATCCAATCTCGTTAGTGCAACAATTGTCGATTAATCAATTTACTTCAATTGAATCTCAATTCGACTTGTGTTGACCAACATAGTTTGCCGTTCTTGAATCTCCGTTGCCATTCAATGATTGAATTTCAACGGGATGTAATTGGTCGACTTTCAATAGCCGTTCTCAAATTACAGTTGAATCTCCCATCTTTGTTGGCGTTGTGTTAACCATTCGATTGAATAAGTCTAGAAAGTCTGAGATTAGTTGTGTTGAATCTCTCATTCATTAGCATCAACGATCAAATTAAAAAGTTAATTAAGACTCTCTCCCCTTCAACACAACACAGTAACACACCGATGGAAGTACAAAAACCGATCGAGAACAAGGGTAAGATTGGGCTACCAGCCTACCATTGGCCTGACGTTGAGATTTCGCAATGTGAATTGTCAGTACTAGTCGTTAATTAGCTTGGAATGTTTCTGAGATTCATAACAGAATTTGTATATATTCAGTGGCGGATCTAGAAGGGTATTTTGAAACTAAGGGAGTAAACTTGGGTTCGAATCCCATATACAACACTCTACCTTTTTTTTTCCCAACCCTGAAAAGCCCTCCCCTTTTATTTTTTCCACTTCCTCTTCGCTGAGCCAGTAACCCCGGGCGGCAGACAGAGCGAAGATTGAGATTGAGCGAGAGCGAACCCGAGCCGCCACCTCCACCTCCGGCCAGCCCTGGCACCGGCGCACCGCACCCAGCCCCTCGGCCTCTTCTGGATCCCTCCCGCACGGGCGCACCAGCCCCTTCGATCACTTCTTCTTCTTCACTCGAATCACTCCTTCGATCTAGACCGGTCAGTTAGTTTTATTCCTTTTCCTTTTAATTTAATTGTTTTTAAGTTTAATTGATTGAGATGAGAATCAATTTAGATTAGACTTTGTGATTTGAGAATCAATTTGGGAAAATTTGGATTAGGGTTTATGATTAGAATTTGTGGTTTTGATAAATAAATTTGTGCTTTTGGCTTTGGAATTGTGGTTTATGGTTTTGAGAAATAAATTTGTGAATTTGTGATATGGAATTTGTGGTTTGTGATATGGAATATGTGAATTTGTGATATGGAATTTGTGGTTAATCATTAAGACCCATGAAAACCCAGTTTTTGCCTCACAAGTGTCAACAAAATAGACTGATAATCAACTCAAATCGAGGAGATTACAAATGGGTTCTTTCTGGAGCCAAGAAACTGTACAATCCAATGGAAAGGGGAAGAGAGCAGTGAAGGAATATTTCATACAAAATAGGGGATGGGGAAAGGCAAGGTTGAAAATTTATTTAATTTAATTTGTATATAGAAAAAAGAAAGAACAATGGACCTTGTTTCCAAAATCCAAAGAGAAAGCCCTGAGCTAACTTTGTCCAAAACCAAGTATTTTTTTTATTGTTCATCTCAATGAACTCAAAATTTTTGTATTCTCTTTTCCTATGAAATTATGTATTCTTATGGTTGTGTACCTGTGTAAAGACTCCTTTCTCGAAAAAAAAATTAGCCCCCCCTAAACAAAATTCTGGATCCGCCATTGGTATACTGGTACTTGGCTATGATCGGATGAATTTGGTTAGGAAGAAAAATAGGGAGCTTCTATTTGCAGTGGCGTACTTCTGACTAGTGCTACATGTTTCTTCTGACTAGTTGATTTGATGTACTTCAAGGGTTTTTATTCCCTAATATGAATATATGCTATAATTTTCTTGCTCAGTCAGTGTGTTATCTATGCAGGGCTTGTAGAGTACCAATACAAAATGCCTCACAAGACACGGCCTATGACGGCTCTTCTATTGTTTACGGGACTGAATGTGGTTCTGGTGTCCACGATTACACCTGTCTATGATTTTGTATGCTTTCTACCTTACTGGGAAAGAAGGGTATGATGCTCCTCTTCAGCTTACGTTTTATTTGCTGTCTTTGTTTAGAAGTTACTTGGATGTCTAATTCTGTTTTGGGGAAATTCCACTGTGAGTTGTCGAGGTTTAGAAATTCACATAAGCTTACCTTGGTTGGGATGATATGACAAAATTGCTTTTCTCATTTTTGGTTCATTTACACATATGAAAGTAGTAGTAAAATATTGAGGAAAATCATTCATTCATCATCATCTAACTCTGCATCATTGGAGGATGAAATATATTATGTATGTCAATTAGTTTGTCATGCAAAAAACTCTCTTTAAGATAATATTCGTGATCATCATATTCAAGACAGCATAAACATATATTATTTTTATAGAGAAAATTAGGATTTTGCTATTTTTCACAAAAATTATTCTTGTTTTGGAATAGACAGACCTGATTCTTGAATCCAATGCCAAATTTTCCTGGTCCAAGGGTTGGAAAGAATCTGATGGGATCTTGGGCTGGTCCAAACTGGTTGAATTTTGTCCACCTAATCTCTTCCTCCGAAATTAGCCAGTTTATGTAGAATAAATTGGAGGTTTGGTTGTTTGTGATGCCCGAGTTTTCTATAGCACTCTTGTTTTAGAGAAAGGCAATTAAGGCGTCTTGAATTTGTTTTGCCTATTTTAATGTTAAGATTTTTTTCTATTGGTCCAGTTGTGTTTCAAGTGGCAATTGTTCAAAATCATGCGAGTTTCACTGATCTATGGTGGAAGTCATTATTGGCCATTTGCTAGTTTTTCAAGTTATGGAAGTAGTGATATCTCTCAAGTCTCAACAATAACCCCTGTTCAAACTCACCATTCAGTGACAAACAAGAACACAATGTGAATCCCCTATGCCTTGATGATGATGAATGAATGAATTTGTTTTGCCTATTTTAATGAGACTTTTCACAAAAAAAATTAGCTACTTGATAAACATATATGTTTGAAAATAACTTAAATTTATGATTGGTTCATTTGATATTAGTATGCTCTCCCATATTACTTCCATTAGTATTTTTCTTATTGCTATACTGATGAGGCCACACAAATTCAACGAACCTATGCAAATGTGTGGAACCCCTTCACTAAGGAGAAAGATTTTAATCTTGCTAATATTAAAGTAGGCGGCATTGTAAAGCTCTATGAATGCATATCAACACTCGTATTAAAAGATCAATTAGTATAATCTGTATACTTTGTAAAAATACGATGACTTTGTTGTTTTTTCCATTGTTAATTTATTTTTGTGTGTTGTGACATGGGAATAAATTAATAACATGGTATAACAACTAAGTCATCTTATAAGTGGTGTTATCTATCCTTATAGCTATACCATCCCACCAATTTCAAAGGAATCAGTCCCATGAATCGGTGAATCATTTGTGATCCAAATGTGAGCGAGACTTCAACTTTTGCTCCTTTGTGAAAGGATGACACAAGTTTACTATTGCAAAGGTTCAATATGTGTGGTTTTATCGATATAGCTATAAGTTAAAATGTAGGAAATTTTGGGGAGAAAATTATCACATAGACTGACCACAAGAAAATTTGTTTGCAATTATATACTTAATTAATCTAGTTGCCAAAAATTGTGTGTAAAATAAGGAACAATGACACAAATCAATCAATAAAGCATATTGAATTGTTGAATGATGAGTTTGGAAGATGGTGATTGTTAAGAGAGGTGTCACTCTGTCCAAAACATCTGTGCCATGTTTGGTGGAGCAAGTAACACTGCGGACTATTCAAAGTTGCATGTATTTAGAATGTTTAAAAAGCAATCTAAACCAATATATATTTCTTACCAATGAAATAAGCAAATCCAGTTGTGCATTGCAATCATGCAGCCTGGCCTCTAATTCTACATAAAGTCTTAAACTTGCCGTTTTGGAGGGAGAAATTAGGGGTGCACATAACGCTGTTTGAACCTAAAAAACAGAAGGGAGTCCCAATCAGTTTGAACCAGATCAATATTGCACCAGATAATTTGAGCTTTGAGCACCAATTTGTTTCTTGAGAATTGGTTCAGGTCTGCTGTAGTTCAAAACTGAAGTGATTCTGTAAAAAAAAAATGCAAACTTAAAAGCATTCATTTCTTCATTGTGATAGGAGGTTCATTAGAATACATAATCGAATTAACTAGAGATGGCACTGATAGCTTTGTGAATGAAGTTGTTACTCATTTCTCCAACCCTTGGAATCAGGTTTTTGCTTGCTGTATTGTCTTTGAGTATCCAGGATATATGGTGTACAATAAAAGGGATATGGTTAAGCCATGTTCTGTCTTCCATCTGAAGATAAGTAGACTACAATTATTACTCATTATACAACCACTATCCAGCATCATATATTTGTATACATACAGTTAAGTATTGTATATTTGTATCTTTTCTTTGAAGTGAAATTTGGCTTTTTGACAAATTGATTTCACTGTATTTTTAAAAAGATGTTCTTTGCCTTTTTCTTTCTTGTTTCTTTTTTCCTTTTTGTTCCATGTATCAGACGCAGTAAATTGTCCATGAATACGCAATGTTTGTGCACTCTTATGGTAGGTGTAGTCAGATTACAAATGCAAATACATCTTTGATGGACACTGTTTTTTCCAGTTCATAATTCTTTCACTTTTCATTGAACCTCTTTCAGAGGGAGCGTCGACGCTTGGAGAGGGAAGCAGGCATGGCAAAAGGATCTACTGATCCAGTACCACAGAAGATTTGACTCAAGTAAACTAGAGTCCCAAACTTACTGATCATAATCTTTGTAACTACTCATACATGGAATCATTACCTTTTTAAGGGCTTGTTTGGCGCGCTCACATTATGTATCCGCAATCTGCATATTGTACCACATGAGTCCCGAATCACGGATGACATTCGAGATTAACCGACGTCTAATCCAGTTTTAATTGCAGAGATTAGAACGTTGAGGTGACAGCTTATGAGTTTTGAGCTTTGATGTAGCCGTTAGAAAAGGGAAACCTTACAAGGACTCCATACCTAATAAGTGGGACCCACAAAAGGTCGATGTACAAGGTTGCTGAGGCGGGGGCCCACCCAGCCCATTAAAAAATGGTTCCATCCAGGTAGTCGGTCAGGTCAGGTGGGTTCGTTGAAGTTGCAGGTGGGTGCGGGTGTGGGTGTAAGATGATGGGTGATTTACAGCCGTCGGATGAGAGTGATCAGAGATTGATTGTCCTCGTGATCACGTGCCGGCATTCCGGCTGCTTCCATCATCATTCTCGCTGGACCCTCCTTTTACTATTTATTTTACTGTACTTTTATCATCACGCCTCTCTGTTTCTATTTTCATCATCATTCCTACGGAGTATTATAATAGAGCATATTGCCCATAAAATCGGTTTAAAAAATAGACATTTCCCCACAAACAAGGACGCGGTATCGGAGGATTCGGAGCTACGAGTGCCCTTGGGTTCGATGTCTTGTCATTCGGTGAGATACTAGGTCATTTTATAGTGTAATGATTAGTAAGTTTTTAATTATAATTTTCGATATAGTAAAAAAATTGTATAATAAATAAGGGTGAAATAGTATATTTGTTGAATTTTTTTAAAATTGTATATACAGTTAAAATGATATGTTTTATCGAATGGAAATAGTATCTTCTTTTTCTTTTTATTGAGAGCTTAGTATCGAAATAAAACTAAGACTTCGAAAATTTGGTAAAAAGTTATACGAATTATTTATTCAGTCACAAATTATTACATACATAGGAGTATCATTTATATTGACTATTGAGTAACATTGCCCTCTCCTATTGCTTTGATCAACCACTCATTAACTATTCCCAACAAAAACACCTCCTCTCATTAATTACTAATCTTATTTCCAATATTGGTTTGCCCTTTATTTCATTCATGCGTTTTTTTTTTCGATGTGTGGGATGTGGGAACATTAATAATGCATACGAAATAAGTTTATATTGTAACTGATTTTTTTAAAATATAAGTTTATTTTTCATGAATATTAATAAATTTTAAAATAATATAAAGTTATTTTATTCCATACATAACCTAACATATTTTTTCCGTTGAAAAATATAAGTCATTTGACTTTTCAATAACTCGTAAAAATGTGATAAATTTTTTAAAAGACTTACATTTTTAAACGGATAAAATATTTAACTAACTCGTTCTTTTCATTCCTATTCACCATCGATTTGTATTATGAAAATGATCAAATAAATAGATATAGTAAAAATCTATGTAATTATCAAATACACCCATAAGAGTTACAGTATTGCCTCTAATATCTTACTCCCTTCGTTCAATAAAACATCTCGCTTACTATCCATGTACACGTCTTTAGGATAATAAAATTATATAAAATATCCATATTTTTATTAAAAAAATCTAAAAAATAGTAACTATGAATTTTTGCCAAATGAAGGAGAACCCGAACCCAACACAATGCGAATGAGATCAACTGTTCCAAAGGGGACAGTCCGCTGTATTCACCTCCCCTCACCCCAAGATAAAAAAAATACTACCGATAAAAATGGTGGGATTTTGTGATAAAGGATGGAGAGACGGGAAGGGGGTTACCGATAAAAATGACCTAAAGAGTAGGATTTTGTGAGAAGGGATAGAGAGACAGGGAGGGATTAAGGGCAGTGGATCCGCGCTTAACACAATGAGTCCACTTAACACAATGAGGGGCGTAATCAGGCGAACGAGTACTTTAGAATTCACATTAATCACTGTTGTAACTAGGGAGTAATCAGTAACCAATTTACAGTGTGTCAGGTAACAGTAATAAAAACGGAGTAATCACTGTTCTAACTAGGGAGTAATGAATTCGTTTTAAAATAAAAAATAAAAAGTGGGGGAAAAAGCTACAGTCTCTACTTGAAGGCCAAGGCGCCTTTCTGTCTCCCCATTTCACAGAGTTCCCTTCAAAGAGTTCTCTCCTTCTTCTTCTTCTCCTCTCTCTCTCTCATTGTGCCCCCTGGATTTCTAGGGTTCGGATTTTGAACGTGGTGAAACCGTAGAGGTGGTGGTGATTGGATCGTTTCCTCTCAGATCTCGCACGATGAGCGGCTCCCACCACGTGTCTAACGGAGAATCGGAGCCGCCGAAGCCGGTGGCGTTGACGTCGTCGGCGTCTGCCAAGGTTCGGAGGAAGAACAGCATCTCGCACTCTCGTGTCGGCTCTGAGGTCGATGATTTCATCCACATGTTGCACGGCTCGGATCCGGTCAGGCTCGAGCTCACCCGCCTCGAGAATGAAGTTCGAGGTATTTGTTCCGTTGTATATCCTTGGAGAGTTGCAGGCTTTCTGCTCGAGCACTTCAATTTCCCGAGCGATTTGGAATTTCGGTTGCTTATGTTTGAATTCACTTCACACTTTTTTAGTTTGTGTACAATTCTGATGGTTGTTGTGTTGCGTTCACGAAAAGCGAAACCGATGGTGGTTGTTTTCATTTCCTTTTTGGCTTTGTTGTTTAGTTGCCGAGATAGGCTCGGTTCTTAACTAATTTGTCATTCTTGAGAGGTTTAATTTTGCAAAATGTTCCAAATCTCCCCGCTTGATCCAAGTGTGATGCGAATTTTGGAGATCAAATTCTATTTGTCGAGCAAACAAGTTGTTGTTTGCTTTTCCGGACAATTAGAATTTAGTTTAGGTATGGCTGAATGAGACAGGATTTGTAATATATTGCAGACATTGTGACAAGGGATGGCTGCCTGAATGGGATAGGATTTGTAGTCTAGTGCAGACATTGTGATTGCTTTTTGATTAAGAGGTTTGAGCGGAGTACTGTGAATAATTGTTGCGTAATTAGCTCATCTAGTGGAAGGAGAATTAATAGCTAATGTGAAGAGGCCATTCTCTGATTCTATGCTTCAGGCAGAAGTGGAATATTTAGAATCTTTGTTAGATATTTAGAATGTACACTCCTTACATGCATGGCTTGTACTTACTCCTTATATCAACCTCTAATATGCTTAAACTTTGAGATGATTTAAATGATTATCCCAAAAACCGATGCATGAGTTGGGGCTCTCTGTGAAGTACCGTTGTCCTGTCTGATGGTAGCTCATAGGTAGGGCCAAAGAACTTCATGTTGGGCTTTATGTTTCATGCAGATAAAGAAAGGGAGTTGGGAGATGCTTATGCAGAGATCAAGGGGCTAAAGTATTCAGAACGCCTTAAGGAGAAGGCAGTTGAAGAGGTACTTTTCTCATTCGTTTGGACTGTTCTCTTCATAGATAATGCAATATGCCTAACGGTAGTAATCCTTTGAAGGGGAAAGAAATCCTTAGTTTGATCTTTATTGACTTTGGTCTTCTGATTTTCTATGGCAGAACATATAAATACATGAATCATTATCTTTCTGATGTTATTTTTCTAACAATTTAATGCCATCATGATTTGCTGCTTAACTCATTGAATATTCTTTTTTCATTTTAGCTTACTGATGAGCTGAACAAAGTAGATGGGAAGCTGAAAGCAACTGAAGCTAGTCTGGAAAGCAAGGTAATAACTTATAACTTATAGCTATTGCTTGTTCTCAATGAAATTTTCTGTTGGTATCTACTTCAAAATATAGCACTGCAGTCATGATGTCTGCCCGCCATTGTGCTTTTGTAGAATCTTGAGATTAGAAAGATAAATGAAGAGAAAAAATCAGCTCTTGCTGCACAATTTGCTGCAGAAGCCACACTTCGTAGAGTCCATGCTGCTCAAAAGGATGATGATATGCCTCCAATTGAGGCCATCATTGCTCCACTGGAAGCAGAGCTGAAGCTTGCTAGGCACGAGGTATTCTTTCAAATTTCCAAGTTTCATCCCGTGCTTGCATTACTATTTTGCGATTCATTACATCCCTCATCAGTAATCACCTTCAGACAGTATGTAATTGGAGACTTGCCGAAACAACTGAAGTTCTTTATTTGTTCTCTTGTGACATATTATACCAAAACACCGCATACTCACATATCACACCTGCTCAGGTTTCCAAGTTGCAAGATGACAATAGAGCATTGGATCGTCTTACTAAGTCCAAGGAAGCTGCCCTGTTGGAGGCTGAAAAGACAGTTCAGATCGCTCTAGCTAAGGCTTCCTTGGTTGATGATCTTCAGAATAAAAACCAAGAGTTAATGAAGCAAATAGAGATATGTCAGGTATGTAATTTTGTGATTTTGTTCAACGTCATGAGACAAAGCTCCAGCATTATGTGATGGATTAATGATGGTACATAAATTCCAACAGGAGGAAAACAGAATTCTTGACAAAATGCACAGGCTAAAGGTTGCAGAAGTTGAAAAGCTTACCCAAACTGTTCGGGAGCTTGAGGAAGCAGTTCTGGCTGGTGGAGCCGCTGCTAATGCTGTGCGTGATTACCAACGGAAAGTACAAGAGATGAATGTAATGCTGATATGTTTGGATTATATTTAATTCATGGTCTAGTAGTTATTAAGCTAGTTATATGACATAAACTGATTATTGATTACTTGTTTGGTTAGGAGGAGAGAAAAACACTTGACAGAGAGCTTGCTCGTGCAAAAGTCACCGCAAATCGTGTCGCTGTCGTGGTTGCAAATGAGTGGAAAGATGCTAGTGACAAGGTTATGCCTGTAAAACAATGGCTTGAAGAGCGAAAGCATTATCAGGCATGTCACAGGTTCATCTTTGTTAGATATAAATTTGGAAAATGCTTCCTCGGACTCGTAGATGGTTTTGCTAGAAGTATCTTCTTGCTTGCATCATGAGAACAGGAACACAAATCTGAATACTGATTTATCAAAAAGTTCATCCAGAACTTTTTCATCACTGTCCTGCTCTTTACGATTGGTGCATTACTTGCATAGATTTTAACAATCTTAACCCTTGTAGGAATTACTGGTAATATTGCAGGATCTTATATGACTCATTATGTCCTTGCAGGGAGAAATGCAGCTACTTCGTGATAAGCTCGCAGTAGCAGAGCGTACAGCAAAGGCAGAAGCGCAGTTAAAAGTGAGAATACTGGTCAATTAGTCATTGTCAATTTGTAATGTTCCTTTGAATTCTTTTTTCATCTTTTCCTATCGTTTGTTGGCCTTTTACAAATAGGAAAAGTATCAACTAAGATTCAAGGTACTTGAAGAAAGGCTGAAGACCTCCTCTAGCAGTAACTCCTCTCGAATTATGTCTGAAGCAAGAAGCGCCAGCAGTGGTCGTGCTAGACGGCAATCTCTTGGTGGAGTGGAGAGTTTCTCTAGGTTGGCCTCTAATGGATATCTATCCAAGAGAGTAACAAATTCACCATCTCGCGTGCTCAAATCAAACAGCACAGCTGTGTTATTAAAGAATGCCAAGATATCATCTAGTTCTTTTGATGGAGGTGATAAACCAGCAGAAGTCAACAGTGCTGCAAATGGCAATGCACCTAGAAGGAATATTGCTGATCAGAGACAACGTGCTGATATAAATGTCGCCCAGATAGACAATGAAGAAGCAAAATCAATTGAAAGGACAAAGGTAGAAGGTGAAGACATGATCTCTGGAGCTTTATATGACATGCTACAGAAAGAGGTTATAACGCTGAGAAAAGCATGTCGTGAGAAGGATCAGAGCCTCAAGGATAAGGATGATGCTATCGAGGTTAGGATCTACTGTTTTCTTTCTATCTGCTGCAATGTGCAATCCACAAACTGAGGAAAACTTTATACTACCTAGTTTTTGCAAATTGGGACGATTTGAAAGAAACAATTCCTTTTCCTTTATCCAAACAAAGTATCAAAGAAGTCCAGCGTGACATGCTTTGCCTTTCTTCTGTGAAATCAACCAGATGTTATCAAAGAAGGTGGACACCCTGAGCAAAGCAATGGATGTAGAAGGCAAAAAAATGAGAAGACAAGTGCAGGCAATGGAAAAAGAAGTCACTGCTATACGAACCAGCAAGGAGAACGATCAAAGGGCACGCCGGTTAAGCACCGCCAGAGGCATGAGTGGCTCTCCGTCACACACTATAAGGTAAATTCCACAGAAGTATTACACCATAATTGTTTGGCTCGCATTTATGTTTTTCATCTTTGACGAGGTACTGAGGATACTTATATTTACTGATGGGGTTTCTTTTTGTTTGTTTTTAGGACGGCGAGGAACTTGTAGGCTCAGAGGGATTGGTTTCAATATTTAGGGCCTCTCTCTCTCTCTCTGAATGACTTGAAAAAAAAATGTGGTTTAATCAACAAATTCATTTGTAAAGGAAACTGTCATCTGAAGGGATATGGGAAGTCTTCAAACTCTTGTATATGCTTTTGTATCCATAACATTATTTGTACTAATCTCAGGGTTTTAAGATTGTAATCTGACATCTCTATAAAAACACGTCACTTTACTAGTATTAAAAAAAATTGAATCATAGCACATGACGTACAATGATTCATTGAGTCAAAATACAACAGAAAGGGAATTGCAAGAATCATCAACAAATAATTCAAATTAGAACTGTGTATGAATCCTGCGCAATTCTTCAAGAGATTAGGGTTCCACGTAACTAAGGTTACACTGTAATGGAGGATCTGGAATGAAATCGCACTACTAATGACTATTGCTCTCTAAAACAACTATAAGTAATTAAAATAGCTGATGCAATTGGAGAGAGGAGAAACAAACTTAAGATCTCTCTAGCACTCAAATAATATATCTTCAAATCAGGGAAGTTCACCTTGCTTGTTCGAGATGCTGATAAGTACAACCCTAATGACAGCAAACTTGCATAATCTAAAGGGGTTGAACTGATCAAGTTAAGCAACAAAATGCCACGATCCCGACCAATAAAACGTTTATACAGAGATTTGTAGCACAAGAAGATATCTAGTTAAAGTTCCCTACAAACAACTATGATAAACTAATAGCCTCTGTCGCAAGACAGGTAAAAACGCTGATGCAAGTTTAGGCAATTCAACAGCTAACAAATAAACAGATCAGAAACATCTGTCTTGATTTACCTTCAATCAAGCAACTCTGAGACTGCCGTCTTCTTGAATGGATCTGCTAGAGCCAGCTGATTTGCCACGGCTCTGTTCGGGTATATATTTTCAGCCATCATTCTCTCTCTCAACCCATAAGCAGGAGTTCTTGATTTTAAGTAAGATTGGAGTAAGACTTGAAATGGACGCATCCGATTAGTATAGCCAGCCAGTTTCATCCTGTGGAACATCTTCTCTGAATTATGGACATCTCCTCTCCTCGAATAATGCTCCATAACGTTCATGTAAGAACTGAACATTGGTTTCACTTTACTATTCGATTGTGATGCTGCCTTCTGTAGTATAGTATCTGCTTTCTCCAACTCTCCGGCTTCCAAATAGAGCTTAATAAGCGCATCCCAGGTCAAAGGGCCAATGCGGCATCCGCTCTCTCCCATCCTCTTCATAAGATCCTTCCCCTTGCTTAGCATCTTATGATTTGCATACACCTTTAACATGGTAGAGTAATGCCTTGAAGAGAGCTTCTTTCGCTTTTCCAATTTCTCAAAGACAGCCTCCGCTTTCTCAACCTGCTTCAGCTTGCCCCAAGCCTCAATAGCAGCCAAGTACTCAAAGAATTGAGGATTTGGCTCACACATCTTCCAAATTCTTTCCACTTCATCGTCCTTTCCAAGGCTTGCATAAAGTGGAATGAGATACTTACACATAGCACGTGTTTCATTCGAGTTTTTCCCTTCCAGCTCCTTCAAAAGTGACTCGGCCTTCTCCTTGAGCCCACCTGCAATATAGTGCTTGGCCAGAACGGCCTTTGTTTTCTCATCTAGCTCAACATTATCAGCCTTCATTGTCTCCACTATCTGATCCATTCCAGCTATGTCACCAGACATGCCTTTGGTATCAATCAATAGCCTGTATGTTGACTGAGTGGGCTTAATATTTTCTTTCTCCATATAAAGGAGTACATCAGCTATTTTCTTCTTGTCAGTCTTCTTGTATATTATGATCATTTGATTGCACGTGAAAGCCGAGGTAGCAATGTTCAATTGCTTCATCTTATTAAATATCTCCTCAGCTTTCTTCATGTTATTTAGGGAAACACAGTTTGCCATCAGGGTTCTGTATACAGCTTCTCCTCTAGCGGACCCTGGAATCGTCCCAATGTAGCGCTCTGCCCTCTGAAAGCCGTGTGTTTTGCAAATCAAATCAAGTCGTGCAGCATAAAAACGCTCAGTGCGCTCAACTTTATTTTTTGCTTCCAGCCACTCTGAAAACTGCAAAACCAAAATTTAAGAATGTGGAATTCATGATCATTAGACAATAACTAACTTTTGGGTGACCAAATAGTAACTGAGATAGTATTTAAAAGAAGTTATCAACGATTCAACCCCCTCAAGCAATTAAACATTTTTTTCCCTTTGAACTGTGGTGGTATTCAAAGGATTATAAGGCTGCAAAACATCATGAAATGCTAGAGGGGAGCAAGAGAATCTTATGAATTTCATCAATTATCATGGGCAAATTCATCACTCAACTCAAGTAGCATGTGAATAAAATCTCAACTAAAATGGTCAAAGCAAGCGTACCTGTAAGGCCTTCCAAAACAGCTTCCGTTTCCGAAGATTAAACATAGCACTTGTGATTTCAGATTCACTCATGGTCTTTCCCTCTGATACATAATTGTCCAATGCGGTTTCTACGTTTCCCGGCTCATTCAGTAATAACCAGGCCAAATCCGAGAGACTGGATTTCTTCTGTGACGGGGATTGCCCATCATCAAGCTCGGTATCTAGGCTCAGCTCACTTTCAGGAGTGGGGACGACGTCTTCCTCATCAGATAACTCTGGTTCAGAAACTAATTCACTGTCATCTTCCGGGTGCTCATTCTTGTCTTCAGTAACTTCAAGTTCAGAAAACCCCTCATCCAGTTCCTCATCTTCCTCACCCCCACTTTTCGCACCAGCCTGAGAGGAAAGATAACGACTACCCAAAGAGGAAAACAACGGAATCTGTGCAGTAGAGTAGAACTTATTAGATCTTAACCATGGATCAGCAACAAACTTTGGAGCCTTCACATTGATCAATTTATGCTGCACATGCTTCCCAACTGGTTCTAGCCTAGCACCTGTGTGAATGGCTCCCAATCTTATACCTTGTGCCCTGAAGATAGAACAACATGAATCAATCAGTTTTGTATGCAAAAATATCAGAGTCACCATCACTCTGACATATGCCACAAAATCATACCAGGTTTTTTCCATTTCTCATCATCAAATCAAACCCTAACTTAAGCACATGACGTTGCAATAAAAGATAAAAATGGACTGGAAGAACATCAATCCATATCAGTATACAAGAACAACTGCCACGAAATTGAAAACTAACACAGAAATTCAACAGCGAGTGCTGCGAACGAGGAAGGAGAGAGAGAGAAGGAAATAGAGATATTACTTGACGTAATTTGAAGAAGTTCGAGTCCACATGATCGTAGTTCCAGCAAATGCTTCAAACAATTGCAGAAAGGGTGGAGAGAGATGAAGGATAAACCCTAAAGGCGAGGTAGGGTATAAGGAGAAATGGCGAAGGTGTTAAACCCTAGTGGTGCTCCGCTTCAAGTGGGAGAGTGACCAAAATTTAACAAGTTCTGCTAAACAACTCACGGCAAAACAAAAAGGGGGAAACGAGTTATTGTTATGGATGATGGGCTGCACAATCTATTTGGGTACGCCATCATCAAACATAATGGGATTGGGCTGCATCCGGAAACAGAACCATGAATCAAAACTGGACAATTTGACCTTTTTTTTTTTTAAAAAAAAAAAGCTCAAATTCGGGTGATGTCAGATCCTGCTAGACTACCAACCGTGAGCGTCTTTATAGACGCCCAAAGCTCGTGGTGAGAATGAAGAGACGCAGAATTAGCACTGTTGCGAAGACGAGTCACCAAATCCGCAACAGAATTCATCTCTCTATAAACATGTGAGTAGTCAACCAAGTCAAAAGTTTGCAAAAGAACGAGCACTTCTATAATAAGCATTTCCACTTCTCAGGGACACCGAGTCTCAAGCTCCTTAGTTGCTAAGACACCGAATCTCAAGCTCAGGGTCTCCACCTAATTTTGAGAGGATAGATAATAAATTTGTCACGTGTATGTCGGAAATACATGCGACATAGTTTCTTTTTTACAGCTCACTACATGTCGAAAATAATACAGACTTGTGGGAGTGGCAAATTTGGCCAGAAATTTGACCGGAAAACACACATTATTTTTTGTTAATAGGGTGATAGTTTGTATATGAAAATATCAACTTTGAACTTCGT
The DNA here is from genome assembly GCA_963922045.1 of Persicaria maculosa. Lineage (NCBI taxonomy): Eukaryota > Viridiplantae > Streptophyta > Magnoliopsida > Caryophyllales > Polygonaceae > Persicaria > Persicaria maculosa. Next base: position 67,806,879 of record OY998255.1, read on the forward strand.
ATTATTTTTTGTTTTAGGTCAATACTTATATTATTTTTGGTCATTTTCCCTATAAAAAATACAAACAATACATTCTGATGGTTTATAACTTTTTATTACGGAGGTTGCTAGGTAAACTGGTATCTAATAACATTTTTATTTAATTTAGTAAAAAAACAATGTTTGAAGTGTGAACCAAACCGAACCAGACCAAAAACCTAAAAATTGCAAACCAAAAACTAAACCTAATCTCTTAGATTTGATAGGGTCAGTTCGATCCAAAAAAAATTCGAAACCGGGTTTTGAACAGCCCTACCGGCTTCTATAGTTATGCATTTAGGTTGTAAAAAATGGTTACAATTTCTATAAACTAGTGACGAGGTTACAACAATCGTGGGGAAAAAATATACAACACTGTAACTCAAAAACAAGCAGGATATTTTGCCTCCATCATCTTTGAGCTCTTCCTATGAAATGTACAATAACCGAGGGTCGGAACCCGGTGGCGGATAAAGGGGAACAACAACGAGAAAAGAGAATGGCATGGTCCATCAGCTTCCTTCTTCTCCTTCCATGGCGTGAACAACTTTTTGCCATTCCTTTGGGGCTTTCTTAGGATCATCAGATAGGCTATACTCCGAATCTTCGCTCTTGAATGTGTTGATGAATGTTTTTGCTCCCATCATAATGAGCCTTTCTATCATGAATAACTGGTAGTTGTTCTCAACCACGGGATCCAAGATCTCACTATAGTTTGATGAATATGCTAACTTGTACCTGTGCTAAATGTTATTTGAGCACACATCACAATTCATTTCCAGCAGAAGAAACAGAAAATGGAGTAGTTTAAGAGATGTGAGTAGCAATTATAGGATTACCTGACACCAAGAGGTGAAAAGAAACCTGGTGTTCTCTCATTCGAACCAATGTAAAGGGTCCGGCCTGCTGGGACCCACTTGGCGATTCTTCGGAGGATGAACTCTGGCCGTGTGTCCCTGTCAGCATGTGGATGAAGGCTCCTCTCGACACCAAATCTGTCCTTTCTGGTTTTGAGTATATCACCTCTTCGTACATGAATTGCATCATAGTCACCGCCAAGCAAGGCCTTTATCTGTGCATTTTGGAAGCAAGCGATTTCAGACCAGTGCACGATCAATAGCAATTGTTTCAAGAAAGAAAGAAGAGAAAACAAAAGACAATGCTCCGCATTAAGTAAAGCATATTTGCATCTACTAAAAATTAAGAAGCCGGGAAAGTAAAACCTGTAAATTCAAATAAGAAAAACTAATCGTGATATGACCTTCTATTCAAGTATATTATAGTCTTATGAGGGAGCAAAATGGATCATTTTCTGGCTTTTAGGCCTCAGGGAGCCAACCTATTTGAGCCTACTCACCTTCTTCTCTAGCCCAAGACAAGAGGTTATAACTTTGTTTTGCATATCTTTATTGAAGATATAGTAGAATAGATTTATATCTCCAAAATTGTGGGATCCAAACTAATACTGTAATCCACAATTTTGGTTGAAAAGGCAACTTTTAGAGGTTTGAGTGTCAAACTCAAAAGAGTACTAAAGGCACCAGATCAAGCCTATAGTTGTTTTGACCCAAAAAAATAGCCATTCCAAGACATAAGGTTGAAAATCAATAATTGATTCAATAACCTAAAGGTCTTTTCCAATTCCAGAACACAAGTTCACGGACCCTGCCCTCTGTTCAAGCATATCCAGAAAGCTATGTCATACACAAACAAGGAGATTTGAGAAGATTACTATACAAATGTTTGCCTAAACACTTTCCCATTTGTATTTCCTTCAACATAAAAACTATGTTACCTGTATGATTGTTATATTACATAGCTCAATATTGTAGCCACTGTTTTATGATTGATCCCTCCCCTCTCTTAAAGGGATAAGATTCTATGTGGTTATTCCAATTTCCATATCCATCAAGAGAACTATTGTCAATTAAGGTTCAAGCAAGTCCGGTACCCTGCTGGCTACCATGCAACTTAAGACATAGAAGTTCTTTGCATCAGATACAATAATAGTTTCACCAAGACAGAAGATTCACAAGCTGAGCATGTACCTTATCTGCTGTATATCTTAGTTTCTTCGCTGCCATCGATGGTAGAAAAGAGTGTGACAATAAGATGGCACTATGATCTTTTCGATCTTTGCACTCTGCAAACCTGGATTAATTACCATAGAATCCATTAGACAGGTTGTCCAGCACTCCAGCATGCCAAAAACAGACCTTAGCAAAATAGAGGCAAAGAAAACTTGAAAAGCTGTTTCTTGTGTAATAATAAAATCCAACAAAACAAAAAATGATGAACTGTAAGAAAATCACTCACCATGCTAGAGGACTTGCAGTTCGATTTATAAGCAATAGATTAGTGTAGTCACTGTTCTCCTTTAGTTTAGCTCTGGTGACTCCATTTACATGGGCAACACCTCTGGGACCAAGCTTCATACTAGTTGACAAAACCCGATGCCACATTTTGGAGTTGTCTAAGATTACCGGAACCCTTTCGGATATAAGGTCCAGATCGTACAATGACTCCATAGGACAAGACGCGGCCATCCACCTAACAAACATCCAAGAGATGCTTCAGATAGCAAATTATCACATATCACATTCACCAAGTGACATAAAAATATCAGCTGCCCTTCAGCGAGTGAATTATATAACTGCAGGCACAGCACAACTAACTTATTCTAAAAATCAAAGAAAGAATCTTATTGCTCTTCAAGTATTATCCCCACAATATATCTGTTCACACAAGCAGCCCATCGACACTACCCGTGTTAAAATTGCCATATAAGGTATCAAGATAATGGGTAAGAAACTCACTCTGCCTCTGAACTTGAATTGCCGGCCTGATTTAAAAGTCCTTTGTTGTTGTGGGTAGGATTAATACACATTCGCGAAGGCATCACAAATGTTCTGCAGCAGCATTGTATATTCAGTGATTATACATGCAGCATATTTACTAGAAAATTCGAACACAAAAAAAAAAAAAAAAAAACAATTTTGCTTCATAAATTCGGCTTATGGAATTGAATCACTATTCCTGATTCATCACAGTCGAATCACTACATGTCCACAGCTTCTGAAAAAGTGATCACTTAAATCAATCCAACTGCCAATGGAATAGCCAATAAAGCAGCTAACGAATACGAACTAAATCTACGCAAGTGCATCTGATGCTTGGAATAAAACAGGATCAAATCGAAGTTCTAACAGCTCAAAATCATCAGTAAACAAGACCAGCAACCGAAACCATCACAATTGAAAATCCATCAAAACAAACCTAAATCCAAAATCACATAAGCCAACAACAATCAAATAGCAAAAAGATTGAATCAATTGAATTCAACCACACAAAAAGGGGGAAAAAGCATTACCTCTGAAGAACCAAGGCCTCTTCGAGGGCACAGCGAAGGCTAGACTCCTGATGGCCCAAGCCAGCACAACTATCACAGTGCTTTCCCGGACAATCAATCCCGTATCCCCAATACAGGTACTTCTCACCTCCCCCTCCGCCAACACCGTGAGAATGCGCAGATCTACCGACGTTGTCAAGGGATTTTGAAGGCAAGGAGGATACCGTGGTGGAAGACATCGCGGATAGGAGGAAGAGAATTGCAACAGCGGTGACTGCAACAGATAGAAGCAAGATCGGCGATCGGCCCTGCCATGGCTTCGCCTTCGAGTACCTCGGAATCGCCATGGCCGTGGGGCGGTTTCACAGTGGATCAACTGAGTTGCTCCCTCTCCGAACTCCTTCCATCGACGTCAGCAAAATGCAAAGATCGATGGGCTTCTGTTATAATTTATCTTGGGCCGGGCTGGGCCCAAATAATGAGAAAAAAAAATCATTTTGTTAATGGGCCTAAACTAGCTTATAAATGTCTAATCTCAAACCAAGTTCGAGCTACTCGACTCATATAACAACGATCCAGATTTAAACCATTTTTTATGAAATTGGAAGATAGGACCACCAATAATCTTTGCTTTATGATCACACATTCAAACACTGTTGACTCCTCCGACTCCCTAATTCCCTCTTTGCCTCACCTACTTGTGCAAACAATTGCACCCAGACCAAGGACCACACTCCCTTGGAAGATGTCCTAAACTTGCAATATGCCAATATATATTGATATGAACTTGAATAGGAAGGAACTGTTGATTTGTTGGTCTTTGTTTATATGCTTCATGGTCTAGGAGATGAGACCAATGTGGACCTTGAAAAGCTTGTTATAGCTGGTGAGTTCATCAGTCTTAGGCATTAGCACCTGGACCGACCTTCCGGGTCAAGGGCTGCAACTGCATTAAGTAGGATAAGAAAAGGTCAAGTCACTACCCAGCCAGCTTAGCATCTTATGTGAATAGTTATTGCACCCTCTGTGCCTGTCACAGTAATTTACTCATCCATTGTATAGTGTCAAGTGTACTGATTTTTCCAATTTGTTCATGCATATATACACTTACACTTTTGACTGAGCTTTCAAATTTGGTATGAATTCAAACGTCTCTTTCAAATTACACTCTATTTTGGCATGGTTTGTACCTAGCTAGGCTCTCGATGACTACAGGTCTTTGATTTGAACACCACATTGTTGTGAATAGTGATGATGTTTTGAAGACAGTGTTATCATATGAATTACGTACACTTTGCATTATAAGCTTTGTTATGCATTCTTCTTTTTTATGCCTGAAAATCCTGATTGTCAAGGCAACAAAGATTATTTGGTATTCAGTTCACATAACGCTATTGCAGGGATGTGGATCCTCTGGTCCACGTCCATGGTCTTTTTGGTGGTCCACAAAATTAGTTCGGATATAAAAAAACATTGAATTTTTTTTAAACAAAAAATTAGAATATATACTCTTATATTGATATGTTTATGATATTTTAATTATCTATGTTTTTAAAATATGAATTTTCATAATGAAATTTTATAAACATATCAATACAAGGGTAAAGAATCTAAAAATATTTTTAAATTTTTTTACAATGTTTATTTATACCCGAAATAATTTTGTGGACCACGAAGTGGACCAGAGGATCCACATCCCTATTGCAGTAGTGCTGAGTTAGAGTTGGCAAGACATGACCTTTGCCAATCGCCTCGCCCGAATCTAGAGTCAACTCGAGTTGATCACCCAATAACCGAAATGCCACGAATCCTAAACAACTTCAACCCAATGCTCCGAATCCAAAACAAAAACTCAAAATGAAATTTTGATTATTTACACTTGTTCTACTTTAAATTTATCGACCCAACTTAAACGCATCCAATCTGATAATAACACAGATTTGAAATTGCTGAACTCAATAATAACCCAAGCTCGATGATACCCGATAATAAGCTAACCAAGAATTGACCTAACCTGACTTGATTGCGCCCTCTTATCAAACATAGTGCTCAACTAACAATTTCTTTATTCCTCAAAAGGCTCAAATTAATATATCTATTCATAATGATTCATAAATATCAACTAACTTAAGTTAGATCTTTTATAATAGAACTCAAATGCTGGGTTTAGAAACCTGTCTGCACTGACCCAGTGACCCATGTGATTTGTTTTGACCCAAAATTAAAAAGAAACTGTTTTTATTTCCATTCATCAATCTCATTTGATACATCTTCAAAGCATCAAAACAAGTAAGCACACTTTGTGCAAATCAAATTGGCTCTGTTTCATTGGCTACTACTTTGAGAGAGAAACCCTAATTTGAAGATGAGACCCTCTTGCACAAATCTTAAATTGACCTTGTAACAGAAGCCTTAAAATCACTAGGTTTTGTAAGCTTTCCCCTTTCTATTAAATTCTTGAAGATCTAACAATGCCTTTTCAGAATCTATCCCTAATGGTAGTTGATTCCTGCTGGTACTTTCTGACCCATCTCCCCCATTCATCTCTATTGTGTATGTTTACTGTAATTTGCTTTTCCAGTTTTTATTAAATCTCAGTAGTCGCTATCACCTGGAATCTTGACAATTGAGCTTAGCTCTTCAAATGCATAAGCTATTGTAGATCTCCTGGGGTGGTTGCTGTAAGGGTTTGACCCATTTTTAAGATCTATTGTAGCTCACAAAGTATCTTTAATGGGGTCTAATTCATGACATCTTTTCTATGTCAAACTTTCTAAATTAGCATGGGTTTGTAAACTCTCTCTCAGTGACCTGAACAACCTGATGTTTGAGTAACATACAAAGGCTAAATACATTTTGTTGAATCATGAATTTGGAAACAGCATCTTGCATTTCCTCCTAAAGTTCATCTTTTGACCTATCTGATCAGTTTTCAAGTGGTCTTCTTATGTGCAACTCCTACCACCATGGTAGCTTTTCATTTCATTTATTCAAAGGGTATTTGCAAAACTAACAATTTTTCGTGTGTCGATTTGAAAAAAATAACTTCCAATACATGTGACATTTAATTCTTTTAGGATTGGTACACGACGTTTTCTTATGCGACATGCCCATTTCGTCGTATTAGAATCAACGGGTAAGTCAGTATAATCATTCCGGAATGGTTCAATCGAAAAGGACTTGCGAGTAGTACTAAAAGGTCTCAATTCAAACCCCGGATGACCGTTCTTTATTTACCAAATTCAAGGGTTAGTCAGTGTAATTTTAGAAGTTACAAAAATCTTGTGTTACAAAACTAACCTTGAATTACTATTTTTGTGTGTCACTTTTTATCAATATAGAGTTGGTTAGTGTCATTCCTACATATGTCTACAAAATCTAACCCATACCCTTGCAGATTTTGTCACCTTGGTGCCTACCTACTGATGCCACTTACCTATTTAAATAGATGTAAAAAAAATTGACAATAAAAAAGGGGGAAAATTAAACCTTTGCCATCATATTTGTTTACCCTGTGGAACCACTTAGCCACTCCTTTTGGTATGATAGTCAACATGTGCCTCCAACAAGCCACTTGAAAAATCATTACTTGGAGTAGTCCATTCAATAGAGTTGGACTTTGCTAGTGTGCAATTTCTTGCTAGGAGAGTGCCTTTTGGTTTATGCACCACTTTCTTGCCACAAAGCCTCCACCACCGCCAAGGCCGCGAAAGCCACCCTTGCCACCGCCATTGGGGGCCGTGGTAGCGGGTACTTTTGGCCTTATGTCGTCGACATTGGCTTTGATGTGTCAATCATTGATATCCTTCACTGCAAAAATAGCCCCCATGATAAGGCATTGTGATTGTGCAAGTTACTTCTTGAAAGGGGAGTGGGTTTTGGAAGTTTTTGGAGACTCACAAGCTACAATATACAAAACACACACTAAGAGGACAAAGATGGACCAGAAATTTGGGCTTATTACGGTTAAAATTGCTGGTCCATATCTCTGTGTGCTACCTGTGTGCTGAAATTCCCTGCCTTTTAAAGGAGGCTTAAACCAATGTGAAAACAAGATAGTAAAACAGAACTGATGATCAAGCTTGTTTAATACTATACAAAACCACAAATAACTTCCAAATATATAAGCACTGAACCCAAATTTTTTTTATTTTATTATGGATAGTTGGGAGAAATAGCCTAAACATTCAAAATTGCTGTAAACTTCCACAACTATTGATGATTTGAATAAACTAGCTCAAGTATCACCCACAAAAGGTCTCTGGTCATTGGCAATTAGGTCAATACCAAGTCAAATCGGGTTTCGGTTGATGTCGAGTTAAGTTGTTACCGGGTACCACTGGTACCAGTGAGTAAGTTCGAGTCGAGTTAAAAATTATAATTTAAAGAAACTAACTCAATTTAGGTCGAGTCGGTTTTGAGACCAAGACTTTTGATAAAATTTCGGGTTCGGTCTGGCTTCAGATGATTCAAGGCAGGTTCATGAGGGCTCGATAAATCATCAAATCTAAACACGTACGTCCGCGTACAGTTATGACCGAAAAAGTCGTTATCAACAAGGCTCGGCCTCGGGCTAATTTGTGCTACTTACCCCATAGTTGAGGGTATTTCTTGCAATTATACACAAAGTTAGGGGTGTTTCTTTCCCAATTAGGCCATAAAGTTTTCAAAAGTTGAATGATCTATTTACCATTTTCTTCTAGGTAACCAATAATGTTGTCTTTTGCTTCTAGGCTCCTCATTAAATTGTTTTTGCATCATATGATCTTTATCATATCTCTCTGGAAATTTCACAATCACTCTCTCCACTGCATGTACTTGCAGAACTACTGATTCCTTCAGATCATCTTTCTGGCAAAAGCTTTCAAAACAGCAATGCTCTCTCATATATCCTTACAAAATTTGAAGAGTTTAATAACAGGGAAAAAATCTATGTTTACCTCATTTCAGTGTTACCCTTACAGTGAACAGTGGTACAAAGTGATAATGAAAGGTAATCATCACTGCATTGTTGGTTATGGAAAAAGTTAAAAAGAGAATCAGCTCTTGTGGAGTAAACACTAATGCAATACTCCTCATAATCAAGTGGTAATGATTCTATTTTTACTTTTTTTTTTTAATTTTTACTGTGGTGGTCAGCTCAACTACAACTACTTGAATTTCCAGCAATTTAATAGACATCTTTTTCACTTTGACTTTTTTTATTTTTTGATGGAAGGCCATTAAATCTGTGCCCAAATGGGTCATGCTCATAATTATAACTAATATGTCATGTCATTGATGCATTATTCATCCATTTTTGTTATGCTAAATAGACAGTAATTATGAGCAAATTCATCCACAAGATTTTTTTTTGGTTAAAAAATAGATTAAAATTCAAGAATTATGTCACAAGAAATCATCATTTTCATCTAGTCTATTTTGCTGAAAATTTGAAGAAATGAACATATATATTTATATGACATTTTTTAAGCCCCATGTATTGATTATATATGATTGTTGTGGCTTAATTACTTTCTGAAATTAAAACCAACACAAACACAATTAAATTGTATGAAAATAATGTTTTCTTGTAAGTTCTACCATGTTAGTGGGCTGAGAAATTAACTATCACTGGAGTGGCTATGAAGAAATCTTCCAACAAGCACCAAAAAATTAGGAGCAAAAACTCAAAAATTATTCATTACACCAACAATCTGAGATTATAATGGCATGAGTTTTTCTTGAGAGCACAGTTTTTCTTTTATTTTTGCAAAAGATCTCAATTTCTGCAGGCATATTCAAGACAAGTTCAATCCAAGTAGTAGGAGCAAGAAATAAATGGAAGGGAAAATAAAATAACAATCTCTCAACAATAACCAAAAAAATTCATATACATTTGGAGAGAGAAGAAACAGGCATATATGGCTTATCTTAAAACTTCATCTTCTTCTATTATGAAGTGGGTTTGGGCCTGTGTGGACTCTCCTCTTTTGACCACCAAACAACTCATCATCACCACCATCTTGATCATCATGAGCTCCTTTTTGATGGCCTCTTCTTGCCTTGTGCCTAAACTCAAATGAAGAAGTAGAGAGGCCATTCTTGAATCTCCCACTCCCTTCAACAGTTTCCATCAATGGAGACACTATGAGTAGCAGAAGGAGAGACAAACAAGCCACTTGCTTTCTTCCAACAGCATTCTTCTTCATCATAAGAGAGGGGTTTGAGAGATCTCTTTTTCACCACCATATGAGAAGAATTCCCCTTTGCCCTCTTTTGCTTAATTTGCAAATCTAGCTAAGAAGGATTCTTGTTTGGTGTTTGGTGTGGAGGGTTGGGGAGTGGAATGTGGGGAGGGATTTGTTTAAGGGGAGAAGCTTTGGAGTTTGGGGTGGGAAGGAGAAGTGGTCAAATGGGGTTTGAGGGACAGTAAGCATAGGGGTTGATGTTTGGGTTTGTTTTTACTCTATACTTTACTAGCCCCTTATTTTTTTGGGTTCTATGTATTTCTGGTGTTGGAAACTTCCCTTGTCTCTGAATAAACAACTATGTAGACCTTCTGATTTCAGAGCCTCTCCTCCTATTTGCTGTTGTAAAACAACTAAAAGGTACACAAAACCCAATGTGGGAGAGAAAGGCTAGTAGTAAGGGGTTCCTTGTTGATTACCTCTCAAAAAAGGGTGATGAATTTTTTTGGCCAAAATATATGTTTCATCATCAACTTGGGTCATGTGAGATCATTCATACGGAGTATATTTTTTTGGGTTTTTTCTTCCTTACCTTTTTGTGTTTTGAAAAGATCTAGACTTTATGTATTGGGCTTTTTTGCTAGACTGCATCTCCACAATGGGATGATAAAAATTAAAAATAACAATTAGGACTTTTTCAACTAAAACAAAGTGTTTAGACCAAATTGTATTTTGAGTGATCCATGTTGGCAATTTTGCTAAAACTACCTTGTTTGTTGCCTTAATTTGATTATAAATCATGGGTTTACTTTCTTTCATTTTGCCCAATCACTAATGGTAAGAAATTATTTATTGGGTAGAACACCCAAAAAGAGCATATCCTTTCTGCTGAAAAGTTGCTCAAGAATCAAGATCAGGTCTTCCTGATAGGAACATTGCTGCATTATGAAAGAGCTGAACTAACAACCAGTTTAAGGGTGTGTTTGGATATCTGCAATTCAAGCACAAGGAATCCTCATTCTTCCAAGATACTAACATACATATTCTCCAGAGTCCAGACAAGATCAGCTACTCTCTAAATCTGCAAACCAAACAAAACCTAAACTCTCTATTTTTTTGCCTTTTCTTGCTTGTTTTTTTCAGCCTTCACATCTTTGGTTTGTTTGTAGGCTGTCTTTATCTTTTGTTCTTCTCATTCTACTATAGTTGCAGCAGGTCCAGCAAAGCAAGAGCTGGTAATCTCAGACAGATAGAATGTGAAATGAAATGAAATTAACAAAAGTGAATAGTTTGTTTCTAAGAGAGAAATGATGGTGTTTTTATGCTTATACTTTCTTGCTTTCATGACAAGACAAATCAGTGAAATCTATATCGCACAAAATTAAAGAAGGTTATTTTTCAAGGGCATAGGATAGGGAGTTAGATTGGGAAAGACTATCCCAAATTAAATTATTTTCGTTTTTTTTAAAAGCAAAATTAATTAAAATAACACAATTTTTTGATGGATGTTGAAAAAAATATCTCCACCTTTTAACAGTGAGAAATATAACCCAATTTTTTGATATGTGGTAACAAAATATCCCCATTTTTATTTTGACTATAAATCCGAACAAAAACAATGATATATGATTGGCGAAATCAAGATTTTGGTGAATTTTGAATAGTATTGACTTATTTTAATAAGAATGATATCACTTGATCAATTTCATATAATTGTTTTGACCTAATTTATGGCTAGAAAAATGAGCCTGAATACTTTTTTACCACCTTCAAAGATTGAGTTATTTTCTTCGAGTTGAAATGTGGGGATATTTTTTTTAACACTCTTACAATTTACAATTGTTGAGTAATTTAATTAGTTTCATCTTTTTAAAATTGTTGTTCGATGTTATATTTGGCATAAAATCTTTCTCAATCAAACTTCTTAAATCTTACCATATGCCCCAAGAAATATCATACTTAGGAGTAAGTTATTTTATTAAATTTTTGGGAATGAGGAAAAAAAAAGAGAAATTTGATGAGATGGAACAAATTGAAATCACTAGGGTAAAGATAAGTTACTTTGCCTTTCAAACAGTAAGAATTGGATTCCTAAATCTTTTAAATCAAGTTACAAACTTGGCTTAAATTATTTGTAAGTTTTGTAATTTCATAATTGACATTTAATTTTTATCATACGTAGATGTCATAATGGTTTATATCTATTGAGATGCTCATATACTGAAACTGGAAATTAAATTAAAATTTTTATATATAAGTCAGTGAGATACTAACAATCTAAAATCATACGAGTCTATTCATACAAAACCCAACGAATTTTAGTAATTAATGATATTTTCATTTATTTAATAGTAATATCTTATTTTCACATATAGTATGGCAGAGTGCATCATGCGCATCTAAGCCGAGCACACAAGACCAGCGGAGTTATATCCTAAAACCAATTGACAATAAGAGGAGTGGTCCACTGACTTATATGCAAGGCTCGGATTATCATATTTTTCGATGTGGGACAATCCCAAGCCATCACAACACATGTCAAATACACTCTCACTGTTAAAACTAAACATTTAACAACGTAAAAGACAAATACACTATACACATACATGTGACCTTCAATTTGTATTATAGGTTTAGTATATATGTATTATGTACATAATTAATTAGATCAAGTTAGGTGAATTTGGAATTGGGAATTTTATTTTGTTTCATGTATACACGTTTACATCATCTACTCTACTCCCTTATCTTACTCTTCCTTTTTGGATTGATTTGATCTTGTGGCAGTCAAAGGGGTACAAAATTACATCATTTGGATATTGAACTCTTTCTCCTTTCCTTGGTTGCACATCCCATCATTGTCTAAACTTGATTAATCTGAACATAATTAAGCTTAATATTTAATTTTCTTGTTCATGGAACAGTACAATTAAGAATCTTGTACTGTAGTTATTTTAATTAAAACTACTCCGTATATATTACCGCAGGCATCATAAAAGAAACTGCAATAAAATATGTTACTGCGAATGTACTTGTTAAATATAGCCAATTTGGAGTTCTATTTTGTTATGTACTTATATTATGTTAAATAATAAAATTACAGAGAAAAATACTTAATTATAATGCAAATTGAAACTCCAAGCTAAAATTGGCTATCTCTGTTTTTTCGATCGATAAGAGAATTGATACTTAATTGTAAACTGTAATACAAAAACCCAGTCAAGGCACATATACCAATCACATAAATAAGTATTTTACTAATGCATTCCATGTGGTTGGTAGAGGGAAAAATGGAGATACCTCATTAAACACTAAACAGAATCTCAGTTAGCCAATTGATCAAAAAGAATCTCAGTTAACCAATTCATTTATGAACTTACCTACGTTTAATCATTGTTAATTTTATTTAACTATAATCTATATATGCTATGTGAAAATAACAAGTACTGATACTTACCTTAAAATCAAACCCATTACGCATTGAAATTTGATTAATTTTGTTTTACTATTATTTGTTATCGATAACCTACAAAAATTGAGAGGAAATCAAAAGTAGGATATATAATTAGCTCTATGCCTCTATCTCATTCATTTAATTAGTTATAATACCTATTCGAACATATAAATTCGATATAAATAGATTATAGATCCATCAAATTTCTACACCCACCCATAGGATATAAAACATTTGGGCTGACAGGCCCAAAAGTAGATCTAGCTGATCTATTTTGGGCCGGGCCGCCTCAACTACCGTCTTGTACAGAAAAAAAAAACTTATAAAATGAATCTCCCATCTCATCTTGCATATCTTTTATATTCATTATATTAAAGGATAATTACTTCAAACCAAAATAATTTTACTCAGTCATCTTTATTCATATTTTATCCTAAATTTTATTTTTATTATTTTTTTAAAAATAGAATAAAATAAATTCAAAATATAATATTTTAATCTCTTTATATATATATATATATATATATATATATATATATATATATATATATATATATATATATATATATATATATATAGGGGGACTTTCCGGTGAAACGATCCTTATTGTGTAACGTGAGGAGAATTATGGACCACTGGATGGAAAACAATGAATGGTTGAAAAAATACCTTTAAAAAAGAAGGAAAAGAAACAGTTTTTTTCAAACAAAATAAACTGCTCTTTCTTACATACGTACAGTAACTTTTTATTGTTTTAATTTTCCGATATTGTTCGGTTGTTCCTTACCATTTTTTATGGTGATGCTATGAAGTTCTTAAATTTGCACCAACTATATAGTAGGCAACTGGATTTTAATAGAATTAAAATTGAACACTTGTTTCTTTAGAAATGAATATTTAGAAGGTAAAATGTGAATATTTAACATATTAAAATTGAACACTTGTTTCTTTAAAAAGGCATAACGATAAAAATATCTCGTTTCATATTGAATGGAAAAGATATGAATATTTTGTTTATTAGAAGTGAATATTTAAAATACAAAATGTGAATATTTAACCGATTAAACTTGAACACTTATTTCTTTCAAAACCAATAAAATAATTTTAATTTATAATTATGAATATATTTAGTTGGATAGATGTGAAGAATTACTATTTAAATTTGAATAGATTACATCTGATCGAAGTTTTTGAACAAAAGAAATTGGGTAGTTACTCAGTTGGGGCATACATCCGCCAGTTACTACAAAATTGGGTGGAAGGCAGTTTGTTTGTTTTATTTTTTTAAAAAAAAACGATAACTCTTTATTACGGAGTAGTATTTTTTTTAAAGGTATTTTTTCAACCATTCATTTTTTTCCATCTAGTGGTCCATAATTCTCCTCACGTTACACAGTAAGAATCGTTTCACAGGAAAGCCCCCCTATATATATATGAAACGAATCAATCTCTTTTATAATTGACTGTATAAATTTTCGGAAAGGAAAACAGCTCATACATAAAACCAGCTGAAATTGATATGTTGCCACTTGCAAATTTGCAAAGGTCTTCAATGAACAGGTCAATTTTCTTGGTTGAAATCACAAAGGCGCGTCGGAGTCAAAGGTCTTATGGCGAGATGTTTAACATTTCAGTTTGACTTTTGAATTTAATTATATTTAAACCTACCCCCAACTAATTACTGAAGGCTTAGTTGACATTATATAAAAAACGGTTGCGTGCTTGAAAGAAACACATTGATAAACATTAATTGAGCTAACCGCCAGTAATCTCTAATTGCGCGCGATTCAGTCAAACAAAAGCTTCCGATGAGTTGGTTGACCGTTCATCTATTATACGCTAACTACTGAAATGAAATTAACATACTCCTAATTACAATATGTTCATATGAACAAAAAAAATACAATATGTTAATGTTACATAATTAACCATAATTACATGAGGAAGTTATATGTTTACCTTCTCCTTTTTCAACACAGCCTAATGAAGTAGTATAATTTAATTTAATCATCACACAAAAATATTTTGCAGGAAGGCAAGTCGATTGTGGTTAGGTGATGTATGTATTACTTGTTTAGAAAATACTCCATCCGTAATAAAATAATTGACATTTTTATAACAAAATATATGTCTCTTTGAACAATATTAATGATAATTTTTTTTTAATTTTATCAATTCATCTAATTAATTATATTTGATTTCCAACATACTTTATTAATGCTCTAACTTCCCATACTATTCTTTTTTTTTTTCATTGGTCCATTTTTTTCCACATTACTCCATCCGTCCCAAATGTTCGTCCTTTACTATTCATGCACGCTTTCTTAGGAAGCTAAAGACTATATAAAATAGCAATATTTTATTAAATATTTTTAAATAATATCATACATATTACTAATAAATATAGAGTTATTTTAAAAAATAGATATTTTATATAGTTTTTAGCTTCCTAAGAAAGCGCACATGAATAGTAAATGACAAACATTTTGGGACGGATGGAGTATTTATTTGCTAAAATTTTAACTATTCTTCTTTATATTTTTAGCTTTCTTAAAAAGTAACAGTCCGATTCACGGTTCATAAAAATTGAAATTTCGGGTTCTGGTCCAAGATGGACACTATAATTTCCGGTTCAAGTTTTTTTTTAAACCGGCCCCAGTCCGTTCTGGTCCGGACCGGTTGCGCAGCACTAGTTTTGGCAGAGGGAATCCCCACTGCCGCCCAACGCGTAACGTGAACAGTTTGAACACTTTGAATCAGCATATTATCATTATCACATTATCCATCAATTTCTCACACGTGTTATTAATGCAACCCAACAATTGAAAAAATACTCTCTTTTTTTTCAACTTTTTACCGCCATTAATGGGTTTTGGCTTCGTGCATGAATTGTACCAACACAAATACTGTCACATAAGCACATAAACACCACCACCCATTACTATGTTTTTTTTAGCAAGTTAAAAACTTATATAAAATATTGATTTTGTATTATTTTTTTTAAATTTATACTTATTAGAAATAAAAATAATATTCTTTTTTAAAATTTGATATTTTGGCTTTTTAAAAAATATTTATAAATTAAAATGAGTTAAATTTTAATATGAAAAGAGTACTATTTAAGGATTACCCAACTAATCTCTCAAAACTCAGACCTTATCAAGTTTTATTTAAGTAAAAAAAAATTATAAAAAATGACCTTTAGGTGTAAAAAAAGTTGGTATATATAATACCTAGAAGAGAATAAAGAGAGGACTAATAATTTGTCAGTTTTCTAATTTATGTCCCAATAGACTTATAAATTTATAGTAATAAAAAAGGAACATAAATGGAGGGTTTAATAACTTGTTTATTAAACCAATCGATAAGTCTTACTCCATTACTTAGTGTAAGGATCAGAGGCACCGTCGTTTTTAATTATAGTGGCAATTTATTTATTTATTTGATCAGATTTCTAGTGGTAATTAACACAATTAAATACTATAAAGCTCCTACCTAAAGAGGAGGATCTAACAACTAAAATATTCAAACAAAAAGTAAACAGACAAGAAATTTTCAAATGAGCCTTTGGTTAAATATAGAAGAGTATAATTTTCAAAATGTTAAATTATAAAAATAAAAGAGTGTGGGGTTTAGCTCAATTGGTTACAAGGGTGACATTTGGAGCAAGAAACTAATGATCGAGTCTCACCAACGGCAGTGTGAAAGTAACCTCTCAAAATGAGGGTGGTGCACAAAGACCCAGACCCTTATTACCGGTTGATTACCATGATCTACCTCTTCTCACAATCCCCGTTGAGCCGAGAGGTAAAGGGCGTCTAGGACGAGCATTTCACAAGTAAACTTTCTTTGAAACGGGGGATTTGAGTTTTTTTTTTTTTTTTTGACAAAAGAGTCAATCAATTAAACTCATATATAACCTCTAATTTCTAAGATTTTCTACTTTGTATTTTTTTTTTAATTGTCAACCATGTTAGAGATATATTAGGAATGATATATTAGTTATGATTGTATTAGGATATAATCTTTGATATTATTAGGTTAGGTTAGAAATATATATCTTTGGTAGGTTTAGATTATCGATATTTTTATATTACTTATTCTCTAAGCATTGTAATCCCTATATAAAGGGTTGAATAATAACATTATAAGATGTGTTTGCCTTCTTTAATATGAGGTTTTCACCACCAATCTATTAGGGTTTTATCCCTCTCTAAATTCTACATGGCATCAGAGCGGGTTTCGATCTTGGCCTATCTCCACCTTTGTCAAACACTTGCGCTGCCTTACCTTACCCTATCCATATATGGGTTGTTTTTACCATCTGATTGAACGTCGTCGGCTCCACTTGCCACGGTTGATTACCTATTCTCTACCCTTTTAACCCTATCGGTTTTATTTACCGGTCTCTACCTTGTCTAATTACGGGGGCGTCGTTCGCCTGTGTTGTTCGTTGATGGGTTTTCATACTCTCGGGCTCTCATCGTTCGTGTTCTAGCCATCTACATCAATCGCAGATTTATCTTATTCTTCCAGTCTTCAGCGTTCGTGGCTCTACTCTCGCTTCGACTGCGGGGGCGTGTTAGAGATATATTAGGAATGATATATTCGTTATGATTGTATTAGGATATAATCTTTGATATTATTAGGTTAGATTAGAAATATATATCTTTGGTAGGTTTAGATTATCGATATTTTTATATTACTTATTCTTCAAGCATTGTAATCCCTATATAAAGGGTTGAATAATAACATTATAAGATGTGTTTGCCTTCTTTAATATATATGAGGCTTCCACCACCATTCTATCAGGGTTTTATTATCTCTCTCTAAATTCTACAAACCAAACAAGCCTTACTTTTTAGACACCTATAAGGATCATTGTGATAAAAACTTGAGAAAAATTGTGAAACCGACCTATTTTTTTGGCTTTTATTGGGGGAGTGTCCACCACCCTTGTTAAATTAGGGATTTGTCCATCTCTAATTTTCTGGATAAAATTGCCCCTGAGATCTAAACCTAATCCCCTATCACAATCTCTCTCGCTCTCTCGCCGTTTCAACACACAACAACTGTCTCCCATGGATTCATCTCTGGCGAGAGGAAGGGGCGACCTTCCTCCGGCCTCTAGATCAGCGGTAGCGACACCGAATCTACTTCTGGATCTGTTGGCGAGGTGGCGAAGGAGGAAGGATTGCTGGATCGAACGACTACTAGAACTACAATCGCGCCCTTTCCCTTCCAATCGTGCCCTTTCCCTTCCAATCTGTTGGCGAGGTGGCGACGGATGAACATTCCGGATCTGTTGGCGCATCAGGTGATGATCGCTCCGCTCCTTTCATCCCTTCCAATCGCACCCTTTCCCTTCCAATCTGTTGGCGAGGCGGCGACGGATGAACATTCCGGATCTTTTGGCGAGGCATCATGTGATGATCGCTCTGCTCCTTTCATCCCTTCCAATCGCCCCCTTTCCCTTTTTATGGATTTGCGTTGATGCTCTGCGAATTTGCGGTTATGCTTTTAACTTTGTGTGTGATTGTTGTTTTAACCTTTTGTTGATTGATTCAATTGTTACTTTTTGATACAGTATTTTTGTGATTATGTATATGTTCTATTGGTGTTGTTCACCTGGATGACCAATCAATTTTGGTTTCTGAACCATATGTTTAAGTAATCTTCTTTCAATCCGGTGTGTTTGAATGTTTCTGGCTTGTGTCTCTCAAATTTCCGGGCATAAGGATAGATCTGAACGCTTTATGGGTGCTATTTTGTAATGCTTTTTGTTGTTAAAGTTTCGATCTTAAAAAGGATATATATTGAGCCTCCAACTTCATAAGTTATTGTCACGTTGTTGTGCTGAAAACAGGAGCTGAAATTGTACGTTGGTTGCTGATTGAAAGTCTTGGAAGCTATATACTTTTAGTAATAGGCAAAATAAATTTTGATAGGGAGATTAATGGTTGCTTAGTTGCATTTTATCAACGAAAGAATAAGGAGGCATGGCTAAATAACCATTTCAGCAGTGTCAGCAATAAGCATTTCAGCAGTACGTCAGCAATAACCATTTCAGCATCAACAACGTTCCTGAAACCGGGGTTTCAGCATCAACAACGTTGCTGGAATCGGGGTTTCAGCAACTCCGGTTTCAGCAACTTCGGTTTCAACAAAGCGAAAAAAAAAAATTGTTGAAACAGGAGGGGGGCACAGAGGCACAATTTCAGCAATTTCGGTTTCAGCAGTTTCAGCAACACAAGTGGATATTTAGCTAATATGAATACGTTGATGGACAAAATGCTAATAAAGGCTGAAAATATGGAGATTCTAGTAAACACCTCTAAAAACTTGGTCGTTGTATAATCAAACTGCATAAAATAAAAAATGTTTTTAAATGTCAGGTTTTTATTTTAAATAATTAATTAAAAGTATAAAAATTTCATCTTTGAATATAAACTAATGTTTTATTTTGAATAGTTATATATAGCTATTAAAAATGTTTAATTCTAATAATTTATCATTCGTATAAATTTTATATATGAGATTTGATGTATTATTGTAAGGCAAAATTCCAGAAAACTACCCTTTAAATAAGGTGTTTCGCGAAAAACCACCCCTTAAAACAAAAATTGCGGAAAACCACCCGTTAAAACTATTTTCTTTGAAAAGTCACATCCTTCACCCAATTTTCCTCAATTAAATGTTAAAGTGTGTGGAAATTCAATTATAACCCTTATTTTTAGTACTATTTTACTCAATTCAATTGGCTTTAGTTGATATTTAACTTTTTGACATGTTTTTCAAAAGCAAAAAACACTATAAAATATTTTTTAAAAAAAAATTAAAAATAATTTCATACATACTAAAAAAATCTATAAAAAATTAATGTGTAATTTATGTTTTATACATATAAAAAAAATATGTAATACTAGGGCCACTTGAAGAAAATATTTTTTTTAAAATAAATAATGTTTCATATATTTTTTATTATTCTAAAAAAGTATCTGGAATAGTGAACATATTTTTAGAATAATAAAAACAATATGAAATATCATTTTTTTAAAATTTTATTTTCTTCAAGTAGCGCTTTAGTAATATACACTTTCTAAAATATATAAAATATCAATGATATCTACTTTTTATAGAGTGTTTTTACTAACAAGTGTGAAATTAATCAAATTATATATAAAAAATGATATTTTATAAAAAAATTACTTTTGAAAAACATGTTAAAAAGGTAAAAATTAATTAATATCGATTTGATAAAGTAAAATAATAATAAAAACATGGGATATAATTGATTTTCTATGCACTTTAATATTCTATTAACGGAAATTTGATGATGGGTGTGTCTTTGCAATGAAAACGGGTTTAACGGGTTATTTTCTACAATTTTTGTTTTAAGGGGTGGTTTCACGCAAAATACCCTATTTAAAGGGTGGTTTTCTGCAATTTTGCCTTATGCCTTATTGTAAATACGAAGTACATTAGTAGTAATTAAATAAGAATTAATATAAATAATATTGACAACTATTTTATAATATCTCATAACTACAAAAAAGGACAGTTGATAAATACTAATATTAGGAAGATTTTGATTGTGTCATACCAAATCGGATCTTACACAGTATTATTCCCTCCCAATGAAAATATAGATCGTCTGATAAAAAAAAATACGAAACTATAGATTGTTCAACTGACTTTTCGACATAATTTTTAAAATTTTAAAAAATATATAAAATATTAAATTTATAAATAATTTCATATTTATTAATAATAAGTAAAATTTTGGAAAAAAATTAATATTTTATAATTTTTTATCTTCTAACTAGACGTTTCAAAAAATTAAATAGTCTATATTTTAAATTAAATATTCTATATTTTAAACAATTTTTTAATCGTATACCCCAAATGTAGAGGATTTAATTTGGAATTATATTTCAATTTTTGATTAATTTAGTTTTTTAATTAGATTTTTATGGTCTTTTATTTTTTTTATTAGAAAATCTTTTTTAATTTAGATTCTTATCTTATAATCCGTATTATTTGGACATGGGATAGAAAAAGCATATTTTAAAACTTCCTAACCTAAATCAAGAGATTTTCCTTGTTCTTGTCACCTTCTCTAATGATTAATTTCCTCCTTCGCATTATATTTCTCATTCTAACAGCGATTTATACATTTTTTTTTTAATAATGTAAACATTTTAAATGATGGTGAATAATCTTTCCACCCATTGAAGGTGCGTTGTATATATTTGTTTAATCTGAATACTAATCAACGTTAATTAGCACTTAAAGATCGTTCCGACAAGTAATTAATTAAAGTACTACCACTTCTCTTTGTTAGGGCAGACAACTACAAACCACACCCTATTTATACCA
Source organism: Persicaria maculosa (assembly GCA_963922045.1). Lineage (NCBI taxonomy): Eukaryota > Viridiplantae > Streptophyta > Magnoliopsida > Caryophyllales > Polygonaceae > Persicaria > Persicaria maculosa. Next base: position 67,828,249 of record OY998255.1, read on the forward strand.
CTTGTATAAAATTACCCTTTATTTAATTTTTATATATTTACGAACATTTTATTCATAGTTTCTTTATACTACTTTTTCTCTTTAAAAAAAAATAAAATAAATAAGCATTTGGGTGGTGCCAAACTTTGTTGGACCATCGCCCAATAATGTTTATACAGACGAGATTCTGGATTTCTGGGTGAGAATCCAAGGATCCAAAGCTCGATATGGGACAAAGACTAGCCACTTTGTATGTAAATTGGTTGACCTCTTAGAAAATACAGTGACAATACGTACACATTCTGAAAAGTCTAGAGCAAGAGAAGGGAATTAATAATCAGCATGCATATCAATCACTTATGGATATATAGGATGATCGAGTATCTAGCTATTAGACAAATGTGGATAGGCCAGGAAAATAACCAAACCCTGGAAAGACAAAGAACGTAGGAAAACCACCCCTATGAGGACTTTTCGGATAAATTTTGATGGTTTCAAACTTCCAATTGGTGAAGGCACATCGGGTTTTGTGATTCATGAATCATGATCATACAAGTTCGTTGATGGCATGCGATGCTTGACAAAGCGGTTTCTCTTTGGCAATGATGACAAAGGTTTTTAGCCTGCACAAGAGACTTTCAGTAGCAAAGGAGCTAGCTAGGTTTTCATCACATCGAGGTTGAAGGTGAGACTTAAAAGTCAACAAACGACGAAATATCTATTTGGGTTTGATTTTGCACCCCCGTCTTTCTCCTCTATACTTTGAATCATTTATACCCCTCCTAGCAATACATAGAATGTTGAACCATTAATGAGATGCGATAATGTAATCCATATATAACTCATATTTTTCCCCTTCGCCGAGAAGGCCATACACAAATAAGATCATCTGTGTAGTAACTATATTGGTTTTTTTATATCTAATGGTAATTATTCTTGGTAGTTGTATATCTAGCGATATTGTCTCATGGACCAGATGATGAGATTTCTGAAAAACGCCTAGACCACCCGCCTTTCCTATTGGCACGGACTAGATTATATTATCAAATCTCGCATTTTTCCCTGCATTGTCATTTGGTATCTGATTCGTTTTTGTTTCTTCTAGTGCAATGAGTTGTATATGCTCGTTAATTAAATGATATTTTGAGGTATATATAGTGAAATAAGTTGAGAAATATATATAAAAAATATAAGCAAAAAATCTAGAATCTAGGCTATATAAACGAGATTCTGAATTTCAGGTTGAGAAGCCAATGATCCAGAGCCCAATATGGGACAAAGACAAGCCACTTTTTCTGTAACTTGGTTGACCTCTCAAAAAATAGGGCGACAACACGCATTCTGGAAAGTTTAGAGCAAGAGAAGGGCCTCATTAATCACCAGGCATATCAATCGCTCATGGGCACTTCCATTTTCCGTTTATGACGTTGATAACACTTAAGTTAATTCTCACCTTCAACCTTGATGTGATGAAAACCTAGCCAACTCCTTTGCTGCTAAAAGCCTCTTGTAGGCCAAGAGCCTTTGTCGTCAGTACCAAAGAGAATCCGCTTTGTCAAGCATCGCATTCCATCAACGAACATATATGGTCACGAATCACAAAGCCCGATTTACCTTCTCCAATCGGGAGTTTGGAACCATCAAAATTTATCTCAAATGTCCTCATAAGGGGTGGTTTTCATCTTATGTTTTTGTATTCCCAAGGTTTGGTTGTTTTCTTGGCATTTGAGTTTTACCCATTTCGTAGTTGTTGTCTTAGATACTCATCCTATCCACGTTTGTCTAATAGATTATCAACGTTAAATGTGATTTTGTTTATAATTGTCCATATTAATTCCCCTCCACACTGTATAATAGGGTCGTTAATGTGCTAGGTTTGGGTTAGTAGAAAGACACATAATGATTGCTGTTGTGAACCAACCTGTTAATTTCTATCCGACCAAAAGTAACTCTATTCCATTCCTATGCTTTATCCGACCAACGTTGATACATAGTCGATCCAATAGTACTTGAGGCGCATCACGACATGTTGCCATGTTGGAAGTCCTTCCTAGGTGACCACATATTTTCAAATTTAAAAGGCGGAGAAGTAAATGCATAATGTTTAATAAGGAGGCTAGAGAATTGTTCGAAAATTTGGTGTTGGACCAGAAGTTAGAACACAATCTAACTTTTCATGGATATTCCCTAGGCCAGATGATTTCTTCTTCCATGTGAATAGGTTACCTGTCGAAGGTACGTAAATCAACCAAAGCATATTGATCTTTAAAAATCAACAAACGACGAATCTATTTGGGTTTGGTTCTGCACCCCCGTCTTTCTCCTCTATACTTTGAATCTCATTTATATCCCCTATAGCAATACGCCAATACATAAAATGTTGAACCATTAATAAGATACGACAATGTGATCCATAACTCATCTTTTTCCCCTTCGTTGAGAAGGCATACACAAAGAAGATCATCCGTGAAGTATCTATATTGGTATTCTTATATCAGATGGCAATTATTATTGACAGTTGTATATCTGGCAATATCATCTCGTGGGCTAGATGATGCGATTTCCAAAGAACACCTAGATCGCCCCGCCTTTCCTATTCCCGTAGGCTAGGTTACGTTATCAAAACTAACACTTTTCCCGTACATTGTGATTTAGAATCTGGTTCATTATTCTTTCTTCTAGTGCAATGAGTTATATATGAGCTCGTTAATTAAAGGAAATGTGAGGGATTTTTTTTGAGGTATAGTGAATTAAGTTGAGAAATATATATATATATATATATATATATATATATATATATATATATATAGAGAGAGAGAGAGAGAGAGAGAGAGAGAGAGAGGGGTTGGTTCCGGTGTACTCAACCCTTAATGTGTATCATGTGAACAAATCAGGGTCGTTGATTGATTGAAATGGGTGGCTGAGATTAATAGGCAATTTAGTTTTTTTTTAAATTAAAAATCAGTGGGTCTCACGTCTTTTCTTGCCCACTTGCTGAATTGGGAGCGTGTGTGATGCACTCTCTTTAAATTATTTGATGATATATCTGGATTATTCGATCGTATTAACGGATTATACAATGGTATCGATGGATTATTCAAATCGGCTACCACCTTGAAAACGCCCAAAACTTGTAATTAATAATTATTCAATGATATCACTTGATTATTTGATGGTATCGCGTGATTATTCGATGATATTAAAATATTATTCGGTTACTTATGTCATTTTAACAAATAACTATATATTATGCGATGGTATCGCTGGATTATTTGATGGTATCACATGATTATTCGATAGTATAGGTGCATTTTTCATTTATATGACCGCCAACATAAAAAAAATCATCTCCTTAAACACAAAATCGGTTCATACACATGAATAATTCAGTCCATACACATGAATAATTTGGCTTTTCCCCTGAATACCTCTAAGAGAAGAATGAACGGACAATTTAGGAAATTGCAGGCAAAAATGAAATTAAAATTGCAGGCAACCTTCAACTTATTATCGCCTCCAGCTTTCGCAATTGCCGGCCACCTTCGCAATTCAGGCTTCCACCATACCTCTCACGAGCATCTTCAAGCAAATAAAAGTTTGATTCAGAATTGCAATGGCTACTGATGAGAACAAAATCGGTTCACGACCACCACAATCAAAATAATCGGTGTAAATAGGATACAAATTCAATCGAATTAGGAAAGCAAAACTCCAGATGAATAATTCAAAATCAATTGAAGATGAATCCATTGAAAATAAATCAAACAAGAGGAGTTGACTTATTTGGGAGAATGAAATCATATGACCAATGAATTACTGAATTCACATCATGGGCGCTATCACCGCTGCGCCGTTCCTCTCAGATCCGCCGATGCCATCGCATCCGCCCCGCCTTCACAAGACGTCGTCGCCATTTTTTTGTGGGTTGTCTGCCTCATCAGCCCGCGCCCTTCCAATCGCCACCATCGCATCCGCGCCCTTTCGCTTTCGTCTGATCGCTGGAGTCCCAATTGCCCACACGTACAGTCGAAGCCCTAGTCAAAACCGCTTTCGCCTGGTCTCCGGACTCCGGAGTCCCAAGTGCTCGTACAGTAGAAGCCCTAGTCGCCAGTCAGAGCCGCTTTCGCTTTCGCCAAACTGATCGCCGCTCCTCTTTCTCTTTCATTTATGGCGGAATGGAACGATTGTGAAGGTAGGGTTATGAGTGAGCCGGTGGTTTCACGCGCCTGCATAGCAGTGGTTATGTCTTTTTTCCATTTTAATTTTCAATTAATCAATCTCACCGGATAATCTCAACCATCCGATTTCTCTAAATCAATGGATAGGATGTGTTCACATGATACATGTTAAGGCTTGAGTACATATGATCCATACTATATATATATATATATAGTATGAATCATATCTACTCAAGTCTTATCGTGTATCATGTGAACACATCTGGACCATTGATTTAGTAGAATCGGATGGCTGCGATTATTTTGTAATATTGATTAATTAAAATGAAAAAATGAAAAATCCCAACAACACTGCTATATAATCCGCGCGTGTATTCACCCACCCCCAACCCTACCCCCACAATCGTGTTTTTCCAGGAAAGAGAAAGAGGAGCGGCGATCGGCGAAAGCGAAAGGGTTTGTCCGGCTAGGGCTGAGGCTGTTGGATCGCTCGGGAGTCCGGCAACTGCGGCGGCGAGGGTCTGTCCAGCAGTCGAAGGCGGAACTGCGACCACATCCAGCCATCTGCACCACGGAAGGTAACCTCGTCGGCGATTGAAATCTATTGGAGGAGGTAGAAGCGATCTGATCCGGCATACCAGGTTACAACGAAAGGAGAGATCGGAGCCCAGACGAAAGTTGAAGGAAGCGATCTCGCACTAATTAGGGCTTGAAGGAGGCGGAAGTTGAAGGAAGCGGAGAGCCTAGACGATGTGGTGGCGAGGAGAGATCGGAGCGATGTGGAGGCGAGGAGAGATTGGAGCCTAAAGGAGAGATCGGATGCAAGCGGCTTCCAGCAAGTTTCAGAAGGGGAGATCGGAGGCAGTTTCAGAAGGGGATGACGGCAGGGAACAGTTGCAGGGGACGACTACGGTGGTGCGGGTGGCGGGGGCGATGGAAAGGTCGGCCTTCCCGCCGCTGCTCCTCGGTGGTTTCTCTGCCCATGATTGAAATTGCGAAATCAATTGAAATTGATTTCAAAAAACCCAGGTATCTCTGGCTATGGTGGATCTTTAATTGGTATCCGGTGGTTAGGGTTTGTGGAAGATCTCGAATTAGGTTTTGTTATTGATTTTACAGATTTTGTTTGTTGGATTTAGGATTTTTAGTTGTGATTTCTCGGTCAAGTTCTGCTTGCTCTGTTCTTGATTTTACAGATTAGGTTTTGCTCTGTTTGATTATTCCTCAGTCATGTCCTAAACAAACTGGGTTTTTGTGCTTAATTAAATTGGATTGTTGCACCAGGGATGTATCAATTTTGTTGATATCTTGTTTTTGCATTCCAGTTTGTTTAGGACATATCGAATGTATCGATACCATCGAATAATCCAATGATATCATTGAATAATTTTTAGTTATTTGTTACAATGACATAAAGTAACGGAACCATTGAATAATCAAATGATATAATCGAATAATCAAGCGATACCATCGAATAATTTTTGGTAAATAGTTTATGGCGTTTTCAGGTTGCTAGCTGATCAGAATAATCCATCGATACTATTGCATAATCCATTAATACGATCGAATAATCCAGTGATATTATCGAATAATTCGAAGAAAAAAATAACCACCCATCATGTGGCAAGTGGATACAATCGCATAATCCGTCGATACGATCACAAAATCCGCCGATACGATCGAATAATCCAGATATAACATCGAATAATTTCAAGAGAGTGCATCACACACGCTCCCAATTCAGCAAGTGGGCTAGAGAAAAACGTGGGTCCCACTGATTTTTAATAAAAAAAAAGCTAAAATTGCCTTTTAATCTCATCCATCCATTTCATCTACTCAACGGCCCAGATGTGTTCACATGATACACAATAAGCTTTAAGTACCCCTGAACCATCCTCTCTCTCTCTATATATATATATAGGGATGCGCTCCGGTGAAAACCAAAATTGCGGTAGAAACCCGCGAGGACCGGCTTTTTAGCCCGGATCACTTGCGTTATAGCCCGATTATGAATAGAACCGATATATAAAGTCATAAATTTTAGCCCGGTTTTGAATAAAACCGATCTATAATGGCACTATGTAATTTTAAAACATTAGCTTTTCAGCACGATTTTTCGGTTTGACCGAACTATAAAGTCATGTGTTATTTTAAAACTGGAGTTTTTAGCACGGTTTTTAGGTTGAACCGAGTTGTAAAGTCACCGTGTGATTGAGGTTTTTAGCACGGGTTTAAAAAAAACCGAGATATAAAGTAGTCCTCACGGGTTTTTACCACAATTTGAGGTTTTCACCGGAGTCAATCCCTATATATATTCAACCTAAAATCCGTGCTAAAAACTCCAATTTTAAAATAACACATGACTTTATAGTTCGGTCAAACCGAAAAATCGTGCTAAAAAGCTAATGTTTTAAAATTATATAGTGACTTTATAGCTCGATTTTATTCAGAACCGGGCTAAAATTTGTGACATTATAGGTCGGTTCTATTCATAACCGGGCTATAAAGCAAGTGAACCGAGCTAAAAAGCCGGTCCTCACGGGTTTCTACCGCAATTTTGGTTTTCACCGGAGCGCGACCCTATATATATATATATATATATATATATATATTGAGAATGGGTAACTTGTGCACAAGGCTTAGGATGTGCATTGTGCACAAAATATTATTCGGTGAAATGTGAAACATTATTCAGTGAAATTTGAAGCATTATTCGGTGAAATGTGAGTATTGTTTAGGGGAATGTGAAACATTATTTGGTGAAATTTGAGGCATTCCATATAAATTATAACTATTGTTTAGGGAATTGAGGTTTCTTTTATTTGAAATGGATAAAAAAAAACTAAACATTATTCGGTAGAATGTTATAAATTATTCAGTGGAATTGGGACGTTTTCATCTGAACTGAACGGAAAAAAAACAACATAACAGTGTTTGGTAGAATGTTTCACATTTCACCGAATAATGCTTAAAATTTCACCGAATAATGTTTCACATTTCACCGAATAATGTTTCACATTTCACCGAATAATATTTGTGCACAATGCACACCCTAAGGGGTGTGCACTCTGGAACCACTCTATATATATTAATATTAAATAAAAACTACAATCTAGGCTAATTGTACAACTTTTAATTTTGTTTGTATTGACATTAGAAATAAAACAATTGGGACCACGAACACAGAAATTGAGACGGGTTATTGCTTGCGATTATGACACTTCTTGACGGTGATTAATTAGGATTTTGTTACATTTTTCTCATTTGTGGTTTTTTTTTTTAAATACTACTGTAGAACTTTATTTTTGGGAGTCAAATTTCAAAGCGGTTCGTATAATTGAAGGAAACAAGGTAAAGTTTGGGTTAAAAAGAAAAAGAAGTATTCAAAGGGAGTGGGTGGTGGGCCCATCCACCCATACTGACCGCCGCGGGTTTGATCTGTTGCATCTGGACATCCCTCCATCCGGTGTTGTATCGTCACGGAACGCGTCACCCGTCCGCAAACGCCAACGCCACTACGCCAGTGGTGGAATGACACTTTTACCCCTATCCCCCACGTGTCACCGCATCCTCGCTCCTCGTTATGCCCTTTTGTCACCCGCCCGTCACGTTAAGCTCCCCCGTCCAATCCTCCCCCCTGCGTTCCCGTTGATTCGTAACGGAGTAAAGCATAAACGCCGTCGTTTCCTCGCCCCCTACCTGAGACTCGGACAAAATGATTTTGAGCAGTTTATATCGAATTTTTTTTCCAGAATATTCATGAAATAAAAAATAATTACAAAAATGTTCATCGTTTTAAACATTTTATTAAAATGTTCAAAGCTGTCAGGCCGAGCAGAAAAGCGCGGTTTCAAACCGCACTTTTATTTAAATCTCTGACAGATCAGAGAACAGCAAAAAAAAAATATATATATAATAAGGTGAACCGTGGTTTGAAACCGCGGTTCTACCTTTTATTTTTTTTAAATGAAAAGACATAAACCGCGTGATGAAACCGCGGTTTATGTGGTAATTGTCTGAAATTATGCAGATGTGGGATCTTGTCAGTCAGACGTGGAATCTTTGCAGGTGAAACGCGGTTCTAAGCCGCGGTTTATGTTGTAATTATCGTCAAAGATTCCCGAGCCTGGAACCTTAAACTGAAACCCTAAAGTAAAACGCGGACCAAATTCGCGTTTCTCGTTGCATATCAAATATTCGCCGTGGGCTTCATTAATTCTCATCTTCTTCTTCAGCTCCACCGGATACGCTGCATTACTTCACTCATCCATGGTTTCTTTCTACCTTCTATAAGCATATTAGTACTATCAAAGAAGTATATCAAGAGTTTGAAGAAGTTTATTGAAGGTTAGTTCATACAAACCATCACTTTTTTTTTATTTTTTTAAGTATTCTAGGTTGGTTTAATGAATATTACTATGTTGTCATGGAGTGAAAGAAATTTTCTAATTTTCTAGTTGTTAGCCTAAAGACTTGAACAATATTTGTAGCATTGATGTGCAAGTGAAATTTAGTAGTGTTGGTTTAGTAGTGCTATGATCTAGCAAGTGCAACTGATTATTACCTTCATGAAAATAGTTGATCATCATAAAGTTGAGTAAAATATCTACATTTTAGAAGTGGTGGTGGTAATTAATTAATTATGTAAATATTGATATACCATTGAATTAGTTATAATGTGGTAAAGAAAATGATGAAAACTAACTTCTTGTGGTTGGTAGTACGCACAGGATGGATGACCACTACAATTCATCTCATGAGGAGGAGATAGATGATATTCATGTCGATTCACTTGGGGTCGATCATGAAGATGACTTGGATCAGTCTGAGGAAGATGATGATGAAGCTAGGGAGGCAGCAATTATAGCTGAGGCCACAAATTCAAATTGGAATATTGTCGAACAGCCCGACCCTACGATAATTACCTCTTGGCAAGCATTGAACACATATACGCAAGATGTGGAAGGAAGGAGATTTTATCGTGATCAACTCTTTGATTCTTTGGAGGAATTGAAATTTCACCTGACGGAGTATTCTGTGCAGCTGAGGAAACAATATCGGACAATGAAGGCTACTCCAGATTGGTATACTGTTGTCTGCGATAGGAAGGATAGTTGCGGATGCACATGGCTCTTGTCAGCTCGTCGAGTAGACCGAACTCCTGGAATGTGGAGAGTTGTGAGTTATGCTGGTCCCCATGCACAAAACTGTGTAGGAGAACTGATGCAGTTGGATAATCGCAATATCACTTCAAACTTCATTAGGGGGGAGATTCTGGGGTTTATCCGCAAAGATTCAGACACAAAGCCAAGTACCATCATTGAGCATCTCCAAAAAAGGCATAGTGTATGTGTCTCATACACAAAGGCTTGGAAGGCAAAGCAGAAGGCAATTACTGAGATTTACGGTGATTGGGAGGAGTCTTACACCGAGTTGCCTAGGTTCATGGCAACCCTACAAGCCTCAAACCCAGGGACAGTAGTTGAATGGAGCAATATCGAAACTCCAAATCCAAATGAAAAGTTTCTTGGGCGCGTGTTTTGGGCTTTTGCCCCGAGCATTGCTGGGTTTGAGTATTGTCGTCCTTTGATTAGTATTGATGGCACCCACCTATACGGAAAGTACAAGCATAAAGTGCATCCTTTGCTGGATCACCCCATCATTCTACACATATATAGAGTATGCATGTTATATTTCGATAATATTGTGTCAACCAATACTTAATTTCCATTAACAATAAATCCTTACATATTCAACTCGGTTCCACACGTCAGTCGACCTATGCAGATTTTGTCGATGAAGCACGTCACTCACTAATGGCCCGGGATTCAACTGCATTTCCATTTGCCTATTCCAAACACATAAAATTACAGTCTTATTAAGATTGAATAGTTCTTCTATCAATTGATATATTCATTGTTCTAACACTATCTACCTAACTAGTAAATAATATTAATCTATATTATTTTATGCTATTCTATTACCAAATACACTTACGAAATTACACATTTTTTTAATTTAACGAATATAACTACACATATTTACTAATTTACATGCTCTATTTATAATATATAAAATAGCATGTATTCACACATGCTTCATATTATACCATAAAAAATTAAATAATTATAAAAATATTCATTTGTATGCCTATTCTTTATTGAATATTTATATATCATGATCTTTTATTCTATATGCCACTGTTATCTAATCATACACTAATTAATCTACCTTCACATGCCCTATACTACTGCATAATATCCTATATTTGCATTATTAGAGCCAAATTAGTATTAAAAGCTACAAAGAATTGCATACATATCCGAAGAACAAGGCACTAACCTCAATCGGTGATGGCAGCCCGGATTTAGAAGAGATCTGAGTCGGAAAGGTTATGAAGCAACTCAAGCAAGTAAGAGGATGGGATGGAGATAAATAGGAGGTATTAAGGTGGGATGGAAGTCCGGCTGGAGCTCAACGCCGAGAGGAAGCCATGAGCGGCTGAAGTTCCGGTTTCGTTTAGGTTGAAGAGGATGAAGAGATGAAATGGGAGAAAAGGGTAGGGTTTTGTTTTTATTTCTATCCACACTAAAACCGCTGACCCAAACCGTGGTTTTCTTGGGCAAAACCGTTGCCTCAAACCGCGTCTCATTAAATGCAAACCGCGTCTCATTAAATGCCCAGGTCTGACCACCAACCACCACATAAACCGCGATTTCATCACGCGGTTTATGTCTTTTCATTTAAAAAAAATAAAAAAAGGTAGAACCGCGGTTTCAAACCGCGGTTCACCTTATTATATATATATATATTGCTGTTCTCTGATCTGTCAGAGATTCAAATAAAAGTGCGGTTTGAAACCGCGCTTTTCTGCTCGGCCTGACAGGAGTGACAACTTTGAACATTTTGACAAAATGTTTAAAACGATGAACATTTTTGTAATTATTTTTTATTTCATGAATATTCTGAAAAAAAATTCGTTTATATCCCCTATACTCAGGCGTTACGATTAATTATTTTATACGGAGTATATAATACGCTATATACTTATATTAACATATTTATTTGTGATTTCAAAAAAAAAATATTAACATATTTGTAATTTTTTGTTTTGAAATTATATATTTTAGAGAAATAAAAAATATATTTTCTAAAATAATCAATTTTGTAATTATCCATAATTTTTAATAATAATTTTTGATAATAAAATTTTATAATTATGTTAATATAACCGTATATAATATAAATATAATTTTTAAATTTTTTAATATGAATTTATACGAAAAATAAGTAAGTGTATTATCGAATGTAACACTTGGTGTTATACAAGCGGTCCAAACTGGATTTTGAGACCCAATGTTTTGCAAATGTTTCTTCGAGTTTCTTTATCATTTATTATGTATTTTTTTATATAAGGAAAGAAATTCGATTCTCTAGACAATTCTAGGGAAACCGAGAGACCGGACAAGTTGGTAAATGGACTAACCATCATGTACAACCAAAATCAAATAAGAGAAGCAATAATATAAGCAAATGACATAAAGAAAATAACAATAAGCAAATGACGGAAAGAAAAATGCATAAATAAAGTACACACTATCCTACGTGTAAACTACAAGCTAGCAGAACCAAAATCAACCAGCCATGGAAGACCATCACAGAGAACTCTAAGGATCACTAGCGGACACATCAACTCATACTCATGAATTATATTTACTTTCATGATGATTGTGGTGCATGGAGTACACGCCACTTTAAAAAGTTGTTTTATCTATTCATCAAAATATGTCATTTTATTTTTATGCTTAATTTATAAGAAAAATAACACATATATATACACTAATTTATTCTTATTTATTCGATGACTTTTTTACTTTATCGGAAATTATAACTAAAAATCGTTTAATTATTATAAGAGTATTTTCTTAAAATAAAGCCTAATATACAAAAAATGTCATATTTTTAAAAATAATATTAACACCATAAAATAACATGTTAATTTACCAAACTGAGAAAGCAATATTTTATATTCTTTTGAAATTAAGTATTATTTAATGAATTTTTTAGACTTTATCAAATTCGATTAGATTAATCACCATACATCTAGATTAAGAATCCAAAAAATTAAGGGAATGGAAGGGGAGTATCAACAAAACTTTTGAAAGAAGACATTGTATATAGAGATGAGGTTATCGAATAATTTTCATGGGTTGAAGATTAAATCACAAAGCCCTCGACAAATAGATTCAAACCCATAGCATAAAGAATAAGAATCCACCCTTTATATATAAATACTAGTAATTTGATTAGTTTTGGCTTTCATCCATATTTTTTAGTTGATTAGTTTTAGCTTTCATCCAGTGGCGGAGTCAGGATTTTCGATCAACGGGTACTAATTTTTTTTGTGAAATATTTTCTTTTTGTATGCTTACTAAGAAGATTTTTTTTAAAAAAATATAGAAAAAAACACTAAAATTATAATTTTTAATGAATTTTTTGTATTTAAATAATTGAGAGTAACCAAAAAAATAGAAGAGAAACAAAAAATATAGAAAAAATTACGAAGAATTAATTTAAAAAGCATATTGAAAGAAAATGTTAAATGTATAATTTAAACATAAATATGACATTTTTAATGAAATAGTTGATAGAAACAAAAAAATATAGAGAGAAATCAAGAAGAATTAATGGTATAAAAAACAAATAAATAGTGAAAAAGTTGAGATTTGAACCTAAAACCTTTTAATTCTCATTTCTTCATTCATTCCTTCCTTTTTTTTTTTTGATGATGAGGAACCCACCTTTGGTGGCAAACCCCGAGCACGTGACCCAGCCGGCAAGAGATACATACTAGGTAAACCGGCTTGTACCGAACGGCTTCACCCACTGGTAGAGAGTAAGGTAAACCTTGAATTTTCACCAAGGAAAGAGGCGGAAGCAGAGATCAAACCCGGGACCTCCTTACCCCTCCCCTTACTCCTTACCACTAGGTCACCCCGCCTTCATTCCTTTATCACTTGAACTAGATAGCAATCATTTTATGTTATTTTACCTTAGAAATACTAAATATATTCAAACAAAAAAAATCCCCCCCAAAAAAAATCCCCCCCCCCCCAACCCCACTACTAAAAATAACTTCTTACCACTACACTAAGGAATCATTCATATATTTCTAAAAGATATCATAAAAAAAAAAAAAAAAAAAACAAAAAAAAAAAAAAACAATAAACCAACCATCAACAAAGTGACAAACTCTCCACATGCGCGTGCTTCACCAATCACCAGTGTAGACGGTATAGTTACCTCCACTCTCCAAAGTTACTACTTACTACCAACCAAGTCCACCAACTTCAAAATCACACAATTAGTTGAGATATATAAAGAGAATATCACACAACTAGTATAAGTGTAAGCTTGGGATATCTGGATTTAAAAAAAAAATATAGAGAATAGATGATAAGACACATTTAGATAGTGTTAACATATTGCATTTAGATAGATTTAGATATAATAAAGTGCATAAGTTAGAATAGTTTTCATGTTTTCATTATGTTTCCATTAGAGTCGGAATCTACGAGATTTGTGCATGATTTCAGGTGATCGTAAAGAGATGAAGCTAAGATCGAGTCAATGTTGGAAGATTGGACGAGAATAGAAGAGCACGAGAGCCGATGAGGGGAGCTAAACATGTAAAGGATGGGGGCTGTTCAGGTTGGCGACGCTGCACTAAAACGAGTCGTTCGAAGGTTGTAGTTACCGGATCGGGGCGTACTTATACTTGTTGGAAAGAGGATTCGAAGACCTACAACTTTCATATTTACGACTTTTCCAAATTCGGCCTTGAAAACAGCGAAATCTGGACATCAAGATTGCTGCAGACAAAGAACTCGGGTGGGTCAAGATGAAACTCGGCCGAGTTGTTGGTGCACCCGAGTTTTGTTCCGAGTGCAAGAACCACCTGTTTCTTTGTGTTAATTAATTTTTAATTGCAATTTCAATTAAGGGGTACATGAAACATTAGTGGAGAGAAACAAAAAGTCTGGTGTTGGTTTTAGTTTTGAAAGGGGGGTGGAACCACGAACAGTAGAAGCACCATTGGAGACTTTGTGGATTGTGATTTTCTTCGATTATGAACAACTAAACTTCTTTGCTCGGGGAAATTAATCGAAGCTTCAGATTTTTTATTTCATTGTGAGATTTCTATTCCTAATACTCTTCTTTGAATATTATCAATTCTTTGCGCTGATTGTTTAGGGTTTTCGTGAATTTCCGTTAGTCTGATCAACTGATGCCTTTTCATGATAACCTATAGCTAGATATAGGTAATTTCTGGTTGAATTATCTATATTATTGTGTAGCAAAATATGAATATCTGAAACTGGTTGATTTAGGGATTTGTATGAAGAATTGATTTGCAATTGATGCAATAACTGGTTGTGCGCGTCAATTGTCTTTGTTGATTTCTTTTAAGCTTAATCGATTATTGAATTGAATCTTGATAGTTTCAAGATTGTTTGATAATTAGGGTTTTCAGGGTCTGGTTGTCCTGTTAACTAGATTTGATAAGGAATTGGATTCAAAAGACATAGTCTTTCCACAACAAAGTATTCAAGATGAAATTATCTTTTCGATTTCGATGATCAATGAACAAACCTGGTTGCTGAGATTGGTTGACCTAAGCTATTTCCCTCATATTTATTCACTAAATCTGTTTTATCTTGTTATTTTTGTTTACTTTTGTTTCTTAGATAGTTAGTTCAAACCATCAAAATCCCCCCTCTTTGTTTCTTGTTTTTGTTGACACACTTGACTTACATATAAATCGTTGACTCTCTGTGGGATCGACCCGTACTTGCCAAACTATATTAGTTAGGTTAGTCGGTTATGTTTGATAGGATTTAAGGCGACTAAAAATCTTCTGTCAATAGATCATATATACATAACTCTTACTCCGTATTATATATTACGTTAATAAATTTGAGCCATTAAATTAGGAACATCAACAAATAAGATTAAAAGTAACTTGTGATTATTCGGTGATACTGTATAATTATTTGTTAAATGAAATTATTCGGTAGTACTGGGTGATTATTCGTTACAATAAAATATGCACTTTTTTACATTTTTTTTATAGACGAATAATTACATTATTATGGACTAATTAATAATCACGTGTAAACAAATAAATAATTATAAGAAAACAGATGAATAATATACATACACGATAAGACTATGTATTGTATACACCGAAATCAACCTCTATCTACATATAAGTGAAATCACATAAATCTAAAAATAGAGAACAAGAAGGGTGAACTTGATATTGGTCCAAATCACTCATATTTGCAAACCGGAACCAAGCTCTTACATTGATACCACACGGCACACCATAAAGGTTTGTGAGGAGGTTATCAAATTTAGAAGGTAAACCAAAGGTAAGTGAAATCACATTATGTGCAATTTCTTATTTCTAATAAAGATTTGCTTTTCCAAAGAAATCCAAACAATTACATTGACCAGGTTTCCTTTTTTAAGTTTGTGTATAATTGTGCCCATCTTATAAAGCTTTGTCATTTCCATCAAGAGCTTATGGGGCAAGTAAACTCAAAATGTTCCAAAAATAGCAATTAAAAACTATCATCATCCAATGTCAATTTCCAATTCTTACATTGCCTTTTCATCAATATAGTATATGATATGCACACATATAAGCGTGAATTTATTTTTATTAGATAAGAATTCGAGTTCAGACATATCTGAAACTCGAAGCCGGTCAAGCGTGAATATATCAATTTTTAAAAATTTGAAAAACTTATCATTTTATTTTATTAATACATTTTTTAGAAAATCAATAAATTATAAATATATTATTATATCTTTGTTTTTTTTTTCACATCCTAGAAAACAATGTAGTAATTAATAATGAGGGCATTTTCAATTAAAAAAGAAATTACAATACTTATAATAATATTTTTTTGTGAATAAAATAACAATAAAAGGGTAATGAATTGTGAACCATGGGGTGAAAAGGGGTGGATATCTCTTCATCGCTGACAGTGACCAAAACCAAAACCACTTACCTCCCAATGAAGATTTCTCTCACACATGTGGAGTTTTTATTTTATTTATTTATTTTGCCCCCAAAAATGAATTCCATTAATTATATATCATAATCATAATATTAATTAATAATTATTCTGGAATTGTTTTTCATCTCCACCATCTCTGTAACCCACTTTCCTCTCTTCCCACCATTTTATCGTCTTTACAGCAACGCCACTCACAAGCATCCGATATCACTAAATTAATGCATTGCATTCAAAGTGGGTAGATAGAGACTGTGTGTGAGAGAGAGAGAGACAAAGAGAGAGGCGATCAAGTCAAGTGTGGGGGCACTTGTGTTGTGAATTATCTCAAGAATCTGATTTTAATTCTCCTTTTCAATTCCCTTCCATTGAATTTCTGAATCGAAAACCACTTTCAGAGTTTCTGTAGCATTTTCCTTTTAATTTTAATTTTAATTTTTCCACAAAGAAAAAAGCAAAGTCTATTGCTTGCATTTGTTGGGTCACCTGCCTCGTTTTCTCCCTTGCAAGTTGCAACTAACTCTTTCTGTTTTCGTTCATCGCAAACCAGTCATCTTACTTCCTTCCTCGCCCTCTTTCATGGCTGTTTAGAGGACAGCTGGAGAATTCACAATTTGCCAATTTCAGTCGCTTCCTAAACCCGATTTGAGTCCCTTGCCGCATAAGTTTTGATTGATTTCGCTCCAAGAAAGTTAGGTTGATTTTTCGTAGAAAGTTTTCTTTTCCAGAGTCGTTATCCAATCAGAGCATTTCGCACGAAACCTACTCACCTTCTCTGTGTTATTCCGCGTTCCGCCGGCTCTGTTGTTCAATCTTATCTCTCTGACGTAATTGATTTCGCTAAACCTAATTGCAATTGTCAAACGAACTCTTTGTTTTTTTTGGGAATAAATTAGTGGTCACAATCAAATCCGATTTTCGAAAATTTTCCGATCAATCGAATAATCTCCCGCTAAATTTCTACGAAGATCTCCCGCTCTGGTTAGTAAAGCAAATCTGATTGAGAGAGGAGGTTGGTGGAATTGAGAGATTTCCTTCAGAAAAAAGGGGAAATCATGTCGGCCGAATTGGTCGGGATCGAGCAATGGAGGGAGTATTTCCGGACGGCAAACTCTGATATCTTCGAGATAATCGAGAAGGGGATAATGGTGGCCGCTTCTGATTGCCCCAAGGAGTTCAAATTGAGGAGAGATCGAATCGCGGAGATCCTCTTCACGACTCGGCTAACTCGGTGCACGCAGTGCGACAAGGTAGAGCTATCGGTGCCGGAATTCGCGGAGAGCGGGAGAGCGGCGCGGTCCGAGGTCGACGGCACCGGCGGCAGCAAAGAGAGCAAGGCTAACAGTATCAGAGATGGCCAACTGGATGTGAAGTTGAACCAAGTGAGCAATTACAGCTTCGGAGAAGCAGAAGCCCTCACAGACGAGATCGAAGAAGAGGGATTGGTGTTGGATGAGGTTCTGAGGATCAAGGAAGTTCTGAAGCATTTTCAGGATGAGGTTTGCTCTTTTCCACTTCTTGTTCTCAGAAATTGCATAGTTTCCTGTTTCTGATTCATGGAAGTTGTAGAGCTGAACTCTGCAATCTCCATAAATTGAATTGAATCTTACTCCATTTTGTATTGAATGGCAGTCTGATTCGGTGCTGTATGAATCGCTGAGGCGGCTGCAGTTGATGCAATTGACAGTTGATATCTTGAAGGTTTGATTCAGTTTCAGTTGAGGATCAAAATGCTTAGAGGCTGTAAATGAGTTGGGGTTTGTTAACATTGGGGGATTCTTTTTTCAGGCTACAGAGATTGGCAAGACTGTAAATGGTATTAGGAGACATGGCGCGAAACAGATTCGTCATCTTGCTCGCGAACTGATTGAGTAAGGAACTAACTTTTGCTCTTACTGATAAGGAATTTAGTTATAGAAATGGAATAAACAAGCTGCTGCTTGATATGAAGAAGCAATTTGCTTGGTTGATTCGGACTGAAGTAGTAATCTTAAGCCATGATCATTCAATTTTTTTTGGTAATGATTTCGTGTTGTTTTGTTGGCGACAGTGAATGGAAAGCCATCGTAGACGAGTGGGTGCAAGCCACACAAGAGACTAGACCACAGCCTGCAGGTAGGGATAGTTGTTTTCAGGTTTACATTGTACTGGAAATATGTAATTCTTTGTACTTTCACTTGATATGAAACTCAATTTGGTTTAATGATCTTGTGTGATAGAATCAGAAGAAGGGACGCCGGACTCTGTCCATCCTTCTATTGATTACGAAGATGGGCTTCCCTCTCCTCCAATGGACGATTGCGCCTTCTTCACCACACAGAACATAGATTTTGCACAGGTACATATATTGGAAACTTTAATTTACTTCGAAAGTTCATTTGATGCTTGAAGATTGACTTCACTTTGCCTTCTCTTCCGGGATGCGTTGTCCAATGACATGAAGTTCTTTGATGGCATGGATGATGATGGAAGTGAGTGGAACTTCCGATTCTTTGCACTCCTATGTTGGCTTTATGATATTCGATAATAATGATTTTGATTGGTGTATGTTCTTTCAGATCCGCGAAATAGTGGCGAATTGAACAAGAACCGAGAGAATTATGGAAGGAGGCCTCCTACAGTCAAGCCAGATGTTCCGAAGCATAAGGAACATCCTGCTAAGGAGCAAGCTATCCTACCCAAGGAACACAAGGTTCAGCAGATGAAACAAGAATCCCTCACCAAGCCGAGCAATAGGCCATTGAACACTGCATCTGGACCTGGCAGACCCGTAAAACCTAATGGGGATCAAAGGATTAATTCCGTGCATAAGCTTCAACAAGGATCCGACAAACCCAATATCCCAAGGAGGCCTGTCCTTCAACAAGAGGTACCATCATTAAAATCAGAAAGCTTTAGTGTAAGAGTATTGATGAACTCGGATTCTGATATTGTCGTTCCTTAATTCTTGCTTGTTCAGAGAACAAGGTGTTCAAATGAGGATCCTGTCCAAGTCAAGCTAGAGGCCACAAAAAGGAAGCTGCAAGAACGATATCAGGAAGCGGAGAAGGGTATGTTTAGTTTTATTACAAGCTCGAAACATTGTTTATGCAACATTCTGAAGCCATCTTTGGTACGTCAGAAGTGCATTTGTAGCGCAGTGTCTCATGGAAGTGATCTTTGTTATATGTAACAGCCAAGAAGCAGAGGACGATACAAGTCATGGAGCTACATGACCTTCCCAAGCAGTCCCTTGCTCAAAGAAATTTCCAAAAGTTCGGAAATTTTAACAGGAACTGGGCAAACACGCGGAAATGAATCCTCTTGAGCTGTTTTCCTGCCCCTTTTCATTACACTACTGCGACCTCAGGCTAAGCTGATTCACCATTTTGGAGACTATTTCTCGGCCTCCTCCACCTGCTTATCCGAGAAGTTCACTTTCACATAGAGTGCGCCTTCAGCTCTCCGCAACACCAAAGTTAAAGGTTCGTAACGCGGGCTAAACACAATCCCATATAAGTAATATAACCCTTTAGAGATTTGCTATATGGAGAGTCCTGATCTGCCTGAGTCTTGAAATATTAACATTGTTAGATAAGGGTTTTTTCACCCCTGTAACTTAGCAGCTGTTGTAGTCTGTAACAATTGCTTTGCACAGAGAATAGCATCTAAGAAGTTAGTTGTATGTATATATACATAATAACCTGAAATGAAATAAAAATAAAATTACATTTTCAATTGTCTTTTAGACTGATAGTTGGAGTCTTGTAGATCTCCAAAGGCCAATTTGGAATGATATACATTCTTTTGACCTGATCAAATCAGTGGGTTGAACAGCCCTTCTTGGAATCTTTATTATATTAAATTATGTTATTTTAATATTTGTGGCCTTTTGGAGGGGTGGTTGTTGAAATGAAGGGTAGGCAACATCCAAGAAAGATCCTCTTGAAGATGCTGAATTACTTTTCAAGTAAATCTGGTGAGCATCAATTATCTATCCATTACATTTCAATTTCGTATCGAATTGGTCTAATAAAAGATAAAAATACTTTCGTATAAGTTTTAAAGGTGCAAGTTAAGAGAATTTAAACTCATTTTTTTTAACAACGGAGAAAAGTATTTAAATGTAATGTTGAAAAAGGGGATAAATGATTAAGGGGAGTGATTGCAATCACTCACCTAACTCTTTTTGTGCTTAATGCTTATCCACTGAAACTTATGCATAGTATATGTGGAATTATATGTTGATCCACTACGTTTAGCTCTATTAATTACTCCGTATAAGATTTTTTTTGAGCAAGTGTTTTGGATCCACATCTTGATTATTATTTTTTTTAAAAAATTGTGAATAAAAGTCCTCATATTTTATTCGAATTTTTTTAGAATAGGTATAAAAGAATATAATAAACATTGGGTGATATTCTAGATTTGTTTTTTTAGCTTTGATTTGATAAGAATATATACCTTTTTGGCTGTATAAGATTACATACGAATCTGACTACATTTTACCATTTTCTTGAAGCCTTAAAAGTATAACTATCAAATTAACTCTGACTTAATTAAAGCCTTAATTTTTAATTTAGTCGGTAAGTAACTAGTAAGGATGTTTAAATTTGGGACCCTTTCTCCCACTATAATGGTTTATTGCCTGTTGTTGCAAATCAAAAGATTTAAAATAAAATATAAGTTGTATTTGTTGCTGCAATTGTTGAGAGCTTTATTTATTATTACTAACAAATCTTCGGTGAATAAAAAAATTACATGTTGCTATTTTTACTCATAATTTTGAACACAACTATTTTATATATATATATACCCTGTCATTCTTGATTTATACGTTTGTAACTCAAGAAACGAAAGATTTAATTTTTTTTTTTAATTATGAATGTAAATAATAAAATTTAAAGGTATAAACATCTACACCAAAAATTACTTATTACCCGTACGTAATATTTGGAATATGAAATGCAAGTCCACATTTTTTTGATCGAGAAAATGCAAGTCCACGTTAATCAGTTGTTAAATTGATTTATGGGTGGGGCGTTGGTTGAACAAAAACATGTGGCTTTACATTGACCAATTACTTCGCCTCTCTCTCTCTCTCTCTTACCGGGAAAATGAAAGGAAAAAACAAGTCAAAGAACAACGCGTGTTGGACCCACGGCGCACGTGTTTCCTTTGCTAATTGCCATTCATGTTCTTACTTATATTAATTCTTTTGCACCATCAATAATTATCCATAGTAAACTTAGCCTATCAATGTTATTAGCTAGGATCGAGATAGGATTGAATCGAGTAAGGTTTTTGGGATTGGATTGTAAAGATTGTAAGATCTTACAAATAAAGTAAAATAAAATATACAATGGAGTATAATAAAAACAAATCATACCAAGCAAATATTTAGATTTAAAAATAAAAAAGCAAAAAACTTAAAATAATACTACCTTCGTTCGGAAAAACTTGACACTTTACTATTTATGCACGCTTTTTTAGGAGATAAAAACTATATAAAATATCTAATTTTTTTAACAACTTCGTAGTTATTATTAATAAGTACAAAATTGTTAAAAAAAATTTATAAAAAAATGAATATTTTATATAATTTTTATCGTTCTAAAAAAGCGTGCATGAATAGTAAACGACAAGTTTTACCGAACGGAGAGAGTATCATTTATATTTCATACTAATTCAAGGTTAACGTCTCAAAAAGGTATAATAGCTATAGCACATAACATATATCCATTGAATAAACTAATATGTTCATATTGATATTACAATATAATCCATAATTAAGGGAGACAAATCATACAATTCTTCAATTACTATATCCAGTGCTCTAAAAATGACACCTAAGCGTCACTGAGGCGCTAGGCAGGAGG
This sequence comes from Persicaria maculosa, assembly GCA_963922045.1. Classification (NCBI taxonomy): domain Eukaryota; kingdom Viridiplantae; phylum Streptophyta; class Magnoliopsida; order Caryophyllales; family Polygonaceae; genus Persicaria; species Persicaria maculosa. The sequence continues at coordinate 67,850,350 of OY998255.1, forward strand.
GGATCTAGGAATTTTTAAGACTAGGCAGACCTCTAGACGGCAATGTCAATCCCCCTAGACACCCACCTAGGCGTCGCCTAGTCCCGCCTAGACCGACGATTATTCAATTTTAGTTTTTAGGCATGTAATTAGTCAACTTATGGCTTTTTTATCCCCCGAGTCAAGATATATATGTTTTTGAGTCGAACCTATGATTTTGGATTTTAGTAGGTTTAGAGTCATTAGTCAAGCGCGTACTTTTGTGTTTATTTACTTTAATGTAATTAGTTAAGCACCACAAATTTGGGTTTATGAGTGATATTATGGATTGTTATGACATTATATGAATTATTGATATGTGTTATACGTTAAAAGATAAGGAAATAATCAAGTTTGTTCTAAGTCCGCCTATGCGCCGTCTAGGCACCCACCTAGCCACCTAGCACCTTATAGAACATTGACCATATCGAGGTGATTATAACCACGATATATGAAGAAATTGAATTTTAGGGTTGATGGCCGACTGATTCTCAATCTCTCCGAGGAGAGGCAATGAATGAGGAAAAAAATTAAACCCTTAATATTCACAAATTCACAACTCACACTAAATAGGGAAATGAGCTAGGGAAAAAATAAGGGTTATTCGAGCATGAGTTTCAGTGTTGAGCTTAAATTATACCCTTAAATCATCACTACATAGAATCTTACGATCCTAACCCGATCCTAACACTAACGAGCATTTACCTACAATCTTAATCAGGAACTGGCTAGAATCATACGATTGTAAAATCCAATCGTTCTGAATTACGATCCTAATAACTATGCTCTTAATAAATCATGAAATAATTAAATTATTCTATTATATTGATCAAATAATTTACTACTACTATTATTTTATAATTGGATTTTCTAACATAATCTATATGTTAAAGTTATAGGTTAAAAAGTTATTAATATTAATAAAAAGATATTTCTATAGACATTTTTATAATGTGACTAGTCAGTCTGATCGATACATCCACCCATAATACTTATTAATCCAGAAGCAACCCTTTTATTAAAATTTACATCACGTGTGTCTATCCTTGAGCAACTCTAAAAAGTCCAATCTTGCAACGCGTTCTCTCTTCAACCATTCGTTCACTCTGTAGAAGCTAAATTTGAAGTTACCATGAATTTCTCTTCCATGTTCTTCCCCAAAGGTAAGTTCTTCCTCATAATTGATTGGGGTTTTTGGTTTGGAGGATTGGCGCGATCGGGGAGTGGCCGGAGGGTTGTCGGTGGGCGGCGCCGTTGTCAGTGAGTAACAGGAAGCGGCAATCAGGTGGAGGGTAGAGGAGGTCGAGTCGGGGGAGGTAGATTCAGTAGGGTACGGCGGGAAGAGAACAAATCGACTCAACTTGGTTGTTGATCGTTCGACGTTGGGGCAGATGAGGGTGACGAATCTCACCTTTCACGTGTTGTCGTCCGTTGCTCAGTCAGAGACTGCCTCCGCCTTGACTATTGTCTCCTCACCGCAAATCTCCACCATCGCGTAATGTCAGCGTTGTCTTCAATCATCTAATCTCCTCCGCAGACAAAGCATAAACTCCATGGATTCAAAAATTTCTTATCCTCTTAATTTATTTGTTCTAACCTAATTTTCATATTTGAATTGGTTTTGTTACATTTGTGAGGGTTTTGATATTGCGTGAGGGTTTTCTCCACCGGGTAACGGCTAGTCGGTCTTAATATATTATGTCGTCAAGTGCAACTAATAAATAATATTGCATTGCGTGACCAGACAGTTGCACTTTAGGAGTGTGTGGAAGATACAAAATGTATCCCACAATTGAATTATGTAAAATCCAAGCCTAATATATAAGTCGGTGGACAATTTTTTCTATTAATTTGCAATTGGTTTTTATGATAGGAACCCATTGACTTTGTGAGTTCGACTTGATTAGCGTATGATGGACATTGATGCTCGTGTGACTCCCTATTAACTAAATTACGTGAATTACGTCAATCAAGTAGATGTTGGATGTCGGCATATATTATGATTTAAGTCGAGTTGAGAAATGTTAACGTGGACCTTTTAACATTACTATATGACACGAGGAACTGAAATACTATCAATTCGAACATAACCGATGATCTTGTACGAGTTTAGACAGGATTTAGATTGGACTTATCTATAAAAATGTCTAAAATTACGTATTTAATCAAAATAAATAAACTTTTTTCTTTTGATTCAAAAACACTTTAAAAATGTTACTCCGTATTAATTTGACACTTTTGACACAATGTTATATGAAACTAATCCATAGTATTATTTGTTGTTGTTGTTGGTGCGTCTCAGACTCAGTGGTGGAGGTTGGTGGACACTTAATTGGGACACATTGCAAACATTTCAAATCCATTAACAAAATATTGAAAATGAGATACAAAAGGACAAGTTTTACTTGCTTTTTTTTTTTTGTTTTTTTTTTGATGTTGTATTTTTCCAGTCTATTGACTTACCAAGAGATATGTCAAACTCTTTAGTCTTTCTAATTAGAAATTTTTTGCAAAACAGACACTTTATTTGGACGTATTTGCAAAATAGCCATTGATTGGGACAATTTAGCAAAATAGCCGCTATTTATACCTATTCTCGCTTGTACGGACATTATTTTCTGTTTTTCCAAATCCGAACTCTCTCTCTGCTACCAAACTCTCTCTTTGCGCTCTCCAACTGACCGCCGGCGCCGGCGCCTTCGCCGCCTCGGTCTGACCACCTTCGCCGATATTCATCGACTCACCGCGTTCGCCCTGTCTATCCGCCTTCGCGCACCTTCCTCCTCTGGTAAGTGGCTCTCGATCTCAAGCTCTAATCTCACCGACTCTCTCCTCCGGCCACCGCTCTAATCTCTCATCTCTCAATTGCAGATGCTGGAGTAACTGTCGATATATCTGGAATAGACCTATCTCGTTGAGCCGCAGCTCTCGCCGAGTCTCTCCTCCTTCGCTCTGTCTCGCTGCTCGTCTCGTCTAGGTTTACACTGAACCTCACCTTCTTCGATCCCTTCCAGTACTTGTTTCTTCGATCTGTTTCCTTCCATATTTCTTTGTTGATGCGTGGAGATCTTGTATTGATAGTCATAGATGATATGCTATCGCTATTTGCTAGTTCAATAAGCTTGATGCTTCGATTCTTCCTTCCAAGAGATTCTGTCCTACTGGCATCGATTCTGTCCTACTGGCATCTAGGATCCTACATATACATATCCCTTGTCTTCCAAGTGGAATGTTCACTTTGTTAGACCATATTTCTGGTTTATGTTTTGCTTTAAATTCCTTTCTGAACTACAGATTTATATTTTTAGGGATGCTATGTTGGAGATGCTGGGTTAGCTGTTGTTGGAGAATGTTGCAAAAGAAAATTGAGGATTTAAATATGCGGTTTTGTGAAGGTTTAACTGATATTGGGTTAGGACAGTTTGCTTCAGGTTGTGGAATGACTTTAAAATCTCTTGGCTTAGCTGCTTGTCAAAGAATAACTGATACTGGCTTAGATGCAGTAGGATCTCATTGTAGAAATCTCGAGACCATGTCTGTGGATTCAGAGTTTATTCACAATAAAGGGGTCCTTGCTATTGCAAAAGGCTGTCGGAACCTGAAGGTTCTGAAGTTGCACTGTCTAAATGTAACTGATGAGTCCTTAGTGGCTTACTAGAGCTGGAACACATGCAGAAATCAGCTGAATTCCTGAAATATGTATCAAGTACAAGCTCTGAGGATGGTACAGAGTGTGAAACAACAGCTTCTGGTCGCCAACCTGTTGGTTTTGACCAAAGTTTAAATGCTAGGTCATCAGCGCCTGCTCCTCCCCGAGCAATGCAGACTTTGAGCTGGAAACTGGTAAGATTTCGATTAAGGATACCATTTCCTACAAATCATGCCAACATTTACTGTTCCCTCCCATCCCTTAATAAAATAATTTGCTAATATGTTGCAGGCTCTTGAATATTTTGAGAAAATTCTACATGATCTAGATGTGATCTGTTCCTTCTCATTGGACCCGTCCTTAGAAAATGTACTTCGATTTGTTGTTCAATTCCAAAAGTTGCAACCTGATTTAGTTGCGAGAGCTCATCTTCAGGTGGATCCATTATTCACTCTTATCCCAGATATACAAATTGAAATATACCAAGGGTAAAAGAAAATGACGTTATTGTATATCCGATGACTTTTGACAGGTTCTTCTGGTTCAAGATGGAAAACTCTATGGGAGGGATTCTATTTTTAACATCATCTGCAAAGCTGCAGCTATACCTGATTCCTCGAAGCAGCCTGACTTGCAAAAGACTGAATCTTTTATGCAATTAGGACAGGTAAATCCTATTTTTGTACACTATTCTAATATACAAACATGAGCTAAGATGCTCATATAAGGATGTGTAGTGTTGAGCCTTAAATTGAACATCTTTTTTGCATGACTTGGATCTTGGAGTAGTTTATTGAACCCTTTCTGTTTCGAAAAAATAAAAATTCAGTCTTTTTTTTGGAAAAAAATAACCTTCTTGTGTGGATAATTTGGATGGTGAGATTATGCAAAGGTCAGAGACATTTAACAGAGCTAACTAGGATAGTGAATAAAATTGCTACTAGCAAGTCTCCTTATCCAGAAGCCACTCCGAGAGAGATTCATTTCACTTAGTGAAGTAAGATCTTATTACTGGCTACATCAACAGAGTTTTTATCTTGAGCATTAACCATAGCCTATTTCTACAAGTAGATGGATGTTGAGGAAGAAAACATCAGGCTGTATAGAGATACTGCAAATAGAATGTTGCTTGAGACCCCATTGCATGAAAAAGTTATGAGGGGGCACCCTATCCCCTTCCCCGAAAATAGGGGGCAATTTCTCATTTAGACCCATCTGTATATGAGATTATGAAATGGTCATTTCATCAAAATCTTGTTTTGGCTCCTTCATGTTCAAATTGATCTTCAATGATTTCAAATTTATACTACATGGCTTTGATTTTATGCTTCTGATTTGTGGCTCTTTTTTATAGTTTTATGTTTGCTTGCTGAAAGTCACCGATCTGTGTTTATAGGCTTTAGCAGTCACCGATCTCCAATGTCTCCATACAGAATTTGGAGGTCAGCAACTTTTCATATATACGATCTCTAAATCCTACCCTTAATCCATGATCCTATAATACATGACAAGTTCAGGTGTAGCTTACTCTATGAAATCTTCTATTATTATGCAGAGGGTCCTTGCAGACGCATTTTAGCTAGTTTGAGACATGACCACAAGTTAAACTTCCAGTACCATGGAAAAGTGTGACGACCAGAATGAGACTGATCCTCTGTGGACATATTGATTGTTCTACAGCAAAAACTCTACCATCCGGTATAATGAGTTAGTGTAGTAAAGCTTCTTGATTTGAAGAGTTATGCAAGGGGATAACTGGTAGCGGCCTGGCCTGTAAACAGAAGTCATTTTTTAGATGGTCACTTGAATTGAAAGCATGCACTACTGCATATCATCAAAGAGCCCGCGACCTAGTGTGACAGTTCCATGACCTGAGATTCGTCAAATTGATTGGTTCGTTTACTAGTTTTTGGGAATACGTGACGTATCTCCTCACAAGCTCACAATTTAGTCTATGATTGTATTGTCATTTTTGTGCTTGAATGGTTGAGGGAAATATGAAATATGTAATATCAAATTTTGGTAATTTAGGAGGTAACATTTCAAGTTTGTGGTTGCAGTTGTCAATTCGACACTCAACTCACGGCTAATAGCTTCATACATGTAGTGCAATATTGAAATGTGTAACATTCCTTTCTAGAAGTCTACATTGGATGTGCTGACACTGCAATGAATTACTTTGACCTCCCAAAAACACATGGAAATTGGGGGTAAACAAAACTGCTTGACTGTTCACATTATCTAATCTGTGCTAAATTGCCCTAAGAGCAAATCTGTTGACACTACCCAGCTGGTGTTACATACTTTTTCTTGAATTATACACTTATGCTCCCATTACAAAACTTGTATTAACTATATAAAACGGTCACCGTCTCATGCTTGTCGAAGGAGTCGATCTCATTCCGAAGTATCCGAGCTGCTATAAAGAACTACGTTAGATGCTAGTCAAATGCACATAGAAATGATCGGGATAGAATCACTATAAATTTAAAATCCAGTTTAAGAACCAAATTAGATTAAAAAGTGCAAGAATAATATTATAATATGCCCAAATTAGATTTTTAGTTTATGAAGAATTAAATTAGATTTTAGTTTGTATGAATAAAACTATAAATTTCATGAATAACACTATTAAATTTTAGAGTTGCACGACGCTCTTGTAAGAGGTGCACGACTCTGTTGTAAGAGTTGCACGATGCTGTTGTAAGAGTTGCACGACGCTCTTATTTTTGCTCAACAATTCTTTATTTTTGCACAACAATCGAGACTTGTGAAATTGTGTCTCCACATAATCTTATTTTTTGTAAATATAATTTTATACTTTTTAATAGATTATTGCACAACACGGTTTTATTTTTGCTCATCAATAGAGTAAAATTGCACAACATGGGGGATTGGTGAAATTTTGCTCTACACGAAACTAAAAGCTACTATATAATATAAACTTTTTTTATAGGATTTCATACTTATTGCCGATAAGCATGAAATTATATAAAAAAAAAATTAATTAAAAAATTGATATTGTTTTATAGTTTTTATCATCATAAAATAATCCAACCTAATAATAAATGAAATATTTTTGCACAACATGCTCTTATTTTTGCTCAACAATTCTTTATTTTTGCACAACAATCGAGACTTGTGAAATTGTGTCTCCTCATAATCTTATTTTTTGTAAATATAATTTTATACTTTTTAATAGATTATTGCACAACACGGTTTTATTTTTGCTCATTAATAGAGTAAAATTGCACAACATGGGGGATTGGTGAAATTTTGCTCTACACGAAACTAAAAGCTACTATATAATATAAACTTTTTTTATAGGATTTCATACTTATTGCTGATAAGCATGAAATTATATATATAAAAAATTAATTAAAAAATTGATATTGTTTTATAGTTTTTATCATCATAAAATAATCCAACCTAATAATAGATTATTGCACAACACATTCTTATTTTTGCTCATCAATAGAGTAAAATTGCACAACATGGGGGGATTGGTGGAAATGTGATCAACATTATCTTTAAGAGGTTGCACGACTCTGTTTTAAGAGTTGCACGACTCTGTTTTAAGAGTTGCACGACTCTGTTTTAAGAGTTGCACGACCCTGTTGTAAGAGTTGCACGACTCTGTTTTAAGAGTTGCACGACTCTGTTTTAAGAGTTGCACGACCCCGTTGTAAGAGCTGCACGACTCTGTTTTAAGAGCTGCACGACTCTGTTGTAAGAGTTGCACGACTCTGTTGTAAGAGTTGCACGACTTTGTTTTAAGAGTTGCACGACTCTGTTTTAAGAGTTGAACGACTCTGTTTTAAGAGTTCATGTGTCTCTCTACCTTTATAGGTTAATTTGCATGAACCAAAGTGAATAGAGGATACAATTCATGAACCAAAGTGAATAGAGCATCTTTTTAGATATTAAAGGTTGTGTCAGCGGTGTTTGCAATTTTAGTGCTGACAGAGTTATAAAGAAATAAAATTGATCAATACATTTTCATCATTAAAATTGCAAACACCGTTGACACTAGTTGTTTTCTTTGATTAATAAAATAGAAAAAGATGCTGACACTACAGTTGTGCAACTCTAAACTATGGTTGTGCAACTTTAAAATACATTTTAAGAACCAAATTAGATTAAAAAGTGCAAGAATAATATTATAATGCGACCAAATTAAATTTTTAGTTTAAGAAGAATTAAATTAGATATTAGTTTCTAAAATGTTTCTAAATTGAATACATAGATCTAGGTGGAGTCGAACCACCAACCTCTTGAACAACAATATGTCCAGATGCTCTTTCCTATTTGAGCTTATAGATCTTAACGCTAGGATATAATTATAAAATGCAAAAATAAGATTATAAAATGCACATATAGTATTTATTTGTGCACTATTTTATGGAATAATATTAATTTGTGCGCAAAAATATTGGAATAATAATAAAATGACGGTGCAAGAATAATAATTTAGATTTATAGAGTTGCACGACTATGTTTTAAGAGTTGCACGACTCTGTTGTAAGAGTTGCACGACTATGTTTTAAGAGTTGCACGACTCTGTTGTAAGAGTTGCACAACTCTGTGGTAAGAGTTGCACGACTCTGTTGTAAAAGTTGCACGACTCTGTTTGAAGAGTTGCACGACTCTGTTGTAAAAGTTGCACGACTCAGTTTTAAGCATTTTGGATTAAGATGCTTAACACTGATGCATGGTTTTAATTTTTCAACTATCCAAAACTGTAAATTAGTAATGCATATGACCGATTCTGATTCCACAAACCACAAAAACAGGATCGAACGAGGGCTCTTGCAAATGGAGACAGTTCAGGATTAAACCATGATTTCAGCTAAGATTCTAATGACAAGGGACTCTAGTGACAGTTAAGAGATCCAGCACCTGCACATATTGTATGAATACCAAAATATCCAAGCGCTGACAAAAGTAATTTGACATTGGGGCCAATAGAAACATCACATATCTACATATTGAACTGTCCTTGCAAATTCAGTGTTACAGAAACTAAAACCCTGAAACACAGTGATAGAGGAAGACACCAGAATGACCAGAGAAAAATAAACCTACAGACAACACTTCACACATATCTACATCCCAACTTTGTACTATATCTGCCGAATGACTCACGATTGATATGATGAAGATGCATCAGGTTGATGCTATTTATAATGAAATGAGGAGGTCAAAAGTCATTCTGATGTCTCAAAGCACCAAAATAAGCAGTCATTTCACAATATAACAAGCCAAAATATATAAGCATCTTCAGCAACAGTTTGCAATGAAGAAGATACAAGCTTATAGAAGCATAAGAGCACTACATAATGCAATGGCAAATATGTCATCACATTTAAGAACCCAAGTTGAATCTTTGCCTAGAACAGTAACAAATTCTCCAAGGAGGCCAGCATGGATAGCGAGCTACCTGCATATTTCCATAGTTCACAGCTTGATTGAAAGATCCTTAGTGAGTAAGTTGTCATATACTTGTCGTCGTGGGTGAGGTAAAAGAAGCTCCCGCTTTTCCCTAGAGAGAAAGCTGTCGCAGCGTGTCATTCCCACATATTGACAGCATATACTCTGATGCATCGACTTTGAACAACTTTCTAAGAGTCCTAAATTCAAGTATTTCAAGTTTAGATTGAACTCTGTTAGCTAAATTCATCTATGCCACTGATTTATGTGTATGTTCTTATGAAAGCGAAAATCACAAGACAAACCTGAAAACCAAAGGGCAGTAATCCTTCCATCTGAAATCACAGGATGAGTGAGGAGGAGTATACTTGGATCCCTCAAGAGGGAACTTAGTCCATACTTTTTCCTTCGGGTCAAAAGCTGAAGCCTTCAGATCAAACTACATGGCCGGACCAGGTCTTCCTACAGAATGCCTGCAAAGGCATATCAAACTGATTATTAAGCAGTAAGCAAAGAATCAAATTGAACAGAAGTGCTCATTGTAGGGACCTCCCAAGCTATGGTACCGAGTTTCATTTCCGAATTTCAGTACAAAAGTTGAATGAAATTTGGTTGACAAAGAGATAGAAGAAGTGATTTCAGACAGCAAGATTGTGATTCCTTCAATACCTTATCCCAAGCTGCAAATTGAGCATCAGATCATAGTTTTTGCGGCCTCTGTATATGGTCACACCTTGCTTCCTGGTCAGTTCTAAATAAGCTAAGATAGATTTCATATTTTTTTTTACTAAATGAATACAGATTCTTAGAAATAACATATTTTTGGTTTATAAAATTGCATTTAATCACTTGCAACAATATAAACACGGAATATGTATTAATAAGAGATATTTTGGACATTTTACATTTTTTCGCAAGTTAAAATGAGAGTGGCTAAATGCAATATCCAAAAACAAAGGATGGCTTTATGCAAAATGGCCTAAATAAGTTTAACCAAACTTTTAGAGCAGTTAAATGAAAGATGACAAATTTCATACCAAACATTAGAATGATAATGAAGTTTTGGTACCTTCTGCTGATGCCCTGAATTTGAGCAGTTCTAACAGCCAGACCGGCCATATATGCAATAACAAACGTTGTTTCTTTCAGTGGCGCATACCACCTTTAATGATATCAATGGCGCATACCATCAAGGCGGATGCCAACACGCCACTTTGTGGAAAGCTGCACACCATGTTAGGCAAAGAGGCGGCATCAAATCCCCTGGGCCCCTTCAGTATGGAGTAAGGGGAAACAATTAGTCAATGTCGTCTCAATTAGCATGTATGTCGCAGACATACATGCTAATTGGGATACAAGCTATCAATTCACAGTAGATTGGGATACAAGACTGCACTTGGAAAGTTGGAGGCTAGTCCTTCACGAAGATCCGTTTCCCTGCGTCATTTCAGCTCAACCTTTCTTTGGTAGTTTTGCATCTGATTCCAAAGAATGACAGACAAAATGTTCAAGATCACTAAAATCAATCAGTAGACAGTAAGTACAACAAACAAGAAGCATCAAAGTAGCAATTGCAACCTGTATCTCCCTGATCCGGTTGCTGATAAACCTGGCGTTCCTTTCAGCTCTGATGATCTCCTTCTCAGTCATCTCGCCGGTATCTTCCATCTTACCTGTTGGAAAGCAAGCTTTGTTCAACTTCACATTGATTAGTTGAAGTAAATTGCATAGAAATTACACAAAAACTGACCATATCTCTTCTCCATTCTCACAAGCAAGGGGCCAATTCTCTGCCTAATTGTGTACATTGTTCTACTGCACTCAGCATTTGCAAGAGCTAGCGAGAGACTGAGCATTCCTGAACGAAATTCATTTTAGGATAATACTCTCGAAAGACCTGCACCCGATGGAATGCTTTCTTGAAGAAATAGTAAGAAAATGAATGAATGAGACATGTTAGTTTTAGGAAAAAGTACCTCTATTCCATCCTGATTTATTTTAATCGACTGCTTCTTTTGAGTAATATAAGATGAGCAGCTTTGCCAAAGAAAGTATTGATCCCAGTTGCAATAACAACTGCTTCAATCTCACCTTGCTTACATGTTGAACCAGAGTAAACAGCGTCTCCGGGACTCTCTGTCATAGGAAGTGACTCTCCGGTTAGAGCAGACTACAAGCAACCGAAAAGATGTTAGAGCATAGTAAGCAGATCATTCATAGCACCTAGTTGATCACACGATACATAACCGGAAAAATTAGTCTTACCTGGTCAATCTTTAGAGGATCTCCGTGTGGAAGACGTGCATCAGCTGGAACAATATTGCCAAGCTTGATGCTGATTATGTCCCCAGGAACCAACATGGATGCATCGTCTTTGCTCCAGGTTCCATTTCAGAGAGCCTAAACAGTAAACACCAGGAAAAAAAAAGCATCAGATTTATACATCACACACAATATCAGGCAAAAATGTGGTATGTTTATTTGATTCAGACCTTGGCTTGAGGTGCTAGCTGAGCCATGAGAGCAGCAGTCGCGTCACCAGCATTATTCTCTTCGATGAAACTGATGGTGGAGTTGACAATAAGCAGAACAATGATACCAACAAAGTCATGGTAATCCGGACCTTTTCCCTACACCGAACCAACCCAAGTTTTGTGCATTCTGAATCTTTTGTGGAGCTGCTGAAAATGGTAGAAACACCAATGCAAAATGCAACTTACACCCCAAAAGACCAAATGCCATCATATAAGTCATTTACAAGTTGTTGATGAAGAAAGCAGATCTGTCAATTCAACGAGTTTAGGTGAGAACCTTGCTACTGAACTAAGTAAAGCAACAGAAGAGTCAGCAGAATCAGCGACAGAATTCTAGTTGCACAAGAAAGCTTCAATAAGCAATATGGGACCAAGTTTCTCATTTGACAATGTGTGCTCACGTTATGTTCTTGAAGGAGAAGAAATGGTTTTCCAGAGACTGACTAAAAAGTACCTCTTTCTTCTCTGAGACAGGTACTGGTGCCACTAGATCTTCAAATTTTGGTAAATCTGGAGGAGCAAGTCTACCTTCTTGAAGTTCCTTATCTTGACAAGTGCTGCCCAAAGTAAACCACTGTGCAATAGGGTATAACGAAGCAATGGTATTAAGAGTTTCAGCAAGCACAAATTGCTTAATTTTGATCCCTTGTGATCAGATCATCCACCACTGTGCAATAGGGCTTAACAAAAAGGTTGATTTCAGTAGGAAGTTGGCTAAGTCCATAAATTAAGGATCACCTACTTGAATTCATTACACAACTAAGAAGAACCTTAATATTCATAATAGTAAAGGTTCAATTAGAAAGAGCAAATGATCATCATTAACAGTGAGTCACAAGCTCGAACAAGTCCGATTACACACTGCATACTACATACCATAGATCATCATGCAGAATCAAAGAACGCCAAGCATTCCAATTTGACTGAACAAAATTAGAAGTCCTTTGCAGATTTTCGACCTGGACAATGCAATGTGCCCAAACTGCATTTGAAGCACAGAGTTGTGCATTTGAAGCACACCGATATAAAAACTCAAAAAGCGCTGACACGGAAAAAAAATGCAATTTTAGTATGAATGTGCAATTTTAGAACTTAGATGTGCAATCTAATCAAGATATACCAAACGGAATAATAAGAAACAAAAAGCAAGTAATACAGGGAGAAAAATGCAAAAGCTGGACAGTTGTGCAACTCTAGGCTCGAGTTGTGCAACTCTAGGCTCGAGTTGTGCAACTCTAGGCTCGAGCAGCAGACTGTTCTCAGGATTTGCGAAACAGTCATTTGGCCCTGAAGAAAGAATATAATTTGAATGTCTAAATACAAAAAAAAATGATTTTAGGAGAACATTCACAGCATAACAGCTCATTCTTTCAGAGTATGGTCAGAAAGCCTAGGACTAAGCTCATCACACCACTTCTTCAGCATCATCAATTTATTGGCATACTGTTCAAGCAATGTTTTCGGATCAAAGTGTTCATCCAACTTAAGTTTTAGCACCGAGAATATGATTACTAAGGATAATGGGAAAAGATGAACAAGAAAGCAATGTAAACTGCACATGAAGAAAGAGTTCAGTATAATGCATAGTAGAAACAAGCACTGTTCTAAGCAAATCAACTAGACAAGCTAGACAAACACAGATATAGCAAAAACGAGCATAAATCGTCACAGATTCGAATGGAGAATTCAAAATTGTATCCGATACATCAAAAATCAAAGAAAATTTGCGCCTTCGGCGCAAATTTTATGTGATTCCATTGCAGTAATCACTGCAGACTTCAAAATCGTCTCCAACACTTCAAAAATCGAAAATGAATACAGTATGCAATCAAGCTGAATTTCCTTTCAATCAACACAAATAGCAGTTTCTGGACAAAAATCAGTATGCAATCAAGCTGAATACAATACAATATATAGCACACAGAGCTTACCAATGAAATCGGAGATGAGGCGACCATCGGAGAAGCTTTGAGTACACTGCTACTATACAATTCACACAGAAGAGCCGCTACCTCACACAGATCATCACAGACAAAATCAATTTCCTTATCAATCGATCTCCGATCGATTGAAGCACATGGTATAGGTGCAGCAAGAAAGCAAATTGAAAGGGGAAAACAGAAGATATACTCGATTACCAGTTCAGAGCTATCATTTTTGCCGTATATGAAGATGCAATGTACAGTCGGAAGAAAAAATTCGAGTTCCTTATCAATCGATCTTCGATCGATTGATAAAGAACTCAAACACAGCAGAAGGATCGAGGGAGCGCCGAAGTGCAAAAGCAAAAAAAAAAAACTCTCCAATGGATGTACAGATCTGATCGAAACGGACGAGAACGAGGAGGTGCGACGGGAGAGTAGATCTGAGCAGCTTCGGGAGACCAGATCGACGGGAGGTGCGACGGAGATCGGAGGAGGAGAAGCGCGGAGGATGGGAGGAGAGCGCGTTCCGAGAGGGAGAGCGCGGAGGAGAGACGCGTGGGAGGAGAGAGAAAGGGTTTTTATTGCGTCCATTTTGCAAAAATGTCCCAAAACGCGGCTATTTCGCAAAATCAGCCCAATTTCGTGGCTATTTTGCAAAACCCCCCTTCTAATTAATACATTTGAAAAGATTATTCTAAACTTCTGTTAAAATTTTGAATTTGGAAAGGGTTGTCCTTGGCAATTGGCAGCTATGATGGTCGAGCACTGGAGCCCAATAACCGTGTTTGGGGTTTTACCGGTTAGGCCATGAAATCTCCGTTTGGGGATTTTACTGCTATTTTGATAACTTCTTCGGATCCAATTTATACCTCACATGCTTGCTTCCAATTTATAACTTTTTAAATAAAATATTAATAACATAACAAATCTATATCTATATGAGTATATGACTATCTTTATATCTATATATCGGCACATGAAGAGATGACATGTGGTGATAATGGAATGGGTAACACGTGCTAGTTTTGCAAATATTTACAAAATCTATATATGTTTGCAATTTTTTGTTGAGTTGGTCTAATTTTGCAAATCACCATATAAAATATTAAAATTATTTGTTTTTGACAAGGTAAGAATTTGTATTACCAAACCTATTGTCAAGTAATTTGAGAGGCAAAAAAAATCAGCCGATGACAAATTAACTATCATGAAACAAGGAACAACCAACACAGAAACAACAACTGATAAAGAAGTACAAACATGGAAGCTTAATTCCTCACAATTATACATCCAAACGTGCATAATAATCTCAAACATATATAATCACACAGCTTTGATAAATCAAAATTGAACTGAAATGAATAATATATAATGAACATACGATGAAGTCTTATCTTGTAATTAATCAATCAAACACACACCTTTGCCGAATGCCAAATGCCAATATATGTAAAGGCAATTATAGATCGAGAGTGTCCTCACAGATTGAAAGAGTCGAGCAGCATCCACCTTCCTTCTTCAACTTGAAAGGAGTTCCATTTGAAGCTTTCATAGTCTTCACTTGCTTTGTTGTTGGATACAACCAGTGATCACCATACACAGATTGTACGAATGTGTGAGATGAGATTCCAGTCTTCTCCTATTTCTCTTTCGCACCTCGACCTCATAATAGGGTTGCAATATGAGATCCATAGTACTTGAAGGCCGTTGAGTGCTTCGATGCCTCTCGGAAGAGTAGATAAATTAACACAGCCATTTATTATTAGCTTCAATAGTGAAGTGCAGTGTTGCAAGCCATCAGGAAAATGCTCCATGAGAGGAAGGTCCTGGATGCTCAAATACTGAAGGTTTCTTAAGCCATTCAATCCTTTCCATCCACTCAAGCTTAGCTTTTCACAATCATGAATACGTAAATCCTCAAGAGCAGTCAGGAGTTGAATGCTATTTGGAAGGGAGGCCAAATTAGGACAATTAATGATACTTAGGACACGAAGGGTGGTTAGGCTCCCAATTTTCTCTGACAAGGATGTTAAATATGCACAGCCACGGATTGTAATCTTGAGTATGGAGGTCCAACCATGATAACATGTCTCCAGACAACTATCAAGCTTTGATGTAAAATACAAATACCTCAAGCTTATCCATCTGTGCAACTTCCTTGGAAACACTTCTAACTGCGTACACTCATCAACAATCAATGTTTGCAGATTGACTAATTTGGACATTGAATCAGGGAGCCTCTTAAGTTTGTTGTTCCTGAACAAGATAAGAAACCTGAGATGCTTCAAATCCCCAATTGAGTTTGGCAACTCCTCAAACTCAAAACCAACAAGTGATAAGATGCGTAGACACCTAAATTTAGAGTTGAGATTATGTAGAAAAGATGTGCTCACCGGACCCCTATTTTTGCTATAAAACTGGAATGATCTAGCCTTCTTTGCTGTTAGGAGTTGGCAAGGAAATTCTCTTTCAAAGCCGTTATCTTCCGTCCATACTAAGTGCTTAATTCTCGGCGAGACTCTGTGTTTGTCAAAGCTCACAAAAGCCGTCTCCTCCCCAGCAACATATTTTCCTAATTCGTGAACCAAGTCATGTGTTTGGAATGCATTCCCAATGTTAAAAATTTTACTTGAATCCAATAAATCGAGCTCTTTTGATAACCTGGTGGGATCTTTTGCTTGTTTCAATTCAGCTTGGTAAAATTGAGCAGCACGGACCACTTCAAAGAAAGACCTCGACACAAGTTCGTTAAAATATATAGTTCCAATCTCTTCAATGGTTCCATTCATCTCCCTAGATTCTGTCAGTCCTAGTGCCATCCAACATTGTACCATCCATTCCCTATAAAAGTGGTCATTTATGGGTCTCGTAGAACAAAAGGCAAAGCAGGTTTTTAAAAAAGAGGGCAACTGATCAAAGCTCAATTTCAAAGCAGGGAGGATGTCATCAGCTGCTTGCTTCATCTCCCACAACTTGCTTTCTTCAATCCTCTTCCAATCCGATTCTTCTCTGACATTCCACAATTGACTTCCCAAGGTCCTTGCTGCCAATGGAATCCCGTGACATTTCCTGACGATTTCTTCCCCAATCTTCACCAACGAAGGAAATTCTTCCTTTTTACCATCTCTAAATGCATATTTCTCAAATACTGACCAACAAGCATCTTCAGAGAGGGGCTCTAACTTGTAAGCTTCCATGGTTCCGGCAATGGAGACCACCGTATTCTCACGGGTTGTTACTATAATTCTGCTACTCTTGGAACCTACCGCCAGAAACTCCATTAAAGCTGGCCACTCCTTCACAAATGTTTGACCGGAAAGAATGATCGGCGTAGAAGCCCACACATTATCCAACACAAGAAGAAATGTTTGCTCGGCAAGAATGGTATGAAGCCTTTTCACCATTGCCTGCATATTAGAGCCTGAGGGGTTCTCCTCGGTAGCACACTCGAAAATTTTCTCTATCGCAGTTTTCTTAGAAAACTCGATGGGCATAGAAGCCCACAGTTTGATCGTAAAGTGTTGGTCTACTGTAGGATCATTGAATACCAATTTGGCTAATGTGGTTTTACCCATCCCTCCGATGCTAACAATTGGAAGAACTGGAATTTCTGAAATTTCATGGCTAGAGGAGGAGCTTACCAGACGACGGACAATGCGATCTTGGTCTTGTTTTCTGCCAAAAGCGCTCGATTCATGAATGAAGGGAGATTGGTCTCTTTCCCCATTGGTGTGAGCAGGAGGAGCTACAGAAAGCAGTGGACGCTCTTGGAAATTGAAGTTCCTCCGGTTGGCTGAGATCTCTTCCAGTCTCCCACAAATAGCCTTGAGCTTCCGAGCCAAGCTGAACTGTGGAAGGAGTTTGCGAACCTTTGGAAGCAAAGTTCTTTGACGGACTTTATCCTCCAAAGCTTGAGTTGAAATGAGATCGAGCACATCTTCGATGTCATGAGCGACATCTTTGAGATTGAGAAGCCAATCTTTTACTGAATGCAGGGTGGTCTGCTGCTCTTCAGCATCAACAAGCACAGCATCGATGGCGGACAAGGTGCTACCAAGTCTTTTGAGTTCAGTTTTCACACCAAAGCTCCGTTCGATATCTTTGAAGAGAGGTGAACCGAGTTTATCAAAAATGAGCTTCACAAGGCCAGATACAACCGCACCTGTAATAGGATCAGACATTTGAAGGTGGAGAAGATAAGGTTTGATGAACAGATAGAAAGGAATTGGAGAAGAAGAGCTTCATTAATGCTCCGATGGAATGGAATTGGAGATTCAATACAAGAAAGTAGTGTATATTTGATGAACAGATAAACCACCGACAGTTTGAATGGCCAGGAAATGTTATCTTGAAATCACTGTCGTTACTTTGCTCGAACTTAACGGCATAAAAGTTACTCTCTGTAAAAAAAAAGTTACCGGTTAATTGAAGTCTGCAATTCTCTTTTTATCCATCACAGTTGTTGAAGCTTTTGATCCAAATCTTCCGTTGAAATGAGAACGAGCACATCCTTAAGCACAATCTTTAAGACACCGGTTAATTGGACCGTACTTGTTTCTTGGCTCCATAAAGTCTTTTTTTGTTGATCAATGTGTTTTTTCCCACCAAATTCTCCTTGCCCTTGACATCCAACATCGAAGTTTAGGAACTCGCTCTATTTGTCCATTTTATCCTCCAATTCCTATGGCTCTCTATCTCGTTTATGATATTTTTTTTTTTGATTAGATAAGAATATATTCGAGTTTAGACATATCTGAAACTCGACGGCCGGACATACCATCAGACGGGACAACCGTCTAAAGATCAAACATACAACAAATCAATACGGTGCAGACTCAGACAAACGCGCTCTATAAATAAACGAAACTAAGAAGACTTAAACCATATCTCGTTTATAATTTACCCGAAATCTATATCTATATATATAATATACTAAAACAGGGGATTAAAGCGGGATTATTTTTACCTACGTGTCATTTTCTGAATTAAAGTGGTATTATATTTTTAGGCCACATTAATTAATAAGTGAATGTGAAATACTTATCTTTCTATTTGGTCAAATTGAATATATTATATTTACATAACTAACTCGGGCTAACCAATAGAGGTGCATATGGTATAATCTTTTGTTAAAGGGGCATGTATATATTTAATCCTAAATTAATATCAATATTTTACGAAGGTGTGATGTACATATGTATTTTGCACCATATTCTTTCAAGTTATATGAGATTTATTACCAATACATGTAAATATATTTATTTCTTTATGATTTTTTTTATTTTTTTATAATTGTATTTAAATTATAATGTATTTATAATATTAATAAGTATGTATGATATTATATATGTAGTTCACGAAAAATAAAGAACTCACTACTTAAGATTTGAGGTTATAATGTATTATTTATAAAGAACGTACTACTTAAAATTTATTTCTTTATCATTTAATTTAATATTGCTGGATTATTAAAGATATGAGGTTATAGTAAAAAGATAAGTTTTCTACCTAATTATTGCCGACATGAATAATATTAGATAAATTTGTCTAATTAAGATATAATGTTATATTGGATTATTTGACCTATGGACGTAGAAATCCTATGTGGTGGATTCTGGTGCGATTCCATTACGTGTCATACTATGATGCATAAGAGGCCCGAAACCTTCCATCCATCTAACTAATCAAGATTAATTAAATATTTGAACCTTATTAAATCTCTAATTATATTTAATTGAAAATACCAAATTTGGATAAATAAATATAACGTAGCTTTATAATTTGAAAGATAAAGCACTTATTTTAAATATTACAAAGATATATATCTAATTAGATGAGTTTTAAGGGATATATGACCAATTATCTTTTAAAAAATTACCTATCATCTTCATTCTCTAGATATAGTTTGGTATAATATTCACTACGAAAAATATTTTAAAATGTAACTACCCAAATATTAGCAATTTATTAATTAAATTAATAAAAAAATTAATTAAGGTGTACGCATGTTAAATGATGTGGATATATAAAAGATAGAATCATTAATCAATATGGCTTAAATATATTGGAATACTTGGAATTTCTAGATTAAAACGGGATTACGTACTTTTACTTATGTGTCTTATTTTGAATTAAATTGGTATTATATTTTTAAACTACATTAATTAATAAGTCAATATAGTTAGGTAAAAAACTTATCTTTTTAGATCAAATAATCTATCCAATATAGTCTTACATCTTAATTAGATAAATATATATAATATTATATATTTTAATCGCATAATGAAATTGTTAATAATAATACGTTTTAGTACATATTATATAAACAATCTTATCAAATCTACCTTTCCTAAAAAAACGTGCATTTTTAGATCAATTGTTTTAAAATTTATGGATTAGGCACTGGTGCGATTTGCTTACGTGTCTTTTTCTGGGGCATTCTGACCGGGTTTTTTTGACACATCAATTAATGAATGTCCAATCAATTTAATCCATGTCATACAATTGTCTAATCAATTTATCTACGTGTAATTTCAATCAATTTTATATATTTTTTTGTTAAAAAGATTTTCAATTTAAGTGATTGAAATATGCGATTAAAATAGTATTATCTTTTTGAGCCATATCAATTAATATTAATAGATCAATATAGTTAGGTAAAAAACTTATCTTTTTAGATCAAATAATCTCACATATTTTTATAGATACCTTATATCTTAATTAGTTATAAAACTTATCTTTTTAGATCAAATAATCTATCTAATATTTAGCCAATAAGCCTTTTAGATCAAATTAAATATAATATATTTAAATATAAATATACCAAATTGGTTTTGTATGTCCGATTAAGTTTGCTTTGTTGAATAGATATTGCATATGATTAATATTTAAAAAAAAAAGAATTATGAATGAATTTTATATTTGAAAAAGTATATTTGAATCAACCCATCTCGAAAAATTCATGTATTTAAAAATCAAACCCACCTTGGATCCCATTTAATTAATCTCAGATTAAATATTGATAGTAATCCATGTGTTTAAGTCAGCAATTAATTGTGACTTTTTGAGGAAAAGTGTATTTTTTATATATTTATTTTTTTAATTAAGAATCATATTCAAATTTTATTTATTTTTATATTATATCGATACATTTAAAATAGTTATTTATTTTTTAATTAAGAAGAATTTATAAATAAAAAAGGCATCTGGTGCGATTCGCATACGTGTATAGCGTACAAGTGTAATTGTACTTACATTTTTTTTATTAGTTAAGACTTCGAGTTCAGACATATCTGAAACTCGAAGGCTGGCCAAGCCAGCAGACGGGACAACCGTATGTACTCACAAGTGAATTAAATGAAAAATATACTACCTCCATTTCAAAATAAGTGTCGTTTGTCTTTTAGTGCACGTTTTTCAATGAGTTAAAAAATCTATAAAATATTTTTATTTTAGTTAAATTTTTTATACAATTTTATACTTATTAGTAATAACTATGAAATTATATAAAAAAATTTATTAAAAAAATAATATTTTATAGAGTTTTTAAACCCTTAAAAAACATGCCGAAAAGGAAAGTGACAATTATTTTGAAACGGAGGGAGTATATATTATAATTTATAATGTTATCATTACGTAAATAAGGGACATGATCAAAAAGAAAAAAAGATTTGATAAGAAGAAAAAATATCCTCAATAAAAAAATATATAATGTTATCATGACGTAAATATTTCAATAAAACTATTTTAACCTTCACACTTTAATAAAAAAACTTAATATAAAAAATACATAAAATAATTATATAAACTTATCAATATAGTTAGGTGAAAAACTTATCTTTATAGATTATTAATAAGTCAATATATATATCTTGATTAGATTATCAATACGCCCATATTTGATTCACGGTTAATTTAACTAATAAATTATTGTCATATCTTGATTGGTTAATTTTGATAACATTTTGTGACTTATCCTCTAACCCACCTTCATTAATTATCACAATTAATTAAAATTAATCTTATCACATAAATCTCACATAATTTTATCACATATTAAAATTAAAATTTTCCTTATAAATCAATGCTACGTACAAGTAGTATTATTTATATAAAAAAACGGAGAGATATTTTGGAGCAAATGCCATGATGTTGTACATTTTATTGATTCTTTTGTTACCCCATTAAATATAATTCATAAATAAGTATTGTATGACTTTTTGATACAGTTTTTAAAGAGATAAAAACTATATAAAATATTAACTTTTTAATTAATTTTTATATAATTTTATACTTATTAAAAGTTTAAAAGTATTTTTAAAAAATAATTAAAATTTTAATATTTTATAAAGCTTTAGTTCCTTAAAAAATGTGTTAAAAAGTTAAACGACATTTATTTCTGAAAGGAGGGAGTATATAACATATTAACTTTTACAAATAATTTTTTAAACATATTTATATATGGTTCTATTTTGATGAGCCACGTCAATTAAACGGTATTTTCTGAATTAAACGGGATTATTTTTGCTTAGGTGTCATATTCTGCATTAAAGTGGTATTATATTTTTGGGCCACAACAATTAATAAGTCAATATAGTTAGGTAAAAAACCTATCTTTTTAGATCATTAATCTATCCAATATATCTTGAATTAGTTGTTATACATATTTATTATTTTCATGCTTTTGTTAATAAACTGTATTATTTAAAACAATTGACCTTCCATTCAATCAATTTAAAATAAAAATAGTTGGTAGTTCGTACAAACGCATAAGTACATAGTCACTATTTATCAAAGATTAAATTAAGTTACAAAACATTCAATATATTAATTATATTAATTCAAGATTTAAAAACTTTACGTTTAATTATAGATAATATGACAAATTATTCGAAAGAAGTAAAAAAAAGTGAATAATAATTTTTATTAAACGGTATTTTTGCTTAGGTTGAATTTTCTGGATTAAAGTTGTATTATACAAAAACATAGGGCAGGCCCTGGTGCGATTCGTATACATGGTATTTTTTGAATTAAATTGGTGTTATTTTTTCATACGTGTCATATTCTGGATTAAAATGGTATTATAAATTTTACCGAACGCGATTTTGCTTTAATTTCTTTTATGATGGACTGCAAGTTTTATTCAAATATTTCAAGCATCAAATTTAATAAAAAAATATTTCAAACAAATTAATATAATAAACTATGATTTATCAACAAAATGCGCAATATATCTATATATGAATATGTATCGTGTTGTCAAGATTCTAAAAGACGAAAAAGGAATATCTAAAATAAATTCTTCACAATTTTAAGTTAACATTGATAAGATTATATTTCGATAAGATTTTGTAACTTACTATTTGAATAAATCTAATTAATTTTTATCAACATGTCATTTTATGTGTCCCATTAATTAATGACTATAATTAAATTTTATAACTTAAATGGTTACAAAACTAATCATTTTACCTTTATTTATTTTATAAATATTTTACCTAAAAAATTATAACTAACCTTACTCATAAATAAGTTTTACTATCAATATCGAAAATTGATTCAATTAAAAAGAAATATTTGAGAGCCACCCGTTCCTTGGTCACTACACACGTACAAAATAATCTCATATTTTCAAAACTGCATTATAGAACTTAAATTTTATAAAAATCATCTTCTAAATGCTCTAAATATTTGAAAGGTTTGGGCTATTCCCTCTTAAGGGCTATTTGCAAAACTAACCTAAATACTCGGTTGGATTGTGGGGGTTAACCCCAAAAAAAAATAAAATTTGCAAAGTAACCGGTTTCTCACAGCCTGCAACCGGTTGGAGAGAGAAAAGCGCGCAACAGTGAGAGAGGAAGGGAAGGATGAGGGAAGACGCCGTCATTGGAGGCGGGGTTCGCGGCTCTAGGCAATAGGCCTTCGGGCTCGACGGGAGGGCTTGAGCGCAGTCATCTTGGTCTTTCTTCCTCCCATTCGTCTCCCATGGCGGCCCTAAACCCGGATGCCATTGTTGCGGTCGATCCTGTCGTTAGGAAATTTCTCCAGGTCTGGCAGATTTTGAGGCTAGTGGTGCACAACTCCTACGAAATTGAAGGCAATTGCTAAGGTCGATAGAGGCAGCTATGAGTCGAAGGCAGTTGTTGATCGATTGTAAGTGAAAATTCTAGGGTTAAGGTTTTGGCATCTCCCTGATTTTCCATCTATTAAACCTAATTTAGGGATACATAGATAGAAATTGTTGATTTGGGGTTTTGATTTCTATAGTGTAAATTAGGGTTTTGATTCCTGCTTCCTGATGGTCCTGGATTTCAATTTTCAGTCACAATTTTGATTTCTTGCTTTGGGATGACAGGATAAGAGCTTTAGTGCTTTACTTTCATACTCAAAACTCCCCCAGCATCAGTTCTCCTTCTTAAAGCTGCAGGTACTACTTAATCGCTCATCAGATTTGTCCAATTTCGTTTCAATTGCTACCAAAGCTATGTTAATATAAGTTCATGTCATGTATCCAGGATTTGAATGACATGTTAATATAAGTTCATGTCATGTATGCAGGATTTCCTTTGATCGATCTGATGTACCAAAGCTATGTTTTGATGTGTACAAACTATGCTGCGTTTTATTGTAATGGCTGTCAATTAGTGCCCTTGAACCTTGATATAGATAACATCTTTTATTCATAAATATTTATAGCAAGAGTGAAACTTCTGTACAAGTTCCATATTGAAGATAACTGTGCAACTATCACCACACATTTTCTTTTAATGGGTGTTTTCGGCACCTGAACTGGCATGGCAATTTCTTTTGGTGGATCAATCAGTGTATTCTTGAGCATTGTAACATTGCTAGTTTGTTGATGTTGTCAATGTTGTGCACGGTTGATGTTGTCAATGTTGTTGATGTTACACTGGACAAGGGGTGGGGATGACATCTCGCAAGATCATGGAGTTGCTAGCAAGGCACAACATCTGATGAACAAGGGGGGTTGCAATGTGACTAATGAAGCTGTTGTTTATGCTAGCGCTGCAATAATTGATCAGTGCTTTATCTATTTGCCTTATATATATAATCTTCATTTAAAAAAAATATTGATTGTGAAAAGCTTGCCTTAATGAAAGAAAATAACATGACAGGTGATGCTATTAACATGACATGTTATACTATTTAACATGACAGGTAATGCGAATAACATGACAGGTAATGCGAATCGAGCCTCTTCTCCTTAATGAATGAAAATAACATGCCATGTAATGGTATTAACATGACAGTTTATATCCTTTAACATAAATTAAGAAAAAGGCTTTTGTTGGGCAACAACAATCTTCCTCTTCCTACATTTCAAGTGTGGGATAAGCCGAACGACTGGTAGAACTCACTCTACTGGAATGACTGTGAAACTAAAGTGGCCTTCCAACATCTTTATTAATTTCAACAATAAGAAGACATGCTAATCCAAGCAAAGAAACATGCTAATCCAAGCAAAGAAACTAAAGTGGCCTTCGTTTGATGTTTTATTAATAATGAACTCACTTCTGCATTGCGAGTCCCTCAAACAAAGAAACATGCTAATCCAAGCACTTATGCCACTAAATTATGTGATAGCAGCACCAAAAATAACCCATAACCCATACTGAATTTACATGTCACTCATACCGGATTTACATGACATATAATGTGTTTTACTTGACATATGAATTGTTTTTACTTGACACATGAATTCGGTGATGTAGCAAGCTTGACTTGTTCTAAACATAAGTTGATAGTCGGTGTTGATTAATGAATAATAAGCCTACGTGGGAATTGAACCCACATCTTTGTGTATGACCACAATGCTCTCCCATTGAGCTAATAGGCTACATGGGAAGAATATTTATGTCAAAGAAACTTGATATGTGAGGGTCTATCCATTTACCTTGGCCATTATCATTTGCTCTGCACACAAAACACACTAGTGCATAATACACAACCCTAAAATGAATCAAGTCAGCAACATACCTATATTAAAGGTTTCTTCATTCATTTAGATCTCCCACTTCTCATGAGAGAACAAATAGCACACAGGAAAGCCAAATTTACAACGGTGGGAGATCGATAGCCTTGCTGATATATTCGGCAACAGGCCCTCCTTCTAGAACAACCAAGCGCTCAACTAATGGAGGGAGTATTGTCTGGGGACATGGAAGAAGACGATGATACACAATTCCACAAGTAACAAATCCTAATTCATGTGAACGCTGCATTCATGGAGTACTCCATATGAGGTATTGTTTCAGAATCTCCTACTCCTGACATTGACCTTTCTCCAACCAATCCCAACTCTTCATCATCATCTTCCTCTTTACTGACTCCTATCCTTGACATTACCCCCTGCCCCACTAGAAAATCCCACGGACAAATTCAACCCTCTATTTGGCAACATCACTTACTACATGACACCTACACCAATCAACATGTCACCTGTTTATTCAGACATGACAGACAGCAAACCCCAACCCTAACCGAATGGGAAATTTCAAACCAAACCATTTCAATTCCGAAATTCGAAATTTCAGTCTCTAGCCCTAAACTAAAAATTCCAATTCAAAGGCTTGAAAGATAGAGCAGAGAAGAAGAAGGGTGAAGGATTGTACCTGGAATCGCAGAATGGAAGCCAATTGTGGAGATTATCCTCGACGAGGCTCGAAATCGCCTGAAGAAAGAGATAGTGGAAGTACTCGTCGCCTGCGCCTCCAAGCCACGGATCTCCGACGATAATAGCCAACAACAGAAGGAACTAACCCCGTTGCCTTCAATCAACTACAGAGATCGAAGGAGACGCATCCGCCTGCGCCTCGCCTCGAGCAATCCACTGTCGAGGGAGATGCTTCTGCCTGCGCCTTCCCTCGATCCCCCTCCTTCTCCCTCCTTTCTCGCCCGCCTCCGATCCCCTTCTAGTCGTCTGCGCCTCGCCTCGAGGGAGATGCCTCCGCCTGTCCCCGTCTCCGATCCCCTTCCTTCTCTCTTCCCTTTCTCTCCTTTGCAACGGGCTACCGGGTACACAGGTTACCAAATATCCGGTTTGACCTAATTTAAAACCGGGTTGGGTTAACCTTGCAACACTTTTCGTTTTTTGGGTTAGTATGTGCAATTCCCTCTTAATTTATATTAAAAATGTTAGATTAGTTTTACTATCAATAATGATATTTTATTAAAAAGAAATGTATATATAATGGTAAGTGTTACTTATCAAAACAGTGAAATCTTATAAAAAAATAATAATCAAAACCGTTTAATCCTCTTTAAGAAAATAATCAATTGAATACCGTATATTAATATCAATCAAATCAATCAATCAATCATCAATATCAATCAATCAATATATAATACTAAAACAGAGGCGTGGAAATCCTACGTGGCGGGTTCTGGTGCGATTCGTTTACGTGTCGCTCTCTTATGCAATCTGGCCCGGGTCTTTGACACGTCAATTAATGACGATCCAATATATTTAACCCACGTTAGACGATTACATCATCCATTTATACACGTGTCGTCCTATGTGTCTATTTTGATTGAAGATTAAATTTAATTTTTAATATAAATATTTAACATCATATATATATATACCAGTGCCGTTTTCTTTTACTTTTTTTGATTTCTTTCTTTATATTTAGGAAAAATGACTAAAAATAATACGAAATATCAACGGTGAACCAAAAATAATACGCACTTTTAAAACTACCAATTAATATACAAACTATTACAAATTAAACCAAAATTAAAGAAAGGAAATTCTTCCTTTTGTCTAGATGAGCATGAAAGAGTTGAGGGCTCCAAGGATTGTGCCGCCAGAAACCAAAGGAAAATGGAGAGAGAAAGAGAGAGGAGGGAGAAAGGAGAGGAAAGATAGGAGATTTGAGCGGGTGTTTCGTCTCTTGATCTGGCAATCCGTCTTCTTCCTTCGGCAACTCAACAACGGGTGTTTGTTGATATGTATTTTCTCCTCCTTGAAAATCTAATTTGATTACAAGTGTTTAGCTAGGTTTTTGGAGAGGAGTCATTTCTAGATCCAGCTTGTATTTAGATTGATGTTTGAGATCTCCATGTTTATTTGTCTCGGGTTGAGACTGGATTGTTAAACACTTGTACTGGTTTATTGATGAGTGGATTGGTTGTTCTGGTGGGTGAAAGGTGGATTTTTTTATCCTCTGGTTAGAGATGGTTTTTCCCACGTAAATCTTGTTTCAATATTTGTGCTTTTATCTGTGCTTGTAGTTTCTTGGTTATTTGATTTCTGGATTGGATATTATCGGTTGGTCGTGATTTGCTGGTTGATTGTTGTCGGTTCTCTTATTGCCCGAATTCGCTTCCGGGTGCAGCTGGAAAGTGGTTTCTAGCCCCAACAGGTCTAGTTTTGCAAATTACCATGGAAACAACAACTAATAAAGAAGTAAAAACATGAAAGCTTAATTTCTCACAATTATACAGCCAAACGTGCATAATGTATATCCAAAATGAAAGATAAACAAGTACGCCCATACATACATATCACACAACTTAAGAATCTCAATCATATATAATCACACATCTTTGATAAATCAAAATTGAATTGAAATGAATAATATATAATGAACATACGATGAAGTCTTATTTTGTAATTAATCAACTTGGAAGGAGTTCCATTTGAAGCGTTGACAACCTTCACTTTGTTGTTGGATGCAACTTGCAGTGATCACCGTACAAAGACTGTACGAATGTGTGAGATGAGATTCCAGTCTTCTCCTATTTCTCGTTCGCACCTCGACCTCATAATAGGGTTGTTACCCTCAATCCATAGTACTTGCAGGCTGTTGAGAGCTTCGATGTCTTTGGGAAGAGTGGATAAATTAAGACATGCTTGTATTATTAGCTTCAATAAAGAAGTGCAGTGTTGCAAGCCATCAAGAAAATGCTCCATGAGAGGAAGTTTACGGATGACCAAACGCTGAAGGTTTCTTAAGCCATTCAATCCTTTCCATCCACTCAAGCTTAGATTTTCACAATTCCGAATACGTAACTCCTCAAGAGCAGTTAGAAGTTGAATGCTATTTGGAAGGGAGGCCAAATTAGGACAATTGGTGATAAGTAGGACACGAAGGGTGGTTAGGATGCCAATCTTCTCTGACAGTGAGGTTAAATAAGCACATTCATTGATGTGTATCTTCTGTAAGGAGGTCCAACCATGATAACATGTCTCTAGACAACTATCAAGTTTTGATGTAAAATACAAATGCCTCAAGCTTATCCATCTGTGCAAGTTCCTTGGAAACGCTTCTAGCTGCATACACCCCACAACATTCAACGTTTGCAGATTGACTAATTTGGACATTGAATCAGGGAGCCTCTTAAGCCTTCTGTTCCTAAACAAGTTAAGAAACCTAAGATGCTTCAAATCCCCAATTGAATTTGGCAACTTCTCAAACTCAAAACCACCAAGTGATAAGATGCGTAGACATCTAAAATTCGTGATGAGATTATGTAGAAAAGATGTGCTCATATGAACCACCTTTTTGCAATGAAACTGGAGCGATCTAGCCTTGTTTGCTGTTAGGAGATGGCAAGGAAACTCTCTTTCAAAGCAGTTATCTTCGGTCCATACTAAATGCTTGACCCTCGGCGAGACTTGATGTTTGTCAAAGCTTACAAAAGCCGTCTCCTCCCCAGCAACATATCTTCCTAATTCATGAACCAAGTCATGCATTTGGAACGCCTCCCCAATGTTAAAAATTTTACTTGAATCCATTAAATCTAACATTTCTGATAACCTGTCGGGGTCTGTTACATCTTTCAATTGACCTTGGTAATGTTGAGCAGCAGTGACCGCTTCAAAGATAGACCTCGACACAAGTTCATTAAAATATATAGTTCCAATCTCTTCAATAGTTCCATTCATCTCTCTAGTTTCTGTCAGTCCTAGTGCCATCCAGTAATCTACCATCTCTTCCCTAAAAAAGTGGTCATTTGTGGTTCTTGTAGAACACAAGGAAAAACAGGCTTTTAAAAAAGAGGGCAACTGATCAAAGCTCAATTTCAAAGCAGGGAGGATGTCATCAGCTGCTTGCTTAATCTTCCACAACTTGCTTTCTTCAATCCTCTTCCAATGTGATTCATCTCTTACATTCCACAATTGACTTCCCAAGGTCCTTGCTGCTAAAGGAACCCCGCCACATTTCCTAACGATTTCTTTCCCAATCTTCACTAACGAGGGGCATTCTTTCTCTTCACCATCTCGGAATGCATACTTCACAAATACTGACCAACGAGCATCTTCGGAGAGGGGCTCTAACTTGTAAACTTCCATGGTTCCAGCAATGGAGACCACCGTATCCTCACGAGTCGTTACTACAATTCTGCTACTCCTGGAACCTACCGACAGAAACTCCATTAAATCTGATCACTCCTTCACAAATGTTTGACCGGAAAGAATGCTCGGCGTAGAAGCCCACACATTATCCAACACAAGAATAAATGTTTGCCCGGCAAGAATGTCATGTAATCTCTTCTCTATTGCCTGCATATTAGAGCCCGAGGCTTTCTCCATGGTAGCACACTCGAAAATTTTCTCTATTGCAGTTTTCTTAGAAAACTCGTTCGGCATAGAAGCCCACAGTTTGATCTTAAAGTTTTCTTCTACTCTAGGATCATTGAATACCAATTTGGCTAATGTGGTTTTACCCATCCCTCCGATGCTAACAATTGGAAGAACTGGAATTGCTGAAATTTCATGTTCAGAGGAGCAGCTTACCAGACGAGACACAATCCAATCTTGGTCTTGTTTTCTGCCAAAAGCGCTCGATTCTTGAATGAAGGGAGATTGGTCTCTTTCCCCATTGGTGTGAGCTACAGACACCTGACGCTCTTGGAAGTTGAAGTCCCTTCGGTTGGCTGAGATCTCTTCCAGTCTCCCACAAATAGCCTTGAGCTTCCGAGCCAAGCCGAAATGTGGAAGGAGTTTGCGAACCATTGGAAGCAAAGTTCTTTGACGGACCTTATCCTCCAAAACTTGAGTTGAAATGAGATCGAGCACATCCTCGATGTCATGAGCGACATCTTTGAGATTGAGAAGCCAATCCCTGACGGAGCGCAGGGTGGTCTGCTGCTCTTCAGTATCAAGAAGCACAGCATCAATGGCGGATAAGGTGCGACTGAGTCTTTTGAGTTCAGTTTTCACATCAAAGCTCCGTTCGATCTCTTTGAAGAGAGGTGAACAGAGTTTATCAAAAATGAGCTCCACAAGGACAGATACAGCCGCACCTGTGATAGTATCAGCCATCTGTAGGTGGAGAAGATAAGGATTGATTAAAACTCCGATAGAATGGAATTTGGAGATTCAATTCAAGAAAGCAATGTATATTTGAGGAAATCCCTGTTGTAGGTGGAGAAGATGAGGTTTGATTAACAGATAGAATTGAATTCAAGAAAGTAGATGGGAGTTAGGGACCTCTCTTACTACTACTAAATGCCAGGAATTGTTATCCAGAAACGGGTGACTTCCACCACACACACACACACACACAAAAAAATCTCTATCTCGATTCTTGAAATCACTGGTGTTTGGTTGGTTGACCTTTGGGAAATTCCTCAACAGTGAACTGAAATGAACATATACTATTATTTTCATACTACACCAGTGATCACCATACATGAATGATAGGGATGTGTGAGATGAGTTTCCACAATCCCTTCACAAATATTCTGTAGTTTGAATGAATTCAAGAACTCTATATATGAAAACCGGATCCCTATCTATGGGACAAATCACAATTTACACTTTCATCCTCTTTTTTGACATACAATGGAAAGAACAGCATCTTTTACAGTATTGTTGGCTCAATTTGACTTAAAAGGCAGAAGCTTGAAAGAACAGCATCTTTTAGATTCTGGAGCCAATTTCTTACATAGCCTTAGTGCTATTTATAAAAAAAAATTAAGAAGCACAGCTTTACAAAAAATTTCAAGTTAATCGATCATCAATGCACAATTGTTGGAGGATCTTAAGAGCTAGAACGTCTTTTGGAAGCGCATAAAAACGAGGAATGTAACACAAGCCACTGCAAGCCCTCTGGGCCTCTGGCAACTGTATCAAATTCTTAAAAGATCAACAAGTACATCTATGCCAAATCATACATGTCAAGATTTAAACATCCAAAATGCTTTCATTGTTCTTTTATAAGAAAAAACAACAAAATCTGGATAGGACTTATATGCTGTAATTCACCACCCTTGTTGTGTGGGAATTGGCAAACATTCTTCACAGTTGGTCAACAACCTGCAAGAAGGTAGACGACCCAAGCTACAGTGTGCAGGAAAAAGAACAAACAACTAAAGAATACTAATTCCTCTCGAGTCTTGAGTGAGTATCAGTTCCTTTTCTCTGTAAGATTGCAAAAGAAGCATCCCCGGTTACCACTTTCCAGATAATGGGGACAACCTGCATAGTTCCACTGTTTTTCTTATGATGTTGAATGGGGAGATCTTGAAGCTAAGTAAACAAAAGAATGCCCTTTTTTTTTCTGTTCATTAGGGAGATCTTGAAGATACAAGCAGTGGTACCATATGAAACTTGGTAGTCTTCACCAACTAGGAAACCCTTTGTTTTGGATAAAACAATGATCAACTTTAATCTTCGGAACATGAGAGATGAGCTCCCAGTCTTTTCCACCTTCTCTTTCACACCTCGGATTCAGCTTCGGGCAATCAACAATAGACA
Organism: Persicaria maculosa; assembly: GCA_963922045.1. Lineage (NCBI taxonomy): Eukaryota > Viridiplantae > Streptophyta > Magnoliopsida > Caryophyllales > Polygonaceae > Persicaria > Persicaria maculosa. The sequence continues at coordinate 67,882,633 of OY998255.1, forward strand.
GCTGCTGCAGGTTTTTGAGAACTTGAATGCCTTTTGGAAGTGTTGGGGAAAAACGGGTAGGTAACACTCGATCACGTGTGACTTGGATGGACCGACTCTCTTTACAAACGAGACCTTGTATTAATGTACAAAAGTATTTTGTACAACTCTCACAATTAATTTTACACACTAGACCAACTCACACTTGACTAACCACACACTCACTCACACCCTTAATTTGGAGGCTCACCACTCACCACTCTTCTTGTACTCACGTAGCTCTCTTACACACACAATTACGCACAACTAAGCCTATATATATAGGCCTTCTATGTCGGTGTTTAGCCTTTCAACTAAATCCTAATAGCACCAATCACAAGGCTTGATAGATCAGCCCCATTCCCGAACCTTCTAGGCTTTGAGTGCTCACCAAATTTGATCCAAGACATCAGCCCACTCTCCTCCAACTTGGGTCCAGGTGCTGCTATGGACACACGTCAAGGAGGAGAGATTGATCAGAGAGTATGTGCAGCGGTGAGATACAACAGATGATGAGTAAACGGTGAGCATAAGGAGAATAAACAACAGGTGGCTGCTGGACAGAATGTAAGTGGCAATGAGAAGAGGAAGAACAAAGCCATGACAGCTACTCTCAATCAGTGAATTAAGTTAAGCTTGTCTCAATCAGTTAAGCTAAGCTTTGTCTCAATCACTGAATTTGCATTGAAGAAGAAAGAGCTATAATGTCAATTGGAAGCGCATTGAAACAGCAAATGTGAGCTCAAGATCATTGAGTTTATGTAAGCTCTTTGGAAGAGAAGACAAGTAAGGAAAGTAAGTGATCTGCTCTGGTAAGGATATCAAATGCAAACAGTTGAAAATATTCATTTCTATAAAATTTTCTTTTGCCAACCACCCTATACAGATTACACTAAATTGATTACACAAAAGCTTATATCAACCAAAATGATGTGCAGTTGCATCAATTTCTCGAGTCAGAAACGCTAAGTTTTTTCCCCTTCACACATACAAGTACATCTATGCCAAATCATACAAGAGAAGCATCTCAAAATTAAACATAAAAAATGCTGTAATTCAACCTCCCTTGTTGTGTGGGAAACATTCTTCACACTTTGCAAATGAACTGCAAGAATGTCTCCAAATCCAACCAGAAAAGAATACAAAACATGATCATACCCAACTCTAGCAAGAATATGATGAACAATAAAATGTGCTCATATATTCTCTCTTATTTGAGAATCAGTTCCTTAACTTGTACCAAAGTAAAAGAGCTTATCACAAAACTCACAACATAAGCTCTACAAGAATTCGAGTTTATTGGCTCCATAAGGTTGCAAGAGCAGCATCCAAGTGAACAACCTGCAACAGTTTCAATGTTTTTTTCAAAGGTGAGAAACTGAAAAAATACTAAAATGACCCTTTTTTTCTGTTCAATGGGGAGATCTTGAAGTTACAAGTAGTAATACCATAAGAAACTTGATAGTCTTCACCAATTAGGAAACCCTTTGTTTTGGATAAAACACTGATCAACTTGAATCTTGGGAATATGAGAGATGAGCAGCCAGTCTTCTCCTATTTCTCTTTCACACCTTGGTTATAGCTTCGGGCAATCAGAAACAGACAGCTGCTGCAGGTTGTTGAGAGTTTGAATCCTTTAGGAAGTGAAGGCAGGCCGGCTAGAGTACTTGAACAATGTGAGGTGGAGTAAACAAGTGCAGTGTTGCAAGCATTCTGGCAACACCCTCAAGTTCTGGCAGTTAATAATATTCAGATGTCAAATAGATCCACAAACGCCAAACTCCATTAAATCTGATGTTGAGCAGCCGAAAAAAGTAAACAAAAGAATGCCGTTTTATTTTCAAAGTTCTTAAAAAACAATAAAGCAAACAAGAAAATGACTTTTTTTACCCAGTAGGAAGATCTTGAAGCAAAAAGGAGGAGTACCGTATGAAACTATAATCTTCAACAAGTAGGGAATACTTTGTTTTGGATAAAACAGCGATCAACTTGAATGATAGGAATATGAGAGATGAGATGCCAGTCTTCTCCTACTTCTCTTTCACATCTTGGATTCAGCTCCGAGCAGTCGGCAATAGACAGCTGCTGCAGGTTGTTGAGAGCTTGAATGCCTTTTGGAAGCGAAGTCAGGCTAGAGCACTTGAACAATGTGAGGTGGAGTAAACAAGTGCAGTGTTGCAAGCACTCTGGCAACGCTCTCAAGTTCTGACAGCTAATAATCTTCAAATGTCGAAGAGATCCACCAATGCTTTCCAGTCCATCAGGAAAATTCTCTAAGAGAGGAAGTCGATGGAAGCGCAGCTCCTGAAGGCTCCTTAGCCCAAGCAATCCTTCCCATCTCATCAAATTCAGCTTTTGACAATCCAGAATTGCTAATTTTGCAAGATTAGTCAGGTTGGATATTCCATTTGGAAGAGAACACAAACAAGGACAGTGAATAATTTGCAAAATCCGAAGGGTGGTCAGGCTTCCAATCTGCTCTGGTAAGTACCTCAAGTTTACACAGTCAATGATAACTATGTTTTGTATGGAGGTCCAACACTGAAAAACTGTCTCCGAAAATCCCCGGAGCACAGCTCTGATGTCTGACATGGTGTTTTTGAGTCTTTTGAGTTCTCCTTTCACCCCAATGACTCGGCCGATTTCTTGAAAGGCAGGTGAGCCGAGTTTGTCAAAAATGATCTCAACAAGGCCAGATATGACTGCACTTCCCACAAGATTGGCCATTTTTGTGATGAAGGATCTTGATTTTAATGGATGAAAAAGAGAGAGATTCAAGGAGATATGTGTGTAGATGTTGGGAATGAAGAAAAATCACTGCCTTTATTCAATAGGTGAATATTTAGTCAAGCTTGTTATATATGGAGTGTGTAAAGCGGGAAAAGATCCTCTCCTAAGCAAAATGTACCTAATATTTTGCCTAATAAATTAATCTTAACCAATTCAACTAAATCAATGGCTAAGATTATATCATATATTATTAAACTCAATTAAATTAATTAACAACTAAAAATGCATTATATTACTCTATTGACTTCTCTCACTTGTGTCCTCTTCAACACTTCTCCACTGGATTCCTCCTCCTTTCTCCTCTCTCCAGAGCAACACTTCTCCACTGGCCCATCGGAAGCCTGCTGCCGCTGTCCTCCTCCCGCCGACATTGAGTTTAGTACTAATTCTTGAATTGATTGGGTTTGAGAATTAAATTAAGTTTATGTTAGTTAGCAGGTTTAGGCCTAGTTAGATATATAGATTGTAATGTACGCACTAATGTGGGACATGTACGTGAATTTGGTTCCAAATTCTAATTCTAATGTTTGACACTTAACAATTTCTTTGCAGCTTCAAATATGGATTGCCAATATTCTTTTGAATGAGCAAATTCTCATGGTGCTAGGACTTTTATCGAGTTTATTCAACCTACAAACAAGTCTGGCCTTTGCTCCTTTGATGGATATTCTTATATTCTATAAGCTTTTCTCCAACCAGGGAAGCTTTCAATTAATTAGTTTTTGCTAGTGCCTGTGCTTTTGATACATTGGAGGATGAATGAGGATTCTTAATGTCTGAGCTTATTTACTAATATAATATATTAATTTGGGTTTTAAAATAAAAATATAATCTTAACATTGATTTAGCTCTCAATGGTTGAGATAATTATTTTATTAGGCAAATATTAGGAACATTTTGCTGTTTTTGATGCATCCATTTAATCTGAGACCCCCTAACTAGCTAGCTAGGTATGTGTAAGATCAATTATATATTCTCTATTAGACCAAAAAATTATATATATTCTATTTAATTAGCTGAAAGGGGTAGTTGAAGTCTGCATCTTGGAAGGTCTCAATTGAGACCAAGTAGGTAGTTAATTCATGGGGTAGATGCAAGTTTCCGGTTTGAATTTAGGCGAATAATTGCAAGTGCCAGTTGGAATTTAGGGGAATAATCGCAAGTGCTAGATTGGAATTTAGGGGATCTATAGTGAAATTCATGGAGTACTTGCAAGTTATAGTTTGATTCATGGAGTAGATGCACAGTAGGCTACAAAGGGAAGCACTTAATAGTATTGTGGGACTCTGGGAGTAAACTAATTAGGTGGCCGGGTTACTTACTCCGTAACTAGCTAGAGTACTATTATTTCATTTAACTACATAATGACTTGTTGTACTGTACAATATAGGAATGGAGTATTGAAATGGTGTGCATTGAGAGCCTTCAACAACGTTATCGACCATCTACTAGTCAAGTGTCGTTGGACTTGCTTAGCTAAATACCGTGATACGTACTGTTCCTTGCCTGAACAGATAAATATAGAGATAAGGTGATAAACACCATAGTTACAAAAGTATGAGCCCAAACAAAGAGACTCATGTAAAATGGCACCGTATACCCAAAAGGCCCTCTATACCCTCCAAAAACAGCTAGCGACTCAAAAGACCTACTACCTCCAATAACACGAGCTGCTCAATAACTCGTGAACTATCTACCCACCAAGTGCTGCTTCCACATATAATCCGTAAGTGACTTGCACTTCCACTTCACGGAGATACGGGTCTTACAACTATCTATAATAAGACTAGCATATACATGCGGGACAAACCTTTCATCACCAAAAATTACTTTGTTCCTAGCCATCCAAGTAAAATAAACTAAAGCTTCTAGAACTAACAACTTGGCTTGAAACACCAAAGACTTCTGCTTCGTGATAGGCTCCTTAGCGAACCAATGCAGCCACTCAACGAGAGTACTGAACCTGCAACCAACTCCAACTGAACTCATCACCCGCTCGAGGACTTCCTGAACCGCTGGACAACTAAACCAAAGATGGGCAACACTTTCCTCCTCATTTCGGCAAAGAGCACAGAGAGCAGATTCGGCTCCTTTCCAATGCTTCACCCTATTTCCCGTTTGGAGTCAATTCTTTGCAGCCAGCCACACAATGAAAGCCCATTTCTTGCATTGAATATTCTTCCATAGCAATCCACCCCACTCGCTAGTGTCTCCCTTGTCCCTTAGCAGCTCATAGACTTTTGAACAAGAGACCCCTCCTTGCGCATTCAGGACTGGCTCAAGGGATACGGGGGACTGGCCATCATCAGAAATAGCATTTTTCAAGACGTTTCTGGTGTCCAGGATACTCTTCCAAATCCAAGAATCATCCACTTTGGGGTCAACATCCCAAATTTCAGCACCCCTCAAGTGATTGTGCACACACCATTCTTGCCAGATGTTGGGCCTATGAAGCGCTAGATCTCCCATTAGCTTGGCATGAACACTTATGTTCCATGACAGAATCTCTCTAATGTCTAGACCCCCTTCTGCTAAGGGCTTTGTCACACAGCTCCAAGCTACAAGGTGCTTATGTCCTTCATCATTACCATTCCAAAGGAAGCGTCTACACATGCTTTCCACTTTATGAACAACACCCTTTGGAAGGATGAGGACCTGACTCCAGAAAGTAAACACGCCAGTACACACAGATCTGATAAGCTGCAGACGCCCAGCATAAGATAATTTCTTTGCAGCCCATGCTCTAATTTGCTTCTCAATTTTCCCATAGAGATCCCTGTATTCATGTATTGCCACTGTTTTTGAGTGCAAGGGAATGTCCAAGTACTTGATCGGCAAGGCACCCGAAACAAACCCGAGCTGCTGTACTATCTCACCTGCAGTAGCATCTGTCACCCCAGAGAGGAACACCGTGCTCTTATCGTTGTTGGCTCGGAGCCCAGATGCTGCGAAAAAACTATCTAAGCAATCTTTCAGAATCTTAACAGATCCTAAGTCAGCATGACAGAACAGAAGCAGGTCATCAGCAAAAGCCAGGTGAGTCAACTTCATCTGTTTGCATCGTGGGTGAACTTTAAATGTTGGGGCTGCTATAGCTTCCTGAAGCATTCTACTCAACACTTCCATACATAGCACAAACAAATATGGTGACAGAGGATCTCCCTGTCTGAGGCATCTCTTCCCAGGGAAGAACCCTTCTAGCGAGCCATTGATCAAAATAGAGAAAGAAGAGGTAGTGACACATTCCATAATAAGTGCCACCAAATTACCTGGGAAGCCCAAATATTCCAAGGGGAATCGGATAAAGTCCCAATTGAGGAAGTCATACGCTTTCTGCAAATCAACTTTGATTGTACACCTCGGAGACACTCTTTTCGTAACATATCCGTTCACTACTTCCAAAGCAACAACACAGTTGTGTGATATGGACCGACCTGGGATGAAGGCTCCTTGGGAATCCGAAACCAGCTCATCCAGCTTGCTTTTCAACCTTCCAACAATCAACTTGGAGACAACCTTCATAATTGTATTACAGCAGGAGATGGGGCGAAGATACTTGACCAGCGTAGGATTGGTGACCTTGGGAAGGAGGGAGATGAACGTGGTATTAATCTGCTTGAGCACTCTTCCATTACGGAAGATTTCCCTAATAGCTTCACAAGTGTCCTTACCAACAATAGCCCATGCATCCTTGAAGAATTGGCTCCCAAAACCATCAGGGCCCGGCGATTTATTCCCACCAATATTCCACACACTCTTCCGAATTTCATCGTAGGTGGGTATACAAGTAAGCTGATCAGCATGAACCGGATTAAGCTTCTGCCCAGGCTGCAACTGTGGGAAACTAGCAATGGCAACTGTGGACGACAAGAGATTTCTGAAGAAGTGCAGGACATGACGTCTGATCTCCTTCTCATCCTTCAGTTTTCTGCCACTGTCATCCTTCATCATCACAATCGCATTCACATCTCTTCTTTCTTTGACACTTCTATAAAAAAAAGAGGAGGTTTCTTCTCCCATTGTAAGCCAATGAAGTTTGACCTTTTGGGTTGTGATGCTAATAAGTCTAGCAATATTCCTCCTCAATTCCTCTTCAGTCGCTTTAACTTTGGACACCAATAGCTCACTGCCTTTGTCACTTTGAAGCTGAATTTGAAGTTCATGTAGCGTGTCTTGGTTCAGTTTAATCTGGTTTTGCAGCTCTGGGAAACAGGCTTTGTCCCAAGGCTTAAGCACCTCTTTAACATTTTTCAGCTTGTGAACCAACTTGAACTGCTTGGAGCCTCCACTATCAACGAGCCAAGCGGCTTTAACAAGTGCTTGGAACTCCTCTTCCTTGCCCCAGAAATTCTTATATTTGAACGGGTATCTCTTATTAGAAGGCTTGTTATGCAAGATAACAACACCAGGAGAGTGGTCAGAAAACCTAGGAGTGTCAAAGAACCCCTTCGTATCCTCAAATGTCTCAAGCCAGCTACTGTTCACAAGTATACGATCAATTTTCCTCTCGATTCTAGCCGCACCAGATTGATGGTTATTCCATGTGTGCACAGCCCCAATATACGATAGATCAGCTAAGTCACAATCCTCAAGAACCGATCTGAGTTCCTCCAATTCATAATCAAAAGCGTGCTGCACCGGCCACTTATCATCAGCACTTAAGATGTAGTTAAGGTCTCCTAACAGAACCCAAGGAAGGTCCATGGTAGTGGCCAATCTTCTCACTTTTGTCCAAAGTGGAACCCTTTGAGGCTTGAAGCTCCGGGCATACACAAAAGTGACCACAAAACGAAAAGAGTTGTCCTTGCTCACGACAGGACAATGAATATACTGCTCATGGATTTCAAGAACATTGACATCGAAAACCGCAGGGTTCCATGCTACCTATATTCTACCTTTTACCTGCTCATTACCATTCATACTGCATTTCCATCCATGCATCAATCTACTCTTAACATCATCCACATTTTTGTGAAGCATTTTCGTCTCAAGCAAACCTATCATAGCAATATCATTTTCAAAGCAATAAGTATTAATTAAACTATTTTTTACCGGATCTTTGAGACCCGCAATGTTCCAGGCTGCGATTTTCAACTCATCCATGGGCAATCTTAGGGTGAGTGCTACCCTCACAATCCATAATAAGCATTGAGTCTATGTGAGCTCTAAGAGCAGCCCCTAACCGCAGCTGAGTAGTATCCTCATACCCTAAGGCAGCAAATCTGGAAGGAGAGCAATTAAAGTTCTCTTTGTACAAAATCAGCTCTTTACTTGGGCTCGGCCTAGCCGCTTTCTTTTAAGCTACTGCACACCACGTCTCAGAATCAGGAGCACTGATCTTCTCCCTATGCTACATAGCTCCTCCACTGACGGAAATATCCCCTGCCTTAGTACAAAGCTCGACTGATTTTTCCTGCACTCGAGAATCATTCTTAGGTATTCCATCACACGCAGCACCTGACTGAACATGGGCAACAACACCCTCCCTACTGCACAAGGGATTATCTGATAATAAACAAGAACCAGCACTAGCAGCCCCAAACTGAACAGAAGCGGCAGGAACACAGGTATTTGGGCAGTTCAAATTCGACGTAGGAACACAGGTATTTAGGAACCCAAATATTGCTCGGTCTCTCTCGAGATCTCCAACGATTCGAAGCTTTCACCTGATCGATTCTCCTTCTGGGAGCAATCTGCCTCTGCTTGCTAACTGATCTGCCTGACATACACACCTCATCAACATGACCAAACTTGTCACACAGTCCGCATCTTGCAGGCAACCACTCGTACTGTTCCTTGCTTGTGGGTTACGATTGCGACTATATTTCTGGTTTGGTTATCTCCTAATTTGGTGTCTAATAGTGTTATAGATATAAAGGTGTTGAGTTTGTAATTCTAGTTTACTAGGAATTGGGCTTTTTAGGCCCAAGCCCATGCTTTGCCAAATGTTCCAATTTCCGACCGTTGCTCCCATTTGGCCTTATATAAGCCTCTTCATCAGCAAACCCTAATCGTAGAGACGGGCACTGTAGCGCCGCTCCAAAGGGAGCCTGGGAGCTCCTCTCCCATGGCTGAATCAGGAGAGTCAAGGCTGGGTCTCAGGCTCCGTTCGAAGAAGCTAAAGCCGAGAGAAGAAGAAGATAGAGAGGGGCTCGAGTTGGGGTTGATAAGTGAGAGAGGATCGTTGAGCAATCTCCATGTGAGCCAAATTCGAGCTGACAGAGAGAGCAAGAGATCCGAGGAAGAAGAAGAACGGCATGCTCTGTCAACCTTTCCGCAGCAACAATGAAGAGACGAGGAAGAGAAGCCAACAAGGAGGTCGAAGACGTCGATGCGCCAAGCTGATATGCCCCACTGAGTTCGTCTTCGCAGCTTATAAGGGGGTTTTCGTTCCTTCCCTTCTTGCATCTAATTTGTACTCATTACATATGTTTATGCTTCTCAGTTTCTTCGATGTTGCTTAGTTGCCCTCTTAGGATCCTTGTATTGTTCTCTTGTTTGGCCTTTAGAGCATATTGGATGACATTTAGAGCCGGGGACGTAGGGATTAGCCCGAACCTCGTAAACATATCGTGTGTGTCCATGTTATCCTTCCTTTCGGTTTCTTTGTTTAGGATCGATCTAGATCCTTCGTGTTCAAACCGGACTAAAAGACCACTTCGACCCTAATCTGACCTTTGATGAGGGCAACCTTGATTTCTAACAATAGGATATTATTATACGAGCATCCCATATAAGGGGAACAAATATGTCGCCATTTCGGCATGCTTTTAAGGGGATATCTGTTGTGAACTGAATCTGCCGTGTTTTACAGTAACTTTTAAGTCGATTTCTGCATACATTTCATTTATTTGGGTTAAGATAGTACAGAACCTATGTAGTTTATGTTTATTTTCCAAATTATGGAATCTACACCAGTTTCTGTTTAATTCGCAGAATTTGAGGCATTTTACAGCAATTCTAAGGAAGGTCAGAAAAGCTCGGAAATCCACTATAGAAGTCCAAAGTCAAAAGAAGCAGCGGAACCAGTCGAATCGAGTTGTGAAACCAGGTTACTCGATCTCGAGTAGACCTTACTCGATCTCGACGAGCATGTCCGAGCACTGACTTGTCGACTAGGAGCAGTGTCGAGAGCCAGACCAACCCAGCTCCGGAAGACTACTCGATCTCGACAAGAGTTATTCGAGATCGACGAGGCCTAGACACCACCCCCGGAGTCGAGGAGAGAAGCTGATCGAGAAGCCGAGGACGAGGACGCCGAGCACATCTCTACTCGATCTCGACTAGACCTTGTCGAGATCGAGGAGCCACCCTGTCCGAGTCCATGCCGAGGAGCTCTAGTCGACATCACCAGTCCAAGCATCGTCGACCACCTTAGTCGATCTCGAGGAGGTCCTGGTCGAGATCGACGACGCCCAGGAGCCCAGATCCGAGCCTGTCGAGCAGATCTAGCCGAGAAGTCCAGTCGACGAACAATTCTAGTCGAGGTCGACGAGTCCCTTGTCGATGTCGAGTAGACTGGATCCCAGAAACGCGTCGACGAAGAGCTGTCCGAGTAGAGTTGGGATTCCTTGGGGCCGAAGGAGGAAGATTCTATCCAAAATCTATCAAGTATATCTATGGAAGGAAGATCTATCAAGACATGAAGACTTACCTAGTTTAGATTTATCTTTTCCTTAAAGATTTATTTCCCTTAAGCATTTTATTTATCATTAAGCCTTTTAGATATAATTTTAGATATAGATAGGAGATTCTATCCTTGACTAGCAAGGAATAGAAGGCTATAAATAAAGCCCTAGGGGCTGGTTTTTCATTCATTCCAATTCACACACAATTCAATTCCAGTAGAGAAGTTTAGGAGTTCTAAGGTTTTTAGGGTTTTGGCTTTCAGCGAAAGTTGATTGCCAGGATTGTAAAGGCTTTGAATTTAGTTTTAATGCAAGTTTCTTTTTATACATCAATGTCTGTTAGTGCGATGAGGCGTGAGTAGTCCACCCACTTCTGGGGCTGGGGTGAGCCCGACGGTGGCCATGTGAGGTGACGCGGTAAAGGTCAGATCTTTTTATGCGATTTATCTTCTATCCCTATGAGCATGATTCTTTTGCGAGAGTTGAAGGTGATCCTTGTTTGTGTTATTGAAGCGAAAGTGATCTTAATGCAATTTGGATTAATTATGTGAAAAGGGTTAGTAACAATTAGGGTTTATGCGAAAGCCTCTATATGCCTATTTGTTAATAACGAAAGTTATTTGATGGAAAGCATGATCTTTTATGCCTTTATGTATTACTTTGCATGGTTACCGTTGTGGTGTTGATACCCTGGCTTTGGAAGTCTTATTATAGGGATTTATTTCGTCGAAAATCTGAGTTTGGGTTCGAATTTGCAATTTACACTTTCTGCGTTCTAGTCGATACAGAGGAGAGCTTTGTCGAGATCGAGTACAGCCTTGTCGATCTTGAGTAGGGTCTGATCTATCTCGAGTTGAGTTTTCTTCTGTTGTCGTCGATTTTTACTTTTTGTTTTCTATCGATTTGCCCTAGTCGATCTCGAGTAGGTTGTGGTCGAGATCGAGTTGATTGTTGTCTGCCTCGAGTGTCTGTTTGCTTTTCTAAGTTTCTGTTTTCATCACTCCTTAGTCGATATAGAGGACTGTTACTCGAGATCGAGTAGCTTCTGTGTCCTCGCTTTTGTTTCTGCTTTGCTTTGCTTTTTCTGTTTTCGTTTTGATCGTTGTTTTCATTTGTTCTTTTCTGTTTTATTTCTGTTTCTGCCTTTGTTCCTTTGTTTCTGTGTTGTTGTCTTTCTGCTGCTTTGTCTGTGAGATTTACAGCTACCTGAGATCCGCTGACACGCTTCCTCGTGGATTCGATCCTGACTTCCCATTACTACATTGGAGGAGTCTTGTATTTATTTGCGTGGGCCTGAATCTGGTTTGATCTATTTTGTTATATTTCATACTCGATTTCCTCTTCACAACAAATTGGCGCCGTTGCCGGGGAAGCTATCAATCGCGCCTTAGGTAGTCAGTTCTCACTTTTTCTTTGAGTTAATTTACAGGTGTATGCGCCGTTCTGGTCAACCACCTGAGTTTGACGGCTTAGACGAACCCGAGCGCCTTCTACACATCAGAGCTAAACCGCAAAGAGCCATGGCAGCTGCGGAGACACAGGAACAGCTGATCGCTAGGCTTACCAGGGAATTGGCCGTTAAAGATGCTGCTATCGCCGCTGAGAAAGCAGCAAGGGAACAAGCACAGGCTGAGCTTGCCCAATATCCAACCACGGCAGAGGACTACATGCACCCAACTCTCGTCGTGCCTGAATCGGCGATTCTAATCCCTGACAACTCTTTTGAAATTCGCACTCAATTTCTTATAGAGCTTAAAAATAATGCCTTTTATGGTAGATTTAATGAGTGTCCTCTTGAACATATTACAAACTTTTCTGACATGTGCCGTACTCTTGCTGAAGGTACAACCCTGGAATATGTCAAGATGAAATCTTTTCGCTGGTCTCTCGCTGGGCCTACACTGAAATGGCTTGAAGGGCTAAAAGCAAGATCACTCACAACCTGGGCCCAAGTAGAGCAAGAGTTTCTGAACAAATTCTTCCCACCCGCCAAAACAGCACATCTCCGCCAGAAAATCACCGCCTTCAAACAGAAGCAAGGGGAACCGCTGGCAAAGGCATGGGAGCGCTACAAGGAACTTCTGCGATCTTGCCCTACTCATGGACAGCCACCCTATGTCATTCAGGAGATCTTCTTCAACTCTCTTGATCAAGTCACTAAGGACAGAATCAACCATTATACTCGCTATGAGTATCTGACAATGCCGCCAAGTGACGCATGGGGCGTGCTAGAGAAACTCACCAACTACGACAACAAGTATGGGTCTACTGCAACTTATGAAGAGAACCCATACGCCAGGCCAGTACCATCCATGCCCCTCTATGAGCCTCCTAAGGAGATTGATCTTGATGTTAGGGAGCAGTACTACAGAGACCAGAATAAGAAGCTCCTCAAACAAGTAAAGTATCTCTCCGTCAACCAGCCTTGTATTGAATGCGGATCACAGAGGCACACCACTACTGAGTGCCCACACACCGAGCAAGTCAGGCTGGCAGAACACCAAGAGGAGGTAGCTTACGCAGGGGGTCCCAATCGTTACATGGGGGACCAAAGGTTTCAGCAACCACAATGGAACCAAGGTGTCCCTAGGAACCCCCCGCCCTACAGAGCTCCAGGACATCCGGAAAGAGACCAGAAAAAGGATGATATACAGACAGTCCTGGAGGAAATACGGAGGAACCACTCAGAAACTAGGCAGTCCTTCAACTCCGTCTATACTCAAATGCAAGGTGTCAACTCTACGCTTGGGGAAATTGATATATGGAGAAAATCAGTTGATACACAGATTGGTCAGCTAGCAGCGGGAATCCCAAGACAGTCAGGTGCGCTCCCTGGATCTTCAGAACCAAATCCTAAGGGAAAGACTGGACACATCGCTGCTGTAAAACTCAGAAGCGGCCATCAATTGCAAGAGCCAGAGGTCGGAAAGCAGCAGAACAACGAGGAACAGCAAGTCGACATCGACCAGGGCCTAGTCGATCTCGAGGAGGGCCTACTCGATGTCGAGGAGAAATTTCCAGAGTCCTCGTCTGCACCACACAGCAACTCGACAGCACCAAATCTAGTCGAGATCGACAAGACGGTAGTCGATGTCGAGGAGCCTCCAGTCGACATAGAGCAGCCTGCAGCACCTCCGACGTCTGTTCTGGCTCCGAATCAGAAAAAGAGGCTGCCTTTCCCCACAAAATCTCTAAAGGACCCAGCAGAAAAGAAGTTTCAGCGCTTCATTAAGATGCTTCAGAAGCTCAACGTCACCATCCCCTTCACAGAAGCTCTCAATGAAATGCCATCCTATGTCAAGTTCCTGAAGGAGATTCTGAGCAAAAAGCGATCAATGGCTGAAATTACAGAGGAATGCAGCCATCTGGACATATTGGAGAAGAGGCCGGATCCAGGTAAGTTTGCTATAACTATTGGATTTGGTCCATACAAAATAAATGCCTTATGTGATCTTGGAGCTAGTGTGAGTATAATGCCTTTAACAATTTGGTCCAAGATTAAGATAGGTGCCCTAGAGCCTGTGGATGCTAGACTTTACATGGCCAACAACACTGTGGTCATCCCAACAGGCATGGTGGACAATGTGCCAGTACAAGTAGGTAAATTCTTTGTCCCTGCTGATTTCTTAGTTGTTGATATGCAAGAAGATCCTGCTTTTCCAATTATTTTAGGAAGACCATTCTTGGCGACGGTGGATGCCAACATAAGCGTAAGGAAAGGAGTGCTCACCTTCAACATCAGAGATGAGGTAATTGAGTATTCCTTTAATAAAACTGAAAGGCATACAGGTCCAATGGAAGAGGTCAAATCTATCTCAGCTGGCTACATCACCTGCGGGGAACCCATGGTCAGGAATATGACCCCTGAGGAGCTGGAAAAGAGGGACATGGAGGCCCAGGTGGAGGAGATCATGGCAATCCTAAAGGAAAACACGGAGAATCCAATCGACACAGACCAAGGTAAGTCGTTATGGATTAATTATTTTTCGGATGCCTTGACAGGAACCAAGTATGGGGTCAAGATCGACCAAGGCTCCTCTACATCGAGAACCCTAGTCGATCTCGACCAAAAACAAAAACCTCCACCAGCACCAGCATCGTCGAGCAGCAACACCGAAGAGCCAGAATCCTCCTCGACATCGACCACGCTACTAGATGTCGACTACCCCTCTGCTGACTCGACTTTGCCTTCCTCGACACTGACGACACCGGAGCCAAAATCGTCCTCGATCTCGACCAGACTAGTCGATGTCGACCACGACCCTGTTTTCCCAGCGCCGTCTTCCTCGACACAGAAACCACCAGACGAACCAGGCTCCTCGATCTCGACTAGGCTTGTCGAGATCGACCACCACCCGGCTCAACCAGATCCTTCCTCCTCGACGCTGCAGCGACCAGGAATAGGACCCTACTCGAGATCGAGTAGTCTACTCGATGTCGACCAGCCCTCTCCTTCGTCGACTTCTGCATCTGCGAGCAGGCCACCACCAGGACCTGAAATCTCGTCGAGATCGACTAACCCTAGTCGAGATCGACCAAATACCATTGTCCCCGATTCCGTCTCTGCAAAGGTAAGCCAAGGTATGGATCTTTCTTCTCCTATTTCCATTAAAGATCTATCTATACATGGGAGAGGTTTGCCTTGGTATGTGCGCTTATGTAGGATATCCAATGATGAGCCCAAGGAATATGAAGTTGGAGACAAGCTCTATGTCTCTAAATCAAAGGATCATTGGTTCCCTAATAAATTCAACAAGAAGCGGATGGGGCCTTTCGTGGTGAACAAGATCCATTATGGAGGATTACAGCTGATGGACAAGAATGGAGTCTTATTTGAGGCCCAGGCTACATGGGCCCTGCAGATGCCACCTTGATGATAAATGGAAAGTCGGCCTAGCGACTATAAAATCTAGAGCTTGTACATAGACTTTTTTGGACTTT
This sequence comes from Persicaria maculosa, assembly GCA_963922045.1. Taxonomy (NCBI): domain Eukaryota; kingdom Viridiplantae; phylum Streptophyta; class Magnoliopsida; order Caryophyllales; family Polygonaceae; genus Persicaria; species Persicaria maculosa. The sequence goes on from OY998255.1 coordinate 67,898,010, forward strand.
TAAGACTTTGTTGCTTTTGTTTTTTGGTTTTTGGACATTTCTTTTAGTTTTCTATTGTGGGTATATGTCTTCCATACTTTTCAGGTCCATGGATAAGATGCAAGCTAAAAACGGACTCGGCTCAGAAGGTGCTTTCATTCGAAATTTAGAAGCCCTGCACATCTGTCTAGTGAGTTTCTTTCTTTTTCCTTGTTTTTATACAGTGAGGACACTGTATATTTTAATTATGGGGTGGGGGAAGAGCTCATTATCATTATTATATATTTTTATTCTTGTTCTTGCTTACATGGTGAAATTTTGAGTAAAATTTTAAATTTTGTGCATAACTGCTAAACTCAAAAACTCAAAATTCTATGAGACATCTCCCAATGCTTGTAAATTGTTCAAAGAAATAGTGTCATGGAAGCTTTATTGAACTCGACGATGCAAAATTAGATTCATTAGAGATATAGCATGAAATTGCCTAGTAAAGGGAAGTCACAATGAAGTGTATATTTTCTTGAAAACCATGAAAGGAGGTAAATTTGAAGTTGCTTTTGACATGTTGCATGATAAAAGGATGGAGGACTTTATATTTCCATATAATGGTCATTGTTTATAATCCTAGCCTTACCTATGCTTATGCATCACAAAAGCCATATTATGCCTTATTTCAATTATTGCTCCACATGTTCTAAATATTTGCCATTCTTTACCTTATCCGGGGATTATGTTGAGAATGATGTTACATTATGGAGATGTTATATGGTTGTTGTTGTTGTTATCATTATTGGAGTTTGGCGGAATTGTTTGAAATATATGGAAAATTTAATGAGTGAAAGAAAATCTGATCAAAGATCGACCCTGCTCGCTGAGATAATAGTTTGGCGAGATGGGACACCAGGTGAGGAGTCCGACGCACTAAGTATCCGGGGCCATTCATGACACCCATGTTTGCGACTCGCGAGAAGGCAGTGCTGAGGTCAGAGAGGTAAAAGCATTATTATTGTTAAAAGCATTATGAAAGGTGATGAATCTTATGGAGAAGGAATGTGAAAATTCAGTTTGGAAATACTCCATTTCCCCGGATCATTAGCACCACATTGCCAAAAATTGCCCACCTTTAGCCTTTTACCAATCTACTCCTTATTGAGCTCAAATTAAAGTCCTCTTGATTATTAATGCTTTGTCACATAAAAATTGTTTTTGCATAACCCTCCTTTTGTGCGTAGATGTTGCTTTTGTATATTTGCTCATGCATGAATCTGTGACACAAGTACCTTTTCGAGGATGGTAATTGACTGCAGGGATATATGAGAATGAATCTAAGATGTTGAGAGTTTGAATTCTTCCCCTGGATGACAAATAAAAGTATTGCTTGAGGACAAGTAAGCTTAAGTATGGGGTGTTTGTTGTGAACTGAATCTGCCGTGTTTTACAGTAACTTTTAAGTCGATTTCTGCATACATTTCATTTATTTGGGTTAAGATAGTACAGAACCTATGTAGTTTATGTTTATTTTCCAAATTATGGAATCTACACCAGTTTCTGTTTAATTCGCAGAATTCGAGGCATTTTACAGCAATTCTAAGGAAGGTCAGAAAAGCTCGGAAATCCACTACAGAAGTCCGAAGTCAAAAGAAGCAGCGGAACCAGTCGAATCGAGTTGTGAAACCAGGTTACTCGATCTCGAGTAGACCTTACTCGATCTCGACGAGCATGTCCGAGCACTGACTTGTCGACTAGGAGCAGTGTTGAGAGCCAGACCAACCCAGCTCCGGAAGACTACTCGATCTCGACAAGACTTAGTCGAGATCGACGAGGCCTAGACACCACCCCCGGAGTCGAGGAGAGAAGCTGATCGAGAAGCCGAGGACGAGGACGCCGAGCACATCTCTACTCGATCTCGACTAGACCTTGTCGAGATCGAGGAGCCACCCTGTCCGAGTCCATGCCGAGGAGCTCTAGTCGACATCACCAGTCCAAGCATCGTCGACCACCTTAGTCGATCTCGAGGAGGTCCTGGTCGAGATCGACGACGCCCAGGAGCCCAGATCCGAGCCTGTCGAGCAGATCTAGCCGAGAAGTCCAGTCGACGAACAATTCTAGTCGAGGTCGACGAGTCCCTTGTCGATGTCGAGTAGACTGGATCCCAGAAACGCGTCGACGAAGAGCTGTCCGAGTAGAGTTGGGATTCCTTGGGGCCGAAGGAGGAAGATTCTATCCAAAATCTATCAAGTATATCTATGGAAGGAAGATCTATCAAGACATGAAGACTTACCTAGTTTAGATTTATCTTTTCCTTAAAGATTTATTTCCCTTAAGCATTTTATTTATCATTAAGCCTTTTAGATATAATTTTAGATATAGATAGGAGATTCTATCCTTGACTAGCAAGGAATAGAAGGCTATAAATAAAGCCCTAGGGGCTGGTTTTTCATTCATTCCAATTCACACACAATTCAATTCCAGTAGAGAAGTTTAGGAGTTCTAAGGTTTTTAGGGTTTTGGCTTTCAGCGAAAGTTGATTGCCAGGATTGTAAAGGCTTTGAATTTAGTTTTAATGCAAGTTTCTTTTTATACATCAATGTCTGTTAGTGCGATGAGGCGTGAGTAGTCCACCCACTTCTGGGGCTGGGGTGAGCCCGACGGTGGCCATGTGAGGTGACGCGGTAAAGGTCAGATCTTTTTATGCGATTTATCTTCTATCCCTATGAGCATGATTCTTTTGCGAGAGTTGAAGGTGATCCTTGTTTGTGTTATTGAAGCGAAAGTGATCTTAATGCAACTTGGATTAATTATGTGAAAAGGGTTAGTAACAATTAGGGTTTATGCGAAAGCCTCTATATGCCTATTTGTTAATAATTAAAGTTATTTGATGAAAAGCATGATCTTTTATGCCTTTATGTATTACATTGCATGGTTACCGTTGTGGTGTTGATACCCTGGCTTTGGAAGTCTTTTATTATATTGATTTATTTCGTCGAAAATCTGAGTTTGGGTTCGAATTTGCAATTTACACTTTTTGCGTTCTAGTCGATACAGAGGAGAGCTTTGTCGAGATCGAGTACAGCCTTGTCGATCTCGAGTAGGGTCTGATCTATCTCGAGTTGAGTTTTCTTCTGTTGTCGTCGATTTTCACTTTCTGTTTTCTGTCGATTTGCCCTAGTCGATCTCGAGTAGGTTGTGGTCGAGATCGAGTTGATTGTTGTCTGCCTCGAGTGTCTGTTTGCTTTTCTAAGTTTCTGTTTTCATCACTCCTTAGTCGATATAGAGGACTGTTACTCGAGATCGAGTAGCTTCTGTGTCCTCGCTTTTGTTTCTGCTTTGCTTTGCTTTTTCTGTTTTCGTTTTGATCGTTGTTTTCATTTGTTCTTTTCTGTTTTATTTCTGTTTCTGCCTTTGTTCCTTTGTTTCTGTGTTGTTGTCTTTCTGCTGCTTTGTCTGTGAGATTTACAGCTACCTGAGATCCGCTGACACGCTTCCTCGTGGATTCGATCCTGACTTCCCATTACTACATTGGAGGAGTCTTGTATTTATTTGCGTGGGCCTGAATCTGGTTTGATCTATTTTGTTATATTTCATACTCGATTTCCTCCTCACAACAATATCTTATATATATGAGCATCCCAAACAGGGAAACTAGTACATTTCAGGCATTTCCAAGGTCGTAAGTCTTACTGAGGGACTTACTTCCCTAAGATGGTACCATCTTGTGAGTAAATAAAGGTATGTGCACTCTCACTTTTGAGTCTTGAACCAATTGCATTTCTTTTTTGTGAATTGAAATTCTATGTTTAGAGAAGCAGCTTCAATTCTGTGCATTAGTGGAAGTTTCAGTTCCTGCTAACTCATATTCTATTTTCATATTGTAGTAACTAGTAGTAATTCTTGTACTCGTTCTGGCGTATTACCTCTTTGTATTATATCAATGTCTGATTCTCTTTGGAGAAGAGTGATCCACTTTAGCAAACAATTGGATTGCCATTAAAAGATCTAAATTTAAACAAACCACACAATTTCACATCTAACAATTCAGCTACTACAATAGGAGGAAAATGGTGTTGAAATTCTATGTCAGTTCAAATCTAACAATTCAGCTACTACAATTGGAGGAAAAAGGTGACCTGAAAGACAAAGATGGACATACCGGTATAGATTTCTGTCTGAACTCAATTGACTAGACTCACAATTGTTGTGATGAGCTGAGAGCAATGTCGCCCAATAGTAAGTTGTACAATCCGTAGAACCAAACCTGTGGATCAGAGAGTCATGGATTCTACTGGTGAGAAACAACTCTCAAATTTGACTCAGGAAACGGAAAATCACACATTTTATTCCGGATTAGAATATTCGTCATATTAAACTATAAGAATAAACTGGATACTGTTCAAGAAAAATTAACCTGTTAAACTGGGTAGCTAATCAAATATCCTGGGCGTGTGCCTATTTTTTTAAACCCGGGTTATTTGAATTTACTACGGCTTTGTTTGCATGCCCACTCATTATCTTTAAGATTCACAAGTCAATTTCCCATGAGACCGAGTCTAATGCCAGACAAGGTGAGACATCCGATTGAGTTATTCATCACAAAAAGTAGGTGTAAATGGTGGTGATGTGAGTAGCCTAAGCTAAAAGGGATGATGACCCTTTTGTACTTTTGTATTGATTGAAGTTCCCAAAAGATGGATAACGCTCCATCCGGGCGCCCCCACAGACCCTGCCCTGAACCATGTGGAGGAGGTAAATCACGGGATGCAGCAGCAGGAATCGAACCCATGACTATTTAGTCATCTGGTCCAAGTCTTACCACCACACTGTCATTAAAATCCCTCACAATCGCTCTTCAAGCTCAAATATCCTACTACTGGGCTTTAAAAATGCCCAGCTGGCCCGTCCCCCATTCTCTAATGGCCCAAATATAGCCCATGATATTGACTGTTACAAAGATGAAAAGAAATCAAACTATAGCTTGCATTACAATGTCCTTATTTCTTCTATAGAAATTACTCGAGTTGAAAAATGATAGTGGTAACAAGTGATGAAATTAATAGAAAGTATCTTAATGCTGTGTGCACAATGTATTGTCGATTATGGTTAGAGGAATGAAAAAATGGGAACGCCGGGGAGGGTGGCACCTGCGTCAACTATGTAAATGTTGCCGGTAATGTACTCGGTTCACAACATTTTGGGTAATCTGCTGCTTCTCTGCATCTGCAGGAAGCCCAGCTTTGATGTCCGACAAGAAGTGAGTGAGCCTTTTGCGTTCAGTTATGACTGCATTTCCCACAACATTGGCCATTTTTTTGTTGGAAGATCTTACTTAATAATTGATTGAAAAAAATCAGATTCAAAGAGATATGTTATTGTGAATATTTGAATCTAATTAAGAAATAGAAAGGCATATGCTGAAGAAGAAAGAGCAATTTGTGATGGAATTTCACAGCCTGTTTCCTCTCTTAAGTGAATTAACTAAAGCTTGTCTTGTTAGGCTCATCCCTCTCTACTTTGTGTAATTCTAAGTGTACATTTGGATGTATTTAGAGTAAAGCTGATTGTATTGGTTTTGGGCCAAACCGGCCAAAAACTGATCTCAGCTGTCCTATGGGTTAGAAGCCCACACGGATGCCTTCAGCCTCTCTTGCTGAGCTTGAGCAACGACGTCGTTCAGCTTATGCGCTCTCCCTTATATGGGTTTCCGAAACCCTAATCAGAGAGTTGAGAGAGCTGTTGCTTACTGTAGCTATGTTCTTGTCTCCTAAGGCATTTTTAGGGTTTCCATCCCTTTCCGGCCTTTGTGAGCGTAGATCGAGCTCCCTTCCATCCAAATACACTCAGTGACATTGTGTTGAGAGAGATTTGTAGCCTCTTTGCCCTCTAGGTTTTGACCTTGGTGGCTGGTGTCCTCGTTGAGGCTAATCGTCGCTACAATCTCTACTTTCTCCTTTTTCTTTGGTTTTGCTGGGTTGTAAACTTCGTTCATTATCATTGCTTAAGTTTCTGTTTATGTATTCTGGTGTTTTGGATCGATTCTCTTCAAATTGGTATCAGAGCTTTCAGGTTTTAAGGGGTTTTCTCGTTTTAAAATCGGATTTGTTGAAGCTTTTGAGTTCCCAGTTCTCTTAGGCTCCAGATCTGGTATATTCTTCGATTTTCCGTTGAAGCTTAGAGGGTTCTTCATCCTTCTAAGCTCCAGATCTACGAAGATAAAGCATCACTTGTCCCCAATCTCTATATCTGTTGAAGTTTCTGGAGCTTGCACTCCTTAAGGCTTGAGATCTTTCAAGATCTGTGAGCTCTTGTGATAGAAACTCCAGATTTGAGGTTTTAAAGGACATACCCTTGTCACTCGTCTCTGATTCTGTTGAAGTTCCTGGAGCTAGCTCTCCTTAAGGCTCTGGATCTCAAAGATCTAGTAAGCTCTTCTAAAAGGAACTCCAGATCTAGGGTTTTGAGGACTTATTCCGTCGGAAATCTCAATCTGATAAACCATTTCAGATTTGAACAAAAACCTTCGGAAATATTTGAGTTTAGAAGATTATACTCTTCAGAACTTTCCTTGAAAGCTCTTACTTTTTCTTCCGCTAGCACTTTACGAGATTCAAACTCTTAGCTTGATAGCTGTAGGGTTTGAGTGCTCACCTCTCTCCAACATTTACTGATTTAGTCTTTCACTTGTTGCAGGAACTTTGATTCATCATGTCTGATAACTCCTATCGCATTAAACCATTTGATGGCACTACTGACTTTTCCATGTGGCAAGTTAAGATGAAAGCTATCCTAATAAAGGGAAAATGTTGGAAAGCAGTTGCTAATGAGCTTCCTGCTGATATGACTACTGAGGCTAAGAAAGAACTTGATCTCATTGCACATAGTGAGATCATGATTCGAATATCAGATGAGGTAGCTAGACAGGTAGTAACTTGTGATACTTCTGTGTCTTTATGGAAAGCTTTGAAAGATCTTTATCAGGTTAAAACTCTGTCTAGTAGAATATCTTTGCTGTGTCGTATTTTCAATTTTAAAATGGATGCTTCTGTGTCTTTGGATGATAATCTGGATAGATTTCTTAGGATGACACAAGAGCTTGAACGTTGTGATGATAAAATTGATGATACTCACCAAGCTGTTATTCTGCTTAATGCTTTGCCATCTCAGTTTGATACTTTTAAGGATGTTATACAGTTTAGTAATGAGTCCTTGACTAAGAAAAGAATTGTTGAGGCTATTGCTCAGAAAAATGAAGTTATCAAAGTGTTCAAAGTGAAAGGTGATAAATCTGATAAATCTGGTTCTAAAACTGATGTGCTTTTTACTAAGGGAAACTCTAAGAATAGAAAGAGGAATAAGAAAAAGGAAAAGGATAAGGCTCCTGAACCTGGTAAGAAGCATTGTACTTATTGCAAGAAAAATAACCATGTCATTGCTGATTGTTATAAGAAAAGAGATGATGAGGAAAAGAAATCTAAAAATGGTACAACTGATGTGCTTGATTCCTCTGTGTTATATTCTTCTGAATTGCTTATGGTTGCCTGTGATAGTCCCTTTGATTCTTGGCTTCTGGACTCTGGTTGTACTATGCATGTTACACCTGATAAGCATGTTTTTGATTATCTTGATGAGTCTGCTAAAGGTGAGGTTAGACTTGGTGATTTATCTGTTCTTAAGATTAAAAGCATAGGCAATGTTCCCTTTAAAATGCATGATGGTGTTATTAGAACCCTCCAACAGGTCAGGTGGGTACTTGACTTGAAGAGGAATCTGTTATCTATTTCTGTGTTTGATGACTTGAACTATGATATTAATACTAAAAATGGAATTAAAACTGTCTCTATGAATGGTAAGATTCTCATTAAAGGTATTAAGAAAGGTGGCTTATATCATGTTATTGGAAATCCTGTTCTTTGTGCTTCATCTTTGTCTGCTGAGTGCTCTGCTTCTATGAATTTGCATAAAACTATGTTGTGGCACTCTATACTTGGTCATATTGGCAACAAAGGGCTCAATCATTTGTTCAGACAAGGTATGGTTGAAGGTAAACCCTCTGAACTTAAACACTGTGAGAACTGTTTGTTTGGTAAGCATTCTAAAACTGTGTTTGGTAGCTCAAAGCTTGTTGCTCTCAAGCCCTTAGACTATGTACACGCAAACCTATGGGGATCTGCCCAGGTGGATACAAAAGGTGGAAGGAAGTATTTCCTTTCACTTATTGACCGCCATTCCAGGAAGGTTTGGGTGCACATTCTTAGGGCTAAGAGTGACACTTTTGATGCTTTTAAACTTTGGAAAACAAAAGTTGATGGTCACATCACCTTTAAACTTGTGTGTCTTAGAACTGATAATGGTACTGAGTTTTGCAACAAAGATTTTGATGGTTTCTGTCATACACATGGTATTAAAAGGCACCTCACAGTTCCAGGTAATCCACAACAGAATGGTACAACAGAGAGAATGAATAGGACCTTGCTTGAAAAGGCAAGGTGCCTTCTCATTAGCTCTGGTCTGAAACCTTCATTGTGGGGGGAGGCATTCACTACTGCAGCCTACCTGATTAAAAGATCCACTTCTTTTGCTATTGGTTTCAAAACTCAACAGGAATTGTGGAGTGGAACCAAGCCTAACATAGCACATCTGAAACCTTTTGGATGCACTGCCTTTGTTCACCAGAACACTGGCAAGCTGCAACCAAGGTCTGTCAAATGTGTTATGATTGGCTATCCAGAGGGGGTCAAAGGCTATAAATTACTTGTTATCCAACCAGGAGGGTACAAAGTAATTCTTAGCAGAGATGTCATTTTCATTGAAACTGAATTCCATTTCAAAAATTCTTCTAACATTGATTCTGAGAATGCAGGTGTTCAGTTTTATGATTCAAATGCTCAAGAAGCTAATTTGGATGATGAATTTGATATCAATGTCCCCATTGGAAGCAGCTCCACTTATCATGGTAATGTTGAGCAACATCCTGCTCCCTCAAGTACTGATGACAGCCCTCACCAATCAGGTGGGGAGGTAAGCAACTCAAACTCCAGCCCTACTTCTACCCCTTCTGACTCCTCTAGTTCTAAAAATTATGAAAATGCCTTGTCTGAAAATGAATCTGAGCATGATATTGAGCATGGTGTTTCTGATTCTCCTGAGCATGATGTTTCTGATTCTTCTTCTGATTCTGAGCATGTTTCTGAAAACTTTGATGAAGTGCCTGATTTGTCTAATTATCAGCTTACTAGAGATAGATCTCCTAGAGTGAAAATTCCCAATAAGAAATATTTCACAAATGAGATTGAGTTTGCTTTTGTGATTGCTGAGGTTGTTGATGCTTACACTCCTGAATTGTTTGAACATGTTGTTAAATGTAAACATTTCGATAAGTGGTTGCTTGCTATGAAAGAGGAAATAAACTCCATGACAACTAATAAAACCTAGAAACTGGTTCCAAAGCCTAAAAATGCTAGGTTGATTGGATGTAAATGGGTTTATAAGCTGAAAAACAGTGTGGAACCTGGTGGCCAACCTACCTACAAGGCTAGGTTGGTGGCCAAAGGTTTCACACAGAAAGAAGAGATTGATTATAATGATTTTTTGCCCCTGTTGTGAAATATAAAACCCTGAGACTTCTGCTTGCTATTGCTGCTGTTTATGACTATGAAATTGATCAAATGGATGTTAAGACTGCCTTTTTGCATGGTGAGCTTGATGAGATTATTTATATGAGACAACCCAAGGGTTTTAAGGATCACTCTAAACCTAATCATGTTTTCTTGTTAAAGAAATCTTTGTATGGCTTGAAGCAATCTCCTAGGCAGTGGAATAAGAAATTTGATAATTGCATGTTTAAACTTGGCTTTAGAATGAGCAGTTATGATCCGTGTTTATATTTCATGCATGTGAAAACCGAATCTCCCTTATATGTCTTGCTTTATGTTGATGATATTCTCATTATATGCAAGTCCAGAGCAAAGGTACTTGATGTTAAGGAATCTCTCAAGAAATCTTTTGACATCAAATATTTTTGTCTCAAAAGGATTATCTTGTGAAAGTCCTTAACATGTTCAAGATCTCTAATGTCAAGCCTGCTCCTATGCCCTTAGGAGGTCACTTGGATCTTACCAAGACCAGGATGCCCCTTCGGAAGGAGGAGGAAGACTATATGAAATTTGTTCCTTATGATGCAGCTGTTGGGTCAATTATGTATGCTATGATCTGTACCAGACCTGACCTTGCCTTTGCAGTGAGTGTGTTGAGCAGGTATATGTCTAACCCTGCAGAGAAACACTGGGTGGCCATGAAATATCTCCTGAGATACATTGCTGGTACCCTTGATATTGGTTTGGTTTATGGTTTGCATACTTCACCCTCTGAGTTGTTTGGCTTTGTGGACTCTGACTATGCTAGCAATAAAGATAACAGGAAATCCACCACCTCTTTCTTTTATTCTTAGTGTGGGAACTGCATTTCTTGGAAGGCTCAGTTGCAGCCTATTGTTGCTCTGTCTTCTACAGAAGCAGAGTACATAGCAGCAACTGAAGCCTCCAAAGAGGCAATCTGACTCCAAAACATTATGAAAGAGGTGGATAGGAAAAACCACAAATTTGTATTGCACACAGATAGCCAGAGTGCACTTTACTTATGCAAAGATCCTGTCTATCATGAAAGGACTAAGCACATTGATGTTCGTTACCACTTCATACGCGTGTTGGTATCCAAAAATCTCCTTATTGTTAAGAAGATTGATGGAAAGCTTAATCCTGCAGACTTTGGCACTAAGATTGTGACCACTGATAAGTTTCTCTTTTGTAGGGAGTTCCTGCACGTGATCAAATCCAACTGATGTTGAGAAGGGTATGAAATAGCCGATGATAGACAAAGGTGTAAATCCAATCCACATTTCAACAAGGAAGATTTACGATATGTGTAAACTCAGAATTAGGAGGGTAAATTGTTAGGCTCATCCCTCTCTACTTTGTGTAATTCTAAGTGTACATTTGGATGTATTTAGAGTAAAGCTGATTGTATTGGTTTTGGGCCAAACCGGCCCAAAACTGATCTCAGCTGTCCTATGGGCTAGAAGCCCACACGGATGCCTTCAGTCTCTCTTGCTGAGCTTGAGCAACGACGTCGTTCAGCTTATGCGCTCTCCCTTATATGGGTTTCCAAAACCCTAATCAGAGAGTTGAGAGAGTTGTTGCTTACTGTAGCTCTGTTCTTGTCTCCTAAGGCGATTTTAGGGTTTCCATCCCTTTCCGGCCTTTGTGAGCGTAGATCGAGCTCCCTTCCATCCAAATACACTCAGTGGCATTGTGTTAAGAGAGATGTGTAGCCTCTTTGCCCTCTAGGTTTTGACCTTGGTAGCCGGTGTCCTCGTTGAGGCTAATCGTCGCTACAATCTCTACTTTCTCCTTTTGCTTTGGTTTTGCTGGGTTGTAAACTTCGTTCATTATCATTGCTTAAGTTCTGTTTATGTATTCTGGTGTTTTGCAGTGGCGGAACTCAATGGGGGCGGGAGGTGGCCATGGCCCCTCCGGCCGGAAAAAAATTAATGTTATATGTAATATATTTTTATAATATGTAAATTGTAAAAGAACATTTTAACAACAAATTACTCTAGTTTAGTTGGTAAAGGATGGATATTTTAAACAACAACTTTGGGGGTTCAAATCTCTATAACTCCTTTTTGAAATAGTATTTTTAATAATTTTAAAAATTATTATGTACTTGGTATAAAATAAATCCGAATATATTTTTTGGCCCCCTCGACCATATATCTTAGGTTCCGCCACTGGTGTTTTGGATCGATTCTTTTCATGTCTCAATCAGTGAATTTATATTGAAGAAGAAAGAGATAGAATGTCTTCTGGAAGCACATTCAAACGGGAAATGTATCACAAGCCGTTGTAAGCCCTCTGGCAATTGTACCAAATTCTTCACAGTTTGTGGTGTTCAAAAGTTGTAGAGATCTGTCGATTCTTTGGAGTCCAACGACAAACAAACATCAACTACGTGCAAGAATGTCTCCAAATCCAAAAATAAAAGAATATTTACATGATCGTACCCAACTCCAGTAAACCAACGCAAGAATATGATGAACAATACAAAGTACTCACATAGTATCTCATATTTGAGAATCAGTTCCTTAACTTGCACCAACATAGAAGACCTTATCACACGATTCACAACATAAGCTCTACAAGAATTTGAGTTTCTTGGCTCCATAAGGTTACAAGAGCATCATCCAAGGGAACAACCTGCAACAGTTTCACTGTTTTTTTCAAAGTCGAGAAACTGAAAAAACATACTAAACATGCAAATGACTTTTTTTTGTTCAATAGGAATAGTACCATGTGAGACTTGGTAGTCTTCAGTTCACCAAGTAGGAAGCCCTTTGTTTTGGATAAAACAATGATCAACTTGAATCTTCGGAATATGAGAGATGAGATGCCTGTCTTTTTCACACCTCGGATTCAGCTTCGGGCAATCAACAATAGACAGTTGTTGTAGGTTTTTGAGAGCTTGAATGCCTTTTGGAAGTGAAGGCAGACTAGAGCACTTGAACAATGTGAGGTTGAGTAAACAAGTGCAGTGTTGCAAGCACTCTGGCAATGCTCTCAAATTCGCACAGTTAATAATCTTCAAATGCCGAAGAGATAACATGCTTTGGAGTCCGTCAGGAAAATGCACTAAGAGAGGAAGCCGATGGAAGTGCAGTTCCTGAAGGCTCCTTAGCCCTCGCAATCCGTCCCATCCCACCAAATCCAGCTTTTGACAGTACAGAATTGCTAATAATTTGAGATTATTCAGGTTGGATATGCTGTTTGGAAGAGAAGACAAACAAGGACATCGGATAATTTGCAGAATCCAAAGAGTGGTCAGGGTTCCTATCTGCTCTGGTAAGGATCTTAAGTGTATACAGTTAATGATAACTATGTTTTGTATGGAGGTCCAACCCTGAAAATCTCTCTCCGAGAATCTTGGGAGCTTTGATGTGAATAGAAAATACCTCAGGCTTACCAATTTATGCAAGTCTCTCGGGAACAGCTCTAGTTGCAAGTCTCCGAGAATCAAGCTTTGAAGGTTCACCAATTTGCATACCGAATCCGGAAGCCTTCTAAGTTTGCCATCAAGTGACAAGCTAAGATACCTTAGATGTTTTAAATCCCCAATCGAGTTTGGCAAATTTCCAAGCTCAAAACCATAGAATGTTAGGATACGTAAACACCGAAAGTTGGATATGAGACCTTGTAGAAAAGGTTTGCTCAAAGGGTTGGACGTTCTACCATTCATTAAAAGTGGGCTTGCTATTTTCGGACGGAGACGAAGTGATCTTGCCTTACTTGCTGTTTGAATTTGGCGTGGAAGCTCTCTTTCTGACAACTGCCCTTCGTCCTCCCACACCATGTGCCTGACTCTCAATGAAAAATCATGTATGTTGCAGTTGATGAAAGCTGTCTCCTCGTCGACAACATTGAATAGATCGTACTGTCTCTGAGAAAGATATTGATTTTGCTCTCTTTGACTTGACTGGTGCCTTTGTATGTGACTACAAGCTTGTCCCAAATTTCCTTGGTACTCTTGCAGGATGAAACACGGTTAAATTCATTAGCATCAAGAGCACAATATAGTAAATTCATAGCTTTGAAGTTCTTATCGATGTTTTCCATGTCTGTTTGAGCGTATTCAGCCTCAGACTTCTCGACTTCCTTCCCATCAACAATCTTCATTGGAATGTGTGGTCCTTTCTTGATAAGGTCCCATAACTCAAAGTCTTGATCAATGATGAACATCTACATCAATGATCTCCAATGAACAAAGTTATTTCCACAAAACATATGAGGTCGGTTGGTTGATCTCCCTTGGGCAAATCCTCCATCACCTATGGTAGACATGCTGAAACTCACAAGATTGTTAGATCAAAAGCAGTGCGTCAGGCTCTGATACCAATTGAAGAGTCTATAAGGTGATAAGTAATAGAGACAATGAGTTTTATAGACCTTTTTCATTGTTTTTTTTAAGTTTATAGACCCCATAATAAATTCTTAATTATATAGACATTTTCCTATATATTGTTCCATTTATACCCTCAATGCTTTTTTTAAAAAGTTAACATCTTTAATAATAAATTTGAAAAATGGGTAAAATTAAAAATTATCAAATTAAATATAATAAATATGATAAGGAAAAAAATAATAATTTATTATATTCAATCCCTAATAAAAATATCTAAGGACGTACATTACAATAAAATTATTAATTATTGTAACACAATAACTTGTGTTTATCTCATCTTTATTGTAATACAATATTACTACAGTACAGATTCCATATTGTAATACAATGAGTCATTTAGTGTAATTATTCATGTATTACAATAAATACAATATTTATTGTAAATGTATTGTAATTGATTATTCTAATCGCATATGTAAATATTACAAACAAAGCTAATATCAATATATATATGTGTGTGTGTGTGTGTTATGCTATAAATTAATACATCCTCGTATTATAATAATGTAGAATTTCAAAAAATATATATAATTATCTTTAACTATTTAATTTTAAAAATAGTTTTCAATTTTATGATTAAAGTATATTAATTTTTTTTATTAAACTAAAACAATTAAGGGTAAACAAGTAATAACACCAACAAAAGGGTCTATATACTTAAGAGATTTATTATGGGGTCTATTAACTAAAGAAATTATTAAAAAGGGTCTAAATCCTCCAATTATCTCTAAGGAGGGAGGAATACTCTAGAAGGGGGATGGATAGAGTATGCTCGAGAAAGATTAAAATAGTAATTACACATAAATTCCCATAAAATTCTCTAGTGCAACCAAACGAAATGTGGTAATTTAATTCACGGGAATTAAATGTTAACCAAACGTATTTTTCAAAATCCCAGTAATTTCAATTCTAGGGAATTAGACTTCCCATATATTAAATTCTCAAGAATTGTATTTACCCCTTTTATCCAAACGAGCACTTGGTGCAAATCGGCAAGCCTTGATCTTCAAGAATTTTTCTTTCCTTAATGAGTTGATTCGATATGACAATTGGGAGATCTTTCACAATGGTACTAGTGTATGATCCCAAAACTCATTCGATACTCAAGCCTAGGCGTGGCCACGAGTCGGACCCGCCGGGTCAAGGGTCAGGGTTATCGACCCGAACCCTATCCCGGAAATTCACAGGTTGACGGGTTCGGATCGACCCGTACGACCCGTCGGGTCACGGGTCGACCCGTAACCCGTGGCCACCCCTACTCAAACACATTCAAAATAGGCCTATCTCATCAAATAAAGTCCTGCATGCTAGCTTTGATAGATATAATATAAAAAGCCCAATTGAAAACTTGGTATAGTATATAAGATATACGCAATATAGTGCAATGTATAGTCCTGACAGTGTTTTGTCTTTCATCATCCCTTGATGTCACCCTGCAAGTTAGTGCGTCAGGATCTTACAATCAAGGTGGAGTCTTCACGTTAGGACAACAGAAAATTGAAATTCTGGGTGGAACATCAGCTTATTTATATGCTGAAATTCCACAGCAAGAGCCAGACCGTAGAAAGGGAACAAAAGCGCGCATATTGATCTGCTCGACTTGAAAGATCAACTAGTACATTACAAATCGTTTGAGTCGAACAAAAGAGTCAAAAGCTCCGTTGAATGCTCCCTAACAACCCACTTAGCAGAAGCAACTAGCTGATCATTTGCGCTCTTGTTTGATGCTTTCCTTCATTTAATGAAACAACATTACAACACCGTTTGGTTGTGTTGGGACTAGAAACCACTTTCCAGCCGCACCCGGAAGCGAAATCGGCTAATAAGAGATCCGGCAACAATCAGCCAGCAAACCAGTGACCAACCGATAATATCCAATCCGTAAACCAAACTGTAATGTCAATCTTAATCTAAACATTAGTTCTAGGAATATTGGATGGCCCTAACTTAGGTTACTTGGTAGATTAAGACAAAGAACTAACATATATATATTATACTTAGGATTATCATATATTAGAAGTGTAGGATTTACATCTTATGCTCATATATGTTACATCTCTATAAGTATAGTATATATGTGTGGTCCATGCATTATATGTTATATTATGTATGTATGCGTGTACTGGTTACTAGCCTCACTGGCTCGGCCCAACACTCAGGCCCAAAGCCAGCCCAGCTCCGTAGCCCACCTGATGCCTTAGGTCATGAAGCTCGTCTTTAGTGGAACGCTGCGTTTCACTGATGCTCGCTCTATATAAGCCTAAAGCTAGGGTTACGGAGCTCATTCGATGCGGCGCTCTTCAGGTAATCCAGAGCGAGAAAGAGAGAGAAGAGAGAGGCGCTCTTCAGCTGTTCTCCTAGCTCCAGCGAAGCTCCGACGACCGATCTCGAGCGGATCTCCTACGGAGACTCCAGATCCGGCTTCTAGGAAGAAGAAGAAGGCGATTGTCCACAGTTCCGGCGAAGATCTTCTTCTCCTGCTCACTCCGACGACGATCTGACTCCGATCTTCAGATCTAGGGTGTTTTCTTCCTTGCTTTCTTCGATTATCTCTTCTTTGCACTCATATGTCTTTCATACTCTGTTCTTTGCTTGTATTTGCCGTAGTCTGAGTTAGGGCAACCTGTTCTGTAAACCGACTTAACTGATTAGTGGATTAGTGCTCTCAAGCCGTTCGGCTGAGGCTCCGTGGACGTAGGCTCCGGCCGAACCATGTAAATCTTGCGTCTGTTCTTGGTTTATGTTTTTGGTTGTTTCTGCTTCTCTTACCCCGTTCTAGATTCCCGATCTGTGGAATCTTGAACGTGCATAAGAATTACAAAGTGGTATCAGAGCGAGGAGTCCCTTTCCTTACCGACCTGTGCCATTATTGGATTTCAGGGAGCGGGATTGGAGGCAGGACATTGGGTAGTCCTTCAAAAAGCTCAGGCTTGGGCTATTCCTCTCCTGTCTGACGTACCACTGGTCTAGATCCGTTCAAAGACCTGTGATTCTAGGGTTCTAGAGTGTCTTGTATACTGCCTACACTCTTCTTGCTTCCGCTTACATAAAACTTTGATACTTACCTGTCTCTTGGACACTGCAGGTACCAAACATCATGGATAGTGCCTTGAAGATCAAGCCATTTGATGGTGTAATCGACTTCGCCATGTGGCAAGTCAAGATGAGAGCTGTTCTCATCAAAGAAGGTTGTTGGAAGGCAGTCTTGAAGCCTGCAACCACAACCTCTGAGATGACCTCCCTTCTCAAGGGAGTTGTCATCAATGATGAGGATCCACCAAAGACTGACGAAAAACTGAAGAAAGTTGAAGGAGGATCCTCTACCACTCAGTCCACAGCTGAAGAGCTCGAGATGGACATGAAAGCCCACTCAGAGATAATGCTTCGTCTTACAGATGGCATTGCTCGACAAGTGGTAAAACACTCTTCCGCTTACTCCCTCTGGCATGCCCTGGAGGAGCTTTTTCTATCTAAATCCTTGCCCTCCAGGATTTCTCTGCTATGTCGTCTATTCACTTTTAAGATGAATACTGCTCTTACTCTTGATGATAACCTTGACAAGTTTCTTAAAATGACTCAAGAACTGGAAAGATGCAATGATGACATAAAAGATTCTCACCAGGCTATTTTACTTCTTAATTCTCTGCCTACTCAGTTTGATAACTTCAAGGATGTCATTCAGTTTAGTCGTGATGAACTTACTAAGGATAAACTGATTGAATCTATCATTGAAAAGAATGAAATCATGAAAGTTTTCAAGATTAAAGGTCTGAAAAATGATAAAGTTGACAAACCTGAGGTCCTTTTCACTAAAGGTAATGACAAAAAGGGCAATAAGAAGAATAAGAAAGATAAGCCTAAATCTGAGAAATCTGAGAAATCTGACCCTAATTCTAAATGCAATTACTGTGGTAATATGGGTCATTGGGTTAAGGAATGCAGGAAAAAGAAAAGGGCTGAGGAACTTGCTAAGAAAAACAACACTGAATTGTCTGCTGCTGTGCTTGAAAACATGTGTGAATACTCTGCTGAATTATTCATGTGTACTGAGATTTCATCTGTTGATTCTTCTGATGCATGGATTTTAGATTCAGGATGTACAATGCATGCCACTCCTCATAAGCATTTCTTTAGAAATTTAAATGAGTCTGTGTATGGTGATGTCATGTTGGGTGATCATACTTGCATATCAAAGGTGTAGGTGATGTTCCCTTACTCATGCATGATGGCATTGTTAGAGTTTTCACCAATGTTAAGTGGGTCCCTAGTCTTAGAAGAAGTCTAATGTCTGAATCTGCTTTAGAAGAAATAGGATGCAATGTTAATTCTTCTGATGGTGTGAGAACCATTTCCAGAAATGGAACTGTGATTGTTAAAGCTGTTAGAAAGAAAAGACTGTATTTTGTTCTCTCTTCTAAACCTGAAGTGAATGATGTGTCTGCTTCTGATTCTATGACATTATCTGAGACAAAAATCTGGCATAACAGGCTTGGTCACATAGGCAACAAGGGCTTATTAAAGTTGCATAAATCTGGCCTATTACCTAAGAAACCTGTTGATATCAAATTCTGTGAACATTGTGTTTTGGGCAAATCTGCCAAGCTTAAGTTTCCTGTATCTTCATATGTTGCTAAATCTCCTCTAGAATATGTACACTCTGATCTATGGGGACCTTCACCAGTCCCTACTGCAGGGGGTATGAGATACTTTATTAGCTTCATTGATCACTTCTTAAGGAAAGTTTGGGTAAGCCTTCTGAAATCAAAGGATCAGGCCTTTGGTGCTTTCACAAGATGGAAGGTAATGGTAGAGAGTCAGTCCAATCATAAACTGAAATGTCTCAAAACTGACAATGGTCTAGAATTTTGTAATTCTGAATTTGATACATATTGCCAGCAACATGGGATTAAAAGACACTTAACTGTACCTGGAACCCCACAACAAAATGGAACTGCAGAAAGAATGAATAGAACTTTGTTAGAAAAAGTAAGATGCATGTTAATTAGTTCTGGCCTTAAGATTACTCTTTGGGGTGAAGCTGTATTGACTGCTGCCTATCTCATTAACAGATCTCCCACCTCTGTGCTTAACTTTGTTACTCCCCAGTTCAAATGGACAGGAAAGCAACCAAGCTTAGAGTACCTCAAACCTTTTGGATGTGCAGCCTACCCTCACATCAGTGATGGAAAGCTGCAACCAAGGGCTTTGAAGGGTATTCTTCTTGGCTATCCTGATGGAGTAAAGGGGTTCAGGGTGCTCCTCCTGCAACCTGGACCCTACAAAGTCATCACAGCAAGGAGTGTGAGATTTAATGAGATAGATTTTCCTTTAAAAACTAAGCTAACATCTTTCTCTGAGTTCACAGGTACCCCTGAAGAGACAAAACAGTTGTTACCTGAAGAGAGTGAGTCCTCAGATGATGAAGAGCATGACACTGGTAGGACTTTCACATCAGCCCCGAAGGGCACACACTCCACACTACAGGGGGGACAACAAGAGGAAGAACAAGAGGATGCTGAAGAACACTGAAGAACACAATCCTCAAATTGATCCAGAGGAATCTAAGCCTCAGTCTGACACTGAGCAAGTTACTTCTCCTTCCTCTCCTATTTCTACTTCCTCTCCCTCTACTTCTGGTGATGTAAATGGCCTTTCTATTGACTCTCAAAGAGAGTCCTCTGTTTTCTCCTCCCTCCCTTCTGATTCACATGCTTTTGATATTACTGCTATACCTAACTTGCATGATTATCAGTTAACTAGGGATAGAGAACCTAGGACCATTATCCCCAATAGGAAGTATACCTCTTATATTATGGAGTATGCCTTTCTTACTGCTGATATAGTTAGACATCCTACTACTCCTAGCTCTTATGAATCTGCCCTTAAGAATAGTTATGCCAAACAGTGGCTAACTGCTATGAGAGAAGAGATGGACTCCATGTATACAAACAAAACATGGAGTCTGGTACCTAGACCTCCTAAAACCCAGCTAATAGACTCTAAATGGGTCTATAAGCTTAAGGAAGGTCTAAACCCTAGTGAACCCCCTAGGTTTAAAGCCCGCCTTGTGGCAAAAGGGTTTACCCAGAGAGAAGGAATAGACTATAATGATATCTTTTCACCTGTTGTTAAGTATAAAACCATGCGTATTATGCTTGCTATGTGTGCTGTTTTTGACTGGGAGTTAGAGCAAATGGATGTCAAAACTGCTTTCTTACATGGTACTCTTGATGAAACCATTTATATGAAACAACCCAAAGGGTTTGTAAACTCCAAATTCCCTGATCATGTGTGTCACTTAAAAAGATCCATCTATGGACTCAAGCAGTCTCCTAGACAATGGAATCTTAAGTTCGACGCTGTGATCAAGAAACTTGGGTTTACTCGTAGCAGTTATGATTCATGTCTTTATTTCAAAAGTGTTTCTAAGTCATCCTTGATCTATGTGTTATTATATGTTGATGATATACTGTTGATCTGCAGTTCTATGATTCCTATTAGTTCTGTTAAAAAGGATCTTAAGAAATACTTTGACATGAAGGACTTAGGAAATGCCAAGAAGATTCTTGGTGTCAATATTATTAGAAACCGACCTAACAAGCAAATATGGTTGTCTCAGGACGATTATATAGTTAAGGTTCTAAATCGGTTTAATATGTTGAATTCTAAGCCTACATCCATACCCTTAGGAGGGCACTTAGAGCTCACCCAGAAAAGCTGTCCCACTAAGCCAGATGACATAAAAGAAATGGCTAAGGTCCCTTATGACGTAGCTGTAGGGTCCGTTATGTATGCAATGTTGTGCACCCGCCCAGACCTTGCTTTTGCCATTTCTGTGCTAAGTCGTTTTATGTCTAATCCTGGATCTGATCACTGGACTGCCATGAAATACTTATTGCGTTACATTACTGGTACTAAAAGTCTGTGTTTGCATTATGGTTTACATGAGCCTATTGATAAACTGAATGGATATGTAGACGCTGATTTTGCTAGTAACAAGGATAACCGCAAGTCCACTACTGCCTACTTTTTCACATGGGCTGGTAACTGTGTTTCATGGAAATCTCAACATCAAACAGTTGTTGCTTTGTCATCAACTGAAGCTGAATATATGGCCGCTACTGAAGCTGCAAAAGAGGCCATATGGCTCAAAGGAATCCTTAGGGAAATCCTACAAAAGCCACCAAAACCCGTTATACATACGGATAGTCAGAGTGCACTTTACTTGTGCAAAGATCCCATGTATCACGAAAGAACTAAGCATATTGATGTTCGTTTTCACTTTATTCGTAATCGCGTTGCAGCTCGAGAATTAGAAGTGAAGAAAATCAAAGGCGACATCAATCCTGCTGACTTTGGGACAAAAGTAGTCCCTACTAACAAATTTGTGTTTTGCAGGGATTTTCTCCACCTTGGAGAACCACCTTAGATAAAAGGTATTTTGAGCCGATGATGAAGTTGAATGGTTTGAGAATATTAATCCACTGATAAGTAGGTTGTGTTTTTAATAGATCTAATGTTTGGATTAGAAGGGAAAATTGTAATGTCAATCTTAATCTAAACATTAGTTCTAGGAATATTGGATGGCCCTAACTTAGGTTACTTGGTAGATTAAGACAAAGAACTAACATATATATATTATACTTAGGATTATCATATATTAGAAGTGTAGGATTTTACATCTTATGCTCATATATGTTACATCTCTATAAGTATAGTATATATGTGTGGTCCATGCATTATATGTTATATTATGTATGTATGCGTGTACTGGTTACTAGCCTCACTGGCTCGGCCCAACACTCAGGCCCAAAGCCAGCCCAGCTCCGTAGCCCACCTGATGCCTTAGGTCATGAAGCTCGTCTTTAGTGGAACGCTGCGTTTCACTGATGCTCGCTCTATATAAGCCTAAAGCTAGGGTTACGGAGCTCATTCGACGCGGCACTCTTCAGGTAATCCAGAGAGAGAAAGAGAGAGAAGAGAGAGGTGCTCTGCTAGGGTTTGCTGTTCTCCTAGCTCCAGCGAAGCTCCGACGGTCGATCTCGAGCGGATCTCCTACGGAGACTCCAGATCCGGCTTCTAGGAAGAAGAAGAAGGCGATTGTCCACAATTCCGGTGAAGATCTTCTTCTCCTGCTCACTCCGACGACGATCTGACTCCGATCTTCAGATCTAGGGTGTTTTCTTCCTTGCTTGCTTCGATTATCTCTTCTTTGCACTCATATGTCTTTCATACTCTGTTCTTTGCTTGTATTTGCCATAGTCTGAGTTAGGGCAACCTGTTCTGTAAACCGACTTAACTGATTAGTGGATTAGTGCTCTCAAGCCGTTCGGCTGAGGCTCCGTGGACGTAGGCTCCGGCCGAACCACGTAAATCTTGCGTCTGTTCTTGGTTTATGTTTTTGGTTGTTTCTGCTTCTCTTACCCCGTTCTAGATTCCCGATCTGTGGAGTCTTGAACGTGCATAAGAATTACACAAACAAACCAAGCAACCACAGACACAGATAAAAGCACAAATATTGACACAAGATTTACATGGGAAAAACCCTCTCAAACCAGAGGATAAAAAAACCCACCTTCCGCCCACCAGAGCAACCAATCCACTAATCAATAGGTCAATACAAGTGTTTAACAATCCAGTCTCAACCCGAGACAAATAAACATGGAGATCTCAAACACCAATCTAAATACAACCCGATCTAGAAAGGATTCCTCTCCAAAACCAAGCTAAACACTTGTAATCAGATTAGATTTCCAGGAGAAGAAAATACCTATCAACAAACACCCGTTGTTGACTTGCCGGAGGAAGGAGACGGATCACTAGATCAAGAGACGAAACACCCGCTCGAATCTCCTACCTTTCTTCCTTTCTCCCTCCTCTCTCTTTTCTTTCTCTCTCCTTTTCCCCTAGTTGCTACTGACGGGACTAACCTGGAGCTTCACTTGTATCACCAAAACAAAAGGCAATTCATGCCTTTTATATCACAAATGGAGCCACACTTGGGCTGGACCCAAATGGGCCATAGGCCCAACAATCTCCCCCTCCAGCCCAAGGGGAAGACGTTCCTGCTCGTCCTGACCTCACCCGCATCCAAGTCCCGTCTCACCCTCGAGACGCGAAACTAATGCTCGCCAGATGTCACCATCACCCACTATCTCTCCCTCCTCCGTAACTCTCTGGTACTCCGAGGTAGAACTCCCGGTGACTGCATGACGTACTCTCTCTGACCCTCTGACAGTTTCTTCTATCCGTGCTGGCTCGACGTGCTCAGATCTGCCACCAGTCATAGCACCTGATGAACTCCCCTCTGACACGGCTATCCCATCAGCACAATCCTCTGAAGCAAACTCCACCACACCCGTGCTATCCTCTTCTGACGTCTCAGAAGTTCCGCTAAATCTTGTCTGCAATCCAGACAAATCACAAGTGCTCAAGGTCTACTTATCAGCAAAAGAAATGAGAGACTTTCTCTTCTGATTCTGCAGCCCTTTCCCACTCAAGCATTCTGTAAGCCCTTGCACCAAATCAAGCGAAGCATCACCATAAACCTCTGTCACAGCTTCCCTGATTTCTTTCATTTGAGTCCTGTACAATGTGCCGCTCAAATCACCTCTAGCGATCACCATTGATCCTTTCTTGAGTTTCCACTTCCTACTTCCAAAGAAGTTATCATAGCCCTTTTTATCCAAGACTTGAAGAGATATCAAATTCTTCTGCAAATCTGGTATGTGTCGCACATCTGTCAATGTCATCCTGCAACCTGTGTTTGTCTGCACACAAGCATCTCCCATACCAACTATATTAGACAAGCTCCCGTTCCCCATCTTTGCTTTGCCAAAGCGTCCCACTCGGTACGAAGTAAACGCTTTCCTCCTTGATGTAGCATGGAAGGATGCAGCTCCATCAGCAATCCACTCTACACAAGAATCCGGCTCTTCCAAGCATGTGAGAACAACCTGCTCATCATCACTGTCCTGCAGAACTGACGTTGTACCCTTCTGATTTTCCTCTTCATCCCTTTTCTTCTTCCACACATTGCAATTCCTCTTCATGTGCCCTTTCTTGCCACAATGATAGCAAACAAAGCTCCCCCTAGTCTGAGATCTCCCTCTAGACCTGCTCCCTGAAACTGTCACGAGAATATGTGACGAATCTGTGCCCATATCCTTCCTCCTAGTCTCCTCGTTGTAGATACTATCTTTCACTGCAGATAAGGACACAACCCCACCCACTGCAGAGTTGTTAATCGACACCACTAGAGTCTCCCAACTATCAGGCAAAGAGCTCAAGAGCAACGACGCTTGCAACTCATCATCAAGAACTAACTTCATGGTGTTCAACTGATTCACCAATTCCTGAAACTCACTCAGATGCTCTGCAATAGGCTTTCCATCTCTGTAATTGAGATTCACTAGCTTTCTTATCACAAAAGCTTTACTCTGGGCCGACTTCCTTTCATACATGTCCTCCAAATTTTTCCACAATACCTGTGCATCTGTCTCGTTGCTTATGTGGTGATAAACACTATTATCCACCCACATTCTGATGGTTCCAACTGTCTTCCTGTGCAGTTTCTTCCAATCATTATCGGATGTCTCAGCTGGCTTCCTCGATCCCAACTCAACCGGATCAAACAGGTCTTTGCAATACAAAAACATCCTCCATCTTCGTCTTCCAGATAGAGAAATTCGAAGCCGTTAGCTTTATCATTGTACCCGCAAAATCCTCGGTCTTTGTCGTCATCTATACTCCTATTACCCAAAAACAACACAACCAAAGATCAACCAAAGGCTCTTATGCCACTTGTTGGGACTAGAAACCACTTTCCAGCCGCAACCGGAAGCGAAATCGGCTAATAAGAGATCCGACAACAATCAGCCAGCGAACCAGTGACCAACCGATAATATCCAATCCGGAAACCAAACAAACCAAGCAACCACAGACACAGATAAAAGCACAAATATTGACACAAAATTTACGTGGGAAAAACCCTCTCAAACCAGAGGATCAAAAAACCCACCTTCCGCCCACCAGAGCAACCAATCCACTAATCAATAGGTCAATACAAGTGTTTAACAATCCAGTCTCAACCCGAGACAAATAAACATGGAGATCTCAAACACCAATCTAAATACAACCCAATCTAGAAAAAATTCCTCTCCAAAACCTAGCTAAACACTTGTAATCAGATTAGATTTCCAGGAGAAGAAAATACCTATCAACAAACACCCGTTGTTGACTTGCCGGAGGAAGGAGACGGATCACTAGATCAAGAGACGAAACACCCACTCGAATCTCCTACCTTTCCTCCTTTCTCCCTCCTCTCTCTTTTCTTTCTCTCTCCTTTTCCCCTAGTTGCTACTGACGGAACTAACCTGGAGCTTCACTTGTATCACCAAAACAAAAGGCAATTCATGCCTTTTATATCACAAATGGAGCCACACTTGGGCTGGACCCAAATGGGCCATAGGCCCAACAGGTTGTAATACGACGCAGCTCCAATTTGCAGTTTATTTGATTTTCCCAACTAAACTAATAATTAATTTCTGGTACGGTGGATCGGACCAGGACCGAAAAATATAGTCTTAGGTTTTCCGGTTCGCAGACGGTTAGGCCCGGTTGGACCGATTCACCCAGCAGCCCTGTTTCCGTTTTTATTTTTTTGGGGTTACAGACTCTAACTCAGACTTCGGATTCACCTGCAAATGCTAATGTCGAGAAGAGCAAACCATCCCACTGTCTAAATCCAAAATTTGCTTATTGGTACAGAAGTATAGTATGACGATTATACAATCTAATTTGTCAAAAACTAAGGCAAATACAATGTCTCCTTTTCATACAAATTGCCCATCAAAACATAATCGATGTACATAAAAATCCATATTAATTCTGAAATTTTACATAAAAAAACCCTAGATCTAAAAGTGAAAAGATAAACAAGTAGGCACAAACATCCGCCATGCATACATATCACACAACATAAGAATCTCAAGCATAATCATACTGCTGACTGCTTTGATAAATAAACACTCAATTGAAATGAATAATTATAATAACGACCATACAAAAGTCTTATTTGTAATTAATCAATAAAACACACACCTTTTCCAAATGCCAAACACCAATATACGGAAAGGCAATATAGAGACTGCCCTCAGAGATTGAAAGAGCTGAGCACCATCCAGTCATCCACCTTCCTTCTTCAACGTGAAAGGAGTCCCATTTGAAGCTTTGATAGCCTTTAGTGATCACCGTACAAGAATTTTAGGAATGTGTGAGATGAGATTCCAGTCTTCTCCTGTTTCTCTTCCGCACCTCGACCACAGAATAGGGCTGATACCAATCATACATAGTGTTCCAGGCTCTTGAGAGTTTCAATTCCTCTCGGAAGAGTAGATAAATTAACACAGCTAGTTACTATTATCTTCAACAGAGAAGTGCAGTGTTGCAAGCCATCAGGAAAATGCTCCAGGAGAGGAAGTTTCTGGATGACCAAAAGCTGAAGGTTACTTAACCCGTTCAAACCTTCCCATCCACTCAAGTTCAGCTTTTCACATTTCCGAATACCTAAAACCTCAAGAGCAGTCAGGAGTTGAATGTTATTTGGAAGGGAGGCCAAATTAGGACAATCAATGATTCGTAGAACTCGAAGGGTGGTTAGGCTCCCAATTTCCTCTGACAAGGATGTTAAATATGCACATTCATTGATGTGTATCTTCTGCATGGAGGTCCAACCATGATAACATGTCTCCAGACAACTATCATGTTTTGATGTAAAATACAAATGTCTCAAGCTTATCCATCTGTGCAAGTTCCTTGGAAACACTTCTAGCTGTGTACACCGTGAAAGGCTCAATGTTTGCATATTGACTAATTTGGACATTGAATCAGGGAGCCTCTTAAGTTTGCCGTTGCTCATCAAGTTAAGATACCTGAGATGCTTCGAATCCCCTATTGAGACTGGCAACTCCTCAAACTGAATACCAATAAGTGATAAGATGCGTAAACACCTAAATTTAGAGATGAGATTATGTAGAAAAGATATGCTCATATGAACCCTATTTTTGCTATCAAACTGGAGTGATCTTGCCTTCTTTGCTGTTAGGAGTTGGCGGAGAAACTCTTGTTCAAAGCAATTATCTTCCGTCCATAATAAATGCTTGACCCTCGTCGAGACTTGATGTTTGTCAAAGCTCACAAAAGCCGTCTCCTCCCCAGCAACATATCTTCCTAATTCATGAACCAAGTCATGCATTTGGAATGCAATCCCAATGTCAAAAATTCTACTCGAATCTATTAAATCGAACATTTCTGATAACATGGCGGGAACGTTTGCATCTTTGAATTCAGGTTGGTAAAATTGAGCAGCATGGATCACTTCAAAAAAAGACCTCGACACAAGCTCATTCAAATATATAGTTCCAATCTCTTCAATGGTTCCATTCATCTCCCTAGATTCTGTCAGTCCTAGTGCCATCCAGTAATCTACCATCATTTCCTTATAAATGCGGCCATTTGTGGTTATTGTAGAACAAAAGGAAAAACAAGCTTTTAAAATAGAGGGCAACTGATCAAAGCTCAATTTCAAAGCAGGGAGGATGTCATCAGTTGCTTGCTTCATCTCCCACAACTTGCTTTCTTCAATCCTCTTCCAATGCGATTCATCTCTCACCTTCCTCAATTGACTTCCCAAGGTTCTAGCTGCCAAAGGAACCCCGTGACATTTCCTAACTATTTCTTTCCCAATCTTCACTAGCGAACGACATTCTTTCTCTTCACCATCTCTGAATGCATATTTCACAAATATTGACCAACAAGCACCGTCAGAGAGGGGCTCTAACTTGTAAGCTTCCATGGTTCCGGCAATGGAGACCACAATATCCTCACGGGTTGTTACTATAATTATGCTATGCTTGGAACCAACCGCCAGAAACTCCTTTAAATCTGACCACTCCTTCACAAATGTTTGACTGGAAAGAATGCTCGGTGTAGAAGCCCACACATTATCCAACACAAGAAGAAATGTTTGCCTGACAAGAATGTCATGCAACCTGTTCTCTATCGCCTGCATATTAGAGTCCGATGCATTCTCCCTGGTAACACACTAAAAAATTTTCTCTATTGCAGTTTTCTTAGAAAACTTGTTCGGCATAGGAGCCCACAATTTTATCTTAAAATTTTTCGTTACTCTATGATCACTGAATACCAATTTGGCTAATGTGGTTTTTCCCATCCCTCCGATGCCAACAATTGGAAGAACTGGAATTTCTGAAATTTCATGGCTAGATGAGCTTACCAGGCGAGAGATAATACGATCTTGGTCTTGTTTTCTGCCAAAAGCGCTCGATTCTTGAATGAGGGGAGATTGGTCTTTTTCCCCATTTGCATGAGCAGGAGCTACAGAAAGCAGGGGACGCTCTTGGAAATTGAAGTCCTTTCGGTTGGCTGAGATCTCTTCCAGTCTCCCACAAATAGCCTTGAGCTTCCAAGCCAAGCTGAACTGTGGAAGGAGTTTGCGAACCTTTGGAACTAATGTTCTTCCACGGGCCTTATCCTCCAAAGCTTGAGTTGAAATGAGATCGAGCACATCTTCGATGTCATGAGCGACATCTTTGAGATTGAGAATCCAATCTTTGATGGAACGCAGGGTGGTCTGCTGCTCTTCAGCATCAAGAAGCACAGCATCGATGGAAGACAAGGCGCGACTGAGTTTTTTGAGTTCAGTTTTCACACCAAAGCTCCGTTCGATTTCTTTGAAGAGAGGTGAACCGAGTTTATCAAAAATGAGCTTCAAAATGCCGGATACAACCGCACCTGTAATAGGATCAGCCATTTTTAAGGTGGAGAAGATGAGATTTGATAGATAGATAGATCAGATTAAATTGGAGATTCGATTCAAGAGGGTATATGGGAGGGATCTTGAATCTTTGTTGTTGGGTTGACTTTTGGGAAAAGTAAGGCGACATTAGAAACCAACCTACCAATGTGACTTTTCGGATGGAGAATTGTTTCATCTGAAAATATCTTCCAAGATGGAGTACTGACTGGGTTGACGTGCAGCCAAGTCAGTTTAATTGCAGGTTAAGAAAAGTTCTAATACGTTCCAATAACAAACTTGTTTAGTTGGAATATAAAATCACAATTTTCTCAGCTATCATAGTTATCAAAGCTTTTCCGCATAAGGTTGGACCTTTTAATCCAAATCTGTTGCTGAAAAAGGAGATAAAAAATGACCTCCTGTTGGGGAAAGGGGTAGTCTCATTCGATTATGTGTGACTCGAATGGACAAATTTACCTTACAAAAGAGTACTTGTATAAATGTACAAAATAGTGTGAGCTGATGAGATGAGATGAGATCTGGTTAGAAGATGTATCCGAGAAAGAAAATGGAGGAATGTAAATTGTGTTTATTGAATTGATTTTCTTGATTACAAAAGTACAACGGTGATCTGTATTTATAGGCAAACCACTCTCTCTTCTAGCTCACTTAGTTGTTATAAAACAAACCACACTCTCTAACCACTTTGTAACCGAAACTGAACATATGAAAATTGGCGTCAATCACTCCTTCCTCTTCATCTTGACATCACCGGAAGGAGAATCCAACAGGCCCCCGCAAGCTGGAGGGTGAAACAATCCGAGCTTGGACAGTAACCGGTTTTGTTGAGCTGAAGGGAGAACCTTTGTGAACACATCTGCTAGCTGAGCAGTTGTAGGAATGTATGACAATTCAAGGAGACCTTCCATGATTTTATCTCTTGTAAAATGACAATCCACCTCGATGTGTTTTGTCCTTTCGTGAAAGACGGGGTTCTTTGCAATTTGGAGGGCAGAGCTATTGTCACAATGAAGAGTGACTGGTTGAAGGGACTGAATACCCATGTCCGAGAGCAAACAGACTAACCAAGTGGTCTCAGCAGCTGCATGAGCCATGGCTCTGTACTCTGCCTCAGCGGAGCTTCTAGAAACCACTGATTGCTTCTTCGACTTCCAACTGATAGGAGAAGCACCTAGCAGTAGAATGTAGCCCGTGACTGATTGTCTAGTGAAGGGGCAAGATGCCCAATCAGAGTCTGAATAGGCACTGAGCTCAGGATGCTCATATCAATTTAGGAGAATACCATTGCCAGCAGTGCCTTGCACATATCGAAGAGTGTGAAGGGGAGCTTCATAATGAGATTGGCAAGAAGATGCCATGAACCGACTGAGAGACTGGACTGCAAAACACAAATCTGGACGAGTGTGAGTGAGAAAATTAAGTTTTCCAACCAGTCTTCTGTAGAGAGATGGGTCTGCTAAAGGAGCATCCATATCAGGTGATAACTTGTAGTGCAGGGGGAGAGGTGTGCACACAGATTTGAGACCTGATAGGTCAACATCTCTAAGAAGCAATGTCAGTGGTAAGGTAAGAAGCTTCAAAACCCAAGAAAAAAATGTAATAACCCAAGGTCTTTGATGCTGAACTCACTATCAAGAAACCTCTTC
The DNA here is from genome assembly GCA_963922045.1 of Persicaria maculosa. Lineage (NCBI taxonomy): Eukaryota > Viridiplantae > Streptophyta > Magnoliopsida > Caryophyllales > Polygonaceae > Persicaria > Persicaria maculosa. The sequence goes on from OY998255.1 coordinate 67,928,478, forward strand.
AACAGGGAGATCACAACAGGGTCAGATCATGTGATTAGTAAATCATCCACATAAATGGCGACAAGAGTAAGATGTCCATTAGCAGACCGAGTGAAGAGAGAGTAATCATTTCTAGACTGAACAAATCCAAGAGATTCAAGAGCAACAGTTAACCTCTGAAACCATTGACGTGAGGCTTGCTTTAAACCATATAGTGACTTTTTCAGTTTGCACACTAGATTATCTAGATAGGGAATCCCCTCAGGCATCCTCATATAGACATCCTCATGAAGAAATCCATGCAAAAAAGCATTGTTTACATCAAGTTGGTGGATAGACCACTTCCTGGATGCTGCAACTGAGATTAAACTCCTGACAGTTTCCATTTTAACCACTGGGGAGAAGGTTTCATGGTAGTCTATACCATGTTTCTGAGTGAATCCTTTGGCCACCAACCGAGCTTTGTACCTCTCTAGAGTACCATCAGCCTTGAGTTTGACTTTGTAGACCCATTTACATCCAATAGGCTTCTTACCTGGTGGGAGAGCAACTAGATCCCAAGTGTCATTAGAAAGTAAAGCATCAATCTCCTTCTTCATTGCTAAAATCCAATTTGGATCAGAAGAGGCTTGTGAATAAGATGCAGGTTCAGTATAAGAAGAGACAGTGGAGAGAAAAACAAAATGAGATGAGGGTAAAGTAGAAGAAGTTACCAAATTGATTGATGCAGATGACGAGGGAATGTATGTGCAAGAGTAGTCACCCATGTAAGAAGGAGGTTTGTGTTGCATGTTGGATCTTCTCAAGGGGACAACAGGAAGAGGAGGTAGGAAAATGGGAGATGGTGAGGGAGAGAGGCCACTTATATCATGGTTGCTGTCATGACTTGAAGGGGATGCAGGTGGTGATGGTGAGACTGGAGGTGCCTCAGGAGGAGGAGGAGTCTCAATAGGACAAAATATGTGATCAGGATAGTCAACAATAGAGGCAGGTAAGGTGTTGTTGGTGAAGGTTCGATAATACAAAAACAAGGTAATAAGAAATACTCTAGAAGGGGGGTTGAATAGAGTATGCCCGTTTTTCGCAGAAAGTCTCAAGACTTTTGGAGCTTGTACCAAAACCTTTGAGATTAAACCTGAATCACAAAGTTAGACAATCGAACCAAGTGCGGAAATAAGGTAAAGCAAATAAGGAAAGAAGACGAGTAATTGTTTACGAGGTTCAGCACAACTTGGCCTACGTCCCCGCCTAGGGTTCTTCCACAACCCTAGGATTCAAAAGGCTTTATTGATTCGCTTAGCTTAGGATCCTAATAGCTCACCGAGAAGCCTCTCTCCTATACAATTGCAATCTAGTCAACTCACGTTCCCTTGGAGTCCTAGACCAATCTAGAAGAGCCCCACCTCTCTCAGCTATCTAGTACAATCCTCTTACTCTCACAAATCAATAGCCTAGTGCAACTTCCCGAGTTATAAACTCTCGAGTAACACTATAAATGAATATATCCTATAAGCTCACAGTGACTCTCAAAGGCTTTGAAATAAACAACAAACTCTAGAGCGATTAGTAGAGAGACACTTGGAAGACAGATCTCGCTTGAATGTATGAAAGCTCGTGTAGCACTTGTTATCTCTGTCTTCTTCTTCCTTTCCTTTATATAAGAGCATGGAGTGGCGCCTAAGGATCTTCACCAACGGCTCTTTCGAATCAGGCTTGATCTTGAATCTTCTATTTATGGATACTCCGAAGCCATGATTCTATTTGAATGTGATCTCCTCAATATGTACTAAAGGAAAGATATAATCTCGAATATACTTCCTGAAAAGGTTAGTCAAACATATACATATATATATATATATATATATAATATATAACGGAAGTATATAATAAGATAAAATAATATTCGGACAAATAAGATAGGTTTTGTATTTCATCAACTGTTAACGCTCCAAGGCCTTTGACACAAACATCCTGTCAAAGCCCTTGAAACATTTATTCCAATTTCCATCAAGGGAGGGAGTTATCAATCTCCCCCTTGATGAAAGACAAAACCTGTGCATCCCTGCAACTTAGTCAAACATAGATAATAAAATAGAAATCAGACTAAGTACCTGCAAGGGTTAGACAAATGTTGGATCAAAAATTTTAAAGCATGTAAAAACCATCCAACCGAAAACCATAAATCAAAAACCAAGGTCTTCCAAGACCTTTAAGCAGAGGTTTTCAAAGTCTAAGTCTAAGCACCACAGATCATCTCCCCCTTTTTGTCTTTCAACAAAGGGAGGAGGTAAAACAGTCACCAAAAAAGTTACCAAATGTTTTAAAAACGTTTCCAACAAACCAGCAAAGTAACAAGTTTCAGGGGTGGGTTAGGGTTTAGGCTTAGTCATCCGGAGCATCGTCAGTGAGCCTCGTCCACAGTCCCTCCAGCATCCTGGAAATCCCGCTCATCTCCGTCATCATCTCCTTCTGCAGCTCCTTAATATCCAGGCGAACTTCCTCCAAGCCCAACTCTAGGTTGTCCATGCGTTCATCGAAAGCTGGAGCAGTGGGAAAGGCTTTTGAAGGAGTGGCAAGACTCAAGGTCCCTTGGGGAGACCTAGTGATGCCAATCTTTTCAAGGCCTTTAGAGTCGAACTTACCCGTATGACGCAACTGTTCTTCATTTTTGACATCAATTCCAGAAGCTTTGAAGATAGGGGTCAAAAGGGTAGCAAAGGGGAGGGGAGAGCCTTTTCTAGCTTTTCTGGCATGAGCCATGGTTCCAAGGATAGTGTTGGCCAGATCAAGATCAAGGCCATTTAAGATGCGGTAGAGCAGGACCATAGCATTGTCGGTAAGGAGTGAGCCAGAGTTAAGACGGGGTAAGAGGCATCGAACAATGATGTTAAAAATTATTTTTGCCTCAAGGGTTAGGGATGAGTGGGTGAGTTGCTTTGAGGTGCTGTTGGATGCTTCGGGTAAGAGATATTTGGCTCGGGCAAGGATGATGCAATTCTCTTTTGAGGGGTGTATATCAGCGGGTGGAACAGGGGTAGGTAAGCCAAGGAAATCTGCAAAATCATTGGAGTTGAGAGAGATTCTAACCCCTTTGACAACAGACTCCAAAGACCAACCATCAATGTCGTTTTTGGCTTTTAGGTTTATGTAAAACAGACGGGTAAGCTGGGGGTAGTAGACAGTTTCAAGGTTAAGAAGGGTCCAGGCTGGAGATTTTTTGAGGAGCTCAATGCATGGTAACTTCAAAGCTTCAAAGAACTCAAAATCTAAAAAATCAAAACAGCTAATCTTACGAGTTCTAAACTCGTCTACCCACTTACCAACAGTCTCAGCATCTTGAAACCAAGAGGATGGCAAGGATTGATTTACCTGGATATAGGCCGGGGGTCTGCATTCTTTCTGCGAGCAACTGTTGGTGCAGCTCTCTTGACCGGCGCTACAAGACTCTTGACAGTGCCCTTCCTGGTGCGCTTGGGGGATGGAGGCTTGACAACAGCAGGGGCTTTCCGCTTCTTCGGAGACGGGGGAGGAGGAGGAGAAGGAGAGGGAGATTCTTCCTCCTCTTCCTCAGACCCCGAGTCCTCACCGGACCCCGCTTCATCTCCTTCAGGTTCCTCGTCCTCTCCAGATCCCTCTTGCTCTTCTTCTTCTTCTTCCTCAGGCTCCTCCTAGGATGGAACCTCCTCGGCTTCGGCTTCCTTCTGAATCCGCTCAGCTTCTTCCTCGGCCAGTTTCTTAGCAAGCTCGGCCTCCTCATCGACCTTTTTCTTCCTCAAGGCCTCCTCCTCGGCTTCCTTGGCAGCATCCCTTTCCAGAAGGGCGTCGAGATCTTCTTCCTCCTCTTCCTCGTCCACTTCCTCAGCCAAAATCTTCCTCTTTCCATTCTGTTTAGCACTGATCGGCTTCTTAGCAGAACGCTTTTGAGAGCCCTTGGGAACAATGGCCGTGCTCTCAGCGATGGTGCTCTGGACGACAGTTGGGACGATGGCTTGAGGAGCGGGTTCAGGTGTGGGAGAGGTAGCAGTGGCCTGACATCCCTTGGGGGTGGCGCCAAGTCTTTTGGGTGTGACAACTTTCTTGGTTTTGGGTGCCATGGAGGAAATCGGTTAGGGTTTACTTAGAATGGATTGAGAGGTTGAAGAAGGAGAAGGTGAAGGGATTTAGATAAGTTCTGAGTGTGGGTTGTAATCGGGTACAGGATTGGGTTTAAGTAGAGGGAGTGATGGGACGGGTTTAGAGTTCCAAGGAAAGAAATCATCACATTGCCAATTTGAAAGGTTTCAAATTCAAATTTCAAATGTTCCATTAAAATCGGACTAAAAAACCGAGATTTAGTTCCAAAAATAAAATATCTTAACGGTTAAGGAAATCACAGAAATAGGCAATTTTGAAATTCAATAAAAATATAATTGATTAAATATCTAAAAAGATATTAACCAAAAATATATGATCCGATATATGTACTCTACCATTTAGTTCACACACCTTGACATAGATCTCAAGGGTCTTGACACTAAGTAGAATTTATTTTTCGTAAAGGGAAAGCTCCCCCTACGAAAGTGCATCCTTGTTAAGCATCCCAATTTCTCGTCTTATGAAGGTGAACCTGTCCTCTGCCAAAGGCTTAGTAAAAATGTCAGCCCATTGATAATCAGTAGAAATAAAGGATATGGACACATCACCTTTTTCAACATGATCTCTAATGAAATGATGTCTCACATCAATATGTTTGGTCCTTGAATGCTGAACAGGATTCTTAGTAATGGATATGGCACTTGTATTGTCACACTTAATTGGGATACCTCTGAGGTTGATGCCAAGATCTCGCATTTGTTGAGCTATCCAAAGGATTTGGGAGCAACAGGCTCTAGTTGCAATGTATTCGGCTTCTGCAGTGGATAGAGCAACAGAGTTTTGCTTCTTTGAGTGCCAACTGATCAAAGATGCTCCTAAGAATTGGCAACATCCTGATGTGCTCTTCCTATCCACCTTATAGCCTGCAAAATCTACATCAGAATATCCAATTAAAGTGAAATCCTTTTGCTTTGGGTACCATAGTCCAAGTTCCTTAGTGCCATTGAGATATCGAAAGATCCTCTTCACAGCCACGAGGTGAGATTCTTTAGGATCAGCTTGAAACCTAGCACACATGCAAACACTAAACATGATGTCAGGTCTACTAGCCGTGAGATATAATAGAGATCCAATCATTCCTCGATACTCCTTTTGATTGACACTTGTTCCAGTCTTGTCTTGATCTAGAGACAATGTTGAGCTCATGGGAGTCTTGGCTCCCTTGGATTGATCCATCTTGAACTTCTTCAAGAGATCCTTAGTGTATTTGCTTTGGTTGACAAAGATCCCATTCTTGGATTGATGAACTTGTAATCCCAAAAAGAAGTTGAGTTCACCCATCAAGCTCATCTCAAATTCACTGCACATGATGTCAGAAAATTCCTTGCACAAAGATGTGTTAGTAGCACCAAATAATATATCATCAACATAAATTTGAATAACCAAAATGTCCTTTCCTTTGGTCTTGATAAAAAGAGTCTTGTCGATCAACCCCCTTTTAAAATCATTTTCTAAAAGATATTTTGACAAGCGCTCATACCAAGCTCTTGGGGCTTGTTTTAAACCATAAAGCGCTTTGTCAAGTTTATAAACATGATTAGGAAATTCTGAACTTTCAAAACCTGGGGGTTGAGCCACATATACTTCTTCCTCTAAGAAACCATTAAGAAAAGCACACTTGACATCCATTTGATATAACTTTATGCTCATAAAAGATGCAAATGCTAATAAAATGCGAATAGCTTCAAGCCTGGCTACGGGAGCAAAGGTCTCCTCGTAGTCAATACCTTCCTCTTGATTGTAGCCTTGAGCAACAAGCCTTGCCTTGTTCCTCACAACCTTACCATTCTCATCTAGCTTGTTTCGAAATACCCATCGTGTGCCAATGACTGATTGATGCTTTGGCCTAGGCTTCAAGGTCCAGACTTTGTTCCTTTCAAATTCATTAAGCTCACTTTGCATAGCAATGATCCAGTCTGGCTCCTGAAGTGCCTCATCTACCTTCTTTGGCTCAATAAGAGAAACAAACGCGTGAAAAGCACAAAGATCTTTAAGTTTAGAACGAGTATGAACACTAGAAGTAGGGTCAGAGATGATATCCTTTAAAGAGTGTGAAGAGGAGTATTTGAATTTCCTTTTGCTAGTCTCAGCTCCTTGATTCGTCACACTAGTAGGATTAACTTGTAGTACATCTGACTCCGTGGATCTGTTCGGTTCAGTTACAGCAGTTTCTGACGTCTCAACACTGTTGGATTGGACACCAAGGGCTTTGGACGAATCTTCAACACCTTGGGCCAATTCTTCAGTGTTGAGAATCGGTTCCTGCATGTTCCTCTTCTCTGTGTTCTTGGTAGCAGCATCATCACCTTCCTCGTTCTCTTCATGGATGTTAAGATCTATATCTGCAACACTTTCACTCAAAGCACCGTCATTGCATTCATCAAAAATAACATGTATACTTTCTTCAACTACCTGGGTCCTTTTATTGAAGATTCTATAGGCTTTGCTACTCGTGGAATAGCCAAGAAATATACCTTCATCACTACGCGCATCAAATTTCCCAAGGTTATCCTTTCCATTGTTATGAACAAAACAAGTACAGCCAAAGGGTTTAAAATAAGATATAAGTGGTTTGCGGCCTTTGAAAAGTTCATAAGGAGTTTTCTTTAAGATAGAACAAATAAGACACCGATTTAAAATGTAGTTAGCTGTGTTAACAGCTTCAGCCCAATAGGTTTTAGGTAATGCATTTTCTAAAAGCATAGTCCTGGCCATATCCTCTAAGGTGCGGTTCTTGCGTTCCACAACCCCGTTTTGTTGAGGTGTCCTAGGAGCAGAAAAGTTATGGGAGATGCCATATTTAGCACAAAACAAATCAAATTGAAGTTGATCAAACTCCCTACCATGATCACTCCGAATAGACACTATGGGCTCATTTCTTAAAGTTTGCAACTCCTTACAAAGTTTTGAAAACTCAAATAAGGCCTCTGATTTTTCTTTCAAAAATGCAACCCAAGTATATCTAGAAAAATCATCAACGACAACTAGCATGTACTTTTTACCATTGGGAGATTTGACTCGCATAGGACCACATAAATCCATATGTAAAAGTTCAAGGGGTCTAGAAGAACTTACAACCTTTTTGGGTTTGAAAGAGCTACGTGTTTGTTTACCTCGTGTGCATGCATTGCACATGTCAATACCTTTGAAGTCCATCTCAGGTAGCCCTCTTACAAGCCCTTTGGACACAAGCTTCTGTAGTGTATGTGGACTCACATGACCGAGTCTCCTGTGCCAGAGCATTGGATCGTCCGTCAAAGCCTTTAGACAGGTTAAGCTTCCTTGTGCCACTTGATCAGCATTTACGGCGTATATATTGTTGTAACAATATGCAGTCAGAATAACTTCACCTGTATCTTCTTTGCACACAACGATGTCACATTTTCCTTTGTCACCAAGAGTGATTGTTCCCGTGGATTGCTCCTTTAGATCATGAAAGAGAGAACTCTTCCCACTCATATGCCTCGAGCATCCACTATCAATAATCCATTTGTGATCTTTCACCTTGGTGATCTCCTGCAAGACAAACATCAACCTCTTTTGGACTTTCCATAAGTTCTTTTACAGTAGCTTCAAGCTTTTCATCGTGGGATTCATCTTCTGAGGCCATAAGACAAATGTTGGCCTTCTCATCGTCTGAGTCAGAGTCGGAATCACTCCAAGTTGCCACCATAGCTTTCTTCTTCCATTTGTCACTTTTCTTGGGCTGGCTCTTTGTCTTTTGAGGACAGTCCTTCACAAGATGATCTGTTTCACCACATTCAAAACAAGACAACGGTTTAGTCTTCTTCTCATACTTGTTGTATTGAGGCTTACCTCGAAATTTTGAAGACTCTGATCCATCCTTGTTGTTGAATTGCTTCTTCATTTTGAGAATTCTAGCAAGGCCTCTTGTGATAAGAGCAAAAGGATCATCCTCATCGTCATCCTCATCTTCGGAATCAGATCCATCCTTGGGCTCATCCTTCTTAGACTTGAGTGCCAAGTTCTTAGTGCTAGCTGGAAGTTCTCCATCGTCTTCATTAAGGATCATCTCATGCATGATCAGCTTCCCAAGAAGGTCATCAAGGGGTAAAGTGGTGAGGTCCTGGGCTTCCTCTATAGCTGTTACTTTTGGACCCCATTTCTCCTTTGGAAGGCACCTCAGTATCTTCCTCACTTTCTCAACGTTGGTAAAGCTCTTGCCGAGAGAGTCAAGGTTGTTGGTGATTTCTGTGAATCGTGTGAACATGGCCTTGATTGACTCATCAGACTTCATCTTGAAGAGCTCATACTTTCGAAGGAAGATGCTGATCTTGGTGTCTTTCACTTGGCATGTTCCTTCATAGGTGACGACCAACTTGTCCCAAATCTCTTTAGCTGACCTACAAGATGAAATACGGTTAAACTCATCAGTGCTAAGACCACAATAAAGTAAGTTAATAGCCCTGTAGTTTTTGGAGATGGTTTCAAGATCTGCTTGGTTGTATTCAGACTCCTTCTTTGCAACTTTGGTATCATTTGGTCCTTCTTTCTCTGGAATCTTTGGACCATTCTCTATAATGTTCCAAAGCTCTAGATCTTGGTCTATGATGAACATCTTCATCAAAGATCTCCAGTGGACAAAGTTGTTTCCTACAAAGAGTGGCGGTCTGCTTGTGGACCTTCCCTGTGCAAATCCTCCGCTTGCTTCACCAGACATGATCGAAAACTCACAAGATTGTTAGATCAAAAACAGTGAGTAAAGCTCTGATACCAATTGAAGGTTCGATAATATAAAAACAAGGTAATAAGAAATACTCTAGAAGGGGGGTTGAATAGAGTATGCCCGTTTTTCGCAGAAAGTCTCAAGACTTTTGGAGCTTGTACCAAAACCTTTGAGATTAAACCTGAATCACAAAGTTAGACAATCGAACAAAGTGCGAAAATAAGGTAAAGCAAATAAGCAAAGAAGACGAGTAATTGTTTACGAGGTTCAGCACAACTTGGCCTACGTCCCCGCCTAGGGTTCTTCCACAACCCTAGGATTCAAAAGGCTTTATTGATTCGCTTAGCTTAGGATCCTAATAGCTCACCGAGAAGCCTCTCTCCTATACAATTGCAATCTAGTCAACTCACGTTCCCTTGGAGTCCTAGACCAATCTAGAAGAGCCCCACCTCTCTCAGCTATCTAGTACAATCCTCTTACTCTCACAAATCAATAGCCTAGTGCAACTTCCCGAGTTATAAACTCTTGAGTAACACTATAAATGAATATATCCTATAAGCTCACAGTGACTCTCAAAGGCTTTGAAATAAACAACAAACTCTAGAGCGCTTAGTAGAGAGACACTTGGAAGACAGATCTCGCTTGAATGTATGAAAGCTCGTGTAGCACTTGTTGTCTCTGTCTTCTTCTTCCTTTCCTTTATATAAGAGCATGGAGTGGCGCCTAAGGATCTTCACCAACGGCTCTTTCGAATCAGGCTTGATCTTGAATCTTCTATTTATGGATACTCCGAAGCCATGATTCTATTTGAATGTAATCTCCTCAATATGTACTAAAGGAAAGATATAATCTCGAATATACTTCCTGAAAAGGTTAGTCAAACATATATATATATATATATATATATATATATATATATATCTCCTCAATATGTACTAAAGGAAAGATATAATCTCGAATATACTTCCTGAAAAGGTTAGTCAAACATATATATATATATATATATATAATATATAACGGAAGTATATAATAAGATAAAATAATATTCGGACAAATAAGATAGGTTTTGTATTTCATCAACTGTTAACGCTCCAAGGCCTTTGACACAAACATCCTGTCAAAGCCCTTGAAACATTTATTCCAATTTCCATCAAGGGAGGGAGTTATCAATTGGCAATGTGTTTCATGTAGTGAAAAGGGAAATGTTGTTCATGAAAAACCATATCCCTGGAATGAAAAACTTTCTTTGTTTGAAGGTCTAAAGCCATGTAAGACTTCTTTCCATGAGAGTAGCCTATGAACACACAAGGACTAGCACGAGGTTGCAGTTTATCCCTTGAACGTTTAAGAGTGCAGGAAAAAGCTTAGTAGCCAAAAGCTCTTAGAAAAGAGTAATCAGGGGGTTTATGGAATAACAATTCATATGGAGTTTTGTGTTTAAGAGATGGCTAAGGAGTCCTGTTGATCAGGTACATGGCTGTAAGGACACAATGACCCCAATACTCAGTGGGTAAGTTTGACTGAAAAAGCAAGGAACGAGCAACCTCTAAAAGGTGTTTATGTTTTCGTTCAACCCTGCCATTTTGTTGGGGGGAATCCACACAAGATGTTTGATGAGAAATACCAAGATTTGTATAGAATTGTTGTGAAGAAGTATCAGAGAACTCAAGAGCATTATCAGATCTGATAGATTTAATGGAGATATTAAACTGAGTAAGGACAGAAGAATGAAATGATTTTATTATGCTCAAGGCATTTCTCTTATGAGACATGAGAAAGAGCCAAGTACAACGAGTAAAATCATCAACAATGGTAAGAAAAAATCTAAATCCATTGTAAGTGGTGGTCTTATATGGACCCCAAGTGTTAATGTGGACAAGTTCAAAAGGAGAGGAAGCAATACTGTTTGATCTAAAGAAAGGCTTCCTATGCTGCTTAGCCAAAGGGCAAACTTTACAGATGTAATTAATGAGATTTTGAAGTAGGGGAAAGAGTTGGAATGTGCCTGAGTTGTTCATAGGCTATATGGCCAAGTCTGCAATGCCAAATATCAGGGCTCGTGGAGAAGGAAGCAAGAACAGTTGAAGATCCAACGGGTGAAGGAGAGGTGGTCATGACAGACTTGTCAAGCACATACAGACCCTTGTCTTCTTTACCAATCAAAATTGGCTTCTTCCTCAAAGGGTCCTGTAGATAGCAAGCAAAAGGTGTGAAAATGACATGAGAATGTAATTCTTTTGTGAGTTTATAAATGGAAAGCAAATTGAAACAAAATTCAGGTACTTGAAGAACATTGGAAATGGAGAAATCATCATTAAAGGAAATGGAACCAGTGTTGGCCACAGAAGTTTTATGACCATTAGGCATGGTAATGCTCACTGGTTTAGAAATGGAATCAAAAGTAGTCAAAGAAGAGAGATAGGGTGTAGTGTGGTCTGTAGCTCCACTGTCAATGATCCAAGAAGGAGAATTGAAAGAGGAAAGTAGACAAGACGCTTTACCTGCTAGAAAGGCACAGGAATCAGATGCCTCAGATGAATTCTTACCAAGAAGAGTCATCAATTGACTGTACTGATCAGCAGTGAGAGAGAAAGGTGCAGAAGTAGAAGCACCCTTTGTGGAATCTGATGGTGTAGAGGATCGGGTCATCCTACAGCTAACCCCGTATAACCAAGCGGATACTTTTGTCCTGTTGGATTTTTCGGTTGCTTGTTTCTTTGTTCTTTCTCTTGATTACTTTCTTTTGATTGTTAAGTCCTTGCTTGAGTGTTGATTTGCCCAAGGCGGATTGCCCCAACAAGCTTGTCATACCAATTAGAAAGAAGAGTGTGAGCGACACACTTGTGAGATTGTTTATATTTTTCTAACCTTTCACATAGTTCTTTGTTTGTCTTTATTTGACATGTCTAACCAGGGCAACAACATGATTACTAGAGCTGAGATGATCAAACAGTTGGAAGCCATATATGAATGAGAAATTGGTCCGGATAAATGAAAGATTGACGGCAGTAGAAGCACGACATTCTTCTGGGGCATCTACTGGCCCTAAAGGGAGTAATCCTAACTCTTCTCCTCTTCAACCTATGTACATTCCTTGCTTTATATGCCAAGGTAGTGGACATGTTATGAAAAATTGCTCAAATAAGAAGACTTTCTTGATTACTCACTTAGGCAAAATTGGATCTGAAAATTCTAGTGGTGACAATGATGACCATGTTAATAATGATCAAGATCTTAGTTTACTTGCCTCTAAAGATGATTGCATTGAATATGAGCGTGATAATTCTTTGATTGTTAATAAAGTTTTAAGTGTTCAACCTATGCCTAGTGATGATAATCAAAGAGAAGATTTGTGTCATACTACATGCTTAGAAAACGGCAATGTTTCTACTATGATCATTGATGGTGAAGATTGTTCTCATATTGCTAGCCTTGAATTACTTGGAAATCCAGCCTTGAAAAAGGATGAAAACTTGCTAGTCATTGATGGAAACATAGAGATAAATGAACAACCTATAGTGCATATTGAGTTAGAACATTTTGAAGATGATATGAACTATGAATTGTACACTAATCAAGTTTCAATTCTTGGTTTTGTAGTAAGCTCTAATAGTCTACAAAATGACGTAGCCACGATAAAGGTATTCGATCCAGGAGCTCGTGTGGGTGCATTTGCGGAATCTTATGCGACCTTGGATTCGAGGTCGAATCCTTTTCAAGAAAGGGAGGATGATGCGGGACCATCCAAGACACCTTCGGACACACCTACACTTGGGGATGGACCTATGATTCGAGATAATGAGAATGTTTTCGTCCTCAAGAGGAAGAAGAAGGCTCCACCATGGGAGAAGGACCAAAGGTGGAAGTTTGACGTTTTTAAGATTCGTTCAGCAGTTTGACAGCTTTTTAACGTCTCAGTAAAATGAGTCGTTCGGAGTCTGTATTTATCGGATTGGATCGTGCTATACCTTGTCGGAACGAGGACGAAGAGATCTACAACTTTTCTGTTGAAGGTTTTTCCAGATTCGACCTATAATTTGGCCGAAAATCACATTCTTTGAGTTGTCACTGTTTTAGACGGGATTTATTCTAAGTGTCGGAACTTTTTTTATTGCTATTTTTAGATACCTTCCTTAGTTAAGCTATTTTAGGTAATTTAGGGGTATTTTAATTAATTTCTTTTATTTATTATTTTTATTAGAAATCAGCCTCCTTAGGGTTATAAGAGGCCGATTCTTCCATTGTCAAACTCACGTACAATTTTATTGAAATTTCTCTCTTTTGGTGTGAAACACAATAGTGCAAGTCAATCGATTCGAAGCGTTGCTCATCGATTGCAAATTGGTTATAGACCTTGCTTGGTTTGCTTTGAGTTCATCAACCTCGCGAGAGCTTGGTGATCCTGGTAATCACAAGTCCTCTCCTTGTGCCTCCAAGTTGTCCGCTTGGTTGTGTAAGGTTGTAGAGGCGGGCTTTGTAGTCGTTGATACTTGGTTCCTACCCTCTTATGAGGCCTGGGGTTTTTATCTCGTTCTACCTTAGTTCGAATCACCCTTCTATCGGTCTTTCTTATTGTTAATTTCGAGTTCATAGTTGCTGCGTTTTGTTTGTCCTTTGTCGATATCGAGTCATTGTTTGAGTTTATTGAGTCTTTTGCTTCCGTTCTTGTTAATTCTTGTTTGATTGTCGAAGATCGGGCCATCATACGGCTAACCCCGTATCAAATTCAATCTTTGATTTCTGAAATGGTATCAGAGCTTTCAAAGCTCGTATAGATCCACGCTCAGGTTTTATTTCTCTGATCTTTCTTCTGTTTGTGTTCTTCTGCGAATTGTGTGAATTTCTTGATCAATTATGGAAGGTCAAGATGCGAATCAGATAGATGCAGGCGATATCTTGTATCTTCATCATTCAGATCACCCGAGTTACAATTTGTCAACTCATTTGCTAAACGAAACTAACGTACTACAACCATTGGAGGCGCGCCGCAGAGGTATCTTTGGTTGCTAAGAACAAGATTAGTCTTGTTGATGGTACTTTTCAGGTTCCGGCCGAGACGACACCTCAGTATGCTCAGTGGTGTTGCATCTACGGAATGGTTGTTGCCTGGCTCCTGCACTCGGTGGAGAAGGAGATCGCTGAGACATTACTGTATTTTCAAACTGCTAGAGAGATCTGGGAGGAGTTGAAGATGCGCTTTGGCTCCCCGAACAACACTCGCTTATACCAGGTACATAAAGAGATCGATGTTTAACATTTCTTTGAATGACTCATCTATCACTTCTTATTTCTCAAGATTCAAGAAATTGTGGGATGAGTATATGAATTTGGTGGATGCACCATTGTGTATTGCTTGTGGATCGGTGAATCTGGTTTCTAGATCGTTTGCTAACCAACAGGTTATTCAGTTTCTTGTTGGATTGCTTGACACTTATAATGGGGTTTGGACAAACATCTTGCTAATGAAACCGACTATGAACATTGCCGATGTCTATCGAATGTTGATTGATGAAGAAGCTCAGAGGGGGTTAAACAATTCAAGTGTTATCAGTGACAGTACTGCTGCCTTTAATGCATTTCAAAGATCAGGGAATCAGAATGGTAATCAATCTGGTAGTACTCAACAATCTCAGCATGGCAAGTTCAATGGACAAAAAGGCAATTCAGGCAATCAACAATCTCATAATGGTCCGAAAGGAAATGGGAAGTATTTCTGTGAGCATTGCAAAGTTTTTGGTCATTCAATTAGTAGGTGTGTCAAGATTTATGGGTATCCTCCCAATTTCAAAGGAGATAAGTCAAAGAGATTTGCTTCAAATGTGACAGTTGAGGGAGATACTCAGGAGCCTAGTCATGCTTTGACTAAAGGACAGTATGATCAAATCCTTGCTTTTCTGAGCAAGCAAATTGCTAGAGAAGACAGCAACATGGTGCCAGGTACAACATTTTGTTTTAGTGTGTTTGGTAGTGAATATAGTTGGGTTATAGATAGTGGAGCAACTCATCATATTTGCCCTACATTATCTATGTTTCATTCCTATAAACCTTTTACTTTGCCCAACTATATCACTATACCAAATGGTCAACAGTCTAAGATCTGTCATATTGGGTCTATTATCTTACAAAATCAGATTATATTGCATGATGTGTTGCATATCCCTGAGTTTCCATATAATCTGTTATATGTTATAAAGTTTGTTCATGATTTGAATGCATATATGTTGTTTACTCCATCTCAATGTTTGATACAGGACCCTTCAATGAACAAGCCACAGGTGCTTGGTGAAGTGTCAAAGGGCATGTATCTCACATCTCTGAGGAGCAGTGTTGATATTCATGATAAAGATGCCTCTGATATTCTATCTTCTGCTATAAATATTGATAATTCTATGCAATGTAATAGTGCTCGTGCTATCTCTTTAGAACTATGGCATTGTAGACTTGGGCATGTGCCTTTTGATCAATTGTTTCATTTTCGGTTTTTGCAAAATCTTGTAAGGAGTAAGAAACATCTTGTTTGTAAGGTCCGTCCTAAAGCCAGACAACAAAGGTGTTCATTTCCTGACAGTTCAATAAAATCTTTGGATTGTTTTGAGTTGATTCATGTGGATATATGGGGACCTTATAGAGTTCCTACTCATAATGGATTCAAGTATTTTTTGACTATTGTAGATGATTTTTCTCGAGCCACTTGGACTCATCTTATTGCTGCCAAGAATAATGCCTTTGCTGTATTGAAATCTTTTATTGCTTTTGTCACTAGTCAGTTTGATGTGAAGGTAAAGATTATCATATTTGATAATGGTATGGAATTCTCCAGTAATGAAGCTCAACCGTTTTATCTTGACAATGGTTTGATACATCAAACTACTTGTGTTCATACTCCACAACAAAATGGAGTGGTGGAGAGAAAGCATAAGCATTTGTTAGAGACTACTCGTACTCTTTTATTTCAATATCATCTTTCTATTCAGTATTGGGGAGAATGCATTCTAACTACCACTTATTTGATTAATAGGTTTCCTTTGTCTTCTATTCAATTCAAAACTCCTTATGACATACTTTTTCATAAGAATCCTGATTATAGCATGCTAAGGTCAATGGTTGTTTATGTTTTGTTAGCACTGATAAGCATAACAGGTCCAAGTTTGATTCCAGGAGTGCTCCTTGCATTTTTGTGGGCTATCCTCATGGAACAAAAGGTTACAAAGTATTGGATCTCAATTCTCACATGATTTTTATGTCAAGAGATGTTCAGTTTCATGAGCTTCAATTTCCTTTACATAAACTTGATTTTGATAACGGAATTCCATTACTTAATGTCATGCCTAATTGTCCTGATTCTATATATTTTTTCCTGATATTGAAATTATTGCAGAAAATGTCAGTGACAGTAATGACAGTGATGGCAACAATGACAACAATGACAGCAATGGTGTTAGTAACTCTTATGACAACTCCACACAAATTCATTCATCTAGTAGCAATTTTGAAGAGCCTAACCAGCTTGTGATCAGAAGATCATCAAGAGTGCATAGGCAACCTCATCACCTAAAAGATTACATTTGTAACTTTGGTTCAATTTTTGAGCTTTTTCCATTATTATCTGGTTTTACTAATTCCTTTTTAACTGATAACCAATCTCAGTTTATGTGCAATTCAGTTTCTGTACAAAATTCAGTCGATCTTGTTGAGGCGAAATCTTTTGCTAAAGCTTCCAAAAATCCACAATGGGTTGAAGCAATGAACAAGGAGATAGATGCTTTACAATTACAGTCTAACCATACATGGATTCTAGCTTATCTCCCTACAGGTAAGAAGGCAATAGGATGCAAGTGGGTATACAAGATCAAATTAAAGGCAGATGGATCAATTGAGAGATTCAAAGCAAGACTAGTTGCAAAGGGATATACTCAGCAATATGGAATCGATTATGATGAGACATTCTCACTTGTTGTCAAAATGTCCACTGTAAGATTTATTCTTTCCCTTGCTTTGAATAAAGGATGGGATATTTACCAATTAGATGTAAACAATGCATTTTTGCATGGAGATTTACATGAAGAGGTATATATGACCATGCCTCAAGGAGTACCTAATCCTGATAATAAGGTTTCCTTGTTGAAAAAATCATTATATGGTTTAAAACAAGCATCAAGGCAATGGTTCAAAAAACTTTACACTACTTTAATTGAGTTTCGTTTTGTGCTGTCAAAATATGATCCTTCTTTTTTCATCTCTCATAAAGATAATCATCTAACAGTGGTTGGAGTATATGTAGACACTACTACAAAAACTAGATTTTATGCCGGATATTTGGGCTATTTATGCCGGATATTCGAAAAGTTATCTCCGAGCTATAGGTAAATGTAATAAAAAAAGGGGGCGTTTTATTTATGCCGGATCTAAATACTACACGCCCGGCATAAATAATATTGGTGTTTTTTAAACATACATTACACTTATTTATGCCGGATATAAAAAACCACACGCCCGGCATAAATAACAGCAATATCCGGCATAAATAATAAGACATATCCGACATAAATAATAGAAATATCCGGCATAAATGAAGTTGATCTTTTTATTAAAACAAACCTCAAGCTATTTATGCCGGGTGTAAAATATCCAGGTCCAGCATAAATACTAATGTTTTTTTTTTAATTTTGGCCGGTATATAATATGACCTTTTAGAACGGGCGGTTTTCCGGGATATATAGTTTAATGTCATTTTCCAAGAGCACTTTTAGAATATCAATATAAACCCCCTGTTAAATGTCATCAAAAACATACATAAATATCATCCAAACCATACATAAATATCATCCAAACCATAGCAACAACCACTACAAATCCATTGTTTAAGTTGACCCACCAACATCACATTCAGGGTACATCATATGATATATCAACCTTAGAACTAAAATGTAAACATGTTAAAACAAAAGTTGTCTCTGATAAAGTAAAACGAAAGTAAGTGCATGGCCACATCCGGGTACATATCTTGATATAGATGCTCGAGCTCACCAAATGAAAGTCATCTCTCGATGAGCACATGGACTGGAGACAAAATTTGGTGTATAGTTTTTCAAAGCACGTCTAACTGGCATTGCTGCTAGCCACTGCCACATTTTTGCTTTTAAGTGACCTCTTCCTCTTCCTACTCTTGCCTTGTGCAGTTTGCTGCTCACTGCCCTTGTCTGCCTGCACTTCCACACATTACATCAAAGTTTAGGACAAGAATCAATCTTCAATCCTTTTTGTGGGGTTAAAAAGCTAACACGTTCTCCATTCTGCATTTATGTCGAAAGCTTCTAACTTTTTTAGACTGTACGGAAGACACGGGGATGGAAGACAGAATGGGCAATTGAATTCATATAAATCTCAAAAAAGAGTATGTGTGCATGTGAAAAGTGCAAGAGCAGTCCATTTGCAGGTACATGAGGATGAAAGATCTCACCTTCTGGGGGTTAGATCCTTGAGGAACAGGTTTTTTTTTCTTCTTGCAAGAAAGCGGATTCGGACCCTGAAAAGAGTTCAAATTTAGACCCCAAATGAACAAGAATTTAATTCTACTAAATATCATATCAGGATTATTTACAAGCAATTACGGATCTTAATGCTGAAATTGTCAAGGGAGATTGATTTTGAATAAAAAAAACTAGTATCCTCATGACCTCATCCTGGTGTTATACAATTTTCTAATTTCACATCCATAATGTCCTTACACTTTAACCAGAAGCATAAACTCGTCAAAAGTAGAAAAATGTCCACTGATACACATACGTAAGTGTTGTACACGTGGACTGTTAACAATCTGTTATGATCCTAATAGGATCATGTGTGAGATTGAAGAAAAAGATTAGATTGGAAGGGGAATTAGAGGGAGAAGATGAAGTATACAGGGAGATAGATGAAGATACGAGAGATAGAACGAGAGAGGCACAGAGGTTGGAAGAGAGAGATTAGATGAGAGGTAAAGAGGGTAAAGGTTAGTATTTTCATTATTCCTTTTGATGCCCAAATACAATGTATAAGGGTATATTTATACCCTAAACTTCTCTAATCTAATACAATACCTAATATATGGGATCATAACACAATCAAGCATTTGTTAAAATGTAGGTATTCCGACAAAAGGTTCTTGTTCACATACATGGTTATTGCATGGTTCATCGACAGTCAATGCAACCAAGTACACAAGTGTTGGAGGTCAAACATTTCAGTCTCAGCAAGATTAGATGCTAATCAAAAGTTCCAACTTTAAAAACATTTTATCTCTAAGCGTTTCAATTTTTTCTAGTTTAATTTATTGGAGGTCAGCGTTTTCTCCTTCTCAATCAATTCTATAATGTACAAACACATTTGAAACAAACAGAATTCATGGTACATTAGCAATTAGTTTCCTTGCAATTGCAATACGAATTGGATATGTTTTCATGTTATGCATGACCGTTTCAGTAATACTCCATGTGATTTCCCATGATCCTAAAATTTAAAAATAAGATTGATGCATAGACTTTGGAAATGATAAAACAGTATAAAATATACTCCATAGCAAACTACCTTAAAAGTTAAAGGAGAAACAGCAGATAAATTCAATACTGACCTTAACTCTCTTTTTAAACTGAACCTTGTCTTTCAAATGTAATCTATCTTTGCAAATCCTTTTCTTAACAGAAGCAAGTTCCTCAGATATAGCTTCATCATCACTTGACTCTGTGTTGATAATCTGTTTTGCTCTTTTCTTTCAAGAGATCAAGCTCCTTTTCACTTACATGCCGCCGATCTTCCTCAGCAGAGTTGACAAATTCTCGCTGAGATGATGAGGGTTGATCAAGAAACAGTGTATTTCTTAAACCAAACATCGCTGGAACACCAGGTATCTGCAGCAAGATTCAAAAAAAAAAAGCATAAAATTACAGCAGAAATACAATAGCCAGCTTTTTGTGAAGTACATGCTTAGTAGTTTCCAAAAGTAAAATATTTCCCAAGTAGCCAAGAAAGCATGGGAGATGACACTTGTAAGCTTTAACATTGTTGCATCATGCATATGTCAGATACCTCTTGAAGCTTCTTGCGAAGATGAGCATCTTGAGTAGCAACAAAGAAGTGCTCGGAGTTATTTCCTCCAATAACATCTTCTATACAATCTGCTGCATTTTTTCTTTTCTCGTGGTCACATCTGCAACCAATCATGTCAAAATATAGAACAATAACTTATTCTTGAGCAACCCAAAAGGCACTATGATTTTGACATATTACAAGGACCAGTTATTATTCAAAAAGAGTAAATAAGCACTAATCCTTTCAGGAATCTCATCCTTTCTTGTCCTAATAATTCTCATTTGTTTTCGTATTAATGAAATATAACCTCCCTTTTGCTTATACATTGGGTGTTTTTTTTTACTGCAAAATGCCATTTGATTATCTATGACATCTCATCAAATGCATCTTGGTAGAGGGAACTAACCTTGCAATTATGAAATTATGATTAGCATCCTTGAGTGACTCAACATGGGAGGCACCAAGAGAATTCAACTCTCCTATAACACATCTACAGCCAAAGAGAAGTACAAAAATCAAATAATACATCTTTATAGATATCATAAAACAACAAAGTTTCACTTTAGAATATGCATAAATAATATAAATTGGAAAGAGGAGAGCATAAAAGAAGAATTCAGCGATACTTAGTGGTGAAGAGCTTCACCGAGCCCCCAAGCGTACTTGAAATTGCCTTATCATGGGGCGTAATGCGATTGGCAACAAGGTGATGTATAAAGGTTCCATCACAGAGCACCTTGAAAGGCTCTCTGAACCCAAAGCAAGCTGTATAGAATCTCACACACCGCCGATGGCGCCTCTGCTTAGTGTACTTCATCTCTTAGGGGAAAAACAATTCAGTATGATAGCAAACGAGTAATACACACACCATACTTCAGCAATTCAGTATGACAAAAAAACGAGTAAAAAATTTAGCACTTGAATAAACTCAGCAGCAATACGCCAATACATACACCATTTTTTTACCTCAAAATACAGTATGAACAGGTAATATATACATATTGCAACACTTGAATAAATGCATAGGCAAGAAAGAAATGGAAAAATTAATAAATAAGCTGAAGCTGCAGAAACTAGGTCGAAACTACAGAAATGTTGTTCTATTTGCAAAGAAGCAGCTTGAGTTGGTCATCAGCTTAACCCCCAAATTTTCGGAACCTAAACCCTAAAATTCCAAATTACAAGCTTCCAACCATGAACTGGTCTGAATTTCGTACCCCAGTTCGCTCATCCCAATCAATATATAATAACCAATTTGAGAAACTGAATAGAAATTTCTTACCTTTTCAAATCTTCTGAAATTGCAGTGCTCTCCCTGAAATGGGGTTTTAAATTCAAGCTCAATTAGGGCCGGCGAGGCTGAGCGAAGGCTGAGGGCCGCCGACTGGTTTCTTCAATTAGGGTCGGTGAAGAGGAGGCTGAGCGAAGAGGAGCGAAGAGGAGCGAAGGGGAGGCTGAGCGAAGTCGATTAGGTCCGCCACAGTGAAGACCCCCGACAAAGACCGCCACAGTGAAGACCCCGCCGACGAGGCTGAGCGAAGAGGAGGGTCGCCGGCACTTCAATTAGGGCCAGCGAAGAGGAGGGAAGGCGAGGCTGAGCGAAGTCGATTAGGGCCGCCACAGTAAAGACCCCGACGAAGACCGCCGACTTGAGTGGAGAGGAGCGAAGGCGAGGCTGAGGGCCACCGACTGGAGTGGAGAGGAGCGAAGGCGAGGCTGAAGGCCGTCGACTGGAGTGGAGGGCCGCCACAGGCGAAGTCGAGGAACTGTGTTTCGAGGGTTTGGTTTGGGAGAGAACGTACAACGAGCGCTTTCTTTCCAAAATAATTAATTTTTTTTAATGTCGGATATAAAACGCTTATTTATGCCGGATATTTATATTTGGTATAAATAATGTCTAGGTAATTTTATTCGCTTTTTTATGCCGGATTTCCATATTATATATGCCGGACAAAAAATTTGACACGCCCGGCATAAATAACTAGGGTCTTTTGTTATTTCGTTGTCATTTATGCCGGACATAAATAGTAATATCCGGCATATATTTATTTTTCAGTATTTAAGAGAATAAAATTAAACTATTTTAAGAGATTATAAAAAAAAGCAAGCATTAATGATCAGAAATCATGTGTTACAACTTTGCCTTTAAATTTTAAGCTTCATTCTTCTGAGATGAGCAATTTATTATCTGATCCTATAAAATACAGATCCCTTGTTGGTAAACTGAGTTACTTAACAAATACTCGACCAGATATCTCTTTTTCTGTCCAGGTTTTGATTCAATTTCTAAAGGATCCTGATATCAAGCATCAAGAAACTTTGCATCATTTGCTTAGATATGTTAAAGGGACAATGCATTATGGGATTCAATTAAAAAGAGGATCTTTTATAAAGTTACAGGTCTTCTCTGATTCTGACGGCTTCATGTCCTATTTCAAGGAAGTCGGACATTAGATATGTGGTGCTATTTGGTGAAAATCCTTTCACTTGGAAATCAAAGAAGCAACCGATAGTATCCAGAAGCTTTTCTGAAGCAGAATATAGATCAATGAGCCAAGCCGCTGCAGAAGTTACTTGGCTTGTAAACATCTTATAAGAGCTTGGAGAAACAGATTTAAAGCCAGTAACATTGCATTGTGACAACAAGTCTGCAATTCAGATAGCTCGAACTCCAGTTTTCCATGAGAGGACAAAACATATAGAGATTGACTGCCATTTCACAAGGGAGAAGGTTATGAATGGTCTTCTGCAACTCACATACTTACCAATACAGAATTCATAGATTACATAGGTCTCCTCATGTATAGTGGGCTAAAAGCCCGTTAAGGCCCAATACCTTTGTAACCTATATATATGTTTATCAATGAATGGAAACCCTCAAGGAGGACATTACAATCAATCTCGTGATCTCACATGGTATCACAGCCTTTTCTTCCTCACGGAACCCTAAATTGATCCTCCTGTCTCATTGGTCTTCCTCTTCCTCCGACCATCCACTTCCCCGCCTCCTTCTCTCTCAAATCGATCGGGAGCAGTGAGCAGCCCCGTCCCTGCCTAAGCCCGCCGGCGACCGGAGTCTGAGCCACCGGGACCGCAGCCGCAGCCTGGCCTCGCCGGAAGCGCGCTCAGCACTGCCGAGCCCCGCCGTCTTCGTCTCGGATTTCCGCCGCCCATAGCGCCGATCTTTGTCTTCGTTCCCGATTCCCGCTGCCTTGCCTCCGCCAATCACCGGTCGAACCTTCTCCGCTAGCCACTGACGCCGGAGAGCCGCGCCGAGCCATCGGCAGTCGCCTGCATCGGGCCAATCAAGACGCTTCGCCTGTGTCTCCTTCTTCCTCTATACACAAGTTCCTGGGAGAAATAGAGATTTCGATTTCTTTTATAGAAATTACATAAACCTCCCCCTTGATTTTATAGAAATTACAGAAACCTCCCCCTTGTTTTTCTAAAAGAAAAAAAGAAAAAAAAAAAGAAAAAAAGAAAAAAAAAAGATGCAACCGTACTCCGGATATCCTGCCCCTCGACATGCTTGTCATCAGACCTATCTGACATCGTCCGATCCAGGCTATGTTCCGCCTGCTATGCATCACGCCTTCTCCTCTACGTAGTCGACATTCCCCGACTCTTCGTGGTACATTGACACTAGTGCCACCTCCCACATGACGAACTCCTCAGGTAACCTCTCATCTATTTCTTTTAAGGGCCCTGCAAACTCTATTATCATCGGAAATGGTGGTCGCCTTGCTACTTCGGGGATTGGCCACGCCAAATTACATACCCCAACCCACCCACTACACCTCAACGATGTCCTCATTGCCCCAAAGATTGTCAAAAATCTTATCTCTGTCCGTCGGTTCACTACTGACAACAACGTTTCCCTTGCGTTTGATCCCTATGGTTTCTCTATGAACGATCTTACTACGGGGGTTACTCGCATGAGATGTAACAGCACCGGGGAGCTCTACCCTGTCACACCACCTCCTGCGTCCAGTCAGTCGTGCCCGGTCTCCCTCTCAGCATCGTCGTCCAGCCTGTGGCATGCACGTCTGGGCCATCCCAGTGCTGCCGTTCTAGCTGTCCTCCGTTCCCAAAGTCTTGTCACCTGTACTAAAGACCCACACTCTGGTTTATGCTCTTCCTGCCAACTAGGCAAACATGCCAGATTGCTGTTCCAACGGTCTTTGACCTCTACCCTTGCTCCATTTGATATCATTCATAGTGACAATTGGACCTCTCCTATGTCTAGAAAGGAGGGTCACAAGTACTACCTCTTGTTTCTTGATGATTACACTCATTACTTATGGGTCTTCCCGTTGCATTTCAAGTCCCAAGTGTTTCCTGTCTTTGTCAGATTCCATACCTACATCAAAACACAGTTTCACATATCAAATGTTTCCAATGCGACAATGGTCGTGAATTTGACAACAAAGACTTTCACTCTTTCTTTGCCACAAATGGGATCTCCTTTCGGTTGTCTTGTCCCTATACCTCCCAGCAGAATGGCAAAGCCGAACGAATCATCAGAACCATAACCAACATGATGCGCTCTCTCCTCTTCCACGCATCTATTCCCCTTCCCTATTGGCCTCACGCCTTATCCACCACATGTTATCTCCTAAATGTTCTCCCATCTACCATCCTTCAACATCGCTCGTCGGGTCAGACCCTCTATTACACTTTGCCTAGGTATGATTATCTTCGTACCTTCGGTTGCTTTTGCTTCCCAAACCAGTCCTCCACCGCCCCACACAAGTTTCACCCGCGTTCCACTCCTTGTGTCTTCCTAGGCTATCCGTCTGATCATCGCGGTTACCTCTGCCTCGATATCACGACCCATAAGCTCATTGTGTCTCGTCATGTCACATTTGATGAGTCTCGCTTCCCCTTTGCTTCTCATCGCCTCCCCTCTTCTACACCTCCTGTGTCTCAATCTGAGTTAGAGTCATCGTTCCCTCACTTCTTTCTTCCCCAGAGCTCTCCCGGTGGTCCTGCCTCTCCCCCGCTGCCACCACCACCTCCCCCTTCCACCAGACCACACACCCGCAGCGTCTCCGGTGTCTTCCGACCCCGTCAAATCGTCTCCATGACCACCGCACATCACCCCGCCGCTCAACACCATGCCTACACCCCTCCATCAGATCGCCATGTTGTGATGCTGCGCCCGCAGCAAGACGCTGCGCCCGCAACAAATCAACGTAACCACCCCCACCCTGCACCCCACACACTGGTGGCGCCCGCAACATGCCTTGCGGCGCCCGTCGCCAATCAACAAAGCTCCGCCCCCCTTGCCCCCGTCCCTCCCGACTCCCAATCAACCCCTTCCTCCACCTCGACCTCCCTGTCCCCCATCCCCACCTCCCACAAAACAGCCCTCCTCGACCCGAATTGGCAGGCGGCTATGCTCGACGAATATAGGGCCCTTACAAAGAATGGTACTTGGCATTGTTACTAGAATCCCGATCCGGATCTTTAGAATCCTAAGATCCTACGATCCTACTCAGGAGCCCGATCCGGATCTATGCATAGAATCTTTTTTTGTGTAGGATCTACTATAGGATCTTTAGAACCTTAATGGATCGATAGGATCTTACGATCCTACTCGATTCTAAAGATCCTATTTTTATTAACAATATGTATTTTTCAAACACTTGTTTTGTTTCATTGGTTGATTTTAGGGAGTTTAAATGTATAAATTCATGTATAAAGCACGAAAAAATGGCTTAGAAACAATTGTTTTCGAGTCTTTTATTCAATATGACAATGTCTAAGGTCGTAAATGTAGCTTTTTATCTTTTGAAACCAAAATATATTGTGTAACTAACATTTTTTCCTCATTCTAGAACTTTAGATTAAGCCACTTTGTTGTATATATATTATATATTTTATTATATTTCGAGGATCTTACGATCCCCTAATGGGATCTTACGATCCGATCCACATTCCCTGTTGTGATTCGATTCTAGAATCCCGATCCTAATAACCTTGGTACTTGGGTTCTTGTCCCTCTCCCTCCAGCGGCGAACGTCGTTCGCTGTATGTGGCTCTTCCGTCACAAGTTCCGCTCTGATGGGACGTTGGAGCGCTACAAAGCACGTCTTGTGGTCAACGGTCGATCTCAACAGGTAGGTATTGATTGTGATGAGACCTTCAGCCTCGTGGTCAAGCCTGCCACTATCCGAGTGGTGTTGAGCTTAGCTCTGTCGCGCAACTGGGCCATTCATCAGCTGGATGTCAAGAACGCTTTTCTGCATGGTCACCTGAATGAGACAGCCTACATGTTTCAGCCGCTGGGGTTTGCTGATACTGATCGTCCCAAGCATGTCTGTCTCCTGAAGCGCTCTCTGTATGGTCTGAGACAGGCTCCGCGAGCTTGGTTCCAGCGCTTTGCTTCTCATCTACTCTGCTTGGGTTTCATTGGCAGTCGCTCGGATTCGTCCCTGTTCATCTATCGCAGAGGCTCCGACATGGCATTTTTGTTACTGTATGTCGACGACATCATTCTCGCCGCCTCTTCTGAAGCTCTTTGGACGTCGATTATTTCACAGCTGAGTGCTGAGTTCGCCATGTCAGATTTGGGTCAGTTGTCTTACTTCTTGGGAGTTGCTGTTCAGCGGCATGCGTCTGGGCTATTTCTCTCACAGAGTAAGTATGTTGCTGAGATTATTGCTCGGGCTAAGATGAGTAACTGTAATCCTGTCGCCACCCCTGTCGATACATCCAACAAGCTCAGCGCTCATTTGGTCCTTTGGTTGATGATCCGACATTGTACAGGAGCCTTGCTGGTGCTCTTCAGTATCTAACCTTCACCAGACCTGATATCAGTTACGGCGTTCAACAGATCTGCTTGTTCATGCATGCACCCAGGGAACCCCACTTTCATGCCTTAAAGCGGATCATTCGGTACATCAGCTGCACACTCGAGCTAGGCATCACGATCACTCATTCCTCTAAGCTTGACCTTGTTGCTTACATTGATGCGGATTGGGGTGGTTGTCCTGACACACGTCGCTCCACGTCTGG
Source organism: Persicaria maculosa (assembly GCA_963922045.1). Taxonomy (NCBI): domain Eukaryota; kingdom Viridiplantae; phylum Streptophyta; class Magnoliopsida; order Caryophyllales; family Polygonaceae; genus Persicaria; species Persicaria maculosa. The sequence continues at coordinate 67,955,365 of OY998255.1, forward strand.
TTATTGTGTCTTCCTCAACGACACCCTTGTGTCGTGGTCGGCCAAGCGTCAGTCTGTCGTGTCTCGCTCCAGCGCTGAGGCCGAATACAGGGGTGTTGCCAACGTTGTCTCCGAGTGCTCTTGGCTCCGCAATCTCCTTCTTGAGCTCCGTTGCCCTCTTCAAAAGGCCACTCTGGTCTACACTGACAACGTCTCCGCCATCTATCTGGCTAGCAACCCAGTCCAGCATCAACGCACGAAGCACATTGAGCTCGATCTCCACTTCGTCAGGGACAAGGTTGCCATTGGACATGTCCGCGTTCTACATGTCCCGTCCTCTTATCAGTACGCTGATATATTCACCAAGGGCTTACCTAGACAATTATTCATTGATTTTCGTTCCAGTCTCACTGTACGGCCCCCTCCCATTTCGACTGCGGGGTTTTGATAGATTACATAGGTCTCCTCATGTATAGTGGGCTAAAAGCCCGTTAAGGCTCAATACCTTTGTAACCTATATATATGTTTATCAATGAATGGAAACCCTCAAGGAGGACATTACAATCAATCTCGTGATCTCACAAGAATCAATTGGTAGATGTGTTGACAAAGATCTTGTCGTCCGCACACCACAGAGAATTGCTTGGCAAACTGGGCATGAACTTAACCTTGAAGCTCCATCACCAGTTTGAGGGGGGGTGATAGTGTAACATAAAGTGTAAATCGGGTTTCATTTAAGTATTTTTCATAAAACCCGGTTCCCTCTGTGTATTGGTTAAGGAAGTCACGTGTCTAGCACGTGATCCCGACAACTATATAAGGTCTTCTCTCTCTTTCGATTGAATCTGTAGAATTGTAGAATTGATGTAAAGTCCTCCTTGAGGGTTTTCATTCATTGATATAACATATATATAGGTTACAAAGGTATTGGGCCTTAATGGGCTTTTAGCCCACTATACAATATTAAGACCTATGTAATCTATCAAACCCCCACAGTCGAAACGGGAGGGGTCCGTACAGTGAGACTGGAACGAAAATCAATGAACAAGGTAAACCCTTGGTGAATATATCAGCGTACTGATAAGAGGACGGGACATGTAGAACGCGGACATGTCCAATGGCAACCTTGTCCCTGACGAAGTGGAGATCAAGCTCAATGTGCTTCGTGCGTTGATGCTGGACTGGGTTGCTAGCCAGGTAGACGGCGGAGACGTTGTCAGTGTAGACTAGAGTGGCCTTCTGCAAGGGGCATCGTAGCTCAAGCAGGAGATTGCGGAGCCAAGAGCACTCAGAGACAACGTTGGCAACACCCCTGTATTCGGCTTCAGCGCTGGAGCGAGACACAACGGACTGACGCTTGGCTGACCAAGATACAAGAGTGTCATTGAGGAAGACACAGTAACCAGACGTGGAGCGACGTGTGTCTGGACAACCACCCCAATCCGCATCAGTGTAAGCCACAAGATCAAGCTTAGAGGAAGGAGTGATGGTGGTGCCGAGCTCGAGGGTGCCGCTGATGCACCGAATGATCCGCTTCAAAGCCTGAAAGTGAGGTTCCCTAGGGGCATGCATGAACAAGCAGATCTGCTGAACGGCGTAACTGATATCAGGCCTGGTGAAAGTGAGATACTGAAGAGCACCGGCGAGGCTCCTGTACAGTGTGGGATTGTCAACCAAAGGACCAGAATGAGCACTGAGCTTGTTGGATGTATCGACTGGGGTTGCGACGGGATTACAGTTGACCATCTTAGCCCGAGAAACAATCTCTGCAGCATACTTACTTTGTGAGAGAAACAGACCAGATGCATGCCGCTGAACAGCAACTCCCAAGAAGTAAGACAACTGACCCAGATCAGACATGGCGAATTCCGCACTCAACTGCGAGATTATCGACGTCCGAAGAGCATCAGAAGAGGCGGTGAGAATGATGTCGTCGACATAAAGTAGCAGGAATGCCAAGTCTGAGCCTCTGCGATAGATAAACAGAGACGTATCCGAACGGCTGCCAGTGAAACCCAAACGGAGCAGATGAGAGGCAAAACGCTGGAACCACGCTCGCGGAGCCTGTTTCAGACCATATAGAGAGCGCTTGAGGAGACAGACATGCTTTGGACGCTCAGCATCAGTAAACCCCGGCGGTTGAAACATGTAAACTGTCTCGTTCAGATGACCATGCAGAAAGGCGTTCTTGACATCTAACTGATGGATGGCCCAGTTTCGCGACAAAGCCAGACTCAGGACCACTAGGATAGTGGCAGGCTTGACCACAGGGCTGAAGGTCTCATCACAATCAATACCGGTCTGCTGAGATCTACCGTTCACCACAAGACGGGCCTTGTAGCGCTCCAACGTCCCATCAGAGCGGAACTTGTGACGAAAAAGCCACATACAGCGAATGACGTTCGCCTCCGGAGGGCGAGGAACAAGAACCCAAGTACCATTCTTCGTAAGGGCCCTGTATTCGTCGAGCATAGCCGCCTGCCAATTCGGGTCGAGGAGGGCTGTTTTGTGGGAGGTGGGAACGGGGGAGAGGGAGGTCTGGGTGGGGGCAGAGGGTGAATGGGAGTCGGGAAGGACGGGGGCAAGAGGGGCTAAGCAAGGGGAAGAGGCGACGGGTGGATCAAAGGCGGCGAGGGTTGCGGCGGGCGCCGCATGAATTGCGGCGGGCGCCGCCAGGGAGGGGTGTAATGCTGCGGGCGCAGCATTTGTACATGCGGCGGGCGCAGCATGACTTGCGGCGGGCGCCGCATGACTTGCGGTGGGCGCCGCCAGGGAAGGGTGTAAGGCTGCGGGCGCAGCATTTGTACATGCGGCGGGCGCCGCATGCCCTGCTGCGGGCGCCGCACGTAGGTGACGGGAGGCTGCTTGGCGGGGTGATGGGAGGTGGATAGCGGGGTGATGAACGGTGGTCATGGAGACGATCTGACGGGGTCGGAAGACACCGGAGACGCTGCGGGTGTGTGGTCTGGTGGTGGGGGGTGGTGGTGGTGGTGGTGTTGGGGGAGAAGCAGGAGCACCGGGAGAGCTCTGGGGAAAAATGAAGTGAGGGAATGGTGACTCAGACTCTGACGGAGACACAGGGGGTGTGGGAGACGCAAAGGGAAATCGCGACTCATCAAAGGTGACATGACGTGAGAGAATGATCTTGTGGGTCTTGATATCGAGGCAAATGTAACCGCGATGATCAGACGGATAGCCTAGGAAGACACATGGAGTGGAGCGCGGGTGAAGCTTGTGCGGGGCTGTGGAGGACTGGTTTGGGAAACACAAGCACCCGAAGGTGCGAAGGTGATCATACCTAGGCTCGGCGTAATAAAGTGTCTGAGCTGGCGAGCGATGGTGTAGGGTAGTGGAAGGGAGAATGTTTAGGAGATAACATGTGGTGGATAAGGCGTGAGGCCAATAGGGAAGGGGAATAGATGCGTGGAAGAGGAGAGAACGCATCATGTTGGTAATGGTTCTGATGATTCTTTCTGCCTTGCCATTATGCTGAGAAGTATAGGGGCAAGACAAGCGATAGTTGATCCCATTTGCGGCAAAGAAGGAGTGAAAGTCTTTGTTGTCAAATTCACGACCATTGTCACATTGGAAACATTTGATGGACATGTGAAATTGTGTTTTGATGTAGGTATGGAATCTGGCAAAGACAGGAAACACTTGGGACTTGAAATGCAACGGGAAGACCCATAAGTAATGAGTGTATTCATCAAGAAACAAGAGGTAGTACTTGTGACCCTCCTTGCTAGGAACGGGAGAGGTCCAAATGTCGCTGTGAATGATATCAAAGGGAGCAAGGGTAGAGGTCAAAGACCGTTGGAATGGCAATCTGGCATGTTTGCCTAGTTGGCAGGAAGAGCATAAACCAGAGCGTGGGTCTTTAGTACAGGTGACAAGGTTCTGGGAACGGAGGACATCTAGAACGACAGCGCTGGGATGGCCCAGGCGTGCATGCCACAGGCTGGACGATGATGCCGAGAGGGCGACCGGACACGACTGACTGGACGCAGGAGGTGGTGTGACAGGGTAGAGCTCCCCGGTGCTGTTACATCTCATGCGAGTAACCCCCGTAGTAAGATCGTTCACAGAGAAACCATAGGGATCAAACGTAAGGGAAACGTTGTTGTCAGTAGTGAAACGACGGACAGAGATAAGGTTTTTGACAATCTTTGGGGCAATCAGGACATTGCTGAGGTGTAGTGGGTGGTTTGGGGTCTGTAATTTGGCGTGGCCAATTCCCGAAGTAGCAAGACGACCACCATTTCCGACGATAATAGAGTGGGCAGGGCCCTTAAAAGAAATAGATGAGAGGTTACCTGAGGAGTTCGTCATGTGGAAGGTGGCACCAGTGTCCATGTACCAAGAAGAGTCTGAAGATGTCGGCTGCGTAGAGGAGAAGGCGTGATGCAGAGCTGGCGGAACATAGCCTGGGTCAGGCGATGTCAGAGAGGCCTGAGGACCGACATGTCGAGGGGTAGGATATCTAGAGTATCCAGAGAAGGCGTGATGTTGGTGATCGTAGAGAGCCATGGTAAGAGATTTTTTTTTTTTTGTGCAAACGGGAGGCCGGTGAGGAGGGGAATGAGAGAGAGAGAGGCGACGAGGAGACGATGCCGGCGACGGGAAGAGGAGGTGGGGCGGGAGGATCAAACTAGGGTTCCGTGAGGAAGAAAAGATTGTGATACCATGTAGAATTGTAGAATTGATGTAAAGTCCTCCTTGAGGGTTTTCATTCATTGATATAACATATATATAGGTTACAAAGGTATTGGGCCTTAATGGGCTTTTAGCCCACTATACAATATTAAGACCTATGTAATCTATCAGAATCAATTGATTCTATTTTAAACTGAAATCAAAAGCTCCGATAATTGTCTTCCATGGCTTCCTGTCTCAATTGATCGATTTTGTGTTTTCCTAATCACATAATTCAATCTTTGAATTCTGAAATACTGGAAGAAAAAAAAAGTTGTTTGTTTATTTACCGACTTTGGACTCTTCAGGATTTTTTCATATTTCATACAAAGCTAATTTAATTGTTCATCAAAGCAAAGAAACTGAACTAATTGATGAGTAAATTTTTTCAAGTTCGTCCTCTGGGCGTTTCTTTTGTTATGATACAAACACAAATGTATATATAATAGATATATCCGGCATTCAAGATCAAGAACTATCTGCATCACCCATCATATACAACACACATCATTTATATATCCAAAGGTTACACTTGTAAGTGAGGAACCTTTGGAGAAGAAAAGAACTGACTCAATTGTTGAACCGTATAGGAGATGACAGATCTGCTAAGAGTCAAATAGAGAAGACAACCAATAAGTCTGCGATATTGCTCAGAAGAATCAATAAGATCACCATCATCAAGTGACAAATGAAGCTTCTATTGCATTGGACAAGAAGCAAGCTTGCAATTAGTCATTCCTATAGCAAGAATGTCTAAAATGTACTTCCGTTGGTTTAAAAGAATTCCAAAAGGAGAGCGGGCAATCTCCATTCCAAGAAAATAACGGGATAAACCAAGATATTTGATGGTGAAAGCTGAATCAAGAACAGTTTTAGTTGTCAAAATATCAAATGGAGAATCACACGTGAGTAAGAAATCATCCACATAAACTAATGCAACAGTAAAATGACAATTGAAGGACTTCACAAACAGAGAATGATCTTGCGAAGACTGAGAAAACCCCAAACTAATGAGCAACCGGGCGACTAGCTTGCTTCAAACCATATAGAGACTTGAGGAGGTGACATATCTAGCCTTGTTTTTTCAAAGGAAAGCCGGAAGAAGGGAGAATATAGACTTCCTTATCCAAATATCCATGGAGGAAAGCATTGTAAATATCGAGTTGGTGCAAGGGTCAATCTCTAGCCGCTGCAATAGCAAGGAGGACACGAACAGTAGTGAACTTTGCAACCAGGGAGAAGGTATGTTTGTAGTCTTTTTTTAACTTGATTGTAGCCTTTAGCTACTAACCAGGCCTTGAATCGGTCAACTAAACCATCGGCCTTATACTTTACTCTATAGATTCATTTGCAATAGCTTGTTTCCCTGAAGGGAGATCAGTCACCTGCCAAGTATGATTGGTGTCAAGAGCATGAAGCTCCTGCTTCATTGCTTCAATCCACTAGGGATTATTCTTTTCTTGAGAATAGCAGTTGGGCTCAAGAATAGAGAAGACATTGAATAAGGAGGCTCTATAAGCATATGTGAGATGATCAAGGTCAGAGAGTTGGAAGAGCTAAAAGACAAAAGAGGAAGAATATGTGGAGGAGGAGTGGTGTTTGGTAGGAATGTTGTTACAGATAAAATCCTATATCTTGGAAGGAAAATTTGTCTGGCGAGTGGAGTGTCTAGTGACAGGTGAGGAGGATGAGAATCAATGGAAGTATTTGTTGTTGTAGGGGAAGAGGTGGAATCAATCGAGGTAGAGTTAGGGGCAAACAAATTGTTAGAGGAAAGAAATGTGGACTCCTGAGATATGGGAGATCCTGAAAGAGGAGGAGACTCTTGTGGAAACAGAAGAGGTAACTGTGAGTGAGGAATGGAGGAATCATCATCAAAACCGGAGACAAAAGGAAGAGGGCCGTGATGAAAAGAGGATTTAGGAGGGACAGAAGTTTTAAATGGGAAAATATCTTCATTGAAGATAACATCACGACTAATAAACACATAACACTACTAGAATTTTGTTCATAGACATCGGGTATAAACCGATGTTAATCAAAAAAAAATTCGACGTGTTAGTGGGTGGTGTTAAAGATCCCAACTTTAGCACATCGGTTTATAACCGATGTCTTTAATAATATATAACATCGTTTTTCTTTTTTATAATGACTTGAATACATGAATATAGTTACATTTTGATTTATTCACCTAATGTTAAACCTATATTATTTTGCGTTTCTAGCCATTTGAAGATTTATGGGACAATAAAAAAGTTCACATTAACATCGCTATTTTTTATAAACCTGATGTTTTACATTAATATACACATCGGTTAGGAATTATTCAATTTGTGCATACTCTTTTTTCATGTTTAATTTTTTATATTATTTTATATAAATATAATGAACCATATTGAATATTTTAAAAATCAATGTTATTTAAATATTTTCAAATCATTTTTTATATAAAAAACGATGTTTTTAGTATTTTATAACATCGTTTTATATCACAGTTTTGATATATGTTGGGTTTTAGAAATCAGTTTGTATCTTTATGATCGACGTATCTATAAATATACACATCATTATTTTTTTGTCTCGAGTCTGATGTTATTCATCTAATACCCCTATTGATCTATATTGTGACCCTGTTTTGGCTAATAGAATATTAAACATTGTGAAAGACCGATACATACATTAAATAATGACACTCAAACATTGTTCTAGATTGCAATAATTCGTGTACATCATGTTCATGCCAAAAACTTCTCTCAGCTAACTAATGGTATGCCTTGATAGCATCCCTTGATAGCAACCTCATAATTTGTAGCAGCAATTCAGCTCTTGACAACAGAAAAAACACCCAAAAACAGCCTCAAACGCAACAGATCACCACCACTAGAAAGCAGCCCCAAATGCTTAATCTCGAGGGGCTGAAAACCAGCAACTCTGTAAAAAAAATCAGCAAACCATATTAGGAAATGCCTCCAAACAACATCAACAGAATCAGCTAATGAGCAGCCCCAATCCTAAATTCGAATGACAGTAAACAAGCAAGTTCAATAATAACAAGGAAATGAGCCAGTTCAATAATAACAAGGAAACCAAAACAACAAGGAAACCAAAATTGCATAAAAGCCTAAGGAAATTGAAAAGCTTACCAGCTTAAAGTAGCAGTCTGCATACTCGAAAGCTTTGTATTGGCCGACCTTTCATTCTCCCAGTTCATTCGAGTAAACAAGATAGTGAAAATGTTCTTGGATGTTTTCCGCCTTCTGTTCACATTCTCCAATCTGATATTTAATCTGGACCCTCCATCAGCATTTCTTTGGAGTTTCAGATTCATCTGAATATGAGGTAAGTGCTACAGACCCTGCAGATACAAGCAACCAAAGACTTTTGCAGTTAACTCTTACCAAGAAATGTCACAGTAAGTCGGAGCGAAATAAATGCATTGACTACTCCCCAGTTGACTCTATAGGTAGAAGACAGATTTATGTTAATAAGAAGCCTAGTTGAATTATGTTCCGAGACATGCACATAGCCTACTTGCCCCCTAGTGCAGAACATTATCAGTTTGCAGATTTTTTTAATACAAACTACTTGGCTAGACTATCATAGTAACTCTAGAGATTGTACAGTAGCTTGCTCTACGTCCACGGTAAGCCAATCTTTTGATACCCCACTAATATTGTACAACATCCAACATAGACCATCATCCATATCATATGAAAAGAACAGTAAAGCATGCCAAATATCCGCGTGAAAGTGAATATATCTTGCACTATGAATCCAAAAAAGCAAGTGGATGAGCATCAGATGCGCATTGACAACAAATCTTATCAAAAACCTTTTAAGAAAGTAACTAGCTTTTTCTTCCATGTGCATAGAAACTTTTACTAAATGAAGTTTCCCTGCTATTTGGAAAACAGAACGTAGAATAAACTGACTGACTTCAGCTTAAAAGATCTGTATCTACGAGACATGTTATGGGCTGAATATAAGACACATCAATAGGCATGAAGGCTAAAATTGGAAATAAAAAAGCAGAACTTGCTCACACTGTAGGAGGGGCAATGTTTTGGAAAAAGAGTTTCCACAAGGCAAAGCAGATACAAATCTAGCAAAGTCTTTCAGCAAAATAATACTGAATGATTACATCACAAGATTGAGATCGAGCAAAAGTCAAAACAGCCTAGGAAAAATTTCACGATTTACCTCATTGTGCCACACTGGAAGCTCGTCATACTCTGAAGCAGCCGATAATACATGCAAAAGAACCTACAGCAGAATATGTTCAGTCAAGATATGAAAAGGACAGACAGAATATATAGTGTCATCATGCTGCAAGTGGCTCAAATCCTTATGAAGTAATCAAATTAGTTTTTCTGAAGATTCGGTTACATTCAAATACAGACTCATCTAGATTTGGGATCAATAGATAGCATCACCATTCAGATTGCGCAAACTAAATTCCAGTGAAAAAATAACAAACAAATCAATCAAATAGAGTTTGTGTTATCTCTATCCCCTGACTGTTTCAAACAAAAGCACAAAACATGGGCAACTTACCTTTCTCTCCTTCGGCGGTTCTAAACCAAAGCCCCAAAATTACAAATTTCAAAGAAAAGAAAGAAGAAAAAATAAACAGCCGAGCCCAACAAAATTAAGTATTCAGTCAGGAAAAGAGTTGATTGAGAATATGAAATTTGGAGGACAAATTACCTAAAAGCCAAGCCAAATATTGAAGTTGAGGTTTTCGGGATAAATCAAGCATACCTTAGTAATGGCCACTTCCGAAAAACAGTGACGTCGTTTGGGATTTTTGACGAGCCCTGTTGTGTTCTCTTTCCTTTCAGCTGCTCAAAGTCGGGAACCCTCCACCCCCTCTTTAAACTTTTCAAGCCACGGTCCTTCAAGTCCCTTATCAATGGACTTCTGAAAACCCTAAAATTACAATTAAAAAAAATTCAGTTTAACATGAAAATTGAATATGAAAGGGGGTTTGATTAAGAATCTCACATTTAGGCCAAGAGTCACCTAAACATCGGATTGAGCATCAAATATTGGGGCTAAAATTCGCAAACAAACTTAAAAAAAAACCTAAAGCATATGTTGAACTCTACCGAATCAGAAACCCTAACGACGTCTTCAATTGGCTTCGCCGCCCCACCATCCTAGTCTCCTTCCTCTTCTGCATCCTCGTTGCCCCCCAAATTAGCGTATTCTCCTTCGTCGTCATGCTCTACTGCCATCTCATTCTCATCGTCGTCGTCATCTTCTAGAACCTTCCTCCGATTATGCACAAGCTTGTTGTAATGGTGGAAGTCATCGTCATATTCATCACTTAATGAGCTTGAAGCTCTCTCTGGATTCACTGGCAACTTGCTATGGTTGTAGATCTGAACAAGAATTTAGGAAAAGGAACCGAGCGGAAGTGAGAGAAAGACAAGGCTCCAGATCTGAGGGCGAGGAGGGAGGGAGGGAGATTAGGAGGACAGGAGCACAGACAGGGTAAAGAATGAGATGAGGAGAGGAAGGAGACGATGGGGTCGGGAATCTCCATGGCTGAGGGGAGGAGTTCTCGGATCTACAGAAGTTTGAGGATGAGAGACAGAAACTGAACGATGAGAATGGAGGGACTTCAAATTTTAATTGGGGATTTTGAGTTTGGGGGAAATTTTACAAGTGTTGGGGATATGTTATTGATTGGGAATTTTTATAAAGTGGATTTTATCAAAGCGCTTCTTTTTTTTTTCAAGTGTTGGATTTTACCAAAGCGCTTCTTTTACCGCCTAATATTTTGACTAAGTTTTATACGCGCACTTTCAAAAAAAAATTAAAATAAACTTTTAACATTGTCTAAATAGTACGACCGAAGTATCAAATCTCAATAACATCGATAAATTTCAAAATGATGTTATAGCTATTTTTAACAACAGGCGTTTTTCTAACCGATGTAAAAGACCCGATGTCTATTAACACAATTCTAGTAGTGTAATGAGTATCAAGGTCATAGAGTTTGTAACCTTTTGACCAGGGGATAGCTCAAAAATATGCATTTCCTAGCAGAGGATTGAAACTTATCTCCGTGAACCTTCGACTTTAGAGAAAACATAAAGATCCCGAAGGAGGCTTGTTGTAAAGCATCTCAAATGGGGTCTTCCAATGAAGAATAGAAGAAGGTAATTTGTTGATAATATAAGTAGCAACTAACACACACTCACCCCAAAACTTAAGTGGGAGATTGTCATGGATCCTCAAGGCTCGAGATGTTTCAACAAGGTGACGATGCTTTCTTTCTACTCTCCCATTTTGTTGGGGAACCCCTGTAACAGAAGTTTGCTGGATAATCCCATGCTTGGCAAAAAAATCTCAAGATATGGCTGAGATAAACTCAGTCCCATTATCAGATCTAAAACACTTAATTACAGTCTGAAATTGAGTTTTCACATAAGTAATAAAGTATTCAAGTATCTTGAACACCTGCAATTTATTCTACAAAAGAAATGTCCATGTACTGCGAGAGAAATCATCCACAAGAGTGAGAAAATAGCGAGCCCCACACATAGCTTGGACTTTATAAGGTCCCCAAAAATCAGCATGAATTAAGGCAAACACAATTGTAGCAGAAGATAATCTCTTTTGAAATGGCAACTTGTGATGTTTAGCCATGATAGAAGTTTCACAAAAGTATCTGTCCAGATTGGAACAATCACTGAAATGTAAATGTTTCATTTTAGAGAGGGATGAATGACCCAAACGAGCATGTAACACAATCAATTTATTTGAACTAACAACTTCATTACAAGAGCGAATAACATCTTTGAAATCAGAGCATCCATTATGAGCTTTAGCAGAAGATCCAGCTCTCAACACATATAGGCCTTTTGTCTCGAGATCAGTAAGTAACAAATGCTTAGCTAAACAGTCCTGGAAGACATAGAATGTTTCAAAGAAACTGATGAACAACTACTTATCTTTCAAAAGCTTAGAGGCTGACATCAAATTGTTCTGAAACTCAGGAACATATAGAACATTGGCCAAAGTAAATATGGAGGTGATCAAAATACTGCCAATATATGAAACAAAGATTGCACAACCATTTAGCAATCCTAAGATAATAGGCCTGGGCAACACCATCAATTGAAGTATCAAACTCTACATTCTCCTGCACATTAGCGGCAATTTTACCCGAGTACTTATCACGAGGGCCAGTAAACCACTCTGGATACCCAATTAGATTGAAACAACTTTCCTTGAGATGTCCCCTTTCATTACAATAGCTACAATACCTTTCGAATATATCTTTCTTGTAATCCTTTCGACCTGGCTAGGCTTCGAAGAGGAATTAAAAGACATATTGTGTTGTGAATTACGATTCATGGCAAACACAGAATTCTCATCCCCCTTTGTTTGAGTGGAAGTAGAACCTTTCAAGCCCCTTTCCACTTGAACATTCATCTGATAAGCTTTACCAATAGTAGGCAAAGGATCAGTGGCTAAAATACTACTTCGGACATTATCAAAACCACCATTTAAGCTAGCAAGAAAGTGCATCAACTGATTTTGAGACTCCCTATCAACTATCTTTTTCAGCAAGTTGAAACCACAACGACTCAGAGCACCAAATGTGCAGGTTGGTCTACCTTCAAGAGTTAAGATTTCATCCCATAAACGTTTCATTTTGATGAACTAAATCGCAACAAATTGATTTTCTTGCAACATATTACTAACATCTTTCTTAAGCTGATAGATAAGATGGGGTGAATTACATTTTTGGTCCCTAATCTTTATAACTTGTTTCACTTTAGTCCCTAACATTTGAAACGTTTCAAAATAGTATTTAACCTTTCTATTTCGTTTTATTTTAGTCCCTAACCTTTCAAAGGTTGTAAAATAGTCCCTAGCTTTACATTTTTTATTCGTTTTAGTCTCTGATATTAAAACATTATTTAAAATAATTATAAAAAATCACCCAAAGTTATCATAATGTATATAAATGAGTAAATTACCCATATAAAGAATAATTATAAAACAAATATCCAGCTTTATTATTTTTTTTAAAAAAAAATTAAAAAAAATATCCCTTTTATTATTCAAATTCATTATTTTAATGGATTAATACACATATATTGGATCTATGTATTGGTAAATAAGAAAAAAACATATCCCACCATCTCTCAAATTAATCACAAGATCTATAAATTTTATGAGAGCTTTTGTGGAAAAAAAATTATGAATAATTTTATATAATATGCTCTTGTGATAAATAGTAAAATAGTTCGAGTATTTTTCAAAATTAAATTATAGAGTTAGATGATTTTTTTATAATTTTTCTTTGTATGAATGATTTTATTTAAATTATGATAACTTTAGGGTGGTTTTTTATAATTATTTCAAATAATGTTTTAATATCAATGACTAAAACGAATAAAAAAATGTAAGGTTAGGGACTATTTTACAACCTTTGAAAGGTTAGAGACTAAAATGAAATGAAATAGAAAGGTCAAGGACTATTTTGAAACGTTTCAAAGGTTGGGGACTAAAGTGAAACAAGTGGTAAAGGTCAGAGACCAAAAATGTAATTCACCCTTTTTACCCGATGAGAGGCCCATTTGATTCGCCAAACCTCTCACAAATTTCTACCCAAAGTTTCCTCACAGAACCAGAGTATACATAAAGTTCTCAGCAATCTCGATGTTCATGGTCACACCTAATCCATCGCTGATAATTCGCATGATTCTCATTAGGTTTCACACACAAGCCAGTAATAAAACCTAATTTGAGTCTGGAGCTTAAAGCCATGTGAATTCCCCTACTCCATTGGCAGTGGCGGAGCCAGAAAATTTTCGGAGGGGGGGACCGTCAGAAATGTACGATATTGTTTTGGATTAAATTTACATGAAGAATTATATATATTACGATAATTAATGATGTTATTTTAAGATAAAATATCACTGATTTATGATAAAACGCTATTATTATTATTTTGCGCCTAAAAAAAAGTCGAGTATGAGCTCAATTTCAAATATAGGTTCTAATCGAGCTTGACTTGTTTCTAAATGAGCTAAATATAATCAAATATTAATACTAGACTTGTTTGGCTCAAATAAAAAACCCTAGTTAAGTATAATTTATTGTACTCCTAACATATAATATATATATGTGTAACCAGATATAAAAATTTTAAATTTGCGTAACTTTTTATCTAATTGTCGGAATGATTAGTATAACCTCTCATTTCGAAGCTCTCGAGATAAAGTATAGTATATAAATATTAATTTAAGTAAAATATAAAAACATTATAGTCTATTGAAATAAAATTAAAGTGATTAATATGCCCTGAATTTTTAAATATTCATAACTTTTTACTCAGATGTCGGATTAAGGCGTATTATATATCAAAACGAAGCTACCGACGAGGAGAATACATCTGGATAGTTCGTCGCGTGCCACGCGACGAACTACCCAGGTGTGCTAGCTTCAGCAAAAGTGTGCTAGCTTCGGCCATGCGACGGCAAATGGGGGCATGGCGAGTTGGGGCGTGGTAAATTTTAGTAGCTTCGGCAAAGAGCCGTAGCTAAGCGTGTCGAAGCTACCCCTATGAAAGCCAACATGTTTGCCACAGTAAAGTGCCGTAGCTAAATTGTTTCTGGAAAATTAAAAAAAAAAACTGCCTTTTAGCCCGGATTTTCTTAGACCCGGGCTAAAAAGTCCCATATATTTTAAAAAAAAATAAAATCCACATATTATCTGTGCATTATATTCTTCATAACCGAGCTAAAAAACTCCAATTTCATTCTTTTACAAACAAATATACAATTTAAATTAATTATACAAATATATATATATATATATACACTTACACAATTATACAAATTTATACATATAACAAAATATCCAAAACCAAATAATTTACATAAAACTATAAACTACACAAATAATATACTATTATTCTTTTCTACCACTAGATATAACTCTATACAAGGTTGCCATTAAGGTGTTGGCCTTCCAGCATAACCACGATCAACCTCCAAAAGTACCATATAGTAGCCAAAATGAAACCTGCTGGCATATGGGAATAACAAGAAAAAAATGCCCCATACACAATTTCATTAATTACCTGCAACTGAAACGGATTGGATCAAACGCCTATCGATTTGCAAATCCAACAAAATGGACAACTCTCTTCCTTTTATGTAAAAACATGGCTTCACCTCTTTCATTATGTCTTCATCTGTCCCCTGAGATACATTCAATGAGCAAGTTATAAGGGTGAATAAATTTTCAATTAAAAGCAAAGCAAAAAGGTGACAGCTAATTTGAGGTGAGAAATTTACCAAACTTCTCATTACCTCCAAATCTAATGATCTCAACTCTTAAGGAAGCCCCTTAAGTATTCTTACGTCAGTTTTCAGGTAACTGATAAAATGCTCCTGCTGATAGATATCCCTGAATCGACTAAGAATTATTAAATATATGCAGTCAATTTTCCATATAAAGCACTTCTGATAATATGAAAAAGTTATTAACATTAGCTAATAGTTCACAGAGACATAAGATGGATTTATATAACATACAAGGGAAGACAAAGAATACGGAGGATAAACTCTAATCGAAGGATCGAGACTTTGAAGATGTATACTGAATTTTTATTTTGAGTTGAGATGTATACTGTATTTCAATCAACAAAGGTGGATACAAGAAATGATACTGATTCACTTATTAAAATAATAAAAATGGCTACAGACCTATAACTAAAAAAAGCTGACAACTCGTGATCACCACTTCACATTCAAATGGCCAATAACTAAATCCAAGATCTACATTCTCATTTTAATTAAATATGAGATCAGCCAAAGAACCACCATAAACTTCAAAACAGAGAAGCAATTTTGACATGTAACAATCAAATTTCCCATCTCTAACAAAAAAATAAATCAAATTTCATGTTAAAAATAAAAGTTACGAAATGGAACAGAAATATGAGAACTGAAAAGGCAAAGAGATACATTTTTAAGTTCAGTGCAGGTATGCTCAGGTGCTTATTATCCATGCTCAGGTTCCACCCTAAAAAAAGATTCATTTTTTGTGTGAAAAACCATGTTCATTAAATTAAACCAAAGTTAATATGCTACAAGCATGTTAAGCAGGTGCTACACTAAGCAAGGGGCTAAACCATGGAGCTGGATTGTGTTTCTTTTTATTCCGAATACAACCCACTTAATTCATTAAAGATAAAAAGAAAGTAATTGTCAAAAAATAAAGCTCGCCACTAAGCAATAATAATATGTTAAAATCTCAGGAGTTTGAACATTAGTATTTAGTATCAACTGACTTCCAGTTAATCCAGAAAATTAGATCTTAAATACAGAACATCATAAACTAGGACAACCGATCAAATAATTAGAACTTAAATCTAGAAAACACGCAATCAAAATCTATAGAAATGAACATTGTCCACATCTAAGAGAAATAGCAAAGAAGACCGTGAAAGACTGAAAATAAATCCTTACAGATGGAAAATAGTAGAGAAAGGGAAAGCAATGTTGACAGGAAGTGTTAAAAAATCAATCACCAACAACACATCGAGTCAACTCAATTCAATAGCTAGCTAAACAGGACACAAGGCAGAAAAGATGGTACAAGTTTGATGTTGAAATTTGGAAAGAGTGGCTGCCAGAACAATTGTAATGCCAACATTTACAAAATATATAAGCCCCAAAATATAATGAAATTTGGAAAAGAACGATAAGAATATATGAAAGCTATCAGAAAAGCATTTCTATATATCTCCAAAGCACGTTCTCTCTTAAGTTCAAACATTAAGCCATGAAACATATCACATCATAAAGAAAGCTCATCAACATGCATGATGCATCTATCCAGTAAAAGGAAAAAGTGTCCAACTAAATGTTTGAAAGCTTACTTTTACTATGAAGACATCAATTCCAAGCTTTAAATGGTTGCAGCCTCTGATATCTTTAGCTTTGGTTCGACTACCTCCGAGTTGCCATCTTCATCCACAGCTGGTACATGAATGAGCCAACAGGATTACTAAGATTGAGCTTGAGAAGTAACACAATCACCAAGAATAATTTGATAGGTCTCCACACTTTCACTTTTGAAAGCATTAAAACTAATTGTTGAACCAGATCCTAATTCTAGTTCTTGTCTTCTTGAAGCTTACTAAAATGCAGATTAAAGCTTACTAATGTCAACATAAAGAATCACACGCAATATGATATCCTTTGAGAAGCAAATAAAATGGCATGTTCTCACTTCAAAGGATGAGCGGCAAGTTGACCATAATCAAAGAAGAATATATACAAACACAGAGAAAGGTATAAACATATAAACTGGGTACATAGATACATGAAACTATTTTTCCTCATAAAACAGAATATCACCAAGAGACGAGATAGTAACTAACATATCACAGCACACATACCACAACAATCATGCACAAGGAAGATAGTAAATGCATACACATTGAACAGAAATAACATTTACTTTAAAAAATGAAGACAGTCTACACAAAGTCATACAAACATAGAATCTGCAGGTCAATTCCAGAAACTGATACACAAGAAAATACTTAAGGGCCCCTAATGAGCTTTATAGGATACAATCCCCCAATGATCTTTAAAGAACAATGGTAGAGATGAGCAACATCGGAAAACCATAGCCATACAGCAGAAAATATTGGTTCTTCAAAACACAAGCACCTTAAATCGTCATATAAACAATTGAAAAGAAGAAGATTCTGATTATGGGCAAATACCTATTTGAGACGAAAACAGGCTAATGTTTCTTTAACCCATATCTGATCCTATAATGATATTATATGCATATAACTTTATCCAAATTTTCAGTTTGAGCATAGGGGACCATTTGATGGTCTCTTCTAGTAACGTCACATAACACAGTTCCTTCACTTACCTCTAAATAACTTTCAATTTGAACACTATGAAGATTAACATACTCAAATTTCATCAAAAGATTGGCATACTGGTAAACATCAGATAACATATTTAAATTGGATACATAACCACTTAGACATCTATGTTTGATAGGTTAGGAAAGCTGAACATGTGGCAAGCATATAACGAAAATAGGAGGGTGCAAAGGGCTGTGAAGAATAGGGCAAGAAACAAGGGTGACCGTCATGGTAAGGATGCTCGGTTTGAGGCAAGGGAAAAGGAAAAGTATGGCATCCACCTCCAACAGTGATATAATAACATCAAGAAGCAAGTAAAGTTCTAAAAACCATATAATGTAGCTAACTTAACTCATTATTTAAAATCCTTCAAAAAAAACTCATTATATATTAACAACAGTGGTTTCTAGTACGTTTAGCTGTTAAAAAAAGGCAATTTAAAATCTACACTATATGATTCAATCAAACATTCAACGGCCATCACAAGTACATATAAAAAACACAAGTACATGCCATCCACCAGTCAAAAACTTGTTTTTGAACATTGGGCTTATCCATTCAATGGTTTTCATTTTTCAATGTGATTCATTCCCCGTCTTATGCCTTATAATATTCATATTGATGATTGAGCAAAGTATAGTTTTATGAATGAGTGTTAATTAGGATATATTAGGATATATTGTATCGATCCATTTATTTATGGATTTCATATTATAAGGGTAATGGCAGCAACATGGTTTTCTTTCTCAAGTCATATACTCATACTATTTTAACTCTGAATCCTCATTAAATTACTACTTTTACATTTTGTAAATTGATTTACAAACTCTAAAGTACTACTTTTACATTCTAGTCCACGACCAAGTCAAAAACTTGTTGTTTCTGGCCCTTTCTTCCTCCTTGATAAAACTACCTTCATGCATTGGTATTCAATGTTCAAATGCTGATAATGAAATATATTAAATGTACCTATAAATAGTATACAACAAGGTAAACCGGAGAAAACAAAACGAAAACAAGAAAAACATGATATCAAATTGCGCAAAAGCATTAGATCAATCCAAGCTTTAAAATCTTAGTAGATTGAAAGTAAAACCAGGAGCAAGCCCTAATCAAACCAAACCCTAACCAGAAGCTATTAGAATATGCCAAACGAAACCCTAAACAAACCAAAACCTAACCAAACAGTAGCTTTTCCCCTAAATCAAACCCTGACCCAATCGTAATTGGATCTCCTAAATTGAAAGGAAAGGGGTTCAAAGATATTACCTAACAATGGAGATTTTGCAGATATAAGGATGGTACGCGAGATCCGCTTCTGTCCGACAGATCGAGGTGCTCGAGAGAGATGCCGATATGCTGAGAGAGAGGGATGTCGATGTGGAAACGGCCGACTCACAAGCGGAGTCAAGGCGGCGTGGGCACCGGCCAATAATCGAAGGTATACAGGGCGGAATGGCCGGAACTTGAGAGAATCGGAGGGTAGACAGGGTGGCGAGCGTCGATTGAGGAGAGAGGACGAGTGAGAGAGGAAATCGGGAAGGCTGGCCATGGGTGGACGTGAGAGTCGAGAAGAAGATGGATTAACGGAAGAGAGAGAGAGTATCGTTTGTTGAGAGAGCTGAGGGAGAAAGAAGATCGGGAAGGCCAGCCATGAATAGATCTGAGAGTGAGAGTTGAGAGGGGCATGGGCAAACGATCGAGATCTGAAATGAAGTGGGCGGACGAAACAGTTCATATACTAGGGTTTCTCTTTTAAAAAAAAAATACGCGTTTTAATTGAGTCCCGTCCTTTTTTTTGCCACGGCATCACCTTGACGTTGCAAATATCACCTCAATTGCCACGGAAAACAGGTTGCCGAAGCTACTTTGCGTGGCCAATTTAATTTTTTTTTGTAGTGTGAGAGAGGGGGCACGTGCCCCCTAGTCCCCCCAGCTCCGCCCCTGTCCATTGGGGACTAAAGTGAAACAAGTGGTAAAGGTCAGAGACCGAAAATGTAATTCACCCTTTTTACCCGATGAGAGGCCCATTTGATTCGCCAAACCTCTCACGAATTTCTACCCAAAGTTCCCTCACAAAACCAGAGTATACATAAAGTTCTCAGCAATCTCGATGTTCATGGTCACACCTAATCCATCGCTGATAATTCGCATGATTCTCATTAGGTTTCACACACAAGCCCGTAATAAAACCTAATTTGAGTCTGGAGCCTAAAGCCATGCGAATTCCCCTACTCCAGCTAGAAAAATTCGATCTAATAAGAGCATTTGAGACCAATTGCATACCTGAATGATCGGAGTTGGATAAGAACAACGAATTGTTGTTGCTCGCAGTAGATCCGCCGTTATCATTTCCTCTTTGATTGAAAAACTGAGTACCTTCCACCACGATGAACCAGAGACAAGCATAATAGAGAAGAAAACCGTGAAATCACACGAAAGCGCTTCCAATCGGTTAACACTCTGATACCATGTAGAATATTAGACCTCCATGGAAGGAGATCAAGAACAATGGAGAAAGCAAAGGAAAACTGTATTGGAATGGTTGAAAATCTGTTACAACCAACTGAAACTCACAAATGGAGCTCAGCTACAAGATTCGATTTATACTAGCTACAAGCAACTAAGGAACGACGTTTTGGTTCTAATATTGTCTTATTTACATTAAAACTCCCAAAGTCCTAATATACTTACATTATTATTATTATATATGGTTACATGAATCCCTTCACCAACCAGTTCGGTTTTGTTAGGGATTCCATCAAGTGCAACTTTCTATCTGAAGTTCTTTATCTTTGGGATTGTGTTGAGTGTTCTCGGCAGTAAAAGAACACCGAGATTGGATTGTCTCTTGTCTGGTATGCCGAACAATTCTACTACTCCCTCCGTATCCAAATACTTGTTATTTTAGTTTGGGCACGTTTTTTAAGAACGATAAAAACTATATAAAATATCAATAATTTTATTAATTTACAAAAATAATTTCATACTTAATACAATTATCTATAAAATTATTTAAAAAATTAATATTTTATAGAGTTTTTCGTTTCTTAAAAAGCGTGTCAAAAAGTAAAGGAGTCAATGGGGTATATAGACCCCTTTCAATATATTTTTAAGTAAATAGACCCATCAATAATTTTTTTATTAAATAGACCTTGTGCTGTTTTAATGGCTAAATTACCTTTTAAGCTTTATCCTTTAATTCATTTTCTTTCTTATTTTGTATTTACAAAAATTAATAATAATAAATTACCAAATATTCTTAAATTATCCTTTTATTTTTTACCTTCATTCTTTCCTTTTTTTTTCTTTTATTTTTTTTAAAAGATCTAGTATATTATAGGACATCACGTACAAACTCTTCCTTTACAATAAAATAATATAATCATTACAATACATGAATATTGGAATACAACAATCATTACATTACAATATATAATACAATAAGATTACATTGAACATTAAAATACGTATATTTATTGTAATATTTATTACAATATATATGAATCATGTTACGCTAAGCTAGTTAGTAGTGTAATACTGTATAATTATAAATGTTAAAGAGAATTAGATGATTAGGATCTCTTTTAGTAAAATACTAGCGTAGTACCCGTGCGTAATGCACGGGATTCGTAAAGTATATTATATTCTATAGAAGATATTACCAATTTATTTACATTATATTAGATGTATTATACTATTATAATAATATAAAAATGATATAACAAAATAATATAAATTTGAATAAAAATAATAATGCTTATATTATATCACAATATAATATATGCGGCAAAACGTCAATGTCTCACCTTCCTAGTAGGGTCGGGTTTGAGATTTGAAATGCTTGAGGCAGGATATAAAAATGTGGCCCTCTACTATTTTTTTTGTTGTGTTAATGGATTGAAAGGAGTTTTAAGAACTTTTGGATGAAGAGCACACAAAAATGAGAGAATAAATATTCTTTTGATAAACTTAAAAGTAAAAAAAATACTTCACCTGTCTCAAAATATAGGTCATTTTATTTTGTTGGCATGTTTTTTAAGAAGCTAAAAACTCTGTAAAATATTATATTTTTATTGATTTTTAAAAATAATATTGTGCTTCTTAATAATAAGTATATTATTATTTTTAAAAACTAATAAAAAAAAGTGAACATTTTATAAAGTTTTTAGCTCATTATAAAACGTGCTAAAAAGTAAAACAACCGATATTTTGAGGCAGAGGTAGTACAAAGTTTAGAGTCACCCCTGTTGTTTGAGAATGAGTTTTTTTTACCCTTCTAAGGTTTTTTAGTAAGTTGATTAATTACTTTGAGCATTAAATACACATTTGTTGTGGTAATGAGTTTGAAGATAGAACCCAAAAATTTGGTAGATGGACTACACATTCCACAAACACTGGTGAATGAAATTTTTAGAACTTTGGGATGGAGAACACATAAAAAAAAAAGATATATTATATTAATAAACTTAAAAGCGAAAAAAAAAATCTTTTCTTCTCAAAATATAGGGCATTTTATTTTTTTGATATGTTTTTTAAGAAGATAAAAACTCTTATAAAATATTATCTTTTTATTAGTTTTATTTGAGCATGTTATATGATTTGCAATGTCTAAATAGAAGCTTTATTATTATATATTCGTCCAAAGCATGGATAGTTAGCATAGTGTCATAAAACATATGACAAATAAAAAAATGAATGAAAATCTTTTGGATCTCAAGCTTGTACTTTCAATTCATTTGTAAAAAAAGAAGAAGTGAAGGAAAAACCATTAAACAAAATGGGGATTGGGAACCGAGCTTTCAACCTATTGATAATGAAAATCTTGAAATTGGATTCAAATTTTAATTCTTGTGCCTTGAAGGGACAATATAGATGTTAAAGTTTAATTAGATCAATATTTTATTATAATATGTTAAAGTACTAAAAAATTATTTTTATCTTTAGCTTTGAATTAATTCGGTATTTATATTTGAACTTTTTTATATTTCCTATAATATCTTTTACTTCATATGGTTTAAAAAAATCACTATTGTGTAAATTTTTTAATTACATTATATAAACATAATTTATTATTTATTTAATATAAAGTTTACATTATTTTAAAATTTTAAAAATTGTTAACCAAACACTATTCAAGCATTTATGCATTATAATTAAAGTATATTGGAATCCCAAGACACCCTCCCATAACATCCATTTTTTTTTCAAATACACTCATAAAATACATTATTTGATTTAAAAAATGTAAGAATACCTATTTGGATGAAAAGCTTCTTAGGGAAGATTAAACAAATTTAAAAAATATTAGAATGAAAAGAAATTTTTAATTTTTTTTTAATGTTTAACAATTATCGATAATTGATTAATTTAACACATAAATAACTTTCAAAAAATAAGAATATTTGACAATTAGGGAGAAGAAATAATTAATTTATCAATTAATGAAAAGTGGGGTCATGTTAAATCTAAAACCGCCACATAGCCTATTTTTAAGGATCTACTACCATGTGGCATCTAAAACAACTGTTTTGGTATTATATTAGATATTAGATAGATAGATTATAGATATAAATATCTTACCTCTGTGGGAAGTTTCACATGAGACATAGAAAGGACTGAACAATTAGCTTGCCAAATTTGTAGAGAATATGATTAAAAAATAAATGAGCAAAAACTATCTAATAAATAGAGCTTTTAAAAAAAAATAGGTTAAATAATCGGTTTCAAGAAAGAAGGAAATGATTGTATTTTAACTTATTTTCATTCATTAATATCATGTCTAAAAATTACGTACTCTAAAACTTAATAAGAATTAAAAAAAATCAAGATTCAAAATGTCATGATAAAAATAAAATTCCATGTAACCTCTTGGATAAAATATTTGATTTCAATCGAATCTTCTAGATGTTTCCTTTTATTTATGTATTTATATATATATATATATACACAGTAGACAATCATTAGAATGTCTTTACACAAATATCATTCTTGATCATCGTGACGGGTGATATTTATTTATATATTTGGTTGAAAATATACTTTGCAACCTAATTATAAATGAGGGTCCGAGGATTAAAAGCTCTACTAATCACTTTTATAGCCTAACATAACATTTTGTTAAATGAAAAAAAAAGAAGCAAATCGAAGTGTTTGTAAAGATTTGATAACATGGTTTAAGTAGTTTTATAATACCTATTAGATAAGATTTCAAACCTAATCATGTGAAAAATAAATTATAATATAAATAAACATTTGGAAAATGGATCTTATCTTAGTAATATGATGATAACTGAAGTAATGTTA
Organism: Persicaria maculosa; assembly: GCA_963922045.1. NCBI lineage: Eukaryota > Viridiplantae > Streptophyta > Magnoliopsida > Caryophyllales > Polygonaceae > Persicaria > Persicaria maculosa. Next base: position 67,979,267 of record OY998255.1, read on the forward strand.
GTTACTATAAAAAAAAACCTTTGACTTTGTTTAGATTTTATTAAGAAAATGGTTAAAAATACTAATATGATGATTTAGGTGGATATCTATATTGGATGAACCAACATAATTTTTTTATATATCAAACAATTTCTTCACCAAATTATTTTAAATAAGTCGTAGTTTTTAAAAAAAAATCAAATGAAATAGCAATAAATTAGTGTAGTCAATAATTTAAGGTGTGATCATAATTTATCGTCAAACAATTAAGTATTTAAGCATATTAGGATATTTTTAAATTAATATTGTAGTAAATCAATCTTGACTTGACAACCAAAAAAATATCAACCAAAATTTTGATTTTCAAATACCTTTTCGATTGCCACGTCCACGTTTTGCGGGATTGTTAACCGAATTTTAAAACCATATTATTTTGGTTAACAGGAGAATAATTTGCATATGAATTTAACATTTTTAAGCATATTAGATGCTGCATTCATTCAGATTTGTTTTCAAAAAAACCTTAAACGTGAGAAGAATTTTAAACAATTTGAGAAGAAATTTGGAATTTATCCTAAATTTCCAACTTTAAGTGTATGCCCGCCATGTGTCCCAGAAATGCAAGTGTTTTAGTATTATATTAGATATAATCAAGTTAAGGAATACAATGTACATTAATAAATAAAATATTGTAATTCCGTAATAAAGTACAATAAGCAATCTATTGTAATTCCGTGATGGGGTACAATAACTAATCTATTGTAATTCTTTAATATCGTCCAATAAATAAGATATTGTACAGATAAATTTTTTTAAATATTGTAATTATGTAATATAGTAGAAAAGAAAGTCATATTGTAACGTAATATTATTGTAATTACCTATATGGGTGGGTTTTTTTTATCTTAGTCCAATTTGATCGATCGGCTCAGCCGCTCTACATCTGCATCGGGTACTACGTGGCCTATTTAATCGGTTCATGATCATATCACTCACAAGAGAATATGTTTCCTAGGGGATTTGACCTTCAAACCTCTTAGTTTGGAATGTAGCCCCACGGATATGGCCACTCGATCTTTATTTACAAATTCAAGGAACGTAGCCCCATAACCACTGTATCAATTTGCGATTAGTACTTGTGTTACAAGAAATAGTATATTGTGATTCCATGTTGTATTGTAATACACAATTTATTGTAATATGGAGTAATAGAAAAGAAAGTCATATTGTAACATATTATTGTAAATGGCCTATCGACTATCACCTATGTATATTGCGTTACAAGAAAGAATTATATGTTGCGATTGAAAATACGTACTATAATATTTATTGTAAGTTGGTAGATATATAAATTAGTGGTTGATGTTAATTTACATGTAAATATCTATACGGTGTTCGTATATAGGTATGACGTTACTATTACTTAACGTACAATAATTATAATCCAGCCATTTGTTATATATTTTGACTAGCTTAGTACCCCGTGCAATGCACGGATCTTTGTTTAAAAATATGTGTTTATATAATTTCATTTATCATTTCTTCATCGATACCAAAACTTGTAAGCATTACTTGTAACCATCCAACATACATGTGGAGATAATAATCTTGCATACAAAAATGAATAGGGATTTGAATTCTTGTATATAGCATGTGGTGGAAAACATCCGTATAAAAAAGAGTCACATATATATTTTCTCTAGCAAACTGATAAGAAGAAGAAATAAATAAAAATAATTAAAGATACATTACCTAAACAATAGAACCTATGAGATTTGGTTTTATCTTTTAATTAACATACATATGGTTCAAAATTAAATGAATGAATCAATTTTGAGTTATTTATCTAAAAAAATAGAAAATAAAACTAAAACCGAAATATTCTATAGTAATTTGTGGAATAAAAAATATAACAAAAAAATAGAATCAAATATTTTCTTGAACAAATGGCAAGTTATAATGTAATCAAATTTGATTTTTTGAGATAAATATGATTTTATTTGATCTTATCCAGTGAATATCTAAACTAACAAACAAATCATATCTTAAGTGATTTGTTTAGCAAAATCTTCCATAAATTTAATTATATAACCATGACTAAATTATATTTGAAAATCTAAAATTTATTGATTAAAAAGTGGTTCAAAAGATTAATTAGCAAAATCTTCCATAAATTTAATTATACAACCATGAGAATATACAGAGTATGTTTGAACGAATGCAGCTAACTAAAACCATAAATAAAATAAATGAAATCCGCATTAGCTTGCCCCTATATTTATAAGATGAAATCAAAAGATTAATTAGATACCTTCAAATCAAATCGAATTGGAAGTATTTAGTGTTACGTTGAATGATTTCACGTACATCTTGACTAAGGATTCCACGTAGCAACACAAAGTCGATCGATTTCACATCAATTTTCCTAGTAGTAGTTAAGCACAACTGGACATAATTCCAAGTAGAATCAATGCATGGAATCGTAATTAATCTGATAAACTGAGAAGGACAATAAGAGAGGGAAGTTGGGGTGGGATTAAAATCAAGTAAATTAGGGTAGAATCAATAACCTGCATCTGCAAATATGATTATGTTAGATTCAGATATAAAAGCAACACAGCAGTACAAAAGCAAATGAATATACTCCGTAAAAATGTGAACAATTGAATCAGGAAGAGTTAGGGTACGTAGTATTTATAACAGTAGTACTACGATTTTGGCGATGTGAATACTTTTATTTTTTAAATTTCAAAATTCAAAATTGTAACCAAATCAGAATATATTTACATCAAATTGACTATTAAAGAATTGGTTAGGATCTCAACTAAATTGGATGAGCTTTAATTTAACAAAAAAATTAAAGCTAGCGGGTTTAATCTTCAACTCAAAATTAAAATAAACAAATAAACAATTTAATCTTAAAAAAAAAATAGCTACGCCAGATTTATGAAGGAACCAAATCATCATCAATCATATATACAAAGATACAAAGATCTCAACTAATCTAGTTACAAAATCTTTAAAAATGAAGAAGGCCGGAATGCCGGATGGTTGGTTAGTATTATTAAAAAGTAACAATAAATTAACATAAATAAAGCAATACCTAGCCGGATGAGAGATTTTAGGGATCCAAATCATCAACTAATTTAGATAATTTTCGTTTTTAATTTGTTTGAATAGTTTGTTAAATTAACACTTATCTAATCGATTAAAAATATTAAAATAAATCCATTAATTAAAAAAAAGGGGGCTACATTAATACTTATCTAATCAACTAAAATAATTAAAACAATCCATTAATTAAAAAAAAGGGGGGCTACATTAAAGGAGAAGCCGCCACATGTCGTAGGCGACTTCTCCTTTAGTATTATAACTAGTTCAGTACCCGTGCACTGCACGGGCCTTACGTTCAAAATATATATTGTATAAAGAAAATCAAATGTTATCATTACCAAGGGTAGAATCCAACAATTAGATCTAATGGTATCATAACTAATTTTTAAAAAAAATTCAAATAAATAGAATTAACCATAGGTAAAAATGTATAATCCATTAAGTATTTGAATAGGTAAAAATATATAATCCATGAACACCACGTTGAATAAAATTATTGTATTTCATAAAATAATAGAAAAAACACCCGCTAATTAATAATCATTGAATAATATTATAGTATTTAAACGACCGACTAATACTCAATATCCTAAATTATAAGCAATAATAAATCAAACCCACAAATACTTATGAAATTGTTTACTTGTCGAAAACCTAAAATCCATAAGTGCAACTTATTGATAATCTAAAATTATTGATAATAAAATAATTTAATTCTCAATCTTCACTCGAACGACTTTCTTTGATGTGCTTCCTTCATTATATGATGTTTCTTCTTCTCTTGTTGCCATGTCATTATTCTATGATTTGTAATCCACATCCTCCTCGTTATCTGAGATAACCACATAGCGTAGTTTACGCTTTACGGGAACATACACTTTATTTTCCTCTTTCACATGCATCTCATCTGAAGTAGTAATGATCTGAGGAAAAAAATTATGTAACGATAAGATATAAAGCGAACCAAATTAATGATTATTATGTATATATATGTACCCAAGGATAAAATATATACCTCTGTACCAAAACATTCAGATTTGGACTTATCAATCGTAACTGAATCATCTGTAATCTTTGAAATAGATATTGCATCGCTTGGATTCGATAGAGTATCGATCCCATCCCTCATCTTTGAGATACTAAAGGAGAAGTCGTAGGCGACTTCTCCTTTAGTATTATAATATATATGTGTGTATACTTACATATAGAAAAAAATCCTTGAAATCGGTAATTAATTAGGAATTGGAAAATATATATTTCAAATTTGATTAATTAGAATCTTATCCATAAAACCGTTCTAGTATTTATTCTTTAATTATAATTTTTTTGAAACAGAATTAGTTAAGGGTAACTAGGTAATAACACCATTAAAAAGGTCTACTTACTTAAAAAAATTAGCAATGGGGTCTATAAACTAAAAAATTTATTAAAAATGGTCTTAATCATCCAATTTTCTCAAAGTAAAACTATAAGTTTTGTGACACAGAGGTAGTATAAGACGGCAGAGAAAATCTTTTAGTATGCTACGACAGCAAAAGTTCGGTTTTTATGGTACCCAATTGAAGTTGGTAAATCCTCTAACTCAAAATTATAATGACAGATCTTTGCTTCTTTGCTTCCTCTAGAAGCCTGTGTTTGCTTGGATCCAATGTGATGGGCCTATCTTCCACCAATCCAAGCCATCGACAAATCTCATAAACTGCTAGATCGAGTATAAACTGGCAGACTTTGTTCAAGGAGTGAGCAATGTCAGTACGAGTGAATATATTGAAGGCATTCATTGAAGCTCCTAAGACCCTCCAACAACGCAGATTTCTGATTACTCCAAGCTGAAGCCAAAGGTGCAAATATTTTGTACACCTCAATGATGCCCTTGTGTTTTTCCTAACGTGCTTTTACAATGCAATATATACAAGGCATATAATTACAAAAGAGCGTCTCTAGTTTTGAAATTTCTGAGGCATTTGAATTGAAAATGAAAGCCCTCCAAAAACAAACAAATGACAATCAATGCCTATCAAGCTAGCTAGAGATTTATTTGTGTGTGGTGGAAGTCACACGTTTCTGGATAACAATTAATTCCTGGCATTTAGTAGTAGTGGTAATTAAGAGAGTTCCCTAATTCCCAATGATCGAGATGCACCCTCTACCATATACTTTCTTCAATTGAATCTCCAGTTCAATTCTATATGTTAATCAAACCTTCTCCGCCTACAAATTAAATGGCTGATCCTATAACAGGTGCAATTGTATCTGGCCTTGTGAAGCTCATTTGTGATAAACTCGGCTCACATATCTTCACTGAAATCGGACGAGGCTTTGGTGTGACAACTGAACTCGAAAGACTCGAACAAACCTTGAAATTCATCAGTGCTGTGCTTCTTGATGCCGAAGAGCAGCAGGCCACCCTGCATTCTGTCAGAGTTTGGCTTCAGAATCTTAAAGATGTCGCTCATGATATCGAGGACGTGCTCGATCTCATTTCAACTCACGCTTTGGAGGATAAGGTCCGTCAAAGAACTTTGGCGGGAAGGGCTCGCGAACTATTACCGCACCTTCCACATTCCAGTTGGCTCAAAAGCTCAAGGCCGTTTGTGGTAGATTGGAACAGATCTCAACCAACCAAAGGAACTTCAACTTCCAATTGCGTCAGGTGCCTGTAGCTCCTCCTGTTCACACCAACATAGAAAGAGACCAATCTCCCATTATTCATGAATCCAGCGCTTTTGGCAGAAAACAAGACCAAGATCGTATTGTATCTCATCTGGTAAGCTCCTCCTCTAGCCATGAAATTCCAGTTCTTCCAATTGTTGGCATCGGAGGGATGGGTAAAACCACATTAGCCAAATTGGTATTCAATGATCCTACAGTAGACCAAAAGTTTGAGATCAAACTGTGGGCTTCTATGCCGAACGAGTTTTCTAAGAAAACTGCAATAGAGAAAATTTTCGAGTGTGTTACCAGGGAGAAAGCCTCGGACTCCAATATGCAGGCGATAGAGAACAGGTTACATGCCATTCTTGCCGGGAAAACATTTCTTCTTGTGTTGGATAATGTGTGGGCTTCTACGCCCAGCAATCTTTCCGGTGAAACATTTGTGAAGGAGTGGTCAGATTTAATGGAGTTTCTGGCGGTAAGTTCCAAGAGTAGCAGAATTCTAGTAACAACACGTGAGGATATGGTGGTCTCAAATGCCGGAACCATGGGAGCTTTCAAGTTAGAGCCCCTCTCCGACGATGCTTGTTGGTCAATATTTGTGAAATATGCATTCAGAGACGGTAAAGAGAAAGAATGTCGTTCGTTAGTGAAGATTGGGAAAGAAATCGTTAGGAAATGTCACGGGGTTCCTTTGGCAGCTAGGACCTTGGGAAGTCAATTATGGAAGGTTAAAGAGAAATCTGAATGGAAGAGGATTGAAGAAAGCAAGTTGTGGAAGATTAAGCAAGGACCTGATGACATTCTCCCTGCTTTGAAATTGAGCTTTGATCAGTTACCCCATATTTTAAAGGCGTGCTTTTCCTTCTGTTCTACATATCCTGCAAATCGCCACTTTTTTAGGGAAGAGATGGTAGATTACTGGATGGCACTAGGACTGACAGAATCTACAGAGATGGATGGAACCATTGAAGAGATTGGAACTATATATTTTAATGAACTTGTGTCCATGTCTTTCTTTGAAGCGGTTACTGCTGCTCAACACTACCAAGCTCAATTGAAAGATGCAATAGATCCCGCCAGGTACTCAGAAATGTTAGATTTAATGGATTCGAGTAAAAATTTTTACATTGGGGATGTATTCCAAATGCATGACTTGGTGCATGAATTAGGAAGATATGTTGCTGGGGAGGAAACAACTTTCATGACCTTTGATAGGCATGAAGTCTCAGTGAGAGTCAAGCATTTAGTATGGGAGGAAGAGAACTTCGTTGAAAGAGAGTTTCCTCGCCAACTCCATACAGCAAAGAAGGCTAGATCACTCAGGTTGGAGAGCAAAAATGGAGGCTGTATGAGCACATCTTTTCTGCATAATCTCATCTCTAACTTTATGTGCCTGCGCATCTTATCACTTGCTGGTTTTGAGTTTGAGGAATTGCCAAACTCAATTGGGGATTCGAAGCATCTGAGATGTCTTATCTTGACTAGGAACGGAAAACTTAAGAGGCTCCCTGATTCAATATGCAAACTAGTCAATCTGCAAACATTGAGGGTTTCAGGGTGCACACAGCTTGAACGATTTCCTAGGAACTTGCACAGATGGATAAGTTTGAGGCAATTGTATTTTACATCAAAACATGATAGTTGTCTGGAGACATGTTATCATGGTTGGACCTCCATACTGAAGATGCAAATCCGTGAATGTGCATATTTAACATCCTTGTCGGATGAAGTTGGGAAGCTAACCACCCTTCGAGTCCTAAAAATCATCGAGTGTCCTAATTTGGCTTCTCTTCCAAGCAGCATTAGACTCCTGATTTCTCTTGATCATTTAGAAATTCATAGTTGTGAAAAGCTGAACTTGAGTGGATGGGAAGGCTAGAACGGGTTAAGTAACCTTCGGGTTTTGAACATCCAGGGACTTCCTCTCCTAGAGCGTTTTCCCGATGGCTTGGAACACTGCACTTCTCTGTTGAAGTTAATCATAAATTTTTGTGTCAATCTATCTACTCTTCCGGGAAGCATTGGAGCTCTCAACAACCTACAAGTACTATGTATGATTGGTATCAACTCTGTTCTGAAGTCGAGGTGCGAAAGAGAAACAGGAGAAGACTGGAATCTCATCTCATACATTCCTGGACGCTTTGTATGGTGATCACTATATGCAAAAACAAAGTGCTTCAAATGGAACTCCTTTCAAGTTGAAGAAGGAAGGTGGATGATGCTCAGATCTTTCAATATGTAAGGGCAGTACTCTCTATTGCATTGGCACTGGTATTTGGCAAAGGTGTGTGTGTTTGATTCATAAATTACAAATAAGACTTCTCGTATGTTCAATATATTATATTCATTTCAGTTGAGTGTTAATTTATCAAAGTTGTAAAATATGTTTAAGATTCTTAAGATGTGTGATATATATGCATGAAGGATATGCGTGCGTACTTGTTTTATCTTTCATTTCGAATATACATTATGCATTTATGCATGTGTACTTGTTTATCTTACCTTATCAAAAATAAATTAAATCAATAAAAAAAATTTTAACATTTATAATTTATAGGGCAATTTGCAAAAGAGTGAGGTTTATTGACAAGATGATGAAATGATAATATGTGATATATTATCATTTATAATCCGCTAAATTCTGTAACTTGTTAACTCTATCTTGATGATAATATGTGATATATTTTTGAAGGTATGTTGGAAGACAAATAAGGTAGTATTTTATACAAATATCAATTATATTTTGTGGTTGTTTTATTCGATTTATTTTTCTCGGAATATATTGGCTCACAAAATTATATGTGCTATATATTTTAATTAGGCCAATTTTCTAGAAGATTTGTTTTTGAATTTATGCTTATTTATTTGCTTTATTTTTTATATCGAATATTTAAATGTGGCTGAGATTTTGTTTTGAATTCAAAATTTATGGATGGAAAGATTTGTTCAAAGTAGTTAAATTGATTTTAGATTTGAAAGTGGTTACGTAGATATTTGCTTTGTAATCTTGATATAGTTTTTTTTTTACAGTATGCAAACAGTTGGAGTTTGTTACGTAAATTGTAACAAAAAACCAGGATCATCCCTTAGGATGATGGAGTACAACTCCTTTATAAGGGGAGATGTAGATCTAATACAAACAATACCCTTTCTAGCTATGAAGTCAGCTACTTTGTTTGCTTCTCTATAACAGTGCTTGAACTGGATGAACTCGAAATCTTTAGCCATAATGCTGATCTTCTCAACTTGATGGATGACTTCCCAGGGAGTAGTTATCTCATTCCTTATTGCTTTGATGATGGTCTCATTGTCGCTTTCTATGATAGCCCTCCGAATCCCTTTACTTGCTGCATGCTTGATGCCTACAATAATAGCTTCTGCCTCTGTCTGTAGAATCGTACCTCGAGATGTATTTTGAAAGAATACATCTAATAAACTGCTCTCAGAGTCACGAATGTCTCCTCCCACTTGGCAAGCGCCCATGGGTTTAACCGAGCCATCTATATTAATTTTATAGATATTGCTCGGTGGTTTGGTCCACCTTGACTTATGTCTGTTAGTACTCCGGGGGTTTTGCTTGTTTTCCGATTCTATTTGCACGTTACAAAGGTTTATGTTAGAGCTAATCTCATAAGCTAGATTAATTGTTGCATTTGGTTTTTTATTTTTGAAAATATAATTGTTTCTAGTGTCCCAGATTGTTTGCCAGATAAAGGCTAACTCTTTAACTACTGATCTGTTACAACTCTTTTTATATTGAAGGATATACTTAATATCCTCATCATAGTCTTCTTTTAAAAGGAGAATTTTCCCGCTTATAATTTCGTAGTTTTGGATGAGTTGCCTAGTAAAATCGCAATTGATTAATAGGTGGCTGGCATCCTCATCTACAGCGTTACAGAGAGAACACTGTGATGGCACCCTATTGTAATGTTTATTTAGTCTCTGGGTGGTTGGTAATCCATCTACCATTATCTTCCATAGTAAATTTTTTATCCTTGGTGGTATATCAAGCTTCCAGATCCATTTACAATCTTCCAAGCTACCAGTATTTGTATTGTGGTTGAGTCGGGGAGTTGATTTGGTTGAAAATACACCATCCTTTTCAAGTTTCCAAATTAATTTATCGGTGGTATCCCAGTTGGGAATCTGGATTTGTTTAATGTGGTCGACAATGTGTGGTGGGAATAATTGTTGCAGTATGGTTATATTCCATTGCTTCTGGTCATTTATTAATTGGGATACTCTGAGATTTTGATTTTCCAAACTTTGGTATTGACTTATATTGATTCCTTCTAACCATGGGTCTCTCCACACATTTATTTGGTTACCATTTCCTATTAGCCATTTGATGCCCCTGTTGAATTTTTCCCTTAAGGATAGTAGTCTCCCAAATTGCCAAGATGTATTTTGATTATCCCTTTCATTTATTTGAGCTGTTTGTAAATATTTTTCCTTAATTATTTTTACCCACATACTAGAATTATCTGTATGAATTTTCCATAGTAGCTTCATTTGTAAACCTTTGTTTAAAGATTCTGCTTTTCTGATTCCTAGGCCTCCTTCGTTTTTATTTTTGCATATAGAGTCCCAACTTAGTAAAGGAGTATATCTTTGGGACTGTAGTTTGTTCCAAAAGAAGTTCTTGTTAATTTGGTCTATTTGGTTAAGTATTCCTTTCGGTAATAAGAAATTCTGCATAAGATAATTTGTCTTGGAGCTAAGATTGGCTTGGATTAATATGGTTCTACCCGCTTGAGATATGGAGGAAGATTTCCATTTAGAGAGTTGTGCTTTTAGATTTTGTAATGCCTCTTCAAATACACAGTTTTTAACCCTTCCGTTGACAAGGGGTATTCCTAGATATTTTTCAATTGTTTTTGATATGGGGATTCCCATTTGGGATGCCAGGGATGTAGCTAGTGTCGGGTTAACATTTTTTGAGAATTGGATAGAGCTTTTATTGTAGTTTATTGTTAGTCCAGAGATGTTGGCAAACTTATTTAAAGAATTTTGGATGGTATGCAAGCTCATATGAGACGCCTTTGAGAAAATTAATGTGTCATCTGCAAAAGTTAGGAAGGGTATTGAAGTTCCTTGCTTAGTTAGCTTAATGCCTATTAAAGCATCTTCTTGTATTGCCTCATGGTACGTGTAGTTCTCTTGCTAGACTTTCCATTACTATCACAAATATGTAAGGGGCTAACGGATCACCTTGTCTAATTCCTCTGTTTGGTTTGAATTGGTTACCAGCTGTATTGTTGATCAGAACCGAAAATGAAGTGGTAGTGATGCATTTCATGGTCCAGTTGATCCAAATAGGATGGAAGCCCATCTTAATTAGAACCGCTTCTATATATGACCAATTGATTTTATCATATGCTTTTTCCATGTCTAGTTTTAATGCCATATATCCTTTTTTGCCTTTTTGTCTTGTAAAGGTGTGGAATACTTCATGAGCTATTAAGGTATTATCTTGTATTGATCTTCCTTCTACAAAGGCACCTTGGAAGGGGTTTATAATTTTTGGTAGAATTTTTTTTATTCTATTTGCTAGGATTTTAGCTATAACTTTGTAAATAGTGTTACAAAGACTTATTGGTCTGTAGTTATTGACATTTTGTGGATCCTCTACTTTCGGGATTAAGGCAATGAATGTTTGATTTATTTGTTTTAGAATGCTACCAGAATGGAAGAAAGATTTGATTGTCTTGCAGAAGGAGTTACCCACAATATTCCAGTAATGGAGATAGAATTCTGGTGGGAATCCATTCGGTCCTAGTGATTTATCCTCTGCCATACCATTGAGTGTGTCTTTAATCTCAGAATTAGTCGGATGTTTTTATTAGTTGCCTGTTTTCCTCTGTAGTAATCTGTGGTTGGATATTTGTGATTGTCTCCGGTGTTATTTTGGATTGTTGTCTCCCAATTAATCTTTCAGCCATCCCTTTAGTAATTTGGTCTGAGATTTGTTGCTGGTCCGTTATGATTTGACCTTCATTGGTTGTGAAGGAGTTCAGTCTTCTCTTGAATTTCTTATTTTCGCATTTATTTGAAAGTATCTTGTGTTTTTATCTGTTAGATGTATATGTTTTATTCTTGCTCTCTGTTTCCAGAATTTATAATTAAATTCTAGCAAGTTTTTCCTTTTATTTTCTAAATTTGACAGTTTTATTTCTTGGCTTGTAGTTAGGGAACCCCAAGGGAGTAATTTCTGTAATTGCAATATTTTAGGTTATATTTTCTGAAGTTGTTTGTGTATATTATTGTTTTGGTTTTTGAATGTTTTCTTAATATTTATTTTTAGCAATTGTTGCTTTTTCATAAAATTGTAAGCATGAGATCCATGAAATTTATTATGCCATACTCTTGTTATTATCTCTTTCATTTTTGGTTGTAATGTCCAAGCCATCTCGAATCTGAACGGTGAACCTTTTTTGTGGTATTTTGATCCAATATCTAAGGTGATCGGACAATGGTCAGAGGAGGAGAAAGAATGATGTTGAGTTTTTAAATTGTTGAATTTAGTTACTATATCCTGATGGGAAAGAGCTCTGTCTAATCTTTCATAGGTATTGTTTGAGGATGATTTGCTTCTTCTCCATGTGAATATGGATCCCACATAAGGTAAAGTGTGTAGGTTAAGTTCTTGTTTGATGTTTCGTAATCTTCTGAATCTTGATAAGGATGGGGTATTGCCCCCCATTTTTTCTGTATCCTTTTCTATTTCATTTAGGTCTCCTATAATTAAGACTGGTAGTTTGTGTTTGTTCACAACTGTGTAGATTTCTTCCCAGAATTCTCCTTTTTCACTTTCTACTGATGGTGCGTAAATGAAAAGTATTGCAAATGTAAAGTTGTCAATTGGCATTTGAATCATATAAAATCTTTTCCCAGATTCTAGATACTGCATTTTATTTAGGATATTGTTATTTTTGTATAAGATCCAGAGGCCACCCTTGTGGCCGACAGAACTTATCGAGAATACTTGGTTAAAGCCTGTACTTTTTATTTGATATTCAGTTGGTGCATCTTCCGTTTTGGTTTCAGAAAGTGCTAATATGTCAAGGTTATTGTTACATCTGAGTTGATTGATTTCTTGGAGCAGGAGGGAGCGTCTAATCCCCCTAACATTCCAATAACCGATCTTAATCATAGCTGTAGTTTTTTGTTTTGCCTATTAGGCTGTTATAGCTTTGGTTTTTTTATTTGGTCTCCACCGGATTCATAGAAAACAGAATCCAGCCAGGCCAATAGAGAACACTGGGTGTTGTTTTATATACTTTTGTTTTGGTTATGAATCTCCTGATTTGGATTCTTCCATCCAATCTTATTTGTGCTACCCATACAGTTTGACAGTTCCCAGATAAACATTTGAGATCAATTGTTTTGTCTGAATGTTGATGGTAAGGGTTGGTTTGGTTTGCCACCACTAGCTCCAAAATAGAAACAGTGGGGCACAACCGAAGTTTTGTAAGAGAAGGAGAGTCCATACCTTTAATATGCAATAAGGCACAGTAGAAAGCTCCAAACAGATAGAAGAAGGGAGGAAGGCAGAAGACAGAAGCTGGCAAACCAGCATAGGAGCCCAAATAGGCCAGAGAGCGAGAACAAAGGCCAGCATAACAATCAATCCTGTGCCAATAAAAGTATTCATCATAGAACAAGATAAACAATTCACAGTTGATCAAAAAAGCCTTGTTATCCTGAATATTGTGACAGCTAGTGCTATTATTAGTAAGGATAACAGCGAGCTTCCCACGATTAGAGCATGTATTAGTCTTATTCTCATAAGAAGTAAATTTATTCAGAACATTAAGCAAGGTAATAATAAGACAATTAGCACCATCAGAAGTAAGTTGAGGAGAAGTGTAATTAGAGTTATGTTTTGACAGATGTGTAGTCGAGTGTTGGATGGTGGATTTAAGACAATAGGAATTAAGGTACATGATGTAGAGATTCTGAGTTTTATTAAAATAACTTACAAGCCTCTCTTTAGTGACAGAGTAAGATTTAATGTATGTAGGTCTACTTACATTTCTGATGCCCTGCTTCTGATTACTCAAAATGTGTCCTATATTATGCTTGACTTCTCTTCCTATCACTGGTATCAATTTAGTGTTATGGTAATGAATCTGATCATAGAGATTACTCCAGGGATAGTGTGTAGGATTGAACTGAGAGTTATTAATCCAATCTGAAGAATGATCTCCATCTGAACAATTTTGGATATAAGTTTGCTTTGAGTGTTGATCAGTAGGGTTGGTTTGGCTTACCACCACATGACTCAAAGGTAAGGCAGTGGGGCATAGCCTGAATTTTGATTGAGTTATGAAAGAGATCATACCTTTGATTGACTTCATAGTTCTGAGATTATGGCAGCAGAAGCTATGAGCACTACTACCATAAACATTAATCATAACCATAAGAGAAAACTGATAGATACTAATAGGATAGTTGAAATAGAAATACTTAATATTAAGGATAGTAGTGCTCCTAGTCCTGTCCCCAGCATGAAAGGAAAATAGTGGGAGACAGAGACCAGAAACAGGCAACCCAGCAAGGGTGCCTAGCCATAGCCGAAAGTTCAAACCATTCAAGGAACAACCAAAGTTTTCAAAGATACAACTACTGGCAAAACAAAAGATAAAGTCACAAAAGATAGGGTGTACGTTGAGAGACATTGTTGCACAGCTTCCAGGACCTTGGCTCTTCAGTAACACCTATCATTGCTAGTTCTTCTTCTTTCTAGACTTCTTGTTGGCATGGGAGGAGGCTTCATTGTTCTCATCTTCGTCCTTGCGTTTGGGTTGATCAGAGTTGTGCTGAGTGGGTTCATCATCATCCTGGCGGATGACAATACCCCCATCTTCCTCACCATAGAAGTGTCAGATCACAGGGACTGGTAGGAATCATCAGTATCATTGCTATCTTGGCTTTGCCTTTGGTTTTAGCCATCAGATCAGCAGTATTCTCAACTTGAATGGGGATAGTGACAGTGTTGGTGTTGGTGGAGGACAGAATTGTATGGAGAATAGAGGGAGCTATGGTGAAAGGAGCAGTGGAAGACTCACCAGTAATCTTGGCAACATGAGCATTGTTCAAATTAATCAGATGGGTTATAAGCTCATTGGGGTAGGCAGGCATCGGCAGAGATTGGATAGGAGCTTTAGGATAGTAGACAGTAGGCATATTGGTGGGGAGAAGGCCAAAGTCGCCAGTTCTGGGTATCATGTTTTGAGAGGTATTGACATCAATCCCATGGTTGTAAGGGGGGAAAGCATTAGCATTGGTGACAACACGGTTTTCATTGGGGATAGGAATATGAGCAGGGGCTTGAACAGGGGCCAACAGATCCACATTTGGGTTAATTATCTTCCAGGATGAGGTTGATCTTCCTAGGCCTAGGTGCATTTAGAGGGCATTGGTCATAGTGATGATCATACCCACCACAGCAGCCACAGCCATCAGAAAAGTCTTCACACCATATCCTTAGCCTAATGGTTTCATTCTCAGTTTTTTTGACAGTGACAAAAGTGGTGAGAGTGGTTAATAGAGACACATTAACATAAGCTCTAGCAAACCTAAGTTTGTTTCTGATGTTAGAGGCCTGATCAATTCTTATCAGAGTGCCCACGCCCCCAGCACAGAGGAAATGAGAAATGGCTTCAGCTGTGTAAAATTGATGAGGCAAGGAGGGGATTCTTACCCACATATCAGCACTGGTGGTGTCCTTCTTCATAGGATTGAAATTGTCAGACCAAGGATAGAGTGCTAGCAAGGTACCTTGAACATGGTAAGGCCTGTTAGACCAGGCAATGGCACGGTCTTCCCTATTGGCAAATCTGAAGATGATCCAATCATTGCCAATAGTGTCAACCACCCAAGTGCCTTTGAGGTTCTTCCATTCACCTTTGAGTTTACCAGCCACCAGCTTGATGTCGACAGGGCCCTGGACAAACCTCCCCACAAGGCTGAAATCAGTGAGCTTGTGGTGGAGATCTTTTACTCCTTGAATAGGTAAATAAAGAGCGGCCACTCCGGGATCGAACCGGGGACCTATGGGTACTACCCACAAGTCATTTCCGGTGAGCCATTCCGGAATGGTTAGAGATCTTTTACTCCAGGGATGGTGTAGGGATCAGAGATGAAGGTGGAGTTAGAACTTTGATCAGTAGGGACAGAGTTGCTGGTATTGGCAGGAGGAATGTGGTGCTCAGTGTTAGCCATGCTGACATTCAGGTTTTCCCTAATGATGGGTTCAGTGGTGTGAGCTTGGCTAGAGACAGGATCAAAGGAGATGCCATGTCTGGTGGTATTGATACGAGCATCAGCATAGGAAACATGTTGATCCATGGTAAGGAGGCAATCAATATCAATGAGATTAAAGGAGAAGGAAATAAGAGCGTGCAACTTACAGTTAATGAGATGAATATTTATAGCAGAAGAGGGAATAATAGCAATAGGAATACGGAAGATCTTAGATATGTGTTGCATAAGAAGTAAATGCATAGGTAGGAGCAATTTACTAGGAACAATCATACCTTTTTTCTTGGAGCTGCTGCATGCCTCTTGAGGTTTTCTATGGTAATCGTCCGGATGCATTTCATCTTCATCTAATTGCTTCTTCTCATGGCTAAAGTTCATCAGTAGGTTCTCCATAGGTTGGCTGAGCACAGAGATCAAGATGGCATTAACCAACCGACTCCCAACCGTCACCAGCTGGCCATAGGATTTCCTTGCATGCTAATTATTATACCTGCATTTAGACTTAATAGAAGTATTATCTAGGTAATTAGAGTAAGGATTAGGCGTAGAGATAAAACTGTTAGTGTAAGGGTTGCTGGATATTTGAGGTTTAAGTTTACAGAAGGATTGAAAGTCCTTCCTTCTAAATTTGCATGCAATATTTTGAGGTATGAAATTTGAGAAAACATCACACCAGGTTTGAGGTTGAAAGTTACAATCAAAGGTAGGATTAGGTCATCTGCTGTTGGCCTTGTTAAGACAGAACCAATGACTAATTTTGCCAAAGAACCACTTTGTACTGTTACATTGGATTCGGACTTTAATGGTGATGAACTTAGCTATGTTGGGTTTGGTTTTTGATTTGTGATGGGTAGTTTGTGGCTTAAGGGTTGTTTGTGTGACATCAGGGCACCAGGAGGAAGAGCTAACCCAAGGGTGAGCATCTACCTCCCTGCCGGAGAACCATGGGAGGCGGCCCATAACACCAGCAGGAGGGGAGAAGAGGGGGATAAAAATCAGAGCTTTTTTCAACCATGGTGTGGTGTTATTTGCAAGGGCTCGTAATCTTGATATAGTTAAATTGTTTGTAATCTTGATATGGAAAGTGGTTAAGTAAATTGATTTTAAATTGATTTTAGATATTTGAAAGTGGTTACGTTGTATCACTTGATATTGCTTAACAAAATAGATTTGGATTTGCTTTGAAACTAACATGTGCAGGATTTAAAAGATATCAAGATTTGTTCCACATATGCTATCTTCTGGGAGGAATTTAAAATATCAATTTTAAATTCAAAATAGCTTGTCACGGCTGATTTGATGGAATGAGTATTCACGTTCAACTGGGCTGATTTTGTTGAAGAAGTTAGTGCAGATTTTGAATACAAACCGGCTGATTTTTTGTGCAACCAAAAATCAGATTTGGTGGGATTTATTTCCAATTCAAACCGGCTGAAATTCAAGGTAAAATCTGGGATTTCCAGCAGCAACAATTCAGCCTCTGCGCCTATAAAAGACGAGAGCAAGTGGTGAAGAAAATACAACACAAGCACGGTTCTACAACGCAAAGACTTCACCATTGTCATCGGCTTCTCGCTATCTTATTTTCTTTCTCTCCCTCATTGTAATTGCTTTTATTTCTAGTTGAGAGAAAAGAAAAATCATGAGTGTTATAGGATAAATCATTCTCGTTATACTAAGAGTATCCTTATACTCAAACGTATACACACGTTGGTGTGGTTAGGGCTATTATTTCACCAGCGTTTGGGTTGACTAGATAGTAGCGGGTGAGGCTACGAGAAGGGTAGTTCTTCTAAATTGTATTTAGGACTCTAAGGGATTTGAGTTGACTAGGTAGGAGCGGGTAAGGCTTCGAGAGTTTAGAAGAAGGAAAGATTTTCTCGGTTGTATCTAGGATCCATAAGAAGTGAAATAATAGTTGTTTGAATCCTACGGGTTGGATAACCCTAGGCGGGGACGTATGCTGGTTTAGAGTCGAACCTCGTTAACAATTCTCGTGCTCATATTTATTTTCTACACTTACGTTTATTTGTACTGTCTTAGCATCAGCAAACCGAAGTTCTGTTTCAAAACCTTGGAAGTCCAGTTCAAGACCTTGAGATCCAGTTTAGTGGCCTTGAAGTTGCCACTGCAGAAAGGCGTTGCGAAAATCTTTCATACTCTATTCAACCCCCTTCTAGAGTATTTTTCTTATTATTATTTACATTAAATACTCGATTCTTCATAACTAAGTCCTCATTTTATAAAATATTTATGAATCGGATCGAGAGCAAAATGAAAATATAAAAGATTTCATCCTAGTTCGAACCTATAGTTTCAGTTGAAAGTTTTCAACTACCCGAGGATCATACATAAGCAACATTTGTGAGATTCCGAACCCAATGCCTTACCGAGTTTAGGGTGACCTGCTGCTCCTGTGCATCAAGAAGCACACCATTGATGGCAGACTACAAGGTATCATTGAGTCTTTCAAGCTCCTCATATATTCACCCGAATCACCCCTATTACTCGTCCGGTTTCTTGGAAGGAAGGCCTACCTGATCACCCTTTATATTGGAAAGGAAGAGCTTGATCAATAGATAGAAGATCATATATCGAAGAATCTAAGCAATGTGAGTTTAGTTCAATCTTATGAGGTCCGATCCTGCAAATAAATCACACTACCAAATGTTATTTCGAAACGACAAAGGCTGATGGAGAAATGTAGAATCTGTTCTTGCCCACCTCATATTCGTCAAACCAAGCAAATCGAGATAAGAAGCAATTGGTGGCGGCACTTCGTCAATTCTATAACTGCAACAATCAGGTTCCAAACCACATCATAATTCACCCACTAGTTTAGCCACCAGGCCGTCCAATCGAATTCGGGGGCCTTGTGTTAAATTAAAATTAGGCCCTAACAACAATTCAACATCTTCCTCCTAAACACACAACAGTATGGATATATATATTCAAAGCTTATGTATATTCAACTTGAAAGCTTGATGATCAACAAGTTGCATCATGCATCCATGGCTTTGCTGACTGTCCAAGGCTTTCAAAACTGAAAACCCAAAAATAAAAGGAAAAGGACTGACATATTCTTGCTATTTGCAAAATTAATCCAAAGACCAGGATTCACAACACAGGAGATCCTTTGTTTTGGATAAAACAGTGATCTACTTGAATCTTCGGAATGTGAAATATGAGGGGCCAGTCGTCTCCAGTTTCTCTTTCACACCTCGGATTCAGCTTCGGGCAATCAGAAATAGACAGCTGCTGCAGGCTCTTAAGAGCTTGAATGCCTTCTGGAAGCACCGACAAATGAGAGCACTTGAACACTCTAAGCTGTAGTAAAGAAGTGCAGCATTGCAAGCACCCTGGCAATGCTACTAGATTCTGACAGTTTATGATGTTCAAATGTCTTAGAGAACCACCGGCACCTTGGAGTCCGTCAGGAAAACGTACCAGCAAAGGAAGTCTTTGTATACTCAATTCTTGGAGGCTCCTGAGTCCTTGCAAACCTTCCCATCCCATCAGGTCCATCTTTTGGCAGTCTAGGATCAATAACCGCTCAAGACGATTCAGGTAACGTAAACTGTCTGGAAGGGAAGACAAGCAGTGGCAATGTATGATTCGCAAAATCCGAAGGGTGGTTAGGCTCCCAATCTGATCTGGTAAGGATCTCAACTGTGTACAGTCAACAATACTTATCTCCTGTATGGAGGTCCAACCATGAAAACTTATCCTAACAAAATTCGCAAGCTTTGATGTCAACACCAAATACCTTAGGCATACCAATCTATGCAAGTCCCTCGGGAATAGCTCTAGTTCAACACAATACATGACACTCAGTGTTTGAAGATTCACCAATTTACATATTGAATTAGGAAGCCTGGTAAGCTTGCGATTACCTCCCAAGTTAAGATACTTGAGATGCTTTAAATCCCCAACTGAGTTCGGCAACTCCTCAAACTCAAAATGAGTGAGTGACAAGATACGTAAACACTGAAAGTTTGAGATGAGATCTCTAAGAAAAGACTTGCTCATACAGCCAAGTTTCCTACGATGAAGTAAAAGTGATCTTGCCTTCTTTGTTGTCTGAAGTTGTCGGGGAAATCCTCTTTTCGACAAGCCCTCTACATCCTCCAACACCAAATGCCTGACTCTTGCGGAAACACTGAGAGTGTCGTAGCGCATGAAAGTTGTCTCCTCCCCAACAACATATGTCGCTAAATCATGTACCAAATCATGCATTCGTACACATCTTTTTTCATAACATATTTTGTAGATCACTTCCTCCCATATCTCAAGCTTATAGCTAGTAATGTCAAAATCTCTGTGCTCCCCTATCTGGTCCACAAAAGTCGAAGGATCAAACGTCTCAAAGAAAGACCTCGACAAGAGTTCATTAAAATACTTATTTCCAATGTCTTCAGGGGCTCCGTCTCCATTCATCCTTTCTGATTCAAGCAATCCAAGTGCCATCCATCGGTTTATCAAATCATCCTTAAATAAAAATTCGCCTTTCGGGAGTGCAGAACAATAGGAAAAACACGGTCTTAAGTAGTACGGTAACTGATCAAAGCTCAACTTCAACGAAGGGAGGATATCACTAGGTCCTTGCTCCAGCTTCCACAGTTGGCTTCCCTCGATACTCCTCCAAGAAAACTCGTCTCTAACCGTTCGTAATTGACATCCCAATGTCTTCGCTGCAAGAGGAACCCCACAGCATTTCCGAACTATATCTCTCCCAATCCGCACCAGCAAAGGATATGCCTTCTCTTCGCCTTCTCTGAATGCACATTTGACAAATATTGACCAGCTGTGCTCTTCAGAGAGCGGTTTTAGCTTGTATGATTCCATATTCCCAACAATGAAGGCCACCCTATCTTCTCTTGTCGTCACCATAAGTACACCCCTTTCACCTTCCTCTAGAATCTCCATTAAGTCGAACCACTCAATCGAATCTTCAATACAAACATTATCCAGCACGAGTAAAAACGTTCGAGCATTTAGAATCCGACACAACTTTCTCTTCAACGTCTCCATATTCAAGTGCGCAAGGCTCTCACCGGTAGCAGACTGAACAATAGCCTCTATCACAGTTCTCATAGCAAACTTGTTTGGAATACAAACCCACAATTTCACATCAAAAATTTGAGTTCCGGGGTCATTGAACACCAGCTTCGCTAGTGTTGTCTTCCCCATCCCGCCTACCCCAACAATTGGGAGAACTGAAACTCTTTGAACTCGATTGCTAGAAAAGCTTACCAGACGGGTGACAATCCAATCTCTGTCTTGCTCTCTACCAAAGACGCGTGCTTCTTGAATGGTGGAATGAGTCTCCCTTTCGGCTTTGACGGTACCAGAAGGAAGAAAAGCAGCTTGATGGCATTCTTGGAAGTGGTAGTTCCTCCGGTTGGCTGCGATCTCATCCAATCGCTTGCAGATGGTCCTGAGCTTCCGAGATAAGCTGCAACACGAAGGGATTGCACGAAGCTTTTGAACATAGGTGGAACCATGGATCTTTTTCTCCAAATCTTGAGTTGAGATGAGATCGAGCAAGTCGTCGATATCGTAAGCAACATCTTTGAGATTTAGGAGCCAGTTTCTAACAAAGCTTTGGGTGAGCTGCTGCTTCTCTGCATCAAGAAGCACGGCTTTGATGTCGGACAAAGTGCTTTTGAGTGTTTTGAGTTCGTCTCTCACCCCAAAGACTCGTCCGATGTGTTGGAAGGTAGGTGAGGCTATTTTTTGGAAAATGACCTCCACAAGGCCAGATATGAGTGCACCAGCCACTGGATCGGCCATTTGTGCAAGGTAAAAAGATTGAATTGTAGAGAGAAAATGGAGATTCAGGATGATAATCAAGTGCTGTATTAAGAGAGCAAGATACATCATACATGTACTACGGAAGACGAGGACCACATATGATGACATGAATGATATATTTGACTTCCCCAAACTATTTTGAATTTTGGTAAAGTAGGGGAAACGACGACTCTAATCAAGCTTGATTTTGTATTTTTTTTAGGAAAATTCATATTTAAGAGGAGAAAGTGGTAAAAATAATAGGCGAAATTAATTAAAATAACCCGACCTTTAAGGGTGTGTTAAAAATATATCCCAACCTTTCAAATGTAAGATAAATATCCCGACCTTTAAGGATATGTTAAAAATATATCCCTACCTTTCAAATGTAAGATAAATATATCAACCTTTATAAGTGATGTTCAAATAATATATAAAATAATTCTCTACCTAAAAAAAACTAACATGGCATACATATGTGGCAAACTAAATTAATAAAAAAAAAATTTTAAAAAAATATATAAAAAATTAATAGAAGGGTTTAAGAAAACAAGTTTTTTCATTTATTATTTAAAAAAAAATTCAAGACACTTTATTAATATTTCAATTTTCCATATTATTCTTCTTTGTTCAATTGTCCCATTTTTTTTACATAATTTATTTACTAAAATTCTAACTATTCTTCTTTCTATTTTAAATTTTCATAAAAAATGCGAAATTAGTTAAATGGTCCATTATACGAATATGGGTGTTATCCCTCAAATATAAAAATAATCTAAATAAAATATTAAACACTTGTAAATATATCATTTTTATATATATTTATATGTTATTAATTTATTTCTTTCCCTTGATAAAAAAAGAAAAGAAAAGAAAAGTGGTTTAATAAAACAAGGTTTTTAATATAGAGTTATAAGAAAATAGTGTGTATAAAATATAAAAGACGAAAGATATGTAAATCTATAATTTTTTTATATAGATTTTTTAAAGTTTTTTTTGTCATATATATATATGCATGTCCTGTTAGCTTTTTTTTTGTACAAATTTTTTTGAGATATTATTTTAACATCACCTATAAAGGTCGAGATATTTATATTACATTTGAAAGGTTGAGATATATTTTTAACACCCCTTTAAAGGTCGGGATATTTATCTTACACTTGAAAGGTTGGGATATATTTTTAACACACCCTTAAAGGTCGGGTTATTTTAATTAGTTTCGCCAAAATAATATAGTGTCTCAAAATTTAAGTCTTTTTAGATTAATTTAGTTGTAACAAATCAAATCAAAATATATGTCATTTTAGGTTTTCTAAGTAGGGGATATTAATGTTTTGTACTCCCTGCGTTAATAAACATGTCGTTTTAGACATTTGCACATTTTTTTAAAAAGTAAATAAAATCAAACAAAAATACACCTATACCCCTACTTATTACTTTACTTAAAATAACTAAAACGACATGTTTTTCTTAACAAGATTTTACTTCTAAAACGATATGTTTTTCTAAACGAAGGGAATATTGATTTGTGTTTTATATTTTTATTCTTCTTATCTTATGTAAATACGTACATTTTTTGAACCCACTTGCCAAGTTGCCTCCTTCCATCATTATTTAGGGTCAAAGATTTTTGAAGTAGGAGTAGGGTTTAGATTGTGACATTGTGTATAATTGATGTGAGCTACATAATTGCCATGGTTCATTAAATCTCAACTGTACTCTACAAAACGATAGCATAAATTCAATCCACTTGGCTATCAAACTTTTCACACTATCCGAATATCAAACTATATCAGTTGTTCTTGTGCTGGAAAATGTGTCGTTGTGTAAGCAAAGATGGGTTATTAACCGGCCCACTAAGGTAAAGCCCAACTCAAATTTCCCTCTAATTAGGCCCAGTAAGCTTTTCGAGCATGAATTAAGGTCACCATAACATTGTCATCTCGTCCTATCCAAAAAAAATACGTACTAAATAAAAATCTGAAAGTTAATAAGTTTGTAATTATTAAAAAAAATAATAAAAAAGTTAATATTTTATATAGTTTTTAACACCTGAAAAAGCGTGCATGAATAGTAAAAGTCCATGTATTTTTGGACGGAGGGAGTATGAACTTTAGTTTTAACTAATCCATGTACGAACTATGGCTATATTAAACCAAAACAAAATAATATGGTTCTCAATTCCGATTTTTTTCTGGCAAATATTATCGAAATTGAGAACCCTATTATTATGGGTTAATTTGAGAATGTATTTTGGCGAGCGAAATCATAGAAAATACTAAAGGAAGGAGAAGGTATTTTGACGGGCAAAATTGTCGAAAAAATAGGCGGAATTTAGAATCATATTGCTTTGGGTTAATATGGAAATACTTCATATATTAATTAGTCAAAACTATCGTTCGTATTATTTTGGGTTAAAAGTTGATACTTTGTATTATTTTGAGTTATTTTTTCAAAAATCATTTCCATCTCATTATCAAAAACATGTAACTTCGGCTTCTTACACAATTTTTAGTAAAACTAACAAATATAGTCTACCAAACAAAAAAAACAAATACGGAGTATAGTCTTAGTATAACCTAATTTACTCCACTACTTTTTTAATTTTTAAAAACCTGCACCATTTTGTGAGAAAATCCAGACCAAAGGGTGACGCAAGTAACTAGTGAAGTAGAAGTAGTTCGGAGTTCGGACCCACCCTAACACTAGCCCCATCACCTAAACAAACGCCCAAATATGAGTTCATTCTATATTCCGTGTAAAAAACAACAAATAAAAAAGTAATGGTTTTTCTATCTTATGCCCCAAGAACATAGGAAGTTTTATTGAGAAATTTATCAAAAAATTATACTCGCTCCGATCAAAAATGTTTGATGTTTTAGACTCTGGTACAAAAATTAAGAAATATTTTGTTTACCTTTAAATACCCTACGGAGTATAAAATAATTCTCTCTCCAATCACATGTATTATGCAAAAATTTGATTGGTTAAAATAAGAACAAAAGTGCAATTTTGGTTGAAAGTAGTGAAAAAGTAAATAAAATGTAATTATTATTTTTAAAACATCAAACATTGCTAATAAAAAAATTTCACTCAAAACATCAAATATTTTTATATCGAAGGGAGTA
The DNA here is from genome assembly GCA_963922045.1 of Persicaria maculosa. Taxonomy (NCBI): domain Eukaryota; kingdom Viridiplantae; phylum Streptophyta; class Magnoliopsida; order Caryophyllales; family Polygonaceae; genus Persicaria; species Persicaria maculosa. The sequence goes on from OY998255.1 coordinate 68,004,208, forward strand.
TTATTTTAGCTTTTCTTAAAATTAATTTTCTAGGGGTCGTTACTATTTTTTGTAAAGAAATATTTTTCAATAAATTTTCTTATCATATGCCCTTCTAAAACCATAATAATAGGGTAGTTGTTTGATTTACCCTAGACATTATTATGCCTATTTTTTTTTGTAATTTTTAAGATTATCCATAACCATAAAATTAAGCAGTATCTCCCCTATACTTGGGCTTATCCAGAACAAAGCACAAATGTCGTAAGCAAAGCACAACAAACCAAGCTAACTAGAATACAACCACACAAATAGCAAAATTTTAATCACAGAAAAGCAACCCCATGAACCATATAAACTACTCCTGGAGTCTTGGTGACTAAGGAATTCCAGCAAACTAGCCAGTTGATTCGCAGGTGACCAAGTAATTCCAGCAAAAACTCAATAAATATGTAATTTCCAACCACACTCAATTTGATCTTTAAACCACTTAATTCAAATCCAGCAGCTTAGGCACAAGTTCAGCATGATAATATCAGCAAAGACTCAGTGTTGCATGAAATCAACGCAATAAGTAGAGAGCACTCGAATCAACAAACAGCCAAGCAATGAACATAATGAGTAAGGTAAGAACACAAGCAATGAACACCACCAATCAGCAGTGAACATAGTCAGCAAATAGTCAAGCAATGAACAAAAGCAGCAGCGTTTCTTCTATCCTAGGGTCTGCCCAAACAATAGCAAACAAAAACAACAATGCCAATACCAACAACAAATGAATATGATGTAAGAATCAACATGAACAAAGTATAGCAGCAATGTTTCTTCTATACTTGGCTTGTCTAAACAATAATAACAAACAAAAACAACAATGCCAATACCAACAAAAAATTCTAGGAGCAAATTAGCACAAGAGGCATCGAAATAATACCTGAGTACTGATATGCAGCTTAAACCAGCAAAACCAGTGCTTCAATAGCAACAGCTCAGATATACCCATAAACTATAAATCAAGTAGAAATAACACCTGGTATCAGCAAGTAATGACTATCTATAGCTCAACAAGAGATAGCAAGTTCCAACTCAACAGAAACACACGACAACATGCGATAAGTAATCAATACAAACCCCATAAGAATATAGAAAATTTGGCAAATGACCAAAGCAAGATAAGCAGCTGATTCGCAGGTGATTAAGTAATTCCAGCAAAAACTCAATAGATATGTAGTTTGCAACCATACTTAGTTGAACTTTAAACCAATAATTCAGGATTTGATGGACAAGTTCAGCATGATAATATCAGCACAGACTCACAATGTCAGATGAAATCAATGCAACAAGTAGAAAGCATTCAAATCAGCAAATAGTCAGCAATGAACATAGTCAGCAAGTAAGAACACAATCGTAGCAATGAACACAATCAGCAGTGAGCACAATCAACAAATAGTCAAGCAATGAACACAAGCAGCAATGTTTCTTCTATCATTGGGAGTGTTCAGACAAAAGTTAACAAAAGAAGCAATGCCAATACCAACAACAAATTAATACAGTAGGAATCAACATGAACAAATTATAACCAACAACAAATTCTATGAGCAAATTAGCACAAGAAGCAGCGAAATAATACCTAAGTAATGATATGCAGCACAAACAAGCAAAACTAGCACTTCAATATTAACAAGTCAAAACAGAACTAGCAGACAACAACAGATCTAACACAACTAAGCCAACATCAAAATTCAATAGCATGGGCTCAAGACCTCTCAAAGTAAGCAGACACACCAGGCGTACGAACACAGCAAAACTATCCAATCACACAATTCAACAAAAATAAGTAAAAATATCAAATATGGTTAAGAGGGATGGCATGCTTGAAATTACAAATCAGGAATCGAAGTTGCAGGCTCGAAAGGGCGATGCCTGACTTTAACTCCTTCCCAAAACAGGTGGTCTGGTAGAAGAGAGAAGATAGGCGTTGTTCAGAAGCATCTCCTTCGTTTGTAAGCCTATCCACCTCACCATACAACAAGGGAAATAAAAAAAAATTTAAAAAAAGAAGAAGAAGAGCACAACAAAACAAAAGCGCCAACCTTTGAGGAACTGAATCAGCAAACAGCTCAGCAGAAAAAGGAATATCAATAGCAAAAAAGTGATCATTCCTAGCAAATTTTCAAGCATAAACTCAGCTCAGTCATTTATACTAGGCCATATCTGAGATTTTCAAAAAAAAATTAAGAGGAAAGGAGCCCTACAAAGTTCTCAACCTAAATTAAGAAATAAGCATGCATCAGATAAGAAATGTTAAAACAATCTTTTCAAAAAAATATAAGAGGAAAGGAGCCCTACATAATTCTCTAAATTGAGAAATAATAATGCATCAGATAGGAAAGGCATTTGGACCTTTTATTTGGGGGGCTGGAACTAATTTCAAATTTTGGGACAGGAGAACCTTCGAGGCTTTTCCTCTCCATATTTTGATATCAAGAAAGCCTTTGTTCTTTTCGAGGCATTTGAAGTTTCTTTTTGGGGACAAAGACATTCTGTTTTATGCTTATTGAATAAGAAATTCCATTCTTGGTTCGAGGCATGATTTTCCATGTGTCTCCTTGAGCCATACAACCAAGCTCAGACATACCTCTTGAAAGATCCAGACAGTCTTTAATACTCTTCCCAATAGCATCAAAAATGCATATGTAAAGAACAAATGTTCATGGGTCTCAAAACTCTCTTCCACATAACCCACAAAGTGGATCAAGTTCTTTGAAACTACCAGTCTTTTGTTTGCTGTTTCTGTTTGATGGCAAACAACAGGATCAAATGGCATTTTTGACGCAATAATTCCATCCCAAATAACACGGGTCCTGTGTAAATGAGGCTTCACCTCTTTCAGCTCATCACAAGTAGTTTTCACAGAGAGAGTTGTTAGTACCCAATGAACACAGCTAGCCAGCATCATTCACATTTCGAGACATTTTAACCTACTATTTTCGGGAAAGAAACTAAATTCCCATTTCGGGACAAAGAATTGCCTTTTTCTTATTAGAAGCATTTGATCTTTCGGGACAGGGACGTTCTGTTGGAAGTTACATTCAAATTCTGAGGCATTTGAACTTTTCTCCTTCAGGACTAGAACTAAGTTCCTATTTAGAGACATCTTTTCTTTTGGGGACAAGGCATTTCCATTTCCATTTTTTCAAGATCAAGAAACATCTCTTTTGAAATATCTCTTTTGAGATACGGACATGCAGCTTTTTTATTTATCAGGACAATGACATTCCATTCTTGTTTTGAGGTATTTACACTTTCCCTTTTCAGTACAATGACATTCACATTCCGAGGCATTTTTACTTTTCTTCTTTGGGACAGGAACTAAGTTCCCATTTTGAGGCACAATCTTCTCTTTTCACATTTTAATACACAATCTTTTCTTTTCAGGAGGGGTGTTCCTGTTTCCATTTTTTCAAGATCAAGAACATTCCATTTCTTGTTGAGGCATTTAAGTATCTCTTTCGGGACAAGGGCATGCTGTTTTTTATTAATCCATACAATGACATTCCATTCTCATGTTGAGGCTTTTAAACCTTCCTTTTACGGGAGCGGGACAAAAACTTTCTTTTCAGGACTGTTTTTCCATTTTGTGGGACCAAGAAATTTTCATTTCTTATCGAGGCATTTGAATTTGAACTTTCTTTTTTCTTTGAAACAGGGTCCACAACTTTTCATTTACAGGACCAAACACTAAGTTCCCATTTCGAGACACAATCTTTCTTTTCCAGACTGTTTTCCATTTTTGACCCAAGAAATTGGTATTTCATATTGAGGCATTTGAACTTTCTTTTTCAGTAAAGGGCCACATGTTTTCCATGTTTTGGGAAAGAAAAACCATTCTCGTTTCGAGACATTTTAACCTATTGTTTTCTGGAAAGGAACTAAATTCCCATTTCGGGACAAAGAATTGCCTTTTTCAGGTTTTCTTATTAGAAGCATTTGATCGTTCGGGACAGGGACATTCTGTTGGAAGTTACACCCACATTCTGAAGCATTTGAACTTTTCACCTTTAGGACTAGAACTAAGTTCCCATTTAGATACATCTTTTCTTTTGGGGACAGGGCATTTCCATTTCCATTTTCATTTCTTGTCGAGCCATTTGAAATCTCTCTTTTGAGACACAGACATGCAGTTTTTTTATTTATTGGGACAATGACATTCCATTCTCGTTTCGAGGCATTTAAACTTTACTTTCCAAGAGAGGGACAAAAACTTTCTTTTCGGGACTGTTTTCCATTTTGTAGGACCAAGAAATTGTCCTTTCTCATCGCGAGGCATTTGAACTAAGTTCCCATTTCAAGACAAAATCTTTCTTTTTGGGATGGAGCATTTCCATATTTCAAAATCAACAAACTTCCATTTCTTGTCATGAAATTTGAAGTTTCCATTTTGGGACACAGAAATTCTACCAATGGAACAAAAACTTTCAATTCAGGACAGAAATTACCGTTTCTTGTTTTCCATTTTCCAGGGGACCAAGAAATTGTATTTCTTTCCGAGGCATTTGTACTTTTATGTTTAGAGACAGGGACATTTCATTATCTTTTGGGGGTAGAGAAGTTTCATTCTCGTTTTGAGGCATTTGAACATTTCGTATTAGGGACCAGAATTAAGTTCCCATTTGGGGACAATCTTCCAACAGTCACATTTTGCCAAATATTCCATATTTCAAGATCAAGATACTCTCATTTCTTGTCGTGAAATTTGAAGTTTCCGTTTTGGGACATAGAATGTCCACCAGTGGGACAAAAACTTTCGTTTTGGGACAAAAACTATTGTTTTCTGTTTTCCATTTTCCGGGACCAAGAAATTGTATTTCCTTCCGAGGCATTTGTACATTTATGTTTTGAGACACGGACATACAACTTTTTTATTTATCGGGACAATGACATACCATTCTCGTTTGGAGGCATTTAAACTTTCCTCTTTCAGGAGAGGGACAAAAACTTTCTTTTCGGGACTGTTTACCAATTTGTGGGACCAAAAAATTGTCCTTTCTCATCGAGGCATTTGAACTAAGTTCCCATTTCGAGACAAAATCTTTCTTTTTGGGACAGAGCATTTCCATTTCCATATTTCAAGATCAAGAAACTCCCATTCTTGTCATGAAATTTGAAGTTTCCGTTTTGGGACACAAATTCCACCAGTGGAACAAAAACTTCTTTTCAGGAAAGAAACTACTGTTTTCTGTTTTCTATTTTCCGAGGCCAAGAAATTGTATTTCCTTCCGAGGCATTTGTACATTTACGTTTTGAGACACAGACATGCAGCTTTTTTATTTATCGGGACAATGACATTCCATTCTCGTTTCGAGGCATTTACACTTTCCTTTTCGAGGAGAGGGACACCAACTTTCTTTTCGGGACTGTTTTCCAATTTGTAGGACCAAGAAATTGACCTTTCTCCTCGAGGCATTTATATTAAGTTCCCATTTCGAGACAAAATCTTTCTTTTGGGGACGGAGCATTTCCATTTCCATATTTCAAGATCAAGAAACTCTCATTCTTGTCATGAAATTTGAAGTTTCCGTTTTGGGACACAGAAATTCCTTCAGTGGGACAAAAACTTTCTTTTCGGGACAGAAATTACTGTTTCTCGTTTTCCATTTTCCGAGGACCAAGAAATTATATTTCTTTCCGAGGCATTTGTACTTTTATGTTTTGAGACAGGGACATTTCACTATCTTTTGGGGGCAGAGAAATTTCATTCTCGTTTCGAGGCATTTGAACATTTCATTTTAGGGACCAGAACTAAGTTCCGATTTAGGGGACAATCTTCCAACACTCAAATTTTGCCAAATATTCCATATTTCAAGATCAAGAAACTCCCATTTCTTGTCGTGAAATTTGAAGTTTCCGTTTTGGGACACTGAAACTCCACCGGTGGGACAAAAACTTTCTTTTCGGGACAAAAACTACTGTTTTCTATTTTCCATTTTCCGGGACCAAGAAATTGTATTTCCTTCCGAGGCATTTGTACATTTATGTTTTGAGACAGGGACATTTCATCATCTTTTGGGACAGAGAAATTTAATTCTCATTTCGAGGCATTTGAACATTTCGTTTTAGGGACCAAAACTAAGTTCCCATTTTGGGACAATCTTCCAGCACTCACATTTTTCCAAGTATCAAAACTTCATCACAAACCAACGTGCATCCTTGAACATACATCAATACAAGTACAACACATGGAAACATTGCATAATCTTTCATGATAAGTTAACAAAAACATTGAATAAAATAATAAAATAAAAGCATGATGTTCCTATGCAAAATAGACACCAAAGGATAAAAGTCTAATCAAGGAATCAATAGTAATGATAAAAATAAATAAATCTTGAACTACAAGAAGAAGAGGGAATCTAGTGCAAATAAAAGCTAGTTAAGAGAAGCAAAGCAGATTATATCATGCTAATATTCATGCTCTATTTTATGAAAATCATGACAATTTTATGAAAATCATGAAAAGGCAAGTCATATTATATTACCTCGATGAAAACCATTTTGAATTGGAGCTCGTGATATGTATGCTTCAGCTTCTCACATTGAGAATTCATTTCATACAGCTCATGTACATACTCAGCCAGCTCTACCTAAATCACGAGAAACAGATATGAGTTATTTTTCTTTCCAATCTAGCATCAGAAAATTAAGTGTACTTGATGCCACATTTTTAATCTATATGCTACGTTTTAACAAGTAACAAACTTTGTCAGTTGAGCAACAAGTACCATGCCCTGAAACAAGCACTTGTAGTAATGAAGGTTGTCAATTCACTAGAAAACCGTAACATAGAATAAGGTTAGAACCTCTAGTTCCTCCACATCAACACCAGGTCGCAACAAGGGTTTGTAGAGACAACTAGATTACTTGACCTGCCTTAGAGATGTGATCTTTGAAAAATCTCAGTTTTCTAGACATCTCTGCGCATCTTTTTACCTGCAAAACAAAGAAACTTATGCAATTTCACCATATGCTTCATTCAAATTCCATGTTTTGCACTCTAACTAGCATATTGTAACAAGCATTTCAAGCAACACATAACGACATGCATTAGGGTTGGACGGTGGTACAAAATTTACCGTACCAACCGTACCAACAAAAGTTTGGTACCACGTAGTCGGTAACCGAAGGAATCGGTAACCGAAACTTCGGTACCGACCATGATCGGTACGGTACACGGTAATAAAATTCAAATCCCGTGGTACCGAAGATGTATATATATAAATATAAATATATATATATATATATTAAATATTTCCTAAATCTCTAAATAATCTCACCATGGCTTATTTGTTTCTAAAAAGGGTCCATCCCTAAAAAAATATTTCATAAATAATCCCACGATAATAAACTTCTTTCTCTGTGTTTTATTTGTTTCTTAAAAAAAATAAAAAATTAGTGGCTCATCCCTAAAATCCCTACCGTGGCTTCTTTCTTCTTCGCAAGTTGAACCCGCCGCCCAGCCCTAGGTTTTCCATTCATCCAAGCCAAGAAGCGGCCGCAATTGGATCTCCGGTCATCTCCGTCCACGACCGACGTAGGACAAGGCCCTCTCAAGTCTCGACTCGCTCTCAACCAACTACTCAACCGATCGAAGTCTTCGATCACTCGATCTCTCTTCAATCTCGTATCTCTCTCAATCTGAAATTTCAATTCGATCTCGCTTCAAACCAGTCGAGGTTCGTTGGGAAGACTCACCGACAGCAGAAGGGGTGCACGAGGAAGAGGTGCGAGCCTCGGACCTCCTTGAGTCGGATCTGCTCAAGTCGCGAGGCCCGTGCCTTTGGGGGAAGAAACTGTTGAATCCTTTAATTGTTCTGATTTATGTTAAGAAGTTGAATCTGGGTACTTGAACTGTTAATTAAAGAGAGAAGAAATCGTTGAATTGGTCATTCGATTTTTTATTTTAAGGCATTTGATTTTGTTTAAGGTACTTGAACTGTTAACGAGAGAACAAACTCTTGAATTGATTACTTGACTTCGGTAACCATGGTACCAGACTTCGGTAACCGACACTTTCGGTACCGACAACGTCGGTTACCGATAATTTTGGTTGGTACGTGGTAGGGAAATTTCCATACCGAATGGTATTGGTACGGTACGTGGTAATCGAAATTTTCCCACGGTACCGTACCATGCCAGCCCTGATGCATATTTTTTCAACCCATAGGTAGAGAAGGCTGAAAAACTAATTAACTATACATGTCAATCAATTATGTAACAAAATAATGGCATGACAGAAACTATGAGCAAAGGTCAAAACTCAAAAGTTCTGAATTTTCTGAAATAAATGTCCACAAGGAAAAAGGATGCAGATGGACAAGATAAACAAAGGCAATTAGCAAATTGTTTCCTTAAAGATGAGATAACTTTGCAAGTAAAAGAAATACACACAATGTAGAGGAGAAGAATGCAGATTGATTCCAACATATAGACAAATAAAATAGATTGACAATACAGGCCAACTTACACCTCATATGCATACTTACTTCTCAAGTAAGTTGCTTCTGTTTAACCAGCTCCTCTGGAACATGATAGCAGTTTACACCAAAAGCTTCACCGATTTTCAGTATTTCCAATTGTGCCAGCTCTCTAGAGAAGAATACCACGAAAATCACCTTCTCAACCTACAGGAATCAGCTTAGTTTAAACAAAATCTTATTTGCTTCAGTTCAAAACACATACTTTAGATTGTTTCAAGACCACAGTAATTATGAAGAAACAAAAAGTAGACATTATAGTGACAAGTAAAAAAATTCGGTTAATTCATTGGATGAAACCAAAAAACTAACCCAATCAAATTTTTTGTCAATAGCCATACCTTTACAAAATAACCTGTGCCAAGGCACTCTTTACCAGCTATGTTATACATAAACACTTTTGCCTATTGTTATTTAGAAAAAGGAATGGTATATTGGCATGGTTTTTTTTCTAGGCTTTGATTTAGGGATAGTAATCATAGTATCGTTTCTACACGACAATATCTCACAACCGAAATTGAAACCCGTTTAAGGGAGGGCAAGTGTTTCATTTTATTTGAGATTGCAATAATATTGTTTTGTTTCTTATAAGATACAGTAAGAGATTCAACCATCAATTCATCACAGTAAGCCTCCAGTTTCTTCCCTTTCTGAATAATCAATTTCACCAGAAAATAAGCAATGTTTTTACACTTAAAAAGTTAAAAATTCGGTAATAACTTACATGAGATAATGATATGTTATGTTATGGGACCAAAAAGGGGCAAATCAAGTGGTGAAAAAAAAAGGGGATCGAGATAGAAATTACATACCCCTTCAGTCAGCCGAATCTTTTAAACCTTCGCACTGCTTCGTCGATTCTCCCTGAAATACAAGTGAGAAAGAACGAAATCAGAAATTCACCAATCAAGAAAATCAGTCACTACGGACCGGAACATCGCAATGGCCAAATGCCGATTTCATCACCAAAAACACGAAAGCAGAAGCAAAAAAATCACAAACTAAGGAGACAATTACTTCGAATAGTGATTCACTACCTCGATCCTCGTAAACAGAGGGTGACGCATCTTCGAGTTTCACGACAACGGGAGGCAAGTCTGAAGCCAGAGCAGCGTGAGGAGGATCGAATAGTTACTGATTTAGGGTTCCGAAGGACGACCAAGAGCGAACACGGCGGCGGAAGATTGATAACGCGGGAGAAAAAGGTGAGCGAGCCAAAAAGTTAGGGTTAGGGTTAGGTTTTTGTGGGATTGAAGAACAGCGGAGGAGCCGGAGGAAACAAGGAAGGATAATAGCCGAACAAGACTGGTCGGAGGAGGGGACAAGGGTTAGGGTTTTACGGGATTGCCCTCTAATTTGATGGCCACGGCGCCTAACGTCGCGCGCCGAGATACAAGTAGGATCTGCCAAACCGCCTAAAACCTATACAAATTCACTAGCCGCCTAAAAAGTTTCCATAAAACTTCACCAAAAGATCTACAATTTACAAATCGAGTTCATAAATGATAAAATCTAAAGGTCTTTGTTTTTTTTCCCTTTTTTTTGAGTAAAAAATCTCTAAAATAAAGATTAAAATATCAAAATCTCTAAAAAAAAAAAATTCACTTCAACTCTAATAGCTTCTCTACTTAGTTCAATATCTGCATTTTTGTGCGGTTTTTTTTAATTAATATATTTAATACTTTGTATTAAAAATGTATAAAAAAAATTTGTAAATAAACTCTAAGTACCATTATTCACATCTAAACATTGTTAATTATTATATAGTTAAGGGTAAAAAGAACTTTGAATATTTGTAATTAGAGAAAAAAAATTATCCCATTGTTGATTATTATTTATACCCAAATGCATGTATATAAAAATAATAATAAATTATATATGTAATGTATCGTTATTTAAAGTTAAAATTGTTTTTCTTTAATTTATTCTTTTTCTCCTCAAATGCATTTGCCATCTTTGAATGCATATGCAATCTTTGAATTATCTTGTGGAAAAATGTAAATGAACATGTATTATTTATATGAGTAAATTACACATAACCACCCTTAAATTAGGCTGGTTTTCACATAACCACCCATAAAATTATAAATTACAGAAAACCACCCATAAATTACATTTATTTTCAAAAGACCACACATTCATTAAACCTCTATTTGTTTTGTTTGAAAAGACTAAAATATCTCTAATTCAAACTTATTTTTTAAAGGAAAGACTGAGGTGGCAATTGGGCAAATCGGGTTTCAGATCATTCGGGTTTCGGGTAATGTCTAATAATTTGATCATTTGGTTGGGTCGAGTTCGGGTTTCGGTTGTATCGGGTTTTAGTTATTTCGGGTTTGGATTGTCTCAAGTATTCATTATTTCAATATTCATTTTAAAAATTTTACTAGAATCTATCTTAAAATTCTGGTTATATCGGGTTTCGGTTATAACGGGTTCGAGTCTTAATGGGTTTCGGTTGAATCGGGTTCGCTTCATTCGGATTTGGGTGAGTTTCGATTATCGGTTATTCGGATTTCGGGTCCAAAATGGGCCGGGTTAGGTCGGTGTTCAGGACAATCAGTTCCAAAATACATACAATAACCCTATAGCTGGCAAAACCCGACCCGGTCGACCCGAAACCGATTATCCTGAACACTGACCCAACCCGGTTCATTCTGGTCCCGAAATTCGAATAACCGATAACCGAAACTCAACCAAATTCGAATGAACCGAACCCGATTCAACCGAAACCCATTAAGACTCGAACCCGTTGTAACCGAAATCCGATATAACCCGAATTTTAAGATAGATTCTAATAAAAAAAATTAAAATGAATATTGAAATAATGAAAACTTAAGACAATCCAAACCCGAAATAACTGAAACTCGAGACAGTCGAAACCGATACAATCGAAACCCGAACCCAACCCAACCAAATGATCAAATCATTAGACATTACCCGAAACCCGAATGACCCGCAACCCGACTAACCGAATCCGACCCGACTTTCCCAATTGCCACCTCAGTCTTTCCTTCAAAAAGTAAGTTTGAATTAGGGGTATTTTAGTCTTTTCAAACAAAACAAATAGAGGTTTAATAGATGTGTGGTCTTTTGAAAATAAATGTAATTTATGGGTGGTTTTCTATAATTTATAATTTTATGGATGGTTATGTGAAAACTAGCCTAATTTAAGGATGGTTATGTATAATTTACTCTTATTTATATTTGGAAAATGTATAGTAAATTTAAGTAGACATAGGTTAACCCGCTTGGCTAAATTTGTGAGTTTGGGTAAAGCAATTGACCCAAGCGACTAAGCGAGCCAGTAAGCCCAAAGGGCCAGACTTATATCAAGGGTCAAGCATAAACAGGTCGGTCCATTAGTCCCATGGTCTTAGTTTATACAAATACTAAAATTTATATTTATACATCTATCTTCTCCAAAATTCATGAATCTGAAGCGATATTTATATCGATATTGAAACTTTATAGGTATTGTAAAGAGTGGAACATTATTGGAAAAAACAGGAACAACACTTGTGGTTCCAGAAATCGAGATCGAGTTTTATGATCAGCGGAGATAGGAACACTCGATTCTTCCACCTCTCTACAATCATCCGGAGGAGGTCAAATAAGATCAGGGCATTGCAAAACGAATCTGGGGAATGGATAGAAGACCAATCGGTGATTAAGACCATCATATTGGGGTACTTCGAACAGCTTTTCTTGACACAGAACTCAAGAAACTCCCATTCTTGTCATGAAATTTGAAGTTTCCATTTTGGGACACAAATTCCACCAGTGGAACAAAAACTTCTTTTCAGGAAAGAAACTACTGTTTTCTGTTTTCTATTTTCCGAGGCCAAGAAATTGTATTTCCTTCCGAGGCATTTGTACATTTACGTTTTGAGACACAGACATGCAGCTTTTTTATTTATCGGGACAATGACATTCCATTCTCGTTTCGAGGCATTTACACTTTCCTTTTCGAGGAGAGGGACACCAACTTTCTTTTCGGGACTGTTTTCCAATTTGTAGGACCAAGAAATTGACCTTTCTCCTCGAGGCATTTGAATTAAGTTCCCATTTCGAGACAAAATCTTTCTTTTGGGGACGGAGCATTTCCATTTCCATATTTCAAGATCAAGAAACTCTCATTCTTGTCATGAAATTTGAAGTTTCCGTTTTGGGACACAGAAATTCCTTCAGTGGGACAAAAACTTTCTTTTCGGGACAGAAATTACTGTTTCTCGTTTTCCATTTTCCGAGGACCAAGAAATTATATTTCTTTCCGAGGCATTTGTACTTTTATGTTTTGAGACAGGGACATTTCACTATCTTTTGGGGGCAGAGAAATTTCATTCTCGTTTCGAGGCATTTGAACATTTCATTTTAGGGACCAGAACTAAGTTCCGATTTAGGGGACAATCTTCCAACACTCAAATTTTGCCAAATATTCCATATTTCAAGATCAAGAAACTCCCATTTCTTGTCGTGAAATTTGAAGTTTCCGTTTTGGGACACTGAAACTCCACCGGTGGGACAAAAACTTTCTTTTCGGGACAAAAACTACTGTTTTCTATTTTCCATTTTCCGGGACCAAGAAATTGTATTTCCTTCCGAGGCATTTGTACATTTATGTTTTGAGACAGGGACATTTCATCATCTTTTGGGACAGAGAAATTTAATTCTCATTTCGAGGCATTTGAACATTTCGTTTTAGGGACCAAAACTAAGTTCCCATTTTGGGACAATCTTCCAGCACTCACATTTTTCCAAGTATCAAAACTTCATCACAAACCAACGTGCATCCTTGAACATACATCAATACAAGTACAACACATGGAAACATTGCATAACCTTTCATGATAAGTTAACAAAAACATTGAATAAAATAATAAAATAAAAGCATGATGTTCCTATGCAAAATAGACACCAAAGGATAAAAGTCTAATCAAGGAATCAATAGTAATGATAAAAATAAATAAATCTTGAACTACAAGAAGAAGAGGGAATCTAGTGCAAATAAAAGCTAGTTAAGAGAAGCAAAGCAGATTATATCATGCTAATATTCATGCTCTATTTTATGAAAATCATGACAATTTTATGAAAATCATGAAAAGGCAAGTCATATTATATTACCTCGATGAAAACCATTTTGAATTGGAGCTCGTGATATGTATGCTTCAGCTTCTCACATTGAGAATTCATTTCATACAGCTCATGTACATACTCAGCCAGCTCTACCTAAATCACGAGAAACAGATATGAGTTATTTTTCTTTCCAATCTAGCATCAGAAAATTAAGTGTACTTGATGCCACATTTTTAATCTATATGCTACGTTTTAACAAGTAACAAACTTTGTCAGTTGAGCAACAAGTACCATGCCCTGAAACAAGCACTTGTAGTAATGAAGGTTGTCAATTCACTAGAAAACCGTAACATAGAATAAGGTTAGAACCTCTAGTTCCTCCACATCAACACCAGGTCGCAACAAGGGTTTGTAGAGACAACTAGATTACTTGACCTGCCTTAGAGATGTGATCTTTGAAAAATCTCAGTTTTCTAGACATCTCTGCGCATCTTTTTACCTGCAAAACAAAGAAACTTATGCAATTTCACCATATGCTTCATTCAAATTCCATGTTTTGCACTCTAACTAGCATATTGTAACAAGCATTTCAAGCAACACATAACGACATGCATTAGGGTTGGACGGTGGTACAAAATTTACCGTACCAACCGTACCAACAAAAGTTTGGTACCACGTAGTCGGTAACCGAAGGAATCGGTAACCGAAACTTCGGTACCGACCATGATCGGTACGGTACACGGTAATAAAATTCAAATCCCGTGGTACCGAAGATGTATATATATAAATATAAATATATATATATATATATTAAATATTTCCTAAATCTCTAAATAATCTCACCATGGCTTATTTGTTTCTAAAAAGGGTCCATCCCTAAAAAAATATTTCATAAATAATCCCACGATAATAAACTTCTTTCTCTGTGTTTTATTTGTTTCTTAAAAAAAATAAAAAATTAGTGGCTCATCCCTAAAATCCCTACCGTGGCTTCTTTCTTCTTCGCAAGTTGAACCCGCCGCCCAGCCCTAGGTTTTCCATTCATCCAAGCCAAGAAGCGGCCGCAATTGGATCTCCGGTCATCTCCGTCCACGACCGACGTAGGACAAGGCCCTCTCAAGTCTCGACTCGCTCTCAACCAACTACTCAACCGATCGAAGTCTTCGATCACTCGATCTCTCTTCAATCTCGTATCTCTCTCAATCTGAAATTTCAATTCGATCTCGCTTCAAACCAGTCGAGGTTCGTTGGGAAGACTCACCGACAGCAGAAGGGGTGCACGAGGAAGAGGTGCGAGCCTCGGACCTCCTTGAGTCGGATCTGCTCAAGTCGCGAGGCCCGTGCCTTTGGGGGAAGAAACTGTTGAATCCTTTAATTGTTCTGATTTATGTTAAGAAGTTGAATCTGGGTACTTGAACTGTTAATTAAAGAGAGAAGAAATCGTTGAATTGGTCATTCGATTTTTTATTTTAAGGCATTTGATTTTGTTTAAGGTACTTGAACTGTTAACGAGAGAACAAACTCTTGAATTGATTACTTGACTTCGGTAACCATGGTACCAGACTTCGGTAACCGACACTTTCGGTACCGACAACGTCGGTTACCGATAATTTTGGTTGGTACGTGGTAGGGAAATTTCCATACCGAATGGTATTGGTACGGTACGTGGTAATCGAAATTTTCCCACGGTACCGTACCATGCCAGCCCTGATGCATATTTTTTCAACCCATAGGTAGAGAAGGCTGAAAAACTAATTAACTATACATGTCAATCAATTATGTAACAAAATAATGGCATGACAGAAACTATGAGCAAAGGTCAAAACTCAAAAGTTCTGAATTTTCTGAAATAAATGTCCACAAGGAAAAAGGATGCAGATGGACAAGATAAACAAAGGCAATTAGCAAATTGTTTCCTTAAAGATGAGATAACTTTGCAAGTAAAAGAAATACACACAATGTAGAGGAGAAGAATGCAGATTGATTCCAACATATAGACAAATAAAATAGATTGACAATACAGGCCAACTTACACCTCATATGCATACTTACTTCTCAAGTAAGTTGCTTCTGTTTAACCAGCTCCTCTGGAACATGATAGCAGTTTACACCAAAAGCTTCACCGATTTTCAGTATTTCCAATTGTGCCAGCTCTCTAGAGAAGAATACCACGAAAATCACCTTCTCAACCTACAGGAATCAGCTTAGTTTAAACAAAATCTTATTTGCTTCAGTTCAAAACACATACTTTAGATTGTTTCAAGACCACAGTAATTATGAAGAAACAAAAAGTAGACATTATAGTGACAAGTAAAAAAATTCGGTTAATTCATTGGATGAAACCAAAAAACTAACCCAATCAAATTTTTTGTCAATAGCCATACCTTTACAAAATAACCTGTGCCAAGGCACTCTTTACCAGCTATGTTATACATAAACACTTTTGCCTATTGTTATTTAGAAAAAGGAATGGTATATTGGCATGGTTTTTTTTCTAGGCTTTGATTTAGGGATAGTAATCATAGTATCGTTTCTACACGACAATATCTCACAACCGAAATTGAAACCCGTTTAAGGGAGGGCAAGTGTTTCATTTTATTTGAGATTGCAATAATATTGTTTTGTTTCTTATAAGATACAGTAAGAGATTCAACCATCAATTCATCACAGTAAGCCTCCAGTTTCTTCCCTTTCTGAATAATCAATTTCACCAGAAAATAAGCAATGTTTTTACACTTAAAAAGTTAAAAATTCGGTAATAACTTACATGAGATAATGATATGTTATGTTATGGGACCAAAAAGGGGCAAATCAAGTGGTGAAAAAAAAAGGGGATCGAGATAGAAATTACATACCCCTTCAGTCAGCCGAATCTTTTAAACCTTCGCACTGCTTCGTCGATTCTCCCTGAAATACAAGTGAGAAAGAACGAAATCAGAAATTCACCAATCAAGAAAATCAGTCACTACGGACCGGAACATCGCAATGGCCAAATGCCGATTTCATCACCAAAAACACGAAAGCAGAAGCAAAAAAATCACAAACTAAGGAGACAATTACTTTGAATAGTGATTCACTACCTCGATCCTCGTAAACAGAGGGTGACGCATCTTCGAGTTTCACGACAACGGGAGGCAAGTCTGAAGCCAGAGCAGCGTGAGGAGGATCGAATAGTTACTGATTTAGGGTTCCGAAGGACGACCAAGAGCGAACACGGCGGCGGAAGATTGATAACGCGGGAGAAAAAGGTGAGCGAGCCAAAAAGTTAGGGTTAGGGTTAGGTTTTTGTGGGATTGAAGAACAGCGGAGGAGCCGGAGGAAACAAGGAAGGATAATAGCCGAACAAGACTGGTCGGAGGAGGGGACAAGGGTTAGGGTTTTACGGGATCGCCCTCTAATTTGATGGCCACGGCGCCTAACGTCGCGCGCCGAGATACAAGTAGGATCTGCCAAACCGCCTAAAACCTATACAAATTCACTAGCCGCCTAAAAAGTTTCCATAAAACTTCACCAAAAGATCTACAATTTACAAATCGAGTTCATAAATGATAAAATCTAAAGGTCTTTGTTTTTTTTCCCTTTTTTTTGAGTAAAAAATCTCTAAAATAAAGATTAAAATATCAAAATCTCTAAAAAAAAAAAATTCACTTCAACTCTAATAGCTTCTCTACTTAGTTCAATATCTGCATTTTTGTGCGGTTTTTTTTAATTAATATATTTAATACTTTGTATTAAAAATGTATAAAAAAAATTTGTAAATAAACTCTAAGTACCATTATTCACATCTAAACATTGTTAATTATTATATAGTTAAGGGTAAAAAGAACTTTGAATATTTGTAATTAGAGAAAAAAAAATTATCCCATTGTTGATTATTATTTATACCCAAATGCATGTATATAAAAATAATAATAAATTATATATGTAATGTATCGTTATTTAAAGTTAAAATTGTTTTTCTTTAATTTATTCTTTTTCTCCTCAAATGCATTTGCCATCTTTGAATGCATATGCAATCTTTGAATTATCTTGTGGAAAAATGTAAATGAACATGTATTATTTATATGAGTAAATTACACATAACCACCCTTAAATTAGGCTGGTTTTCACATAACCACCCATAAAATTATAAATTACAGAAAACCACCCATAAATTACATTTATTTTCAAAAGACCACACATTCATTAAACCTCTATTTGTTTTGTTTGAAAAGACTAAAATATCTCTAATTCAAACTTATTTTTTAAAGGAAAGACTGAGGTGGCAATTGGGCAAATCGGGTTTCAGATCATTCGGGTTTCGGGTAATGTCTAATAATTTGATCATTTGGTTGGGTCGAGTTCGGGTTTCGGTTGTATCGGGTTTTAGTTATTTCGGGTTTGGATTGTCTCAAGTATTCATTATTTCAATATTCATTTTAAAAATTTTACTAGAATCTATCTTAAAATTCTGGTTATATCGGGTTTCGGTTATAACGGGTTCGAGTCTTAATGGGTTTCGGTTGAATCGGGTTCGCTTCATTCGGATTTGGGTGAGTTTCGATTATCGGTTATTCGGATTTCGGGTCCAAAATGGGCCGGGTTAGGTCGGTGTTCAGGACAATCAGTTCCAAAATACATACAATAACCCTATAGCTGGCAAAACCCGACCCGGTCGACCCGAAACCGATTATCCTGAACACTGACCCAACCCGGTTCATTCTGGTCCCGAAATTCGAATAACCGATAACCGAAACTCAACCAAATTCGAATGAACCGAACCCGATTCAACCGAAACCCATTAAGACTCGAACCCGTTGTAACCGAAATCCGATATAACCCGAATTTTAAGATAGATTCTAATAAAAAAAATTAAAATGAATATTGAAATAATGAAAACTTAAGACAATCCAAACCCGAAATAACTGAAACTCGAGACAGTCGAAACCGATACAATCGAAACCCGAACCCAACCCAACCAAATGATCAAATCATTAGACATTACCCGAAACCCGAATGACCCGCAACCCGACTAACCGAATCCGACCCGACTTTCCCAATTGCCACCTCAGTCTTTCCTTCAAAAAGTAAGTTTGAATTAGGGGTATTTTAGTCTTTTCAAACAAAACAAATAGAGGTTTAATAGATGTGTGGTCTTTTGAAAATAAATGTAATTTATGGGTGGTTTTCTATAATTTATAATTTTATGGATGGTTATGTGAAAACTAGCCTAATTTAAGGATGGTTATGTATAATTTACTCTTATTTATATTTGGAAAATGTATAGTAAATTTAAGTAGACATAGGTTAACCCGCTTGGCTAAATTTGTGAGTTTGGGTAAAGCAATTGACCCAAGCGACTAAGCGAGCCAGTAAGCCCAAAGGGCCAGACTTATATCAAGGGTCAAGCATAAACAGGTCGGTCCATTAGTCCCATGGTCTTAGTTTATACAAATACTAAAATTTATATTTATACATCTATCTTCTCCAAAATTCATGAATCTGAAGCGATATTTATATCGATATTGAAACTTTATAGGTATTGTAAAGAGTGGAACATTATTGGAAAAAACAGGAACAACACTTGTGGTTCCAGAAATCGAGATCGAGTTTTATGATCAGCGGAGATAGGAACACTCGATTCTTCCACCTCTCTACAATCATCCGGAGGAGGTCAAATAAGATCAGGGCATTGCAAAACGAATCTGGGGAATGGATAGAAGACCAATCGGTGATTAAGACCATCATATTAGGGTACTTCGAACAGCTTTTCTTGACACAGAACTTAGGCGAGACGAGACGTCTGGAGGACACTACCCACTCTTTCCCAATGCTCAGTAGTGGATTGCTAGAAGGCCTAGCGGCTCCTTTCAGAACTTCTGAAGTTTGGCCAATTGTGCGAAAGATGGGACCTTACAAGGCGCCTGGACTGGATGGCTTCCCGGCGTTATTCTATCAAAAGAATTGGGATCTAGTGGGGTCCCAAGTCTGCGAGACGGTGTTGAAGTTGCTCAATGACCATCATTGCTCTTACTTGATGGGAGATGCGTTGTTGGTATTGATTCCGAAGGTTGACAGTCCGGCTTCCCCAAAACAATTCAGACTGATCGCCCTACTAAATGTTATGTTCAAAATTGCCACAAAAATGATTGTGAAGAGGCTCAAGTCGGTTCTCCCTAAGCTGATCTCACCGGCGCAATCCAGTTTTGTTCCGGGACGACAAATTATAGACAATATAGTTGTGGTGAAGGAAGTGCTTCATTCTATGAGGGAGAGGAGAAGGCGTAAATGGATGATCATAAAAGTCGACCTTGAGAAGGCGTACGACCGTATTGAGTGGGGATTTCTTATAAGAATGCTTACCAAGACGCACCTTCCGCCGAATCTGATCGACTCGATCATGCAGTGTCAAACTCTAGGCAAGATGGAAGTCCTATGGAATGGAGAGAGGGCGGGTAGTTTCAAACCTTTGCGTGGTATACGCCAAGGCGACCCGCTATCCCCATATCTTTTTGTTATCTGTATGGAGTTCTTAACCCACCTCATTCAGGATGCTTTGTCGGAGGGCAGATGGAGTCCGGTGACGGTAGGGGGCGTGCAACTCTCCCATCTATTCTTTGCAGATGATCTAGTTCTTCTTGGAGAGGCGACGAGGAATCAAGCTAGGACTGTGAAGGAATATCTTTCACGGTTTTGTAAGGAATCGGGAAGCAAGGTGAGTTTTGATAAAAGCTCTATTTACTTCTCTCGTAATGTTCCGGCTGAGGCGAAGAAGGAAATTAGTGAGGAGCTGTCTATGCCGATTAGTAGCGACTTCGGAAAGTATCTCCCCATGAAATGCAATCGCCTTACCACGGAGAGTTACAATTGCCTATTAGAGAAGGTGACAAAAAGAATGAGTGGCTGGAAGATGAATGCACTCTCTTTCGCAGGAAGGATAACCTTAGCCAAATCGGTTCTCACAAGCCTCCCGGTGTACACAATGCAATCCGCCCTTGTACCGAGAAAGATCTGTGATGATGTGGATAGGGCGGTTAGAAGCTTTGTATGGGGTTCAACATCGGAGGTGCGTCGGCCACATTTGCTCAAGAAGGAATTGCTCTACGCCACAAAGGATGAGGGTGGGATGGGCATTAGACCAATGAGGGACACCAATCAAGCGACGTTGGCGAAATTGGGATGGAGGCTGATGCAACAGCCCCATTCGCTCTGGAGCAGAGTTATCAAAGGGAAATATTGTGGCAATAGAGTGGACGTCGACATGTTTGCGGCAAGGGTAGGATGCTCTCATTTGTGGAGAGGTATAGTACATGGTGCTAAGGCACTTACGCCGGGGCTTCAGGTTGACGTGGGCAATGGCGAGAGGACCTTCTTCTGGCTTCATCCATGGCTTCAAGAAGCGCCCCTGATTGATCTGGCACTGCAGGAACCGCCGGAGGAAGAGCTGGGCAAGACAGTGGGGGAAATGTAGAATGGTGAAGAGTGGAGATGGAATTATATTCGACCCTATCTCCCTGATCTTATTATTCAACAGCTTGCTTGTCTCAATTTCTGTCGTGAATGACCCCCAAATGCCGGACAAATTCTATTGGGGTTATTCACAAACCGGAACTTTCACAACGGGATCGGCACTAGCCAAGATCAGAGGAGGACATGGTCTTGTGAGAAGTCCGGACTGGAAACACTTGTGGCGACTCCCGGCTCAGCAGAGAGCTCGCTCATTTACATACTTGGCAGCTCACAATGCCATCCTTTGTAACGCAAACCGGGTAAGACGACATATGTCGAATGTCTCGGCTTGCCCAAGATGTGGACGAGAGGAAACGGCGCTGCACTTGTTACGGGATTGTGATCAAATTCGGCATGTATGGCAGGTTCTCAGTGGCCGAGCTCTGCAACCAGATTTTTTTAACACGGATGGGTGTTTAATAATATCCAAAAGGAGGATAGATGGGCTTCAATCTTTGCGACAATGATCTGGATGGCATGGAAGGATAGAAATGAACTAGTGTTTCACAATTCTACAAGATTACATGACCTCGCTACTCGAGTATGGAGACAGGTCTAGACATACAAGAGAGCCGAGGAGATAGCGAGCCAGGCATCAATGAGGAGGAACTCAGGAGGGGAGTCATCGTCTGTTTGGATACCACCCGACCCAGGATGGTTAAAACTTAACACAGATGGCTCTTCGAAAGGGAATCCGGGGCCTTCAGGAGGAGGAGGAATCTTCAGGGACAATATGGGTTTGTTTCAGAAAGGTTTTGCCTTCAATTGTGGCCACTGCTCAGCAGAAAGGGCAGAGACTTGGGCGATCTTCCATGGATTGAAAATCGCTAGTGAGTGGGGAGTTCAGAAGCTGGTGTTAGAAATCGATAGCGCATCGACATATGCAAGCCTCACGGATGAAGATATGGGCCCGGGAGCAAATCAGCAGCTGGTGGAGCAATGTCGACGACTTCTAACCTCTACGGAATGGGAAGTACGCATCACTCATGTCAAACGGCAAGCCAATCAGGTGGCCGATGCCCTTGCGAAGCACGCTTTTGAGATCTCGAATGCACTGATTATATTTGATTCTATTCCAGCTTGTATTCAGACTATGTTAGATTCTTAATCTAATTTCATTTCCGGGTCCTGCCCGGCCATTGCACCAAAAAAAAAAAAAAAAATTGGGAAAAAAAAAATCCCTGAATTAGTGTGTGTTTACTTGTAGCTTTGTGGAGATTTTTGTGTATTAGTAACAGTATCCATCTCCCTTGTCACATGTTTGTTGGGGTGAGCTTTGTGAAAAGAGGTAGATGAAGCTTTGTATTTATGGAGATTTGGAAAGAAAAAAGCCCCATCTTACTTTGGCAAGATTTGTGAAATTCCTAGGTAGATTACTTACTATAATATCCTTCTTTCATTCATTCTTCAATTACCCATACACACTCTCCTCTTTATTTTCAAAGCCCAATTTAGTAATTTCTTCGCTCATATCTATCCATAAATCTTCAAATACCAAACACCTAATAAGATTTTTTACCCAAATTAAATCTATCGTATCAACTACTCAACCCTCTATCGATAAATATCCATATACCAATATATATACCCATACATCTACATATACACATAAATACTCTGCAAGCAAACACAACCTTAGTGGGATGAATTATGATATCGTTTGGAGACTAATTGCTTATTGCACTGTGGCTGGACTAGCTAGTGGGTGAATTATGATGTGGTTTGGAAACTGATTGATGCATTTGTAGAATTTGACCAAGCGACTTCGCCGCTAATTGCGACCATCTTACTAAAATCATAACCAAACTTTGTCACTTTGATATGTTCATGTTCTTAAAATTTGTCTTGGTTTATGTTTTTGGGAGAAAAATCACTTTTGCAAACTAAGCTACGAACTCATACAAAGATCAATTCAGGTGAAAGATCGTAGGAGGGATGGTTGAAACCGGATCAGCGAAATGGGTATTCAACGATCCTAGAGCACCAAACTTTAAGATCAAACTATATGCAGGCATTACAGTTGTTCTGGTGCTGGAAAATGTGTGGCTTCAAGATCCAAATGAGTGATCAGCTTGTCGTTGTGTACAAGTGATCAAAGATGGTTGAAGAAGGCGCTACTGTACCAGCAGACCTTTAATGGGTTATTAATCGGCCCATTAAGGTCAAGCCCAACTAGAATTTCCCTCTAATTAGGCCCAATAAGCTTTTTGAGCATGTAATTTCGGCTTCTTACACAATTTTTACTAAAACTGGCAAATATAGTCTTAAGGTCCGTTTGACAATGGATGTAGCTTCTCGGAGCTTTTGGTTTTAATAATTTATAGTTTTAAATAAGTTAAATATAAGATTTTAATTTAATTAGCTTTTGAAATTGGATTTTCAACAACTACTAATCGCAAACTTTTCAGAATTCTGTTCATTTTATCCTATTTGATCAGCTAGTTTGTATCTGCTACTCTACCAGCTCGGTTACCAAACCCCTTACTAGCTTATGAAAACTCCAATTTAACATATATACTTAATCCATCAGCTTCAGCTACCCTATCAACTTCAGCTACCCCATCAGCTCCGTGTTACCAAACTGACCCTTAGTCTCTACCCAAAAAAAAATCAAATATAGTCTTAGTATATCCTAATTTATTATACTACTTTTTTATTTAAAAAAATACAAGTAACAATCCATTAATGATTATTTATACTAAAGTTAAATACGAAAATCCCTAAAAAATGACATATTTCTTCCTCCATAGCACTCTAAAACGACCTATTTTGATCTTTTGCATTTTCCTTTTCCAAAACTCCTGAATCTAAAGTGATATTTACGCCCCTTTTTTTTCATTTAGAGAAAATAGACTGTAATCATATACGTGCGACTAAAGAAGTATAGTGTCCTTGACATTCCACTCTTCCTAATTCATGCTTGAAGACTCAACTTTGAAAACTGTGCTATATATTAAAGGTATAAAACCGATAAATTATAAATGTGACCAATATATATTAAAATGACAAGAAAAATGAGCCAAAAGGCATGTTTTTAACTTCCACGATAGATATTGGGAAAGCATCTAAATAGAAGATGAATTGAGACCGATCGACCAGACTCAATTGATTGATGCATGGTGGCTTCAATTATTAAGAAATCAACGAAGGGAAAGGGTTAAAAGCAGAACAGAAAGAGACTCGCACTCGCCCCAGTCCCTCCTTTGCCTTTGGTAGGCCATTGACCAAATCGGTCAAACACGTCCAATCCCCAATATATGCAATTAGTTACTAATTGGGAGTATGGACGAATTAAAATAGTGAGGGTTTGATAGAAGTATCTGAATTGGGTTAATTAAGCGATAAGCTACTAAATTAAACCATGACAATTAATTACATTGATTAATTTAGGTTTGATTAACAATGAAGCAAGAGGAAAAAAGATATATGTAGCATATATATTGCAGATTTGCAGGTAGTGTGGAGAGATTCTGATGATTTGCAATTTGCCCAACAAAGGACAAAGCTCACCCAGGCCTACTGCAATATTATTCGAAAATCATGCAATTCAGATGCTGGTCGTCCTTGATTAAATTAATCACGGGACGGGAGTGGTGTACGTTCCGTGTTGATTAAAAATTAATGCTTAATTATTTTTCCAAAGTAAAACAAGAAAATTTAATTTAATTTAATTTCCGCTGTATTGTATATGGATTTTAATCTGTTTATATATATATATGATTTAGAAAAGCAAAGTATGAAATCAAAGTCTGATTAACTAATGACCAAGGCCGTGTACGTATATACATATACGAGCGAGCTAGCACGTGCATGTAGAGGCAGTAGAGTACGTATTAGTACAAGACATAAACTATCATCGTCTCAAGTCTCTAACACAAAGTGATGGCCATTTAAAAGCGCTGGGAGGACCGACTGGTGGTTGCATGCGTACGAAGAGCATCCTGCTGGCCTGGAGTTGCTTTTTTTAAAAAAAATTAATGTATTTTATTATGGGAAAACAATATATCGACACATTTGGAGTAATCAAGATTCAAGAATCAGAACAAATGGAAAAATCATGATGCAGCAACATTAAAGAAGACTAACAAGGGACAAACAAATTGACATGAATAGGATGAAACAAAAGAGCCATGAATGGAATTATGGGAGGAAGGCTGTGACTGTGATTGTGAATGTGATAATAGGGTACTGTAAATAAATACTTGTATGATGATGATGAAGTATGTTGAATGGGTGTGTGTGGATGAATGGGGGTCCCACCCCATGTGATGTGCTCATTTCCTTCTTTCCACCTCTTTCTCCTTTCATCTCTCTTCTTCTTTTTTCTTTTCATATCTTACATTATTATGGAGTAAAGATCTCCTACAACCCCAATATGACTTTGGGTGTGATACAAAAATAGTTTATGTATTTTTTAGTGATAAAAAAATTATAAAAATTATATTTAGATTGTATATCTTTAATAATATATATTTGTATATTTTTTTTAATAAAAATGATATTTTAGTAAGTCTTATAATTAGTATTCTAAAATAACCACTCTTTTATTTTTAATATTTTTTAAAATATCATTTTTATTAAAAAAAAATACAAATATATGTTATTAAAGTTATACAATCTAAATATAATTTTTATAATTTTTTTTATCACTAAAAAATACCTAAACTATTTTTGTGTCACACCCAAAGTCACATTGAGGGTTGTAGGAGATCTTTACTCATTATTATGCAATTCTCTTTTTTCTTTAAAAAAAACACCTAGGATATTTATAGCTTCATTCTAGTATTTGTTGGCTTTTGAGATTCGTTATTTATATGTGGGAAATATAGTTGCTCATCACTTAGGAGATTAATGTCTTTTGTTATGTTGGATTTCTACTCCTGTCTCTCTGGCGTCAAGTAGTGCAGCGCTAATCTATAATGTATTCCATATTCTCGCATTCACTTTCCGTCCTGGCATCGTCATCTTCCACACGACTGACTTCCTTTGGTGCCTTATTTTGTTTGGATTTTCTCTCCGTTGTTGGTGCATGTTTGTCCTTGTTTTATGATGGTCTAATCGACAGCAATAATTCGATCTCTTAATTTACCAAACAGATGTGCTAAATATCTAGTATGTTTTGAATCATTGCCTAATATAAAATATCACCCTGACAACCAAAAGAACAAAATCTTCAATTATTTTTTTTTTTAAAAAAAGACTAACGTACAAAAAGCCAAAGAATATTATAGCTAAGTTTAAAAACACTATAAATTGTGAATCGCTTATGTTGAAATTATGTGTGTGCATGTGTCAAATCATGCTTCTTCTATGTATATATAATTTACCCAAACTTTATACTATTAAAACTTGCATAAGCTTTATTATTTTGGACTATATATATAGCATGATCTATATATAGGTCACATCCCATTTGGCAATTCGAAACAAGCATATTTAGACAAATTCGATCCAGTCGTACCCAACCAATTCAACTTCAACTCGTTTGGTATAGGTACATTGTATACATGCATGGCAATTTGCATAGATCACTAAGAAATCCACTGTCATATATATTCATATATACCATTCTCATTGACTATACCTATATACTTTTTGGTATATTTTTATAGATCTCATTCACTCACTATAATCTGACTGATGGATCCATTTAAATTTCAAATTAATTAAATAAATACATAATTTAAAATCAATTAATATTACCATAAATAAATGGTTAAACTATGATTTTAATTAGGGTATAGCTAATTAGATTAAAAATTCCGTTAAAAATGTTGAAATGATAGTGTAGTGTTTAGATGTAAATCGGGTTTGTTTGTATGTTTTAGATGTAAACCCGGTTTCTTTATATGTTTGCTAGACAGGCACGTGCCTAGCACGTGATCCCACCGGCTATATAAGCCATCTCCTTCCTCCTAACAAAGCACTTCTTCCGTTTGTTAGATTCAACCGAAAAGATCGAAAGCTTAATTCATTAATTTCATGGCTTCCTTCATCTAGTTTGTTCTATTTTATGCTAAACAAAGGAATTCAATCTTTGTATTCTGAAATGGTATCAGAGCTTGCGATGAAGCTCGTCGCGTAGATCTGCATTCTGTGGAAAAAGAAATCGTTGAAACCTTGATGTACTTTAGGACTGCTAAAGAGGTATGGGTTGGGCTGGCAAATGGTACAGAATTTACCATACCAACCACTTACCAACCACAAACCACCTATTTTGGTAACCACACTTGTGGTAACCACCGTGGTGGTAACCACGTAAATGTGGTACGGTAATGGTAATGAAGTATGAAATACCACCATGGTTACTGAGTATATATATTAGTTTTTACCTTTAAAGCTTTATGTTTTAACTTTTAATTTTTAACTGTTTAAGTTAAAAAATAAAAGTTAAAACTGGATGAGTTGAAGGACATGAAGCAATAGCCAAACTCGGACATTGCAATGATATTATTATGAATGTTTGAACTGTTGGTTTGTATTGGTTTGAACTGGATGAGCTACTGAACTTGGTTTGTACTGTTGGTTTATTTAGTTGTGAACTACTGAACTTTTGTTTTGGTTTGTATTGTTGGTTTATTTGGTTGTGAACTACTGAACTTGGTAGTTTATTTGATTGTGAACTTGTTTGAATTGGCTTGTTTTGTTTGAATTTATATTGAACTTTTAACCGGTGGTAACCATGGTAATATACCGATGGTAACCACAAGTCGTGGTTACCACATATATGGTAACCACGACTTTTGGTTGGTACGTGGTATGAAAGTTTACGTTACCACCAGTTGATGATTGGTACGTGGTAATCACCATTTTTTTGGTGGTTACAGTACCATGCCAACCCTAGGTATGGGATGAGTTGAAAATGTGAGTTGGATCCCCAAATAGCAGTCGTTTGTATCAGGTACAGAAGGAGATGTTCAATATATATTTCTTTAAGTGGTTCTTAATTACTTCGTATTTTTCAATGTTCAAGAAACTTTGGGATGAATATATAGATCTTGTTGAAACTCCTGTTTGCACTGCTTGTGGATCTGTGAATCCAGTATTAAGATCTTTTGTCAATCAGCAAGTTATTTAGTTTCTGGTTGGGTTGCCTGATTCATATAATGGGGTTAGGACTAGCATTTTGTTGATGAAGCCAATTCCTAATATTTCCGATGTTTATCGAATGCTCCTTGATGAGGAGTAGAGCTGGCAAAATCTAACCCGACCCGACTCACCCGAACCCGACCGGGACTCGAAAATCTGGAGTCATTCATAACCCGAACCCGAGACCGAGCCCGATCCGAACCTGACCCGACCTGAAACAGACCTGAACACAGATAAACCCAACCCGACCCAAACGCGACCCGACTCTGAACCCGACCCGACTTTGAAACTGACCCAATTCTCAACCCGACCCGACCCAACCCGACTCGAATGGAAATGGTTATTTAACATCAACATTTTAATACTTGAAAGTTAAATGTTTTTTTTTTATTTTAACACAAGTTTATGATTATACTTTAACGTATAAAACACCAATTATTTTTGTTAATTGTTATCATATGAATAAGAACCCAAGTAAAATCAATAGATAAGCAGATAAGTCAATGAGTCAAGTAAGTCAACAGCCATACATCAAATCAAAACATCGATACATATTACGAGTCAGAAATGCTAAAAGTACGTTCATTAATCGTTGCAGATGATATAGCGTGCAACCCAACAACATATCCTTCCAACAACTACTAACAACCCAACAAAATATCCTTCTCGAAACCAACAACAATCAGCAATACCCCCGCAACAAAAGAAAGTAGCAGAATAGTATAACAGAGTAATAGCCTAATAACAACAACACAAATCTAATTTTATCTATATTATTATATTTTGATAGAATTAATTATTTATATCTAGATTTGTTAAAAACTAATAATACTAATGGAAAAAAACTAATGGGCCAAAAGCTAAAAATGAAATGGGCATTGAAAATGATATGTGCCAATGATATAGTCAAACCACAAATAAGTCCATTTGCAACTTGCTAGTTAAAATAAGGTTAAAACCTATATGTACAATTAATTTGATTTAAAATAAGTCCATTTGCAACTTGACAGTATGAGCAAATATTGGCATTCTTGAGCAAGAAAAGTGATGGAGAGGATAACGACATGGTAGCAAGTACAAAATTTTGCTTTAGTACATTTGGAAATGATCATAGTTGGATAATATATAGTGGAGCAACTCATCACATTTGTCATGTTTTGTCTATGTTTCATTCATATAAGCATTTTACATTGCCCAGCTATATCACTGTGCCAAATGGACAGGAATCTAAGATATGTCAAGTTAGTTTTATCATTTTACATAATCAAATTGTGCTACATAATGTATTACATGTTCTTGAATATGCATATAATTTGCTATTTGTTAGGAAGTTTGTACATGGTCTAAATGCCTATATGTTGTTTCTTCATTCTCAATGTTTGATACATGACCCTTCAATGAACAATCCACATGTGCTTGGTGAAGTGTAAGGGATTGTATCTTAGATCTATGAGGAATACTGTTGACATTCTTGATAAAGATGCTTCTGCTGATCAGTTGTTTCATTTCAATTTTTTGCAAAATCTTGTAAAGACTAAGAAGCACTGATATCATCTTATTTTATGTGATTTTAGGTGTCTCGTGAGTAGGTTTTATGTTTATTAGGTGTCACTTTATATGTGTTTTTATGTGATTTATGTGTTATTTCGAGTATAGAGATCTACACATGGTGTGTGTGAAATTTCAAGTGTTTCGGTGCATATTTTGGAATATCTAAGGAGCCAAGGAAAATGAGCAAGGAATGAGTCATGTTCGAGGATGATCCTTGAAGTCGGAGTATGTCCATAGAGAGCATTCGAGAGACATGAGTCGAGGCAAGAGAGCTTTCAAGTTCAGAATCAAAGAAGCAAGGCGAACTCGGACTCGAAACCTAGAAGTACCGAGTCGAAACAACGAGCAAAGAAGGAAACCCCGAAGTATCGAGTCGATACTTGCAACTATCGACTCGGTACCTATGCCTTTCGAGTGAAATATGGCTTTACAGTAGCCACATATCGACTCGATACTCTGAAGTATCGAGTCGATACTTTTCCTCAGCGCCAGGTCGTCGGGATTATTTGTTCGGTTTTATATTTTCTTGAAGGACTTTTTATTATATTTTATTATTATTTTAGGATTATTTTGAGATTTTTCTTGGAAGAATATAGAGAGAGAATTAGGGTTAGAGAAAGGACGTTAAAATTTTCACGTCAGAAACAATAGTGGCAGACATTGAGAGTTTGAGGCTCTTTCAGAGATTTCCTCTTGAAGGTTTGTTTTGCTGGATTTAAGAATACGTTTTGTTAATCTAGTCGGATATTCTTTCATCATGAATTCTTTGATTGTGTCTGAATCCATGTCTGGCTAGTTTCCTTGTTCTGGGGTCGGGGTGATCCCAACGATGCTGAGATAGACATGTGCGTGATGATTGCCTGAATGAATTCTATTGTTTGTTTGATTCGATCCATGAGTGCTTAGTCCGATTAATCCTATGATTGATTGGAATCCTTTTGATGTTCAATAAGCGCCGGTTGCGAATTGAGATTGGATACATAGACAAAGTTGTCGGAAAACATGGATTGAACTTGAGAATTGTTTATGAGCAATCTATTTAATTCTCTTGAGGATAATAAACTATCGTAGACAACCTAGGTTTGAATTGATTATACGGATCGCGCCTGCGATTGTTTGATCGATTTGCTTGCTAGGATCTAAGTGCTTAGTGAGTCCAATTTGATTGATTAATCTGCAACATGCGCAAGCTGAGTGGTAATTGATTGAAATGGACATAGTTATTGCAACATGCGTAGGCTGAGCGATAATGAATTTAGATAGTTTACCTTCAAATATCTCTTTTTAATTTGTTCAAGCATGAAAATTATATAGTCTATCGAAGATGCATTGTTGTGGTGAACCTTGACTCTGGAATGTTTCGCATCATATATTCTCAAACACTTGCAATTTGTCATTTTTCCTCTTCTTTTCTTTATTCCGTCAAAAATCACTTCCGTTATTCGGCTTAGTAAACTGGTTGAAGTCCTGCAATTGGTATTCACACAGTCCCTGAGATTCGACACTCGATTACTACAATTGACACCGTACGCTTGCGGGGTGTTGGTTTTAGACCGATCAAGTTTTTGGCGCCGTTGCCGGGGACTGTCGATAATATCAGTTGTGTAACAACAATTGGTTTTTCTAAGTCTTTTTGTTATTTTTTATTTGTTTACTTTTGTCTGTGGTTTCAGGTTTCTGCTGTGACTTTTATGCGAAGATCTAGAAGCTCAGGAAATCTCTTACCGTTTGATCCTGAGATTGAACGGACTTTTCGCGCAAGGCTTGCTGCACAAAGAGCCAGGGATCACAAGATGGGAGAGAACTTGAACAACCAGCAGCTGGTTAACAATGCTGTTGCGCCGCAGACTCTGGGGCAACTGATGAACCCCACACAATTTGTTCCTACTCCTGGGGTTGTGTTTCCAGCAATTAACATTAACAACTTTGAGCTGAAGCCCGCCCTCATCAACATGATTGCTCAGAATCAATTTGGAGGTGGTCCTGATGAGAATCCTCACCAGCATTTAACCACTTTTAAGGAGCTGATGAACACGGTGAAGATGCACAATGTTACGGCGGAAGACCTCATGCTGTGAGGTTTCTCATTCTCTTTGCGGGGACGAGCAAAGAATTGGTACAATTCAATCACCGCCAACACTATCACAACATGGTAGATGCTTACTTCTGAGTTTTTGGACAAATTCTTTCCGCCGAGCAAGATTGCTGAGCTGAGGAACAAAATTCACTCTTTTGAGATGCAAGCTGGAGAGAATCTTTATGAAACATGGGAAAGGTTCAAGGACCTCTTGCTTGATTGTCCTCAACATGGAGAGCCAAAAACCAACCTTTTAGAGATCTTTTATAAGGGTCTTAATGATGCTACCAGGGTACTCATTGATTCCTCATCTGGAGGAACCTTTGTGGATAAGACTGCAGACGAAGCTTGGAATTTTCTTGAAAAGACCGCTAAGCATTATGGAAGATACTCATCATCTAGAGGGTCTTTGAATTCGAAAAGGCAAGCTGGGCTGTTTGAGGTAAACACGGAGACATATAGGGATGCCAAGTTTGATGCTCTCTCCTCTGAAGTCAAGAGCATAAAGAAGATGCTTGAAAATGTAATCCCTACAAGGACAGCAACGTCTTCAGTTTCAAAATCTGTAGTACCTTGTCAATGTTGTGGCGCTACCACTCACACCATATCGACATGCGAGTTGTTTGCTTCCCAGAATAGTGACCTGATAGAGGAAGAAGCTAACTATGCTGGAAATTTCAATAGGGGTCAAGGCTACAACAACAACTACAACTATAACCCCCGTGCTAGAGATCATCCAGGCTTCTCCTATGCTAACAATCAGGGAGCTCAAAATCCACCCCCCGGATTCCAGCAGAGGCAACAGGGAAACCAAGCACCAGCTCGAGAGACATCATCACCCAGTGTAGAGGAGATGTTAAAGCAAGTACTGGCCAATCAAAATGCAACAAAAGCCAGGAATCGTGAAGTAGAAGCTAAGACTGAGGCGCGATTCAAGATGCTTGAAACCCAAATGGCTCAACTGGCCCTCAACACTCCTAGACCATCCGGTCACTTGCCAGGAAAGAGTGATGAAAACCCAAAGGGTCATATAGCTGCAGTGACCCTAAGAAGTGGAAAGCAACTGGAGGAAGTGCAGAAGCCTGAGACATCCAAGGCTAAGGAAGTGCAAACATCACACCAACAAGGGGAAGTTAAGGCACCAGAACAGCCAGAGAAGGAGGCGTCATATGTGCCACCACCGCCATTCAAACCGCCTCTTCCATTTCCGCAAAAAAGGAATCAAGCCCTGCTGGAAAAGAAATATGAGAATTTTATGGAGGTTCTCAAGAAACTACATCTGAACATTCCATTCACTGAAGCTTTGAAAGAGATGCCGTCCTATGCGAAATTCCTCAAGGTGATCCTCTCCAACAAAAGGAAGCTCAACGAAGGTGAAGTTGCAACTCTTGGTAAGGAAAGCACGGCATTGATCCAGAACAAGATGCCACCCAAGCTCAAGGATCCAGGTAGTTTCTGTGTCCCTATAACTGTTGGTGACTTCCGTTATAATGCTTTATGTGATTTAGGTGCTAGCGTTAGTGTACTTCCACTATCGATTTTCAAAAAGCTTGATTTTGGCGAACTTAAGCCAACTAAAATGCAACTCTGGATGGCGGACAGGACAGTTGCTCACCCGGAAGGCACCCTGGAGGATATTCCCATTCGATTAGATAAATTCTATGTGCCTATTGATTTTGTTGTTCTTGATATTGATGCTAATTATCCTGTGCCTGTTATACTTGGTAGACCATTTTTAGCTACTGCAGGAACAGAAATTTTTGTCCAGCAAGGAATCCTCGCCTTTAATGTTGGGGATGAGAGAATTGAGTATAATTTTAATAGGACTGTGAAAACCCCTGCTTTTGAGGATGAATATTGCAAGGATGATGAGGTAGATAAGGGGGTGCAAGAGCATATGATGTCGATCATCATAC
This sequence comes from Persicaria maculosa, assembly GCA_963922045.1. Classification (NCBI taxonomy): domain Eukaryota; kingdom Viridiplantae; phylum Streptophyta; class Magnoliopsida; order Caryophyllales; family Polygonaceae; genus Persicaria; species Persicaria maculosa. The sequence goes on from OY998255.1 coordinate 68,037,915, forward strand.
ATGATCCACTTGAAGCTTGCCTAAGCGCTAGCGTCATGACTCGAGACCATGAACCACTCCTAGCTGATGCAATGGATGACTTGGAAGCATCGCCTGAGGCACCCGAGCTCGAAGGAACCCTCCCGGAAAGCTTAGGACTCGAAGCCCAGAAAGTATCGAGTCAGAACCCCCAAGGTATCGAGTCGGAAGAACGGGAATTAGCTCGATACAATGAAAGTACCGAGTCGATACCTACAGGTACCGATTCGATACATTCAAGTACCGAGTCGATACTTTTGTTGCCAGAAGGAAAATCCGAGTCGGCGTTTGCTGCTCCTCCTGCGCTCGATCTGAAACCACTTCCCGCTTCTTTAAGGTACGAATTCCTAGGCCCTAACTCTACATACCCTGTCATTATCAATGCTAATTTGAGTGATATAGAGGTTGAAAAACTTTTATCTGTCATTCGATTACATAGAAAAGCTATAGGGTATTCAATTGATGATTTGAAAGGGATTCCACCTTCTTTGTGCATGCATAGAATTTTCATGGAGGATAATCATAAACCCACTATAGAGCATCAAAGACGACTTAATCCTAACATGAAAGAAGTAGTGCTAAAGGAGGTTCTGAAGTTGTTAGATGCGGGAATAATTTTCCCTATTTCTGATAGTAAGTGGGTTAGTCCTGTTCATGTGGTTCCTAAAAAGGGAGGTATGACTGTTGTTAAAAACCAAAATGATGAGTTAATTCCTACTAGGACTGTAACTGGCTGGAGAATGTGCATTGATTATAGAAAACTGAATACAGCTACTAGAAAAGACCATTTTCCACTTCCCTTTATTGATCAAGTCTTAGAAAAGCTAAGCATTCACACTTTTGCTATCTTGATGGATATAGTGGGTTCTGGCAAATTCCTATTCACCCAGACGACCAAGAAAAGACAACCTTTACTTGCCCTTATGGGACCTTTGCATATAGAAGGATGCCTTTTGGTTTGTGCAATGCACCCGCTACTTTTCAAAGATGCATGATGGCTATATTCTATGACATGATTGAGGATATTATGGAAGTGTTTATGGATGATTTTTCGGTGTATGGTTCTTCCTTTGATGCATGTTTGTCTAACCTGGCTAGAGTTTTAAAAAGGTGTGAAGAGACTAATTTGGTTTTGAATTGGGAAAAATGCCATTTTATGGTGAATGAAGGTATTGTTCTTGGTCACCTAGTTTCTAGTAGAGGAATTGAAGTGGATAAAGCAAAAATTGAAGTGATTGAGAAATTGCCACCTCCAACCTCTATCAAGGGAATTAGGAGTTTCTTAGGTCATGCTGGCTTTTATAGGAGATTCATTCGTGATTTTTCTAAAATTGCTAAGCCATTGACTAACCTTTTAGTGAAGGATGTACCCTTCAACTTTTCCCCAGAGTGTCTTAAGTCTTACCGCAGGTTGAAAGAAGCTTTGGTATCCGCTCCTATCATGCAATCCCCAGATTGGGATCTTCCATTTGAAATCATGTGTAACGCGAGCGATTATGCAGTTGGTGCTGTCCTTGGACAAAGGAAGGATAAAAAGCTTCATGCCATATATTACGCTAGCAAGACTCTAGATGTTGCTCAGATGAACTACACCACCACAGAAAAGGAGCTGCTAGCAGTAGTCTATGCCTTTGAGAAGTTTCGATCATACCTCGTCGGTTCTAAGGTGATTGTTTACACCGACCATGCTGCAGTCCGCTACTTGTTGCAGAAGAAGGATGCCAAACCACGTCTTATTCGATGGATCCTCTTGCTGCAAGAATTCGATTTGGAGATCAAGGATAAGAAAGGAGTGGAGAATTTTGTAGCAGATCATCTGTCTAGACTCCCCTTGGAGCAAATAGAGGAAGTTGATGATTTGAGGCCGATTGATGATTCCTTCCCAGACGATCGCTTATTTCAAGGCAATGTTTCTGCTATATTTGATGTCAATGAGGAACTTCTGAACGTCTCAACAAAGGGGCTTCCATGGTATTCTGATATTGTGAACTATCTTGTTTGCAAGGAAATTCCGCCTGGGCTATCATTCCATCAGAAGAAGAAATTCCTCCATGATGCTAAGCACTATTATTGGGATGAGCCTCTTCTCTTCAAGCAGGGTAGCGATGGAATCTTTAGGAGATGTATTCCAGAGGAAGAAGTTGAGAGCGTTATGCGACACTGTCACACCCTCCCCACAGGAGGGCATGCAAAAGCTTTCAAGACTACTGCAAAGATTCTGCAATCAGGACTCTTTTGGCCCACCATGTTCAAGGATGTGCAAAGGTTTGTGGTGTCTTGTGATGAGTGCCAACGCTCAGGAAACATCTCCAGACGGAATGAAATGCCACTCAATACCATTCTGGAGGTCGAGCTTTTTGATGTTTGGGGAATAGATTTCATGGGTCCTTTTCCCAACTCTGGCGTCTACAGGTATATCTTGGTTGCTTTGGATTATGTTTCTAAGTGGGTAGAAGCCATAGCCACGCCTACCAATGATTCTAAGGTTGTGGCAAAGTTCATGAAGTCCACCATCTTCCCTAGATTTGGAGTTCCGCGAGTGCTCATTAGTGATGGTGGTTCACACTTTATTGAGAGAAGTTTTGAAGCACTTTTGAAGAAGTATGGGGTCAACCATCGAGTAGCTACTCCCTATCATCCTCAGACTAGTGGTCAGGTTGAAGTATCTAACAGGGAGATCAAAAGTATTTTAGAGAAGACAGTCTCTCGAAGTCGGAAGGATTGGGCAAGCAAGCTTGACGATGCATTGTGGGCATATAGGACTGCCTACAAGACTCCTTTAGGCATGTCTCCTTATCGCATAGTTTATGGAAAATCTTGTCATCTTCCGGTTGAATTGGAGCACAAGGCATATTGGGCTATCAAGGCACTGAACTTTGATGCAAAGTCAGCTGGCGAGAAAAGAATGCTTCAACTCCAAGAGCTAGAGGAATTGAGACAAGACGCTTATGAGAATGCCCGGATCTACAAAGAAAGGACCAATAGGTGGCATGATAAGCGCATTGTTCCGAAAGAGCTTGAAGAAGGTGACTTAGTATTGCTCTACAATTCTCGCTTGAAGCTTTTTCCAGGCAAGCTGAAATCTCGTTGGAGTGGCCCATTTGAGGTCCGAAAGATTCATCCCCATGGTGCTGTAACGGTATGGAATGAAAAATGGGGTGAGTTTAAGGTGAATGGGCAGCGCTTAAAGAAGTATTATGATGGGAATCCAGTTGGAAAGGTGGGATTGATCCACCTTATATTACCAAAAGTCTAAATAGTTTCTGAAAGTCAGGCTGACGACTAAAAACCAAGCGCTTATTGGGAGGCAACCCAGGTATGTTTTCTTTCTTTCTTTCATTTTTGTTACTCTAGAATAGATTTTTATTTATTAATCTCCTAGCTAATATTTCTTCATAAAAAAAAAGAAAAAAAAAATTTCAGCCCTTCGTATTTTGAATTTTCTAGTTTAGTTTTTTTTAGTTTATTTTAGAATGGCTGGTTTTTATTTTTATTTTATTTTATTTTATTTCTTTTCTCTCTTTATTTTTCGAAAAAAAAAAATAAGGCTGAAATTGAACAAGAGGAGACAGCTCTCTCTCCTCAAACATATCGACCCGACTTCAAGCAGACTAAGCCTTCCCTTCTTCCTCCTCTTCATTCGCTCCCTCTACCTCTCTGTGAGCCGCCGCACTGCTCACATCAGCCACCAGCGCCGCCCACCAGCAGCCGCCAGTGCCGAACGCAGCAGCCACCGGCGCAGACCACCGCCGCCTCTATGCGCCGCCTCTCTGCCCCACTGTTCACGCAGCCACCAAACCCTTTTACCCCCAAATCTTATCTAAACCCCTAATTGCAATCGGATCTAAAGATTTGTGGTATGTTCCCTCTCATTCATTCTCTTCTTTATCTAATTGTTGTCTTTTGGTTGAAATTTTGTTGAGAATGTTTGAGATATTTAGGGTTTGGGTTATTGAAGGTGAGTTGAAGGTTTAAGGGAAGATTGAAAATTTTGCTTTGTTGAGAAGCTTATTGAGTAAATTTCTGAAAATTGATTGTTCCTGAATACCTATGAGGATGTTATTGTGTGCTTGGAATGATAAGTTGAAGAAATTTCTTGATTTGGTGCTTTGAGAAATTGATTGATAGTGGAAGTGGGTATGAGTATGTCAAATTTTTTTGTTGAGCTATTATATAGTTTCCCCTTTCATAATACATGCTGAAATTTTATTCTTCACTATTGAGATGGGGACCTATGATGTAGGGTCATCGTGCTTTATTGCGCTATTTTGTCGAATGGCTATTAATTTAAGTATGGGGTTACTCTTTGTGGTTACTGTCTTTGTTGGAGCATCACTCGCTATATGATTGACTACGTTTACTTAAGTGATGGTTTAACCCCTAGCTCATCGACATATTTGTTTGTTCTCTTGGTTTTTTGTGTGGTTGTTTGGTGGAGGTCATAATGAGTAGGAGAAGCAAACACGCAGGAGCATCCTCTTCATCCCAATCTCGGCTTGATAGGGTGGTGTTCGACTCCATCGAGCATCGAGAGAGGTTCGATCTGTTCAAGGATGCCCGCCATTATGGACCTAAGTACTATTATCAGAGCGATATGCAGACCATTAATTGCCATGCAGAGATCGAGAGGTTATGTGCTCATGGGGGAATTTCCCCTCTCATCATCATGGACCTTCCGGCATACCCAGCTCTCACTAAGGAGTTCCTGAGCAGCTTCTCGCTGGAGGCTGATTCCAGCACATTAGAAGGCAATATGACATTCAGATTGGGCAATGTTGCGAGATCATTGACCATTCAATGAGATCCTAGGATTCGATTCAAATGTGAGTCCGTCGCTTGTATCATCCGCTGAACTACATAGATTCTGGTACAGGATGACTGGAAAGGGCCAGTTCCTAGGAAGCAAGTCCTCCAGCGCTGACATCATTAACCCTTGCTTCCGTATCATCCATCAACTCCTGGGCTGGACTATCTTTGCTCGTCATGAGCAGAACAAGGTGAAGACTAGCGAGCTTAGGATTCTTGAGAGCCTTATGAGTGGGCGACCCATCAACATTGGCTTCGAGTTGGCAAGTCACCTCTTCTACTTCGCCAGGAACCCGTCTAATCATCTCGTTGTAGGAGGTATGATTGCAGCCCTTGCTGTTCGTTTTCGGGTTGATCTAAATCGATACACACATATTGCTTCTGGTTGGGTAGACATTGCCCATTTGACTGCCCAGAGGATGATTAAGATCATCAATTCTGTGCCCCACCTCGCCCTGAAGACTGGGGATCGTCGCTATTGTGAGTTCAACCCCTAGCACATGTGTATCTTAGAGCGTCGGAACTGGTTTGAAAGCTGGACTGGTCAGCCGGTCCCGTTGATTGAGGGTATGGAGTATGAGGAATCTAGCGATGATGAGGTGGGTGCTGAAGCAAACGCAGCTGATAGACATCACTCAGACGGCCAGACTGCGATGGATACAGATGATTGGCACCAGCCTACATATACACCCTTCCAGCGGGCCGACGAGTTTCGGACATTGAGGGAGGACATGTCTGATTTATCCACCAGAGTGGACTCTTTGGCGCTTACTCACGAGCAGATACAGCAGCAGCAATTCGGTATTCTGAACCGGTTGACTGCGATTGAGCAGCAGAATACCCAATCCTTTCAGTTGCAGCAGCAGATATGGGAGCACCTGACGGGCCATCCCTATCAGCCACCACCACACCAGTAGTTCTATGTGAGTCTCTCTTACCCTTTATTTCTTATTCTACATTGGGACAATGTAGGTTTTAAGTATGGGGTGGGATATTTATGTGAGTATATGTTTATATATTTGTCTTTTATGTTTCAGGGGCTTGACAGTCCTGATGTTGAAGCCTATCTGAAGACTATTTGAATTCCTGTTGTTCTTGAGTCTTTTTATTTGGAGTCGATGTTCTAAGAATTAGTGTTAGGAGTTCTATGTTAAGTCGTTATGGTTGTTTCGAGTGCTTATATGGATGATTGATGTACCCTAAATATGTTAAATACCACAATGATGGAGTAGTTGCCTACGATGCTAACATTCGCCTTATATTTTTATGTCATTATCTTTTGATAATTTGCCTAGCATGGAGTTATTTGTTAAGACAAGCATGACTTAGCCCCTAAACAAAAGCCTTATGAGATTTGAACCTAAATGACTAATGTTTATATGGGTCCTCTCATTCTTTTTCATGTGTGAAACTCACTTTTGTTGCTATCTTCAGAACTTGCTTTAGACTCTTATTTGAGGCTGCATTATACAATTTGTGTACATGACACTAAAATGATTGAGGCATTGATTTCATTAGCCATTTCCTCCTCTCTTTACCTGCCTTTTACATGATCCCCTTGCTTGAAACCCCTTTGAGCCTATAGCCTATTCTTTGGAACTCCACAAAATTATCCAAGCCATATTATTTAAGCCTTTTTACCTGTTCGGGAAATTGGTCTGATTTTATTGAATGGTTGTGATGATGAAGTGGCTAAAAGCCAAGTATGGGATGGAGATCATTGGTGTCACGTATTTGATATATTTTGCTTTGAATGATATATGCAATGTTGTAGAAATTCCTTGGGACAGGAGGAGGATAAAATTCACTCCTGGGTAAAAGTCAAGAAGAAAAAAATACGGTTAGTAACCGATCCTGCTTGTGGAGGATAAAATTCACACAAGGAGGAAAATATATAGGTGAGGTGGCTGAGACACTTAGTAACCGGGTGCATTCATCACAAATGTTTGTATTCGCGCAAAACAGTGTTGAAGCTAGAGAGAAAAGAAAAGAGTGAAAAAATGAAAGAAAAGGGTCGATTGAAATCCGAAGTGCTTAATTGAGATTGCATTATTTGTGATGGAGTTGGTGTGATTTGGTTTGGTTTGTGAAGTTGTTGGCATTGGTGTTTTACTGGTTGCTCTTTGGCATGCCTTTTTCCCGGATTTTTGCACCACATAGCCTAAATATTTCCATACCTTATTTTCCTTTACCTTAGCCTCATTACAACCTTTACAAAAGTCCTCATGATTTTTGTTGTGTGCATGATCTCAAGCGGTGGAGATGTAGAACGTTGGGCAAGCCTATGGTATAGATAAGCACAATCGTTGAGACCGAGCGTAAATTTCATCCCTTATACACATTTGAGTGAGAGTTATTCACATAAAACATCCATGTGAGGTTTGGGGCTTTTTGCTTTGTTTTCGGTAATGAGGAAACATGCTATGATGACATTTGTCTTGAGATTTTGATTGCATTATTATCTTCAAAGGGGGCTTGAATAAGTTGAGGCAAATATTTTATCTTGCACTTGTGGTTTGTTCTAATTAGTCTTGCTTGGGGACAAGCAAGGTCTAAGTATGGGGTATTTTGATATCATCTTATTTTATGTGATTTTAGGTGTCTCGTGAGTAGGTTTTATGTTTATTAGGTGTCACTTTATATGTGTTTTTATGTGATTTATGTGTTATTTCGAGTATAGAGATCTACACATGGTATGTGTGAAATTTCAGGTGTTTCGGTGCATATTTTGGAATATCTAACGAGCCAAGGAAAATGAGCAAGGAATGAGTCATGTTCGAGGATGATCCTTGAAGTTGGAGTATGTCCATAGAGAGCATTCGAGAGACATGAGTCGAGGCAAGAGAGCTTTCAAGTTCAGAATCAAAGAAGCAAGGCGAACTCGGACTCGAAACCTAGAAGTACCGAGTCAAAACAACGAGCAAAGAAGGAAACCCCGAAGTATCGAGTCGATACTTGCAACTATCGACTCGGTACCTATGCCTTTCGAGTGAAATATGGCTTTACAGTAGCCACATATCGACTCGATACTCTGAAGTATCGAGTCGATACTTTTCCTCAGCGCCAGGTCGTCGGGATTATTTGTTCGGTTTTATATTTTGTTGAAGGCCTTTTTATTATATTTTATTATTATTTTAGGATTATTTTGAGATTTTTCTTGGAAGAATATAGAGAGAGAATTAGGGTTAGAGAAAGGACGTTAAAATTTTCACGTCAGAAACGATAGTGGCAAACATTGAGAGTTTGAGGCTCTTTCAGAGATTTCCTCTTGAAGGTTTGTTTTGCTGGATTTAAGAATACATTTTGTTAATCTAGTCGGATATTCTTTCATCATGAATTCTTTGATTGTGTCTGAATCCATGTCTGGCTAGTTTCCTTGTTCTAGGGTCGGGGTGATCCCAACGATGCTGAGATAGACATGTGCGTGATGATTGCCTGAATGAATTCTATTGTTTGTTTGATTCGATCCATGAGTGCTTAGTCCGATTAATCCTATGATTGATTGGAATCCTTTTGATGTTCAATAAGCGCCGGCTGCGAATTGAGATTGGATACATAGACAAAGTTGTCGGAAAACATGGATTGAACTTGAGAATTGTTTATGAGCAATCTATTTAATTCTCTTGAGGATAATAAATTATCGTAGACAACCTAGGTTTGAATTGATTATACGGATCGCGCCTGCGATTGTTTGATCGATTTGCTTGCTAGGATCTAAGTGCTTAATGAGTCCAATTTGATTGATTAATCTGCAACATGCGCAAGCTGAGTGGTAATTGATTGAAATGGACATAGTTATTGCAACATGCGTAGGCTGAGCGATAATGAATTTAGATAGTTTACCTTCAAATATCTCTTTTTAATTTGTTCAAGCATGAAAATTATATAGTCTATCGAATATGCATTGTTGTGGTGAACCTTGACTCTGGAATGTTTCGCATCATATATTCTCAAACACTTGCAATTTGTCATTTTTCCTCTTCTTTTCTTTATTCCGTCAAAAATCACTTCCGTTATTCGGCTTAGTAAACTGGTTGAAGTCCTGCAATTGGTATTCACACAGTCCCTGAGATTCGACACTCGATTACTACAATTGACACCGTACGCTTGCGGGGTGTTGGTTTTAGACTGATCAAGCACCATGTCTGTAAGGTTTGTCCTAAGGCGAGATAGCACAAGTGTTCTTATCCTGACAGTTCAATAAAATCCTTGGCATGTTTTGAGCTACTTCATGTTGATATATAGGGACCTTATATAGTTCATACTCAGGTTTCAAATATTTCTGGACTATCATGGATGATTTTTCTAGAGCTACATGGACTCGTTTAATTGTTGCTAAGAGCAATGCTTTTACTGTTTTGAGATCTTTTATTGTGTTTGTAACTAACCGGCTTAATGCAAAGGTAAAGATCATTAGATCTGATAATGGTATGGAGTTTTGTAGCAATGAAGCTCAACCGTTCTACCTTCAAAATGGTTTGCTACATTGATAATGCATATCTTAAATAGGCATTATAGGCTTTTTTAGGCTAGTTAGGTTGCATTTAGTTCTTAATTTGTAGTTAAATTGCATCTTTTGATTATTGTGGAAGAATTCGGATTCTGCGCAAATTTGTGGTTATTTTGCAGAGTTGAATCTGAATACCATTGAGAGATGCAATGACATTGGAGTGGAATACAAGAAGCAAGGAATGAAGAGAAGAAACAAGATATTGGAGTTGTTCCCGACTTCTGGCAGCGAGAGATGCAGTGGGATGAATGCAACGGGTGCAGCAAGCATGTCGCGGCCGACGCAAGGAGCTGGAGTGGCGAGTTGGAAAGGACACGCGTGCAGTGGCCGCAACATGGGTGCTGCGGCCACCGCATTAAACATCAGAGTGCCGCGTTTTGATTAATTAAAACCCTAGTGTTTGTTATTTCGTTTCTGGACGGCTTTGACTTTTTAAGGTCGATTTTAGTTAAGTTTTCAATTCACTTCTATTATATTCCACGTTCTATCAGACAATTAGAGATTGAGCGATGTTTTCCATGAGGAACTAAACTCATCTGTTCTGCCTACGATTTGAAGCTTTATTTGGATTGATGATGGGTTTCTAATTCTCGTTCCTCAATTCCGCTATTGAATGCTTCAACTTCTTTGTGCTTGAATGTTTGATTGTTTTATTCTATCTTGCCAGATCAACTTGGTAGAATTAATTCAATTGCTATAGTTTTGTAAATTCCTGGTTGTGAACTTAACGTGAGTAGCAAACTTGTTCCTTTAGGGTTGGTTGAACTAATTGAATGAGTAGGAAATTGGATGTGTTGTTAAATCCCTCTTTAGGGACTGCAAATTATACCTTGGTTAATCTCTGAACTTAAAGCTATCAATTGGGTTAAATCCTTCTTTAGGAACTGCTCAATTGATAAGGGTTTTTAGGACTGGTTGGACTAGTAACTATATATATTAGGTTGGGACAAGGGCATTCATAGGAAACCAAAAAGGACGAGAAGAAGTTACAAGGATCGTTTCAACCAAATAAACTGAAAAATTGTAGGTAGAACTACTTCTCATAATTGTTTGAATCAAAACCATTTACTTTTGCTTTTGTCAATCCACTTTGATTAAAGGCGGATCTTTACACTCACAAAAAAAAACCCTCTTTGGTTACTTAATTGGCATTTAAATCATACTTGAACAACAAATTTCCCTGTGGATCAGCCTCTTACTTACTATACTAGTTATAGGTTTGAGATTTAGTTTGTCGGGATCATGACGAGAGGGTTTCTCGACCAAATAAATTTGTAGTCAAGACCCCGCTATAGGATAGTGGAGTCAGGTTCGTCCTCAGGAGAGAAGTCAGCGGTTCTAGGTTTAGTGTGTTTTGGGGTTCAGGGATAGCGGGAAGAGGTGGGGAGGTTGTTGTCGATGTCGACTAAGACTTGGTCGATGTCAAGGGAATGATAGAAGAAGAGGTGGTCGGTGTCGGGTAACTTTGCAGGATAAAAATAATGAAATAAAATAAATAAAGATGCAAACTTCCAAGGTTAGGGATCACCACAACAATAAACATATGCGCAGATCATAAATCACATAAAGATGCATGCTTTATATCAAATAACTTTCGTTATTAACAAATAGGAATATAGAGGCTTTCGCATAAACCCTAAGTGTTACTACCTTTTCTTAATTAGGATCAACCAACTTTCGCAAGCAAAGCCTAATTACTATCCAAATTCATAATTAATTCACTTTCGCTTCATAATTGCAAATAAGGAATTGTCCTCGACTGTCGCAAAGGATTAAGCACATAGGTAGATGATAATAAAGACATATAAAATCATGAATTCATAAATCAAACAAACATATCGATGTTGGGATCACCCCAACCCTAGAAGAAGGAAATTAGAAACAAAACATAATAAAAGAAATTAACTTTAACATAAAATAAACTAAAACTTACAAAGCCTTCCAAACGTTCCTCCTCTCTCTCCTCTCTCGCCTCCTCTCTCTCTCTCTCTCTCTCTCTCTCTCTCTCCTTGCGCCCGAAGACGGCTTTGCTTGAATGAATGAAAATCAGCCCCCTAGGGCTTTATTTATAGTCTTCTAATCCTTGCTATTCAAGGATAGAATATCTCTATCTATATCTAAAATTATATCTAAAACTTTAAAAGATAAATAAAAGCAATTTAGGAATTAAATCTAAAAGGAAAAGATAAATCTAAATAGGTAAGATGTCTTCATGTTGATAGGTGTTCCTTCCATAGATAGAACTTGATAGATCTCAGCCAACTCGACTTCCTTAGGCTCCAAGGACTCCCAATTCGACAAGGATTGCTCAAAGCGCGTAACGCGGCTTCGGACGCGGCTCCTTGATCTCGACCAGGGCTACTCGAGATCGAGTAGGATTCGTCGTCTGGCTGGCTTGGTCGGGTGGCTCTGCTCGACATGACTCGGATCTGGTGGTTCTGGCTCCGCGATCTCGACCAAGGGTACTCGAGATCGAGTAGAGTGCGGTCGAGGATGACTCAGACTGATGTTGTCGAGGACTCCTCCTCGACATGGGCTCGGACTGGCGCAGGGTGGCTCCTCGATCTCGACAAGGCCTCCTCGACATCGAGTAGGATTCCGGGAGTCGGGTTGTCTCTGACTCAGTGTCCTCGATCAGCTCTGCTCGACCAGGTCTGCTCGACAAAGTTGGTCGATATCGAGTAAGGTGTACTCGATATCGAGTACACTTGGCTTCAGCTTTCTGCTCTGTTCTTGAAACGCACTTTCCCGAGTCCTCGTTTGTCGGATTGACGCATATGACCATGCGTTGGAAAGCTCTTTCCGAGGGCTACAACTTTCATGAAGACATCAAAGCTTGATTCCGAATGATGAATACCGAAAAATGGCCTTTTCTCTAGCTGCACCATTCTTAGCTTCTCCATGAGTTTCCTTTAAGCTCCAAAGTGCGTCCGATTTCTGCGAAATATAACCAAAACTTGTGTAGACCTCCATATATTGCAAATAAGTGTAAACTAGACAGATTCTGTACTATCTTAGCCCAAATGAATGAAATGTATGCAGAAATCGATATAAAAGTTACTGTAAAACATGACGAATTAGGCTCACATCAAACACCCCATACTTAAGCTTGCTTGTCCTCAAGCAATACTTTTAATTGTCATTCAGGGGAAGAAATCAAAACTCTCAACATATTAGATTCATTCTCATATATCCCTGCAATCAATTACCATCCTCGAAAAGGTACTAGTGTCACAAATCCATGCATGTGCAAATATACAAAAGCAACATCTACTCACAAAAGGAGGGTTATGCAAAACATTCATTCGTGACAAAGCATTAATAATCAAGAGGACTTTAATTAAGCTCATGAAGGAGTAGATTGGTAAAAGTCTAAAATGTGGGCAATTTCTGGCAATGCGGTGCTAATGATCCGGGGAAATGGAGTATTTCCAAACTTGAGTTTCCACATTCCTTTTCATAAGATTCATCACCTTTCATATTACTTTTCTCAATAATAATGTTTTTACCTCTCTGACCTCAGCACTGCCTTCTCGCGAGTCGCAAACATGGGTGTCATGAATGGCCCCGGATACTTAGTGCGTCGGACTCCTCACCTGGTGTCCCATCTCGCCAAACTATTATCTCAGCGAGCAGGGTCGATCTTTGATCGGATTTTCTTTCACTCATTAAAATTTCCATATTTTTCAAACATTTTCAAACATTCATTCGTGACAAAGCATTAATAATCAAGAGGACTTTAATTAAGCTCATGAAGGAGTAGATTGGTAAAAGTCTAAAAGGTGGGCAATTTCTGGCAATGTGGTGCTAATGATCCGGGGAAATGGAGTATTTCCAAACTTGAGTTTCCACATTCCTTTTCATAAGATTCATCACCTTTCATATTGCTTTTTTCAATAATAATGTTTTTACCTCTCTGACCTCAGCACTGCCTTCTCGCGAGTCGCAAACATGGGTGTCATGAATGGCCCCGGATACTTAGTGCGTCGGACTCCTCACCTGGTGTCCCATCTCGCCAAACTATTATCTCAGCGAGCAGGGTCGATCTTTGATCGGATTTTCTTTCACTCATTAAATTTTCCATATTTTTCAAACATTTTCCCGCCAAACTCCAATAATGATAATAACAACACAACAACCATATAACATCTCCATAATGTAACATCATTCTCAACATAATCCCCGGATAAGGGAAAGAATGGCAAATATTTAGATCATGTGGAGCAATATTTGAAATAAGGCATATTATGGCTTTTGTGATGCATAAGCATAGGTAAGGCTAGGATTATAACAATATGAGCATTATATGGAAATATAAAGTCCTCCATCATCTTATCATGCAACATGTCAAAAGCAACTTCAAATTTTACCTCCTTTCATGGTTTTCAAGAAATAATGCACTTCATTGTGACTTCCCTTTACTAGGCAATTTCATGCTATATCTCTAATGAATCCAATTTTGCATCTTTGAGTTCAATATAAGCTTCCATGACATTAATCAAAATTTTCAATGGGGGTCATTTTTCTAAATTTTGGAAATCATGCATGTAAGCACATAAATCAATAATGAATTCCAAAATAGCCATGTATAAGAAATAAACTTTAAATATGCACACATAATGTCAAATATGGCAAATATGCATAAAGTAAGCCCTTCCCCCACCCCATACTTAAACATTACAGTGTCCTCACTGTATAAAAACAAGGGTAAAGAAAGAAACTCACTAGACAGATGTGCAGGGCTTCATAATATCGAGTTAAAATGCCTGAGCCAAGTCCGTTTTTAGCTTGCATCTATCCATGGACCTGAAAAGTGTAGAAGACATATACCCACAATAGAAAAACTAAAAGTTCCAAAAACAAAAACAAACAAAAGCAACAAAGTCTCAAAAGTCCAAAAATAAATGTCTATATACAAGCTCTAGATTTTATAGTCGCTAGGCCGACTTCTCCATTAAGCATTAGCCTGGCTCATCTTTGTCCGGAGGTATAGGTGGATCTGGTGGTTCCTCCGGTGGTGGGAAGCGTGGGATGTCATCCGGGGGCATCATGTGAAGAAGTTTAAACCTCCCCGAGTGAACGTTCCATGGCTTCACCCATTCATCTTCCTGGGCTCCAGCTGGCATGCATAAAGGAAGATATAAAGAAAATATACATACCTCATCATCATACCTCTTCCGCTTCATAGGTTGACTTGGTTGTGCGTCTCCACCACAGCAAAACGGTGGAGTGGGAAAAGATATTTCAACCTCATCATGTGGAGCTTCATGCCACTTTGCTAGGACCCCATACTTGAATATGAACATCGGTTGCTCAAAATCATCGGGGATAGCCTTCACCTTGTAAGGTAAAAGCGATCTTGGAATGCCCTGGTCAACAATGTCCAACTTCTTCTCTTCTAGTGCTATTTCGCCTTGGGATCCTTCATATGATTCATCAACAATAGGTAGCAAAGTAGGAATGAAATTCGAGGAAGGATATACCTGATTGTCGACATTGAGTGGGTCAATTGGCTCGTCGAGAGGAGGGCATGGTCCTTTAGACTGAATGGAAGCCTCAAGTCTTCGGATTTCGTCTTCCAGCCGAGTTATTTCCCTTAATCGTGACTCCTCCACTGCGATCCTATTTCTCCGTCTCAAATCTTGATACCATTCTTCCCATGCAGGATTCCCTTCGACAAAGTCTTCCATCTTTGTACCTAAGCTTTGAAATCACAATCAAGAACACAAATTAGTGGCAAAAGCTTGGCACCCAGTTGGTACCGGTGAGGTAGGTGGTGGTAGGGTATGTGATAGGGTAAGAAAAAGGGATGGGCTTTTCTGAACCTTTAAACACAATTAAACTAGGCGCGATTGATATCTCCCCGGCAACGGCGCCAATTTGACGAGAGGGTTTCTCGACCAAATAAATTTGTAGTCAAGACCCCGCTATAGGATAGTGGAGTCAGGTTCGTCCTCAGGAGAGAAGTCAGCGGTTCTAGGTTTAGTGTGTTTTGGGGTTCAGGGATAGCGGGAAGAGGTGGGGAGGTTGTTGTCGATGTCGACTAAGACTTGGTCGATGTCAAGGGAATGATAGAAGAAGAGGTGGTCGGTGTCGGGTAACTTTGCAGGATAAAAATAATGAAATAAAATAAATAAAGATGCAAACTTCCAAGGTTAGGGATCACCACAACAATAAACATATGCGCAGATCATAAATCACATAAAGATGCATTCTTTATATCAAATAACTTTCGTTATTAACAAATAGGAATATAGAGGCTTTCGCATAAACCCTAAGTGTTACTACCTTTTCTTAATTAGGATCAACCAACTTTCGCAAGCAAAGCCTAATTACTATCCAAATTCATAATTAATTCACTTTCGCTTCATAATTGCAAATAAGGAATTGTCCTCGACTGTCGCAAAGGATTAAGCACATAGGTAGATGATAATAAAGACATACAAAATCATGAATTCATAAATCAAACAAACATATCGATGTTGGGATCACCCCAACCCTAGAAGAAGGAAATTAGAAACAAAACATAATAAAAGAAATTAACTTTAACATAAAATAAACTAAAACTTACAAAGCCTTCCAAACATTCCTCCTCTCTCTCCTCTCTCGCCTCCTCTCTCTCTCTCTCTCTCTCTCTCTCTCTCTCTCTCTCTCTCTCTCTCTCTCTCTCTCTCCTTGCGCCCGAAGACGGCTTCGCTTGAATGAATGAAAATCAGCCCCCTAGGGCTTTATTTATAGCCTTCTAATCCTTGCTATTCAAGGATAGAATATCTCTATCTATATCTAAAATTATATCTAAAACTTTAAAAGATAAATAAAAGCAATTTAGGAATTAAATCTAAAAGGAAAAGATAAATCTAAATAGGTAAGATGTCTTCATGTTGATAGGTCTTCCTTCCATAGATAGAACTTGATAGATCTCGGCCAACTCGACTTCCTTAGGCTCCAAGGACTCCCAATTCGACAAGGATTGCTCAAAGCGCGTAACGCGGCTTCGGACGCGGCTCGTCGATCTCGACCAGGGCTACTCGAGATCGAGTAGGATTCGTTGTCTGGCTGGCTTGGTCGAGTGGCTCTGCTCGACATGGCTCGGATCTGGTGGTTCTGGCTCCTCGATCTCGACCAAGGGTACTCGAGATCGAGTAGAGTGCGGTCGAGGATGACTCGGACTGATGTTGTCGAGGACTCCTCCTCGGCATGGGCTCGGACTGGCGCAGGGTGGCTTCTCGATCTCGACAAGTCCTCCTCGACATCGAGTAGGATTCCGGGAGTCGGGTTGTCTCTGAATCAGTGTCCTCGATCAGCTCTGCTCGACCAGGTCTGCTCGACAAAGTTGGTCGATATCGAGTAAGGTGTACTCGATATCGAGTACACTTGGCTTCAGCTTTCTGCTCTGTTCTTGAAACGCACTTTCCCGAGTCCTTGTTTGTCGGATTGACGCATATGACCATGCGTTGGAAAGCTCTTTCCGAGGGCTATAACTTTCATGAAGACATCAAAGCTTGATTCCGAATGATGAATACCGAAAAATGGCCTTTTCTCTAGCTGCACCATTCTTAGCTTCTCCATGAGTTTCCTTTAAGCTCCAAAGTGCGTCCGATTTCTGCGAAATATAACCAAAACTTGTGTAGACCTCCATATATTGCACATAAGTGTAAACTACACAGATTCTGTACTATCTTAGCCCAAATGAATGAAATGTATGCAGAAATCGATATAAAAGTTACTGTAAAACATGGCGAATTAGGCTCACATCAAATCAATGTTGTGAGCTGAATCTGCCATGTTTTACAGTAACTTTTATATCGTTTTCTGCATACATTTCATGCATTTGGGCTAAGATAATACAGAATCTATGTAGTTTATGCTTATTTGCCAAATTATGGAATCTACACCAGTTTCTGTTTAATTTCGCAGAATTCGAGACAAATTACAACAGTTCTAAGAAAGGTTGGAAAAGCTCGGAAATCAACTACAGAAGTCCAAGGTCAAGAAGCAGCGGAACCAGGACGAATCAAGCCGGAGCCCAGCTTTACTCGATCTCGAATTACCTTACTCGATCTCGACAAAGGTGTCCGAGCTAAGCCTGGTCGAGCAGAGCATGATCGAGAAACTGAGAGCCAGCAGCAACCCGACTCCGGAGACTTACTCGACCTTGAGTACACTAGTCGAGATCGACAAACCCTGATGCCATGTCCGGAGTCGAGGAGATGTGCCAAGTCGAGAAGCCAAGGACCCGGAGACGCCGAGCACACTTTACTCGATCTCGACAAAAGTTCCTCAACAACACCAGGCCACACAGAGCCAATACCGAGGAGAAGTTCCTCGACAACACCAGGCCACACAGAAGTCGACATGGTTACTCGATATCGAGGACCTTTGTCGATATCGAGGACGCCATCAGCGCCTGTCCGAGCTTGATCGAGCACCAGCAACCCGAGATGCCCAGCGAAGCCGAAGTCGACGCCACTCTTACTCAATCTCGAGTAGAGTTTGTCGAGATCGAGGAAACCGTGTCCGAAGCCACGTTACGCGGTTTGCTGTCCTACGCGGTTTGGGAGTCCTTGGAGCCGAAGGAATCCGAGTCTGGCCGAGATCTATCAATATCTATCTATGGAGAGAAGACCTATCAACACAAGAAGAGATTTACCTATTTTAGATAGAATTTCCTTTTAGATTTAATTCCTTAATTACATTTATTTATCATTAAGCTTTTAGATATAGATTTAGATAAAGATAGAGATATTCTATCCTTGAATAGCAAGGAGTAGAAGACTATAAATAAAGCCCATGGGGTTGATTTTAGGATTAATTCAATTTCAGAGACAATTAGTTACATAGAGAGAGAAGGAGAAGAGGTTGTAAGTTTGAGTTTATTTAATGCAAGTTAGTTCTTTTTCATCAAAGATGTCTGCTATTGCGATGAAGAGCGAGTAGTCCACCCACTTCTAGGGTCGGGGTGAGCCCGACGGTGGCCATGTGAGATGATGCGGTAAAGGTACAATCTTTTTATGCAATTCGTCTTCTATCCCTATGAGCATGATTCTTTTGCGAGAGTTGAAGGTGATCCTTGTTTGTGTTATTGAAGCGAAAGTGATCTTAATGCAACTTGGGTTAATTATGTGAAAAGGGTTAGTAACAATTAGGGTTTAGGCGAAAGCCTCTATATTCCTATTTGTTAATAACGAAAGTTATTTGATGGAAAGCATGATCTTTTATGCCTTTATGTGTTACTTTGCATGGTTATCGTTGTGGTGTTGATACCCTGGCTTTGGAAGTATTTCAGTTTATTGATTTTATTCACCAAAATCTGAGTTCTGTGTTCGAGAATTTGCAATTTACAGTCTCTGTCTTTGCTTTATTTTCTGCTTTGCTTTTGTTTCTGCTTTGCTTTGTTATTTCTGTCTTTCTGCTATTCTGTCTGTGAGATTTACAGCTACCTGAGATCCGCTGACACGCTTCCTCGTGGATCGATCCTGACTTCCCACTACTGCATAGGGAGGGAGTCTTGTAATCATTTGCAAGGGACGGAATCTGGTTTGCTTTGATTTATTTTTATTTTATTTGCATACTCGCTTTCCTCCTACAACAATCAACGACAAGTTTTCCTCCAGTCATACATCAAACTACTTGTGCTCATACTCCTCAACAAAATGGAGTTGTGGAGAGAAAGCATAAACATTTATTAGAGACTACTCGAGCTCTCCTATTTCGGTCTGATCTTCTAATTCAATATTGAGGAGAATGTATCTTGACTGCAACTTATTTGATAAACAAATTTCCTCTATCATCTATTCAATTAAGAACTCTTTATGAAATTTTATTTCATAAGAATCGTGATTATGATATGCTAAGATCTTTTGGTTGCTTGTGTTTTGTAAGTACGTACTGATAAAAGCAACAGGTCTAAGTTTGATTCAAGGAGCTCTCCTTGCATTTTTGTGGGATATCCTCATGGTACAAAAGGCTATAAAGTCGTGGATCTGAAATCTCACATGATCTTTATATATATCTAGAGATGTTCAGTTTCGTGAGCTTCAATTTCCTTTGCATAAAATTGGATTTGATCAAGGCATTCCTCTTCCTAATGTTATACCTGACAGTCCTGAATCCATATTTTTTGCCTAATAGTGAGATTATTGAAGAAAATGTTGCTTATAATTATTCTTCTAATAGCATTGACAACTTTGTGTCTAATGATTCTTCTTCTAGCAGTGGTTCATCACACAATCACTCCTTGAACAACAATCACAGTTCTGACCGTGTGGAGCATGTTCAACCCATGGCTAGAAGATCTTCCAGAGTTCCTAGACAACCAACTCATTTACAAGACTACATATGTACATTTGGTTCAAATTGTGAGCTATTTCCTTTATTATCTGGTTTTACAGATTCCTTCTTAACTATTCATAATTCTCAATTTATGTGCAATTCAGTTTCTGTTCAAAGTTCAAATGATTTGGTTGAACCTAAAACTTTTTCTAAAGCTTTTAAGAATCCAGAATGGATTGAAGCTATGGATAAGGATCGAGATAGATGCAAGCTATGGATAATTAAGGAGATAGTGTAGTGTAAGTTTAGATGTGTAAACTAGGTTTGTTTGTATGTTTTATATGTAAACCCGGTTTCTTTATATGTTTGTAAGAGAGGCACGTGGCTAGCACGTGATCCCACCGGCTATATAAGCCATCTCCTTCTAATAGAGCACATCTTCAGTTTGTTACATTCAACCGAAAAGACCAAAAGCTTAATTCATTGTTTTCATGGCTTCCTTCATCTAGTCTGTTCTATTTTCTGCTAAACAAAGGAATTCAATCTTTGAATTCTGAAAGAAATTGTGATCTGTAAATTAATTACTGTAATATTTTTGCAGGTGGGCTCTAAATTAACTATATCCAAACTTAAAGTAAAGGTAGATACGAATTGAAGAGTTGGGGGTAAAAAGTTTCTAGAGAGAAGGGGTCTCCCTTCTCTCTAGAATTTGCCTACACCATAACCTCCAATTTAGCAATGAGTAAGTAGACATGTGAAGCCATCTTTTGGAAATCCTTAAGCCACCGATCCAAATATATGTTATATCCCCTTTGAAATTCTGTTTGTTCATCTCTATATTCATGAATCCTGGCTCTTTGGGTGAGCCGATGTCCACAAGTATGGTTTTCCTCTTCCTGTCATATCAGGGGGGTGGCTATTCCAAATCCAATTACCCCTCTCTCGTTTTCGATTAATCCAAAATCATGTTGGGGATCCCTTTGATTTTGGGTTCTTGTCCCCATGTCCAGCCTACCCTAGTTCGTCCTCCACCGAGCCGTAGCTAACCTTGTCCTTTAATTCTTGTGGTGTTGCCGAGGTTGTTGCCGGCTCTGCTCGTCGCCGGTGTGCTCGGCTTCCCCTGGGCTTGCGATCCTCTTGGCTCCTCCCAGTCCCAACCTTTGCACTTCCAATCCGGCTTCGATCTCATTCTCGGCGCCTCTTCCTCCTTCATCGGGCTCACTATGGGTTGCTGCTGGTCCGGCGGCCTTGCGGTGGATCCGATCGTGTACTCCAAATCTGAAACCCCTTTTCGGGCTCAATCGCCCCCCTCTGGGTTCGTCGTCTTCCTGCGTCATCCTCCTGTTCGTCGTTGTTGGGCCATCTTTACTCCGGCGGCGGGTTGCCGTGGCCTGGTGGCGGCGCCCCCTTGTCCTGTCTCTTTTGCGGATTTTCTTCGCCCCTTGGCGTGCAAGCTTCAACTTCAGCCTTGCACGCCAAGTACTGACATTTCATTTAAAAATATATATATATATATATATATATATATATATATATATAAATCTGTTTTTATATATTTATACATGTTTTTATTTATAAATATATAAAAACGTATTTATGTATTCATTTATATATAAATATTCGACAAAATCCCGAAAGGGTTTGAGTAAATTCATCCGAAAGGGTATGATCAAATCCCGCAAGGGTTTCGACAATTTTCTTGCAGGTTAAATCTTACTGGCGTTTTGTTCGAGAAGCTTTCGGCTCTACTTCCAACGTTTCTAGGAGGTCTTCTACTTGGTTGGGGGGCGTGGAGTCTGGAGTCGGGACTGGCTGGGGTCGTGGTCGTGCGCTCAGGGGCGACTCCGTATCCGGGATTGAGTTTCCTTGGAGTTCGTCTGCACTACCCACAGGAGATAGAGTCCTGCTATACCGCTGGCCCGCGGTGCCACTTTCCGGTGGTGCTTGGCTTCGTTCTTCGGCGGCTTCCTCAGCTTTTTTGGAGTTGGTCTTCTAGGGTCGTCTTGTTGTAGTTTTCCGCTGCTTGTTCATTTCGCTTGTTGTCTGGTTTTCTGTATTTGGTTTTATGTATTTTCAGGTTGTATGTTAGACGGTTCGCCGTCTGCCGACTTTGTCGGCCTCTCGATGAGTCAGGCATGTCTGACCTTCGAATTTTTCACCTAATCAAAAAAAAAAAAAAAAAACTATATCCAAACTTAATCTGATTTTTTTTAATCTAATTAAATAAGCCTATAGTAGTGTATATGGGAACCCTACGACTTTTTTAACATTAGTAAATATTACATTTCAACATACACCACACAAAAATTTCTTATTTTTAGCCCCTTTTCCCTCACATGGAGGGAAAAAGATGGATGTTAATTAATAAGTAGTAGAGGGTGATGCTATGAAATGGACAGGAGGACTTTAATTGTTTGTTGTATCACATTCTTATGAATGAATAAGTATATCCATTAAATCTTATATAGTTTCTCTCATTTATTAACTGCAACATGTTATATCCATCTCCCAACTATATTCCATCAGAGGAAATTAAATTTAATTAGACAGAAAAAAATAGTCTCAAGTTATATATATATATATATATATATATATATATATATAGGGAAAGGTTCCAATGAAATGGATGATACGGTGTAACGGTGAAACGAATGAATATTGGGTCATATTCATATGAATATTATGTTATATGAATATATAAATATGAATATTATGTTGTGTGAAGATGAATATGATTTGAATATGGGTATATGAATATGTTATTATTTATACTCACATAATATAAAGTGAATAACACCATATTCATATCCACACACCACAATATTCACATATTCATATACGGATAATGCTATATTCATATTGATATAACACAATATTCATTCGTTTCACCGTTTCACCGTATTCTTTATTTCACTGGAACTCTTGCCTATATATATATATATATATATATATATATATATATATATATATATCCGGTCCATATTGAGTTTATTAATTACCTATTTTACATATAATATATGACACAAATGCTCACATATCAAAACGTTAATACTCCCTCTATTTAAAAACAAATAAGTTACAAATAACGTTACATTATTATTTTTAATGAGTTAAAAAGTATATAATACATATACTATTTGCAATGCCTTCAAACATTGTGGGTTAGGCTCAATTGATCGATTTGCATCACATAACTATTTATACTATAATCAGGGGCGGAGTCGGCCTGACTTTGTTATTAGAATTTTTTTTAAATATATATGTGTGGGTGTGATATAATTTTTTGTGAAAATATATTAGAAAACACATAAAATATTTAATTTAAATAGATATTTTAAGTTTAAAAAGCTACGAGGGAAAAATTACATTAAATGAAGCTATAGGGATTTTGAACTCAATACCTCATGATTCAAATTCTCACTCTATACAACCTAAGCTAAAAACACTTTATAATTTATTACTATTTTTAATTTTTTTTTAACCCTTAAATTATCAAAAATTGCAAAAATACATCTTTTTAAACTCTTTTCCTCCGAGCCTGAGGGAGCTCGACTACTGCTCGAGCCACCTCATGCCCCCCTCTCCCTTCGACCCAGACTATAGTTATATATTTATTTAAAAAATTATATTTATAATTTAAATATGATATATTAAAAAAATTATCAAAAATCACGTTTTTGAAAAATATAGTTGACTACGAAATTAATAATCTATTTTTGATAAAATTTTACAAATATAACAATACAAGTGTGTATAAAATTTTATAAACATAACAATAACAAATGAAATAATTTAATTAGAAAAGATTCTCTATCAAATAAAAAATATACTCTAAAAAGATGATTTTATAATTTAAAATAGCCAAAATAATTTTATTTAGGGGATATTTTTCTAATTAGGCATATTTCTTAAGGTTAAAAAAACTGATATTATCATTAGGGAATTTGATGGGCATTACTTTGCAAATGTGGCTACCGCAAATGATTAAAGATGTTCATTATTGTAACCACCCAAGATTATATTTTTAAAGTTATTAATAGGCAAATTATAAAATATTATTACTTTGGGGAAGAAGGGAAAATATTATAAGTAGACTAATTATAGATGGTGTAAACTTTAATAATGAGGATAACACCAAAATGATGGTAATTAACAAGGTAACAATGATGAAAAGTTGAATTCCATTTGTACCTACCGTTTCCTTCCCCGCCACACACGCAGCTTCCAACGACCACCAAGAGCCTCGTTTAACGCCCAACGGGAATAATCTGTTGAACTAGCCGTTATAACTAACGGAGAAACGTTGGATTCCTAACCAGCCTGCCGTTCTGATGTGGGCCCCACTTGCTGTTAGAGATTTATCAAAGTCCGACTCGGACCGATGACTGGGGATCATGTGCACGGGCGCAAATGCGCTAGTAGTCTAGCACACAAGCCGAGTGGGGTTCCATTCTAAAACCAATTGGCAATAGAAGGAGTAGCCCGCCGAGTAATATACTAGGGCTTGGTCTCATTCACATCTATGACACTTGCTACCTTGAATAGGTAAATAAAGAGCGGTTATTTCGGGGTTCGAACCGGGTACCTATGGTTACTACCCACAAGTCCTTTCCGATGAGTCATTCCGGAATGGTTCTAACACTTGCTACCTCTCCATGTAAGCAGAACGCATACTACTGATCACAGGGGTGACATTTGGAACAAGGGACCAAAGATCGGGTATCATCAGCGGCAGTGTGGGCACCCACTCCCTTAGCGATAATAATAATAATAATAATAATAATAATAATAATAATAATAATAATAATAATTATTATTATTATTATTATTATTATTATTATTATTATTATTATTATTATTATAATAATAATAAATTACAAGAAATTAGTGGGTAGCCGAGATACTATCTGGGCACCCACTCCCTTAGCGATAACAAAACCAAGTCTAGTAAAAATAAAAGTTGCAGCATGAGCCCCCGCATCCTGAGATACCGAGACTTTCTGAATTCGCTTCAACAAGGCAACTGCATCCGTGTCTAGCTCCCCCAACGAAGAGAAGGAGAAGGGTAGGAAACCATATCCAACCGTCGTGCACAAATCTCTATACTTGACACACTTACGTTGAGCAGCAGCAGAAACAACACGGCATGGGACAAAGTCAGAAACCTCTGACTGAGTCAAAAGGGAGGACCCCGTCAGGTCAACACACACATCTCGCCCCCTATCCCATGAATAAAGAAGCAAATCTGCCGGACGAAGCGACTTATCATGCCCATCAACCAAACCGATATCAACTTCCTTACCAGCAGTAATTCCAGCCCTATAGCAGATATCCAATAAGGTGTCGCGCACCATGTTGTGCCGGTGTTTAATGCCCACAGTACCAGCGCAAGACACAGCATGATCTCCATAAACATCACCATCAAAGACCCGAGAACAAGCCGGACATGGCCTAGATACCGCAAACAAAGGAACACCCAGTCGATAGCTAAGCACACTACGATAGGTCCTTCCATTCATAGTCTGACCCAGCCCAGAAATAAGAACTGCACGCAACCAATCGGAGGAGTGAGCACCCTGCAGAGACTTCCATAATGCCACCTGTCGCGGAGTCAAAGAGAAAACAGAGTCCGATGTAGTAGCAACCTTCGTGAAATATATATCTGCCAATTTCTTCATAAGTTTATTATTATTATTATTATTATTATTATTATTATTATTATTATTATTATTATTATTATTATTATTATTATTATAAACCGAATGTTTACAAGAAGTTAGCGGGCAGCCGAGAAACAAGCTGCGCGCCAACCCCCTTAGCAATGGAAAAACAAACTCTGGTAAAAATATGAGCAGCTAGACGAGAACTAGAATCTAAGGCTAAAGAGAAGGAACGGATCCGTCCCAGAAGCGCAATCGCATCCCCATCCAGCTCACCAAAGGAGGAGAAAGAAAAAGGCAAAAACCCATAACCAGCAGCAGAGCACACGTCCCGATACTTGGTGCACTTACGTCGCGCTGTGTCTAGAACACACCGTCCAGGAGCGAAGGAAGCCAAGCAAGTCTGAGTGAGGGGGGAGGAGCCCGTGATATCAACACACACATCTCGACCCCGATCCCAAGAGTAAAGAAGAATGTCAGCGGGCCTAAGAGGTCTGCCAAGACTGTCAACAACACCAATGTCCACTTCCTTCCCAGAGGAGATCCCAGCACGGAAGCAAATGTCGAAGAGGGTATCACGGACAAGATTATGCCGATGTTTGAGCCCAATAGAACTCGAACACGACACATCATGATCCCCAAAAGTGTCATCCTCGAAAACCCGACCACATGCAGAGCAAGGAAGACCAGCACGAAAAAGATGGATACCCAAACGATAGCAGAGGACAGACCTGTAAGTCCTACCATTCATGATCTGACCGAGCCCAGAAATAGGAACTGCTCTGAGCCAATCAGATGAATGGGACCCATGCTGAGACCTCCACAACACCACCTGCCGCGGGGTCAATGAGAAAACCGACTCCGAAGAAGCCACAATCCGGGCGAAGTACACATCTGCCAATTTCTTCATAAGTTTGGGGGCAGTGAACTCGCAAGAATCACGACTGAAATCAGAACCGGTAAGACCATTGAAGTCACACAGTGCAGCATCGAAAGAGGGCCCCTCACCCACGGGCAGCCCAGCAAAGCGGAGGAGCGAAGACTGCAACCCAGAAGACTGCAGGCGAGAGGCTAGAAAAGAATAATGCATGACGTCACCAACAGCATAAACACCAAGCCCACCGTACTGAAACGGAAGAGTAGCCAATCTCCACTGCCAATCACCAAACCCGGGTCCAGAAGCAGCCACAATACGCTCTAAACAGACACGGAGGGCACTGTCAAAGGTAGACTGAGCTGGGACAACGGCATCCGGCGGACAAGTACGCAAGGTGAAGTAGAGTCTAGAGATACTGGAACAAGCCCGAATCAAAAGCAGCTCACTCTGCGGATCCTCAAGTTTGGCAACAAGACCCATAAGCTCAACGGTCTTGGCCACCCGAGTCGCAACAATCTCGGCGCTATAAACAGGGCAAGTACTAACAGGACCACCCAAAACCGTAACGCCAGAAACAGGCCGTGCAATAAGGGCAGGGAAAACACAATGCACCAAGCCCCTAGGATCCACTATCGGCCAGAAGACCTCAGTTTTATCCACGTTAAGGTGCAACCCAAGCGCTGGACCATCAGACATAATCATATCAAGAACCCGGCCAACCACAAGAGTGTCTCCTATAATAGTACCGCCATCCAAATACCAAGCCTGCAAGCATAAATCAAACGAATCCCGGATCTTGCATAATAGAGGATGCAAGACCAAAGCAAAGAGCAGCGGACCAAGGGGATCACCCTGCTGAACCCCTTGGCAAGACCAGAGACAGTGCTCCCCATAGTAGAGCCGAGCAGGGCTAGAATAACAGAACTCAACCCACCGCGAGAGGCCAGGGCACTGGCGACGGACCTCCAAAAGCAGAGTAGTGCGATCAACCAAGTTGAAAGCATTTTGGAAGTCCACCAACAGCATAGAAAGACCCATCTCAGAACCACGAGACTCTACAAGCCTATTTAAGGCATGCAGAATGGCTTCACCACCTCCAGAAACACCAACTCCAAACTACAGGTCCCTAAAATACCCAGATAACTGAGGCCCAACCAAGAAAGCACCCACCTTAGACACAAGGCGTCTCCAGATCGTGCCGACAGCAATAGGGCGGATACCACCCCCTGGTTTGACCAGGGGAGTCAGAGGGGCACTAGCAACATACTCCCCGAGAGCAGACGGACACCGACCCTCCAAGAAGATGTTCACCACCCCCGTAATGGAAACAAGAAGCTCATCAGAAACAGCAACTGCCGCACCACTCAAACAATCCAATAGATGTTGGGCCCTGAGCCCATCCCTACCACAAGAAGTACCACGCGGGAAACTCCTTATGGAACCGAAAATAATGGGCGGACGAGCAATAATAGAAGGCTGAGGGGCGAAACCACAAGGCAAAACAGGGAATCTATTTCGTTTCAAAGTGGTAATTATTTTTTCACATAGTCAGATATGTCCTATTTACCGAATATAAACTCAAAATTGATGATTTAGAAAGTTGAGTACGTCTCTTGCTAATACACTGTCTCTTTCTCTCTTAATTGTTTTTATTTTAAGTCACAACATATCTTACCTTGGAAAAAATAAGTTATCTCATATAACTGATTTAAAACTTAATAGTATTCACTATAACGATTTATACGAGCTCTTTTAATTAATAAATACATATTTGTCTATAAAATCTTTTAATAGCTCTACATATTTTAGAAAAAAATCATTTAATAAGTTAAGTTATTTCTCTTTTCAGCTATTTTTAAAGATTATAAATGTAAGTGTATCAATACTTTGGGTCATTTTGTGTAAATAGCTAATAAGTTGCTCCTAAACGTCGTCGTTTCCTCTGTGACTGACTTTATAAGGAGATCCTCGCCATTTCTGTTAGTTTGAGTTTGTCGTAACATATTGTTCAATTCAATCAGAGTTTTCTTCCTCCTTTTGGTTTTCTTCGTGTGTTCTTGTTCTCCTTTCATGGAGATCTAGTATTCTACATGGTATCAGAGCCTTGTGTGATTTAAGGATCGTTTCTGCGTTTTTCTTGAGTTTTTGATTGTTCTGTCTTGGTTGTTGTTTCTCTAGTTGAGTTGAGATGGGGGGAAATCAGTTCTTCAATCAAAGGACCAACGAAAATGGTGGATCGTCAGTGAATGCTAATGATCTGTTGTTCTTGAGCAATTCCGATCATCCAGGTATGACTCTGGTTTCAAATGCTCTTACTGTATGAATTTCTCAAGCTGGAGTAGAGGAATTCACATGGCGTTGGGTGCAAAGTTGAAATTAGGATTTATTACTAGATCCTGCGTGAAACCTGATGAAAATGATGCGAATTATGAGCGGTGGATCAGATGTGACTTTATGGTAATGAGTTGGATAGTGAATTCTAGGAATAGTGAAATTGCTGAAAATTTCATGTATTCTAGTTCCGCGAGGGAGCTTTGGAATGAGGTATGTGAGCGTTATGGAGAGACAAATGCGCCTCTCATCTATCAGCTTCGAAGAGAAGTAAGTACTTTTCAACAAGATAATCTGTCAATCGCAACCTATTTTAGCAAGATGAATCGGTTATGGAATGAGATACAAACTCTTGAAGGGATGCCGACTTGTACTTGTGGTGCTCTGAGTCGCTGTGGTTGCAGTTTATTGAAGAAGAGAATTGATAAGGAATCCAATCTTAGGCTTATGCAGTTTCTGGCTGGGTTAAATGATGGTCTTGAGAGCGTTCCAGGTAGTATCTTGGCAATGGATCCTTTGCCTACTCTTAGTAAAGCTTACCAGATGATAGTTCGGGTGGAAAGGGGATTGAAAGGTTCAAGTTCTACCCAATCTCAATCCCAAACTGATGAGAATGCAGTGTTTGCTGTCAATTGTAATATGGCCAACAATCAATCGCAACAGTCTCAATCTAGGCCTAATCTGTCTGGTAGGAAAGATTATAAGAAGACAAGATTTGAGAGATATTGCAGTTACTGTAATGAAAGAGGTCACCTCAAGGAGAGTTGTTTCAAGTTAATCGGTTATCCCGAATGGTTTACTGGTCCTTGTGACAAGTACTCGGGAAAGATTGTTGCTAATGTTCAGGAGAATACTGAATATGATACTCCCATTGATGGGGGTGATGAGAGGCAACCATCTCGCGATGAAAGACAGTTCTTTGGTACCAATTTTGATCCTTCTATGGTGAATGTAATTTAAAATGAGGTTGTCAAGCTCATGAAAGGCAAAGGACAGTTGCCTTCATCGTCTTCTGCTTCTGACACTAGATTTGTCAGTTTTGCAGGTAACATGGAGTTTCTTTCTAATAAGCATATTCGTGCTTCTGATTGTATGCAATGGATAGTGGATTCAGGAGCCAATGACCACATTGTTTTTTCATCAACATTGTTTATTAATCTCATGAAGCTATCCAGGCCTATTCTCTTAGGATTGCCTAATGGTTGTGCAATCTCAATTGCTTATGTTGGTAGTGTTTTGATCAAATCTGATTTTGTTCTGGACAATGTTCTATATGTCCCCGAGTTTCAACATAATATGTTGTCTATCTCTAAGCTTTTGAAGGGAAAGAGATTATTCATTACTTTCTTTGAATCCTTCTGTCTATTCCAGGACCGTTTAACTAAGTCCTTGCTGCTTACTACTCTTGAGACAAAGGGATTATATGTTTTGAAAGCTGGATCTTCATCTGCTGATACTGATAGTGGATGTTCAATTGCCAAGCAATGTTCTCAGTCTTACAATCAAGTGGTTAGTTTGAATAAACTGCATGTTTTACATGGTCGTTTGGGGCATTCATCCCTCTCAAAGATGAAACATTTGCCTTTTACTGAATGTTCTGGGTTGGATTCATATTTCTGTGAAACTTGTATCATTGCAAAACACCATCGTTTGCCATTTCAGGAAAAAAAAACTTGTCTTTTGCTACTGATGCTTTTGCTTTAGTTCATGCCGACTTATGGGGTCCTTAGAAAGTTCAAGCTCTTTGTGGTGCTCGTTATTTTCTGACTCTTGTGGATGATTTCTCTAGAAGCACTTGGACATTTTTGTTACAGAACAAGTTGCAAGTTTTCAGAATTCTTGAGCAGTTTATTGCCTATGTGAAAAATCAGTTTCATACTTCTATTAAGTGTTTTAGATTTGATAATAAGACTGAATTCGTTTCAGCAAAATGTCGTGATTTATTTGTCAGTCATGGTATTGTCCAGCAAAGTTCTGTTCCAGGACTGCCTCAACAAAACGGTAGAGTTAAGAGAAAACACCGTCACTTAGTTGAGACAACTCGTGCAATTAGAATCCATGCTCACCTTCCTTTGAAGTTTTGGGGGGAGTGTGTCTTAGCTGCTACTCATATTGTCAATTTACTGGCTTCTTTAGTCCTTCATTGGAAGACACCATTTGAGGCTCTCTACAACAAGCCTCCTGTCTATAATAATCTTCGTACAGTGGGCTCTTTGTGTTTTGCTCTTAAGTCTAAGACCAACAGAGACAAGTTTTTATCTTCTACAAGGAAGTGTATCTTCCTTAGTTATCCCCCTGGCCAAAAGGGTTATAAACTCTAGCTATGATCTTGACAATCATTCTACTTTTGTTAGCCATGATGTTATATTCAGGGAGGATGTGTTTCCCTTCAAAGAAAATCATTCCTCTAATTCTCCTAACCCCACTAAATCACTTCCATTAATTTCTGGTTTCGGTGATGAGTCATTCCAGTCCATCCCCTTTCCGTCACCTACACACTCTCCTTCTCCTTCCAATCTTGAGATGTCTCATACATCTCAGGAAACCCTTATCAATGGTAATCTGATTGCACCTAATTCTACTTCTCCTACCATTGAATCCACTTATTCATCATCTTCAGCAACCACCTCCACCTCTTCCTCTTGCTACTAGACATTCAACTCGCCAATCCCATCTCCCATCAAAGCTGCAGGATTTCATTTGCAACAATATCCCAACCAAAAATCCCTCCACTTCACCTAATTCTTCTTCTATTGCCTTTAACCTCTTCAACCTGTCTGAGCTTGATCATCTTACTCCTACCTACAGAGCCTCCTTATTCAATGTGTTTTTTGTTCCTGAACCAAGTTGTTACTCTCATGCCAAGAACAATCCTAAATGGATATAGGCCATGAATCAGGAACTTCATGCTCTTGATGCTAACAATACATGGCTTCTCACTGATCTTCCCCCATGCAAGCAAGCCATTGGATGCAAATGGGTTTACCATGTTAAGTACAAGGTTGATGGGACTGTGGATCGATTCAAGGCACGTTTGGTAGCTAAAGGCTACAATCAGGTTAAGGAGAAAGACTATAAATATACCTTTTCCCAAGTGGCAAAGTTCACCACAGTTCGTGTTCTTTTAGCAATTGTTGCTGCTAGAGATTGGCCATTGCATCAGTTAGACATTAACAACGCTTTTCTCCATGGATACTTGGAAGAAGAGGTCTATATGCTCCATCCTCCTGGATTCAAACTTTCCAAACCAGGCTAGGTATGTTGATTGCTCAAATCTCTTTAAGGATTGAAGCATGCAAGTCGACAATGGAACATTGAGCTCGGTCGATTATTGATTTCCCTAGGTTTTTCTCAATCTTCCCAAGATCATTCTCTTTTTTGTGAAGTCTTCTAATGGAAGGTTTACTGTCACCTTGGTCTATGTGGATGACCTATTACTCACATGGAACTCTCATTCGGACATTGTAGCTACTAAATCTGCTCTTGACTCAACCTTCACCATTAAAGATCTTGGCTTGGCTCGATATTTTCTGGGCATGGAACTTGCTCGTTCCTCTTCTGGGATTCTCTTAAATCAGCGTAAATACATTCTAGACATCCTTGCTGATGCCGACATGACCAATTGCAAACCGGCCTCTTTCCCTATGCAGCAGAAGCTTCGTCTGTCACCAGATCATGGTGATCCTCTAGAGTCCCCTGAGCAGTGCAGACGCTTAATTGGTCGTCTCCTATACTTAACTCTCAGCAAGCCTGACATCTCCTACATTGTGCACCAGTTAACACAATTTCTTTCTTCACCCAGAGTCCCTCACTTGTAGGCTGCTCATTTTCTCCTTCGCTATCTTAAAGGAACATTCAATAAGGCTCTGTTCTACCCCAAAGCTTCTACTTTGTCTCTCAGAGCCTAGAGTGACGCCGATTGGGGGTCTTGTCCCTTTACTTGTCGCTCTTTGACAGGTTACTGTATGTTTCTAGGAGATGCACTGATCTCATTGAAGACGAAAAAGCAGAAAACAATGAGTAAATCTTTTGCAGAGAGTGAGTATCGTGTTATGTCTGCAGCTGCAAGTGAAGTTGTTTGGCTCGAAGGTTTACTCAAGAATATTCAGGTTGATGTGGAATTACCCATCCCATTGCATTGTGACAATAAAGTTGCTCAAAGCTTAGCTGCAAATCCTTTGTTCCAGGAGCGCACATCCGAATTGATTGTCACTTCATCCGTGAAATGGTGCAATCTCAATTCACTCAACATGTTCAATCCCATCTGCAATTTGCTGACATCTTGACTAAACCTCTTAGCGCCCAACAACATCAGTTTTTGTCTTCCAAGCTTGGCATTGTTTCTGTTCCTCATGCCAAGCTTGAGGGGGGATGTAAGTGTATCAATACTTTGGGTCATTTTGTGTAAATAGCTAATAAGTTGCTCCTAAACGTCGTCGTTTCCTCTTTGACTGACTTTATAAGGAGCTCCTCGCCATTTCTGTTAGTTTGAGTTTGTTGTAACAGATTGTTCAATTCAATCAGAGTTTTCTCCCTCTTTCGGTGTTCTTCGTGTGTTCGTATTCTCCTTTCATGGAGATCTAGTATTCTACAATAACAATTATTATAATCTATAAGACTATAACTACTGATAAAATTAGTGATATAAAGGACGATTTGAACCTTATTTTGTCACAAAGGATTGTTAATTTTCATTTTACTTTATTTCGTAAAATAGAAATAATTTTTTTTTAAAAAAAAAGTTAAAAAGGAAAACGGGTCCACGTCGACCGTTCCATTCTCATTTTGCATATAACTACCGAAAAATACGGCGCGCCAAACAAGTCGTCAAATGGTGGCTAACTGGCAAATTCACCTTTTCAGCTTTTCCAAACCCCCAACCAACTTTACTCTTTATTTAACTTAATTTAATTTAATTATTTGTTTCATTTATCTATTTTAACTGTCAGTAAAAGAAAACTTATGTTTATAAACTTCAAATAAAATGCACTGTAATTTTATTGCGTATTGCAAATGCAATGTATTTTTAAAAATGGTGATCAACTGCATGCAAATACCACATTTTACTTGCTCTACTCCACACAAATTACTTTTTATTTTGATAATTATACAACTATCATTTTTCTATCTATGTTTTATATTGTTTTGGTGATATTTACTCTCCTAGGGACCTATGTTTTTAATGTTTATTAAAAAATTTAAGAAATGCCAGTAACGAAACCTGAAATATTTAATTGTACTCTTATTAGTAAGGACTGCATTTGAAGTATTGAACATTCTATATACGTGTTTTTATAAACCAAAAAAAAAACATATTAAGGGTAGCATAATTGTTTTTAAACAAAAGTGATTTTGTGAAAATAGCTTAAATAAGAAATAAAGTGGTTTGATAAAAAATGAGCAAATTTACACTACGTGTTAGGTAACAAGTGTACTTGCATACATTAATCGTCAATGTTTTAGATT
Organism: Persicaria maculosa; assembly: GCA_963922045.1. Classification (NCBI taxonomy): domain Eukaryota; kingdom Viridiplantae; phylum Streptophyta; class Magnoliopsida; order Caryophyllales; family Polygonaceae; genus Persicaria; species Persicaria maculosa. Next base: position 68,071,855 of record OY998255.1, read on the forward strand.
AATAATGATACTTTGCAAGTGATATTGGCCTCCCAAATGGTGTGTCGACCCCAACGATTAATTGTAAGAATTAATTATATTAACATGCTTTAGATATTTTATACAAATAAATTAAGTAGTAATTACATGTCAAATTTATAAGAATGTTATATTCTATAGTTATTATTTACACACATATATATTGGTTTACGTTTAGGTTAAGGGAATCTAAATTAACACCGCTAATTACTAATGGTGTTAGAAAAGCTAAAAGAAAACCATCAAGTGTTGACTTATGGTGAAAAAGGATTAATTATTGATGATAATTAAACTCCTATTTCCCAACTATTTATTTGTTCACATTCACACGTAACAGTTGCAAATTGTCACACCAACCCCAATAAATAAAGAAGAAGATGAAGAAGAAGCAAAGTCATCAAAAGATTCCAAAAGCCATTAGGTGATAAGCACACAAACATGAGTGGGAAAAAAACAACTTCATGCCTTAGAATATACAAGGGGAAATAATAGATATAATTCAAAACACTATATATATGTGCAACTTTTCCTAACTAATTGAATAATATCATCACTTAGTTAATTGGATTTAGATATGTGAAAAAAATATATATAAAAAAAGGGTATCTTGTCGCTTAGTAGTTAGTACTCCCTAATAAAAAGTTTCCGTGACTTGCATAGTAACGCAATTACCTTATCCTATACGGAAGATTCCTTATACCAAAGGGCAAAAATAAATGTTGTAAAAATAAGTAGTTAGTTGATATGACAATTTTTTAAGGAATTTTGAGGAATTTCGATTGGATAGTATGAAATGAGATTTAGGTCGAGTTTATTTTATTTTGGGTTGTAAGGTTATGATTCATTTTTTATCACAAAAGTTTAAGTAATTGTGTAAGGTTTCACTATTTTTTTTAGATTTTGAGTATTTTTGTCAATTTCAATTGACATGGAAGTATGGAACAATGTTTTTATCCCAACACTTTTAATATAGTGTTTGGATGTAGATTGTGGATGGTTAAAAAGTCATTATATACAATCATTTAACTACATTGATTATTTTAAGTTTTTTTGGCTAAAAAATGAATTTTGACCTCAATTACAAACACGGCGCGTAACCATGACACTTGCTCATAGACGGAGTTGAGAGAGGATAAGGGGAGCATTTGCCCCTCCTTTCTTTCAACAAACTACATACGTATGTTCTCCTCATCGATAGTAGGATAAGGGGGAGCATATGCCCCTCCTTTCTTTCGACGAACTACCTACATATGTTCTCCTCATCGATAGTTTCATTTTGATATATCATACGCCTTAATCCAATATCTGAGTATAAAATTATGAAACATTCTGGAATGGCTCAACCAGAAAGGACTTGCGGGTAGTACCCAAAAGGACCCTGGTTCGAACATCGGATGACCGCTCTTTATTTGCCAAATTCAAGAGTAAAAAATTATGAGCATTTATTGGACGCACTATAATTGCTTTAATTGTATATCAATAAACTAAAATGTCTTTATATTTTACTTACATTGATATTCTCCTACTATAATTCGGTTCAAGGGCTTCGAAAAAGAAAAGTTATATTACTCACGTTTTTTGTGAACGTACAATATGATTATTTCAAAGCACAATGTTCATTATATTGTTTTTACTATTCTTGTGTTGTTAGTTTTTGTAGAGGATACTGGGTCTGGGCCTCCAGCCCACTCGGCAATTAAGGGCTTTGAGCCCGGTTCTTGTATTAATAACCAATAAAGGTTTGAGGTTTGTTAGAGTTAGTTAATCAGGTTGTTAGCTTTGGTTAGTCTTAGCTAGTGCTTAATCCTGTATATATATATAGCTTTGTATCTCCTTTCACTTTAATTGAGTAATACAACCAGTAAATTCCCAAATCAAAGTTCTACATGGTATCAGAGCGAATGAGCTCGTAACTGTTTTCGACGAGTTTTTTGCTTGGATTGTGAGATCTGCTTACAAATCTGGTGTGTTTGAATCGAAAATCAAGCACTAAGATAGATCGATCTTTGTTTCCTGTATCATGGACAACAGGAACGAAGGAAATGGTGAGATTCCAGGAGTGGTGGTTGAAAATCAGGTTGTGGCTGCTGCGTACAATCCTTACTTCCTTTCGGGATCAGATCATCCCGGAATGTAGCTGATAGCAACAAAATTCAATGGATCCAACTTCTCCAGCTGGAGCAGAGGGATCCGGATGGCGCTGGGAGCTAAGGTGAAGCTCGGATTTATCACAGGTGCGTGCATTAAGCCTTTAGATAATGCGGATGAACTCGAAAAATGGGCTCGAGCAGAGTATATGGTCATGTGTTGGATTTTAAACACGATGACACCAAAATTAGCTGAGAATTTTATGTATGTTACGTTGGATCTGCAAAGGAACTGTGGGATGAGATCTGTGAAAGATTTTCGGAGTCTAATGCTCCATTGATATATCAGCTTCATAGAGAACTGAGCAACATTAGGCAAGAAAACTCTAGTGTTGCTTCGTATTTCGGAAAGCTTAAGAAGGTGTGGGACGAATTAGCTGCTTTAGAAGGAGCAATCAATTGTGAATGTGTAGCAATTGCTCAATGTCGTTGTGCTGTCATTAGGAGAATGATAGAAAGAGAAGCTAAAGCAAAGCTTATGCAGTTTATGATGGGATTGACTGATACCTTCGAGAATGTGAGGAACACGTACAGTTCTGTCCATGGATCCATTGCCAAGTGTGAACAAGGTTTTTCACATGGCAGTTCAGATAGAGAGACAGAAGGAAATTGTTTCAGGAATGAATGCCGGTGTTGAGTCTAGTGCACTTGTTGTTGGAAGGAAGTATCAAGGACAGAGACAGGGGGGATGTTTCTCAGTATGAGTTAATGAAAAGAGAGCAAAAGCGCATCAAGTATGAGAGGTTGTGTTCTTACTGTGGTACTCGAGGACACATCAAGAAAGGATGTTTTAAGCTCATAGGCTACCCTGAGTGGTACACAGGACCACGTGATGATGATGCTTCTACATCCAGAACTCCTGCTAAGCCACATACCACTAGGAATTTTGCTGCTCAACTTGAGGAAATTCCAGTTGGAGAGAGTCCACTCCATGAGAATGCTCGGAAAGGGAATCGGGATGCTGTGGCTGCAGTGTATCATGAGATACTTATGATGAAAGGGAAAGGCATAGCAGATCAGAGTGACAGTGATGCTAATCATGCTATGGTAAACTTTGCAGGTAATATACATACTCCCATTGATATCTTGAGTCAACAAGGTAGTACCAATGTCTGGATCATTGACACTGGGGCCACAGACCATATAGCCTTTGATGCATCAATTTTTGTGGAGATTCATGCATTAAAGAAGCTGGTCTTACTTGGGCTTCCAGATGGCACAATCAAGACAGTAAGACACACTGGTACTGTGGTTGTTGATGAAGGCTTTGTTCTTCACAAGGTCTTATATGTGCCAGGGTTCAATCATAACTTGCTCTCTGTCTCTCGTCTACTTCATGGTAGTAACTTGGAACTTTGTATTAATGATGTTACATGTGTTATTCAGGACCTTATAACTAAGACTAATGTGGCTAAAGGAAGAGCAGAAGGACGATTATACAAGCTGCTGGCTAGAGAGTCCTTTCTCAGAAGTGGTACTTCTGGTTTGAATAAAAGAGTTGTCAACTCCTGTAAGACTTGTCTTGATGAAACTCCCTTACATGTTTTACATGCTAGACTTGGTCACTCATCGGTTTCTAAGATGAGACATTTGGTTTTCTGCAAGTCACATGATTTAGATGATTTCTTCTGTGAAGTTTGTGCATTATGCAAGCATCATAAACTGCCATTTCATAAAAGCATGTCTAGAGCTACTCATCCTTTTGATTTGGTTCACATGGATCTTTGGGGTCCTTACAAAGTGACCTCTTTTTCGGGTGCTAAGTATTTTCTGACTATATTGGATGATCATACTCGTTGTACATGGACTTATCTGTTCAGGGATAAGCTTCAAGTCCCTTCTCTCATAGAAAGCTTTGTTGCTTTGGTTGAGAATCAGTTCAGTGTGACCATTAAATGTTTCAGAACAGACAATGGTACTAAATTTGTCCAGAAGAGGTGTACTGATTTCATGGCTTCTAAGGGCATACTCCATCAAAGGTCTGTTCCTGAAGTTCCTCAACAAAATGGCCATGTTGAGAGGAAACACAGACATCTAGTTGAAACAGCTAGATCAATCAGGGTACATGCTCATATGCCTGTCAGATTTTAGGGTGAATGCATTTTGAGTGCTACTCACCTCATCAATAAAATGCCCTCTTCTGTTGTAGGAGGAAAAACTCCTTATGAACTGCTTTATAAGCAGGTGCCCTCTTATGATGAATTAAGAGTCATTGGGTGTTTATGTTTTGGTAGTAAAAGCAAAATATGCAAGGATAAATTTGCTCCCTCTGCTATTAAAGGAGTTCTAGTAGGGTATGCTCAGGGGCAAAAGGGTTACAAAATTTATGATCTTCAAACTCATTCTATCTTCACAGCTAGGCATGTTGTGTTTAAGGAAGATAGATTCCCCTTCAAGGATTTAGAGACTGGTCAACCTATCCTTCAGCCTAATAGCTTGCATGTAGTAGGATTTGAATCCATCACAGATGATGTTGAGAAATCTGGCATTTCTCCTTCTGATAGGACAAGATCAGGCAGTATTCATCATGATAATAATCATGGATCATCTAGAGTTGAGGACACTTCTAGCAATGGTGTTGCAGTGGATCAGTTGGATGATACTGCTGCTACTCAAGATGTTTTTTCCAGGGCATGCTATGACTGGTTCAGATCCCATACACCCTGAACCAGCTATTGTTATGCCTAGACGTTCCTCTCGTCCTATTTCCATGCCAGCAAAGCTCCATGATTTTATATGCTCTTATCTTCTTTCTCGACCTTTGCTGTCACCTGAGAGCTCTAGCTCTCAGTCTTTTGCTGTGTTCACCCAACAGTATCTTTCTCATCTTCCCATAGAGTTCATATCTTCTCTTGCCTGTATGCTCAACACCTATGAACCACATAGCTTTGCTCATGCTAAGGGTCATCCTGAGTGGGAAGAGGCTATGACTAAAGAGCTACAGGCTTTAAAGGATAATCAAACTTGGCAATTGACTTCATTGCCTCCAGGAAAGAAGGCCATTGGTTCCAAATGGGTCTTCAAGGTCAAATATCGTGCTGATGGGACCGTGGAGAGACACAAAGCTCATCTGGTCGCCAAGGGCTTCAACCAAGTGAAGGACAAGGACTATAAGCACACCTTCTCCCCGGTTGCTAAGTTGCCAACAGTACGGGTTGTTCTTGCACTTGCAGCTGCTAAAAACTGGCCTCTTCATCAATTGGATGTGAACAATGCTTTCCTCCATGGATCCCTTGATGAAGAAGTGTATATGATTGCCCCATATGGATATTTTGAAGCAACTCCTGGTCAAGTTTGCAAGCTCACTCGCTCTCTCTATGGCTTGAAGCAGGCAATGGAACCTCACTCTCAAGAAATTTTTGATCAGCAAAGGCTTTGCTCAATCCCAGTTTGATCATTCCCTCTTCACTAAAGGTCATCTGGGCTGTCAAACCTTGGCTCTGGTTTATGTCGATGACATGCTACTGACTGGTGATTCCTTGGTTGATATTGTGGCACTTAAAAATGATCTCCATCAGACTTTCACAATTAAGGATCTTGGGCATGCCCGATACTTCTTAGGGATGTAGATCTCTCGGACTGACAGGGGTTTGTTCATCAACCAACGCAAATTCATTCTCGATATCATTTCAAATGCAGGATTGGTGGACTGCAAGCCCGCCTTGTTTCCAATGCAACATAGGCTTCAACTTACTCCCTCTGAGGGTGATCTGTTGACTGACCCTGAGCTGTACAGACGCCTAGTGGGTCGTCTTCTGTATCTGAGTCTCACACACCCGGACATCACCTATTCTGTTCAGCAACTGAGTCAGTTTGTGTCCGAACCTCGAGTGCCACATCTTCAGGCTGTGATCCATCTATTGAAGTATCTTAAAGGCTTGTTCAATTACACTCTCTGTTACCCATCATCTTCTTCTCTGCAATTACGTGCTTACAGTGACGCCGATTGGGGCAGCTGTGCTTTCTCTGCCCGGTCTCTCACAGGCTATTGCGTTTTTCTTGGAGACTCCATTGTGTCTTGTAAGACAAAGAAGCAGCGCACCGTCTCCAAGTCCACTGCTGAGAGTGAATACCGTAGTATGTCAGCTACATCAAGTGAGGTTGTCTGGCTTCATGGCCTTCTTATTGATCTCCAGGTTCCAATCCAGCTCCCAATTGCCTTGTTTTGTGACAACAAAGCAGCTATTCAGTTGTCCATCAATCCCATGTTCCACGAGCGGACAAAACATATTCGGATTGATGTACACTTTATCCGAGAGCTCATTGCTGAAGGTTTCATTCTTCCTTCATTTGTGCCCACTGATCTTCAACTCGCAGACGTCTTCACAAAGGCTCTTGGAGCCGCTCCTCATCACTCGATCGATGTGTCTCAAGCTTGGCTTGATGGCTCCCCTAAGTCCAGCTTGCGCGGGGAGGGGGGGGGGGGGGGGGGGGGGGCTGTAGAGGATACTGGGTCTAGGCCTCCAACCCACTCGGCAATAAAGGGCTTTGAGCCCGGTTCTTGTATTAATAACCAATAAAGGGTTTGAGGTTTGTTAGAGTTAGTTAATCAGGTTGTTAGCTTTGGTTAGTGTTAGCTAGTGCTTAATCCTATATATATATATATATATATATATATATATATATATATATATATATATATCTTTGTATCTCCTTTCACTTTAATTGAGTAATACAAACCAGAAAATTCCCAAATCAAAGTTCTACAGTTTTTTATTAGATTATTTTATTTATTTATTTTCGGTCTCTTACCATAAAAGCAATATATTGTCTTAATATTCTAAAACATTAAAGCAATAATGTCGCAATATTCTAGTGAAAAATCAATACTTTCCTCTACATGCAGAGGCGGAGCTAGAGTGGGTCATAGGGGGTCATGTGACCCTCTCCCCTCATCCGATAAATTACCTATATGTATTCTCATCGTTGATAGCTTTGTTTTGATATATAAATATATAATACGCCCTAATTCGATATATGAGTAAAAAGTTATGAATGTTTGAAAATTATAGGTGTATTAATCACTTTAACTTTATTTCAATATATTATAATAATTTATATTTTACTTAAATTGACATTCACATATTATAATTCATCTCGCAAGCTTCGAAACCATAGGTTATATTACTTATTTTGAGAATTTGGTAAGAAGTTATACAAGTTTAATTTTTTTATATCTAGTTATACATTATTACATTTTAAGAATACAATGTTTATTTATTGCGTTTGATATCCTTATTTTCGTTTTATATCTTTGTAGTAATTTGTAATATCATTTGACACTAGTCAGTTATATCGTTTGGCACTAGTTTGTACTATCAAACATGTTATGTGTTTTACGACTTTTTTCTCGATCTTATTGTCTACTACTATGGTGATCCCTCACTCAAAACTTTATGGCTCCGTCCCTATCTATATTACTAGCTCATTAAACTTCACATGTTTTATTATAAAGTGACATAATTATTGCCGTAGTAATATTTTTTCCTAAATAAACAAATAAAGCGATATCATTTTAGTCCAAAACGACATCACATATGATTTCACTAGACACTCCTCCTTCGAAAGATTCCAGACTCCGGTACTGCACTTGCTCATAACTACAATCTAGATATACGGTTTATGACAAAATATAATCCCCATACTTACTCATACTCTCATAGTTGTAATTTAGACAGAGAAAAACTATTTACCTTATAATTTATGATGCTTCATGATTATTCACTTGTAAGAAAAAATTGTTTATGGAATGAGTCATCTCTTAATTTATTCATAATCCAAACATCAAATTCAGGAAAATGTTTCCAACATCGAGTTATGAAAGGCAAAATGCAGGAGATAATAGAACGGTAAGATAATACAATGGGCCCACGTGGGTCACCACCACGGCTACGACTCGCGTGACAGAGCGTGGAGAGGTCAGTCTCTGAATACTTTTTTCACTGCTCACAGCGGAAGCCTTTTGCTTTCTTCCTCTTTTATACCCGTTTAGACAGACCATCATCGATTCAGTACTCCCACCCCCTCTCTCCTTTATTTTAATGGCTGCTTTTTCTAAAGCACCCATTTGCTTCCCCTTCTCCTTCCCCCGCCTGTTGATTCCTTTCTTCTTTCCTCTCCGGTCCCCTTCCTCTCAATGCCAGTGACCGAATCTTCTCCTTCCCCCTCCTCCGATTTGCTCTTCTTCCCTCTTGATTGATTCATCTCTATTGTAAGTTTTTTCTCTTCCTCTGTTTCTTCCCCCTTCTGGGGTTGTTTCTCTCACCTGTGCAGCCAATTGAAAATGGAAAACATTTGATTTTTCTTTGTAGTCTTTTTTTTTGGGGGTCTGTGATTGATCATTGAACCTTGCAAAGTTACAATTGCTTCCCCTCCTCTCTCTTTCCTTTCTGGGCTGCTTAGAGTTTTAGCCTTGTTTACTTCTTCAGGGTTGGCTTTGGATTTCTGCCTTTTATTTCCGTCGCCTGTTTATGTGAATTGAGCAGGAAAAAGATTTGATCTTGCTTTTAAAAAAAAAAAAAAAATGGTATTTGATTGATCATTGCCCCTTGCAATTTGCTTCTCTGTCATTTCTGGGAAGCTTAGATTTTTCAGCCTTGTTTACTTATCCAGGGTGGGCTTTGGATTCTTTTTTTTTTTTTTTTTTGTTGATTTTTTTTTCTTTGGAGTTTTTATGTTTTTTTGTCCAGTTCTACTTATTTGCCATTCCATGGTTCCAGATGAATGGTTGATTGGTTGGTATAACAGTTTTATGCCTTTTCTTCTGTTCTCTCATATGGGTTACCTGTTCTTGCCCCATTGCAAAATTCAGATATTTCTGAAAAATTGTCAGTGGCTGCATGAATGCAATTTTTATAATAATTGGTTAAAATTAATTCCCTCCCATCATGGTTTTGGTTGATTGGAACATTTTCACTTATAACTTGGTTGATCTGCTATTAAGATAGAAAAAAAAGGTTGATTTGATGTTTAATTTTCTGTCAATTTGATCCATATAGGTTCCTTTTCCTTTAGAGATGGGTGTTGTGCTGAATTTGATTGGACAATTCACCAAATTATAGAGGTTTGTTAAAGCAAACAACTTACATCTGGTGTCACAGTGGTGTACTATGCAACCAATGTAGTTTTCCATGTCTTTTTCCCTTTGTTTGTTTTGCTGATGGAGGAATCTGGTGGGGGGTTTGTCCATAATGCCTGGCCTTGTTCTTTTCTCCCCACTCACCAAACAACCTTCAGTTGTATATAGCCCATGATGAAGGTCTTGCTCAAGTAAGCCTGTCAAGAGAGTCATTATTAGTGTTGGAAAGGGAGTATCTCCTTTTGTATGTTTGAAGTTTTTTCATGCTTTGTCTATAAATCCATTAATACCTTCTTGCTTTTCGATCCACGAGAGAGAACACAATCAGACCGAGCGTGGAATGTTATCTATAAATTTCATGTACATATACTCTTATGGTCTAATTCTTTCTATAAAAGCTTGTCTTCTTGCTGATTGGATTCTATAGAAACAGCTGAGGGGCTGTCATCTAAATAGTCAGTTCTTTTTTGTCTTTAAATCCTCTGTGAAATTATGAGCAATGGTGTATGCTTTGCTCTCTTTGTGTAATTGCATAACATATGGGCAAATCATTGTTTGCAAATCGTCATTAATGATACATTCGATTGGTGATCTGACAAGGTACCATGTGTTTCCAGCTTTAAATGTGGGAGCTAGATTCTGTCATGTTATGTCTGATTGTTTTGCTGTAAAATAACAGTTTGTGTTAAATGTGTTCTCCATCTTTTAGTTTCTTTCTCCTTCTTTTGGGACCAGATCTGGAACAAGGAAATTTGTTATGCTGCATAGTTGAATGTGTTAAATGTGATGTCTGATATGCTTTTGTGTTTATTGTTTGTGCAGACATACGGTACAATGACAAAGGTGAATCCCGAGACTGAACATGAGGTGCACAATGAGGCACTTCAATCAGTCTCAGCCGACGTGAGCTTTTCTTCCAACCATTTTCCGAAGTACAAAATTGGACCTGATAATCAGATAGTGGAAGAGCCGAGGCTCGATCCAAATGCTCTATCCTTGAAGGAAGTTGTTGCTAAGGAGACCGCTCAGTTGACAGAGCAGCATAAACGACTCTCTGTTCGAGACCTTGCTAGTAAATTTGACAAAAATCTGTCTGCTGCGGCCAAGTTAACTGAGGAGGTTTTTGAGCTCTCTACTCCTTTATTTGCTTGAAATTGCTTAGCTGTATCTGAATTACGTTTAGATAGCTGGATACTGTGCATATAAAACTGTAGTTTTGTCTCTTTTTTTTGTTACCTTTTAAAGTTTCTAATAGAGGTTTTGTGTGTCTTTGTTTATTCATGGATGACTTCAGGCAAAAATCAGGGATGTTGCTTCTCTTGAGGGACATGTCCTTTTGAAGAAGCTCAGAGATGCACTGGAGTCCTTGAGGGGCCGCTTGACGGGTCGTAACAAGGAGGATGTGGAGAAAGCTATCTCATTGGTGAGCCTAATGGTTTCCTACTCTAGGGATTTCCTATCCATGTATCTGCAATGCCATAGTACTTGAATAATATGATATTCATTTCATATGGACATGGTTACGCCTTCAATTTGAACTTGCACCTTCAATTTCAATGGTTATGCCTTTACTCCCATCTGGTAAAGTTTGCCCATCTCAAGGAAGGTACATAAAGTTGTAACAACCGTCTTTCTGATGCACAAATCAATTAAAACTATGGCTTTTGTTCTGAAATCCTACCAAACGAAGAAGTGACAGCAAGTTGAATTATACAGTATAACACATCAATGGATGCTGCTGTATAAGGCAGATCGATTCTATTCCGTGTGTTTTCAGTAGGATATTTTCATCCTTATAACTCTGAAGGTGTTCCATAATGTGGAGCTTCTTGTTTTGATCATAGTCATATTGGTGATCCAACAACTCAATTAATTTCCCTTACAATTCTTTCGTGTTTTCATGGCTTCTATTACTTAATGTGTACAGTGTTTAGACATGGTCCTTTGATCAAATATCTTAGTGTTTGATGCAACTAAGAATCTAAGACGATCATGTGTGTTATTTGTACAAAAATGTGAAGTGTGCCTTACTTTACACATTTATGTTGCAGGTTGAGGCTTTGGCAGTCAAGCTAACTCAGAATGAAGGAGAATTAATACAGGAGAAGTTTGAAGTGAAAAAGCTAGCAAGCTTTCTCAAGCAGGTAGTTGTTAGTTGTAAACTTGTGGATGCATTTGTGGAACATAGTACCTTATGATTTAGAACATTGTTTTTTGTGGCTTATTAGCAATGAGGGGGAAGATAATCTAGAACATTGGTCACAGGATTTATAATATAGATGAAATAGAAAAAGGAGTTTGTATCTTTAATGGTTGAGTGTATTTTTCTCGGGAACACAAAGAAACCCCAAAATAACCTCAGCCTTGTTTTCATAATCGCATGGAACAGTAAGTCATTTTTTCTTGATAGAAAGTAGGAGTCTTATCAAATCGGATGATATGGAAATGATATTGTGATATAGTCTTTCTTTCAGTGCAATGTATTAATCACATGATCAGTTTTCCAGTCATAGATAGCTTAACTAAGAATGTTCGTTTGCTTATTTATTTTCTGTAGTGCTTAAGCTGGTTATAGGCCTTGATTTCAAACTTACTGGTCTCTACACACTTCTCATTGAGTGGTGCAACTAGTTTGGGATTTAATTGGCCTCTTCAATCAGTTGATTTGTTACTCTTGGTTCGACCTGTAGGCGTCTGAAGATGCTAAGAGACTGGTGAGCCAAGAAAGGTCGTTTGCATGCGCAGAAATTGAGAGCGCAAGAACAGTTGTACAGAGATTCGGAGAGGCTCTTGAGGAAGAAGAAAAAATTGCCCAAAGTTCAGGGAAGCAGGTGTGTGGAATGACTTTGAATCATTTGGAATGCAAATGTATTGTTGGATAAACCATTTTCTCAATTCTTGTTTCCTGATTAGTCAATCTTGGTCTTCATTGTTGTCATATGAGTTAACCGTACAAAATTAATCTCTGAATTCATGTCTTTGTTTTTGATTCTTTGATTGTCTAATTTGATTTTTTTTTTTTTTTTACTTCATCTAAGGATGTTAAGGAATTGATAGAAGAGATTCAAGAAGCCAGAAGAATCAGAATGTTGCACCAGCCCAGCAAGGTGCGCGAGATGAAACAGATTTCCCTTTATAATTTTATTTAGGCTATATAGAAGTTCATATCCGCGAACACTAACTTTCTCCCAGACCTGAAAAACTAACCCATCTCCATAAATTTGGACTTTTTTTCCAGGTCATGGAAATGGAGCATGAGCTTCGAGAACTCAGAATAAGAATCAGAGAAAAGGCCATATTCTCGGTTAAGCTTCAGAAAGAGGTATGCTTTCTGATGACGTGAGATCAGTTTAAGAACTTCGTTTGATATCTAAACAAGAAGCCCTCCTTTTACAGCTGGTGATTACCAAGAGGGTGGAGGAAAACCGACTTTGTGTGTATAGACTTGATGGCGCTTCAATCCTTGGATCTCGCTTACGTATTCAGCCGCGTTCAAATGATGCTCCTGACCTTGCAGCTTGTTCAATTCAATGGTGCCGTGTATCTGCAGATGGTAACCAGAAGGAAATCATATCAGGTGATTATAATTAGCTTATCTTGAATGTTTTAATGCCATGAGTTATCATTGGTTTCACTAACTACTTGTTGTTTATCAGGCGCCAATAGACCAATGTACGCTCCTGAACCATTAGACGTAGGGAAGTTTTTGCAAGCCGACATTGTGTCAAATAGCCAAAGAATCTCAGTTTCGACAACTGCTCCCGTTGAACTTGGTTCGTGTTATTTCTAATCCTAATTTTTCCTTTAATCCTTTGTGATACTGAACTCTAAAGCTGACATGGATCTCTACTTACAGCTGCAGGTTTGTCAAACTACGTGGAATGCCTTTTGCGGAAGCCCAATTCCGAATTCAATGTATGATAAAACCATTCAAACCTCTTTTAAGGTAGATTGAACTCAACAAATTTGAGGAACTTGCATACTGATTTTTAGATGTCCTCGTTCCGTAGGTGGTGATCTCTCAGATGAATGGACAAGATCATTCTTCACGTTCTGTTCACGTACTTCATGTCGGAAGGACAAGGATGAAGCTCAGTAGAGGATGGATGTCGAAGTCCAGGGAGTCGTACTCTACGTCCATGCAGGTATGTGTAAACAATATTTTTCCTAGCCTGTTCTTTAAAACACGAGATGAAAGCGACAATTTCACCATATTTCATGGTATTTTCAGCTATACGGTGTAAGAGCAGGCGGAAATGCTGCGCCCAAGGCCTTGTTCTGGCAAGGCAGAAAGGGGCTGTCGTTCATCCTGACATTCGAATCCGAGAAGGAGAGGAACGCGGCTATCATTCTTGCAAGAAAATACGCTCTTGATTGCAATGTAAGTTACTGTTCTTCGTTTCTTCGGACTATTTTTTCGCTCGTTCAATCCTACATTGCCTGAAATAACGAATCATCATTTTACGGACAGGTTGTTCTGGCCGCGGACCAGATGACAGAGCCTAACACGAAGTGCTAACTTATCCCTACGATTTAATCCCCCTACTGTCATCAAACCCGACGAGATACATGTTGTGATTGCGAGTCTTTCTTGTACATTTTGTGTGTGGTTTTTTTTTTTTTACAATTTTTTTGCTCTTTTTAAGGCCAAAAAGAAAAGAGTTAAGAGAGTGGTTTGTGTGATTGCAATTAATATTTTTGGTCAGCTAATTGGGTGTTTTTGATCTCATGTTTTAGGCATTTGTTTTTGTTTGCCTAATCAAAAACTGATTGTAATCTCTCTGGGGGTGTATCTTGTGATATGAAGTCGAAACTCAATCCCCTTGATGCTTTGTGTTTGGCTTTCTTTTTTGATGTTTCTGGTAGAGCTTGATTCAATTTGTGTTTCATTGCTCTGCATATTTCATAGAAGACAGAAGAAACACTAAAAAACTGAATTTCTGTGGAATGTAATCAGCCAATTTGTGATTGGCAGCTAATTCAATTTGTGTTTCATCAGTGCCTTGTAAAAGCCAAAAATGCAATAAACTCTGGTTTTCAATGTGGGACAAGAACAATTTGTGATTGGCAGCTAATTCAATTTGTGTTTCATCAGTGCCTTTGTGATTGGCAGCTAATTCAATTTGTGTTTCATCAGTGCCTTGTAAAAGCCAAAAATGCAAGAAACTTTGGTTTTCAATGTGAGACTTAGCAGCCCCATGCTTCTCCTTTTATAGACTTAGCACCTCTCTTTTTCTCTAGTTTTCAATGTGGGACAAGAACAAGGGTAGAAACTAAAAACTACACCATGTCTTCAATCTCTACCATTCGGTTTTTAATGTCAATCCATACTTATAAATCATTTTATATCATTCTATATGATACTAAGTTAGGAGTCTTTATGATATAATTTCAAATAATACAAATATTGTGATTGATAAAGCCGTTACACTTGTATAGTATCCTTAATGTCGAGTTTTCGTTTATTTTCAAAATGATATAGAACTTCGGATTTTCAAACACAAGAATGAAATATAATATTGCCAATACTTTTTCAATGTGTCTTTTCATGTACGTCATAACAAGCAACCCAAGTATGTAATTCTAATAACATCATCATTAAGTGTATACACAACATGTGGCTAATTCAACTTTAAACGAGAAAGTTTAACATGTGGATGAGGGATCTTCGGAGACCACAAACACCACCAACACGATCATGTCGATCAACTAGGGCCGCAGAACTGCTCCTCTACCGAAACTAACCACGACCAACAGACGGACACCAAACCACTCGAGCATATGAAGCACAGCCGCAAGGAGGACGAGACTTGGGTTAATTTGGGCTGAAATTTATTTATTTATAATTTAAGGTGGTTGAGCCAACTTTGGGCCCAAGAAAGCCCACTTGGACACTTTTAATTGTTTTATTTATATAATTAAAAGACCCCACAAGGAAATATTAAGTTGATAGGGCCAGATTAGGGCCCAAGGCACCAGCTTGGGCCCGAAGGACTGAAATCGACCCATCGGGGCCCAAGGAACCCACAAGCCCGAGAAGGCAAGAGATGTCGACAGGTAACCTAAAGGCCGAGCAGCAGCAGGCCTAAGCCGCCCACCCAGATTTTCGGCGACGAAGAGGAGTAAGGTGAAGGACGGAGGACAGGCACATCGCCGCCAACGCACCACTGCACCCAACAAGAGCGCCGGCAATGAATCCCCGCCAGAGACAACTCCCCCACCAAAACGAGAGACAGAGGAGACACTAAGGAGTGCTGATCTAATATACATCCGAGGATGCAACGGATCCCGACAGAGACGACGAGAGCAAGCCCCCGTCGCCACGGTACAAGAACAAACAAGGAAGAGGAGAGTACAGAAGATCCAAGAAAGAGGAGGCCGGAAGGGGAGAGAACCCCCTGAATCCGGGAACTCACTCCGCCAGGACCACGTAAGCGGCCGATTGGGGAACCCCCGAGGCCGGCGGCGGAAACAGCAGTCCAAACCACACCCCCGGAGAGCTCGTGAACCAGACAGGTGAAAAACGCGGCTTAGGGCCCTAATTGGGCGGTGGAGAGAAGCAACTGACCAAGAAGCACCAAAAGCCCTAAATCGATCAAAGAATGAGGATTAAACAGATTATGGTAATCGTTCAAAGAATGAGGAACCAAACTACAACCGAAGCCAGGATGCGTCGGTCGAGGTCTAATTAGGCTCCCGAAGGAGATTTGGGCTCCCGGAGGAGAGTTGAGACACCCGGAGAGGGTGGATTGGGGCTCCCGAAGGAGGGTTGAGACTCCCAAAGGGAGGTTTTTCACTTACTGCGCAGGTTACCGGCCACCAAGGTGGCTGTCCTTGTGCCGCCGGAGGAAAACTCCGATGGAGTTTTCTATCGCTCCATAAAAGAGAGTTTTTCACTTACTGCTTTTGAGCATAGAATTCTCTTAATTTAACACTTCATCGTTGAATTTATCCGGTCAGTATTATTTCTCTTTTAAAATCTCATTACATTTACACAAGTTGTGAGTTTTGAGAGAAAATGAACTGTTTTGAATTCCATGATTTGATACCATATTAAAGTCGGATATACCTACCAACTTACAAGAGTCATGTACAAATTCATACAACAATAACTCCCAGTTTTTCTGCCGGAGTGCCAGGACATGGTCTGTAAGGCCAAGTTGTACGCACTCTTTTCTCGACAAAGTCGAGGAAGTGTTTCCTAGTAGTCCAGACACCAACCTAAAATCATAAAAAAAACACAAAAGTATAAGTATAACAAACTAAACTAAGGAAAAAGATTAAGACATGATGTGAGAAACCTAGGGGGAGGGGGGCGGATACGCTCTCCACCACACCTCGGGGGCTCAGTCTAACCCTCTCTAACATGACTGATGCTTCTCCAATGTGTTCTATCTATAACCATGCTCTCGTTAAGATTCAGAAGGGAAAAGTTTGGTCTAATCACCTCCCTCCAGCTCTTCTTCGATCTCCCTCTGCTCCGTCAAACTCTATTGATCTCCAAATTGTCACACCTGCGTACTGGCGTGCTCAGGTCTCTCCTCTGCACGTGGCCAAACCAACGAAATCTTAACTCCCATAGCTTATCTCGGATATTGGATACTCCTACTTTGTCGCCGATAGCTTCATTTCTGATCTTGTCAAATCTAGTAAATCCACTCATCCTCATTTCTGCCACCATAAGCCTCTACTTTTGTGCCTTCGTAGTCGCCCAACACTCATCCCCATGCCCCCATACACACAATAAGAGTCGTGTGTATATATCCGCAACAACAGTCGTGTATATATATCATTCTGTTACGTTGGTATAGTGTCAATCCTCTGAGCAACCTAAGAAACTACTTTCTACCTGATACGTTTGGGATACCCGATCCTTCGCCTGTGGGCTCAAGACCAAGAACCATGCCGTATATTTGCTAAGATCTTGCAATGCTCTTTGATATCTCCTGATTTGGAACAATTCAAACAAGTAATTAAAATTCTGAATAGCGACAGTTTAGGACTTAGACAAATTTCAGAAATCTTGACAAGGTAATAGCGACAGAAAACTAAGCGAAGATCAGCGAGGGAGAAGCGGGTGGGATGCGCGGACACTGGCGTCTCAGGAGCCTCACTCGCTGGGAGCGAAGGCCAGACGCGGACTGGGAAAGCGCCTCGCTGGGCGCGAGAGCAAGGACGCGGGTGCAGGGGCGAGCGCTGGGGATGTGCGGGAGCGAGGGCGCCTGGGAGCGACCACGCTCGCTGGAGCGGAATTGCCCGCGGAAGACGCCAAGGGTTGGGCTTCTCGGAAGCGCTGGCGATGTCGAGTAGGGTGAGGGCTGGCGTTCCTCGATCTCGACAACAACAGTGATGGTGATGTTTGGTTTGTGATTTCCGAAAATTCTCAAGAACATAGAACAATGATAGTTTTGGATTGATAACCAAGAACCCTTTAATCCATAAAGGGGTTCTCAATTCTATTTCAATCTAATTAATTCAAAGTGCATAAACATGAATTTATAGTAAAGCTTATGAGAGATCTAACCAATCCTTCCTTGTAAAGGAAGGGTTTGGATAGATTAATTCTATCTAAGATAAATAAAATAACTTTAAGATAAATAAATCCTAATGAGATAGATATTTAATAACTTGGTGGCCAAGGATTATATCTAGAAGAGATATAATTAATTTCCACCTTATTTATCTAAATGCATAAAATAATAACATAGGTAATTAATTAAATCCGGCCCAAGCACAAGTGTAACTCGGCCCATCCTTGTCGACAAAGGTCTAGGCCCACTCGGCCCAAAGGCATGTCGAGTGCCCTAAGCCCAAGCGGAGTGGGAAGGAGGGGCTGCCGAGGGAGCCGCGGGCGCTGCTGGTGGGGCCGCGGGCGCGGCAGGAGTGGCAGCGGGTGCGGCCTGTTTGGCCGAGAGCTCTTTAAGCTTCTCCTTCCTTTCAGCTTCCTTCTGGGCGTCTTGCTGTTGCTTCTTGCGAACCTGGTCCTTCAGAATAGTTTGTGGCGAAAGGGGTAGGAGAGTAACTCTCCTCCCGTCATAGGTGAAAGTATGTATTTGCACGACCATCATGAAGAACAGAACGATCATATAACCAAGGACGCCCTAACAATATATGACTACAATCCATGCGGGCAACATCACATAATATTTTATCATGAAAAGATCCAATAGAAAGAGAAACTAAACATTTTTTGGTGACCATTATATCAGATCCATCATCAGTGATACCATTTAATCCATAGTGAGTAGCACGAGGAGTAGTAGTTAAATGGAGGAAATCCACTACCTTTTCATTGATGAGATTGCAGCAACTCCCACCATCGATGATGAGGTTTAAGGTAGCTTCGCGAACCACACATCTAGTGTGGAAGATGTTCTCCCTTTGATCAGCCATGGGAGACTCCTGAATGTGTAGGACCCGCCGGTTGACAAGGCAGAGGACGTTGTCAAATTCTGATGTGTCGATCTCCTCAATAGATACAGACGGCTGGTCCTCCTCCACTTCACTCGAAATTACATGGTCCTCAACAGTCTCCTCCTCATAGTAATGGTCTCCCAAATCATTGAGAAGAACCTTCCTTTTCTGAGGGCAATTGCGAGAGACATGCCCAGAACCACCACAAGTGAAGCAGCGGATGTCTTTGTTGCGATCTGTAGACGGTGCAGCAACTCTTCTAGTTTCAACCTGATAACCCTGTTGAGGTGAGTTGGAAACTCCCTTTTGCTGCATAGAAGGGTTAGAGGTAGAAGGTTTAGATTGACTAGAAGGGTTAAAGGGAACAAACCTGCGACCCTGAGGGGTCTGGTCAAATCGATTCCTCTATTGCCGAAGCTGCTGCTGCTGTTGTTCATACAGAAGCTGTGCTTTATGAGTCAAAGTGTTAATATCTCTAATGGAATGTATAGATAAGGGATTTTTAATAGAAATATTAAGACCAGCAAGAAATTGAGTACATAAAGCACGTTCAGTAAGATAAACATTAGCCTGATGGGAGAGTCGTTCCAGCTCATCCCTGTAGTCATTAGGAGAGCGAGTTCCTTGGCGGCAGGTCGCCAATTGCATCCTCATGGATTCTGTGTATTCCTCAGGCACATGTCTCTTCTTCAGGAGATAGCGAAGTTGTGGCCAGGTTTCAACAGGTTGCTTATCCTGACGACGGCGCATCTCACGAGTGCGGAACCACCAGGTGCAAGCTTTACCTACTAAATGTAATATAACAACTTCCAACTTCTCCGTTTCCTCATAGCGTAAATGTTCAAGCATATAGTCAGTATGATTTTCCCAAACAAGATAAGCTTCAGGATCAGTGTTACCATCAAATGTTTATAATTTAAGCTTAACATCTCGTCTCTGGATAGCTTGAGCATTATCAAATCTAAGATGACCAAAATTAGGAGGGGGTAAATCATCAAAGTTAGGATTTACCTCATGGTAAGCATCCTCCAAATGCGGAGTCTCATAAAGATCATTATTGCTCCGGCTGTCATCCCAGTTAACACGGCCATGCAGCGGTTGCTGTTGACGCTGATTGAACCTCCCTTGCTGTTGATGTCGAGGTGGTGTGTACTCACGACGATCTTGGTTGCCATTGAAGCCCACTAGATGATCGTTGTCATTCTCTCCAGTGAAAGGGTTAGGAGGAGCAGCCTTAAGCGGTATATATAATTGACCAGAAGGGGGGGTTTAGCAGTATAAGAAGTGTTACGTACAGGGGGCATATTACCTGAAGGTGGAGTAGGGTCGATTGGAGGTGTAGGGCCGGCAGGAGGCAGCATACCACCTTGGGGTGTAGAACCAGAAGCCTCCTGTTGTTTCCTCTCCTCCAAGTGTCGCAAAACACCATTTATAGACCGAGTAGTAACCAGGTTAGCTTGTTGGGCTAGTTGATCATGGAAGCGCTTGTTCCAACGCTCCTCAACAGCTTCGAGCTCTTTCCTATGTTCTTCCTTAGCAGCTTCGAGTTCTTTCCTATGTTCGTCCCTAGAAGCTTTAGTAGCGGCCTGAATAATACGGTCCAAGGCCTCATCAGAAAGAGGGATAGGGGTAGTAGGGGAAGTTCCTTCGGCTGCCATGTTCCTACAATATCAGAAGAGCAACAAGAAACCGAAGCAAAGACCAGAAATCAAGTAATGCAAGCTCTAGTGATTCCTAAGAGTGATTCAAGTTTTAGAAATCCAAGAGCGAGAAAACAAGGCACAATATTCAAGCAATTCCCCTGGACACAGAATTTTGCAATATTGAAGACAGCAAGTAATAATCAAAATTGCAAATTAAATCAACCACAAGTCGGATATCAAGGATAGCAAGTATAAACAAGCGGTTGAATGTGTATAGAAGAAAATCTACAATGTGATGCTTTGAATAATATGAATGTGTAATAAGCGATGATAGCAATCACAAGGCCAATCAAGTGCACACACTCCGTCAACTATTATCTGACGGTTGCAACACGGTTCAGAGAAAGAGGGGTGTGACCAAGGCTCCAGTGTCGGCACAGCACAAAATCACACAAGTAGGGTTCTTTTGTAATGCTTAAAACCGATTAGATCATCTAACAAGTAGCAAGAAAAGAATGAACAAGGAAGAGTTACTAACTCAACAATGTAAAGTATGCTAAACTTTTCTTTCTTTCTCCCTTTTTTTTTTTGAATGATACTCTCGGCTTTTCTGTTTTTTTTTTTTTTTTTTGGCTACGAAATAGCTACTGTAAGGGCTGTAATGTGCCCGAAATAAAGAGCAAAGAAAAAGAAAAATAAAATAACAAAGCTACGATGATCTAAAAGTAAGCAAAAATAAAGGAAATAGGGAAAATAGGCTAGAAACTGGAGAAATTAGGGTTCTTTAGTGGTGCAAGTTCATATAATGCTTTTAATCCAAGAATCACAGTCATAGGCATGATATGTAGCAACTAGGAATAAAAGATCACAACTTGCAGTCAAGAACTCAATATCTTCGAAATTAAAGATCCAAACAAAGAATAACAAAAATAAAGTGCCAATTTTTATGGGTGACCAATAAAGATTTAACTTGCAGCGGCTATGGTGAAAAAAATAGGCACGAAAAATAAATCACTCAAAAAGAAATCAAGAGAGTAAAGAACTTGCATTAACCTGAAATCCGATACCACTTGATACGTTTGGGATACCCGATCCTTCGCCTGTGGGCTCAAGACCAAGAACCACGCCGTATATTTGCTAAGATCTTGCAATGCTCTTTGATATCTCTTGATTTGGAACAATTCAAACAAGTAATTAAAATTCTGAATAGCGACAGTTTAGGACTTAGACAAATTTCAGAAATCTTGAAAAGGTAATAGCGACAGAAAACTAAGCGAAGATCAGCGAGGGAGAAGCGGGTGGGATGCACGGACACTGGCGTCTCAGGAGCCTCACTCGCTGGGAGCGAAGGCCGGACGCGGACTGGGAAAGCGCCTCGCTAGGCGCGCGAGAGCAAGGACGCGGGTGCAGGGGCGAGCGCTGGGGATGTGCGGGAGCGAGGGCGCCTGGGAGCGACCACGCTCGCTGGAGCGGAATTGCCCGCGGATGACGCCAAGGGCTGGGCTTCTCTGAAGCGCTGGCGATGTCGAGTAGGGTGAGGGCTGGCGTTCCTCGATCTCGACAACAACAGTGATGGTGGTGTTTGGTTTGTGATTTCCGAAAATTCTCAAGAACATAGAACAATGATAGTTTTGGATTGATAACCAAGAACCCTTTAATCCATAAAGGGGTTCTCAATTCTATTTCAATCTAATTAATTCAAAGTGCATAAACATGAATTTATAGTAAAGCTTATGAGAGATCTAACCAATTCTTCCTTGTAAAGGAAAGGGATTTGGATAGATTAATTCTATCTAAGATAAATAAAATAACTTTAAGATAAATAAATCCTAATGAGATAGATATTTAATAACTTGGTGACCAAGGATTATATCTAGAAGAGATATAATTAATTTCCACCTTATTTATCTAAATGCATAAAATAATAACATAGGTAATTAATTAAATCCGGCCCAAGCACAAGTGTAACTCGGCCCATCCTTGTCGACAAAGGTCTAGGCCCACTCTCGGCCCAAAGGCATGTCGAGTGCCCTAAGCCCAAGCCGAGTATGGTTGCCTCATGGTGGGTGCAGACGAGTCTTCATGAGCTCCATGTGTGGACGCATGCTCACTTCTTGTGCTGGTGGTGTAACCTTGAGCCAAGTGATCCAGGGTGGCCTGAACCCTTGCTCTAAAGTTCCATGGTGACGGACAAGAAAGGCTTTAGTTGCAGTTTGAATCTTCTTGGCCCTTGCACGAGTGATAGGACCATCAAATGGAACCTTCATGTTGTCCTCAATGTCACCAGGAGTCATCGATAATTGCACGGCATCACTACCCCCACGTTCTTTTAACTGCTCAAATCCCCTTCCCTCTCTCATCTCCTCCTCGCACCTGACGGTACTTCCTCTCTTTCCCCAACAAGTTTCCGGTGCAGACGTGCTTGTGATGGTTTTTAATTAATCTGAAACTCCTATTCTCCCCTTTTAACTTATTGAGGATTTTGGATTTTTGGGGCTTGAATTGGTAATTGATATGGTCAATTACGCCGTGAGGAACAGGTGCGGGATCAGTTTTTGAAGAGAGAAAGTACTATTTCTGGTTGAATTAGGTTTTGGATCAGTTTTTGAAGTGTTAGCTGAAGTGCTATAGAGACTCTAAGATGCGCGTGGAACAAGCTGCCACAGCCATACCGGTCGCAAAGAAGTCCATGAGTCTGTGGAGGAGCTTGTGGCTTCCATGTTCTATGGATCTTCTTCGCCGGTGTTGGCGGATGTCGTACCTGCAAGCCAAGGCAGTGAACCGGTGCAGGAGCTCCAACAAGGTGGGAGTGATGGGGTTCATGTGCCGGTGTGGGATTACGTTCTGCAGTTCTACTTGGATGAGCATGCCAGCCTGTTCGATTTCAAGGGCGATCCGAAGACGACATTGCTAAGGCGAACCAGGTATTTAAGGTTGATAAGGTGGGTTACCAATGGTGCAATTTGGTACTTTGTATGAACACTGAATACCTCTCTCTTTCCCCTTGCTTTCCTGTTTTCTTCTGTGTGTCAGAGCATCCGCATCCATCGAACCCATTTGGGTTTCTTAACTCCTCTTTTTATGTTTCTCTCTTCAGTATTCTTTAAACAACCCATTATACATTTTCACTCACATCCCTAGAACCCGTTAGAGTTTCTTAACTCATTTTTTTATCTTTTATCTCTTCACTCTTCTTTCAACTTTTTTTGATGTGGTCCCCAATTTCTCTAAGGTGTTTAAGAGTTCCTTAGGAGAGAACATGTCAAATCATTCCTTAACCCATTTTTTACAATCTCAAATAAAATAGTATTAAATTTCTTAAATTTGGGTTAAAGAACCCCATTGCCCATACTCTTATGGTTTTTTGTTTTCTGTCAGGTTTTTGTTTGATTGATCAATGACTAAGGTGGAGAATGGTAGGGGTTACAACTTAATTACTCTGTATCTACTTTTAGGAACAAGTTTATGTCTGCTTTGTGTAGTTGTGTGCTATAAGATTGTCATTAGAGCAAAAAAATCATTTAGGATTTGTAAGTTTGTTGTCATTCAGATCAAAGGCATATTTCTCCTTGCTAAGCTGCGGGAGTGAAAGGGATAGAAGAAATGCAAATCACTCAAATATTGGGCAGAGGTTTAGAGACGTGAAACTTTACTAGGTGTCGAATTTCTTCTAAATGAATTGCTAATGAATTTAACGTCATTATATTTAAATTTATGTTGGTGAGTAGGTTATTAATTGAATTGCTTTTATGTTTCGCTCTTTCAAAGACAGAGGCTTCAAAAAACTTAATACATGGCTTTAATGTTCGTTTGTACGCATACAAGATTCTGATTTGGACGATGATGATATCAATTATCCATAAAGCTACCTTCTCCTATTGCAATTTTTGTATATACATTTTGTGGGGTGCATCTAACTAGCTAACTATTTGTTAGGTGCACAAGAGTAGTCTCAAGAGATGCATTTTATATATGCCAATCACTTGGAATGTGTTCGATCGTATTCCATATTGGTTTTGTCTTCCTGACTTGGACCCAACATATTATACAAATGCAGCTTTGAGTTGACTTGGTTGCACCATTGGTAACCCAGTTTGTCTGAATGAGTGCACTGCGAGAGGAGATCGAATATCATTCGCACGGTTGTTAATTGAAGTTAATGCGGAGGAAGCTATGGCTAACTCGATTGTGGTCAAGATGGTAAATCGGAAAATGTAAACGTAGAAGGTCATATTCGATGGTTGCCCACAAATTGTTGCGAATGTAAAAGCTTAAGACATATTTCTTATCGCTGTCCTAACTTGAAAAGGGGAGAGACTGAGGTTCTGCAGCAATTCAGGGTTCCAAAAATCAGGCATGGGCAGGCTGATGCGGTTGTTGACTTAGATCAGACAAAAGCTAAGAAAGAAGTGCACAAGGAGAGTTTATTTGCAGCATAAACCAATTTTCATCAAGAGTGGTTGCAATTGTGCCTGAAACATTAGGAAAAGAGGTGTTTATTGCAACTTGCAAGTGTGACAGTAATAGATCAAAAGGGTGTTGTTAGTGTTGATGATGGGGTTGTTGCAAAAAGACTTAGTGGTAAGCAGCAAGGGAAAGTGATCAAAAAATAAAATGGAGGAGTATGTGTAGCAACTTACAACCACGGATGATGAGGGTGCCGATCTACCAACTGAAGGGTACAATGAAAAATATTCCCAACCTGTGGGTTGCTGAACGGAAGGAGTGCAACAACTGGCTGATAAAAAGGTGTGACAGCTTCAAAGCGGGGCAATGTAAGTGGGAGGGGCAAGTCGAGCTCGATTCTAACACAATCAAATGGAATCAAGAGCGATGTGAAGACGGCTATGACAGGAGAAAGGGAAGAGAAAAAGGGAATGAAAGCAGCTGAGATGCAAACACAAAACGGAGTACAACATTAATCTATGACAGTTGGAGGGCAACGATCTGTAAAAATGAAGAAAAAATCAAGAGAGATGTGAAGGCAGCCTTCTTGCTTTTCCTCCCTCCATACAACACCTTTGACCGTAGGAAGTGCTAAGAAGGTGTTGTGAAACACCTCGGCGAAAAATGACAAGCAATGCAGGAGGGTTGCTAGGTTGGCTTGGAGTGCGATTTCAGCATTGTAAAACTATGATGAGGATGACAACCCAAGCAAGTTGTACGAAGGTGAGGATTACCTATCAAGCCGGTTTTCATTCAGAAGTGTTGGTGCATGGTATATTTGCAAAATATACTGGACATGAGATGGTTAATCTTATTCATTTTGCATAGCCTGACTACCTCAATTTTATTTTCTCCATATCTTAGCTTTGACAAGGATATGTAGAAGCTCTGTACTACTTCTAATGTGCATATGCTATGTGCTGATGCAATTGATAAAGTAGAATAGTAGATGAATGGATGGCTAATGCTTGACATAGAGATCTACGTCCCGGAGCTTTAGAGTCCGCTAGAAGTCCTCGATTCCTTTTTGCTTACTGTGCTTTTGTCCTTGAAGATATGATCATTATATCTATGTTTGATATTCTGATTTTATTCTTGACAGTGGATTCACATTCACTCCCTTCTTACCGGTTTTTTTAAGAGGTGACATCATCTTCTATTGTCATTGAGCTATCTTGAGATTGGCGTCAAAATTGACTTGCTATTCAATCAAAATCTAAGGCGCGCAGTTTTGGTAAAATTAAAAATGAAATTATTTTTTTATCACCTAGATTTAAATTGGAAAGGGCACAATTATTGACCCATCATGTATTGATCCATCTAAGATAATCATGTATTGTCACATTGATCTCATTTTAACTAGGATTTGTGTTTAATATGCAAACGCCACAATTATTGATCCATCTTCCAACTACTGTTCAGCACTTTATACTTTCATCATTATCTTAGAACATTTAGTTATTATTCATATTTCTTTAAGTAATTTAGATTAATTTTAGTTTTGATATGAAGTTTTATGATTTGTACATTTAATATTTGTTTGGTTTTCTATCTTGCTAATTACAATTTGTGGTTGATAGTGGTTTGAGGTTTTATATTTTCAACATTTAGACGTGCCCAATATGCTTTTCATTAAAAAAAAAATCAATTTTATTGGTGTTTCACAGCGATACTATGAAAATAATAATTGACAGTAATTACATTAATAACACACTTCAAAGCAGTTTGTAGATTATTTCACATGGGTGTCATGAAATACAACACGATCATGAAGAAAGTGAGATAAATATAGTTTCATGTAACTTTGATGAAAATAAATATGGTCTTAACATGGTTAGCCATGAAAAAAATATGACAATGAAATAATTATGGTCTTAACATACTCATTTGAAGGTGATACAGTTTCATTGAACTTCGATGAAAATAAATATAGTTGTGCCACGGCTTATAAAACACAACATTAATATTATTCAGTTTGTTTCATAGGCTAGCCATGAAAAAAATATGGCAATGAAATTAAATGTTCACTATGAATTTATGAAATACAATAAGATTAAACTTAGGAACTATATAGTTTTTTTTTTTTTTTTTGGCTTCCAAGTTGGGTAGATGTTAGAAGAAGTGTGGAATTGATAGATCTAATACTCTTTGTCGAATTCGAAATATCGATCGTCTTGAGAAAATATTTCACCATGGTAACCAAAAATTAAAAAAAAAAAATGCATGATGATGAGCATGTGCAAAAATGGTATGTTATTGGAAAATTAACATGAGTGAATAATTTGTTGTGATGCGTCAAACTCAATTTGAAAATATTCCGGAAAAAACCCGAACATGGTTCGGGAAAAGCACTAGTTGTTTATTTTATACTACTAGTAGTATTTTAAAATCAAGCATTTTTTGCTCTCTCAACTTGCCGACTTATACCGCTATATCCGATCTCGAATTCTTACTTAATAATTTTTTTTAAAAAAAAATGACAAATACAGTACAGTACAAAAATCTGACATAAACCCCTAACGCCGTCGCCGACGAGGGTTTAGCTCCAACCCAACCAAATTACTTCCTTCCTCTCCGTCCGAACAATCAAATAGAGATGCCGTCGAAATCGAACAACAAATCCAAATCCAAATCACGGCTTTCCAAATCCGACGCCTCTTCTTCTCCTTCTCCTCTCACTCATTCCGCCACCAATCTGAAACCTAGCGCCGATGTTGGAGAAGATGAGTTACCGTCATTCATCGAAGAAGCCTCCGGAAAGTTCCCTTCTTTCATCGGAAAATCGGCTCTCGTCGGCCGCGTCTCCGACGTCCTGTCCCGCCCCAAAGGCTGTACAATTTGGCTCTCCGAGCCCTCCATGGTTGCCTCTTCCATTTCTCCAGGTTCCATTGTCTCGGTAAATTCGTCATCTCTTTCTATGTGTGCAATAAACCCTGTAATTCGTATGTGGTAGCTGTACGAAGTTAATAAGGTTCTCATCCTACTGACTGTTGTTGATTTTCCCCTCTTTTTACTTTCATTTGTTAGGTGTCACTTCCTCGGTCCGGTGTACCATCGTTGAGCAATTTTCCTCTGAGCTCCTTGGTGGCTGAGTGCAGTGCACACTTTGGAATTTATGGCGGAGAGGAAGCAGTCAATGCACCAGGGAACTATTTCGTGCTTGCAACTGTGTTTCCTTCTTGTAAGGTTTGAATTGCTCATGTGCTACTGCTTTATAGATTTGTTATGATTGTTATTGATTTAGGTTGTGTAGGGAAAATGACAGTAATTTTCTTTATGATGATGTTGAGTGCTTGAAGATTCTGAAACTGCCATGAAGTGTGTGTTTTTGGATTTTGTATCTGTTACTGAATGGCTTTGTAGTGTTGGTGTTAGTCCTTCCGAGTTTCAACCTAAACCATGCTTTGGTGATTGAACATCTATTGAAGGTGATTTCTTCCTAGTTCCTTTGATAATACTTTTTATGTGCAGGTTTTGAAGGATGCAGTACGATTATCGTCAAACCTGTCAAACTCCCTGGGCTGCCCTGCCTCAGGAAGAACTGTGTTTGTTTACCCTGTTCAGACTGGAACCCTGAGGAATCGTCTATTCGGCGATTACAAGCCTTCTAGATTTAATGAAAATTCACTCTTGTCATATAATTGCAAGCAGCTATACTTAGAACCGCTACCCTTTCAAAGAGTTTCAAAAATGAATGGTTCAATTAATGTTTCACCTAAAGCCTCTTCTTGTGCAACTGTTGATCAATTTGAAAATAGTGATGTTTCATCTCCTAAAACACCATCACGTGGTCGGTCAATTGCATCTTCCCCTCATATCAAGGAATTAAGTTTGTCTCAAGATTTAGTAGGCCTGGCCGGCTCTTCAGGAGTTGATTCTGGTTCACCTGACGTCACAGAGATGCTTGGGAATGAAACAGTGAAGAAATTGCTTGAGGATTGTGCTGCCTCATGGCTTTGTAATCGTAGTTTACTGCGTAGAAATATTGTAACCTTCTCCTCCCTTGCCAAACTTTATACTTTTCGAGTATTGTGTGCTGAAAGGCTATCAAGTGATATTGTTGAATCTGTTGACTCTACTGAAGATGCTGATGTTGCTTTTATTATAGATGAAAAGTCAAAAGTTTCGATATGCTTACGAGATGATTCAGTATCCAATGCTGTAGGGGAAAGAATTTTATATCCTGTAAAAATTGATTATACAGAGATAACACCCAGCACAAGTGATGTTCAAAAGTTAGGTGGTTTGTGGAAGGAGTATGGAGAATTGAAGGATATTATTTCCTCCCCAGTTGGGAAAGCTTTGTCAGCGTAAGATATAACATGTCTTCTCAAGCAGAGTTTTCATCTTCTGAACCTTTCTACTTGAATCTTGACAAGCCTTGCAATTTTTTTTTTTTTCCTGTAGTGTGTGCCTAGAACCAACAAAGGGAGTGCTGCTTTATGGCCCGACAGGTACTGGGAAGACATCTTTGGTTCAGTTATGTGCATCTGATGCTGGTGTGAATTTTTTTAAAGTAAATGGACCAGAGATCATCAAGCAATTTAATGGAGAAAGTGAGCAGGAACTACATAAAGTTTTTGAAGTAGCAAGTAAAGTTGTCCCTGCTGTGGTAGATCTCTTTGATTAAAACTTGATTTTAGATTCTATATTTCTCAAATACTTGGCTAATAAAATGCCTCTTTATTATCTGAAATACTAAATGATTAAACTCTCTTTCATAGATTTTCATTGATGAGCTAGATGCTATTGCACCAGCAAGAAAAGAAGGTGGTGATGAGCTTTCTCAGAGTATAGTTGCCACTTTGTTGAATCTGATGGATGGGATGAGTAGAATGGAGGGATTGCTTATCATTGCTGCTACCAACAGGATTGAGAGTATTGATCCTGCACTTAGGCGTCCTGGAAGATTCGACAGAGAAATTGAAATAGGTACAGTGTTTATTCTGAAAATTTGTGAGAAGTTAACAACCTTCATGTGTATGAATTATACGACTGTGTATATGGTTAGTCTTTTGCATGTGGAAAGAGTACATATACTGTTCAATCAAATTGAGCAATTTTGAAATTTATGGAATATGCACGTGAAACCCAAACCACACAGATGTGGTGTCATTTTTCTATGACCTATCATTTGGTACGTTATTTTCTTAGTTAATCAAATGAACATGCAGGTGTGCCATCTCCAGATCAACGTTCAGATATATTGAAGAATCTTCTTAATAACATGGACCATTCTCTTCCACAAGCTCAAATTGAGCATCTTGCCACAGTGACACATGGTTTTGTTGGAGCAGACCTTGCTGCTCTTTGCAATGAGGCAGCGATGGCTTGTCTCAGGAGGTATATAACGCATAAAAGATCATTTCATAATGTTGATCTGAAAGGAACATCCCAGGGCTGCAACAATAACTCCTATGTGTCAGTGGATAATCCCCATTGCTTAAAGACTTCAGAAGAACAATGCTTAGAGGACCATGCAGATTCAGAATCTTCAACATTGAGGGATCATATGAAGTCCCCTGATTCTGTTTTATCTAGTTGCTCATCAGAAGTAGCAACAGAGAATGAATGTGATGTGGAGGATGCTTCTGTAAATAGCACCAGCTGCACCACAGATACTGGAGAAGTTGACTTGAAAGTCTCTTTTGAGGATTTTGAAAAGGCTAAAATGAGAGTGCGACCTAGTGCTATGCGAGAGGTACAGCTGATCTAGTTCTTGTATTCTGCAACTTGCTATTGCATATATTCGTTGTATATGTATGGTTTATTTTTATTATATGAACTCTGGTATCCATGCTCAGCCAACATGATTAATAGCGCTATGACAAAAATTTACCTCAAATGGTTCTAAATATAATTGTAAGTGTAAAATTTATTTTTTCTTTCTTTTGCTAGGTAATGCTTGAAGTTCCTAAGGTCAAATGGGAAGATGTTGGGGGTCAAGAAGAGATTAAGCAACAACTCATGGAAGCTGTTGTGTGGCCCCAAAAGCATCATGATGCATTTAAGCGTATCAAAACCAGGCCACCAACAGGAGTATTATTGTTTGGCCCCCCTGGATGTAGTAAGACCCTCATGGCTCGTGCGGTAGCTTCAGAAGCAGGATTGAATTTTCTTGCTGTGAAAGGTCCAGAGTTGTTCAGCAAGTGGGTTGGTGAAACTGAGAAGGCTGTAAGATCTCTATTTGCAAAAGCAAGGGCCAATGCCCCTTCAGTTATATTCTTTGATGAAATAGACAGTCTTGCCGTTATCCGGGGAAGAGACAGTGATGGAACTTCTGTTGACGATAGAGTTATGAGTCAACTCCTTGTCGAATTGGACGGTAAATCTTAAGAGCATTCTACCTACATGATTTTTTTTCCTTTTTTCACACAGTAGTAGTAATATTCTGAGGACCTTTTGCTTTTTATACAGTTTGATAAGGGCTTCCTTTTGCTTCTATCTATGATTTTCATTTTGTCCCTCGTATTGTTGGAGTGAGTAAAAATATGTTCTTGCTTGAATTGTTGAATGAATATTTCAAATTTTCAAATGATTAGAACTTTCCAACTCGTAAAAGAGTTCTTTGAGCAGAACTTCTGTAGTTATATTATGTAGTGCATGAACTGGTACAATAAGCTCATAAAGTTACTGTATCAAACTGACAAGCACTTTGATTTAGGTTTGCATGAGAGGGTTAATGTTACTGTTGTTGCGGCAACGAATCGCCCTGATAAAATTGATCCAGCTCTTCTTCGGCCAGGTGCTTTCCATGTGCTGACCCACTTTCCGGTTTATATCTGCATAACCAGTCCTTGCTGTTATTCTGACATGACACAATCTTCTGACAGGGCGTTTTGATCGGATGCTATATGTGGGTCCACCAAATGAAAAGGACAGAGCAACTATATTCGATATTCATTTGCGTAAAATGCCATGCTGTTCAGACGTTGATACAAGGGTGCTGGCTCGTCTAACTGAAGGCTTCACTGGGGCTGACATATCCTTGATATGCAGAGAAGCAGCTATGAAGGCCCTTGAAGTGTGTTTCTTTCTTTCATTTTTCTGGTGTTGATAATATAGGTTTTTGTCATTAAATCTCTGTTTGGTGGCCGTTCATTTATGTATGTGATCAGGAAAACATTTTTGCTGATGAGATAAAAATGGAACATCTTACGGCCGCAATTGAGCATGTCCCGCGATCAGAGGTTGAGCCATATCAAAACTTATCCGAAACATTTCAAAGGCTTGTTCGTACAGAGGCTAATTCAGAAGGATCAAGCCTTGCAACTCAGTCAACAAGTTCAATGAGAATTCCATTCTGGTAAAACTGTCCTGCCTTTAGCATTTTGTTTATATTCAAGTAATTGGATAAAAAGTAGCGAGCGGTTATTGTAAACATCGTTTGGCATAATTCTCCTTTTGTAAGTCCTAGCACAGCATATGACCATCCTAGAAAAATGTGTGCATTAGGATGGTGCAAAAAGCTGACATGTATTGTTCGTTTTGGTCGTACCAGGAACCCTTTCAGATGGATTTTTCGGATTGTTAATGGTTTCTTATCTGCACCTTCTTAGTATTGGAGATTCTGAACTGGAAAATAGGTTCATATTGTCATGACTTCATCAGGTACCTCAAGTCCTATTTACCTTCTCTGGAAATGAATCAATTTTCCAGGTACCCTTTCCTCATCATCTTTCTTGTAATCATGGGCAGGCTTGTATATGTGCTCTCACAGACTAACAGGTAGATAAAGCATGTGAAGAGGTGAAGGTTTTGGACTTTTTGGGGGGTGGTTTGCAGATGAAATCTTGTTTTACCGAAGTTATGGGGAGAAGGTTGTGTTCAGTTGCAGCATATACAAATTTCCAAAGTGGTTAGCTCATCCGAAGGGTTGATATTTGCAGAAGCATCAAATAGCAATGTGGTGTTCCTACAAAATAAAGGCCAGTTTTTCTTTTCACTTGAATTATAAATTTTGATGGAATCATGTTCAATTTTGATATTTGGTACTCAGAAACCCTTTGAATGGGGAGGTACACGGTTAGTGAAACAAATTCATTGATTTTAGAGAAGATATATATGAACACGTATTGGTCTTTTTGTGAGTTTCTGACTTTCTGTGGTGGTTGTGAAGATCTAATCAATGTCTAATCCATGAAGTTGGAGCCTGAAATCTTTTCATTCATGCCCATGCTTTCATACCCTGGACATTAATATCAGAATTTAAGAAACTTTGGGGTTCGACTTTATTAGGGTCCTATGGAACATAAAGTATGTCCCGGTAAATCTTGAGAAGAGCATCAAGTATGTCAGTACCTTGAAGCTCTCCGTGATTCAGTGCAGTGACCCTTAAATCGATGATAGTGTTAAGGGCATTCAAGAGCTATCCCATATGTGTCATCATTCGTTGCCTGCACCCTCGGGGATGAAGCCCTTCAAGACCGGGAAAAAATCTGCAAGGTTGAGTTTTCTTGCGTCCCTTTGGATGGCGCTACTGACTTACTGAGCTGCTTGAACTCACGAGCCAGCTCTTGCAGTATTGATCAGCAAGATCCCTGGAGAAGAGGGTGTTGGAGATTGTTGGTATTGTACAAGGCAACCTGGCTTGAATCAAGATCCTTTATCTCATTCTCAAGTCTTGATTCTCATTTCGTCATTTCTGATTTCTCCATTGGTCAATTTCTCAAGCTTTTGCAAAACAATCAGAAAACGAGGAACAATAAATCCAGTAAAACTCACATTAATATCAAATTTAAAATAATACTGTTACTGCTTTGTTTGCTGAGATCCAAATGGTGCTGTGAAATAGTGCTGCTAATAATCGATGATGAAGCATTATAATTTTAGCTTTTAAAGAATCCAAACAGACCCTAGTACAGTAAATAGATACAGTTCAGCAGTTTCAGTTATGAATAAAAGAACGGTCACAACTCACAATTGAGATCAACCATAAACTCCATTTCCAGCTGAGAGAAGGAAAAGATCAAGGAAGATTATAATTTAGAAGTTCTGTAAAGCCCATTGGGCCATGGAGCTATGCTGTACAAAACTGTGTCGGAGGCGACAGTACCAGAAACCCATCTGCTGTTTAAGGAAAATTTAAGCAGTCACCAGGTGAGGGCTAGATCCCATCCGCGGAAGCATGCATGAATAGGTGACATACTTGACACTGTCAATTAGCACCACAACAAATATCCGTGATAGGGACTTGGGTCTCAATATGTCTTCGCTTTCAATATCAATGGCTTCTCTTGGGTCAACAAGCACCGAGACAACGATGGATGAGCTAGACTTGTTCCCTTGGAGGCCAACTTCCTCTGCACTCTGCCCACCCTGTTTGTCCGTAAGATTATAAGAATGACCTTTTAGGGGTATTGAATGTCCACGAAGGATCCTTCGGCTTAATCTGTTAGCCTTGGTAGAATTCTGCCTATATTCTGAAGTAATGTTGGTCACAGATGTAGCAGGCACTATGGATCCAGGAGAAGGTGTGACCTCAAACTGGAAAACTTCGGTGCATACCCCGGAACTTAGCACAGGCCCTACACAGGAACAAACATGAGCACGAGGAAAATAGGCACCAAGATCAGTCAACACAATATAGCAAAGATGTTTATGATACTGATGCACTTTTACATGAAACAGATTGATGAATGAAGCCAAAAGTTGGTAAGGTTTTATTTTAAGTCATGCAGCAGAAACCTACAAAAACTAGAGAAAAGCAAAACAGTCTCGGCTGGACTGCTACAACATCACTCATCAACCATACTCAGTGCAACTGTAGGGTCAATTACAACTCAACTCCAATAAAGAACTCATCTTATACCTAATCGAAGTCAAATAAGTCAATGCTTAACTTGGCTACTATACTGTCTTTCCTAAGGCTCTGCAGGGATTAATGAATTTAGATAGCAGTAACTGCATTGTGTTAAGAGTGGAGGGTGGCAATTTCACAAGAAATTGGGCTGTATAGCCACAAGTGCCAATTAAAACAGAAATACCACAAGGAGAATTTGCTAAAGAGATACCATGAACCATTTTAACTTCCCAAACCATTAAGACAAAGGTCAATCCTATTCCATATTAAATCAATCCATTCTTCCCACAAAATAGGTTGTTGATATTCAGTTTCAGTAGAAGTTGACCAAGAGAGTAATTGGGTTATGCTATCTAGACATAAGATATTTTGAATTTAACTATTGTTGATCAGAAGGCAAAACATCAAGCTTTCACGAGAATAAATAATTTATAGCCAGCTCCTAGCAATAGCAAAATACCTGCAAGGTCTTCGAGGAACCACTGCTGCAACCTGCCATCCAAAGCAGGAGTCTCCGAATCATCAGCAGAGCTGGAACCAAGAGCCTTTGGCCTCCCTGTGTGTTCTCTATCAAGGTTGGCGTTTCTACTATTGCTCTGTCCAACACCATCATCATGATAAGCAGGAATGTAGTTTCTGGCAATGGCCAGACGGGTCTCCTCACTAGTCTTCATTTGGCCCACTGTACGAGATGCCCCTGTTGCTTTCTCACTGGCTAATACAGAGTGAATGATCAAGTTGCCATCAATTCGAACAAGCTTATCATTCCTCGGAACATACAAGGAGGCAACAAGAGGCTCACTGGAATTACCCACGACTAACGACCCATTACTACCAGTGCTTAATCGAAGCAATTGCTCCTCCTCCAATTGAGTTCTCCCAAAATGTTTTTCTTGATAGTGACCATGTTCATGGCCACATCTTCCATCTGAATAACACTTCCCCCCATCACCAATCATCAATGTCTTCCCTCTGTGTACATCACTTAGCCTATCAACAACACTAACTCCACCCCCGATACCTCCATATCTGTCATTTACAATGGGCACCAGCCCTCCGAACAACAACATAAAAAACAGCAACCCCAGGAAGCTGATACTTGCCAACTTTTTAGTCTTCCCCTCGCTCTTCTTCTTCTCTGTCTTCTCCGGTTTCTTACTAACCTTAGGAGCAGGAGCCGGCCGATGCAGTTTCAATCTAGGAATCGGAACCAAAGGAACTTGTGAACCTTGCTTCATAGCATACGGTGGACAAGGCATCCATGGATAACCCATTGGTGCCATGGGATACATTCCATGAGGAGGAAAAGGTGGGCACACTCCACCTCCGCTCAATTGTTGTTTCAAAGTGGCGTTCTCAGCCATAACATAAGATATTTTATTATTCAGTGCAGCAATGGTAGAATTCATTGATTTCACCTTATCCTCGAGCTCCTCCACATATTGCTTCTTCCGCTGTCTGGAAAGTTGAGCACTTTCACGGTTCCTCATCAATCTCGCCTTCTTCTTATCGTCATCTTCATTCTCCAAACTACCATTCATGCTCATATTTGTATTCTCAAAGGCTGTGGAGGATTTCCTGAACTTGATGGTCCTGGTCTCGGCAGTCCCTTCTTCCTGTTGTTCTTTCTTTCTCTTGGAATTACACTTACTTCCAGCCCCTTCAAACTTCCCCTTGCTCTTCTCAGCGTTCAGAGTTGAATTGCCGAGAGAACTTGAGAAGGCTCGAGCGCCTTCGAATGAATCTGGAGAAGGAGGAATCTCCACTGGCGAGACACCGGAACCGTGCGAGCCAATTTGATCACAGCTTCCCGAGTCCGGCGAGGGATAACTCAATTTCTGATCCAAATCAGACATCGAAGATTGATAACCAGAAGCCTTTGCGAAGCCACAGCCCCCGTCATGAGAATCATGAGAGGAAACCTGACCTGAAGAGTCCCGATCGTTCTGGCCATTTTCCACAACAGAAACCCTAGGATCGTCGATACTCCTATCTGTGCCACGATTGGAAGCAATATCAACAATCAAGCCCTGACCAGCGAACCCTGAGTTGAAACCCTCGGCGTCCGGCGGCCAAAAGAAGGAATTCTGATCGGAATTCACAAAGGGAGGTTGAGAGGGGGAGGAATGGTGATCAGTTAACTCGGAGTTAGATCCAGCACTCGGAACCACGGGAAGATCGTCAAAATTGAAGTCGAAGTCGTCGATATTGAACTCCGGATCGATGTCGGAGTCGAGAAAGTTGTCGGGGAAGGCGAGATCGCCGCTAAACATCGCGTGGTCGAGGGGAGGGATGGCGAGCGGGTCGGCATCGCCGGGGAAGAAATCGTCACCGTTGTAGGTGGAAGGAGGAGGATCGAACAACACCGGATTCTCCATTCATTCAATTCGGATTCCAAGCAATTCTAGGGTTTGGGGACGGAGAAATTGGGGGTGGAATTGGAGACGGTACGGAGTTGGGAGAGTTGGAAAATACGCCGCGAATTCAAAGTCAAGCGTTGGATATCCGCATCTGGAAACTTCCCGGGCCGCGTCAAAATCGGTGCATCTTTTCAGTGTATAAATTTTTGTAAAATTTATATACTACTCTTAAAATTGTAAAAATTAACCCTAAAATTTTTCTTTTATACCCTTATTTATAGAGAATAAACCTTAAAAATTTTCTTTTATACCCCTATTATAGAGAATAAACCCTAAAGTATCAATAATCACTAATTATACACTAAATTTTAAATAGGGAACCTAGATAAACAAATTTTGAACAAAAAAAACAATTGGTGTATGTGCCGTCTTTTCCCATAAAAAAACTATTGGCACCGTTTTCGCAAAATCTCTTCTTGGAAGGTCTAGTGTTAATTAGCATCGGTCACATTTGCAAGTGCCATGGCCAACCTTATTCCAGGCATCACCTTCCTTCTTGCAGTTTGTCTCGGGCAATTAAGATCAAGTCGATAGGAGCTTCACTCGATTTTCATTAATGTAATAACTAATAATTAGGATTGTGTGTTTCTTATGACAAGGTTGCAGAAGTTTGCAGTTGGACTCTGGCAGGCAAGGCAAAGGTGACCGAACCCTAGTTGGAATAGCCGGGGCAATGGCCTGAACTTCTATAAAGGACTCGAGATCAACCTCTGGTCTATCGATTTTCATCTCTACGACTATATGCATCCCAACCCTGTCTCCCTCCCCCAATTAGCTCCGGGACTAACCAAGTCTTGGGAGCCTTGTTGTGCTTGAGCAGTTCTATCACATTTGTCGGTTGGTTTATAATGCACGCGAAGATGAGCAAGAATTACCCGTGTAACTACTCGAGCGACGCCCTAATGAGCTTGATGGCATTGGTTCAATCAGTTATGTTTTCGTTAATTACTGATTGATCGCAATGGGAATGATTGGAAGTTGGGATGGAACATTAAACTCCTTGTACATTATAGATTCGGATTAAGGTTAACTAACTTGTGTAAACACAACTTCGTTTTCTTATATCTTGAAAAAGGGAATCATTTACTGTGTTCACTTGACAGGGCCCTTGTTCGTCTCGGCCTCTCATGCTCATAATCGTCATCATTGTGGGCTCTTTGATGTTGGATGAGAAGCTGCACTTGGGAAGGTAATGAAACAAAAATCTATATATCTGCAAACTTGATTGCAAAAATCTATATATTACTATCAAGTGTTCACAGTTCAGTTGTGGCTAATTAGACTCGATCGATCCGTTGTTTCAACACAGAGGGGTGTTACTTATCAATGTTATCATTCTTGGACTCTATATTGTGCAGATAAGACAAGTATGATGGCAATGCAATGGAAGCTCCTTCAAATGATCATGAAATATATTGTGCAGATAAGACAAGTATGATGGCAATGCAATGGAAGCTCCTTCAAATGATCATGAAACAATAGAACTTGCCAGTTGGTACGGGTCAAGACGCTGGAGGAAGGTCGTGTGTGCGGGCCCACATACGGGAGACTTGAACAACACATAAATCCGAACGGGGTTGCATCTCAAAACCAATTGGCAATGAGAGGAGTAGCCCACCAACCTTATATGTTGTTCAAGTATTCTCTAAACTACCGATGTGGGACAACCACCATTCCAACACCGGAAGAGATTAATCTCTCCACCGCTTGAACATCATCTTAATCAGTAGCAAAAACGCAATTCTCTAGTGTAATATTTGGTTAATTAACTTAAAAATTAGTTTTTTTTTTTAAATTATAGTTCCTTTGATTAAAGATTCTCTCAGCTGAATCAGATGGTTTGCCATACATGAAAATGGGTACCAGGTATTGTGCTGGGAATGAACTAACATGATACCTGATGTTTGGCTTCTTCAGGTATCGGTATCATCATTCATCAAACCTGGTACCATGGGAACCTTATTCTCAGCCTTAATAGCAATCAGCTTGGCTTGTTCGGGTGTTGGCTTATTCTCAGCATTAAGGGTGTTGAACTGTTGAAGTAATTCCTAATTTCTTGTAGAAGTATTGTTTTGACTAGATAGTAAGCTCCTCTCTCCGGCTAAAATTGATTTGCTTGTGTACTTGAAAGGTCCCCTGCAGTCAAGTGAGCTAGAGTTCTAGAGAACACATCTCTTGGGAATTGCATAAACCCCAACCTTTTGCTCTATTGGTTATAACTTATATCTGTTAGCCTAGTCAGATAAAATTGGCTAAAGATCTTATTGGTTATATCTATTAGCCAAATCTGCTAGATGTTTCCTCATATTTGAGTTGAAACTGTATTCATATGATCAGTGTGTTGTATGAAAGGGCCCTGACGAGTAAATAGGCTACACGTGTTACCTGGTTGTTGTGATGCTCGTCTGTGCATTACATTTACCATTATAAATTTTGATACTGATGGCATATTGGCCAGGGTAAGACGTTAGCTGTTCGCTGCCCTTGATGGCATATTGGCCAGGGTAAGATGTGTGATTATGTTTGAGATTCTTATATTGTGTGATATGGAGGATGTAACGTACTTGTGTATCATTCAATTCGAATATATAGATTATGTTTGGGCACGTTCCTTAACTGTGAGCAATTAAGGAAGCTGATCGACAACGTACTGGTGTTGCACATGATCCTGTTTGCTATCCATCTGTTTTCAGATGGATCTGTTTTTAACATTGGGGATGCATTCCAGATGCATGACTTGGTTCATGAATTAGGAAGATAGCTTTTGTGAGCTTTGACAAACATGAAGTCTTGCCAAGGGTCAAGCATTTAGTATGGACTGAAGATAACTGCTTCGAAAGAGAGCTTCCTTGCCAACTCCTAACAGCAAAGAGAGTTTCCAAATAGCATTCAACTCCTGACTGTTTTCGAGGATTTATATATTAATTACTTGATTTTGTTAAATAGAGAGCGGTCATCCGGGCCTCGAACCAAGGACTTTGGGTACTATCCGCAAGTTTTTTCCAGCTGAACCATTTCGGAATGGTTATGATTTATATGACCGAAAAACCAGAAATTTTAAGGTAGAAACCAACTGCCCATGTGGGCCATGTCTATCAAATTTGGCAGGAAAAGACCAACATACAATATGATTACCACTGTTGGTGACATTTTGCTATTGTTTTGTGTATATATGAATTTGAATCTGGAGCCCTACCATGATCTGCACACTTGATGCCGCAATTAAAGCGCCTTGGAACTCTCTTACTATATAAAGGAATCTCTGAAAAGTTGACACACAACACAACTAAAACCATGAATTTGCAATCCTATGGGGAGATTGAATATGCAATTCAAAGAAAGATTGAAGAAAGTTGGAGTTGAAACTTGAAAGTAGAATACCGGAATACTCGCTTAAGAAATTCCCACACTGATTTCCTTGTGTTCCTAAAGAACAAACCAACACAAGCATAAGAATACACATACCAAAGAACAGCTAATGAATGTGCTTAGGTTCTCTAGACTTTAAGAACTTAATAGCACACAGAAGATCATCAAATGAATAATACGGAGTACTGTTATAACCAAATAAATAAATAATACTCCCTCCGTTTAAAAATATAGGTCTTTTTAGGTTTAGAATTTTGTTTAGAAATATAAGTCATTTTAGGTTTTCGAGACATTGTGATAAGAGAAAAGTAACTTTTTGAATTGTTTTGTGAAATGTTATTGGTTGATAATGGTAGTGAATAATTAATGAGAGATATAAAAATAATATTTTTAGAATTTTCTTAATATGTGCAAAAGTCTAAAACGACTTATAATTTTGAACGGAGGGAGTACTGTTTATAAATTTGTACTTATTATGATAAGGAGAATCTAAAAGAGCACACATATACCAAAGACCATTGAAAAATACGGAGTATCAAATTGTTAAAGATATGTTCAACAGATGCATATTTCTCAAATGTTATCTAAGACAGCTATGGTAATGCAGTGGTCAAGCAAGGCATATCATGAACATTAATCACCAACTGATGTGCATATGGTTCTCTTGAATCTCATTCAAAACTGAAAGCGTTCAACAAAAATGCGCGAATAATTGTAAAACATATTTTATTTAATTTTTAGAAATTGAGTTCGACCCCTTTTGGTTATCCTCTTGATTCGAAGTTGTATCGACACCAAGACTTGAGTGGTTTTGGTGATTTGGGCTGCACCCGAATTTTTAACGGGTTGCCTACGTATCTCTTGGAAGAGAATCAAGCCTTACGTAGTTCCGAGTATTTGAATTGATTTAATTTTTTTGGTTTTGGTGATTGAACCGACGAGCTTGAGCTTTTTATCGGGTGTCCTACGTACCCGTTTGGAACGGGATCAAACCACCCGTAGTTCTTTTGAGAACAAATGATTTGATTTGGTTGGACCTTGACCTCGTATTCATTTAGAAGTGAATTTAGAGGTTGACGACTGTACCCGATATATTTTTAGGATTTAATATCGGGTTACCTACGTAGCCGATATAAGGCGTCAAGTCTTTACGTAGTTCTTTTTTTAGAACCAATTTGATTTCTTTTTTTTTGGTTTGACGATTGAACTCAACGAGCTTTAACTTTGTGTCGAGTGACCTACGTATCCGAAAAGTCGGAATCGAATCTTGCGTAGTTCTTTCTAAGAACCGTTTGAATTTGAGTAAATTGGATTTAGGATTTTGACTCCGTTTTCTTTTCCCTCGTTTAGACGTCAATTTTGAGATTGACCCACTAAAATAAACCGACAATGAAATTTTACGAGTTTAACTTTATAACTTTGTCAAACCCAATTTCTAATTTATGTCAAATATAATTTTTATATTTTATTGGGCTAGTTTCGTAATTAAACGAAATCTTTTCCAACAAACATGAATTGGAGAATTGCCATTTAGTGTGTGTTTGCTTCATGGGTATTTGTAATTAGTTGTAGATGTGTGGGTATATGTATGGGTATATATGTATTTATTGGTAGAGGTTCGAGTAGTGGATAAGAGAGATTTATTTTAGTTTAAAATACAGTGACAAATCTTATTAAGGGTTTGATATTTTAAGATTTATAGTTAGATGTTAACATGAAAATGACTAATTTGGGCATAAAAAATTAACAAAGTTAACTAACACTCAGCATGTGCTGGCACATAAGAATTGCTTTTCCAATTCAAAGCAATCGGGGTTTTGATCATCATTGGATTCATTGCCCATCATCGCTCCAATACCGGGCCATTCGGTGCTTGAGTTCAATGACGGAGGGAGGCGACAACCGGGGTTTTGATCTTTGCTTGAAGCTAGCATTGCTGGCCCCGGATAGCATCGACATGGCTAAAGCGCACTACATATTACCCAGCAACCACTCCCTCAAAGGCCTCAACATTCAAAATGGGTACTTGCAACCTATCTCGTTGTTCTTTGTTGCTATGGTGGCAACCAATCCAACCACCCCTCCCCTCTCCACAACCCTCAAATCTAATCCCAACAACAATAAATTCATAGGGTTGTTGCCACTGCCTCGTCAAAACAATGGGAGGCCACGCTGCCTTGGGATAGAGATGTCGATGCCGACGATGGAAGTCCTTATTGTTCTTGCATCAATTGCAGGTCTTCAATGGTTGATTTTTGTGTAAATAGAAGACGGTAGAGAGCAGCACATGGGGTAAAAAGGGGGGAAAACATTTAGGAATCTACAAAATCTTGCAATTTCAAGATCTCTCAAATAGGCATTTGACATCTCTTAAAAGACACATCTCTATCTCCATCACCTTTGGTAGCTATTATGGCAAACACTTAGTTAAGTAGATGAATACTGTTACTAATCTAAACAAATCTACCCACATCTACAAGCAAACAGGGCCTTAGTATGCTTGTTCGGCAACAGAAGTATATACATATATACTTTTTAAGCAACGGGCTTAAGCCCAAGGATGAAATTGTATGACCCACAGCCCATATGTTTTTTTTTAATCTGAGCAACGACGTCGTTTTTTCCTTTTTAATATGTAAACTCAAGATCTCCTTCCTCCTTAGTCATGACCGAAGCCAGGTAGGAGGACATGGAGGAGCCTTCATCCGCCGCAGCAACAACACCTCACCTCCCAAATACAAAGGTGTTTTGGTTCTTTTTTTTTTTGCTCTGAACAGATGGAGGCAGATCGAGGGCGGTGTACGAGCGACGCGAGTCCTGCCCGGTCGCAACGAATTGAAGCTCTCAGGTACGCTTTCGATTTTTTTTTAATGCGGATTTCATCCTAAATTTCATGTTGAATCTGATTTTGATGCGATTCTTGGTCCGAATCTCACATTCCCAACTGACCCCCTTTCAATTGAGCGCTCTATTTTCAAGCTCGACTAATTTTGCTTTCGAATTGCTGATTTTAGGGTTTTTTTTTTTTGAGGTAGGGTCTATCGGTATAGAGAGTAAAAGGACCAGGGCTCAGGAAACTTAAGGGAAGGTAGAGGAATCCCAACTCTAAGCCGAAGGGGAGCGCGGCACTTGAGTCAGGTAAGCGTAATTTCTCAACCAATTCTTCTTCTAATTGAATATT
Organism: Persicaria maculosa; assembly: GCA_963922045.1. Classification (NCBI taxonomy): domain Eukaryota; kingdom Viridiplantae; phylum Streptophyta; class Magnoliopsida; order Caryophyllales; family Polygonaceae; genus Persicaria; species Persicaria maculosa. The sequence goes on from OY998255.1 coordinate 68,115,373, forward strand.
TGACTTTCTGGAAAATTTGCAACTTTTGGGGTGCTTTGGTTCAGAACAGCCGAAAGGGAGATATAGGTGCACTTTGATTTGGGTATTTTAATTTAGGTTTAGCTGTAGTTTGGTAGCAACCGGTTTTAGGGTTTGTATGATTGGGATTGTGTTTGTTTGGTTTGTCTGAGAAGTAGAGAGAGAGAATGCCCTGCTTGATTTGTTTTTATTTTCAGGAACTGAATTTCTCTGAACTGATTTGCTTTGTCTAGGCAACTTGTTCTCTTTCTTTTGATTTTAATCTCATCATTCTCCTTTCTTGACTGTAATGAACTTGGCTCCTTTGAGTTTGCTTGAACGGCTGCATAATATCTTCCAGCAATCTCTTCTCTTTCTTTCTTGATTTTGAGTGAATTTCCATATGTCTGGACTGCAATTTTGTAGCAATGCAGATTCCCCTCTTTTTATGACAAGGTGACCTTTGTTTGCTTGACCGAGTAGTTTCAATTAGCTTTTGTGCCATTGATAGTTTATGTAGACCGGAACTTTAGACAGAAATTCACCCTCATTTAGGGTAAATCCCCGACTGCCTTAGAAAAGTTTAGACTTGAGAATTTAGACTTGAGAATTTCGTCTTGTGTGAAACTGAATTCTTTTTCTTTGCTTTCAGTTTCATTATCATTCGAAGTTGTTTCCTTTCTTTTGTTTATCACCAACTGTTGTGTGTGTATTGTTGTCTTTCTTTGAATTTTCTTTGAGTTATTCTGAACTGGTAGGTTGTCCAGAAAATCTGTTCTTTGTTTCCAGAAAATCTGCTCCATTTCTTTGCTTCCAATTCCATTACGGCTGCAGCAAGATTGTTTCTTTTGTCCGTTTGAAACTTGTTTGCGATTTGTGTGATGCTGATTTCGCCAATTTGAAATAGTTTAGAGAAATTTCAGCAGCATTCCGCCCTCTTTTAGGGCGGTTCGATGATTCCGAAACCCAAGCCACAAGCGAAAGCCTGCAAGGTTTGCTAGGGCCTAAGCCACGAGCGAAAGCTTGAGGGTTTGCAAGGGCGGGGTTTCGAGAATCGCTAAGAATCTCCACGCATGGATGGAGAACTACCTTGTTGTCTTCTGACGTGTGTGTTTTCTTTTCTCTGCAGCTTTTTTTTCTTTGCCGTCTGTTCTGTGTTTTTTTTTTTGGCGTGTATGCTCCTCTCTTCAGCCCCAACCCTAGCCTTAGCCTCTTTTATAGGGAGGAGGATTAGGTGAACTGATCATATCTTTTGATATTCTATCCTTTTTTAAAACACACAATTTCTTCGAATGGAAGATCTCAGCTGATTCTCTATCTTTTTTTTATTCCTTTTAACTGCTGAATTTTTTTCTTTTTTTTCTCAGCAATATTTACCTCGTTTAAACACTGCTCATCTTCCCCATGTCCTGATTTTTTTTAGCAACGGGCTGGGCTGGGCTGGACCTTCTTTGTTTAATTTTTTTTTTAGTCCACATCACTTATGTGAATTTGAACAAAAATTAACACATATAAGTTGTGTTATTTATTTCCTCATGTGTATTTGATCTTTACGTAACCGGCATTGATTACTTTTTGCAGCTAAACAATCCGCTCACGCGAGTTCAAGGAAGATTGAGTCATTTCCACATTTCGTGCAGAGCGACTGGGAAAGTCATTGACTCTATGATGATGTTAGCTAGAACTGATGTACTGCAAATGTATTTTACAAACTCGACTATTGTAATTAATTTGTATACTCTAGTTTATGAATTTGTAAACGTTACAATTATGTATCGGATGTGTAATGCATTTCACACCCTTTACTTATTTGCAATTATTGTCCACCAGTTTATATTCGTGTTCGATGTACAAAATATTGCATGAAAACGTCCACGAAAATGACTTCATGAACGTGTACGATAACTCTTAATCAAACATGAAATTTTACTCCCAAACAGAAAGCAAAGTTGTAGGCTTCACACTTCATAATATTTCCATAGACAAGCTCAAAATCAGTTAATGTAAGGAGTTGTACCCAGTAGAAGTCATTTGCATCTGTTAAGAGAGGAAAACAGAAGAACTGGAGAACTCTCCAGGAGAGGCGAAAGATTTCTGTCAGCCCACTAACAAAATTCCAATTATCGAGGGTTAAAATTCAGCGTGTTTTGGCCCTAATTCGATCAAAGAAGGATCAGATTACAGGTCAAGACGATTAAACTTCGAAACGGATAACGGAGTAAGGGGAATCGGGACGAGTAAAAAGAGAAGACATTATGCCCCATTTAGTATCCATTTCCGGTAATCAAAATGGATTGTTTCAATTTTAGATGCTTGGTATAGCAAAACTTGGAAAAATCATTCCCTTGCCCCTTGTACATTTTCCACAAAAACCAGAGGATCGACAAGGGTTTGCTCGCAGAAATTTGGGGGCGCGTGTTCTTCCCAACCCAGAAAGGGTTTCCGGTCCCACCTTGTTTGTTTTGTTCTCATTATCAATGAGACGCACCCACTCCCATAGTACTTTTTTCTTGAACTCAATCTCCGATCCCTTTCTTTCTATTAATCAAACCTCATCTTCTCCAATTCAATTCTACCTGTTAATCGAATCTCATCTTCTCCACCTACAAAATGGCTGATCCTATTACAGGTGCTGCTGTATCTGGCCTTGTGAAGCTCATTTTTGATAAACTCGGTTCACCTCTCTTCAAAGAGATCGAACGGAGCTTTGGTGTGAAATCTGAGCTAAAAAAACTCAGCCGCACCTTGTCCGCCATCGATGCTGTGCTTCTTGATGCTGAAGAGCAGCAGACCGCCCTGCGCTCCGTCAGAGATTGGCTTCTCAATCTCAAAGACGTCGCTCATGACATCGAGGATGTGCTCGATCTCATTTCAACTCAAGCTTTGGAGGATAAGGTCTGTCAAAGAACTTTGCTTCCAATTGTTCGCAAACTCCTTCCACAGTTCGGCTTGGCTCGGAAGCTCAAGGCTATTTGTGGGAGACTGGAAGAGATCTCAGCCAACCGAAGGGACTTCAATTTCCAAGAGCGTCAGGTGTCTGTAGCTCACACCAATGGGGAAAGAGACCAATCTCCCTTCATTCTTGAATCGTGCGCTTTTGGCAGAAAACAAGACCAAGATTCGATTGTCTCTCGTCTGGTAAGCTCCTCCTCTGACCATCAAATTTCAGCAATTCCAGTTCTTCCAATTGTTGGCATCGGAGGGATGGGTAAAACCACATTAGCCAAATTGGTATTCAATGATCCTAGAGTAAAGGAAAACTTTAAGTTTAAGATCAAACTGTGGGCTTCTATGCCGAGCGAGTTTTCTAAGAAAACTGCGATAGAGAAAATTTTTGAGTGTGTAACCAGGGAGAATGCCTCGGACTCTAATATGCAGGCGATAGAGAACAGGTTACATGACATTCTTGTTGGGCAAACATTTCTTCTTGTGTTGGATAATGTGTGGGCTTCTACGCCGAGCATTCTTTCCGGTCAAACATTTGTGAAGGAGTGGTCAGATTTAATGGAGTTTCTGGCAGTAGGTTCCAAGAGTAGCAGAATTATAGTAACGACCCGTGAGGATATAGTGGTCTCCATTGCCGGAACCATGGAAGCTTACAAGTTAGAGCCCCTCTCTGAAGATGCTTGTTGGTCAGTATTTGTGAAGTATGCCTTTAGAGATGGTGAAGAGAAAGAATGTCCTTCTTTGGTGAAGATTGGGAAAGAAATCGTTAGGAAATGTTGCGGGGTTCCTTTGGCAGCTAGGACCTTGGGAAGTCAATTGTGGAATGTCAGAGATGAATTGCATTGGAAGAGGATTGAAGAAAGTAAGTTGTGGAAGATGAAGCAAGCACCGGATGACATCCTTCCTGCTTTGAAATTGAGTTTTGATCAGTTGCCCTCTATTTTAAAAACATGCTTTTCCTTTTGTTCTACAAGACCCTCAAATTACCGCTTTTATAGGGAAGAAATGGTAGATTACTGGATGGCACTAGGACTGACAGAATCTAGGGAGATGAATGGAACCTTTGAAGAGATTGGAACTACATATTTTAATGAACTTGTGTCGAGGTCTTTCTATGAAGTAGTCCATGCTGCTCAATTTTTCTTCAAAGATGCAACAGTTCCAGCCAGTGTTTCAGAAATCTTCAATTTAATCGATTCGAGTAAAATTTTTAACATTGGGGATGCATTCCAAATGCATGACTTGTTTCATGAATTAGGAAGATATGTCGCAGGGGAGGAGACGACTTTTGTGAGCTTTGACAAACATGAAGTCTCGCCAAGGGTCAAGCATTTAGTATGGACGGAAGATAGTTGCTTCGAAAGAGAGTTTCCTTGCCAACTCCTAACAGCAAAGAAGGCTAGATCATTCCAGGTCGATAACTTGTTCGAAAGAGAGGTTCATATGAGCACATCTTTCTTACATAATCTTATCTCTAAATTTAGGTGTCTACGCATCTTATCCCTTACTGGTTTTGAGCTCGAGGAGTTGCCAAACTCAATTGGGGATTCAAAGCATCTCAGGTTTCTTAACTTGTTTGGAAACAGCAAACTTAAGAGGCTTCCTGATTCAATGTCCAAATTAGTCAATTTGCAAACGTTGAATGTTGTGGGGTGTACGCAGCTAGAAGTGTTTCCAAGGAACTTGCACAGATGGATAAGCTTGAGGCATTTGTATTTCACATCAAAACTTGATAGTTGTCTGGAGACATATTATCATGGTTGGACCTCCATACGGAAGATAACAATTCGTGGCTGTGCATATTTAACATCCTTGTCGGAGGAAATTGGGAGCCTAACCACCCTTCGTGTCCTAATTTGGCCTCTCTTCCAAATAACATTCAACTCCTAACTGCTCTTGAGGAATTACGTATTCAGAATTGTGAAAAGCTAAACTTGAGCCAATGGGAAGGTTTGAATGGGTTAAGAAACCTTCGGATTTTGATCATCCACAAACTTCCTCTCATGGAGCATTTTCCTGATGGTTTGCAACACTGCACTTCTCTGATGAAGCTATTAATAAATTTCTGTGTTAATTTATCTACTCTTCCGAGAGGCATCGAAGCTCTCAACGGCCTGCAAGTATGATATGAAGACTACGATAGAGAACATTATTCAGTCTGCTACCAGTGAGACCAGCTCCTCAAACTTGAATACGGAGGCAATAAGGAGTAAGCTGCATCGCATTCTGGCAGCTAGAGCATTTCTTCTTGTGTTGGACAATGTGTTGATTGAGGATTTGAAGGAGTGGTTGGAATTGAAGGGGCTGTTGGAGGTAGGTTCCAAGAGAAGTAGGCTTGTAATAACGACCCGTGAATGCATACAAGTTAAAGCCCCTCTCTGATGATCAGTGTGTTGGGAAAAATACGAGTAGCTAACACTCGATCACGTGACTTGGATGGACAAACTCTCCTTACAAACGAGGACTTGTATTAATATACAAAAGTATTTTGTACAACTCTCACACGATACAAGACTCTCACCAACACTCACCACTCTTGACCAACTCACTCACACTTCACTTTGTGAGGATTCACTCAACTCACAACTCCACACATTACACAACTTGAAGAGACTCACACTTCACTCACACACTCACCACTACTTAAACTCACGTTTCAACTCTACACCACACAACCCATATATATATATATATGTCCTATGTCGGCTATAGACTCCCCCGGCCTATTCAACACTACTCTAGAATAATCATGACACATCTTATTTAATTACACTTCACATTCTCTAGAAAACTCTAGCTAATCAGGCACCAATCCAAAGAGTTGATGGTTCAGCCTTCATCCCGAAATTTCTAGCTCTTTCATCACAATTGGGCTTCATGGGTTAAAAGCCCAAGACCTTATTAGGAAATAGAAATTATCTCCAGCACAGTGTTGGTCCATATTTGTGAAATATGCCTTTAGAGAAGGGGAAGAGAGAGCATATCCATCATTGGTGCGGATTGGGAAAGATATTGTTAGGAAATGCCGCGGGATTTCTTTGGCAGCTAGGACCTTGGGAAGTCAGTTGTGGACTACAAGAAATGAGTCTACATGGAGGGAGGTTGAGGAAAGCGAGTTGTGGAAGATCAAACAAGCGCCTAGTGACATACTCCCGGCTTTGAAAATGAGTTTCGATAAGCTACATTACCATATAAAGCCTTGCTTTGCCTTTTGTTCAGCATATCAAAAAGGTCAGTTCATGAGTAGGCAGGTTGTTGTTTTGCTTTGGATGGCACTTGGGTTATTGCAACCGAATGAGATTAATGGAGCCCTTGAAGACATTGGAAATAGACATTTTGATGAGCTTGTCGCGAGGTCTTTCTTTGAAGCGCTCCATCCCTTTACTTACACTGTCCGAGTGCTAGCTTGGAACAGCAACATGTCTGAGGCAGATATGGCTATACAGTTGAAGGAGATTGACCCAGCATTGTGTTATGAGCCTTCCTCCGAAAAGATAATAGGGGTCCAAATGCATGATTTGATACATGATGTAGCAATGCACGTTGCAGCGGAGGAGAAAGCGTTCATAGGTGGTGGCAAATATGATGTTTCAACAAGAGTAAGGTATCTAGTGTGGAAGGAAGAATACTTGTCAGAAAGAAAGTTTCCTCGACAACTCTTGGCTGCAACGAAGGCAAGATCACTTATGTTTCGTCGTGTGAAATCAGGTTGTCTGAGCAAATCTTTTCTACAGGAGGTCATTTCAAACTTCAGATGTTTACGAATCCTGTCACTCTTTGTCTTTGAGTTTGAGGAGTTGCCAAACTCAATTGGGAGCTTAAAGCATTTAAGGTACATTTGCCTGGCTGAGAACCCCACACTTAAGGGGCTTCCTGATTCAATATGCAATCTCGTGAATCTACAAATGTTGGATGTCTTACACTGCGAGCAGCTTGTACAATGTCCAAGCGACTTGCACAGGCTGCTAAGCTTGAGACATTTGTTTTTCACGTCAAACCTCGCGAGTCTGCAGGAGATCAGTTTTCATGGTTGGACATCTATACAGCAGATATTGATCAACAGCTGTCTACATTTGACATCATTACCGGAGCAAATTGGGAGCCTAACCACCCTTAGAATTTTGCGAATCAGTAATTGTCCTAAGCTGGCTTCTCTCCCGAACAGAATACGCTATTTGACTGGCCTTGAGGAGTTAAAAGTTGATGCTTGTGAGAAGCTGAATTTGATGGGATGGGAAGGACTGCGTGGGCTAAGGAGCCTTCGGTATCTGCATTTCCAAAAGCTTCCTCTGTTGGTGCATCTTCCTGATGGACTCTGGTACATCAGTGGATCTTTACAACATTTGATCATCAAATACTGCCCAAATTTGACAGCATTGCCAGATTGTTTGCAACACTGCACTTGTTTGCTGAAGCTAACGCTGTGCGAGTGCTCTAGTTTGTCTACTCTTCCGACAGGCATTCAAACTATCAAGAACATGCGACAACTGTGGATTTCAAACTGTCCTAAGTTGAATGCGAGGTGTGAGAGAGACAAAGGAGACTACTGGCATCTCATCTCTCACATCCCTATCATTCAAATCGATCACCATTACATTCAAAACCAATGATTTGTTACTTTGTGAATTTGTCAAGTTTCTTTAGTTACTCCCTATTTTTTTTAGAAAAATATTAGGCTTTTGCAGTTTTAAAAAACTTGACAGTTCACCTCATTATTTGTAGGGACTATGACACTATGACAGTACGGTTTTCAATCTTGCAGAGAGTTACATTTGGTTCTTGTAGGCTTGTTAAAATGTAATAAGATATCCTCCTTGAAGCAAAATAAATGTTTATATTCTTTATATTAGGCTTGTTAAAATAATGCATGACTATAATATATGTTCGTTCATTCGTTGTTCTTTGTTCGTATAAATGTTTATATTCTTGTATTCACTATTGGTTATATGTGTGTAAAATTAAGCAATGTAAATTCAAATCAGTAGTGAAATAGGGAAGTATATATCAGAAATTAAAAAGGAAGAAGCGAGAATTTTCAAGACGAACAGAGAAATATATACGCACGAAAAAGAGTTTGTTAAAAATATTTTTTCAAGAATCACTATATTGTACGAGTTCAGGACTCCGATAAATCCCTTTCAAATAAAGGAAAGCCTTCCTTGCTCATAATTGTATGGATTTAAACTAAATCAAAGAAATTATGAGAACCTGTCTGGCTGTCCAGCTATAGGCTCTTCAAAAAAAATTCTGTTAAACCAAAATTATATAACATTGCCTTGCTTTATTGTTTGTTCACCTTTTCATATTCAAAGGCGTGTCATGTTTGCTGAAATAATATAATTTCCCGGTTGATTATTTGGCAAAATGTGTTGAATTTATGAGCAAGTTTGAAGACTATTAACACAAACGTACGAAACATCACTATCAAGGGAGAAGTAGAAAATATCAATCATTCATCCTATCCAGGGTCCTCGTCCTCATACTTGCATGTATCTTGCTCCTTATATTCAGCATCCACACCCACATCTATCTTCTTGAATCTCCAATTTTCTATCCATAGCTCAATCTTTTTCCTTGCAGAAATGGCTGATCCTGTAGCAGGTGCAGTCATATCTGGCCTTGTTGAGGTCATTTTTGACAAACTCGCCTCAATTGCCTTCAAAGAAACTGAACTGGTCTTTGGGGTGAAAGACAAACTCAAAAGACTTAAAAACACCTTGTCCGACATCAAAGCTGTCCTCCTTGATTCAGAGAAGCAGCAGGTCACCCAACATTTTGTAAGACAGTGGCTCCAAAATCTCAAAGATGTTGCCTATGATATTGACGATGTGCTTGATCTGATTTTAACTCAAGATTTGGAGAAAAAGGTCCATGGGAGAAGGTTTGCTCAAAAGCTTCGTGGATTGCCTTCGCGTTATAACTTAGCTCTGAAGCTCAAGGCTATCTGCAACAGATTAGATGAAATTGCAGCTAACCGGAGGAATTACAATTTCCAAGAATGTCAGCAACCTTCACTTCTAACTGTTGACACCTGCAGGGAAAGGGACACTCATTCCTCTATCCAAGAAGCATGTGTTGTTGGTAGAGGAGAAGACACTGATCAGATTGTCACTCGTCTGGTAAGCTTTTCTAGCCATGAACTTCAGAAAATTTCAGTTCTCCCAATTGTTGGGTTAGGAGGGATGGGAAAAACTACTCTAGCGAAGTTGGTATTCAATGATTTCAGGACAAAAATCTTTGAGGTGAAATTGTGGGTTTATATTCCAAACAAGTTTGCTATGAGAACTGTCATAGGAAATATTATTCAGTCTGCTACTGGTGAGAGCTTCGCACAGTTGAATATGGAGACATTAAAGAGTAAGCTGTGTCGGATTCTAAATGATAAAAGATTTCTTCTTGTGCTGGATAATGTGCATATTGAAGATCCAAATGAATGGTTAGATTTAATGGATCTCTTAGAGAAAGTTTCCAAAAGTGGTGTAATTGTTTTGACAACACGGGAAGATAGAGTGACCGTCATTACTGGTACTATGGACGCACACAAGATAAAGCCCCTCTCAGAAGACCATTGTTGGTCCATATTTGAGAAATGTGCATTCAGAGAAGGTGAAGAAAAGGCGTATCCTTTGCTGGTGCGGATTGGTAAAGATATCATCCGAAAGTGTTGTGGCGTTCCTTTGGCAGCTAAGACCTTGGGATGTCAGTTACGAACCATTAGAGATGAGTCTACTTGGAGGAGCATTGAGGAAAGCGAGATGTGGAAGATTGAACAAGAACCTAGTGGTATCCTCCCGTCTTTGAAATTGAGTTATGATCAACTGCCATACTATTTAAGGCCTTGTTTTGCCTATTGTTCTGCAATGCCGAAAGGTGCCTTCTTGAGTAAGGATGATATGATAAACCGGTGGATGGCACTTGGACTATTGCAATCAGAAAAGATAAATGGAGCCCTGGAAGACATTGGAAATAGGTATTTTAATGAGCTAGAGTCAAGGTCTATCTTTGAAACGGTCCATCCTTCAGTTTTTTTTGCTTATATAGATCAGTAGAAGGATAAGCTCTTCAAAGATTGGCTAAAAATATGTTTGCACTATGGCATGAATCGATGTACATACCATTCTATGAAAAAAGATTTGTCCAAATGCATGATTTGGTGCACGAATTAGCAAAATATGTAGCTCTTCAGGAGACAACTTTCATGGGTGGCAACAGCCATAATGTTTCAGAGGGAGTCAGGCATTTGGTGTGGGAGGAAGAAGAGCACTTGTCAGAATGAGAGTTCCCTCATCAAATCGAAACAACAAAGAAAGCAAGGTCACTTATATTTCATTGTAGGAAATCCGACTGTATGAGCAGATCTTTTCTACAAGGCCTGATCTCAAATTTTCAGTGTTTACGTATCCTATCACTCTCAGATTTTGAGTTTGAAAATTTGCCCCACTCAATTGGGGATTTAAAGCATCTTAGGTATCTTAGCTTGGCTAGTAACAAGAAACTTAGGAGGCTTCCGGATTCAATATGCAAACTGGTGAACCTTCAAACACTGAATGCCCTTCATTGTGTCCAACTAGAGAAAATCCCAAGGGATTTGCATAGATTGGTAAGCCTGAGGTATTTGATGTTCACATCAAAAGTTGCAATTTCGTTGGAGAAATGTGTTCATTGGGCTTCCCTTACCAAAGCAGATTGGGAGCCTAACCACCCTTCGGATTTTGTGTATCGTTTATTGTCCTTGCTTGTCTTCCCTTCCAAAGAGTTTACGTCATCTGAATCATCTTGAGCAGTTAGTAATTCAAGACTGTCAAAACATGGATTTGATGGGATGGGAAGGATTGTGTGGGCTAAGTTGCCTTAAGTATCTGCATCTGCAATGACTTCCTCGGCTCATACATTTTCCTGATGGTCTCCAAAGCATCAGAGGATCTCTACAACATTTGAATATCGTAAACTGTTAGAATTTGATAACATTGCTCGAGCATCTGCAACACTGCACTTCTCTACTATACCTTACACTGGTCAAGTGCCCTGGATTGTCTGCGCTTCCTAATGGCATTCGAGCTCTTAGGAACTTAAAACAACTGTATATTGCTGATTGCCCCAAATTGAATCCAAGGTGTGAAAGAGAAATTGGAGACGACTGGCATCTCATCTCTCACGTTCCTAAGATTGAAGTTGACCATTGTTTTATCCAAAACAAAGGATCTCCCACTTTTTGAAGACTATCAAGCTTCATGCGGTACTCCCCTGATATATAGCTTTGTAATTTTTCTGTTGATTGGGAAAAATAAGTCATTTGCTTATTTTTGTTTTGTGGGCTTCTCAATTTTGAACCATTTAAACTATTGCAGGGTGGTTGTTCCTGCAATCTTATGGAACCAAGAAACAAGTAGATGGGTGAATGATACTCAAATTAGAGGCAATAATGGGTGTGTAACTTTATTTTAGTTGTGTTCAGTATGATCTTGTTTGGTATTCTACTGTTGTATGATACGTAAGTTCAGTATATACATCTATGTTTGTTTCAGACGCAAAGTTGCAATTTTACAGGAGACTGAGGATGTTGTTGCTGCAACTTTACAAGTAATTTGTTCCAGATACATCTTAGTGCATTTTCCTGACGGACTCCATAGCATGTTATCTCTTCGGCATTTGAAGATTATTAACTGTGCGAATTTGAGAGCATTTCCAGAGTGCTTGCAACACTGCACTTGTTTTCTGACTCGTGAAATTGACGCAACTGCACATCATTTTGGTTATTGATCTAGGTTGTGCCATATTTGGGCAATCAAATAGAATGTGTAACTTGGGATTGTGTTGCTTTTCATTGGAAATCATTTGGAAGGGAGTTCAGTTTGTGATACGGTTTGTTTGTTTAACGACAAAATAAAAACTCTAAGCTGTTGTGTTTTGAAGAACTTTCCTCAAGCTCTCCAATTCCATTCCATCGGAGCATTAATGAAGCTCTTCTTCTCCAATTCCTTTCTATCTGTTCATCAAACCTTATCTTCTCCACCTTCAAATGTCTGATCCTATTACAGGTGCGGTTGTTTCTGGCCTTGTGAAGCTCATTTTTTATAAACTCGGTTCACCTCTCTTCAAAGATATCGAACGGAGCTTTGGTGTGAAAACTGAACTCAAAAGACTTAGTAGCACCTTGTCTGCCATCAATGCTATGCTTCTTGATGCTGAAGAGCAGCAGACCACCCTGCATTCAGTCAGAGATTGGCTTCTCCATCTCAAAGATGTCGCTCATGACATCGAGGATGTGCTCGATCTCATTTCAAATCAAGCTTTGGATGATAAGGTCCGTCAAAGAACTTTGGTTCCAAAGGTTCGCAAACTCCTTCCACAGTTCGGCTTGGCTCGGATGCTCAAGGCTATTTGTGGGAGACTGGAAGAGATCTCATCCAACCAAAGGGACTTCAACTTCCAAGAGCGTCAGGTGTCTGTAGCTCACACCATTGGGGAAAGAGACCAATCTCCCTTCATTCATGAATCGAGCGCTTTTGGGAGAAAACAAGACCAAGATTGGATTGTGTCCCGTCTGGTAAGCTCCTCCTCTGACATTGAAATTTCAGCAATTCTAGTTCTTCCAATTGTTGGCATCGGAGGGATGGGTAAAATCACATTAGCCAAATTGGTATTCAATGATCCTACAGTAGAAGAAAACTTTCAGATCAAACTGTGGGCTTCTATGCCAAACGAGTTTTCTAAGAAAACTGCAATAGAGAAAATTTTCGAGTGTGCTACGATGGAGAAGACAGTACATGACACTCTTGCCGAGCAAACATTTCTTCTTGTGTTGGATAATGTGTGGGCTTCTACGCCGAGCATGCTTTCCGGTCAAACATTTGTGAAGCAGTGGTCAGATTTAATGGAGTTTCTGGCTGTGGGTTCCAAGAGTAGCAGAATTGTAGTAACAACCCGTGAGGATACGGTGGTCTCCATTGCCGGAACCATGGAAGAGAGAGAATTTCCTTCGTTAGTGAAGATTGGGGAAGAAATCGTCAGGAAATGTCACGGGGTTCCTTTGGCAGCTAGGAGCTTGGGAAGTCAATTGAGGAAGGTGAGAGATGAATCGCATTGGAAGAGGATTGAAGAAAGCAAGTTGTGGAAGATGGAGCAAGCACCTGATGACATCCTCCCTGCTTTGAAATTGAGCTTTGATCAGTTGCCCTCTTTTTTAAAAGCCTGCTTTTCCTTTTATTCTACAAGAACCACAAATGACCACTTTCCTAGGGAATGGATGGTAGAATGCTGGATGGCACTAGGACTGACAGAATCTAGGGAGATTGGAACTATATATTTTAACGAACTTGTGTCGAGGTCTTTCTTTGAAGTGGTCCATGCTGCTCAATTTTCCCAAGCTAAATTGAAACAAGCAAAAGATCCCGCCAGGTTATCAAAAGAGTTCGATTTAATGGATTCAAGTAAAAATTTTGACATTGGGAAGGCATTCCAAACACGACTTGGTTCATGAATTAGGAAGATATGTTGCTGGGGAGGAGACGGCTTTTGTGAGCTTTGACAAACATCAAGTCTCGCCGAGGGTCAAGCATTTAAGATGGACCGAAGATAACTGCTTCGAAAGAGAGTTTCCTTGCCAACTCCTAACAGCACAGAAGGCTAGAACACTCCAGTTTGAAAGCAAAAGAGGGGTTCATATGAGCACATCTTTTCTACATAATCTCATCACTAAATTTAGGTGTCTACGCATCTTATCACTTGTTGGTTTTGAGTTTGAGGAGTTGCCAAACTCAATTGTGGATTCGAAGCATCTCAGGTTTCTTAAATTGGCTGGGAACGGCAAACTTAAGAGGCTCCCTGATTCAATATCCAAACTAGTCAATCTGCAAACTTTGGGCCTTATCGGGTGTCCGTAGCTAGAACTGTTTCCAAGGAACTTGCAGAGATGGATAAGCTTGAGGCATTTGTATTTTACATCAAAGCTTGATAGTTGTCTGGAGACATGTTATCATGGTTGGACCTCCATACTGAAGATAAAAATCCGTGACTGTGCATATTTAACATCCTTGTCAGAGAAAATTGGGAGCCTAACCACCCTTTGTGTCCTATGGATCATTGATTGTCCTAATTTGGCCTCCCTTCCAAATAGCATTCAACTCCTGACTGCTCTTGAGGAGTTTGGTATTCGGAATTGTGAAAAGCTAAGCTTGAGTGGATGGACAGGACTGAATGGCTTAAGAAACGTTCGGTATTTGGTCATCTATGAACTTCCTCTCATGGAGCATTTTCCTGATGGCATGCAACACTGCACTTCTCTATCGAAGCTATTAAAACGCGAATGTCTTAATTTATCTACTCTTCCGAGAGGCATCGAAGCTCTCAACAGCCTGCAAGTACTATGGATGTATGGTAACAGCCCTATTCAGAGGTCAAGGTGCGAAAGATAAATAGGAGAAGACTGGAATCTCATCTCACACATTCGTACAATCTATGTAGGGTGAACACTAGTTGTATCCAACAACAAAGTGAAGGCTATCAAAGCTTCAAATGGAATTCCTTTCAAGTGGAAGAAGGAAGGTGCTCAGCTCTTTCAATCTGTAAGGGAACTCTCTATTGCCTTTCCATATATTGGCGTTTGGCATTTGGCAAAGGTGTGTGTGTTTGATTGATTAATTACAAAATAAGACGTCATCATATGTTCGTTATATATTATTCATTTCAGTTGACTTTTGATTTATCAAAGCAGTGTGATTATGTTTGAGATTCTTATATTGTGTGATATGTATGCATGGGGATGTATAAACTTGTTTATTGTGAGGAATTAAGCCTCCATGTTTGCACTTCTTTATCGGTCGTTGTTTGGTTGTTCCTTGTTTTATGATAATTTTTCGTCTACCAAATTTTTTTTTTTGACCTCTCAAATTACTTGACCATGGGTTTGGTAATTTGAATTCTTACCTTGTCAAAAACAAATATTTAATAAAAATTTAATATTTTATATGGTGATTTGCAAAACTTTTGCAAAAAAAAAAGAAGTAATTTATTCCAAATTTGAAAATTCAATGTTGTGAGGGTGGAATTATCTATTGTAGGGAGGTCCAAAGTTTTGACGTGAAAGATAAACGCACAAGCTTAACAATCTATGCAAGTTCTGTTGGTGCGATAGCGAATGTAGGCCTCAATTTCTGTGAAAAACAGCTTGAAAACAAAACCCTAAAACTCGTGTTTGAAGGCTGCGGCGTGGTATAAAGAGAATCACTGCCTTAGAAGCAAAATCGCCCCGACACCATGGTGCAGGTCGGCTACAAGCGTCGCCCCCCAAGGATACATAGCGGACTTCGAGAGCGTGCACTCGCTGTCGAGGAGGAGGAGAACGCGTACGTTTGTAAAACTGAAATCGATCTCCGATTTTAAAAACGAAAAGAAACGCTCCACTTCGCTGAAATAAAATGATAAGGACGCACCACACACCGCGCACGTGTCACGAACACGGACCGGTGGCGGTGATGGTGGTGCGCGCGTGTAGGACTCCTATCCCAACTCTCAATAGCTCCTTCAAAAACTCCCCATTAAAAACAACTCCTCAATTACTTTTATAATCAATGTGGGACAAGGAAGTCCAAAAGCCAAGTTGAAAACCCCCATTGTGAACATTACTCCCAGCAGTCCCCCACTAATGTGAGAAATTGGGGGTTTTGAATCAAAAACATCGTTCTGAGCTGGTTTTGTGGAAAAAGTACTTAAATGTTGGTGAACGAATCTTGATAGTGAAGCTGAGTGCCTCGCTTGTCATAGAAGTGAACGAATCTTGAACTTTCATACTCACGAGTTGACCTCAACAGCACATACCTCACCCACTGCCCTAGTGGTTCCGCGATCTAACTTTCAACTGTAGATGGTCATCTCATATCTTGGGTGCTAAAGAGTGCTCTAGAAAGACAACCCTAGTCTTCCATAGAAGGCGACCAACCCTTCACACTCTCGTAGGTGATTCCATCAAGTCTACCTCACATAGACCACCCGTATAGGGCTATAGTATCATTAAGAGCATAATGCTCAACCTCTACATCTTTCGGTGAATCCATCAAGTCCTTCTCAATAGGACCACCCAACTCTGGGCTATGGATTCATTAAGAGTTCAAGACTCATCCTTTCTCATACACCTATCCTGGGAATGGGTATGGTGTGCCTCTGCTCGATCACGTGGGTTTGAGCCCCATTCCCTTAAACGATTCAAGGACCATCCTTCTATTCAGCCCCTTCATCAACGGATCTGCCAGATTCCTCTCGGACTTCACATACTCCAAGCAAATGACACCGGTAGCAATCAACTATCTCACAGCTTCATGTCTAATCCATATGTGTCTCTTCTTACCATTGTAAGTATTGTTGTTAGCTACAAATATAGAAGATTGTGAGTCACAATGTAGAGAAATAGTTGGGTTCTTATGCCCTCACAAAGGTAAGTCAGCCAGTAAGCTTCTCAACCACTCAGCCTTTTGACCAGCTAAATCTAATGCTATGAACTCAGATTCCATAGTTGATCTAGCAATGCAAGTTTGTTTTGATGACTTCCATGATATAGCACCACCACATAAAGTGAACACATAACCACTAGTGGAGCTAACCTCATCATTGTCAGTGACCCAGTTTGCGTCACAATATCCCTCCAAAGCTTGAGGGAAACCCACATAATGTAAACCCCAATCAAAGGTGCCTTTAAGATATCTCAATAATCTATTAAGTGCAATCCAATGTTCACTACTGGGGTTATGGGTATATCTACTGAGTCTACTAACAGCATATGCAATATCAGGCCGAGTGTAATTCATCATAAACATTAAACTCCCAATTATTTTAGCATACTCATTTTGGGACACACCATTTCCAAAAATTTTCTTTAATTGCATGCTAGCATCATAAGGAGTTCTAACTGGCACAACATCAAATTTATCAAACCTTTTCAACATTTTCTCTACATAATGAGGTTGTGATAAAATGAAGCCATTTCCTTTTCTAGTTACTTTAACTCCTAGAATGACATCAGCTTCACCCATGTCTTTCATCTCAAACTTAGATGACAAAAACTGTTTGGTTGTGTTTATAGAATTTATGTGTGATCCAAATAACAACATGTCATCCACATATAAACATATAATCACACAATCAGCACCAAACCTCTTAGAATAGACACAGGCATCAGATCCGTTTACCTCAAATCCAAAGCTTAGTATAGTTGTGTGAAACTTCTCATACCATTGCTTTGGTGCTTGCTTGAGTCCATACAATGACTTCTTTAGCTTGCACACTTTGTTTTCTTGTCTTGGAACAATGCACCTTGGAGGTTGTTCCATATAAATTTCCTCATTTAGATCACTATTCAAAAATGCAGTTTTAACATCCATCTGATGAACAAGCATTTTATGGCTAGGAGCCAAAGCAAACAATGCACGAATGGTAGCAAATTTTGTAACAGGAGAATAAGTGTCAAAGAAGTCAATCCCATATCTTTGAGTGAATCCTCTTATAACTAGTCTTGCCTTATATCTATCCACTGAGCCATCCACTTTAAGTTTCTTCTTAAAGATCCACTTACAACTAATGGCTCTATTTCCTTTAGACATATCAACTAGTTCTCATGTGTGATTAGACATAATGGATTTTATCTCACTATTAATAGCATCTTTTCAGAAACTAACATCTAATGAAATTATTGCCTCATCATAGGTCTTAGGATCATCTTCTATCATATGAAGACTAATGAACGTCTCATCTAGTTCATTTAAATCATTAAGTTCAACTAGAAATGAAGTCACAAAATCAGGACAAAAACTAGTTTCCTTCCTATGCCTTTTGCTTTTCCTAGGTTCATCATAATCAGCATGAGCATTAGGCAAAACAGTATTAGGCATGGATGAAGATGCATCATGAGATGAAGAATCATTAGCAGGCAATGCAGATTTCTTTAAAGGAGACACATGCTCAAAGAAAACAACATCACGATATTCACACAAGGTACGATCACTCAAACACATGAAACGATAAGCAGCACTATTTTCAGCATAACCAATCAGAATTGCATCAAAGGTCATAGATCCAATAACATCAACTTTGAATGAAGGTAACCCCACTTTAGCTAGACACCCCCACACTTTTAAGAATTTCATATTAGGCGGATGCCCTTTCCATAGTTCATAAGGTGTTTTGTCAAGCTTCTTGTGAGGTACCTTGTTCAAAATATGATTAGCGGACAAGACAGCTTCCCCCCACATATTATCAGGCAAACCAGAACTAGAAAGTATTGCATTCATCATCTCCTTTAAAGTTCTGTTTTTCCTTTCAGCAATACCATTTTGTTGTGGACAATAAGGAGCTGTAAATTCATGAACAATGCCATTTTGTTCACAGAATTCTCTCAAAGAATGAGTGACATATTCACCGCCTCTATCAGATCTAAACCTTTTAATTTTTCGATTCAATTGGTTTTCTACTTCAATTTTATACATATAAAACATGCTTTCTGCTTCATCTTTAGACCTAAGCAAGTATACCTTAGTATATCTAGAATGGTCATCAAAAAATGTGATATAGTAGCGCTTGCCACCTCTACTTTCCGTGTTCTTAAAATCAGCCAAATCAGAATGGACTAACTCCAACAATTCAGTTGCCCTTTCATACACCGTTTTAAAAGATCGTTTATGAAATTTGGCCTCAACACATATTTCACGTTTGCTATGGTCATGTTTGGATAGGCTAGGAATCAAACCCATATCATGCAATCGACATACAGATTTCGCATTCACATGTCCTAGTCTAGCATGCCATAAATCAACAGACTCGAAAATATAAGTAGAAGTAGAAGCATTCTCATTATTCTCAATCATGATCTCAAGCACATACAGAAAATCAGCCCTATAAGCCTTTCCTACAAATTCTCCATTTTTGGTAAAAACCATTTTGCCAGCATCAGTCACTTGCTTAATTCCAGCTATCTCAAGCAAACCACATGAAATCAAGTTTCGGCGCAGAGAAGGAGCATAAAGCACATTCACTAGGGTAAGAGACTTTCCTGAGGTGAGCTTGAGTGTCACCTTCCCCTTGCCAAGCACTCGAGAGATGCTCGAGTTGCCCATGTAGACCTGGTCGATGTTTGTAGCATCCTCAAACTCAGCAAACAGGTCCTTGTTGGCGCAGAAGTGTCGAGTAGCTCCGCTGTCCAGGAGCCAATCGACCTGGCCGCCCACATGGTTGACTTCAGTGATCATTGCTATCAGCTGGTTGTTGTCCTGGACAACATTGGCTTGCTGCTGGGCTGAAGCTGCGGGCTTGTTCTGCTGATGTCCTTGGTTCTAGAGATCAGCCCGATTGCGACACTGCCAAGCCTTGTGGCCTGGCTTGCCACAAACATAGTAGCAGATCCCAGTCCCTCCCTGTTTCTGCTACTTGTCTGGCTGATTGCCAGACTTCTTGAATTGCTGACCCTTCTTTGGCTTCATGTTTGGCTTAGAGCCTCCGGTCTTGTTTCCCTGCTTGGACCTGTCAGATTTCACAGGGGACTAAACCAGGTTAGCTTTCACAGAATCGGCAGGTTTGGGCTTAGGCTTGTCCTTGAGGCGATTTGCCTTTTCGATCTTCATGTGACCGACGAGCTCTTCCAGGGTGAGGTCATTCTTCTTGTGCTTCAGATGATTGTGGTAGCCAGACCACGACTCAGACAACTTTTCGATTAGAAAATTCGCCTGCAGGACCTCGCATATCTTCATGCCCTCGGAGAGAATGTTCGCCACCAGGTTCTCATACTCGTGCACTTGATCCATGATTGGTTTATCATCGACCATCTTGAACTGCATGAACTTCCCACAAGCATATTTCTTTTTCCCTGCATCGTCAGCACCATATTTCTTCTCCAGCAGATCCCAAATAAATTTCGCAGATTTATGAACAGAGATCAAATCAAATATGGGATTTGAGACATGGCTGAGAAGATGGCCTCGCACTGTTTTGTTGTCTTGTAAGTGTTTGTATAACTGAGTCCTTACCGGATCTCAGAGGCCTACTCCTGTATATATATCACTAGGGTAAAAACCCTGGGGGTACAATCGTAACTATACAATCGATATGCACAAATATAAATCTCCTAAAATAATATCTGCTATTTGTGCATATTGATTGTATAGTTACGATTGTACCCCCAGGGTTTTTACCCTAGTGATATATATACAGGAGTAAGCCTCTAAGATCCGGTAAGGACTCAGTTATACAAACACTTACATGGTATCAAGCTTTTTTATGAAACCCTAATTTTCCTCTCCGTTTCACAAACCTAATCGATCCACCACCGCCGCCGCTACTCGTAGCCGTCGCCGCCCACCCTGCTGTCGCCGCCGCTCCTCCTAGCCGTCGCCGCCCCACCCTGCTGTCGCCGCCGCCGCCCACCCTTTAGCCGCCGCCGCTCCCCAAATTTCTTGATGGCTGACGTTGTCGACCCCCCAACCCCGCCACAAAACCCCCCACCGCCGCCACAAAATCCCTTTCCCTCCGCTTAATCCGTTACCAACATCAAAAACCAAATCCCCCTAACCCTAGATCTCAAAAAGGTTCAATACCACACCTGGGCGGAACTCTTTACCACCGCATGTCGAGGGCATGACGTCATCGCCCACATCGACGGCTTCGACCGCCCGGATGATGTCCCCGAGCCTCTCTGAAATCGAATCGACTCCATCGTGCTTGGATGGATCTATGCCACCATCTCTGAGGATGTTTTGATAACCGTTCTCAAACCCGGTTCCACCGCTCGCGATGTTTGGCTCCATATCAAGGGCCTTTTTCATGACAACCAATTCGCTAGGGTTGTGGATCTTGAGAGCAAGTTCATCAACACCCGTCAGGAGAGTTTCTCAACTGTCTCCGACTATTGCCTTGCCATCAAGGCCATCGCCAATCAACTAGGCGACATCGGACACAAAGTCAGTGAAGAGCACCTTGTTCTTCAACTCATCATTGGCCTCTCCACCAAATTTGATGTTGTCGGTGGTATGATCAGCAACACGTCACCCCTCCCGACCTTCATTGTGGCTCGCAGCATGCTCTCCAGGGAGGAAAGCCGTCAGGGCCGTTCTCAGACACCGTCCCAAGTCCTTGTATCTTCCAAGGATTTCCTGCCCACTGACCCTTACCCCCGACCCCCTCCTGCCACCCAACATAGGCCGAACACCCAGCAGCGAGGCAGACGGGATCGCGGGCGTGGCACCCAGGGTGGCGACCGCAACCCCTGTGAAGGTTCGAAAATGTAAAAACAATGTAATAAGAAATACTCTAGAAGGGGGGTTGAATAGAGTATGCCCGTTTTTCGCAGAAAGTCTCAAGACTTTTGGAGCTAGTACCAAAACCTTTGAGATAAACCTGAATCACAAAGTTAAACAATTCGAACCAAGTGCGGAAATAAGGTAAAGCAAATAAGTAAAGGACACGAGTAATTGTTTACGAGGTTCAGCACAACTTGGCCTACGTCCCCGCCTAGGGTTCTTCCACAACCCTAGGATTCAAAGGCTTTATTGATTGCTTAGCTTAGGATCCTAATAGCTCACCGAGAAGCCTCTCTCCTATACAATTGCAATCTAGTCAACTCACGTTCCCTTGGAGTCCTAGACCAATCTAGAAGAGCCCCACCTCTCTTTGCTATCTAGTACAATCCTCTAACTCTCGCAAATCAATAGCCTAGTGCAACTTCCCGAGTTATAAACTCTCGAGTAACACTTGAAATGAATATATCCTATAAGCTCACAGTGACTCTCAAAAGCTTTGAAATAAACAACAAACTCTTTGAGCGCTTAGCAGAGAGACACTTGGAAGACAGATCGCTTGAATGAATGAAACTCGTGTGTAGCACTTGTATATCCTTCTGTCTTCTCCTTCCTTTCCTTTATATGAGAGCATGGAGCGTGAGAATCTTCAGCACCAGATCTCCAACGGCTCCTTTGGATCAGTTTGATCTTCAATCTTCTATATATGGACATTTTGAATCGCCATGATCTATTTTGAACTGATCTCCTCAATGTGTATAAGGAAGGATATAATCTCAGCTATACTTCCTGAAAGGTTAGTTCAACACATATATATAATATAACGGAAGTATATAATAATATAAAATAATATTCGGACAAATAATATAGGTTTTGTATTTCATCAACTGTTAATGCGTCAAGGCCTTTGACACAAACATCCTGTCAAAGCCCTTGAAACATTTATACCATTTTTCATCAAGGGAGGGAGTTATCAATCTCCCCCTTGATGAAAGACAAAACCTGTGCATCCCTGCAACTTAGTCAAACAGATATATCATAAGTAAATTCGAACTAAGTACCTGCAAGGGTTAGACAAATGTTGGATCAAAAAAATTTTAAGGTAAGAAAACATCCAACCGAAAACCATAAATCAGAAAACCAAGGTCTTCCAAGACCTTTAAGCAGAGGTTTTCAAAGTCTAACGATCATCTCCCCCTTTTTGTATTTCAACAAAGGGCGGAGGTAAAACAGTCACCAAAAAGTTACCAAATGTTTTGAAAACGTTTCCAACAAACCAGCAAAGTAACGAGTTTTAGGGGTGGGATAGGGTGGGTTAAGGTTTAGGCTTAGTCATCCGGAGCATCATCAGTGAGCCTCGTCCACAGTCCTTCCAGCATCGTTGAAATCCCGCTCATTGTCGTCATCACTTCCTTCTGCGGCTCCTTAATATCCAGGCGAACCTCCTCCAAGCCCAACTCTAGGTTGTCCATGCGTTCATCGAAAGCTGGAGCAGTGGGAAAGGCTTTTGAAGGAGTGGCAAGACTCAAGGTCCCTTGGGGAGACCGAGTGATGCCAATCTTTTCAAGGCCTTTAGAGTCGAACATACCCGTATGACGCAGCTGTTCTTCATTTTTGACATCAATTCCAGAAGCTTTGAAGATAGGGGTCAAAAGGGTAGCAAAGGGGAGGGGAGAGCCTTTTCTGGCTTTTCTAGCATGAGCCATGGTTCCAAGGATAGTGTTGGCCAGATCAGGATCAAGGCCATTTAGAATGCGGTAGAGCAGGACCATGGCATTGTCGGTTAGGAGTGAGCCAGAGTTAAGACGGGGTAAGAGGCATCTAACAATGATGTTAAAGATAATTTTTGCCTCAAGGGTTAGGGATGAGTGGGTGAGTTGCTTTGAGGTGCTGTTGGATGCTTCGGGTAGGAGATATTTGGCTCGGGCTAGGATGATGCAATTTTCTTTGGAGGGGTGGATTTCAGCGGGTGGAACTGGTGTAGGTAAGCCTAGGGAATCTGCAAAGTCATTGGAGTTGAGAGAGATTCTAACCCCTTTGACGACAGACTCCAAAGACCAACCCTCAGTGTCGTTCTTGGCTTTTAGGTTGATGTAGAAGAGTCGGGTAAGCTCGGGGTAGTAAACAGTCTCAAGGTTAAGAAGGGTCCAGGCTGGGGATTTTTTGAGGAGCTCAATGCAAGGTAACTTCAAAGCTTCAAAGAACTCAATATCTAAAAAATCTGAACAGCTAACCTTACGAGTTCTAAACTCGTCTACCCACTTACCAGCAGTCTCAGCATCTAGAAACCAAGAGGAGGGCAAGGATTGATTTACCTGGATATAGGCCGGGGGGTCTGCGTTCTTTCTACGCGCAACTGTTGGAGCAGCTCTCTTGACAGGCGCTACAAGACTCTTGACAGGGCCCTTCCTGGTACGCTTGGGGGATGGAGGCTTGACTGGAGCAGGGGCTTTCTGCTTCTTCGGAGACGGGGGAGGAGGAGGAGAAGGAGAGGGAGATTCTTCCTCCTCTTCCTTAGACCCCGAGTCCTCAGCGGACCCCGCGTCATCTCCTTCTGGTTCCTCGTCCTCTCCAGATCCCTCTTGCTCTTCCTCTTCTTCTTCCTCAGGCTCCTCCTCGGACTGAGCCTCCTCTGCTTCAGCTTCCATCCGAATTCGCTCAGCTTCTTCCTCGGCCAGTTTCTTAGCAATCTCGGCCTCTTCATCGGCCTTTTTCTTCCTTAGGGCCTCCTCCTCGGCTTCCCTGGCAGCGTCTCTTTCCAGGGCGGCATCAAGGTCGTCTTCCTCCTCTTCCTCGTCTGGTTCCTCAGCCAAGATCTTCCTCTTCCCTTTCTGTTTAGCACTGATCGGCTTCTTCGCAGAGCGCTTTTGAGAGCCTTTGGGAGCAATGGCCGAGCTCTCAGCAATGGTGCTCTGGACAACGGTTGGGATAATGGCTTGAGGAGCGGGTTCAGGTGTGGGAGAGGTAGCAGTGGCCTGACGTCCCTTGGGGGTGGCGCCAAGTCGTTTGGGTGTGACAGTTTTCTTGGTTTTGGGTGCCATGGAGAAAATCGGTAAGGGTTTCTTGAGAGGCGATTGAGAGGTTGAAGATGAAGAGGTGAAAGGGGTTTGGGTAATTTCTGAGGTGAGGAGAAATCGGGTACAGGATTTGGTTTAAGTAGAGAGAGAGGGTGACGGATTGATGGGATGGGTTTAGGGTTCCAAGGAAAGAAATCATTACATTGCTAAGATTTGAAAGGTTTTCAAATTCAAATTCAAATTCAAATAACCATTAAAATCGGACAAGGTAACTAAAAAATCTATTTCCAAAAATAAAATATCTTCAGCGGTTTAAGGCAATTTTTTTTTAAAATCCGATTAAAACAAATATAATTGATTAAATATCTAAAAAGATATTAACCAAAAATATATGATCCGATAAATGTACTCCACCATTTAGTTCACACACCTTGACATGGTTCTCAAGGGTCTTGACACTTAGTAGATTTTATCTTTCGTAAAGGGAAAGCTCCCCCTACGAAAGTGCATCCTTGTTAAGCATCTCAATCTCTCGCCTAATGAAGGTGAATCTGTCCTCTGCCAAAGGCTTAGTGAAAATGTCAGCCCATTGATAATCAGTGGAAATAAAATATATGGACACATCACCTTTTTCAACATGATCTCTAATGAAATGATGCCTTACATCAATATGCTTGGTTCTTGAATGCTGAACAGGATTCTTAGTGATGGATATGGAACTTGTATTGTCACACTTAATTGGGATACCTTTGAGGTTGATGCCAAGATCTCGCATTTGTTGAGCTATCCAAAGGATTTGGGAGCAACAGGCTCCAACTGCAATGTATTCGGCTTCTGTAGTGGATAGAGCAACTGAATTTTGCTTCTTTGAGTGCCAACTGATCAAAGATGCTCCTAAGAATTGGCAACATCCTGATGTGCTCTTCCTATCCACCTTATAGCCTGCAAAATCTGCATCAGAATATCCAATTAAAGTGAAATCCTTTTGCTTTGGGTACCATAGTCCAAGCTCCTTAGTGCCATTTAGATATCGAAAGATCCTCTTCACAGCCACGAGGTGAGATTCTTTAGGATCAGCTTGAAACCTAGCACACATGCAAACACTAAACATGATGTCAGGTCTACTAGCCGTGAGATATAATAAAGATCCAATCATTCCTCGATACTCCTTTTGATTGACACTTGTTCCAGTCTTGTCTTGATCTAGAGACAATGTTGAGCTCATGGGAGTCTTGGCTGCCTTGGATTGATCCATCTTGAACTTCTTCAAGAGATCCTTAGTGTACTTGCTTTGGTTGACGAAGATCCCTTTCTTGGATTGATGAACTTGTAATCCCAAAAAGAAGTTGAGTTCACCCATCAAGCTCATCTCAAATTCACTGCACATGATGTCAGAAAATTCCTTGCACAAAGATGTGTTAGTAGCACCAAATAATATATCATCAACATAAATTTGAATAACCAAAATGTCCTTTCCTTTGGTCTTGATAAAAAGAGTCTTGTCGATCAACCCCCTTTTAAAATCATTTTCTAAAAGATATTTTGACAAGCGCTCATACCAAGCTCTTGGGGCTTGTTTCAAACCATAAAGCGCTTTGTCAAGTTTATAAACATGATTAGGAAATTCTGAACTTTCAAAACCTGGGGGTTGAGCCACATAAACTTCTTCCTCTAAGAAACCATTGAGAAAAGCACACTTGACATCCATTTGATATAACTTTATGCTCATAAAAGATGCAAATGCTAATAGAATGCGAATGGCTTCAAGCCTGGCTACGGGAGCAAAGGTCTCCTCGTAGTCAATACCTTCCTCTTGATTGTAGCCTTGAGCAACAAGCCTTGCCTTGTTCCTCACAACCTTACCATTCTCATCTAGCTTGTTTCGAAACACCCATCGAGTGCCAATGACTGATTGATGCTTTGGCCTAGGCTTCAAGGTCCAGACTTTGTTCCTTTCAAATTCGTTAAGCTCACTTTGCATAGCAATGATCCAGTCTGGCTCATGAAGTGCCTCATCTACCTTCTTTGGCTCAATAAGAGAAACAAACGCGTGAAAAGCACAAAGATCTTTAAGTTTAGAACGAGTTTGAACACTAGAGGTAGGGTCAGAAATGATATCCTTTAATGAGTGTGATGAGGAGTATTTGAATTTCCTTTTGCTAGTCTCAGCTCCTTGATTCGTCACACTTGTAGGATTGACTTGTAGTGCATCTGACTCCGTGGTCCTGTTAGGTTCAGTTACAGCAGTTTCTGACGTCTCAACACTGTTGGATTGGACACCAAGGGCTTTGGACGAATCTTCAACACCTTGGGCCAATTCTTCAGTGTCAAGAATCGGTTCCTGCATGTTCCTCTTCTCTGTGTTCTTGGTAGCAGCAACATCACCATCCTCGTTC
Source organism: Persicaria maculosa (assembly GCA_963922045.1). NCBI lineage: Eukaryota > Viridiplantae > Streptophyta > Magnoliopsida > Caryophyllales > Polygonaceae > Persicaria > Persicaria maculosa. Next base: position 68,142,001 of record OY998255.1, read on the forward strand.
TCTTCATGGATGTTAAGATCTATATCTGCAACACTTTCACTCAAAGCACCGTCATTGCATTCATCAAAAATAACATGTATACTTTCTTCAACAACCTGGGTCTTTTTATTGAAGATTCTATAAGCTTTGCTACTCGTGGAATAGCCAAGAAATATACCTTCATCACTACGCGCATCAAATTTCCCAAGGTTATCTTTTCCATTGTTATGAACAAAACAAGTACAGCCAAAGGATTTAAAATAAGATATAAGTGGTTTGCGGCCTTTGAAAAGTTCATAAGGAGTTTTCTTTAAGATAGAACGAATAAGACAACGATTCAAAATATAGTTAGTTGTGTTAACAGCTTCAGCCCAATAGGTTTTAGGTAATGCATTTTCTAAAAGCATAGTCCTGGCCATATCCTCTAAGGTGCGATTCTTGCGTTCCACAACCCCGTTTTGTTGAGGTGTCCTAGGAGCAGAAAAGTTATGGGAGATGCCATATTTAGCACAAAACAAATCAAATTGAAGTTGATCAAACTCCCTACCATGATCACTCCGAATAGACACTATGGGCTCATTTCTTAAAGTTTGCAACTCCTTACAAAGTTTTGAAAACTCAAATAAGGCCTCTGATTTTTCTTTCAAAAATGCAACCCAAGTATATCTTGAAAAATCATCGACAACAACTAGCATGTACTTTTTACCATTGGGAGATTTGACTCGCATAGGACCACATAAATCCATATGTAAAAGTTCAAGGGGTCTAGAAGAACTTACAACCTTTTGGGTTTGAAGGAGCTACGTGTTTGTTTACCTCGTGTGCATGCATTGCACATATCAATACCTTTGAAGTCCATTTCAGGTAGCCCTCTTACAAGCCCTTTGGACACAAGCTTCTGTAGCGTATGTGGACTCACATGACCGAGTCTCCTGTGCCAAAGCTTTGGATCGTCCGCCAAAGCCTTTAGACAAGTTAAGCTTCCTTGTGCCACTTGATCAGCATTTACAGCGTATATGTTGTTGTAACGATATGCAGTCAAAATAACTTCACCTGTATCTTCTCTGCACACAACGATGTCACATTTTCCTTTGTCACCAAGAGTGATTGTTCCCGTGGATTGCTCCTTTAGATCATGAAAGAGAGAACTCTTCCCACTCATATGCCTCGAGCATCCACTATCAATAATCCATTTGTGTTCTTTCACCTTGGTGATCTCTTGCAAAACAAACATATCAACCTTTGTGGCTAGACCAATAAGCAAATTTGGATCCATTGTTGGGATAAACCATATTTGGTAAAATAGTGCCTTTGGGGACCCAAACTTGTGTTATCCGTTCTTTTCTCAAATGTACAGGAAATGTATTGCGAATAATATAAGGATCCTTTCTTCTATAGGGGCAGGTCTCTTTTACATGTCCCTTTCTAGCACAATGGTGACATATAGGAGAGGTTCTGCTTCCTTTTGCCTTTACAAAAGTGGTAATGTGTTGCTTCTTTAAAAACTTTGGATTGTAACCAATACCATTTTTGTTTAGAGAGCTTTGTTGCTCACCCAACATCTTATCAAGAGTGCCTTTGGATTTGGTAAAACTTATGAGGGCTGTCTGTTGGTCTAGAATCTTATTATTCAGGGAGATCTTCTCTTTCTCTAAGTCATGATGCTCATTTCTTAGAGAGGAGAGATCTTGCTTGAGTTCAGATTTCTCCGAGTCAAGCGTCTTGACTTTAATGTCAAGACCTGAATAAGAAGCTTCAAGACCTTTGACCCTCATAGACAGATTCTCAATAGTTCTTTCCTGGTCCACGGTTCTCTTAATAAGAATGTTAGTTTGGGCAATAAGCTTCTCTTCATTGGCAATCATATTTGAAAGGAATTCCGATAATACCTCTTTTGGACTTTCCATAAGTTCTCTTACAGTAGCTTCAAGCTTTTCATCGTGGGATTCATCTTCTGAGGCCATAAGACAAATGTTGGCCTTCTCATCGTCGGAGTCAGAGTCGGAATCACTCCAAGTAGCCACCATGGCTTTCTTCTTCCATTTGTCACCTTTCTTGGGCTGGCTCTTTGTCTTTTGAGGGCAGTCCTTCACAAGATGATCTGTTTCACCACATTCAAAACAAGACAAAGGTTTAGTCTTCTTTTCATACTTGTTGTATTGAGGCTTACCTCGAAATTTTGAAGACTCTGATCCATCCTTGTTGTTGAATTGCTTCTTCATTTTGAGAATTCTAGCAAGGCCTCTTGTGATAAGAGCAAAAGGATCATCCTCATCGTCATCCTCATCTTCGGAATCAGATCCATCCTTGGGCTCATCCTTCGTAGACTTGAGTGCCAAGTTCTTGGTGCTAGCTGGAAGTTCTCCATCGTCTTCATTAAGGATCATCTCATGCGTGATCAGCTTTCCAAGGAGGTCATCAAGGGGTAGAGTGGTGAGGTCCTGGGCTTCCTCTATAGCTGTTACTTTTGGACCCCATTTCTCCTTTGGAAGGCAGCTCAGTATCTTCCTTACTTTCTCAACGTTGGTAAAGCTCTTGCCGAGAGAGTCAAGGTTGTTGGTGATTTCTGTGAATCGTGTGAACATGGCCTTGATTGACTCATCAGACTTCATCTTAAAGAGCTCATACTTTCGAAGGAAGATGCTGATCTTGGTGTCTTTCACTTGGCTCGTTCCTTCATAGGTGACGACCAACTTGTCCCAAATCTCTTTAGCTGACCTACAAGAAGAAATGCGGTTAAACTCATCAGTGCTTAGACCACAATAAAGTAAGTTAATAGCCCTGTAGTTTTTGGAGATGGTTTCAAGATCTGCTTGGTTGTATTCAGACTCCTTCTTTGCAACTTTGGTGTCATTTGGTCCTTCCTTCTCTGGGATCTTCGGACCATTCTCTATAATGTTTCAAAGCTCTAGATCTTGGTCTATGATGAACATCTTCATCAAAGATCTCCAGTGGACAAAGTTGTTTCCTACAAAGAGTGGCGGTCTGCTTGTGGACCTTCCCTGTGCAAATCCTCCGCTTGCTTCACCAGACATGATCGAAAACTCACAAGATTGTTAGATCAAAAACAGTGAGTAAAGCTCTGATACCAATTGAAGGTTCGAAAATGTAAAAACAATGTAATAAGAAATACTCTAGAAGGGGGGTTGAATAGAGTATGCCCGTTTTTCGCAGAAAGTCTCAAGACTTTTGGAGCTAGTACCAAAACCTTTGAGATAAACCTGAATCACAAAGTTAAACAATTCGAACCAAGTGCGGAAATAAGGTAAAGCAAATAAGTAAAGGACACGAGTAATTGTTTACGAGGTTCAGCACAACTTGGCCTACGTCCCCGCCTAGGGTTCTTCCACAACCCTAGGATTCAAAGGCTTTATTGATTGCTTAGCTTAGGATCCTAATAGCTCACCGAGAAGCCTCTCTCCTATACAATTGCAATCTAGTCAACTCACGTTCCCTTGGAGTCCTAGACCAATCTAGAAGAGCCCCACCTCTCTTTGCTATCTAGTACAATCCTCTAACTCTCGCAAATCAATAGCCTAGTGCAACTTCCCGAGTTATAAACTCTCGAGTAACACTTGAAATGAATATATCCTATAAGCTCACAGTGACTCTCAAAAGCTTTGAAATAAACAACAAACTCTTTGAGCGCTTAGCAGAGAGACACTTGGAAGACAGATCGCTTGAATGAATGAAACTCGTGTGTAGCACTTGTATATCCTTCTGTCTTCTCCTTCCTTTCCTTTATATGAGAGCATGGAGCGTGAGAATCTTCAGCACCAGATCTCCAACGGCTCCTTTGGATCAGTTTGATCTTCAATCTTCTATATATGGACATTTTGAATCGCCATGATCTATTTTGAACTGATCTCCTCAATGTGTATAAGGAAGGATATAATCTCAGCTATACTTCCTGAAAGGTTAGTTCAAAACATATATATAATATAACGGAAGTATATAATAATATAAAATAATATTCGGACAAATAATATAGGTTTTGTATTTCATCAACTGTTAATGCGTCAAGGCCTTTGACACAAACATCCTGTCAAAGCCCTTGAAACATTTATACCATTTTCCATCAAGGGAGGGAGTTATCACCCTGTTTATCTACGCCGTCGCTGTAGTACCCTCAGCCGCAGTGGGCACCCCCACCCTGCCCCTATCGCTGTCGTTGTCGCTGACCGCCCGTACCGCCCACCCCCGTCGTCGGCTCCATCGCAGGCTTTCTACTCTTCCCAGCAGCCGGCGGCATCTCCTCAGCACACCGATCTCTTCGCGGCTTTCTCCACCATGGGGCTTCAGTAGCTGAACGAAAACTGGTATATGGATGTCGGGGCCTCTTCTCACATGACGAACACGCAAGGTAACCTACAAACTGTTTTTAATTCTAGCACTTTACCTTCTGTCTATGTCGGAAACGGAGAACCCATTTCCATTGTCGGTTCGGGTCAAGCAACCCTCCCCACTGGCCCCCCCTTTTGCCTTAATAACGTCCTACTTGCCCCTAACCTTGTCAAAAACCTCATCTCTGTTCGTCAGTTTACCATCGATAATCACGTGGCCGTTCAATTTGACCCTTTTGGTTTTCTTGTGAAGGATCTACGTACGAGGACCCCAATCATGCGGTGCAATAGTTCCGGCGACCTCTATCCCATAGCCGTAGCCAACCCGCCGACCCCAACAGCCCCGTCCGCCCACATCACTCTTGGTTCCGATTTGTGGCATGCTCGTCTTGGCCACCTTGGCGATCATGTCCTTCATAGTATCCGTTCTAGTCATTTAATTTCTTGTAATAAAGTCTCGGCCATCTGCACTTCGTGTGAGATTGCTAAGAGCAAAAGACTCCCTTTTCATATTTCTCATTCCGTTACTTTTGCACCATTTGACATTATACATTGCGATTTGTGGACATCGCCTATTCCGAGTGCTAGTGGCTTTCGTTATTATTTGGTTGTTCTTGATGATTTCACCAATTTTGTTTGGGTTTTCCCCCTCCGCCACAAATTGAAACACAAGGTCACTTTGTTACCTTTCACAAGTTTGTCCAAACCCAATTTAATATGCCTATCAAATTGATTCAATGTGACATGGGAGGCGAGTTCGACAACCACATTGTCCGCTCCTTTTGTCAACAACAAGGGATAGCCTCCGCTTCTCTTGTCCACAAACTTCCCCTCAAAATGGCAAAGCGAAATGCATCCTCCGCGCTCTCAATGACAAAACTCGAACACTCCTTCAACATGCCTCCCTACCTCTCTCATTTTGGGTTGAAGCTCTTCACATGACCACTTATCTCCACAATATACTTCCTTCCAAAGCAATCGACAATTTCATCCCAACCCTCGCTCTCTATCGTCGCTACCCCTTTTACAATCATCTTAAGGTGTTTGGGTGTCTTTGCTTCCCCAACTTGAGTGCCACTATCCCTCACAAGCTTTCCCCAAGGTCCACCAAGTGTGTCTTCCTAGGCATCTCCCCCAATCATAGGGGATATCATTGCCTTCATTTAGATACAAATCGGGTATCGACATCTCGCCACGTGATTTTCGACGAACACACCTTCCCCTTCGCCTCACCATCCGCCCCTACCATCACCGCACCTCAAGCCCCACCCGACACCGATGCCTTCCCACCCCTCCTCCGCCATATCTTACAACAGGCCACCCTTGGCGTCGACACACCCCAGACCCGCCCCCTGCCACTGACGCGCCCTCGCCGCCCCACCCACCACCCCTCACCGAGGCCTCTGCCCCCCAGCACCGCCGGCCCCTTTAGCCCCGACCATGAAGACCTGGTCTCAATCCGGGATCTTCAAACCCAACCCTAAGTACAATCTCCTCACACATCTCTCCCCTTCCTAAATCCCCACAAAAGGCCCTACAAGACCCAAACTGGCATGCGGCCATGGTCGATGAGTTCAATGCTTTAATTAAAAATGGCACATGGGACCTAGTTCCTGGGTCTCGGAACTCTAATATCATTAACTGCATGTGGTTGTTCAAACACAAGTACAGGTCTGATGGGACTCTCGAACGTCACAAGGCTCGCCTAGTTGTCAATGGCAAGTCTCAGGAGGTTGGTGTGGATTGTGATGAAACCTTTAGCCCAGTCGTCAAACCCGCCACCATACGCACTGTTTTGAGCATCGCTCTCACCAAGGACTGAGCTATTCACCAGCTGGACGTCAAAAATGCCTTCCTGCACAACAACCTGCAAGAAACTGTGTATATGCATCAGCCACCGGGGTTCTATGATCACTCACGCCCTTCCCACGTTTGCCTTCTCCGCAAGTCTCTGTATGGGCTGAAGCAGGCCCCTCACGCTTGGTATCAGCGATTTGCCTCGTACCTGCATGGGATAGAATTTCAGAGCAGTCAGTCTGATCACTCTCTATTTGTATTCCATGCGGGCTCTGCCACCGCCTACCTCCTACTCTATGTGGATGATATTGTGCTGACTGCATCTTCTCCATCCTTACTATCCAGACTGATGGCCTTGCTGCGATTGGAATTTGCAATGACTGACCTCGGCCCGCTGAGCTATTTCCTGGGCATCTCAGTGACTCGCTCTCGTGATGAACTCTTCCTCCATCAGAAGAAATATGCCCTTGAAATCATCGACAAAGCTCGAATGGCCTCCTGCAAACCCGCCACCACCCCAGTGGATTGCAAGTCCAAGCTCGACGCCTCATCCAGCCCTAAGGTGTCTGACCCTATAGCCTACCGCAGCCTTGCGGGTGCCTTGCAATACCTGACGTTCACTAGACCGGACATCGCTTTTGCCGTTCAGCAGATTTGCTTATACATACATGATCCCCGCGAGCATCACCTCCAGGCTCTCAAGCGCATCATCCGGTACCTCAAGGGCACCCCTTGTAAGACCCGGGGTCTTAAGAGGCGCCAACCCATACCACCTAGCCCAGGTCCGTTGTCCTCACTTGGAGCCTGAAAAGGAAGAGCTCTTGTGACATAGGTAGGGCTTGAATCACTTATAAATCACTCCCAACATCCTTATGATATCCGATGTGGGACGGGGGTGTTACAATCTCCCCCACTTAAAGCACTGACGACCCCGTCAGGCCCAAGGAATGCCCTCCGGGAGGAGCATACCCGAGTATACTGTCGGCGCACCTCCGAGCCCGGAGTCGGCTCTGATACCATCTGTAAGACCCGGGGTCTTAAGAGGCGCCAACCCATGCCACCTAGCCCTCTCAGGTCCGTTGTCCTCACTTGGAGCCTGAAAAGGAAGAGCTCTTGTGACATAGGTAGGGCTTGAATCACTTGTAAATCACTCCCAACATCCTTATGATATCCGATGTGGGACGGGGGTGTTACACCCCTGATATGGGTCTGCACCTGTGTCGTAGCCGTTTTGACACTCTCACTGCATATTTGGACGCTGACTGGGCCGGGTGCCCCCGAAACGCACCGCTCGACCTCCGACTTTGCAGTCTGCCTCGGCGACAACCTCATTTCGTGGTCTTCAAAGCGTCAGGCGACCATCTCCCTGTCCAGTGCAGAGACAGAGTATCGTGGTGTCGCCAATGCTGTCGCTGAAACCTGCTAGCTCGGCAATCTCCTCTGCGAACTCCGGGTTCCCCTTTGGACGACAACTTTGGTGTACTGCGACAATGTCTCTGCCGTCTACCTTTTGCCGAACCCGGTTCAGCACCAGCGAACCAAGCACGTCGAGATTGACATCCACTTTGTCAAGGAGAAAGTTGCCCTTGGCCAGGTTCGCGCGTTACATGTCCCTTCTGCACATCAGTACGCGGACATCTTCAAAAAAGGATTGCCTACTCCTCTTTTTACTTCTTTTCGTTCCAGTCTTGCTATTCGCTCACCTCTAGCTGCGACTGAGGGAGGATGTTAGCAGATATTATTTTAAGAGATTTATATTTGTGCATATCGATTGTATAGTTACGATTGTACCCCCAGGGTTTTTACCCTAGTGATATATATACAGGAGTAGGCCTCTGAGATCCGATAAGAACTCAGTTATACAAACACTTACAGGTCTCATATTGCTTTGCTTGTGCGAGTGCGAGGTCATCATCCGCAACCTGCTTACCCTTGTCTACAGCGCCTGTAGCAGCGTCGATAATGTTCTTACCCTTATCAACACCGGCTGCAGCATCACCTGCATCAGCAACAGCGCCGGCAACAGTGGTGGACAAGGCGGTTGCAGCAGCAGTAGGCGCGTCGCGAAGCAGGACGTAGTCGACCTCCAATTGCTCGAAAAAGATGAGCATCTTCTGCGACCACCTCTTGTAGTTGGTCCCATCCAGCGGCTCCAATTTGTTGAGATCCAGCAGCGGCTTGAAGAATTGAAACGCCATCGCAGAAACAAATCAAATTTCTCTTCTAAATTGTTGGTGTGATAGCGAATGTAGGCCTCGATTTCTGTCAAAAACCGCTTGAAAACAAAACCCTAAAACCCGTGTTTGAAGGTTGTGGCATGGTATAAAGAGAACCACTGCCTTAGAAGCGAAATCGCCCGGACAACATGGTGCAGGTCGGCTACAGGCGTCGCCCCCAAAGGATACATAGCGGACTTCGAGAGCGTGCACTCGCCGTCGAAGTATTGGAACCACCTAGGACTCAGAACGGTTTACAGAAGAGGAGAGGAGGAGGAGAACGTGTGTAAAACTGAAATCGATCTCCGGTTTTAAAAACGAAAAGAAACGCTCCACTTCGCTGAAATCTCAGAGAAAATAAAAACAGTTTTAAAAAATGATAAGGATGAAAGAAGTCATCGAAAACCCTAATTCATCCTTATTTGAGGCCCCACGTCTCACGGACACGGACCGGCGGCGGTGGCGGTGCGCGCGTGTGGGACTCCTATCCCAACTCTCAATAGCCCTTTCAAAAACTCCCCTTTAAAAACAACTCCTCAATTACTTTTACAATCAATGTGGGACAAGGAAGTCCAAAAGCCAAGTTGAAAACCCCCCATTGTGAACATTACTCCCAACAAGTTTTGGACATAATTCCAGTTGCATACAATGTGAACTGTTTAATGTTTACAGACTGGCTAGTTTGGACTTTGCATTCAGAATCTCTTCAGATATCTTTAGCAGACATAGGCGGATTTAGGAGGGGGCAAGAGGGAGCATCCACCCCTCCTTTCATCCGACGAATTACCTATATTTGTTCTACTCGTTGATAGCTTCGTTTTAATATATTATAAGCCTCAATCCGATAACCGAGTAAAAAGTTATGAACGTTTGAAAGTTAGACACAAATTAATTATTTCAAATGTCTTTTAATAAATTATGATGCTTTTATATTTTACTTAATTTGATATTTTGGTAATATAATTAAACCCAAGAGCTTCGAAACAAGAGGTTATATTACTAAATTCGATAATTATATAAGAAATTATGCCAGTTTAAAATTTGTATATCTTGTTACACGTTATTTCATGCTAAGAGAATAAACAAGTTACATATCGACTTTGTAGGTTTCAAATGATATATTTTTAGATGAAAAGAATGCTGTTATAGATTAAAACGACATCATTTTTTTTGTTTAAAGAGAAAAAGAATATAACAACTAATGACACAGTTTTAAAATAAAACACTAGCGCTTTGAGCAAAAAACATTGTGTTTTTAACTAAAAAAATATTGTCTTAAACTAAAATATCATCTTTTAATCTAAAATATCTTATTTTTGGTTCGCTAAACTATAGAAAAATCTATCAAATAGTGAATCAACAATTTGTTCAAAAGTTCGCCCCCCTTCGATAAAGTTCTAGCTCCGTCCCTGTTTAGCAGTTTTAATTCCCCAGCTGAGTGTTGTAAATCCTCAAACACAAGATGATCTTAAGGTGCTCGCGTATCATATCACTCGGTGGTTTGGTGTTTGAGGACTTGCCAAACTCAGTAGGAGATTTAAAGCATCTAAGGTTTCTTGAACTGTCATGGAGCATCAAGCTTAAGGGTCTTCCTGATTCAATATGCAAATTAGTGAATCTGCAAATGTTGAAGGTCTTTCAGTATGTAAGCTAGAAAGACTTCCAAGGGAGATGCACAGATTGTTAAGCTTGAGGTTTTTACTCTTCACGTCGAGCAGATCAATGTGCGCTTGATGTTTGTTTGTTCCCTCTCCCACACTCTTGTGTCCTCTATTCCCTTCAATCGTCAGACGAAACATGTTTTCTACGTTCTTGCTCTTGCGGTGGCATTTCAGCATATAATTATATGCTGATGTTCCACCGAGAATTCCAATTTCTGCTGTCGTAACGAATTTTAGAAATTCCAGTAAGAAACTGTTGGCATAGGAGGGATGGAAAACTTTGGCAAGTAGTTCATAATGTCAACTTATTTTCCCAATCAAATTCAAGGCAAGTAGTTCAACTTGTGCATATTTTCCCAAAAGTCAGACCCAACATCAATGATTTCAAGATCACTCCCATATACCTTCTTGAATTGAATCTCCAATTTAATCCAATCTATCTATCAATCAAACCTCATCTTCTCCACATAAAAAATGGCTGATCCTATTACAGGTGCAGTTGTATCTGGCCTTGTGAAGCTCATTTTTGATAAACTCGGTTCACCTCTCTTCAAAGAAATCGAACGGAGCTTTGGTATGAAAACTAAACTCAAAAAACTCAGTGACACCTTGTCCGCCATTGATGCTGTGCTTCTTGATGCTGAAGAGCAGCAGACCACCCTGCGTTCCATCAGAGATTGGCTTCTCAATCTCAAAGATGTCGCTCATGACATCGAGGATGTGCTCGATCTCATTTCAACTCAAGCTTTGGATGATAAGGTCCGTCAAAGAACTTTGGCTCCAAAGGTTCGCAAACACCTTCCACAGTTCGGGTTGGCTCGGAAGCTCAAGGCTATTTGTGGGAGACTGGAAGAGATCTCAGCCAACTGAAGGGACTTCAATTTCCAAGAGCGTCAGGTGTCTGTAGCTCACACCAATGGGGAAAGAGACCAATCTCCCTTCATTAAGGAATCGAGTGCTTTTGGAAGAAAACAAGACCAAGATTCGATTGTCTCTCGTCTGGTAAGCTCCTCCTCTGACCATGAAATTTCAGAAATTCCAGTTCTTCCAATTGTTGGCATCGGAGGTATGGGAAAAACCACATTGGCCAAATTGGTATTCAATGATTCTAGAGTAGAACAAAACTTTAAGATCAAACTGTGGGCTTCTATGCCGAAAGAGTTTTCTAAGAAAACCGCGATAGAGAAATTTTTTGAGTGTGCTACCTTGGAGAACCCCTCAGGCTCTAATATTCAGGGAACACTGAAAAGGCTTCATACCATTCTTGCCGGGCAAACATTTCTTCTTGTGTTGGATAATGTGTGGGCTTCTACGCCGAGCATTCTTTTCGGTCAAACATTTGTGAAGGAGTGGTCAGATTTAATGGAGTTTCTGGCGGTGGGTTCCAAGAGTAGCAGAATTATAGTAACGACCCGTGAGGATACAGTGGTCTCCATTGTCGGAACCATGGAAGTTTACAAGTTAGCACCCCTCTCCGAGGATGCTTGTTGGTCAGTATTTGTAAAATATGAATTCCGAGACGGTGAAGAGAAAGAATGTCCTTCGTTAGTGAAGATTGGGAAAGAAATTGTTAGGAAATGTGGCGGGGTTCCTTTGGCAGCAAGGACCTTGGGAAGTCAATTGTGGAATGTCAGAGATGAATCGCATTGGAAGAGGATTGAAGAAAGCAAGTTGTGGGAGATGAAGCAAGCAGCTGATGACATCCTCCCTGCTTTGAAATTGAGCTTTGATCAGTTGCCCTCTATTTTAAAAGCCTGCTTTTCCTTTTGTTCTACAAGAACCACAAACGGCCACATTCATAGGGACGGATGGCAGATTACTGGATGGCACTAGGATTGACTGAATCTAGAGAGATGAATGGAACCATGGAAGAGATTAGAACTATATATTTTAATGAACTTCTGTCGAGGTCTTTATTTGAAGCGGTCCACGCTGCTCAATTTTACCATCACCTTTTGAAAGATGCAACAGATCCCGCCAGGTTATCAGAAATGTTCGAGTTAATGGATTCGAGTAAAAATTTTAACATTGGGGATGCATTCCAAATGCATGACTTGGTTCATGAATTAGGAAGATATGTTGCTGGGGAGGAGACAGCTTTTCTGAGCTTTGACAGACATGAAGTCTCGCCGAGGGTCAAGCATTTAGTATGGACGGAAGATAACTGCTTCGAAAAAGAGTTTCCTTGCCAACTCCTAACAGCAAAGAAGGCTAGATCATTCCAGTTTGAAAACTGCTTCAAAACAGAGGTTCATATGAGCACATCTTTTCTACATAATCTCATCTCTAAATTTAGGTCTCTTCCCATCTTATCACTTCATGGTTTTGAGTTTGAGGAGTTGCCAAACTCAACTGGGGATTTGAAACATCTCAGGCTTCTTATCATGAGTAGGAACGACAAACTTAGGAGGCTCCCTGATTCAATATCCAAACTAGTCAATCTACAAACATTGAGCCTTTTATGGTGTACGCAACTAGAAGTGTTTCCAAGGAACTTGCACAGATGCATAAGCTTGAGGCATTTGTATTTTACATCAAAACTTGATACTTGTCTGGAGACATGTTATCATGGTTGGCTTTTATTTGTATTTTAAGTTGACTTTTATTTATCAAAGTTGTCTGATTATGTTTGAGATTCTTATGTTGTGTGATATGTATGTGCATACTTGTTTATTGTGAGGAATTAAGCTTCCATGTTTGCACTTCTTTATCGGTTGTTGTTTGGTTATTCCTTGTTTTACGATAGTTTGTCGTCTACCAATTTTTTTGACCTCTCAAATTACTTGATAATGGTTTTGGTAATTCGAATTCTTACCTTGTCAAAAACAAATAATTAATAAAAATTCAATAATTTATATGGTAATTTGCAAACCTACACCAACTCAACAAAAAAATCGCACACATGTAGATTTTGTAAATATTTGAAAAACTAGCATGTGTTACTTTTGCAAAAAAAAAAAAAAGCAATTTATTCCAAATTTGAAAATTTAATGTTGCGAGGGTGGAATTAAACGCGCAAGCTTAACAATCTATGCAAGTTCATGGACATAATTCCAGTTGCATACAATGTGAACTGTTTAATGTTTGCAGATTGGCTAGTTTGGACATTGAATTTAGAATCTCTTCAGATAGCTTTAGCTGGTTTAATTCCCCAACTGAGTTTGGGAAATCCTCAAACACAAGATGATCTTAAGGTGCTTGTGTATCATATCAATCGGTGGTTTGGTTTTTGAGGATTTGCCAAACTCAGTAGGAGATTTAAAGCATATATATAAGGTTTCTTGAATTGTCATGGAACATCAAGCTTAAGGGTGTTCCTAATTCAATATGCAAATTAGTGAATTTGCAAACGTTGAAGGTCTTTCAGTGTGTGCAGCTAGAAAGACTTCCAAGGGAGATGCACAGATTGTTAAGCTTGAGGTTTTTACTCATCACGTCGAAACTCATGAGTTTCCCAGATATGGGTTTGCAATGCAACAGATGAGAATCCATGAGTGCGCAAATTTGGCGTTCTTACCAGAACATATAGGGACCTTAACCACACTTAGGAATTTCCAAATCGATTACTGTCCTAATCTGACCTCTCTCCCAAACAGTATATCCCACTTGACTGCTCTTAAGGAGTTACAAATTTGGGGCTGCAAAAAGCTGGATTTGATGGGATGGGAAGGACTGCGTAGGCTGAGGAGCCTTCAACAGCTGCATTTGCAAGGGCTTCCTCTGCTCGTGCATTTTCCCGATGGACTCCAAGACATCAGTGGATCTCTCAAGTATCTGATCGTCAAGGTCTGCCAAAATTCGATAGCATTGCCAGAATGCTTAGAGCACTGCACTTCACTACTGAGGCTAACATTATACAAATGCTCTAGTTTATCTGCTCTTCCATCGGGCATTCAAAGTGCTAAGTGCTTGCAAAAACTATATATGGATTGATGGCTGCCCTGAGTTGAGTCTGAGGTGTGAAAGAGAAACCGGAGAAGACTGGCACCTCATCTCTCACATTCCTACAATTGAAGTCGACAGGCATTTTATCCAGGAAGAAGGATTTCCTACTTTGTAAAGACCATCAAATTTCATGTAGTACGTAACTACGTACATACTCTTTTAGCTTCAAAATCTTCCTCTTGATTTTCATAGTCACTTGTCAGGCTTTTTAACTCTGAAAACTAAAACAGGCTTATCCTCATACAAGGGAGGCTACTCTTGCAGTGTTATGGAGATAAGGACATGAATACCATTTCGTAAGATCTTCTACTTGGTACAATGAAATGACACTCCCTTCAGGGACAATGACTTCAATCAGCTTCTGAACATGTTTATGATTATGTATGATATTCTTATATGTTGTACTCCCTCCGTCTCAAAATACATGTCTTTTTAGGACTATGCACGAGAATTAAAAAGTAGGTTAAGTGTAATGATTAGATGTAAAAAGTAAGTGAAGTGTAATGATTATACTTTGGTATTAGAGTATTTGTTTTTTTTTTCAATTTGTAAGGAGAGTAAGAGTGATGTAAATTTTAGAGTAATGATTAGATGTAAAAAGTAGGTTAAGTGTAATGATTAAATATAAAAAAACATGTATTTTGAGACGGAGGGAGTATGATATATGGGATATTATTATTGTCTAGTTCATGCTTGGAAAGTCTTATTAAATAATTCCGTGGAATGATATATCTGAGCATTCTCAGGTGTGGGTGCTTTGATCTTTCAATTTGAATTCATATATTATGTTTGTTTTCTGGAGTAAAAATAAGAAGTATTAATTGGATGTTTCACATCAGTTTGAATCTGTAGATGTTTCTGATGCAATTTTTATTTTGGCCATAAGCCCAAACTATCACAGGAACCATTCCTAGTAGACTGAAAAACCTGAAATTTTAATAGAAACCAACTGCCCATGTAGGCCATGTCTATCAAATTTGGCAGGAAAAAACCAACATACAATATGATTATCATTCGAAAATGCTGTGGAGTCCCTTTGGCAGCGAAGACCTTGGGATGTCAGTTACGGACAGTTAAGAGATGAGATTACTAGCTTGGAGAAGTATTAGGGAAAGTGATTTGTGGAAGATCGAACAAGAACCTGGTGGCATCTTCCCATCTTTGAAATTGAGCTTTGATCAATTACCGTACTATTTAAGACCCTGTTTTTCCTTTTGTTCTGTAGTACCTAAAGGTGCCTTCATGTTTAAGGTTCATTTGATAAACCAATGGATGGCGCTAGGACTGCTTCAATCTGAAAGGATGATTGGAACCTATGAAGACATTGGAAATAAGTATTTTAATGAACTGTTGTCGAGGTCTTTCTTTGAAATAGTCGATAATTCCACTATCGTGGCTCATCTAGACCATCAGCTCAAGAATACTTTATCGGATATTTGGCCTACTAACAATGTGATTAAGATGCCAGTTCAGAACAATGTGACTGAGATGTGGCAAGAAATAGATTACAATACATTAGATGCAAGGGTTCTTGTTAAAATGTTGGATAAAGTCTAAAAATAAGAGTAAAATAAATTAGTTTCAGTTATTTCTGATTTCGGGAATTAGTGGTCTAAATCTGTTATAGGTGAATGGTCCAGATCTGTTATAGATCAATGGTTGTGATCTCTTCCTTTTTTGGATGAGATTTCCCAACTTCTAATAACTGTAAAAACTGAATTAACTGTCTGACAGCTTTCAGTAACATATCCTCTTTAAAAGAAGAGTTTCTTCACAAAAGAAAATAAGAAGAAACTCATATTTGCTGTCTAAGATTTCTTATAGGGCTTTGTTGTATCCTGGAGGTGAATTTGTCTGAAACCCTAACAGCAATTAAAGGGACAAATATCACTTTAAAGATAGTGATCTTTCACGCCTCAAAGCAATAGAAACCCTAAATTACCAACATAAAATGCATGATTTAGCAGCATATGTTGTCGGCGAGGAGACAGCTTTCATCAATTGCAACATACATGATTTTTCAATGAGAGTCAGGCACTTGGTGTGGGAGGAGGAAGGGCAGTTGTCAGAAAGAGAGCTTCCACGCCAACTTCAAACAGCAAACAAGGCAAGATCACTTCTTTTCCTTCCGAAAATAGCAAGACCACTTTTGATAAATGGTAGAATGTCCAACCCTATGAGCAAATCTTTTCTTCGAGGTCTCATATTCAACTTTCGGTGTTTACGTATCCTATCATTCTATGGCTTTGAGCTTGGGGATTTGCCAAACTCAATTGGGGATTTAAAACATCTAAGGTATCTTTGTGTGGCACTTGATGGCAAACTTAGAAGACTTCCGGATTCGATATGCAAATTGGTGAATCTTCAAAGCTTGATTCTCTATGATTGTGTGCAACTAGAGCTGTTCCCGAGAGACTTGCATAGATTGGTAAGCTGAGGTATTTTCTATTCACAACGAAGCTCCCAAGATTTTCGGAGAGAGATTTTCAGGGTTGGACCTCTATAACATAGTTATGATTAACTGTATGCACTTGAGATCCTTACCAGAGCAGATAGGAACCCTGACCACCCTTCGGATTTTGCAAATCATCCGATGTCCTTGTTTGTCTTCTCTTCCAAACAGCATATCCAACCTGAATAATCTCGAATTATTAATAATTCTAGACTGTCAAAAGCTGGATTTGGTGGGATGGGATGGATTGCAAGGGCTAAGGAGCCTTCAGGAACTGCACTTCCATCGACTTCCTCTCTTAGTGCATTTTCCTGATGGACTCCAAAGCATTATGTCCCTTCGGCATTTGAAGATTATTAACTGTGCGAATTTGAGAGCGTTGCCAGAGTGCTTGCAACACTGCACTTGTTTACTCAACCTCACACTGTTCAAGTGCTCTAGTCTGCCTTCACTTCCAAAAGGCATTCAAGCTCTCAAAAACCTGCAGCAGCTGTCTATTGTTGATTGCCCGAAGCTGAATCCGAGGTGTGAAAGAGAAGTTGGAAAAGACTGGCAGCTCATCTCTCATATTCCGAAGATTCAAGTTGATCATTGTTTTATCCAAAACAAAGGGTTTCCTAGTCGGTGAAGACTATCAAGTTTCATATGGTACCACTGCTCAACATCATATGAAAAATCGCACTGTTTTGTTTACTTTTTTGGCTACTCAACATCATATGAAAAACGGTGTAACTATGCAGGTTGTCCCCGTTATCTGGAAAGTGGAAACCCAGGATGCTTCTCTTGCAATCGTACAGAGTGAAGGAACTGATACTCAAGATAGACTGGAGAGTGGAGAGTAATTGGTAGTCTTTTGTTGTTTGTTCTTTTTCCTGCACGCTCTAGCTCGGGTCGTCTGCCTTCTTGCAGGTCGTTGACCAACTGTGAAGAATGTTTCCCACACAACAAGGGAGGTTGAATTAAAGCATTTTTTATGTTTAATTTTGAGATGCTTCTCTTGTATGATTTGGCATAGATGTACTTGTTGATCTTTAAAGTTGATATATCTTTATGCTAATTTGTGTGAAGGGAAAAAAACTGAGCGTTTCTGAGTCGAGAACTTGACGCAACTGCACATCATTTTGGTTGATCTAAGCTTTTGTGTAATCAATTTAGTGTAATCTGTTTATCAAAAAAAAAAAAAAATTTAGTGTAATCTGTATAGGGTGGGTGACAAAAGAAAATTTTATAGAAATGAATATTTTCAACTGTTTGCATTTGATATCCTTACCAGAGCAGATCACTTACTGTCCTTACTTGTCTTCTTCTTCAATACAAATTCAGTGATTGAGACAAAGCTTAGCTTAACTGATTGAGACAAGCTTAACTTAATTCACTGATTGAGAGTAGCTGTCATGGCTTTGTTCTTCCTCTTCTCATTGCCACTTACATTCTGTCCAGCAGCCACCTGTTGCTTATTCTCCTTATCACCGTTTACTCGTCATCCGTTGTATCTCACCACTGCACATATTCTCCTTATGTGCCTTTGCTTTCTCCCTTAATTCAACCTTCGTAGCTGCAGCAACATGATCAATCGCTCCTCCTTGCCGTGTCTCCATAGCAGCAGTTGGACCACAGCTCAACAGTAGCACAACACAGATCAGCCTTATCTGTCATAGATTTATCCCCCTGTTTGTCCAATATTGTTGTCTGTACTCTTCGCTTTCAGTGGCAGCTCATCCCCTTAAATGTCTCCTGTGTAGCAGCAGCTTCGCTAACAACATTCACACCAATCCCAACTGTGCATGACAGATTCGTCAACTGAAGATTTGGATCAAAAGGTTCTATTTGGTAGAGACATCGTTATGCTCAAAAGCTTCGACAACTGTGATAGAGAATATTTGCAACTTCTCTTACCAACTACTTTTATAACAGAGAACAACAGTGATTCACACTTTCCTCACATATACAGCCAACTTTTATGCTGTAAAGTACCAACAAAGTAACAACAGTGATTTCAAGACAACACTGTCCTCAATTATACACTGTTTTCTTGAAATTTTTTTTTTTTTTTGGGTGAGGACTGTGTTCTTGAATTGAATCTCCATTTCCATTCCACCGGAGTTTTAATCAAGCTCTCTTCTTCTCCAATTCATTTCTATCTGTTAATCAAACCCCATCTTCTCCACCTACAAATGGTTGATCCTATTACAGGTGCGGTTGTATCTGGCCTTGTGAAGCTCATTTTTTATAAACTCGGTTCACCTCTCTTCAAAGAAATCGGACGGAGCTTTGGTGTGAAAACTGAACTCAAAAAGCACAGCATCGATGGCGGACAATGTGCCACTGAGTTTTTTGGTGCTGAACTCAAAGGAAATGTCACAGGGTTTCTTTGGCAGCAAGGACCTTGGGAAGTCAATTGTGGAATGTCAGAGATGAATCGCATTGGAAGAGGATTGAAGAAAGCAAGTTGTGGAAGGTGGAGCAAACACCTGATGACATCCTCCCTGCTTTGAAATTGAACTTTGATCAATTACCGTCTATTTTAAAAGCCTGCTTTTCCTTTTGTTCTACAATAACCACAAATGGCCGCTTTCATAGGGAAGGCATGGTAGAATGCTGGGTGGCACTAGGACTGACAGAATCTAGGGAGATGAATGGAACCATTGAAGAGATTGGAACTATATATATTTTAACGAACTTGTGTCGAGGACTTTATTTGAAGAGGTTGGAAAGATGCAACAGATCCTGCCAATTTATCAGAAGTGCTCGATTTAATGGATTCGAGTAAAATTTTTAACATTGGGGATAGATTCCAAATGCATGACATGGTTCATGAATTAGGAAGATATGTTGTTGGGGAGGAAACGCTTTTGTGAGCTTTGACAAACATGAAGTCTCACCGAGGGTCAAGCATTTAGTATGGACGGAAGATAACTGCTTCGAAAGAGAGTTTCCTTGTCAACTCCTAACAGCAAAGAAGGCTAGATCACTCTGTTTTGATAGCAAAAAAGGGATTCATATGAGCACATCTTTTCTACATAATCTCATCTCTAAATTTGGGTCACTTGGTGGTATTGAGTTTGAGGAGTTGTCAAACTCAATTGGCTAGGAACAGCAAACTTAAGAGGCTCCCTGATTCAATGTCCAAATTAGTCAATCTGCAAACGTTGATTGTTGACAAGTGTACGCAGCTAGAAGTGTTTCCAAGGGACTTGCACAAATGGATAAGCTTGAGGCATTTGTATTTTACATCAAAACTTGATACTTGTCTGGAGACATGTTATCATGGTTGGACCTCCTTACTGAAGATACACATCAAGGGTTGTGCATATTTAACATCCTTGTCAGAGAAAATTGGGACCCTAACCATCCTTGGTGTCCTACATATCGTTGATTGTCCTAATTTGGCCTCCCTTCCAAATAGCATTCAACCCCTGACTGCTCTCGAGGATTTATATATTGACAATTGTGAAAATCTAAGCTTGAGTGGATGGAAAGGATTGAATGGCTTAAGAAACCTTCAGTGTCTGTTCATCCAGGAACTTCCTTCTTCCACTTCTTTGTTGAAGCTAATAGTATGTGGTTGTGTTAATATATCTACTCTTACGAGAGGAATTGAAACTCGATCTCAAAGAGTCTGCAATTACTATGTATGATTGGTATGAGCCCTATTATGAGGTCGAGGTGCGGAAGAGAAACAGGAGAAGACTGGAATCTCATCTCACACATTCCTAAAAATTTTGTGCGATGATCACTGAAGGCTATCAAAGCTTCAAATGGAACTCCTTTGAAGTGGAAGAAGGAAGATGGATGGTGCTCAGCTCTTTCAATCTGTGAGGGCACTCTCCATTGCCTTTCCATATTTTGGCGTTTGGCATTTGGCAAAGGTGTGTGCGTTTGATTGATTAAATGTACAAAACAAGACTTCATCGTATGTTCATTATTATATATTATTATTCATTTCAGTTGACTTTTGATTTAGAATACATTCATAGTTCATTTGTGGCTAAATAGACTCGATTTATCAGTTGTTTTCACATAGTGTGCTAGGGCCTAGGGGGTGTGCTTATCATTCTTGGACTCTTTATGTTGTGCTATGGGGAAAGATGAACACAAACTGACCCAATAATCAGCACACAGACGATACCACAAAACTACATACAGATTGGCCAATAAATTGTAACTTAAAAAAACACAAACTGACCCAATAATCAGCATTACAAAGCAATAGTAATACTAATAATTTACTGATTCAAGGGGTTAACATCGGCTATTCACTTTCTTGTTCCTCTTCCCGCCTATAAATTACAGTGTCTCAGCAGTCAGCAACACCGGCCCTGTTACCTGTGTCCATTCAGGCATTCACCAACAGCAAGTTCCTCAACCATGTCCTCCACCAACTTCCCTTCAATTTCTTTCACCATCAACTCAACCTCCCACCTCCTCTCCTCCTCCCACCCTTTACCCATCACCTCGTTCCTCGTCACCCTCTCCGCCACCAGGCAGCTCTCGTCTCCACCGTCATCTTCCTCCAGTGAAACCCAACTCCGCTCCCCCTTCAAACTGCCCGCGTGCAACCACTCATCCATTCGGGCCCACACTCTATCGGCCAGCATTGTTTGTGTATGCCTGGCATTTGAATTTGGACTCGTTATGTCTACTAGAGCTGCATTCACACAGTCGAATACGAGCAGGTGGATTGATGTCAGATGCCTCCACTTTCCCTCGTGTGATGGTGGTTCATTCGCAGTGAGGTTGGCAAACTTTTCCCTCAATGATGGGTCCAAAAGGCTCTCAGGTGAATGCCATCTCAGCTCAGGTACATTCTCTAGAGAAGCAGCCGATAGTAGTGATCGGACCAAGAGAAGCCATTCCTCTTCTTCCACGGCTCCTCTTCGTGGTGACAGGATAGAAGCCTTCGGTGGATTCGAGGTGGATGTCTCAGTGCAGGGCTCTTCCCATGACAATGTCCGAGGAATTGATCCTATGGGTGGTGATTTGTCGATCAAATTTGATTTTCCGAGGGAGTGCTTGCCTGCTTTATCAAAAGGCAACAAATAAATAACCACTTAAAATGAAGAAGCCTGGAAGAATATGATACTGGTATTTATATAAGCCGCATTTACCAAGCTCATTTGGTAACATGAAGCTGGACGATCCCTTGATGGCCTTGCCATCATCAGCTAATGTTGGTTGTTCCAGGACTAAGAATGGACTTGGTTGATCTTTGCGGTCCCCTAGTTTTAGGGCTAAAGCTGGATTTGATACAGATGCTCCCTGCACGGGATCAGGTTCAGTTATGAATGAAGACCCGAATAACACAAAAGAGTCTCAATTGATAGTATTGCAAAAAATGGAAAATGTTTCCACAAGGGAAAAAATAGAGAGATTGTCTGACACAAAAAAAGAATGTGGAACTCCTACATCTAACAAACAACACTTCTCTATTGACTGAAAAATCGCATGAATCAACTATCAGGGTATTAAACAAGCTTATTAGGTAAATATACCAATGATGAGTAGGTTGTGCAAAATAGCAAGTTAGCAACACACATTTTCTATCAACAATCAAAGTGAAACTTGGAAAGCTTTGTAGATATTGTGATTCTTAAATCTTAAAGACCAATTTTAAAAACTGCAGGAGAGATGATACATCAAAGTCGATTGAAAATGATTAAGCTACCTGCATAAAAGATGCCCCTTGGCCGGATTTTTTGGGAGAATGATTTTCTTCAGATAAGCTGCATTTTGAGCTGTGATCAAAAGGTACTTCAAATTGTGCAGAGGATGGTGAAGTTTGCATAGAGTCTAGTTGCGCTGAATCATGATTTGGAGTTCTGTCAATCTTTGCTTTACTCGATTTCTTAATCCCTGAGAAAAAGAAGCTTGTAAGCTTTCCCCGGAATGAAGATCTTGTCGTCTGCTTTAGTGTCTCTTTCAGCCCATCTGTTTTGGAGATCTCTTGATCTAAAGCTTCAGCATTTAACCTCTGGCTAGAAGAAACAGGAAGGGATTTTGACCTCGTAAGACTTCGAGGAGACTCAATCTCCCCATCTCTAGTATTACCAGTAAAACATGAAGTTGATGCCCTGGATTCTTGGTCTTTATTAAAACCCTCTATATTAAATATTTCTGATTTTTTAACATCAGAAAGGGCGAGCATTTCACCTAGTGTACTAGAGCTTCTGCGGACATGCCTATGCTCTCCACTGGTCCCATTTGATGCCACCATGGCCCATCTCTCAGAAAGCCTCTTCTTTGCCTCTCGACAAACTGATGAGTCAGGAGAATAGGATGCATGGCTGAATGAGGAACAAGAATATGGGCTACCGTGTTGATTAACATAATCCCAGGAGTGCCTAGAGGTGGGAGACATAACTTCTGAATCACTAAGGTTGCCCACTAAAAATTCAGCCTCTGACTTGTTAAATGAACTCTCATCACCCGTGTAGCCATTGGAGAACACTGAAGAAAGTAATGTTTCATCTCTTCGATGACCAGCCAGGTTTTCACGCATCTTCTGTGTAATCTCCTTTGCAACTTCCCTTGCTTCTCGTGTCTCATCGTCTCCCAGTTCCCCAATGATGTTAGCTTGTCTTAAGTTTATCGGTGAAGTAGAAGAAACTAATGCCTTCACATCCTGAATCCTCCCAGGGCTAGGCTTCAATACCACAATTCGTGTTGGTTGAGTAGGACACTCTTCGACTTTCAAATTAGCATCACAAGGAGGAACCCTATAATGGTGGTTGACCTTCCCATTAACTTGCTCCATTGCAGGTGATTGCCTAAACTGTTTCTCACTCCTGGACATCAGTTTAGAAGGCTTAAGGACAGTTATACGCTTTGCTTCTGATGGTGGAGTAATTTGCTGCAGTCCAGCAAAATGACCTGAAAGCAAGGAATCCGGCTCTTGAAGGACCTTAAGGAATAAATCTTGATTTGAACTCAAAACTTCTAAAGCATCCTGGAATTCCTTTGTTCGACGGAGCTTTTCATCAGTGGAAAGGCGTTTGGCTTCCATGAACTTTTGGCGGACAAGAGCCATCTTTTCCTCATTGGGGAGATCATTGCGCCTTCCTTTTCGTGGAGGTACACTTCTCAGATTTCTTGTTTGAAAAGGTGGCCAGATCTCATAGATATCTTTGTACTTGTGCTGCTCTTGGCAGTGGTGATCCTCACAATTAGCTTTCCCGTGAATGAAGTCACCTTCTGACTGCCAATACCCTGCCGGTATCTCAGAGTGACTATTTCGTGCATGGCCTTTAGAAATTCTTCTCCTATGACCAAAATCAGGCAGATGATGCGCTTGTGGAAGAGCATCAAGACCCATCAACTTGGCAACTACATTAGGTGAACTATGCCTAGATTCTAAACTATTTGACATCTCTTGAGCTATTAGCTTCTTCACCGGGGTTCCTTCCAACTTTTTGGCAGAAGAAGACCTCGTATCAGAATCTATCTGCACAGTCAACCAATATAAATAGTGCTTCAGCTTTTAATATTACAACTCCTACACCATTCTCCGTGAAAGAGGCATATCTATATCAAAACCTCACAAGGTCTTCATTACATTACCATTTTAACCTCCATCTCCTCGACAATGGGACTTGCCATCCTTGAGATATCAGATCGACTTCTGGATAGAGGAGAAACTGAAAACCAAAAGTTAAAGCTATTCACAAATGGATAGCATTGACAATTAATTTCAAAAACTATAACAATAAGAACAACAGTTACGCTGTCACTACAAACACAAAGCAAGAAATGGGAATAGGGGAAGAAGATCACCATCATGATGTGGCTTATCGGTAAGAAGCTTGTTTCTAGCTATGCCGGAGGTCAAATCAAAGAGGTTAACCACTCTTCCCAAACAACCAGGAACAGGTGTCTCATGACTCCGGTCTCTTCCTTTTGGGTGCACACTTTTCATTTGAAAACCTAAAGCAAGTAAAAATTCCAAAATCAATACTATTAACACTTCAACCATTATCTTCTTTCCTTCAGTAAAAACACATCGACACTAAACAGACAGATTTGAGGAGGAAAATGTACAAATAATCCTCACTTAAAAGTCACCAATCAAAATTCCAAATCAAACAAAACTAAGTACATGGTTTCAAAGGTGGAAAAGTACAGGAAAGCTTTCTGATGTGCAACAATTAGTCAAAGGCAACATCTGAAAGGGAAAGGATAAATGCTCTCATGTCCAGATCATAAAGGTGAAAGAAAAGAAAGCAGTCCATCATCAATGAGAGGGAAAACATTGATTTGAAGGCTCAATCCTCGCCACAAAAAAACTGGTAACTTCCAACAGAAAATCACATACACGAGGGGGAAAACCACCTACAACAGTAAGAAAATCCTCTAGGCAAATATTTAGATTCACGAGTGGAACAAGAGATTGACAGAGAGCACTAATTTGAACACTGAATCAGCAGAATATATATATATATATATACACAGGCCTAGGCCTGAAATTTACATGAAACAAGAAGTTCCTCAATTCAAAGACCAAATTTCAAGCAGATAAACACCCCGTATAAACGTTAAAAAGGCGAATTCAGAAGCACTTCAGAGTAGCTAAAAGCAAAATTATCAGAAAGGGGAGGAAAAAACGAGAAACTCCAGACTTGAAAAGAATCGAAAAGGAAAAGCTGAAACTACTTCGATCGAAAAGCAAAAGCAGAAAAAATAGTGAGATTCGAATACCTTGGAATTGGAGAAAAGATGAGATCAAAGATGCGGGAATCGATTCAGCTGGAATCTAGACAGGAGAAAGATTCCTTGGTACGGCGACGGCCGTCGTCGTCGTCGGAGAGCGGCATTCCCGGGGAGAAGCTAACGGAGGAGGTAGTAGGTGGAGCGGAACGTGGAGGTTGAGAGTAGCGGATTTTCAGGCGAGTGTGGAGGGTATGGAGAGCGAGGAGAAATCGCAAATGGGTGGTTGTGTGTCTCCTCTGTAGAGCGTCCACCCGACCGGTGGGGATGAAGTCGGACGTGACAGGTTTGGGATTCATTGTGATTTAATAAAGGGTTTGGATTACGTGAGGCGTACAGAGCCTCGCAGGTCACACAGATACAGCCATACAGACACATGTGAGCCGTAAAAAGTAAAAAGTTACTGTAAAAACAGTGGATAAAAATGGTACTCCGTAGTACTAAAAAGAAAGAAAATAGATTTGTTGCTTAGATTTTGTTTGTTAATTTATATTTTAATCTTGTCTTAGAAAGTTCTTGCATGTTTTTATTTTTTGGAATTTAGTGAGTGTTACTTTGTAAGTTCGATTATTTTGATTGTTGGGGTTAGGAATTTTTAAATGTCGCTATATGAATTGTTTTTTTTAATACAGGAATAACCACTTGAGCAATTAGTGAGTGGTTTTCAATGATAATCCACCCACCTTGTGGCTTGTGGTAGATATAAATATAATAGTCACAAAGTATTAGGTAAATTGGTTTATGTCAATGGATTTGATTTAATAGTAACATTTACACATTAGGTAAATCGATTTGTAATAAGCAATTCAACCCAATAATAGAAATAAATATAAATGTAAAATATATGGATCAAATTCGACCTCTCAACATTCCTACCTTTTTTAAACCGTTTCGGCTATATACACCGCAAATCCCCACGTCCTTAAGGACGTGCAATAGGGTTTCCAGCCACCCGAGCCCGGACGTGCAAGCACGTTTTTATTTTTATTTTAAAAACGTGCTTGCACGTCCTCAGGGACGTGCTGCACGCCCTTAAGGACGTGCAAGCTCGTCCCCTAAAATCGAAGCCGACGTGCTTCGTCGTTCCCAATTCCATCCAAATCCATAAGAGAGAAAGAGAGAGCGGCCGAGAGCGATTGCCAGAGACCGAGAGCCATTGCCGGATAGAGAGAGATAGTCGGAGTAAGAGAGAGAGGTTGCCGGAGAGAGAGAGAAAGAGATCGAGACAGAGAGAGAGAATCACAGAGAGATGGAGCCGAAGAGAGAGGTGGTGGTGGTGCTGGCGGATACGGCGGAGGTGGTGGAGCCGGTGGCTGAGGAGGGTGGTGGTGGGGGTGGAGCACTGGGGGAGGGGGTGGCGGTGGAGCCGGTGGGCGGGGGTGGTGGTGGGGCGGCGCCCATGGAGGTTGAGGAGGGTGGTGGTGGAGCCGCAGAGGCGGCAGCGTCCGGTGGTGGTGGTGGTGGTGATGGCGGCGGAGTGGCGGAGGCGAAACCGTCGCGGAAGCAGCGGACTATGGAGGTTTCGCCGATCCCGACCCCACCGGTATGTTCTTTGATTTATTTATTTTGTTTGATTTATTTTTATAGTTTTATAATATAGTTTAGATTTTAATATAGTATTATAATATAATTTGATAGATTATAATTAGTTTTAGTATATAGTTTGATAGATACTATATAATTTGATAGATTATATAGTTTTACTATATAGTTTGATAGATACGATATAGTTTGTATATTTTGATAGTTTTCATGGAAAAACAATAAAAACGATTAATATATATTACAAGATATTAAAACATATTAAAATATATTAAAATACATTAAAATAAATTAAAATAAAAACATTAAAATATATTAAAATATATTAAACTACATAGAAATAAATTCTAATTGAAAGACAATAAAAACATTAAAATATATTAAAATACATAGAAATAAATTAAAATTGAAAGAAAATAAAAACATTAAAATATAATAAAATACATAGAAATAAATTTAAATTGAAAGAAAATAAAAACATTAAAATATGCGAGGAAGCTGCTCTGAAGATTAAAATATGTAACCAGCATCTCCTTTGCTGGTTACACGTGACGAGAAAATGCGAGGAAGCTGCTTTGAAGATCACGAAGAATTTAAACCACGCTGGCATCTTTAAGGGCAACTGTTGGGGGCTGTTTGAATCGAGGTCGGAGGAATCATGCAACCGACGTCGTCGGGCGCTACACGCTGCATGGCACCCATTCCCAGGTGTGGTGGCGTATTTAGAGGCGGTGTGGCTTCCCCACAGCAGGAGCATCGTATGATGCTACATAGATAATGTCTTCCATCTCGGCACTCGTACGACAAACAGGTACAGCCTTACTTCATATCTCCCATTACAATATGATATAACATCGAATATTTAGTGGTATGCACTTCAATGTGTACAGAGTTGAGGGTCAACACAAGGTTTTGAAGGAGGCACTTCACTCATCGACTAGTGACTTTCGCATCGTGATCGATGCAATCCATAGAGGCAACGATTGTCAACTGCATGAGCTGCAAACTGCTTTGGAGATCAGCCGCTTCAAATGGCCAACAGCGACGTATAAAGTCAACCTTTTCGATGAGGTAAAGACTTTAATCTCCAAAAAGTGCTTCGATTATCTGTACAAGATGTGGCAGGACGTCGTGAACCAAAAGGTTCCTCCGGTATGCACGGACCGACATTGGAGGGTTTGTTACGGGATCCCTTGTGTCCATGAGATTCAGGCATACGTCAACTCCGGTACTCCGATACCCGCCGAGGACATCCACCCGTTCTGGATGGATTTGTCATGGACTGACATCGACGACACTCCGCTGCCGTATGAGCTGTCATCTTCATACACGGTTTCCAACGATGTATGCGAGGATGAGCTGCACCCACCCTCATCAGCAAGCGTCCGAAGGAAGGGGAGGCCTCGGGGGTCGAGGAATGCCTGCATAACCAACCCGTTGTCATACGAGGAGGTAAGGGAAAGGTTTGAGAGAGAAGAAGCGCGTGCTGCTCGAAATGCTGCTCGGCATCGTCCACAAGCGACCTCAGCTCGACGTGGACGTGATGATGTGTTCGGAGGGTTCAAATGGGGTCGAAACAACGTTGATCCCTTCATGCTCGGTCATATTGAGACGGTGAGGGACACTGTTGGAGATGGTCATTGTGGCTACCGTGCTTTGGCGGCTTTGACATCACCGATCGGCGAGACTGCTTTCCCGGAACTCAAAACGTTACTATGCAATCACTTGGAGGATCACGCCGATCTGTACGCCTGTTGTTATACGGGAGGTTACCAATTCCAGCAGTTCGTCGACTACCAGAGATGGGCGGGAGCTGTGCATGGTGATAGGAGACGGTGGATAGAGCTACCCATTATGGGTTTAGTATATGCAACGGTATATCAGATTCCTCTCGTCGTCCTAGCTTGGCATCATCCGTTCACATGTCTCCCCATGACCTCGCCGACACCTGCTAACAACCCTCAATCAGCAACCCTTGGTGTAGCCTGTATTGGAAACCAAGACCATTTTGCCGCGGTACGACTTCAAACGTCTTTTTTTATTACCTATTCTTGCTTTTCATATATATGTCAATACTCTAACTCTAATTTTCCGTTCTCATAGATCTGGTTGCGTCCTAACGCTCCTATTCCGCCGCCTCCGCCAGAATGGGTCGCACATCATCATCCGAGCATCGAAGGATGGGATGCTCCGTTTCAAGCTCAGTTTGAGAGATTTCGAGCCTTGCGTGTCGAGTCCGGCCGCCCTTTACTATTTTCCTAGATTTTATTCCACAACTTTATTAAAAATATGAATGTAAACCTTTTTTTCCATTCCTTGTAACGTTATTCGCATATTATCCGAATGAAAACCTTAACAATTATTGTTTTCTATTTAATTTGACCCTAAATCCTTCAACTCCACTAGCTAAACACTTCAATTTTATCAATTAACATTACAAAACCCTCGGAAAACCTAAACCCTAAACCCTAAACCCTAAACGCAAAACCCTAACTAGGGTTTGCATGTCCTTAACAACGTGCAAGTATTGCATGTCCTTAAGGACGTGCAAGAACGTTGTTAAGGACGTGCAAGTCTTTGCTAGTGGACGTGCACAGTCCCAGACTTGCACGCCCTTAAGAACGTGCAAATCCTTAATCCGGATTTGCGGTGTATATATCAACATCCTTTTTAAACTGTTTCAAATAAGACAAAATTGTTCACTAAAAACAGGAATAATAATTCAAAATAATACAAATTATCAATTTTAAACTGAAAATAATACGAATTTTAGTTTTAAATAATCCATGTAAGAACTATACTCATATTAACCTAAAACAATATGGTTCTCAATTTTGGATATTTTTTCGGCAAAAATGGTTGGAATTGAGAACCCGATTGTATTGAGTTAATTTGGATAAGGCATTTTGGTGGACAAAATCGTCGAAAACACTTAAGGATAGGATATTTTTGTGGGCAAAATCGCTCGAAAAATAGTCGGAATTAAAAACTATATTGTTATAGGTTAATAAGAGCATAGTTTATACATGTATTAGTCAAAATTAAAGTTTGTATTATTTTCGGTTAAAAGTTGATACTTCGAATTATTTTGAGTTAATTTTTCTTAAAAGTATATATATTGCCTAAATTGATTAACACGAAATTTATGAACTTTAATGGGATGGATAATGGTTCACATAATCACATTGGAAGGGGGCAATGCCATAAGTTTTTGAATCAACAACAAACGGTCATACTTTGGTAACGGGCGATGGATCCACATTTTGAATTGGATAATCATCATTTGAAATTACCCCTTTTTGTGACCTAAATTACCCACCACTTTAATTTTATTTCCTCTGATTTTTCCAAACCAATGTATGAGGCAACATAATTATCTGATAATGTGCGGTTTTAAGGCCTTTAATTTGAAATTTTGAAAGCGTTCACAAATCACAATTAAAACATTCTTACCCATATAGTTATAGGATACATACCTTCAAATTTTAAATAAATGCACCATTTATGTATGATTTTTTTTTACACATCTAATAATTTGGATTGGGTTAAGCCCCGCTAGTTTATTATCAAAGAGCACTCTAATAGATAAGGATGTTGAATTATCTCTCTAACCACAAATTTGGCATGGTATGAGTCTGAAAGAGCCGAGCAATACGATCCGTATATCTGTAGACTTCACGTATATGTCCCAAATTTTTAGAGGGGCCTTGAATTCTTAAAAAGAATTTGAGCACCACAAATATAAAATTTACCAACATTGCCTAAATGAAAAATAATATAAAGTGTCAAGCATTTGTCTATCAAGGTTGTCAAAATTGAGATTATGGATTGGATCGGTAAAAAGGGGTAAGAATCGAATTGTAGGATAGTAAGATCCCACCATATTGATGAATTTAAAAAAAAAATTAATATGTTATAATAAAACGGAATAATCAAGGGGAGAACGAGATTGTATTCAATTGTATGTTCTAGGGATTCCACCAAATACAATATATATAGAAGGAATTTCCTTTGCCTCCAAGAATAATATCTTATCTAAAAGGTAAAACTCTATCTAAGGAAATATACATATATCTTGTACATCCATATATAATAATATTATAACACTCCCCCTTGGATGTACATTCCTTGTTTCTCCAGCTGCCTCGTTAAAAACCTAGCTAGGAAAACCCAATGGGACAAAACCATAGCTTAGGGAAAAAGAGTGCAGCCTTCCATGTACGCTCTTGTTGTACTGCCTCGTTAAAAACCTTGTCAGGAAAACCCAGTGAGATAAAACCTGGTCGAAGGGAAAAAGAGTGCAGTGCGTGTATACTTCCCCTGAATTCAACATCCTCCTCGAAGTCTTCTCATTCTTCTTAATATCGCCGTCTTCATGAGCTTATGGTCGAATCTCAACATTGTCTTTGATGTGTATAAGCTGGAATGTCTTCATGATTGACTTTGACGCGCTTGACTTCCATGTAATGGTGTTGAGTTGCTTTGGATGCACAAGCATAAGGTACTTCAGGACCTAGTGTGTCTTTAATTGTTGATCCGGGAATCTGATGTATTAAATGGTGCTTAAGTTGCCTCATTAAAAACCTTACCTTGGAAAAACCCAGTGGGATAAAAACCAAGATTAAGGAAAAGAGTACAACTTTGTATGGTACTTCGGGACCTAATTATATGTCACCACTTTCACAAATATAGGCAATTCATGTACTCTAATAAGGATCTTTAACCAACTGCATGTGACAGGACTTTGCCAATAATGCTTCAGGCATTTTTAATTGATCCTTTCCATTTATATGGGTATGCACTTACAACGTTCGTCATTTACATTTGGAGCCAAAATTATATTCACTCCTGGTGAATACATTCTAATGTAACCTTTAATAGGCTTTTTTCCAATCATTTTGGCTTTATATTTTCCTTTGTACGAACACCCACTTAAAACCAATTGATACTACACTTTTCAATGTTGGAGCTACAGGTCCAAAAACTTCATGCTTAAATAATCCATCTTTGCATGAATTATTTCTTTCTAGAATTTGGGATATACCATGTATTCTTCTGAGGGGAGTTGTCTCGTTAAAAACCTTGCTTTGAAAAAATCCAAATGGGACAAAAACCAAAGTTAAGGAAAAGAGTACAACTTTTCTCCCCCTCAATCTAACATATAAATCACCAATTTTATAAAGACATGGTACTTCTGGACCTAATGTCATTTCCCAATCTAATCAAAGATGAAAATATCATTTGTCTTCATATTATAATATATCTCTCTTTGTACACTCGAACTACAGGTCGAGATATTTTTAGAGCTTTCAACTAATTTCCAACTAATCCTCTCCTTATTGGAGCTACGGGTCCAAAATATTAATGTTTAACTTATTAAATTAATCATTTTAATGTAGACATACTTCTGTTTAGAAGCTCTAATTATTCTTATCAAGCACTTCAAGTGCAAACTTAGATATGTGTCATCAACGATAATCAAGGATCTGGTCATTTCAAGACAACTAATAATCAATTCTAACACTATCAACGTTCATGAAATCTCTTCAGGAGTTTTATACCAGTGGACATATCACCATTGTTTGAAGTTACTACTAGAACCTCGATCTAAATCATGCTAGTGCACTATTTGTTGTAAATGTGACTTTTGTCACTATCTTTTGCATTTACTAATGCCTTTACTAGCTTGTTTGCTATATAGTTTATTGAGCTTCTGGTTCATTTCTAGTTCATGCAACATATTCCCTTTTGATATCATTTTCCTCTCACCCTAAATACCGAGCATTTTATCACCCGTGATAAACTCTTGATATTTAATCATCTATGGGGACTCAATCCTCCATATACATCATCTTTCTTGGTTTACACCAACTTGGTGTAATCTGGGGAGATTTCGGTATCTATACTGAATATGTAAATATCAAGCTCTCTACTGGAGATAAATTACAAGAAGGAGAATTTATTCTATTGTTGACCAAAATCGAATCAATCTCTTGATGTTCATACCTGCTTTTTAGCTATTATTGACGACTCTGCTGGGCCATTCCATGCGTTAGCATTATCCTCAATGATAAGTAATAACTTCACTTGATCGATTTAATCGTCAACTTCTCAATGCTAATTTATCCAACATATCAATTTCATTGATAGCATTTCCATATTACATTCATATTGCCAATATGGGTAATCTATTTATTATGTGTTGGATCTTCTTTTGACATCCTCGACTAGAGGAAAACCACCGCTTCTGGCAATTATCGACTTTCATGATCCCAATTTATCTGTCATCACTTCTTTCCTTTAGAGTGTTTTGACTCTCTTCTAGAGCCATCTTCTCATATGCATTTATTGCTTAATTGTGTCAATAGTCATTCGATGACTAATTTGATGCTCTTCTAGAGATATGTAAGGTTTAATTATGCCAAGTATAGACTTTATACAAATACTCATTAGTTATTTCATCCCAAAAACTTCAGGTTTTCCATATCATCAGATACCAAGCTCTAAATTGTTCTAACATTTTCATACGATGATTCATTCACAGTTTGGGAGATTACAAATCCAAATTAGGCAAACCATCATCCTTGACTTGTTCTTCCACATTCTCCTTGATGTGGGAGTCGACTCATACATGATTATCTATAATCATTTTCAAAATTATGACCAGTATCCTAACAACGGTCGCGCGCACCGTATCCTCTTTATGTCCTCTGCTAGAGGTAACGATATATATTGCATCTGGCAATAAAAGAGGTTGTTATGAACCATAGGTCATTTAGCTAGCTATTTATTTGAGTTCTACCATACCCAAGTAGATTAAGAACAAGATTCCAAAATAAAGAGTCTTCGGGCTCTCATGAACTAATTTTATCAATTTCACACAATTTAACGAGGATGTGCTTCAAACTCTTCTCCCAAATCATCATTGGCTGAATAAAATTGGCATCATCTACCCATAATGGTTTATTCAAGAAACATTTCCAATGCATATACATATACATAAAATGCAAATCAAATCAAATAGATAAATAAAACATAGATTCCATGTAGCTTCAAATAGCCAAATTATACTAATAACAAACCAAATACGACCAAGTTTACAGAATCAAATGTGTTGGATCATCTAGGCTCTTTCGTTGATAATCTTTCATATGTAGAGATAAGTTTATCTACTTCAAAAGATAACTTTTATTAACACAAACAATATATATAATATAAAACCACATATGTTTACGACATATCAACTCTTAACAAGTTGTTTCTTCTGGAAACACTTTGAGTTTTGTGCAAAAATAAATTCAAATATATAGACCTCACAAGCAAATAATAAAAGCGATCTCAGTAAATTAAAATAAATGCACTACACATAATTAAAATTTATTCGGCCACTTCAGGTGGATATCAATTCATATATTGATCACTTGTTTCAATAAACACTATTATTCACAAATACTGTAGGTTCAATAACTATCTCAAATTTCAATTTCAATAATTTCATCATCATCTATGAGAGAAAATGTCTTTTCTTATTTGCATGCAATTACTTTGGGGGATATAATACAAATCAACTTCATAATACATAAATAATGTCAACTTCTGGTGACCAGGAAACAAACAAGTTTAACCACTTCAGGAGTTTATATTTCACCTTCTATGAAACAAATCATATATGAAATAATTTACATGTACAAGATGGAATCAACAATATCATCTTAGCTCATTACTACAAAGATGAGGCTAATATTTTAATCGATGCATGATGACGTTATTTATTTATCAACTTATCAATGTATCAATTCATTTAGATATCATTTATCATATATCCATTAAATATATGGTCAATTTCCCCAATAACCATATCTATATGCATCATCAATCCCCAATCGTACATGATTTATCAATGATCTAAATTCTTATATATCAAAGTATATTAGCAATATGGCATGATTTATGATATAAAATCTACATTTGCAATCAATAACGTCATTTTGCAATTAGCAAGAGACACAAAAATCATAACTCTAATATATGATGTTTAGGCTTACCTGACCGCAAGCTCGATCGTATACACCACCATTGAGAATTCAGTCAAACTCCATCACGAGTCTTAAAGTCGGGCGTAACACAGATAGGCTCACTACCAAGTAGAGTTCAATCTTCTAAGGTTTGACTCTTTTTACCATGATATCCTCTACTTACCTCCACGACTTAGCAGAACTCTAAGGCCAATTATCCTCTATCCGCTTCAGGGGATAAATAATTTAGATTATATATTTTAAATCCACTTCAACGATAAAAATTCACCAGTACTTCAGAGTTGTCTAAAACTCATCACTTCGGGGATGGAGAACGGAACCTTTAAGGGACAACAAAATTTGCAACCCTAGAAGTTTGGTTCTTTTTCTGTAATTATCAGAAAAACGTGGGCCAATCTCGCAATTTCTAAATACACTGGGCTGGTTTCGCAATTGTTCTAAATTTGTAACAATTCATCGTCTTCATCGCTGAAGTAAGACGAGAACGGTGGCGGCGAGCCCTCCGAGCACGACGGGCGGGATGGTGTAGCAGAACGTCCTCTCTTGGCCGAACAACGTCTCAAGCTTCCCCTTGGGGGCTCCGGCAGTCCTGGCCGCAGCCTGCCTCCGCCTGGGGGGCATCGACCCCTGGCTCGCCTCCCGCGTCACGCCGTCACCTGCCCTATTTGCCGGGCCGTCCTTGACTCCGTGCAACCGGCCGTCCAAGGTCACCACCGGGAAGCCAAATCGGCCGAATCGGATCCTTCCGTCCACGATCCGTCAGGCCAGCAGATCCAGGAGGATAAAGATTTGATCTTGAACATCAGAAAATCACCAATTGTAAGAGATCCGCGACGTGTGGGGCGGCGGCGGCCGGTGAGGACGAAGATGCCAGCGCCGACGACGGCACCGACGCCGAACCACATGAGATCCTACCAATTAGGAGTCTTCTTCGTGTCATGTTGGCTCCTGGCCTTGACGTCGTGGAGCTCAGTGTGGTCCAAAGACCTCGAAGTCGTCGCGCCTGTCCGCAAACTGGGAGGGAGCCGCCTTCAGAGCCCTCCCGTAGTTTCCCCAGCGCTCGAACGACTTCTCCGGTAGAAAATCCACCTTCCTGCACCAGCATCCCATCTTCTTCGATCCGCTTGATTCAATTGATTCAACAAATTAGATCGATCCGCTTGCTGGTTGTCGTAGAAACTTGAGAATCAAGGGGAGAACGAGATTGTATTCAATTGTATGTTCTAGGGATTCCACCAAATACCATATATATATAAGGAATTTTCTTTGCCTTCAAGAATAATATCTTATCTAAAAGGTAAAACTCTATCTAAGGAAATATACATATATCTTGTACATCCATATATAATAATATTATAACATATGTTTCATATTAGATAAATATTATAAAAAAATAACTATAAAGTGTAAATTTTTTAAAATAAACTAAATATAATATACACTAACTAAATATATAAAATACTCCGCTTCGCAAAAATTTCAGACATAAGATCGTCCGCT
This sequence comes from Persicaria maculosa, assembly GCA_963922045.1. NCBI lineage: Eukaryota > Viridiplantae > Streptophyta > Magnoliopsida > Caryophyllales > Polygonaceae > Persicaria > Persicaria maculosa. The sequence continues at coordinate 68,178,172 of OY998255.1, forward strand.
TCGCAAAAATAATCGAGATTATTTTTTCATTTTGGATCATAAGATTTTGGATACATGGACAAATCACAGCCCTAGATTGGTAATGGACGGTAGAGATTCTCCCAAACTCATCATTCTGATAATCTGATTCTGAGGTGAAACAAAGCGAAGCAACGATCTCCTCCATCCTCCAAGCCGAGAGCCACAGAACACTCGCGGCTGCAGTCAAGCATGGCTCCTCTAGCTCTAAGACTATCTCACATGCCCAAATCAATCCACCCTCAGAACTCGGCATTTCCATCCTCTTTCACCCGAAACTGCGTCGTTTTGAGGGGCTTACGAAATGGGTTAGCCAGGAGGGCGCCGAGCTACACCACCACCTCAACGGGAAGAGTCAAAACGGCGACGCTTTGCACGAAATCGGCTATGTCGACGACCGGTTACCCGAAAGTGGCCGCCAAAACAACAGGCCCTATTCCCGCTTCGGAGCTCATGGAGGTCATTGAGAGAGCCGCCAATGCCGGCGCTGAGGTCTATCTCTCACCCGTTTTTTCTTTTAGGGTGTTTGGATTTATGTATTTTTGTTGTTTTGACGAGACAGGGATTTGGATGTTGCCAATTGGATGCGTTTAATCTGTTATAGTTGAGAAATTTGGATGTTTTTTTGGATTGGCTTGTGTCTCCAAATGCCCCGAATCTGGATTGCTCAATTTGTGAGCTAGAAGCCCTTATAGAACAGGAAGAAATAAAAAACCAATTTGATTTATTTGACCTAGAAGAAACAAACAAAAAAAATGTTTTTTCACCCAATTTGATTGGAAAATAATGTAGAAAAAGTTTTGTAAGTTCCTTCGGATTTATTACCCAAACACACAAAAAGTAATGATAACTGTTACTGTATTTTTTTAGTTAAAATTCATATTCAATAATAGTAGCTTATTTGGTGATCATTGTGGAATTTGAGTAAGCAAGCTTCTGGTCGTGTTGAAAGATTCAGTGGGATATTTAGTCCAGGTTCTTTGTTTCAGGTTGTGATGGATGCAGTTAACAAGCCACGAAACATTACTTATAAAGGACTCACAGACTTGGTGACTGAGTAATGCATCCTTGCTTTTCTCCCTTTTCATCTTCTATTTGTGATGTGTTCCATTTCATGTATTCTTGTTCTGGAAGTAGGAGAATGGAATATTCTAAGGTTTTTTTAGTGCTAGATTTTGCCGATAAACACATTAAGAATGTGGAGAAGTTGTGCTTGAATGTGCGCGAGTGGAATATGTAAACCACCTTCCTAGTTGAATTGTGTGTACTTTTTGTTTTTTTAGCATTTTAACTTGCGGGTGATTAATACTTGAGGGCAATTCGACTCATTTATGTTAGGGCAATTGGTTGATCTACATGGAGACTCTTTTTTCTCCAAATTCCCCCGCCTATATACATTTCATAGAATACTCTTGTTTCTCCAATGCTTTCAACAATACTCTTTCACTTTAGTCTGTGTTGCTTCCTTGCAGCACAGATAAAAAGAGTGAGGCAACTATATTAGAAGTGGTGACAAAGAGTTTTAAGGACCACCTTATTCTTGGTGAAGAGGGAGGAATTATTGGAGAATCTTCTTCCGATTATCTTTGGTGCATTGATCCTTTAGGTCTCTTTCTTTTCTTTTCTCGCATCCGCTTGAGCTTAAATTTTTACTTCTTCATTACCTTTTAATGTGTAATATTTTAGTTCTGCTACATTAATATTTTTTGCTTTTTTGGCAGATGGCACCACGAATTTTGCCCATGGTTATCCTTGCTTTTCTGTTTCCTTGGGAGTTCTGTTTCAAGGAAGGCCAGCTGCAGCTGCGGTGGTAATTTAATCTCTTCACTTACCTGACAGAATGTTGCATTCGTTCATGCTTTAAACTTGAATCAATCTTGGTCTTCAAATTATTGTTCATGTCAACACGTGAAGTTGATACAAGTTCACCCTGAACGTTTGCAAGAGTGTAATGGCGAACAGCATAGCAGCCATTAAAATATATACTGTGCATCTTCCCAACTATAAAGTCTGTAAATGTGTTTCGTTTGCAGGTGGAATTTGTTGGAGGTCCTATGTGTTGGAATACTCGCACATTTACAGCGACTGCTGGTAAGACTTTTCAGCAAAAACTAGATTCATCTTAAATCTGTACACAAATTCTGATGCTTAATCTGAATATCTAGGAGGGGGAGCATTTTGTAACAAACAAAAGATTCAAGTGAGCCAGACCGATACAGTAAGTTGCAGTCGCATCGTTTTCCTCATGTCTTTGTGTATTATTTTGCAGGTTGCAGCCATGATAAAATATTAAATGGGATTTATTTCTTTTTCTTTTTCCTCTTCCAGGTAGAGCGGTCTCTTCTGGTGACAGGCTTTGGGTACGAGCACGATGATGCATGGTCTACCAATATTGAATTATTCAAGCATTTCACTGATGTTAGCAGGGTACGTTGTTTGTTTCTTTATCGTGTATCAACTTACAGAACTCACTAGGTGGCTTGAGATCTAATGCTGAACTCACTCGTATGTTAGGGAGTGAGGAGGCTTGGTTCCGCAGCAGCAGACATGTGCCACGTGGCTTTAGGAATTACTGAAGGGTACTGGGAATACCGCCTAAAGCCATGGGATATGGCCGCTGGAGTTTTGGTAAGCCTTATTTTTATTTCTTCCTGTTTTCATCTTACATACGCTTGATACAACGTTTTTCCTTTTCATTATTCATTTTATGATCATTATGTGTGCGAAAAAGTTGCTTAGAAGCATCTTTTTGGTTTTAAATGCATTTAAGGGGAAGTTTGTGGTATCCTTGTCTTGATATGCCGAGCTCTCTATGCTCCATTTTATGCAGATAGTTGAAGAGGCTGGTGGAGCTGTTACAAAAATGGATGGTGGAAAGTTTTCTGTATTCGACAGGTCTGTAATCGTTTCTAATGGGGCACTTCATGAGAAGGTTAGTCATCAATTTCTCTCGTCCTTAAGATGGTTTATCATGGTAAGACGAGTTTATGGGTACTTGAGAGAAAAACTCATCAACTTGTTTCCATAGCATTTGATTTTTTTTAGCCTATAACTTGAGAGGGAGGCGAGTCTACCAATTCCTCTTCGTTTCAGCCATTCCATTATGCGTAACCAAGAAACCTCTAACCCTCCGAAGACTTTACATCCTTTAGAAACTTGTGCAAGTGTTCACCTTATCAATACGACAGCGATATTGATTCCTGGCTGCAATGCAATGGTATTTAACTGATGATTCCCACTCAAAACTGCAGCTTCTAGAGAGAATTGGTCCAGCAACAGAGAGCCTGAAGGGTAAAGGAATCGACTTCTCACTGTGGTGTAAGCCTGAAGACTACCATACTGACCTTTGAATCCAGTGAGTCCAACATGTTGATAAAACATGTCTGATCATGTGTTGGGTTATGTCAGTTACTTGCATTGCTAAAGCACAAATGATTCTTATCAAAATTGGTTTTATTAGGATATAATTTGTATATGAATTGATAATTTTTGAAGTTCGTAATTTTTTTTTTTTTCTGTTAATGGCTAATATTTCATATTATTTCAAGTCATTTTTCCTTTCGAATTCAGCATTGAAAACTTGTGCTTTTTTGAAGGGCACGCTGGGATTCATTTCCAGTTTAGGGTCAGCGGACGGACAACCGTCAAACAAGAGTACAAACCCAAGCATAACAGTATGTAACAGAGTACAAACTAAAGGAGAACTCAGACACCCCAGCAGGCTGCCTCCAGTTGAGTGTAGTACTGTAGTAGTGAGTAGTTATTGAGATTTTTTTAAGAGTTGATTCTTAATATAGGGTATAGTAGAGAGTTGAAAATTTAGGGTTAATTTTTTCAATTTAAAAAGTAGTGGTTAATTTTTTAAAAAACAATTTACACAGTGGAGACACACTGTAGCATCCTCGAAAATTTACACATATGGCCGTTTGGTTGAGGACTATGAAATGAAATTAAGATTGTATGATTGAGACAAACAAGAGGTGGAAGTATATAGAGAGATTCGTTTTTTAGGGTAAACGAGTAAAGTATTTTGGTTAAGATTATAATTAGGCGAAAATGCATAAAACCACCCTTTATTCACCTTTGTTTGCAATTAACCACCCCTTATTCAAAAATTTTCACTTAACCACCCTTTATTCACCTTTGTTTGCAATTAACCACCCCTTATTCAAAAAATTTCACTTAACCACACCTTATAACAAATTGTTTGCAAGTAACCACCCATCCTCCCATTTTTCTTTTAAATTAAACTTTTATTAAATTCAACTTCAAAGTAAAAGACGAAAATGAACCCAAATTTGGTTTTAGAGTTTTTATTTATACAAAATTACCATTAGTGTGTGCAAGTTATGCCCACCTCTGCTAGTAGGTCAGATGTATTCATACCTCTTTCGGTCATTGACGATTTATTTGCACCCTCCTCTGGCAATTTTTTTCCTAATCGAACCCGAAAACCGGGTAATTTTTCGGGTCATCTAGGTTTAGACCCGGTGACCCGATTGACCCAATTGATCCGGTGAACCGATTAACCCGATTGATTTATAATTATATATGATTAATTTTTTTTTATGGAGATTCCAATTTATTACATTTTATAATTACAATCACTTGATCTTTCATTTTCAAATCAACTTTTGTATTTATTTGTATTGTATAATACTCTCTCTGATCTATAATATTGGATTTTTAAGAAGATAAAAACATTAAAATCTTAAAACAATTCTATGCTTAATACTAATTGTATGAAATTATTTATTTTTAAAAAATTATTTAAAAATTTGATATTTTAGATATTTTTAAATAGTAAAAATCAAATATTTTAGATCAAATATAGTATATAATTACAAGCGCTAGAACTTAAGAACCACGTCTTTAATTTTAGCATTTTAAAATTATCACAAAATTACCAAATCGTGATTTTTTTAATTTAAAAAATAGAAATTCACAAACCCGAAATCGACCCGATTTGACCCGAAATCGGGCCAAACTCGAGTTCAAGTCAACTCGGATCTACACGGGACCCGTTTTACGCGAAACCCGAAATGACCAAATTTGGGGCCATTTTTGTCTTTTACTTTTAAGTTGAATTTAAAGAAAAATGGGAGGATGGGTGGTTACTTGCAAACAATTTGTTATAAGGGGTGGTTAAGTGAAAATTTTTGAATAAGGGGTGGTTAATTGCAAAAAAAGGTGAATAAAGGGTGGTTAAGTGAAAAATTTTGAATAAGGGGTGGTTAATTGCAAACAAAGGTGAATAAAGGGTGGTTTTATGCATTTTTGCCATTATAATTAATGACAAAAGCAACCAAAGTGTAAAGACCATTACCAACGAAATCTTTCGACAGCTGGCCATTCTGACGTTCTCCTAGTGGTACATTTGGACTAAAAGAAACAAAATTATATTCGATAACCAAAACTTAAGTACAATGGATGAGCTTATTGCGATAATCAAGAACCACGTAAAAAATTGGAACAAAACAAAACATGATGAGTCAGACGAAGATGATGGAAGAACTACGCGAATCAAAGCCAGAAACGACCCTCGCAAAAGGAATACCATACGATGACATAAACCTAAAACTGACACTTTCAAACTTAATTTTGATGGTGTTAACTCTTTATCTGTGTTGCTTCTAGCCTTCTACAGGGTTCATGATCAGAGATGACGATGGGTCATGGGAGGATGATTGCTTGCGACGCCAGAAGGTGCGAGAGGATGACTGCACTTAAACCTGAGGCAGTCGGTCTGCAGGTTGGGTTGTTGGAAGCTTGGCGGCTTGGGATCCGAAGAGTTGCAGCGGGAGGAGATTGCCTTGCAATTGTGAATGCGATCAACATTGTCTGGTTGGCTCCTTTGGGAGATTGAAATTCTGCTTTCAAACTCTCTCCGCATACTTCGCTTGTTCGAGATGGCTTCTGTGGCTCATATTTTCAGGAAAGCCAACAGACGAGCTAATCGACTAGCTCATCTTGCTTTAGAGCCCGCTCCGTCGTCTTGGAGATTTGATTTAGAGTTCCAAATTCCCGTCTACATGAATGCTCTTGGGTAGTGGTACAACCGTGGTTAACAAACCCCCATATTCTCGCATGTCGGGTCAAGTCCAAATCAATTTGAGCTCGGATCAATATTAGGTCGGGTCATCCTTGGGTCAAATAGTAGTTGCATAAAACCACCCTTAAAATATGTCATATTTCTGAAAACCACCCCTTATATGCAAAATTGCAGCAAATCATCCGCTAAATTAGTCTGTTAACCATTGGCCACCCACAACCCTATTTTCGTTCCATATCTGTTAAGTAGTGTGAAAATCCATTTTTACCCTTTATTTTTAATGTTATTGTCCACAAGCCCACTTTTTTCCCCCCCTGATACAGAGCTCACCCTACTGGTTCATCTTTTTCCCTGTTAACTTTTTCCATTCTCATGGTTGCTCCTTTTTCTTTACTGTTGTTCTTTGCTCATCAAATTTACCTCCACACAATCACAATTCTTATCTAGTTATTCTTCTTGTGATATCCTTGCCTCGTTCTTCTATTTTTCTTGTTATTTGCTGAGTGCGGAAAAAAGCCCTAATTTGATAATCATACAAAATCACCGCAAATTGTTATGAATTTGATGAAATTAGTGCTTAAATCTTATTTTTTGTTGTGGGAATTCATTATTAGTGCATTTAATTTGTTCAATTTTATGTTAAATCCTGTAAACCGTGAGTGTAAATATATGAGTGAATACGTGCCTCACAACCATTTGAATTCACACCATAATGGAATTCACATCTCTAGCAAGAATCAATTCGACACCATCAGATTCAAGATAACTTAAGGAAAATTATTCATTTAATTTGAAAATCGCTTCGACAAATTTAGGGTGACTCCGCTCAACACCTCCACATCCTTGACTGGCACCTACCGCTAGCTATCACGGCATTGCCACGCACATCGGAGGTGCAGGTGAGGAAGCTGTGATGACGATGGGCAATGGGTGTTCGAATTCGAGTGACGATGGTAGGTGGGCTTCTACTTCTAGGCTTGGAATTGTATCGTTGTCTTCTTGGTGATGCCGTTCAAGAGGAAGAAGAAAACTAGAAAAGAGAGGATATGAAATTCCAACCATACCCTTTTTACTTGAATAAAAAGTAAGGGGTAAAATAGTAATTTCGTTCTTTTGACAGAAAACATAACGGAATATAGGGAAGGGTGGTGATTCGCTAACGGAATAGGTTTAATGGGTGGTTTTCGGCAATTTCAATTTTAAAGGGTGGTTTCCAGCAAAATAGGCTATTTAAAGGGTGGTTTTCTGCAGTTTACCCTTTAATTTAATATCTACTTTTTTTTTTTTTTTACAGTAGGCAACTAATAGGACGTTCTTCTAAGAAGAATCATTCCTACAGATGATGTTACAAAGATCCCTGTTCAAAGGGAGAGTACATAGATTAAGATCAAAATTACTCCTAACTATATAGTCTGCAGCTGAGGTGGCTTCTCTGAAGCAGTGTTGGAATTGAATCAAGGAGAAGTCTGACTTTGATCTTTTGATGCTTTCCATTACTCTTAAGATCTCCCAAGGCACTTTGGCATTATCTTAAGTTGCCTTGATAGCTTCCGCGTTATCACCCTCAATGATGATCTTCTGCCAACCTTTGCTTCTGGCTAGCTCTACTCATACGAGCATGGCTAAGGATTCAACGTGGATTACAGATCCCTTAGCAACTTTGCTTTTGAAAATTTCCACAACATAACTATTCTAGTCTCTGACAATACCCCCAATCTTGCAATCCCCATTCGTTGCAACCGAACCATCTACATTAATTTTGTAGACAGAGATTGGGGGCCTTGTCCATTTGATGTGTTTGCCTTGTCTTTTCTTCTGTTTCTGGTTGGTGGTTTGGCTAGCCTCTCTCCAGTCGGAGACATATTTCAGGATTCATTGAGTAATAGTATTGATGTTTTCTTGTTTGTTTTTAAAAATGATTGAGTTTCTAGATTCCCAGATGTTATGCTATATTAGGCATAACCGCATAAATATGCAAATCGCATGTTACACCTTTTAATTTGCTCAATATGTTCCATAGTGTTGCTGGGGCCGTTGATACCACAAAAAGAAGTATTTGTTTTGAGTTCGATCATAGGTTTTGATATTTGTTTTGAAAATTGACATCTTAGGAATAGGTGAGTAGCATCTTCATCTTCCAAGTTACAGAGACAGCATTGGGACGAGACTCGATTGTAGAATCTATTCAATCTTGCTTTTGTTGGTAAAGAGTCCGTCATAATTTTCCAGATAAAATTTTGAGTTCTTGGAGGGAGTTGGAGCTTCCAAATCCACCTAGCTTCTGTACTGTGAGCTCCATTATATTCTTTAAGTTTGTATGCAGTCTTTGTCGAGAAATCTTCATCTTTGCTATATTTCCAGATTAATTTATCTGGTGTGTTAGTTTTCGGGATATCGATGTCAGAGATGATTTTTGCTAAACTGGATGAGAAAATCTGGTGAAGCTTATGAGTATCCCAACTCTTATCAAGGTCAATAAGCTCTGAGACTTTCATACTAGGGTTGTAGTTATTCTGGTAGGGCTTTAGGGAGATTTTATTAACCCAATGGTCATCCCAGACATTAATGGAGGAACCGTTACCCATAATCCAAAAAAGACCTCTTTGAAAGGTTTCTCTGAGATGGAGAAGGCGTCCAAATTGCCAGGATGTATTGTGAACATTAAGATCATTTATCTGTCTATTAATAAGATATATACTTTTCTTTGATCACTTTGACCCAGATATTTCCTGGGTCATTATAGATTTTCCATAAGAGTTTCATTTGGAGGGTAATGTTTCTTTCCTCAGCTGTTCTTATCCCAAGACCCCCTAACTCTTTTGGCTGACATATTTTTTCCCAACTAATTAGCGGATTATATCTTTCATTTTGAGTCTTGTTCCAGAGGAAGTTTTTGTTTATTTGATCAATTTGTTGGAGCACCCCTTTTGGAAGGAGAAAGCTTTGCATAAGATAGTTTGTTTTAGAGCTGAGGTTTGCTCTGATTAGGATAGTTCTTCCTGCTTGTGATAGATAAGAAGCTTTCCATTTTGGAAGTTGTTTTTTAAGATTTTGTACGGCTTCGTCAAAAACACTATTTTTGACTCTTCCATTAATAATTGGTATTCCTAAATATTTTTCCATGCCTTGAGCAATGAGAATGTTCATTTGTTGGGCCAAGGATCTGGCAAGATTTTGGTTTACATTTTTTGAGAATTGAATTGAACTTTTTAGATAGTTTATGGTCAGACCTGAGAGATTTGAAAAGTTATTCATCATATTTTTTATAGTGTCCATGCATTTATGAGAAGCTTTGGCGAAGATTAAGGTATCATCTGCAAAGGTTAAAAAAGGAATGGGAGTACCTGCTTGAGTTAGTTTTATTCCTACAAGTGCATCTTCCATTCTAGCTTCCTCATGGAGTTCTCTTGCTAAAGATCAGGGCCGGCCCTTGGGGTAGGCCCAAGGGGCGGTCGCCTAGGGCCCCGGGAAAAACAAATACGTTATATATAATTAGGGTATTATGTATTATTATATTTATATATTTATTGATCAAAAGACTCGTATTTTATCTCGCCTCGGGCCCTAAAACTCTCAAGGCCGGCTCTGCTAAAGATTCCATTACTATTACAAAAATATATGGAGCTAACGGGTCACCTTGTCTAATACCTCTGGGAGGTTTAAATTGAGGACCTGGATTGTTATTAACAATTACTGAGAGGGTTGTAGAGGTTATGCACTTCACAACCCAGGATATCCATTGAGGGTGAAATCCAAATTTAGAGAGAGCAGCTTCTATAAAACTCCAATTAATTTTATCATAGGCCTTTTCCATGTCTAATTTTAGGGCCATAAATCCTTTTTTACCTTTTTGCTTGTGAAACGAGTGAAAAATTTCATGGGCATTTAGGGTATTATCTTGTATAGATCTTCCTTCTACAAAGGCCCCTTGAAATGGGTTTATAATTTGTGGAAGTATAGGCTTGAGTTTGTTCACTAGTATTTTAGCGATAATTTTGTAAATCGTGTTGCAAAGGCTGATTGGTCTGAAGTGGTTAATTGTTGTCGGGGTATCCACCTATGGTATTAGGGTTATAAGTGTCTGGTTTATTTATGTCAGTCATGATCCCGAGTGAAAGAAGGCCTTGACTGCCTTACCTTACTGGAATCACCTACAATTGGCAAATATTTAGCATAAAATTTTGGGGAAAAGTCATCAGGTCATGGAGTCGTATCCTCAACCATATTGAGTACAGTTTCCTTTATCTCTCTGTTTGTAGGTTGTTTAATTAAATTATTGTTTTGGTCCATAGTAATTTCTGGTTGAATACAAGGTATCCAACTTGGGTCAATTTTAGTATTATTAGATGTTTGAAATCTCATCGACATTTCCTTTGTGATTTGATCCTTGATTTGATTCTTATTTGTTAGCAGAATTCCATCTTTTGTCATGAAATTTGTTGTGGAAGATTTGAAGTTTCTGATGTTGACCGAAGATTGATAATATTTAGTATTTCTATCCGCCAACTAAAGGTGTCTAACCTTAGCTCGTTGTTGCCAGAATTTTTGAGAAAAAAGAGAAAATGTGAAGTCGTTTGTTCTCAAGTCTTTTCAGTCTATTTGAATCTCTGTTTGACAGGGCTCCCCAAGGAAGCGATTTCTGTAAATCAGAGATTTGTTTATCTACTATTGATAGTTGCTTATTGATGTTGTTGGTGTGAGTTTTACACCACTCTTTAGTGTTCTTTTTTTGTTAATTTAATATCTACTTGTTGCAAACAACTACAAGTCATTTTTTTCCAAGTTAGGGTTTTAGTCAGTCGCATTCGAATTGGACTCGAGCCATTTTGGGTTGGAATCGTTTTGGTTATCGGGTCAATTTGGTTTGGGTCGAGTAGGTTTTTGAATCATGAATCTCAATACATCTGTTCGACAATGGATGGTCATTACTTTTTAACACATTTTTTTTAAAATTAAAATATATGCATATACACATTTTTAACACATTTTATATAGGTTTTCTCTTTACGTGTCAAAAAAGTAAAAAACCATCTATTGGCGAATGAATTACAGTTGAAGGTCATGTAGGTTCGGTTCGCCAGGTCATGTTAAGTTTTGTTAGATAATTTATACAATCAAATTAGCCAAGAAATACAAACATGTTTATAAAAATTAATAACAAAGCCAATTTAACAATAATATGTACTCCGTAAGTTGAGATCAATGAATCAATTGGAATTTGGATCTAATTGATCTGTGACATAACTCATTAAGAACGACAAGACAAAAGGCGATCCAATATGGGCCAGCCTAAAAGGCACAATGTAACACCAAAACAGTTTACCACAACAATACTTCCTTTATAATGCGATAACAAGTTTCTTTGTACAACCAAAAACTGGGTGCAGATAGCTGCATGCATTAGCCCCCAAATTACAAACTATGCAACGGTTTGTAACCAAACACATTCTTTCTAAAAGCTCCCTACATAGAAAGTAACTGACAAGAAGAAAAAAAGGAGGGAAATAACAAAACGAATTCGACTCCTTTTACTAGAAAATATTATGGAACTGAGCAGCACCCTCCGAAAGGGCACCGTACTTTGTCATCAAATCAACATAACCAACAAAAAAATTGGACCCTCTTTCAATTTCAGAAGCATTTACAGAAACGAATAATAATAGATGACGATTTACAGCAGCATCAGGCGATGCCATGAGAAATGAAAGAATAGCGTATGGTATTACCGTCATCGGCCAGATGGTTTGAGGATATTCCTGTCTAACAAGGGCAGATGCGGTCACGAGAATGAGACTAACGTGCTCGAGTTTTTCCTCAGCCTTACTCGTGTAAAAAGTGGAAGGCAGGGTTCTCGAGGAGTTCCTCAGCGGCTTTCACGTCTAAGAAATCCTTTACTTCCATTGAGCCGGATATGTCCTCAATTGAGAAAGGAATGCTGCCAAAAATAGGAAAATGTACAAGGACATCGTTGATCATATTACAGCTTTTAAACTTTTAATTGCCCAGCTTGCTCGGATTTCATTTATACTTCTGTTCTATAAGTGTCTTATGGTATGTTAAGTTTACCTGGAATTATCATCCAACAAAAAGGAACTACTGACAGCACTGTTGGAGTCTTCGGTCATTAGAACCCTCATGCTGGATATCACCTGATTTATGAGGCATTCATGAAATTAGTGAGCCTCAATCATTTGTAGAACCCTACGACAGACACAGCACGAGAGTTGAGAAAAACTCACATCTGGTGATACACTTCGTGTGTTATAATTGTCATCCCAATACAAAGTACATATTCTGTACAGCTGCTGCACACTCAAAATCTAACAAGAGATACAAGTTTTGATCAGGTAAAGCAAATGCAAATGCAATAATGGTAGTGACATCGGAGGATCCATTATTTCCAGGCAGTTCAATCAATCAAGCTTCTATAGTTGTATCATTCATCTCAACGAATTCACAAATGAAAAGGCGCATGAGTTTTAGGAGGTGTTTTTGGTTAAGGTAATTTTGGATAGCACAATCCATTTAAGTTAAGATTTGGTTAGTCAAGTTGAACCAGACTTGCACTCATTTCAGGTTAGGGCCATCTTGTTAAAGTTTGTTTTGAGTATATCTCAGGTTTCAGTTGATGATTTGTCACAATCTTTACATTAAGAGTAGTTCCACTTCCACTCGACTATATGAACTATTATATACTTCGACAGAAAAGGAGGCCATTACTGGGATGCTTCCCCTTTCATTTTTTACATTGACCAAATGACCAAGTTAGTTTTAAGTATATCTCAGGTTTCCGTTTATGGTTTGTCATAATTTTTACATTAAAAGTAGTTCCACTCGACTATATTAACTGTTATATACTTCCATGGAAAATCAGGCCATTACTGGGATTTCATTATAAGAAATTTGGTATTTTTAGAAAGACTTACAGGACACAGATCATTGGTGATTTCATCATAAGATATTCGGTATTTCTGATGAATAACCTACAATCAAAGCAGAAAAATTAGTGTAAGAATCCAATAATCTTAAATAAAGAATGAACATTAACAATGCCAATAAACTATAAATCTTGCAGACTCCAGAAATCAGTAACAAATGCTGCTGTCAACATATGCCATCAACCAAAAAAACGTTTGCTGTGTCTACTGACAAGTTGAGCCTAGGGACATCACCAATTCAATATGTTTGCTTAGTTTGACCTGAAAAAATCCTTGATAAATCCTTTGCCTATAAGGGACGAGCAAAGCTGCATCAAGCAAGCCCTGGCCCAAACCAAAAGTAAGACTTCAAATACAAAGAATTAAGGCTACATCATCATCCGTTTCTTTTTTCCTTGTTTTTTTTATAAGCCGTAACAGATCATTAAAATGATTGAAACGGTTTATCATAGCATAATCCACTACAATTATCATGACAGAGGCAAACATCATTTCAAGCACAAATCATGGATCATATTGTGAAACAAAGAAACATGTCAAGCAGCATACCAAGAAACCAACAGCTTGTCTGATGTGCTTAAGTTCATCCCAAGATGAGCCTGCATACTGAAATAATTCACAGCATTAGATGTCAGATGATGAAAGAAATAGCTATGCCAACCAAGATTTAAAACTAGTAGTAAAAGGATTGTTTCTGGTTACCTCTTCCTTTGCTTGAGCACACCATAGCTCTAACTCAGCTAGCCCAGCTTTAACATATTCACCGTTGCTAAAAGTACAGCACTCACGGCGCAATAGAAGGCTGAAGGATGAGACAGATGATGTTCATGAATTTGTCAAATTTAGCATATGAAAACTAAACAAAAATAGAATAACGTACCTGTTGAAGAGCTGCACATTGACATATGAGAAAATTTGTGTGAAGATTTTCTGACAAAGAATGGCAGGCACCTGATACACCAAACACCCATTGAAAAGTAAGGTTTACTATGAGATATACTGATATAGATCTGAAGATGTTCTACAGAAAGAGCAAGAGGTTAAGCTCCATACAAAATTTTCTTTCAGTGTTTTGAGAAGTGAATTAAGAGACTCGATAATACTCTGCCAATGACTTGTTGAAGTATCTTTCCCAAATGAACGGCCTGATCTGAGCATGCCTCCCTTTGAAGTTCTAGGTGCCTGAGGTTCAACACTTCCATGTCAATATAAGCTTGAAGGACTAGTTCATAATACCGACAGAATACAATTCAAATAAGACTTAATGGCAGGAACTGCTTCCAAAGATATGCGAAGTTGTGATTAGGACACTTGCACACGAGGCAAAAAACAAAACAACCCTAAACAACAGCCTAATGAAATGCAACAGATTCTTATTATCATAAAAATAACATGCACACAATTTCTGTAGAAATGAAATAAAATAAATTATTCATCACATGATTTGTAAAACATATACTCCAAAGAGCTGTATATATGAATATGAGCAATCAAATCTTAAACGTCTAACACATTTTAACAAACTAGTCACAAGGAATAGTGCATAGTAGTCTCTTCTTACATTTACAGGATAAATTCACTTAAACTTGATCAAGAAAATTTTGTAACCCTCTAGTTTGCCATACAATTAACATGGATCACTAGCTAACTAATAGTAAAGAAACACCGAATCTCTTCCAGAGTGGATTTTCCCTTCACATCGCATTAACGCCATCTAACTCGATTAGAAATTTATTTTATTTTTTGGTAATTTGAAATCTATTTAAATGTTTATGCTCACCTCACATCACCAAGTAACTAGTCGCAAATGAAAAAATATGAAATTTTACAACAGAAACAAGGATCAGAGCCAAATGATATCAGCCTCCAATGAAAAACTTTGATATTTCTTAGAGGTTACATTCATGACCCAAAACATGTGTCATTATTTATATTCATTTATGAGGAAATGAATCTGCAGCTGAGAGGGATTCAGAACCTGCAAAGGATGTCAAAGTACCTGGATGCAGGAAGCCAGCAATGGTGTCAATTCTTTCTTCAAATTATCTCGGATTATCCCGTACATTTTTTCCACATAGGCAGTAAGCTGTTGCTTGAAAAGCAAAGCTGGATATTTGGCCTCAACTTGCTTTATAGTGGCAAGAGTAGCTGCTGCAGAAAGATTATTGGCAGAAGGGGAAGAGCGAAATCCCTGTTTTTGGTGCAACATGCAAAATTTAGTGAAGCTTACGAGTTGGAAAAGTGGTTAACATATCAAACTCAAATTGAATGAGTAAGTACCATAGATATCCTCCCAAACAGAGAGGTAGGTGGGGGTGGTTTACGATTTGCTGGAGCACCCGAGGTGCTAGAAGTTTTCAGTGTTCGTTGCAGCAAAAACAGCAATGTGGATGTATTTGATAACCAGTATGCCATATGATCATTATCATCTTGATTCTGTCAGAGGGAAAATCAGCAACCAAATATAAAAATGAGCAATCCTTTGGAGTGAGTGAGTGTGAAAACATTACGGCTATCAAAGCCTGGGTTAATATGGGATCACACAAGGAACTTTATCTAGATACCTCAATTGCAGCACCAATCATCTGAATAAGACGGTCAAAGATGCTAGTTCTCTCTGCTTCAAAAGATTTCCATTGTACAAGACATTTGTAAATAGTAAAGGCAGCAATCGGCTTGTCATGATTGAACCCAACGTTTTTGGTTACACAGTTAAGTAAAGCATCCTGACTCTCCTGCAGCCAAAGACCAAATACAAAGGTCTTTAATAAATACAAGACATTCGAATTATACAGGTAACAAATGTTAATTCATGGAATCTTGAATGTCAACATAAGACGCCACAATTGCTGAAGCATACATGCAAGCGCTCTATTTGAGATTTTGCATGCTTGGCGTCAGATTCAAAATCTAACTTCTTAACAGGTGCACTTTGTGATTCCTGCAGAGATTTAAAAACTATAATAGCTTAGTAAGTGACTAGATAAATCTCTGAGGAATGAGAAAGGAGAGTGTTACACTGACTTTATAATCTTCATTCAAGTGGTGACCATTTTGCTGTTTCTGAGAGGGAACAAAGATAAAAAGAATCATCAACTACCTCAATATAGAATTGCAGCCTTGTAGGAACAAAAAAAATAAAAAAATATTTGAAGTGGTCTGATGCACGGGAAAAAGACAGGAATACAAAATTACCGGAGTTGATGAAACTGGCGAGATGTCTAATGAATGCTTTCCAGGGGCTTTCAGCAGAGATTGCTGACGAAGAATCTGGTTCTCGGATTCCATGTCAGAAACTTTCTCTTCAAGCCTAGAGTATATAAAATAAAGGAGTCAGGTATGCACAAACTTTACACCATCAACAACCCCTAGGTATAACATAAATCTAAATCCACTCAGAAAAAAAGACTAGGCACTATGATGACCTTTGCATGGCTACTTTAAGCTTTATGATCTTTGATTCAGCATCCAAAACTTGTTTCATCCGTTCTTCGCCAAGTTTATTTGCTTCCTCATATTTTTTTTCTGTTTCATCAATCTTCTGTTCCAATGAGTTCACCAAGGCCTGTAAATTTGACCCAAAAATAAGGAAGAAAATAAAGTATAAACCATTAAATTATAAGGCATCCTGGCAACAGAATGCAGCCATAAGATCAGCCAATGAAACCGAAACCAAAACCAAAACAATAAAGACTCCAAACCTTGAGATTTTCATTTTCAGCATTAAGCTTATCAACTAGGGCATTATCAACGACTTGAACCTCCTGAACAACAGGTACTTTCTCCACTACTTTTTTGGCAGCCACTCGTTCCTTAACAAGCTCTGCTTTAGTCTCTTGAAGTTTAACTTCCATATCTTGTAATGCAACTTGCAATTTCGCATTTTCTTTTGCTCTAGCTTCTTCCATGTCCGCCTACAAAGACAAAATCCACAGACAGGAACATGCGTGATAATAAACTCCACAATTAGACAGACATACATGAAATAAGCAGTTCAATTCATCGGAAATGGATATTTTTGCACATGAAACAATAGTAAGGAGATCGATCGGAAACCACTCAAGTTAACATATGACAACACACCCCATCCTAAAACCAATTGGAAGCCTAGACCGAAACTAGCCGGGAGGTCGTGTGTGCGGGCCTACATACAGGAGACTCGAACAATACATAAACCCGAACAGGGTTCCATCTCAAAACCAATTGGCAATGAGAGGAGTAGCCCTTCAAGCATTCTCTATATAACCGATGTGGGACAACCACATTCCAACAGGTATCAAAGAAGTCTAGCTATATGATATGCAGTAAATTTGAACCCTATTATAAATAAGACAACCTGGAAATAAAAGTCTAGAAGCTGGCTGGCATTGACGTTTGATGGCAGTTAAAAGTAGACCAATGTCAAAAGTTTGCTCATGTCCGTAGACTGGTTGACTATGACTAAACATAAAAACCCACAACTTTAGTAAGAGCTGTACTCTTAAAACTAAAAGATTTTTTTTTTTTGTAAAACCATATATCATGCTTCAATGTCAATCATTAAGGAGCTAAGTTATACTAAATGGTATGTCATACCATTTTCTCATACTACCTCCGTCCTAAAATACATGGGTTTTTAACATTTTGCACAAGTTTTAATAAAACACTTTACTTTTAAAAAAGCATCATCATTGCACTAACTTTTTCATAAATTTTACACCCTCCGTCTCAAAATACACGTCTTTTTAGCCCATGTAATTTTGTCAAAAATACATGTCTTTTTAGATTTAATCATTACACTTAACCTACTTTTACCTCTAATCATTACTCTAATTTTTACATCACCCCTACACAAATTTAAAAAAAAAGCAAATACTCTAATACCAAAGTCTAATCATTACACTTAACCTACTTTTTACATCTAATTATTACACTTAACCTACTCCTTAATTCTCGTGCTCCTTCCTAAAAAGACATGTATTTTGAGACGGAGGGAGTATTATTTTTTAACACCCATTACACATTTTAACCAATCAAATTATTTTAAAAAGTCAACAACACACACATCAATACAAATCATTACAATTTTCTACCTATAAAACATAAAAGCCCATCTATTGTTGGACAAAAATTTATCTCTAAAAACCCATGTATTATTGGACGAAGGGAGTATCATATTGCTTTAAGAAATCAACCAGAATTAGCTTATCTAAAATCCAAGCACCAGATATCCAACAGCCACCACATAGTTGAACTATGAAATAATAATTTGCATTTAGGATTAAAAACATCTTTTAATAGATCTGTGACATAAATCAAGAATAAAAATAACATTGTATCTTTAGCTTTGTTGCCTCCAAGTTTCATAGTTACTCTTTCTGCTGATAATTTAGACTGCAAACTGATATACTGGTATTCCTAAAAGGCCATTTAATTTATTGCTATCTTAAATATTAAATTCTTGCCACAAAAATAAGGCTAACGGCAATAAGACCACCAGAATTACATCAAAGACTTACCCTGATACGTTTTTCCAATTGTAAGCGTAAAGAGAGATCTTCAACTTGCTTTTCCAATTTATTTTTGGCAGCTTGGAGAGCACCAGTTTCTCTTGCAGCCTGTGATGGAGAGTAAGGGCTCATAAGGTGAAAAATAGATTTCAACAAAGTATTGCTAGAGTAGCATCATCTTTAGGGGAACGGAAGCTAATTCGCATATGAAAAGGCATAATGATAAATTCTAATCTAGAATAACCTATGTTGCCTTTAGGTTGCAAGTCTGAAAGGCTTATAGTGAACGTTTAAATTCTAATCTAAAATATTCCCTCCATTCAGAAAAATATCATCACACACTCATTAAAATAGTTATCAATTCAACGAAAAATATTACTGAAGTCTTTCTAAACTTTGCAAACCTCATAGTGAGCCAATGAAGGCAGAGAGTTGGCATGAAAAGTCTCAATAAATGCATTTTTCAGTAACAAAACTCATAACTCACCAATAATTAATGGACTACAAAACATTGAATGATAGATTTTCCTAGAACAAGAATAATAGGTAAAAATGACACATTTCCCTGGAATAAGAATAACAGGCAAAAATGAGATCATTTTTTTCTGAGGGAATAATAATTTTACAATTGCATCTGCTACATTAGGGTCTAAAGGACACAAAATAATGAAACAAGATTAAACTCCAAATTTAATCAAAACTTTGGACTTTGTAGTCATTGCTAGGCAAAATCATGAATTATATATATGTGTGTATGTGTGTGTGTGTGTGTGTGAAACCGCAAAAAATCATTAAAATTAAAAAGTGCAAGAGAATGTAGGTAACTGTAACGAGTTACAAATTAAGGAGAGAAACAAAACTCACCAACTTGAGGCTTCGTAATTCTTTGCGAGCAACTCTCACTCTCCACGCACACTGGGTGGCAATAGCTGCTTTCTTTAATTTTTTGTAACGCGTGCAGCTCAAGTATTTGCGACAATGACTCTGGAACCAAGAAATTAGCATCATTTGACAGAAAGCTTGCTGACAGAAATCAATATGGAGGAAAATCCTAAAATACTAGAATCATGCATTTAAATCATGAATAAAGAAGAGCATTCCAACTAAATAATTTGGCTTAATGTTTACACAGGTAATGGAGGAATTACAACCTGAATCACAGTTGCTGCTCTAGTCTGTCTTCTGAATCGAAGCTCATTACGAGCCACCATTCCCCGCATAGCAGTTTGAAGCCAAATGGCAGAGTTCAACAATTCCCTGTATGCTTTTTGAGCAACATGCCTGCGTATGGCTGTTTGAATCCTCAGGGATGAAGCTTCTCTCCTCAAGCCCTCATACATGGTACGAGCAAACACTCCTGAATACAAAACAAGGAAATAACGTTAGCAAAGGAATTGAGAGTTGAAGAGATTCTGACGTCAAGAAAAGGAGAAATCCATGGGATAAACATAGTAATGTACCTCTGCAAAGGGCTTGAATCTGAATTGTGGAATGGCGCAAAGCAATGAAGCTTCTTCGTGCCAGATAAGAACGGATTTTTCTCTGGATGATGCTAGCTGATCGTCCTAGGACCTCAATCCTGCGAGCATCTAGCTCAGCCATCTGACCAGCTCTTAGAAAGACCTTTGTTTTACCAATCTGCATTGTTGGACCAATAAAGTAAGTTTGTCATGGAAGACCAAGGGATCAAAGTATGTTTAATATCACACCAAATAAGAAAACCATGAGATAAGTAACGTCTAACTTGGAAGGCAGTCAAGAAATATTGTTGAAGCTAGCACAAGAATAAACATTTACTGGCTGCTCAGACAAGCAGAATGATAATGACAAATTGTTCCACCTCATAAGCTTCAAACTTTAATGACTAAGACACACTATCCAAACCAGACTGGCAAGTGTCAATTTCAGGCTATCAATTTAACAGTGAATATCAGATGCTCTCCTTGTATTAGATGGAAGTATTTGCTACCCAAAACAAGGCTTATGTTCATTAGGTGAATTTCTTGATGTCAGAAAACAACATCAACTACTCTGATGTCAAGTTAGAGAACCAATAACAAAATCCCCCTGGAAAAGAAAGAACCAACACAAAACAAGATGCAAATTTTACTATCTACAAACAGAAGAAGATTTCCTTCTTTGAACACAAGCTCACATCAAGGAGCATAGAAGATATAAGCATATTCTAGTGAACATAAAAGCTTATAAAAGAGTAAAATCACTGTCAAATCCCTGCTTCAAAGTAGACCACCAATTCCTCGTATGTTTGTGTGAATGTTATGAATTTCTTTTGCAAATACAGTTGGCAATTTATATCAGACAAACATCCAACTATTCAATTTTGTTTTTAAGATTGGAGAGGACCCCTAACTGACAGCTAGAACAATAAAGTAAATAATAAAGGGATAAGCAACTACTCAATCCCAATAAGAAGCTAGTTGCTCAACTAAGGATTCCAAAAATCCCCAAATCGGAAATGGTATTATAGCATAAAAACAGGTAACGAAACAGAGAAAACAGGCATATTAAGCTGATTGCCTATCAAACAATCAGCGCCATGAACTACTCATGCCAGTGAATCGAAATACAACACCCTAAGAAACTCAGATATTTCAAACAAATACAGGGATCTCTACGCTAAGAGAAGAAAGACTAGCTCAAAAGATCATCATAATCAACTAGTTAAGTCGAGCATCAAGATAGGGAACACAGAATATGTCCCACAAGTTGGAACATTGAAGAAGAAAAAAATAGGAGCATAGAGGTCATGATAAGAATTACCTGGTAACCCTGCAGTCCAACCTTATCCAGTAGTTTCTTGCAGGCAACGACTTCATCCGAACTAACATTAAGAAAGAAATTAGAGCTGAAATATTCTGTCAGAATGGTAATAGAAAATACAAACAGTTACCTTTCTACAACAGCATCAGGTGCAAGAATGCTAAATCTATCTAGAAATTCATAAAACTGCTTTCGAGTAGGATATCCAGCACAACTTATCCTGATTGCCTCCATAACTCCCTTGGAACAAAAAAAAAATGGAAGTATTTAGGTCATGAAAAAATCTCTGGATGATTTTTAATGCAAGAAAACCATCTCTAGATCAGAAAATATTTACTCACCCCACATCTCAGCTGCTGTAAAACATTTTTGTTTTCAAAAATAGCTGGTTTAAGGACATTATTTGGCTTCACACACCGAATATAATGAGGCTCAGTGGAACTCAATGTTTCAAGCAATGATTGCAATTGTAGCTGCATAAAGTAGAATAAAAAATACACATCATTTTAGAAAGAGACAGTAGGTGGATAAATATAGGATAAGAACAAATAACACAAACAATTATACCTTGAAACTAGCACCTATTGAAGAAAATTTTGATGACTTTGAAGATTCCTCAGGTGACTGTGGAAACAAGCTGGACACAAAGGAGCATTTGGATGCATTCAGAAGAGATTGGTGTTCAGCAACAACATAATCTTTATTTTTCTCCAAGAACTGATCCGTTTGGTAGGTAACCTGGGAAGAATAGGTTCAATATTGATCAATTTGTACAAATACAATAACTATAACTCTCTCAACTGATATCTTCGAAAATCTGTCATTATAACTCCATAACTTACATCGCCAGCATAGTGACAAATCGTGAAATCAGTACGCGACAATTTTGGCTTGGTGAAACGCTTGTGCTTTTGAAATGTCTGATACAATTTTTGGGAAAATGTTTCATGTGTAGATCTCGGAAACATACTGCGACAGATACAAAGATCAGAGAAATAAAATGTTATCTTGACATAAATCCATACTATAAAGCATTATCCCTTGCTTACCAAGCTTCATCCAGAAGAGAAATGATTCCCCCAGGTTTCTGAAAATAAGATGGATAGGTAAGAAAGTGACCACATAAGTAAAGTCACAAATGCCAAAAAATCCAAAAAAATCATTTTTGGATGCTTAGAATTCAAGAACACCCAATTGATAGCATTGTCAATCAACGAGGATGATTAACTAACTGGAACAACATAATAAGAGCCATAAGATAGATGATCGAGTGAATGAATCTCGGAGTTGTTATACACTTTAAACAATCAAGGGCCTAAAAAGATGCTACTGCTCTCTGATTGCTTCTCTATCCTACTATGCTCCATGAGTCCAGGCATAAAGTGTGCTGCTGCAATGCAGACAGCAGTTTTTAATGGGCTGCCTAAAAATATATATGATGTATGATCATCAAGCAAATGCTTCTGAAGTTGTAGATAGAAGCATTAGATATTCGACAATTTGAAAGTCTAAAGTTCATATTCCTGTGTGAACAACTCCTGGAATTCTTAATAAACCAGTTCAGGTATAAATGTGCTGCAAATAATAGTATGCTGCTGAAAGGATTCGGGATCCTTGGGGAAAAAGATTCCAGAGAAGATTGTGAATTTTAGAGATAAGAAAATGCTTGAAGTTGGACTTTTGCACCTAAGAAATGCATCATGAGCATATAGTCATGGACTAATAAAACTTGGCATATATGTTCCCTTATCAATGCAACAATATCAGATAATCCCCAAACCAAGAAGATTATGAGACACCCAATGACAAATTGACAATTTAGAAATCAACATTACTTTGAATAGAAGCACATCCTGGAACTAAAGGAGAAAAAAACAAAAGAAAGACAGATGGATAAATAGTTTCAGTATATTTGAGAAAATACAAACCTTTTCTATTAGATCTAGAATATCTTGATTATCAACAAACTCAATGTAGCTCCAATCAATCTCCTCTTTCTCATACTCTTCTTGCTCCATTTTGAAGACATGCTGCACCATGGAATATTTCCATCAAAAGAAAATTAAAAGGATAATATAATCAATGCCAGAACAGAAGCTTTTTGATAAAAGCAACCTGATTGAAATGCTGCTGAAGTTTCTCATTTGTTAAATTAATGCAGAACTGTTCAAAGCTGCAAGCACATGAAATAAAGAAATTACATCAAAAAAAGTGCATAAATATTAGAATCGCATATCCATAATCACTACTAGTTACAAGATAGCACTATAAGATCAAAAAATTCTGGCCATTCGACTTGAAGTGTTGGAAAAAAGTGCATTCCAACAGGTCTATTACTTGTGCCAGACTCTGGAATAATGCAAGATGCAACTATATTATCGTGATGGCCTTAGCTTATAGATTTCCTTTCTAATAAGAAAGGATACTACACTTGATCTTAGCCAAAAGACCGAGAAAGGTATACATTTCCTTTCTAATACTGAAAGATTCTCAAACAATGAGAGATATAGCTCGATGAAATATCATCCCAGCTTGTCATTATCCATTTCTAATGATTTTTCTTTTGAACTGGTAAATAATCTCAGGTAACATGGTTACAAAAAGATGTTGACCATACAATGGGTCTAATGAAAGATTTTCAAAACATATGTATCCTGCAGAAATGGAAACCACAAGCTCAGTCTATCCCAGTTGTGATCTGCTCAATAAAATAAAAGGTATACAGAATATTCACCTATTTGTCTTGAAACTCTCAAATCCGTATATATCCAGAACGCCAATAATTTGCTTAGAGTCTGGATCTTGGCCAATTGAACGGTTGATTTTGTTAACAATCCTACAAAAAGAAGGCAAATTTAACATGGAAGGAAAACAAAGTAGAAAAGGATAAAAATGTCCCTATTAAACCGACTATCTAGACACAATGGCGAAAATAGCAAAGCATGCCATGTAAAAAAGTAGAATAATACCAGTCAAACAGCCTAGAGTAAACAATCTTGGCCAAGGCATCTCTACTAAGAGCTGCAGACTCCGGATCTAAACATTTTGTGATTGTCTCATCTCGAGTAACAATTTCACGCTTACAAAGAGAATCTTCTAATGCCTTTGGATCACACCTGAAGACAAATTTAAAATCAAGAAATGGCATATTTTTATACAAATGTTAAGCAAATTATCTTCACATTGTCAGCATTTATGAATGAACAGATAGTTAATCTCACATAAAAAGCTCAGCAGCAGTCCTCAAATGGAAAAAAGACTTCTCGTCTTTAGGTTTCGATGAATCTGCTTCCTCCCCCTTTACAAATTCTATATTGCCTAAATGAAGAACTGCAGCCACAACTCTAAAAATTGCATCCTGGGATCAGAAAGTAGGGATAAGAAAACATGACCTAGGTTACGATGCCCAAAAGAGATCAAATGTAAGTTGCTAAAACACAAAAGGCACCTGCTCTTCTAAACTAATTCCAACAACATCCATGGCCCTCCGTGTTGCAAGGTATTCCTTACCCTCATCAAGCCCTTCCAAATCAAAACAATTTGATTGATTCAGATAATGAAATGTCCGCGGATTTCCCAGTTTATACATCTGAACAACCTGAAACATAATAAATTCATTCAAAAAAATATTAATATAAGAATGTTATAATACTTGGTTTTATTGTGAGCTAAACAAATTAAACTCTTGTGATGATACAAAACGTTAGGATCCTTTTGATGAGATCGCCACCCCTTTAGAGATTATGTAGGAATATAGCCAATATGATGTCAACGAAGAAAGGGTTGCACCACTGATTATGTATTTTTAGTTTGTCAAACAGGTCAAGAAGTAAAAAATCCATCAATTTACCTCAGGTGGAGCAGCACAAAGCATGTAGAAACAATGATAATTCCTTTCAGGATCAGACACTTGACAAACTCGTGATCTTTCCAGCAAATATGTTCGGACAGCAGCTCCAGATATCTTTCCCCATTGGTCAAATTGAATTTCCACAAACTTACCAAAACGACTGCAGATGGTAACCACAGAAAGGTCAAAAGTGTGTCATGGTATTAAATCTATGAATACTAAGTACATTTTCTACCTGGAGTTGTTATTCCTGACAGTCTTGGCATTGCCAAAAGCCTCTAAAACTGGGTTAGACTGTAAAATAAAGGGATTAAAGCATGTTATAATTATTAAAAAAAATGCACACACAACATAGAGCGAGACTAGAGAGAAATTATGTTGGAAGTAGATCATTCAGGATCAAAAGTAGGTTTGGCTGAGTTCAATCACCTCAAGAACTTGCTGCTCAACAGTTCTTCCCTCAGCTTGAGCTCTACCCCCCATATATGCAAGATACCGCATGAGCAATTTTGTGCTCTCTGTTTTACCTGCACCACTTTCTCCACTCACCAAAATTGACTGACTGATGCCCTCGTGCATCATAAGTCTGCATCAAGGAAAGAAGGGATAAAGTTATACAATGATTCTCTTCAAAAGTTCAGAGAGTTTCTAAACTAAGCTGGTACAGAAAAGATCTGACAAAATACCGATATGAAGCATCTGCAATGGCAAAGGGGTGAGGACTTAGCTCACCAAGGCCTACCCCTTTATATTGCTCCATCATATGGATGTCATACAGGTGAGGTAATCTTCTGAAAGGGTTAACAGCAATCAATATGTTTCCTGTATATGTCTGAAGAAAATAAAATTAAAAAATCAAGGTCAGGCAATCCCATGTCTGTCAACAATTCCAAGTAACAAGTTTTGATACATGCCCTACGAGATACTCACGTATATCTCATTTATATCATATCTAGATTTTAAGTTCTGTAACACCCCTGGCTCATGTAAATATGCCAGTTTGGTCATATCGTCCACCCCACATTGTGGGGCTTCAGGATCTTTAGGGTATGTCCTTGATGCCTGAACAACAACCTGCATTTTGGAAAAAGGAGAATCAAAGTAAATCTAGAAGTATCATGGCTGTCAAAAACAGAAGAAATCTAGAGACAAATAACTCATTCTGTTTTCATAACAGGACATCTTTCAGATGACAAAATTACCAAGGGATAACCACAGCTTGAGATGATCAACCCAAATGACTTCTTAAAAGAAGGTAAATGGGCATCAAGTCAGAATAGCTCAGGCCTATGTGGCTTGCAAAAGAATAAACTCACCGTTTTTCCTGTTGTACAAAGCACCTTTATCTGTTCACCATTAACCTCCACAACTTCTCCATCTAACCAAGCATCATCGGGATCCTCAACCCAAACAAGGGAACCGACTGCCTGGTGAGCTGACACAGCCTGCAACAACAACAACAACAACAAAAAGTGCTCAAAGAAATCAGCATCGCAATCAGATATCAGACAAGACCATGGGAAGACACGGCACCAGATACAGGGAACATAAAGACGCAACAAGGACTTAGTCCTAAACACCCCTAACGTCACTTTAGGATGTGAGCCTTACTCACTACAAGGCTAACTTAGGAATCTACTAGTTAGGCCTATGGTCCAAACTCAGCTTGTAAATATTTTCTTCCCGTTTTAATATATTTACCTTTAAAATCAAAAAAAAAAAAAGACGCAACAACATTAGATAAAATCTATCACCAAGGCCATAAGCAATGTTCAGGTAGCAAATGCTGGTGCTTAATAAAAACAGTGTCAAGAATACATGTAAGACAAGTCCTAACCGGCATAGGTCATCAAACCTCTTTCTTTAATCTCCCTCTAAAGTCGTATACTAAACTAGTATTGCATGTTTCCTACTTCTTTACCTTCCACTAATACAATCAATTAGATTTGATACTCAATTCAGTGTACTCATGCTCCAATAGAAGCTGTCATCCTACGATTTCAAGTGCCATCACAGGACTGGTGGAGGAAAAATAAAACTACAGCAAATGCAAAATTCCAACACTGTACTATATGTAAAAGGTTCTCCGCACAACTACACTAGATAGTAGGGGAACCAGAGGTTAAGCCCACCAGCACCTTATAAACCCCAGAAACAATCAACTTCCTTGCAATGAGAGCAGTTTCCATAGAGGATTAGTAAACTGACTTGTAAGGCTGGATTTCCTAAGCATCAAAAAATTCAATAGGGCCAAAACATTATATACAAATTGCAACTGATCTAAGCACCTGAAAGTTTGAAAGGAGGAGTGTTTTCGAACCATTAACAGATTAAAAAATTTTAAAAACCCTAAGATGAAAATGCGACTGCAAATATACAGAAAAACCCCGCCATATATGAAAGTAAATTAATAAGCAAATAAAAACAAAACCAAGCAAAGCTCTACAGCTACATTTCCATCGGGGTAACACTGAGACATGCTCTAGCTTCTGTTCGCTCAGATCAAATACAGATCAGTACAAACGAAGCCCCAAAGCAGTAGCAAAAGACCAAATCGGATCAGAGAACAATCTTAGAACACCAAAATTTCTCCAAAATAAGCACGAATACACCAAAGATCGATACCATTTCCGGCTTATTTGGATCGAAATCCTCCGCCGGCAGCCGATCTGCTTCGCCAAGCAAAAGTTCAACGCCAATTCAACTCAAATCCACAGACCGCACGACTATGGAAACTAATTCTCCGAAGCAAATCTTGCAGCTCCACCAAATCCCTTCCTCTCCCAACCTCTGCACCCCGAATCTGACCAAAGGCAAGATGACTTCTTCAACTCCACAGTTCTCCCCCAACTACAAACTCCTCCCAAATCCACACAGCCTTTCCCCCGACTAATTCGCAGCTGGATGAGGAAATGAGCCTCGCTTTACTTGCTCTTGACTCCCTTGATGGTTGCTTGCGGCTTCGGTTCAAATATGGAGGAAGAAGAGCAAAACCAGAAAACACGGGGAGGAGGAAGAGAGGGAGAGAGAAACTGAACCCCTTGCGAAGCAATGTGTGAATGTGTTTTGGTTTTTCTAATATTTTTCTCTTAATTAATTAATTATGCTGTTAATTTTCTGATTTTACTGCCTCGCTTTGTGTATTTTTTTTGCCCCCAAATGTCGGTTCGGTCTTTGGATTTAATTAATCTTAATCTAATTAATCTAATTGAAGTTTATAATTAAGCGACCAGGTTAAGCATCGGCGTGTGAAATACCGAGAATGCCACTGGGAAAGCAAGGGATTTGCAGCGAACAGGTTGGACGTGCGTCACGTACCGTTGTCCTAGTCACATTTTGATTTGTATATAGATTTAGTCCGTGACGGTGTTAATAAACTCTTTACGTCTAAACCACACGTCGTTTTAATCGACGGTGACAAGAACTGAAAAGGGGTAATTTGGAGTTTTACCGTGATTGCCGGTCTAATATGGTAGTGTATTGGATATTGGATATGATGAAACTTTTAGTTTAGTGGGTAGTTATCATTTTATGAAATACTAATTCCTTTTAGGTAAAGTTCCGAATCAAACTAATACTACGGAGTATATTGATTTTCTATCTTATACTGTATCTTACTAAAAATATAGGCAACAAATTATATCGAAAAAGATTTTCTACTAAAACATAATAAATTTAATTAAAATAAAATAAAATATAAACTAATTAAAATTTGAAAGTTGGTTCTAAATTAGGGTTCTTATATGATATGATATGATATATGATAAACAACGATATTACATTTTCTAAATGAAAATATTAATTATTAATTATTTTATTTATAATGAAAAAGTATATAAACATAAACTAGCACATGTTATGCCATTTGACATATTTGGTGAGGAGAAATCTCATGTTTTTAAAAGAACAATAATTATACCGCTATTAATTAATTTAAAAATATAAATAATATTTTTTTATAACTTCGACTAGTTTATATATTAACCGATTATCAAACATACTGATCATTATCCATTTTGTTTAACTCTTTCTCCATAAGGGGAAAAAATACAAACCCCAAACTTTTATAGTTATTTTATATGTTGATTAAATTATATTCCATCCGTTCATCAAAATTAATATGTCATTATAATTTCATACATGATTTTTTAAAAATCAATAAATATACTAATTTATTCTTCTTTATGACATTTTCATGAAGTAAAATCTAAAATACTTATAATAATATTTTTTTAACAAAATTAATAGCTTAAAATGACATTTTTGTCGAAGTAGGATTTTATGTGTTGGCAATAAATCCATCATCCATCATAATAGAATATCATTATCATAATTTTCATTATTTGTATTGATCACCTATGTCAAGTTGACATAATATTCCCACTAATCATGAAATTTCATTTTGACCACAAGCAAAGTGATACGGTCGTAGTAGTATTTACATAGAAATATAAAAGTGTTGTTTTCATTGGGTAAATAGCATTGAAAGTAATGAGGCTCTGACTACACTTGGTAAGTGTCATGAATTCTGCATACTTTAGTTTAGAAACATATCATCAACTTTAAGTATTTGGGTTTGGGTGTAGTGTAACTATGTTTAATGGTACATGCTTTTTTGGATAACACTTTCTTTATAGACAAAATTGGTTCTTACTAACTCCGATCCAAAATATATGTTGTTTGATTTTTCAACTCGTATTTTAAGAAGGTAAAAACTATATAAAATATCAACTTTTTAAAAATTATTTTTTTACAACTTAATATTTGTTGGTAATAAGTATTAAATCGTAAAAATAAAAAAGTTAATATATTATATAGTTTTTTCCTCATTAAAATGCGTGTTAAAAAGTCAAACGATATATATTTTGAATCGGAGAGAGTATTATTTTTCATTTTCACCTTTTTCTCTGATATTTATTTCTCAACATCTTATTCAAAATTTGAATGGAATAATGTGTGTTATTTAAAGTAATTATCCAAAAATGCTTGATTTTTAATTCCGCTCACCCTTTTTATTTATTTTAAAAACGAAAGAAATAACGTCTTAAAAGATTCTCTAAATCTATACAATCCTAAACAATACTAAAGTAGAAGCTATTTAGGACACGTGTCGCGCTCTCCTTTCATTTTTTCCCGCCTTTTTTTAACTCTTAATAATAGTGTGCCACGTGTCAAATTTTTTCCAACTATTTTTCCTTTATTTCTTTTCATAATTAAATTATTATATTTTGTTGTTTATTGCCGTATATTTGAATGCCTTGTATGATTATATGTATATATTTACCTATTTATGGTAAATAATTATTCTACTCATTATAATATATTTACGACACATATTTATATTCTTTACTTTATAATATATTTATGACACATATTAATATTCTTCACTATTTATGGTAAATAATTATTCTACTCATTATATTCTTTACGGCACATTTTTTCCAACTCATTATAATATATTTACCAGCATTTTACTATTTTTCTCTTTAAATTATCTTTTCACATATTTATATTCTTTACTTTACATTCTATATGTCTACAAAATTGTGATACTTTCATGTTCATTTGTTTAGTGCTGGTGTAATTACATATAACATATTGTAAAACTACATATCTAACTAGACTCCATTGACCAGATTTGCAGCTAAGTGATGGTCAATTCAAGGATTATGCACTGGCGGAGATTGAAAAGTTGTTGCAGCGCAATGGAAATAGTCGATCTTAGACGTTATCCTGACATGGCTTTACCTGATGAAATTTCCATCTTAGAAGGGAATAACAAACTAATCCAGGAGGAACTTCGTTATAACAGATCGTTGCAACATGATGAGCTTATTAGGCTCATCTCAAGTTTCACGGAAGAACAAAGATATGTTTATAACAAAATTATGCATGCAGTTGATAGCGGTGCAGGAGGTGTATTCTTTGTTTATGGATATGGGGGCACTGGAAAAACGTTCATATGGAGATCGCTAGGTGCTGCACTACGTTCTAAAGGTGACATTGTTCTTGCAGTTGCTTCGAGCGGAATCGCTTCACTTTTACTACCCGGTGGCAGGACAGCGCATTCTCCATTTGCAATACCAATGACAATAATTATCGATGAGACTTCAACATGTGCAATAAAACAATGTGATTGTTAAGATAATTATATATTGCTATTTTTCTTACTTAGATACCGTAATCCAATAACCAATGAATGTATAAATTTACTTATATTATTTTGTTTGGGTGCATTTACTTATATTATTAATTAAGTGTTTCTGCTACCAGATTATCATTGAATTTTTTTTCATCAAACATGTATCGTTACACAACTTTCTATATCCATGTGTTTATGTTTCATTCTTGTGCTCATTTCTATATTACTAACATTTTTTCTACCCATTGTATCTTTTTGATATTATCCTATCATGTTAATAATAGGACATACTAACAAATGTCTTTCTCTCTTTACAGGTAGTTAATTGGCTGAGCTTATTGCACAAGCGAAGCTTATAATTTGGGATGAAGCACCAATGGTTAGTAAATATTGCTTTGAATCACTTGATAACACCTTCCGAGATATTCACATATTCCATAACGGTCAAAGTCTGGGCCAACCATTTGGGGAAAAGGTAGTTGTATTTGGTGGTGATTTCCGCCAAATTTTGCCAGTCATTACTGGAGGGAGCAGAGAAGATATTGTCTCTTCATCCATAAATTCTTCTTATTTGTGGAATTCTTGCAAAGTCTTGAAATTGACCAAAAACATGAGACTTCATCATGGTAGTTCATCTATTGCTCAGGAGCAACTTAGGACCTGTTGTGAGCTGAATCTGCCATGTTTTACAGTAACTTTTATATCGTTTTCTGCATAAATTTCATGCATTTGGGCTAGGATAGTACAGAATCTATGTAGTTTATGTTTATTTGCCAAATTATGGAATCTACACCAGTTTCTGTTTAATTTAGCAGAATTCGAGGCAAATTACAACAGTTCTGAGAAAGCCAACTCGATCTCGACAAACATGTCCGAGCACAGACCTTGTCGACTGAAGCACTGATCGAGAAGCTGAAGACGAAGCAACCCGACTCCGGAGCCTTACTCGATCTCGAGTATAGCTTGTCGAGATCGACAACGCCTAGACACCATATCCAGAGTCGATGAAGCTTTGCCCAGTCGAGAAGCCGAAGACGGAGACGCCGAGCAAAACCCTAGTCGATCTCGAGGAGCTTTGTCGAGATCGAGGACCCCATGGCGCGCCAATCCGAGTCTGTGACGAGCACCCTCTACTCGACTACACCAGGCCAGCCCTCATCGATGCACACCCAACTCAATCTCGAGGAGGTTTAGTCGAGATCGAGGACCAAGGAGCCAAGATCCGAGCCATGTCGAGCAGAGCCACCCGAGAAGCCCAGCCAGCAATGTCGACGACCACCGTACTCGATCTCGAGGAGCCCTAGTCGAGATCGAGGAGCGCCGTGTCCGAAGCCGCGTTACGCGCTTTGGCTGTCCGTATCGAGCTGGGAATCCTTGGGGCCGAAGGAAGCCAAGTCTATCCGAGATCCATCAAGTTCTATTTATGGAAGACAAGATCTATCAACAAGAAGATATTTATCTATTTTAGATTTATCTTTCCCTTTAGAGATTTAATTCCTAAAGTGCATTTATTTATCTTTTAAGCTTTTTAGATATAGATAGATATCTTCTATCCTTGATTAGCAATGATTAGAAGGCTATAAATAAAGCCTTAGGGGCTGGTCTTTCATTCATTCAATTCAATTTCAGAGACACAGTTACACATATAGGTTTTAGGAGTTCAAAGGTTTTAGGGTTTTGGCATTCAGCGAAAGTTGGATTGCCGGGATTGTAAAGGCTTTGACTTTAGTTTAATGCAAGTTTCTTTTTATACATCAATGTCTGCTATTGCGATGAAGAGCGAGTAGTCCACCCACTTCTGGGGCTGGGGTGAGCCCGACGGTGGCCATGTGAGGTGATGCGGTAAAGGTACAATCTTGTTATGCGATTCATCTTCTATCCCTATGAGCATGATTCTTTTGCGAGAGTTGAAGGTGATCCTTGTTTGTATTATTGAAGCGAAAATGATCTTAATGCAACTTGGATTAATTATGTGAAAAGGGTTAGTAACAATTAGGGTTTATGCGAAAGCCTCTATATGCCTATTTGTTAGTAACGAAAGTTATTTTGATGGAAAGCATGATCTTTTATGGCTTTATGTGTTACTTTGCATGGTTATCGTTGGGGTGTTGATACCCTGGCTTTGGAAGTTCTTTCATATATTGATTTATTTCTGTCGAATTCTGAAAATATGTGTTCGAGTTGCAAGTTTACAGTTTCTGTTTCTTTGTCGATCTAGAGTAGTGTCTTGTCGATCTCGAGTTACCCCTTGTCGAGATCGAGTAGGGTCTTGTCTAGGTCGAGTTGAGTTTCTGCTTTCTGTCGTCGATTCTGAAGTTTCTGTCTTCGCTGTTGTTAGTCGATCTCGAGTACTGTCTTTGTCGAGATCGAGTTAGTTGCTGTCCTTGCTTTATTTCTTGCTTTCGTTTGCTATTTGTTTCTTTGTTTCTTTGTTTCTTTGTTTCTGTCTTCTGTTTGCTTTTCTGTGAGATTTACAGCTGCCTAGGATCCGCTGACACGCTTCCTCGTGGATCGATCCTGACTTTCTCTTACTACATTGGAGGGAGTCTTGTAATTATTTGTGTGGGCCTAAATCTGGTTT
Organism: Persicaria maculosa; assembly: GCA_963922045.1. Taxonomy (NCBI): domain Eukaryota; kingdom Viridiplantae; phylum Streptophyta; class Magnoliopsida; order Caryophyllales; family Polygonaceae; genus Persicaria; species Persicaria maculosa. The sequence goes on from OY998255.1 coordinate 68,212,023, forward strand.
GATCTATTTCATTATATTTCATACTTGATTTCCCCCCTACAACAGGACCTTTGCAGAATGGATATTGAGCATTGGAGATGGTACCGCAGGTATTCCTAATAACGGACAAGTATCAATTGAAATTCCACCTGATCTACTTATATCAAATGTCACTGATCCTATTATATCGATTGTGGAATATCTACTTACCCTTCACTCATGCTGAATTTTTCAAGTGATGAATACTTCCAAGAACGTGCTATTCTTGTCCCCACTCATGATATTGTTGACCAGGTGAATGACTATTTGTTATCTATCATGCTGGGTGATCAAAAGGAGTATCTTAGCTCAGATTCTATTTGCAAATCTATTGCAAGTCTACGTGACGATGATTATCCCCCCGATTACTTGAATAGTATCAAATGTTCTAGTCTCCCAAATAACAGTTTGAAGCTTAAGGTCGGTGTTCCCATCATGTTGCTTAGAAATATTGATCAGTCGGCTGGTTTGTGTAATGGTACTAGGCTTATAACCACTCGGACCGGAAAGCACATTATTCAGGCAAAGATCATTTCAGGTAGCAATATTGGTCGATTGATTTTTATTCCTCGCATGGTACTTACTCCTTCAAACACTCATTTGCCTTTCAAGCTTAGAAGAAGGCAATTTCCGATTCTTGTGTGCTTTGCCATGACAATCAACAAGAGCCAAGGGCAATCACTTTCGTATGTCGGATTATATCTTCCACGCCCTGTTTTTACACATGGTCAACTCTATGTTGCAATATCTAGAGTGACATCAAGAAAGGGGTTGAAGATTTTAATTTGTGACAAAGATGGGCAATCCATGAACACACTAGCTAATGTTTGTCTACAAAGAAGTTTTTCATAATTTACACTAAGCTGGTAGTTCTTTTCTTCCTTTATCCTCATCTTTCTCTATTATTAATTGTTATTTGTTTGTTTTATCTAATCTGTTAATTGTTGTTGTTTTTTTAGCAGGGTTTTTCATTGTTGGATTTTTTCATGAGTGGACTCATATCATTGCATTTAAGACTCATTCTACAAGTTTAATTATTTTACAGTTTTTTTTATTATGAATTTTACATAACAATGTAACTTTATGACTTTATTTATTTTTCCTTTTAGTCCATTGTAATATTAACGGTTGATTTTGTTTATATCTTATGGTTCCACATTTTATTTTACTGAATTGTTAATTCCAATCTTTTAACATATCCCGTGCATTGCACGGGTTATGAACTAGTAATAAAACCAGAAACAGAGCAATCTTAGGTGGCTTCACGAGAGGGCTCGAATCCACGTGTCACAACCTGGTGCATGCCACATCATTTTTCACTTCCTACCTTGTATTGTATACATGGACCAATAAGAAATACCCATGTGGATAGTTAGTTATACCATGTCAGCCCACTTCCCACCCTACTAACTCCATTAAACACCCCATAACACCACTATCAAGCTATTTATTTAATTAATACAAAATAAAATGAATGATATAGCTAATTAGGAATAAAACCATATGATATACTTTTTTTCTATAATTTATTTCCAAAATGTATAATATTATATATAAAAAATATTTTTTTAAAAAATATTTAGAATTTGATTAAAAGCCTCATATATTTAGAATTTTATTATTAACCTTCTTATATATATATTTATAATCAATAGAATTTATGATTAACCCTACTATATTTTTAAAAAAATATACCTTTACTTTTAGTTTGAATGCATTAGTTCCTAGAATTTATGCATAGTACAACCCTATGATTTTTCTTCATTTTTTTGTTTTAAATGTATGTTCATAAGCACATATATAAAAATCTATAATAAGTTATCATTTTACATTGAGTTAGTACTTCTCTTTATTATTATTTAGAAATTATTCAAGTAAGGAATTATAAATAAATTTTCCAACAAGCCATTATTTTTGTTTGTATTATTCTATCATTTCCATACATTATCAAATTCTTTTATGCATTTTTTAACATATTATTGCCAAACTTCAAAAATACTTATACTAAAATTTTAGAATGTAACTCAAAATTTTTAACAAATACCCGTGTCTATACTCACACTAGTTTTAAATATTAATTCATACTAAGATCTAATTCGATTTTAATAAATTTTTATGATTCCATTTTTAGTGACAGTTCATAATTATTTTGTCTAATGATAGACGCCCGGAGCTGGCAAGTGGACCTTGTCATTGCAAATATAGAAAAGAAGGTTAGCTTATGAGTAACGACGGCTTGTTGTGGTCAAATTAAGAAAAAGGACTCACTTACTTAGACAGGAAATTCTCAACAACAACAATTTAAATATTTTTATAAAAATATAATATCTCGAAAAAAATGTTAAAGATCAATACAATGTAAAATATCTTCAACCACATGATAAATTCACATGTTCCCAGGATCAATTCATAGCTAGTATGTGTTATTACCTTGCTACACAACTTTATTTTTAAACTAGTGTACATCTCGTCTCTTTCACGTGAATATATTAAGATAATATTTAAAAAATTCATTAATTATCTATATTATTTTTAATTAAAATATGACAATTAACATATACGGAGTATAATAAATCTGAACCATTAACCAGTGCAAGAACTGAATTAATAACAATCGATAAGTCTATTAATATTTTTTTAAATGAAAAACCACATTCTTTATTCAACTTCCAAATCAACAAAAGACAATGTCAAAGAGTCTATCTGGGAAATCAAATTTAGAAACAAAGACCAGTGGTGAATCAGGTCGTATTTGTGCAAGGTGATGTGTCGCCGCCCGGTTGCTATCCCGCTTGACCAAGCTCCACCGGCAGCACTGGAAAAGACGAGCAAGACTCCCCACCTTTTGTCCCAACCTACCAGCGACGCCACAGAAGGAAGGAGTACTTTGCACCAGTTGCACAGCTCGGGCACAATCCATCTCTGTTAAATGTTAGTTTAGTAATCCAAGGTTCAAGCAAGTTAGTTCTGTTTTAGTTTTGTTTTTGGGTTTAGTCGATATCGACTTAGCTGGTAGAAATCGAATGACAGCAAATGTTCAAATGGTAGTTGGTGTCGGTTATTTTGTAATGAATCACTTCCTAAGTTATGTGTTAGTGGGGAAGTGGATTGTAGAGTCAGTTTTAGTGCAGTTACTTAACTTTGTAATGGTTTTATAACGTGTGTGTGGAATTAATCTAAGGTGTGAGGCTTTTTGTCGAAATCTGTCAAGTGTGCAGTGTGTGTGTGTTATTTCTAGAGTTTTTGTCCTCGAATCTTTGTGTGGTCAGGTGTGTGATCCACAGGTCAAGTTCCAACAATTGGTATCAGAGCTAAGGGCAGTACTCTTGCTGGGTTTAAGTTTTGGGTTGAGTAAAGAGAGATCAAACACAGGGAAACACAAGTTGAGAGAGTTATTGTTCGAAAATGCAGAACAATGGGAGTGGTAATGTTGGCAATCCTCAGTTGCCTACGTCAAAGGAGTAAATTACCACTTTTGGAGCTTGAAGATGACAACTCTCTTCAAGTCTCAGGAAGTTTGGAACCTAGTGGATCAAGGATTTGAGGACACTGTTGTTGGTGAACCAGATCAGCAGTTAAAGAGAAGAGGAAGAAGGATTCCAAGGCCTTGTTCATGATACAATCAGCCTTGGATGATGAAGTGTTCCCAAGGATAGCAGCCTCTCAGATACCACACGAAGCTTGGGAAGTGTTGAAGCTAGAGTACATGGGTGATAGAAGGGTTATCACTGTGAAGCTTCAGTCTCTAAGAAGAGATTTTGAGACATTGGTGATGCAGGACAAGGAAACTGTGCAAGCCTACTTGCCAAGGGTCACAGGTATTGTAAACCATATGAGAAGTTATGATGAAGTGGTTAACAATGAGAAGATTGTGAGTAAAGTGTTGAGAAGCCTCACAAAGAAGTTCGACCATGTTGTAGCTGCTATAGAAGAGTCTAAGGACTTAGCAGTATACAGGTTTGAAGAGCTAACAAGCTCTCTTCATGCACATGAAGAAAGGTTGTGCAGGACCAGTGAGGTCAAGGAGGAAAAGCTGCTTCAAGTCAAGGATGACAGTTCAAAGAACAAAGGAGAAATTTCTTCAAGTAGAGGAGGTTACAGAGGTGGCCATAGAGGTAGAGGTGGTCACAGAGGCAGTTATAGAGGTCGTGGTGGTAGAGGTCAAGGAAGAGGATCTTCTGGTGGTCAAGGTAGTGAAGCTGGAATAGAGCAGTGGAAGGAGTCTTCCAGGGGTAACCACAGTGATTCAAGATCCTACAGGAGTAACATTAAGTGTTACTATTGCAAGAGATATGGGCATAAAGAGGCTCATTGCTGGGATAAGCAAGAGAATGAGAACAAAGGAGCAAACTTCTCAGAGAATGCAGACAATGAAGAGAAGTTGTTCATGGCCCTTACCACTACTGAAGAGAATGTGTCTGCTATTTGGTACTTGGATAGTGGTTTCTCAAACCACATGTCAAGCTCAAGGAAGATGTTCAAAGAGCTTGATGAAACTAAGAGGAGCAAGGTAAGACTTGGAGATGATAAAGTGTTGCAAGTTGAAGGGAAAGGTACAGTGACAATAGCCAGTGTACAAAGTGGAGAAAAGGCATTGTGTGATGTGCAGTTTGTGCCTAGGTTAGCTCACAATTTGCTAAGTGTTGGTCAGTTGCAGCAAAGTGGGTTTTCTTTGCTTTTTGATGATGATACCTATGTGATTAGAGAGAAGAAAACATATCACATTGTGGTGAGTGTATCCATGACTGCAAATAGGATGTTTCCTATTAACTTAGCTTCTGATGTGAGCAAGGCCATGGTAGCTAAAGGTGTAGAAGAGTCTGAGCTTTGGCATCAGAGGTATGGACACTTGAACATGCAAAGTTTGAAGATGTTAAGTGCTAAGGAAATGGTTCAGGGCTTGCATAAGATTGGTGAGTTAGAGTTTTGTGAAGGGTGTGTGTATGAGAAACAACTGAGAGAGTCATTTCCAAGTGGATCAGCTTGGAGAGCAACTCAGTGTCTTGAGTTGTTGCATGCAGACTTGTGTGGACCAATGCAAACATAATATGTAGGTGGGAGTAAGTATTTCTTGATTGTAACTGATGACTACAGCATGATGAGTTGGGTGTTTTTCCAAAAACACAAGTATGAGTCCTTTCTCAACTTCAAGAAGTTCAAGGTGATGATTGAGAATCAGTTAGAGAAAAAGATCAAAGCTCTAAGGACTGATAGATGAGGTGAATTCTTGTCAAATGAATTCAATGAATTCTGCTATGATAGTGGAATTAGAAGAGATCTTACAACTCCATATACTCCTGAGCATAATGGAGTAGCAGAGAGAAAGAATAGGACTGTTGTGGAGATGGCTAGAAGTATGATGAAGGCCAAGGAAGTTCCAAACAGGTTCTGGTGTGAAGCAGTAGCAACTGTAGTGTACTGTGTATTTGCTGAACATCTCTCCGACAAAAGCTGTGTTGAATAGAACTCCATATGAAGTTCTAAGGGGAAGAAAGTCAGGTGTTGATCATTTGAAGGTATTCGAGTGTGTGGCATATGCTTTGATCAATTTGAGACAAAAGCTAGATGATAAGGCAGAGAAATGTATGTTCATTGGGTATGCTTCATAGTCAAAGGCATACAAGTTGTTTAATCCTGCAAATGGAAGGGTGATCATTAGCAAGAATGTGGTGTTCAATGAGAATAGCAAATGGGAATGGAAGCAAAGTGAGAAAGAAGATGGGTTGCAAGAGCTTATCTCCCTTGACAGTATAGATGAGGAGACTGATCAAGGTGAGCCAAGTGACAATGATGGCTCAAATCCAAGCACACCATCAACACCATCAACTCCTACTGACCTTGCCAGTTCATCAAGCAGTCAGAGTGGCTCTCCTTCAAGTGTGTCAAGTGATTCTCCTCCCAGGAAAATCAGATCACTTGTTGATGTGTATGACATGAGTGTGAGAGTTGGATTTGCATTGATTGCAACTGATCCAGTGAGCTTTGAGGAAGCAAAGAGTGAAAGCAACTGGCAAGTGGCTATGAAGGAAGAGATGAAAGCCATCAGGAAAAATGAAACCTGGGAACTAGTGGAGTTGCCCGAAGGAAAGAATTTCATTGGTCTCAAATGGGTGTTCAGGACCAAGTACAATACAGATGAGAGTATTCAAAAGCACAAAGCAAGGCTTGTAGCTAAGGGATACTCACAGCAAGAGGGCATAGATTATGAAGAGACCTTTTCACCTGTAGCAAGGCTTGAGACTGTAAGGGTGGTGCTGGCATTGGCAGCTCAGTGGAAGCTACCTATTTTTCAGTTAGATGTCAAGTCTGCTTTTTTGAATGGTGAGCTACAAGAAAAGGTGTTTGTGGAACAACATCTGGGATTTGGAGAAAAGGGGGATGAGTTCAAGGTGTATAAGTTGAAGAAGGCATTGTATGGACTTAAACAAGCTCCAAGAGCTTGGTATAACAAGATAGATGATTTCTTTCTAAGAAATCAGTTTGCTAGAAGTGAAAATGAACCAACCCTTTAGGTCAAGAAGGGAAGTAAGGGTGAGTTCATTATTGTGTGTTTGTATGTAGATGATATTATCTACCCGAGCAACTCATAAGAAATGTTAGAGCAGTTCCAAAATGCCATGATGAAGAAATTTGAGATGACTGATCTGGGGTTACTTCAGTACTTTCTCGGGCTAGAGGTGAGACAAAGTGAGCAAGGTATTTTTCTGTGTCAAGAAAAATATGCTCGAGATCTCTTGAAGAAGTTTCAAATGGAGAAGTGTGAGATTGCTCATACTCCAATGAATATGAATGAGAAATTGCAGAGGATGGATGGCACTGAGAGAGCAGATGAGAAGTGCTATAGAAGTCTTGTAGGAGGTCTGAATTACCTCACTCACACAAGGCCTGATATAGCCTATTGTGTGAGTGTTGTATCTAGATACATGCATAAACCAACAAAGCAGCACATGGGAGCAGCAAAGAAGATAGTGAAGTATGTTGCATGGACCTTAAAGTTGGGAATTTGGTATGAAAGTGTGAAAGACTTCAAGTTGAAAGGTTACACAGACAGTGACTGAGCAGGTTGTATTGATGATAGAAAGAGCACATCTGGGTCTGTGTTTGGGTTTGGTTCAGGTGCCATCACATGGAGCTCTAAGAAACAAGAGACTATGGCTTTATCATCCTCAGAAGATGAGTATGTAGCAGCAGGTGCAGCTGCAAGACATGCATTATGGCTAGGAAAATTGATGTGTGATTTTGGAATTAAGCAAGGTGAAGCTGTGGAGATTTGGTGTGACAACAAGTCTGACATAGCTATGACCAAGAACCCATCCTTTCATGCCAGGACAAAGCACATAGATGTGCAACACCATTTCATTCAAGAGCTGGTGGCAAAGGAAAGAGTTATGTTGAAGTTTTGTGGCACAAATGAACAAAATGCTGATTTGTTCACCAAGGCTTTGTGTGGAGCAAAACATCAGTACTTTGTTGAAAATATTGGCATGAGGAACCTTGAATTAAGGGGAGGTGTTAAATGTTAGTTTAGTAATCCAAGGTTCAAGCAAGTTAGTTCTGTTTTTTGGTTTAGTCGATATCGACTTAGTTGGTCGAAATCGAATGACAGCAAATGTTCAAATGGTAGTTGGTGTCGGTTATTTTGTAATGAATCACTTCCTAGGTTATGTGTTAGCGGGGAAGTGGATTGTAGAGTCAGTTTTAGTGCAGTTACTTAACTTTGTAATGGTTTTAGAAGGTGTGTGTGGAATTAATCTAAGGTGTGAGGCTTTTGTCTGTCAAGTGTGCAGTGTGTGTGTTCTTCCTAGAGTTTTTGTCCTTGAATCTTTGTGTGGTCAGTTGTGTGATCCACGGGTCAAGTTCCAACAGTCTCAACAATGATGCGCGATACCCCTTTCTCTGTTGCTACTTGCACAGAGCTTCATAAGCATCTCACACTATCACGCCCACCCAGCAAACCTTAGTGGCTTCCGACGATGCATCACAATTGACCTTTACGAAGCCATCTTTAGGGAGGAGCCATCACGCGTAATCTCGGCTGTCGTCCAGCGTTTGTGGCTACAGTACGTTGCACACGTTCAAGCCTATCTCTTCTCTGTGCTATGTCAACTTGCCCATAACACTCTCGACAAAGGATGCCGCAAATGTAGCTACCCTCTGAAAGCACAAGTTATTCTTCGCCTGCCAAATTCCCGCAATTATGTAAGCCCAGGGACAAGCCGATTTATCATATAGATCGAACGACATTTATTATCGCTTTTACTATATAATTAATGATCACTTTTACTATATAGATTGGCATTTTATGGATCTTGTTAGATACACCACAAATGGTAGTTAAGGATTTGCACGTCGTTTTTGACGTGCAAATGTGGTGGGTGAGATAAAAGTGCACGTCGGCCTTTTTTAAAAAAAAACATGTATGCACGTCGTTAACGACGTGCATGCACTTCGTTAACGATGTGGAATAATGCACATCATTAACAGTGTGCATGCACATTGTTAACGATGTGCATGCACGTCATTAACGACGTGCATACATGTCTTATTTTAACGGTTCGGCTATATACACCCCAAATCATGCACGTCCTTAAGGACGTGCATGATTAAAAGGGGTTAATTTTTTTTTTAAATTTTAATTAGACACAAGGCTTGCACATCCTTAAGAACGTGCAAAATTAACCTTGTGATTTGTGGTGTATCTAGCAACACCCTATTTTAAAAAAAAATACGTGTGTGCACGTAGGCACGCTTTGGGGTCTATCCACCATGCACGTTAATTACGACGTGCATGCACGTTGTAATTAACGTGCGGATTTGCGGTGTATATATCCGAAGCGCATTTTATTTATCATATGGTTAATACTACTATAATATAATATAAAGTTATTTTTTTGTATTGAGATATGCCTATTTTTTCATAATTTTTTTAGGGATATTCTTATTAGATATTGCATTTATTAAATTTGAATTTTCAGGTACTATTTACATGAGCCTTCAAAAATTAAATATAAAAAATTAAATAAGATAAAAAAATAGACAAGAGATAAAAATTAATAAAAAAATATGATTTCCAACACGATGAATATTTGGATTTTTTTATTCTCTCATAAATCTTTAATATTTTAACATTTTTGCTAATATTAATACAATGAGATATTTTAATATCCTTTTCTTATATTCCATCTATTAATTAAAACTTGTCATTTATTATTCTAGCACATTTTTTAGAATGATAAAAACAATATAAAATATTAACTTTTTATAAATTCATACTTAATAGTAATAAGTACGAAATTATTAAAAAATAAAAAAGTAATATTTTATATTATTTTTAACAATTCAAAAAGTGTGTATGAATAGTAAAATGTCAAATTTTAATTAAAGAATAACGAAGGAGTATATATTTTTTAGGTATGCTATTGCTTCTATTCAATTTTATGAGATAAGATAAAATTAATACTTTTATTTAATTTAATCTAATCTAACTTAGTATAATTTTTTGCGCATGAAGATTTTATGAGAATATATAATTTTCCGGCACCAAAAAAACGGAGGATTATTCGAATTTTTCGGGGTAAAAAAAAGTCATCGTCGATACTCCCTTTCTTTACTTTTAAATCGTTTACTATTTATGTACATTTTTTTTAAGATGATAAAAATTATACTATAAAATTTTAATTATTTTTTAATAATCTCATACTTATGAAGATTATTTAAAAAATAATTAAAAATTAATATTGTATAAATTTATTATTTTATGTAAATAGTAAACGACTTACACTTACTCCATGTGGGGAGTAATAATAATTTTTGGTCAATTTATTTGTGGCTGCTTCAACGATCACATATCCACATCAGGAAAGGGCAAATCTAAGGCATGGCCCACAGGCCAGAGCTATCAAAATTTAAAACATCGACCCCACAAATTGAAAAGGTTTGACCCGGCCCACAAAAGCCCGAGTTTAATTGCTTAAATTTAAATTTTCAAAGAAAAAAGTTTGCTTAGTTTGGAATTCACATGACATTAATATTAAATAATCACCCATGATTCACGACCCACCCAACTTCTTAATTCTCTCGTATGCATTTTATTCGAGCAAATTAGTTTGGTTTATTGTAGACTTGTAGTGGGTTTTTTTTTATACAACGTTGTTTATAATGTATATTTAAAGTTTTACACCAATAAAAAAGGGGTGTCACTATATACACCGCAAATCCGGATTAAGGATTTGCACGTCCTTAAGGACGTGCAAGTCTGGGACTGTGCACGTCCACTATTTAAGTCTTGCACGTCCTTAACAACGTGCAAACCCTAGTTAGGGTTTTGCGTTTAGGGTTAGGGTTTAGGTTTTCCAACGGTTTTGTAATGTTAATTGATAAAATTGAAGTGTTTAGCTAGTGGATTTGAAGGATTTAGGGTCAAATTAAACAGAACACAAGAATTGTTAAGGTTTTCATTCGGATAATATGCGAATAACGTTACAAGGAACGGAAAAAAAGGTTTACATTCATAATTTTAATAAAGTTGTGGAATACAATCTAGGAAAATAGTAAAGGACGACCGGACTCGGCACGCAAGGCTCTAAATCTCTCAATCTGAGCTTGAAACGGAGCATCCTATCCTTCGACGCTCGGATGATGATGTTCGACCCATTCTAGTGGAGGCGGCGGAAGAGGAGCGTTAGGACGCAACCAGATCTATGAGAACAAAAATTTAGAGTTAGAGTATTGACATATGTATGAAAAGCATGAATAGGTAATAAAAAAGACGTTTGAAGTCGTACCGCGGCAAAATGGTCTTGGTTTCCGATGCATGCTACACCAAGAGTTGCTGATTGGGGAGGGTTGTTAGCAGATGTCGGCGAGATCATGGGGAGACATGTGAACGGATGATGCCAAGCTAGGACGACGAGAGGAATCTGATATACCGTCGCAAATACTAAACACATGATTGGTAGCTCTATCCACCGTCTCCTATCACCATGTGTGGCTCCGGCCCATCTCTGGTAGTCGACGAACTGCTGGAATGGGTACTCTCCCGTATAACAACCGGCGTACAGATCGGCGTGATCCTCCAAGTGATTGCATAGTAACGTTTTGAGTTCCGGGAAAGCAGTCTCGCCGATCGGTGATGTCAAAGCCGCCAAAGCACGGTAGCCACAATGACCATCTCCAACAGTGTCCCTCACCGTCTGAATATGACCGAGCATGAAGGGATCAACATTGTTTCGACCCCAGTTGAACCCTCCGAACACATCATCACGTCCACGTCGAGCTGAGGTCGCTTGTACGTGGACGAGGCCGAGCAGCATTTCGAGAAGCACGCGCTTCTTCTCTCTCAAACCTTTCCCTTACCTCCTCGTATGGCAACGGGTTGGTTCTGCAGGCATTCCTCGACCCCCGAGGCCTCCCCTTCCTTCGGACGCTTGCTGATGAGGGTGGGTGCAGCGTGCATCGTGATGGTCATCTCGCCCCATGGAAACTGGAAGGAGCTGGTCTCCGGGTGCCAATGCTTCAAAAATGTCGTGTAGGTGAACTCGTCGACACACTGCCAGTGGAGTGACCTCAGCTGGGGGACGCCGGATGGGAGCAGATCCTGCACCCAGGTCCCCGGTCCCTCAAATATGTAGGGCTCGAAAGGCAGCAAGTGAGTCGCCCGGTGGTGGAACTTCAGCAGCGGCAGCTCCACCGTAGGATCTCTCCACACCTGGTACGCCCGGTGATGCCTGTAAGACACAAGCAGCTCTCCCGGCGGCAATGAAGGGTCGACCTGCACAGCCGGTGTGGCAGCCTGCGCAGGGATGGGCTCGGGCTGTACCTGTGGGCCCCCTAGCCCTGAGCCTGCCCCTCCTGACCGTCGTCAGCCTCCTCAACGACGTCAGGGATCACATCATCTGCAGAGCCCAAGGAGATCGCCGCTGGTGTGGCGGAGGTCGAAGGCTCGGGCTCGTGTGTGCCGGATGTAGAAGCCTCCGGAACGGCTGAAGAAGATGCCTCCGGGATGGTGGGTGGAACACGAGTAGGAGGTCTACCCATGTCGGCCCGTCGCCCAGCGACTACGTCGGTGATGCAGCTACTCAAAACCTCAGGGGGCTCTAAAGAAGGATGCAACCCCATCATCGCATCGCCAGAAGGATCCCAACCTGGCATACCCGACCAGAAGGTGTCGTGCTCGTCGGCCGGGGGGGTCCCCATCGACTGTTGCAAACGCTCTGCAGACGCGAGCAGATCGTCGACTGTGGCTGTCGAACTGTCGGGTACCGTCCTCTTTGGAATCTGGCTGACCGCTGCCCGGTCGGCGAACGTAAAAGGCCGGAGGGTACCGTCCCCCCTCATGAGCCTCCCTGCCTGTTATTATGAAATGTATTTTATTATAATTTATTATATTATAATTTAATATAATTTAATATATTTTAATGTTTTTATTTTCTTTCAATTTAAATTTATTTCTATGTATTTTATTATAATTTATTATATTTTAATGTTTTTATTTTCTTCCAATTTCAATTTATTTTTATGTATTTTATTATAATTTATTATATTTTAATGTATTTATTTTCTTTCAATTTAAATTTATTTCTATGTAGTTTATTATAATTTATTATATTTTAATGTTTTTATTTTCTTTCAATTTCAATTTATTTTTATGTATTTTATTATAATTTATTATATTTTAATGTTTTTATTTTCTTTAAATTTAAATTTATTTCTATGTATTTTATTATATTTTTATGTATATGTTTTTTATTATCTTTCAATATAAATTTATTTTTATGTATTTGAATATATTTTAATATATTCAAATATATTTTAATGTTAATTAAATACTTTTGAAGTATTATAATATATTTTAATGTTTTTAATTGTCTTTCAATTGTAATTTTTTTCTATGTATTATATTGGCTTATTTGCAAAACTAACCCCAAAAACCGATTGTGTTGCTCTCTCTATCCCTTCTCTATATTATTTGCAAAAGGGTAGGCCAAATTGTTTTAATTTTGCATCCCAACCGGTTACACAAAGGATATGCACCGGTTGCATTGATGGAGGAGAGAGAGGGAGAGAGAGGGAGGCGTGTTGATGGGGAGAGAGTTGACAGTTTTGAAAAAAACTGTCACCTCAACCGCCTAGGAGAGTGGTTTATTAAAGGGGTAGTTGAGGCCTCTTGTTTCTCCATCTCTCTTCGACATCTCTCTCATACTTTGAAAACCGAATGAAGAAGCGGAAGGGTTTCGAAGAAGAAGTAGAGCAAGGCGGTAGAGGAGACGACGAAGAAGCGGATATCAAGCCCTAACGCCCCTGCACACAAGTGACGACAACAAGTAAGTAAAGCCTAAACCCTAAAGCCCCCGATTTCTTTCCGATTGAACACAATATTAGGGCGAGAACTGTAGTTTCAGATCCAAATGTGTTTGCCATTGTTTGGAATGTAGAAATCAAGTAAGTTGCACAAAGGTATATGAGGTTCCCTCTGTCATGTCAATTTCAACCATCGGCATGTACACATGAAGGGCTGGAAAGTTTCCGAAAGGAAATTGACGAGGGGGATAGAAAGGAAATTGGGGGAAAATAACAATTGGTCTTCAACATTGGCTGGGATTAAATGGATAAATTGGGGGACAACAACAATTAGTTGGATGGAGAAATTAGGGGATTTGGGGGAATTATCGACATTGGAAGATTTGGGGGTTTTGGGGGAATTGGGGAAATTGGGGAAGGCGCTTGCGTCTTATGAAAATAGGGCCAAGGGGAGTTCGAAATGTTTACTTTTGAGATGCCTTCCAACATTGGACTGAGTTCAGGGGAGACTTGAGTACATCTCATGTTTGGATTATGTCATGTTTTTACTAGTAAAATGTCATGTTTAGAACGCGTACTGTCATGTCTTTACTAGTGAAATGTCATGTTTATAACATTTGTTGTCATGTTTGTTGATAGTCCTACGGTTTTGCTTCCCAATTTTCCAGGATATCAAGGACAGGCGAACATGTCGACTTCCCGGTCTGGAAGAAGAGATCCCCTTTCACAGACAACAGGCGAGGTACGGTGTGCATAGTCTCGATCAAAGGAATATAGTCGTGTCGATGTGCGAGTGACAGTTGTGCATTATTTTTGCAGGCCATCTATGCGGTCCCCGAGGACCAGTACTACAAGGGCCGTGTAAACCAGTACGGGCGGCCGGCAGTACTTGCAAACCTGGACAACTACCTAAGCGAGGGGGACTGGAAGAAGTTGATGGCAAGCCCGTTGGCCGCCATTGCGAGGCTTGGGTCCCGTGTCCAGTTCTCAGCCCAACTGGTACACTACGTCCTGCAACGCCAGCTGCGGACGAGAAAGGAGCATGAGAGCTGGTACATGATACACGGCAAAATAGCTCGGTTCTCCATCCAAGAGTTCGCGCTGGTGACCGGGCTTAAGTGCTCATTTATGTTGCTGCCCGAGGAGAATGATGGGGACAGGTCGGCCGTCAAGGACTTCTTTGGGGTGGAGAAGATGAGGATGGAAGAGTTCGAGGTTGCATTCCTAGGGGCGATGAAGGGCAGAGAGCATTCGCCCGCGATGAAGTTTAAGTATGCGTTGCTGATGCTGGTTGAGGGTGTGCTATTTGGGAAGGATCCCCGCAACTACATTCATGGATGGGTGGTCAATATGGTGGCCGACGTCGACAGTTTCTTGGGATTCCCGTGGGGCAGGCACTGCTACGAGAGGACCCATGAGTTCCTCAAAAACGCTGTTGAGCGCAAGCTCCAGCATGGGGTCCAGGGCCCTCGGCCGTCATATTTTTTAGCTGGGTTCCCCCTCGCCTTTCAGGTATTGGCTTATATCTCAACTGGACATGCATATAATATAACTGGACACGCTTATAAATTAACTGGACACCTTTATATTTGAACTGGACACGCTTATATTTAAACTGGACAGGCTTATATTTACACTGGACAGATATTGACATCCATGCCCTGTGGTTTATGTAGTTGTGGGCTTATGAAGCTTTCTATCCAATCCGATCCCAATTTGCTGCCGTCCTTGACGTGAATGCCCACCCTTGGTGCCTGCGGTACGCGTCGAAAGAGCACAACATCAAGTACGAGTTAATCGTCAGCCTCATGGTGGAGGAGAAGGACGAGCTAAAAAGCTTTGACCTTGAAGACAGTGTGCAGACAGTTTTAATCTCCGATGAGTTTGAGGCGAAAAAACGGGTGACCCACGGGGCTGTCTACCCTAGAGAGAAGACCGATTTGTTCTTCGACAACCTCCGCGTAGAGTACAGAAAGGGTGTGCACACGAGGGCGACAGCGGAGACCGCCACCCAGGCACCGACCCAGGCAGCCCCTACGCAGGAAAACACACAAGGGCCATCGGTGGGTGATTTCTCACTGATGTTGTCGAAGATGGATGACCTGGCAAGGGAATTAAGAGCTGACTTCGCTGCAAGGATCAAACCCCTTGAGGATGCCATCCGCCAGCTTCAGAGGACGGGGAGGGAGGGACTGGACGAGTCCGACCACGCAGTCTCGCTGGGAAGGGCGGAATCGTCGGCGGCGAAGGAGGTAAGAGTTTCGTTCGCATGGCATAGCACCTTTGGGTACCCAATACTGTGCTTACTACGATGTTTGCAGGTTGATGAAAAAGCACAGAGAAAGGAGAGTGAGCAGCAGCACCAAGTGGATGAAGAACCAAAGCCACAGGATATTGAGAAACAGGGCCAAGCGGATGCGAGCAAGGACCAGGAGATCACGAATGAGGTAGCTGGGGACAAGGCGGAGAAGGACCAAGGGGATGAGAACAAGGAGCAGGACAAAGGGGATGAGAACAAGAACCAGGACAAAGTGGATGCCGACAGAGTTTCTCAGGACAAGAGGGGGGATAAGGACGAGGAGGTGAAGAAGGCCAAGGTGGGGAAGAAGGGCAAGAAGCCCCCCAAGGGGAAGAAGGACGGCAAGGGGACAACCGGCGTCCCCAAACAGACAAGCGCTGAGGCATGTCAATTCCCTTCAACTGTCATGTTATGGATATCTAAATGTCATGTTAAATTTTTCCAATTGTCATGTCCCTTTCAACGGTGTGTGCAGGACGATGGTAAAGGGGATGCCCAAGGTTTGGCGAAGCCCAAAGGTGGGCGCCTGGATAAGAAGGGGAAGGCGGCCGTCGGCGATGCACCCACCCAGAAAACAAGTGAGGTATGTCACCTCACTACTAACGTTCCTGTTGTCCAGTTGAAATGTTCTCGTTGTCATGTTGAAAGTTTCCTGTTGTCATGTTGAAATGTTCAAGTGTTCCCGTTGTAATGTGTGTGCAGGGTGACCTGGACACGGAGGACACCTCTCAGGTCGAGCCGCTAACGCGGAGGGGGACGCGAGCCCGTAAGGCTACTGCTGCATTTGCTGGGCACGAGGTCACTCAACCTGTGAAGAAGCCACGGGTGAGCAAGTCCAAGACCAAAAAGGACGCGGTTGAACTGAGCCTTCTGACTAGGGCAGAGCTGGACGCCTACGACGCTTGGATAAAAGAGGGCACAAGTCCTACACGGTCTATCGAGGGTACCCTCCTCGAGAAGAAGTTCTTCCAGGATTTAGAGGGGCCGACGAACTGGGTAACCTCTGAGGTAAAGCTCCTTCCCGCGAAAGTCTTCTTTGTTGCCTCACATATCAAGCAATTCCCCCTGATGTGCCTCTGACATGCGAGTTCTGTTCCACAGCACATCGAGCAGGCATGCGCAATCCTTCGCAGGGCCATACTCACTGACCCGATGTTCGCCTCCGTCGCCGTGCTCGACAATTTCTTCCGGGTTTTGCTGGAGCGTCAAACCGGCTTGGTGGTCGCGGACGAGCTCAAGCTGTACATGGATGGTGTACTGCCAGACCGCATCCTGCTCCCCTGGAATTTGAAGAACGAGCACTGGGTGGCTCTGGAAATCAACTTCGCCGAATGGATCGTGCTTGTGTTTGACCCCGATACGAACTTCATCAGAGAGTGCCAGCTCACCCAATTGCTGAAGCCCGTGACGCACGTCCTGCCCACCATGTTCGCCGACCACCAGGAGATGCATGCCAAGCACAAAGCCAATGTTGACCGCCCCCTGACCCTCACCCGCGTGAAGGGGATCCCGCAAAACAAACAATCGTAAGTACTTGTCCCGCTTCCCTCTTTTTTTGTAATGTTACCGAATATCCATTGACGCAAATGATGATCGTGTTCAGTGGAGACTGTGGCCCGTACACGATCCGGTACATGCAGCAACTCGCTATGGGGGACCGCGTATTCGATGGCTTGGACGTCGACTTCATCGCTGCATACCGTCAGCTCCTATGCGTCTCTATCTTCCACCTTGGCTTCGGTCTCAGCAACGATCCTAAGTAGTCCCCACGTCATTATGTGAAGCAGTGAACATTGTTGGTTATTGTGGTTGTAGTTGCCGTTAACATCAATACTCTCTTTTGGATTCCGTTGTTTTGATGACATTTCTACCTCCTTTTGCTCTGTTTGGGGTTGACATTTTAGATTGTCGTTATAGATGGATTATTTCCATCGCTAATGTTGAACATCTTTCGTTACCTCTGTCGTTTGATATGGATTATTTAGGTTTGTTGTCATTGTTAATCGCAGACACTTAGGGAAAAAACTTGTCAACAAATACGTGGACACTGTCATGTCAACAACATTACCCGTCATGTCTTAAACATTACCCGTCCAGTTTGAAACAAGTGATATACCAGTTACTAGCAAAAAGGTACGACGACCCACACATCAACACACTTACGTACAAAGACGCAGTAGTCACCCCATCTGGGACATCATGTGCATCTGAATAAACCCCAAAACCCACAGACGCATTCTAGTCTAGCTGACCAAAACCCAAAAGCCACAGATGCATTAACGTCAGGTTAATCGTAGTTGGTCGTCATGTTTTTCCTACCTGAACGTCATGTCTTGTCCCATTGATTGTCTAGTTTGTCCGGCGCTTGTATCTCCTTTGTCACTGCGAGGGGTAACGTCTAGTCTTGGGTCTACCCGGACGGGCCTTCACACTGGGCGGGAGGCAGGTCTCTTTGGCAATTTCCGGGGGCACCCTCCATGTGTCTGGAAACGGAACTGGGTACAAAACGTCCGCGTAGCAAGCACGCCACGCCTCTCCCTTGTAGAAGTCGTTGACCAGTGAGTGGACATCCACCCCGCGCAATTGTGCAGCAGCCAGTGCGTGCGCATAGGGGTATTGGTCGACGTTGAACCGTCTGCAGCTGCATAATCGTCCCGTGAGGTTGACAAGCCAAGTGGACTGACCATTGCGGACCTCGAACTCGTGGGGGCTGAGCGGCCTGGCCAACATCGACAGAGACTCAGCGAAGTTTGCTTTAATGGCTTTAGCGACCCAATCGCTTACAACTTTCCCAGGTTTTGAGGTGATCTCTCTCCGCTTCACGAACCAGTCCCCGACGGTCTCAAGAATGGCATCCATCAGCGCTGTGAGTGGCAAGTCCCGAGGGTACTTGAAAACCGAGTTCAAGCACTCTGAGTTATTCGTGGTGGTTATGTTGTACCTGTTACCCGGGTAGCACGCCCTTGCCCACTTTTCGAATCCGGCCTCCCGTAGGTATTGGCCCGCGGCGAGAGAAACCGCACATAAGTCGTTGTACAATAACTGGAACTCGTCGTATGTGTAAGCCTTGACCATGGAGAAGTATTGGTCCTTCATAGCGCTGATTTTGAACCGAAACCGGACGTTCTTCCATAAGTGCCATGTGCATATGCCGTGCTTGGCGAAGACGTAGCTGTCCCGTATTCCCTTCTCGATGCTAACATGGCGGTCAGATACCCACATGAGATCAGTCGTGTCTTCAACAACATGCAGCATCTGCCTGAAGAAGAACCCCCACGACCCATCATTCTCTCCGTCAACCATTGCGAATGCAATTGGGTAGACAGAGTGGTCGGCATCTTGTGCAGTCGCGAACAGGAGGCACCCTCGGAACTTCCCCTTCAGGAACCCCCCGTCCACTGACACCACCTGCAAATTCGACAACCTAACTGGTTAGCGTTGGCATGTCGTTATTGACTAATGTCATGTCATATAACTTATATGTCATGTTATTTCCTGAGGACGTCATGCGGGGTAGTTGATCGCTGTAATGGTAGTAGTTGTATAAGTTTAACGGCTTTGCAGTAAAGGTCACACAAGGTACGGTGAAGGAGGGACTGACCTTTCTTAGATAGGGGATCGCCCTCCGCCACACTCCAAGGCTGACAAACGCATACTTGAATCGTCCTTCTGTGTCGCGTTCTATCCTGGTGTACGTGCCAGGGTTGGACTGCTCCAGCATGTGCATGTACGAGTACATTCTCTGGTAGCTTTGCTCGTCTGTCCCGTAGGTGGTGTCCCTCGCCTTCATGGCGGCTCGCCGCGCCTTCCAGTAACTGGACGGCACCCCGAGATGGGATTTCGTCAGAGCCTGCACTTGCTCCGGCACAAGGGCTTTCTTTGAACCAACGAAACTGCACATGGACAGGCGCATTGGGTTAGTGTTTGTCGAAGTACCTGTCCAGTTTTATAACATTTCCTGTCCAGTTATATTTAACAAGCGTCCAGTTATAAACAACATACTGTCCAGTTCGGTTGGTTAGAGCGAAGGAGATACCTGTCCACTATGTGTTGCTCAACCTGGGTGTATGTCGCACGACGCTTTTGTGTCATCATGTCGGTCAGGTCGCACGTGTGCTCGTCCACAAGCTTGGAGATAATCCAAATCCGCGTTTTCTTGTATGTGGAAACCCGACAAAGCCACTTGCAATTGGGACCACCGCAACGCACAACATACAAGCTCTTCGTCGACTTGTTCACCTTGGTCGTGAAACACCTAGATAGGGCCGCCCACTTGATTGTCTGTTGGACCTCCTCCTTCGACCGAAACACTTTTCCCTCCCGGAGCTCACCCGTGTGCTGACGGGGACCCAATGGGTTCACCGCAACCATTGGTTCACTTTCCACACCCTCCGTATTCGGTCCCAACTTCTGTTTTCCGCGTGCGTATGCTTCCTCTATTTCCTTCACAGCCTGCTCGGCCTCAGTATCCCATGACCACGACTTGGTAGGAACTGCGCACCCGAGCTCCATCTTCACCGCATTTGGTAGTACCTCATCGTCGTCGGAGGAGCTCCCGATGTCAATGGGCACCCTTCCATCTCCACCCGGTGGAATAACTTCATCTTCCGGATCACCGCTGACAGAAATGACTTGCTTCCCACGTCTTATTTCCTCGGCTTTCTTTGACTTCTTTCGCAACTCGAACTCCAACTCCTAATGTCGCCCGTACGCGTCGGTACTATTATGTAACTGGACACATTCGTTTTCTAACTGGACGCATTGGGCATCTAACTGGACGCCAGTTTGTTTTGCCTGGACACATCCGGCTACCAGGACTGCGTCTTCTTCACCACCAGCCAATTGGATGCCCGTATGTGCGTGATCTTCTTGGGTAACAGGCGGCCCAGTTAATGGCAGTATAAATTCCTCACCTCCCGCCACTGAGATACCCCACCCTCCGGAGCCACCCGTTGACGATCCTTGTGTAGGTGCCACAGTGCTGCCACATAGCTTGGTTCGCAGGGAGACATGGAGGTCGATAGGCCACGATCGTTCTCCAGTGAGTCCGTTTACAAACTTGAAGGCCTGCAGGTCTTTGTCATCTCCTATTGCATATGGCCTGCACCCGCCCTTCTTCAGCTTCCCATATGTGAGCTCCACCTCATGCCTTCTCCCATCGACGTTAAACTTTTCCATCACGAGTTTCTTTAGTGCAACGTAGTCGATACGTTCATCCACCAGCAGAGCCTTCTGGCTCCGTGACCCCTTGAAGACCCAACCGCCTTCTTCGCAAGCCCACCATCCTCCAAACACCACAGTCAGACATACGATTGTCTTCTCCCCTGTTCATTTACATAGAGAGGGGATACATTTAGTTTACATTAAGTTGTAGCAAAGTTTTTTTTCTCGTCATAATAATTATAAGACTACTTACCCATTTTGTATCTGTAGGCGGTCGACACTCGGTCCAGTCTATTCCACCAGCTGTCACGTTGTTTTCTGTTGGTTGTCACGTTGTTCTCTCCCGGTTGTCCAGTTAATATTTACTCGTAACTTCCCCTTCACCTTTAAGATAAACCTTGGCCCACTTGCTTCTTCTACATTGGCTACTCTGTGAATCTTCAGATTTTTTTCCACCTGGTACCCATTAAATGTCACCCCCATCATTCCCTCCCTTATCCTTATATAGATCCCCATATCATTGGCCACCAACCCTCCTCCTTCACTCTTTGCCGGCGCTTCTCCTTCCTCCTTTTAATTCTCCTACTGCAGTGCATTAATGTGGAATAATCATTGGACTGAGGTGGAGCTTCAATGCTTATATACTCTCCCCCTCTTCCCTCCTCCCTCCTCTTCCTCTTCAGGATTTTTTGGCGCAAAATTTGGGCGGGAAACCCACTTTCCCCGGACTGTTGAGAGAGTCCCTGTCAAGCTCAATTAGCTTTCTCTCTCTTTGTCTAATCAAACTCAACAGCTCCCTCTCTTGCCTCTCTCCTCTCAATGGACGTCTCTCTCTCTCTCCTTCCTGGACGTCTCTCTCTCTCTCCTTCCTTTTTCTCTCTCTCGCCTTCCTTTTCTCTCCCTCGCTGAGGTGTCACGGTTGGCCCCACTTTCCCAACCTGTTACCTGCTGGCCAGGTTTGCCGGATATCCGGTTTCACCCCATTTTTATCCGGGTTGGGTTAACCTTGCAAGGTTTTTGGGTTTTTGGGTTACCTTGTGCAATTCCCTCTATTATATTCTATCAAATTACAATTATATTCTCTTCTATCAAACTATATACTATAAAAAAACATTATAATATATAAATAAATCAAAAAATCTATTTTCATTTATATTCTATTAATCAAATTATATTATCAATCATAGAACTATATTATAAAACTATATTATCAATCATAAAACTATATTAATCAAATTATATTCAATTATATTATCAATCATATATTCTATAAATTTCTATTGTAAAACTATATTATCTATCAAATTATATTTTCAAACTCTAAAAATAAATCAAACAAAAAGTAATTCAAATAACATACCGGTGGAGTCGGGATCGGGGACACCTCAATGGACCGACGCTTCCGCGGCGGTTCCGTCTCCTCCTCGGCCACTGCTCGGCCTCTGTCGCCGGCGCCAGACGCCGCCCCACCACCACCACCCTCCTCCGCCGCCACACCACCACCAGACCCTCAGCCACCGGCTCCACCGCCACCGCCTCCCCCGATGCTCCACCCCCACCACCACCCTCCACCTCCATCGCTGTCTCCTCCGCCTCCAAGGCCGCCACCGCCGCCTCGAGCTCTCTCTCTCTTTCTGTCTCCATCTCTCTCGGTCTCTCTCTCTCTGGGTCTCTCTCTCTCGGTCTCTCTCTCTCGCTCCGGCACTGCTCTCTCTCGCTCGATTTCTGACGAAGAAGAAGACGATGAAGACGAAGAGGCACGTCCTCTTCGTCTTTAAGGGACGGGTTTGCACGTCCTTAAGCACGTGCAACACGTCCTTAAGCACGTGCCCTATTGCACGCCCTTAACGACGTGCAAGCACGTTATTAAAAAAAAACGTGCAAGCACGTCCAGGTTTGGGTGGCTCTCACCCAACTTGCACGTCCTTAAGGACGTGGGGATTTGCGGTGTATATAGCCGAAATGTAAAAAAGTGATTGTTTATTTCAGGTATGTACTAGTATATTCCCCGTGCATAATGTAAAAATATTATAAAATTATAATAATTATTTTCAAATTTAATTATAAAAAATATTAACCTTAAAAAATAAATAATGTATACTCCTCTACAAACAAAACAAATAAAAAAATCTACAAACCGAAAAAATTAATCTAGATATTATAATAATTTTTATAAAATTTAATATTAAAAAATAAAAACTTATTTGAACACTAACAAAGGAAATTGTTTTTAATGACCACCCAACGAATTTAACAATTCGACAATCACTCTCCACAATAATACCATGATATGTGTCAAACCATCCCCTCATGGTAATTGGAAAACACAAATGATATGTCCCTGCCTCTGTCATATACGACGTTGATACCATTTGAATAGCTCTTACACACAAGCAAGAGTTAGATGGGTATAGGGTGGCTTAAGAGTTAAGCCCCTTCTGGTTGAGAAGGAAAAAAACTACATGTTTTTTCAATATATTTTTTTTACTAATTTTAGAACTAAAGTAATAATACAAAAAAAAAATTATAATAAATTATAAAGTGTATTTATCTTAGTTGATACAGAGTGAGTATTAAATCATGAAGCCATGTGTTCCAATTCCTTTGGCTAAAATTTTGCTTTTTTTATTTTTTTTTCAAATAAAAATGAATAAAGAAAATTATTTTAAAAAAAATTGAGCCTCCCTTATAAAATAATTCTGAACTCTACCATTGCTCACATGCTCACAATTTTTATCATATTTTATGCTTACATAACATCTTTTCATGAGTTTGCGCTATTTGACTACCCCCTCTACAGGTTTTTAGGATCGGGATCCTAGTGTTGGATCGAGACAAGGGTGTAGAATCGGATTGTAGGATCGTAAGATCCTAGACAAAAATTGAAAATAAAATAAAAACAAATCATCCTAAACAAATACCTTAATTTTAAAATAAAACTAAGTTTTTTCTCCATTAAACAAATTAAGTAACTAAAATAGTCCAATAATAAGCACTTAACATTCATAATTTGTTAAAAATAATGTCTCAAAAGGTGACAAACAGACAAGGATAATGTCTTAAAATATGACAAGCATACAAGAGATAAATCATACATCCAAATATCCAATGCCATCTCTACTTCCAAATGTCATCATTGTAATTAACCACATCATGAACAATTTTAGGCACTCAAACGTGAATTTGTCGAGTTAAGTAACGAAACAAATGGCTTAGGGTTTCAATTCAACGTTTTCACTCTTCTGCCTTCAATTTCTAAGTAGACGGGCTACCAAAAAAATAAAAAATAAAAAGGCCCATCGTATCCAGAAGGTCCAATATCCAAACAAAGCAAACACAATTACACAAATATGATTTTTGCTAGGATCGGATATTTTTTCTAGGATCGGTAGATCCTAGATAGATCCTACCGATCTCATAGGATCCTATGGGATCCTAGGTAGATCCTAGCACGAAGGAGTCTATATGCCCGATCCGGATCAAAACCTTGCCTAGAATCGTAGGATCGTAAGATCCGGATCGGGATCCTAATAACCATGCCCCTCTACCCCCCCCCCCCCAATATTCAACAATATATGGTGTGCGCCATATGACAATATTTTCTCTCGATATTCAACAATGGTGTATGTATGTGTGGCTTTACTTAGTTGATTAAATTTCTGACTTAGCTAATAAGCATCATGGATCACCCATTATGACGTATGGTTCACCCCTTTAAAGAGAAACTAATTGTGAATCCACCAAATACTACATACCAAAGTTGTCCAAACATTTTGTATACTTAGTAATTAACAATATAATGTAACCAATTATCTATCGTACCAGACTAAGGATCTCAAATCACCTTATCAAAAATAAAATAAAAAAAATCCTTTGACGAGAGCTCTAATTTAATTTAATAATCTGAAGATTAAAATGAAAAAAGTACATGATTCTTATACAAACAACAATGAATTAAAAATGATTGAAATGTTATAACATGAAAAAAAAAGGTTATTATTTTAGTATTGTATAGGATAGAATATGATAGATATGATGAAACTTTTCACTACAAAGTGACATGAATTGTCTTATAATACATTCATATTTATAACGTAATAACATTGATAAAACATATTTAAGATCAATCAAACTTATTTTTCAACTCATATAGATTTTATTTTATTTTTGTTTAAAATAAGATGATATGCAAATATTATTAAAATAAAATGAAAAAAGATGAAAAATATAAGTGTACGTAGTTTCCTATTTTAAAAGATATGCAAAGATAAATAAAATGATAAATATATGTAGTTGCCTATTTTAAAAGATTTGTATACAAATATTATTAAAATTGAGATAATTGTGTGACATAATATGTGGCATTATGACATGGCAAAATGTGATTGGCTCAAATTTTGGGCGGGAAACTTTTTAACCAGAAGTTAACACGTGGCAGTGCAGCTTCTGCTTTAGTATTGTTTAGGATTGTTTAGGATATTGCACAAGAGACCATTGGAGGAGGTGCATTCAGGCGGTGGTGTCTTTTAGTGTCTTTGCTTTTTCCCCCTCCCATATTCTTCTTTTGTTTGGCCTATTTTCATTTTGTGCATTTGTGATATGATTATTGTTTTGGATTTTTCGGAAACACTCCCTCGGCTAGTTCGGGGTATGAGTACGTACATCTCGACCCTCTAGACCCCGCTTAATCGTGGAATATATACTGAGTTGTTGAAAATTGTGTTTAATTTTGTAGTTGATTGACAGTTAACATCCGCATCTATTTTAACCACTTATGCCAAAACGGTAAAAATTATATAAAATACTATATTTGTAATTATTTTTTAAAATAATATTATATTTATTACCACTTAAGTATGATATTATTAAAAAAATTAACTAAAAATTTAATATTTTATATAGATTTTATTATACTAAAAAAAAACTTACATAACTTGAAAAAATCACTTTACACTTATTTGCAAACGAAAGGAGTATTTAATAAGGGTAAAATGAATATGAGTAGTGAAGGGTGAACAAATGAACAAAGATGGTTGAAATTTGAAAGCTAATTTGGTAGGGGATCTTTTTAACTTTAGCCAACTACTCAAAGTCATATATACTCAATATATATATATATATATTTTTAAAAAAAAAGGCAATAATAAAAGTCTTGTTTAAAAACAAAGGGAGTATCTGATTTCATTGAATTCATCCATTCCCACTTCAACTTGGTAAAGTCCACATACATGATGGATAATACCATAAATATTTTATTATAAAAGATATCCAAGTTACAAATATGTGACATATATGCTAAATGATTTGACAACTATACAAAGCTAATACTCCGAAACATGGAAACGCCAGCGGAATGAGCCCTTCAAGGAGTATTAAATAGTAGTCCCTCCATTCGACAAAACTTATAATTCTAGGGTGTTAGTTTTGTTCAAAAAAACTTGTCATTGTAGGTATTTTGTCATTCACTTTACAAAAATATCCTTGATATGATTGATGTTTTGTTAGTTGTAGTTTTCGACAAAGTAAAAAAGAAGAGTACTAATTGAGGGTAAATTAGTATATTTGTTAATTGTCTTAAAACTTGTGAAATGGGTTAAAATAACAAGTTTTGCCGAACGGAGGGAGTAGTATAGTACTACTAGCCTATAAAGGGAAGATGAATACGTGTGGGAACAATCTAAAGGCGCGTTCAAAGGTGACCGAAACATGGAAACGCCAGCGGACAAACACCACACCCCAAATCATTGTATTATTAAATTAATTATCGAATGGGGTCATGTTGCTCTGAGCCTTCACCCTTTTGGACGGCTTAGATTGTTTGGCCCTTTCCTTTTCGGCGCAATCTAGCCCGTCCAATCCGATGGGAGAAAATGGCTTGATTAATTAATTGGGGGTCTCATTCCCGTGATGGACGGCGTCAAATTGCAGATGAAAGGATCCCCACCTTAGGGTTTAAATATGTCATGTTATTTTTTCGCAAAATATAATGCCTCATCCACCGATATATGATGTAGGACACCGCACACAACATAAAATCCAGTAGATACCTCATCCACCGATACCTAGTGTAGTGTAGGTGTAGGCAGTCCAAACAGCCCTTTGACCACTGTAGCCCCTCCTTTTCTCTCCTTGAATAGGTAAATAATGAGTTGTTATTCCGGGTTCGAACCGGGGATCTATTGGTACTACTCACATGCCAACTTGAAAGGTCGGTGACTATACATTTGACGAGATATCACCACGTGATAGCAAGACTGGGTTCAAATTGTTCATTTAATTCTAGATGTACGAGGATCTCTCATAAATTGGGCAAGATCTAACTAGATAAATCAGACTCCATTAATCCAAATCAATTCGTAATTAAATCGGATCATCTTCACTCATTTAAAGGCACGGACTGAGTGGTGGATTGGGGTCTGTTCCATCCTAATCCTACTCCATTTTTTTTTAAAATAAAATAATGGGTAAAAACTTAAGGAAAATCAATAAAAATTATTTATTTATTTATTAAATTAAGAATTTTATTAATGGAAATTATACGTATGAGAAAAATTTAACCTATCTAATCTATCTGAATTTTCATTTATGCTTCCAAACCTGCTCATTTAACGTAAATCATAATTTTGATATGATCGGATGATGATCAAAATATCAGACTGTTGGTTGGATAAACTCACCAAAGGGGGCTTGCCTAGTTGGGCCGTCCATGGGCTTGAAGAGGTTTGATTTACTTGGGCCGGCCAAAAGAGGCCCACAGGTACGACCAATTAGTTAAGCTATTGAATCACATGAACACATCTTCTTTGCTTGTAATTTCTCTTCAAATGTGTTGGTCCCAGGTGAAAGCTTGGCTAGGAATCTGGAGGGGAATGGGCACTCAACAGTGGACTTAAATGGCTCAAAAAGGAGGCTAGAGGAAAAGGATGGCTCTCCAAAGCAAAGAGAGTGGCGTTTGCAGCTACTGTCTACCATATATGGAAGGCAAGAAATGCGAAGATTTTTGAAGAATCAAGCAAGAGCACGGACGAGATCTTTCACCTCATCAAAGTGCATGTATACAAGATCCTATCCCACGAGTTCTCACTCAACTTCACAGCATCATCAACCTTGATAGGGGGAATGGACCTTGCCAATGGAACCAATGCACAAAGCTAAAACATATGGTAGCCGAACGAATTTGGTTCAGAAGGCCTGGAACACAACTTGTAATTTTTTGTCATCTCAAACCTTCTATAGCCTGGTCATTCATGGGCAT
This sequence comes from Persicaria maculosa, assembly GCA_963922045.1. Lineage (NCBI taxonomy): Eukaryota > Viridiplantae > Streptophyta > Magnoliopsida > Caryophyllales > Polygonaceae > Persicaria > Persicaria maculosa. The sequence goes on from OY998255.1 coordinate 68,240,057, forward strand.
TTGTTTTGCCTTGGATGGAATTTTGTATAGTTTATGGACTTGGATTGGAGGGTAGCTATATAGGCCTAGGTGTGCTAAGGTTGTGTTTGTGTAAATATCTTGATGGCCGAGCCGAAGGGATATTTATACTTGCACAACCTTAGGGGTAGGTCCGACTTCCGATAGCTTTGGCTTGAAGAGACAGGAGATACCCCGAGCTTCCGGCTCAACACACCCATAGATTGGAACAACTCCGAGTGTTCCATGATTTTGGTAGCGTTGGACAAGTGATGTTATATCACTTGGTTCCTCTTTTTGTACATTTAATTATTTTCATTTCCATGCAATATATTAACCCTTAAAATCAAAAAAAAAAAAAGTTAAGCTTGATAGTTGATTCATCTTGTTCTTCCATCTGAAGTGAAGCACTTGAAAGTTGAAAGACATTACTACATTAGTTATCAAATTCATTGCAACAGCATCTTTTGATTGCGATGTATGAAACTAGTTGTACTAGTTTTCCCAACCAAATTCATCGGCAAAATCGCCAAGGAGCCCACCTTCCTAAAAATACATGTAACTCAACAGAGGATAGATTAGCTCAAGTGAACTAAAAAAGGGGCTTCTATGCTTGCAAATTGCAATGCAATAGCATTAGCCTCCATCTTGGAAGACTTCTTAACCTTTTCACTAGAAGCAGCCTTGGCAGAATCTTTTGGCTTTCGCTTTATGGAAGACTTTTCATCGACTGGTTCTTCGATTGCTGGTTGGGTTCGAGGCTCCATCATAGACTTGCCTATAAGGGCGTTATCGAGCAAGAATGCGCTTCTTTCTAGGTTGTCTGTGAATACGGAATGAGCCCTTCAAGGAGTTCCTCAATGCCCTTTATCTGTACTGTACAGTTGGAAAAAAGGAGCAATGAATTTTTGATATCTAATGTAACAGTCAATTCCTAAACGATGTGGTCTAAAATTTTTTTATGCAATCTCGTCACTTGACATTGGAACTTAACAGGATTCCTTGATCAATAAAATGCCCTAATCCTCAATTATACGTGTACCTTAACAATCTCAGTCGGTGAAAGCATAGTGAAAAGCCGAGAAAGCACCAATTGGGCAAAATGACAGAGCTTCGGCTTTGTATTCCATTCTCGAATATATTCAAGGAGTTTATTGATTTCGTCTTCATCAAGGTCTTCAATGGCTTTAGTCACGTGATCTTCGGCCTCATTTTTCCTGCGCAAGAATCAAAAACAGTGAAAGAGTCTTATGATCCTGGGCACATAACATTACCATGATACATAATAGACAAATGCCAAAAGCATAACAACTAAGCAAGAAGCAAAAGTCACCTGCAAATTTCTGAAAGTAACTCAAAAAGCTTATGAGGCCTATGAAGTTCAAAAGTCAGTCGGATGGCTTTATAGAGTAATCGGTATCTAGCTTACCTAACCAGAACAAACATATTTATCATTGGGAGAAACAGCCATAGCATTGATATTTTCAGAGTTCCACAACTTGATTGTACGGTCACTGATCACAAAAGCCAGGAGTAGTGAGATTTATCAACAGTCAGACATGGTTTTAATAAGACATTTAAGCAAGCTCAGGGACCGTGTTGTGGGAAGTCAGTCTGGTTGATTAAATGTTACAGTAACATTCATTATGCAGCTTTTTACTAGTTTCTAATTTCCAAGCACTGGAAAACCCTTTTCATCAGGAAAAAATGAAAATTTAAATAAAAAGAATTCTCCCTTTACTGAAAAGAGTGGCATGTCTTTAGGTATACAGACACCACCAACATCCTTGGATAATCAAGTGACAGACAACATTTTAAAAATAGATGCAAATTAAAAACACGAACAAATTTTTTTTGACTTTTCTTTGAGAAAGTAACAGTGCCAACAGCTCCCGTGTGGCCACTGCCAACTCCTATACATCGTCTACTCCACAATCGAAGCTGCACAGAAGAAGCAGATTAAAAGGGTAGGCAAAAACAGATAACCATTTCAAACATACTGTTCAGAGGAATATCAAAAATATTAAGCTCCTTGAGCCTAATGCTCACAAGTATTAAGCTCTTTAAGAAAGCCATGGTTTTCTACTTGTTGCACTCCAAATGCATTTTTTATTTCACAATTCATCCAAAGCATAACTGTTCTAAGCAGCCTGATCACAGGCTACAAATAGAAATTATTCTAAGCCCTCACCCTAGGATATTCCAATATGTGCACCTTCTATCAAATTCATTATGAAAGACAAATCCCCTTTCATGGGTGACAATTCTGTAACAACCAGCAACGTTAAAGACAATCTAAAATGAAAACTTTGCAACATTGTTAAATTATAAAGAACTTAAACTAAGGGTAAATGGTTATAAGAAACTACAATAAGATGACCCAATCGAATGAGCAATGATAGAACCTTACATTTTTATCCTTGGTGTTAGACAGTAAAGTAGTTGTTAGATGAGTCCATAGATGAATTAATTATTGCTGCATTTATTGACTCCCATCTGTATCTATTTAATGTTTTCTTAGAGTTTCTAGGAGTATGTTGGAGGGTCTATTCCTATATTGTAATTATAAATATTAGACAATCCTGAGAATAAGATTAAGCCTTTCACCTTCAATCTCTCTCATGGTATCAGAGCTCCTGAGAGATCTGACCGTTTAAACTTCTGACCGCCACCTTTGCTGTCAGCTCTAGGCTTCACCACCAGTTTGGTCGCCACCTTTGCCACCAACCCTAACCTTCTTCCTCTATTTATCCATTCCTTGATCCTCATAACTCTGTTTTCATGGCTAAGCCTAATCCAGAAGACCAAGTTATTGATCCCACCAATCCCACCAATCTCACCATCTTACCTTTTAATCGCACAACCCTTCCTCCTATTCAGCCCACTTATCGGCTCAATGGGAAGAACTATCGGATTTGGGCTGAAGTTGTCAAGGCATCCCTCACTGGCAGTGAAAAGGATGACCATCTCACTTCTGATCCTCCCAACACAACAGATCCCACCTTCAAGCTATGGACACGCGATGACTCAATCATCAAGTCATGGCTGTGGGCTTCCATGGATGCCAACATTGGATCCAACTGTATTTTTCTTCCAAATGTGAAGGATATTTGGAACTTCTTGAAGCGTTCCTATAGCAAAGCCCAAGATGAGGCTGCGCTATTTGAACTGTCTGTGAAGGTCTACTCCACCAAGCAAGGTTCGATGACGGTTTCAGAGTTGGCCACCATTCTGCAGAACCTTTGGCAGGAGATTGATCAATCTCAATCTCTTATTCTGAAGGATCCTGATGAGCAAGAGTTGCTGCGTATTGCTGTAGACAGAAGTCGCTCCTACATCTTTCTTGCTGCCTTGAATCCTGAGTTTGATCTAGTCCGGATCCAAGTTTTAGGCACCAAGCCTCTTCCCTCCTTGGTAGAGAATATTGCCACTGTTCGGGCAGAAGAGACACGAAGGGGCATCATGCTAAAACCTTCCTCTGCTCCAGCTGAAGAAATGACCCTTTTTTCGAGGTCTGGAAAAAGGGACATTAATGATCTTTGGTGCACCCACTGCAAGAAATCCAGGCACACCAAAGAGAGATGTTGGGAACTTATTGGCAGGCCACCTAACCGAGATTTTGGGAAGAAGACTCCTGCACCAGGCTCCTCCACCACACAAACACCTTCTAATCTGCAGCCAAATCAGCCACAGGCCCACAATGCTTCAGCCTCCACCACCGGGAACTCTTCTTCCTCTCCTGCTGAAGTGGCGGCCCAAATCAAGCATCTCCAAAGCATGCTGCAGAACCTTCAAGCTTCCTCAGGTTCCTCCTCTTCTGAGCCATTAGCTCTTACAGGTATCAAAAATCAATTTGTTGGGGAGTGGATTCTGGACAGCGGTGCAACTAATCACATGACTAATGATCAATCCCTTTTAGTCTCCTATCACCCCTTGTCTTCTAAGAAGCAACTTATTACTGCCAATGGGACATCATCTCCCATCTTAGGGAGTGGCACCCTTGCTTCTTTCCCCACTTTACCCCTTAACGATGTTCTGTTTATTCCCAATCTCTCATCTAATCTCATATCGATTAAGAAGTTGGTCCATGCTCTTAACTGTACTGTTACTTTCTCTCGTTCTGGTTGTGCAATACAGGAGCAGGACTCGGGGAAGATGATTGGACATGGTAGAGAAAGTGGGGACCTTTACATTTTGGATCAGTCTACTGTTGCCACCTACCTTAGCACCACAAATACAACCAAACTTTGGCTGCAATACTACCGCCTAGGCCATCCATCCCTTTCTCATATGAAGCACTTGTTTCCTACTCTTTTTGTTGGTTTGGAGTCAGAAAGTCTTGTTTGTCCTACTTGTGAAAAGGCCAAACACAAACGTGTCCCATTTCCTAGTCGAGACAAGAGATGTATGCGTCCTTTTGAGTTAATTCACAGTGATATTTGGGGTCCTGCACCAGTTAAGAATATCAATGGGTCTACTTGGTTTCTTACATTGATTGATGATTGCACACGAGTCACTTGGTTGTTTTTGCTTCAACACAAATCTGAAGCTAGTGAGATCATTCCTGCATTTTATGCCATGATTCTTAATCAGTTTGGTGTTTCAATTCAACGCATTCGATCCGATAATGCCAAGGATTACTTCAATCAAACCTTATCCTCCTTTTTCACCACAAAAGGCATTGTACACTAGTCTTCCTGTGTGTATACACCCCAGCAAAATGGCCTTGCTGAGCGGAAAAATGGGCACATTTTGAATGTTACTAGGGCTGTCATGTTCCAGTCTAATGTTCCAAAGTTTTATTGGGGTGAAGCAGCTCTCACCGCTGTCTACTTGATTAACCGAGCCCCTTCTAAAACCCTCAAGTACCAAACTCCAGTTCAACAACTCCAATCCTTCTTTCCCCACCTTTCAATTGACCATGGGTTAGAGCCTAGGATTTTCGGGTGTACTGCATTCATCCATGTTCATACTCCATACCGAGGTAAACTTGATCCCCGGGCTCAAAGATGCATCTTTTTAGGTTATTCCAACACTAAGAAGGGTTACAAGTGCTACTGCCCGCTTACCAAACACACCTATGTTACTGCAGACCTAACTTTTGATGAAAATACACCATATTACAGCCCTTTGCAGTCTGCTCAAGTCCCTACTAATCTTGAGTGTGGGGAGTCCATTCCAGAACTACTCACAACCATCGGCGCAGTGGCTCCTACTATGACCCCCATCATCTCTCAACCTCCATCTATTGGTGATGATATTGGTTCATCTGATGCCTCCAGCCCCGACATATCTCCTGTTGTTGCTGATGCCCTCATTGAAATCTCCACGTCAGCTTTAGACAATCCACCCTTACCGCAAGGTGAAATCCCTCCCACACAGACTTTACCCCAATCACCACCACACATTCCGCAAATCACCTCTCCTCGATTTGACAAGAAGTACTTCAGGAGGGTCCCCTCTTCCTCTAGCAAGCCGGTGCCAATCTCTGATCCGGGTCCTGCACTTGCTGCACTCCCATCTACATCTCCATGAGCGCCTCCATCAGCACCAGCACCTGACCTGCCAATTGCTCTTAGTAAAGGTTCAAGGGCTTGTACAAAAAGGCCCCTTTATCCGTTGTCCAATTATGCTTCTCTTGACAGATTTTCTGATCAACACCGTCGGTTTCTTACTAACCTTGATCATATTCGAATTCCTAAGAATGTCAAAGAAGCCTTCCAATCAGCCGAGTGGAGACATGCTATGACGGAAGAGATGGCAGCTCTTGAGGCCAATCATACGTGGGAGTTAGTGGACAGTCCACCTGGTCACAATATTGTGAGTTGCAAGTGGGTTTATACAGTCAAGTATCATGCTGATGGCTCTCTTGCTAGCTACAAAGCCCGTCTAGTGGCTCGTGGCTTCACTCAAACTTATGGTTTGGATTATGAGGAAACATTTGCTCCAGTTGCCAAGATGTCTACAGTTCGCTTGCTTCTCTCTATTGCTACTCATCTTGACTGGGAGCTGTACCAATTTGATGTGAAGAATGCTTTCCTCAATGGGTATCTCAATGAGGACATCTATATGAGCTTGCCTCCTGGTTTTTCTTCTAGTTCTCCTCGTCATGTCTGCAAGCTAAAGAAAGCCTTGTATGGTCTGAAGCAATCTCCACGTGCCTGGTTTGGCAGATTCAGGAGCGTGATGCTTGCTGCATGATATACTCAGAGTCAGGGTGACCATACTTTATTTGTAAGGCACTCTGACTCCGGGGGAGTAAGCATCCTCCTTGTTTACGTAGATGACATCATTATAACGGGAAATGATCATGCTGAGCAAGCTTGTCTGAAAGCCACACTCACTCGAGAATTTGAGGTAAAGGAACTTGGTCGGTTGAAATACTTCTTGGGAATTGAAGTAGCTCGATCCAAATCTGGTATATTTATTTCTCAACAAAAATATACCAAGGATCTTCTCCAAGAGGCAGGGATGGAAGACTGCAAACCAGTTACCACTCCTATTGACTACAACCAGAAAATTGGCAAAGCTGAAACTGAACCAGAAGTGGACAAGAAACTCTACCAGAAATTATGTGGGAAACTAATATATCTTGCTCACACTAGACCGGACATCGCTTTCTCAGTAAGTGTCGTGAGTCAATTCATGCAAGATCCTAGAGAATCACATCTCCAAGCTGCATATAGGATACTTAGGTATCTTAAAGGTACTATGGGGAAAGGTATTTTGTTCACCAAAAGTGACAAGCTTCTACTTGAAGCTTATATAGATGCTGACTATGCTGGTGATATTGTAAGCAGACGCTCCACCACAGGTTTTTGTGTATATCTTGGTGGAAATTTGGTTGCTTGGAGAAGTAAGAAGCAAGGAGTTGTTGCACGGTCAAGCGCTGAAGCTGAATTTCGTGCATTGGCACATGGAATTTGTGAATTATTATGGATGAGAATCATTTTAAATGACTTAAGAGTTCATTGGGAAGATCCTATGAAGCTATTTTGTGATAACAAGTCTGCCATCAACATAGCCCATGATCCTGTTCAGCATGACAAGACAAAGCATGTGGAGATTGACCGGCATTTCATCAAAGAAAAAATTGATGCAGGAATCATTAAAATTTCTCATGTTTCCTCTGAATTTCAGTTGGCGGATCTTCTCACCAAGGGGCTTCATCCTGGTAGATTTCAGTGGCTCATATCCAAGCTTGGCATGGATGATCTGTATGGCCAAGCTTGCGGGGGAGTGTTAGACAGTAAAGTAGTTGTTAGATGAGTCCCTAGATGAATTAATTACTGCTGCATTTATTGACTCCCATCTGTATCTATTTAATGTTTTCTTAGAGTTTCTAGGAGTATGTTGGAGGGTCTATTCCTATATTGTAATTATAAATATTATACAATCCTGAGAATAAGATTAAGCCTTTCACCTTCAATCTCTCTCACTTGGTTCCCGTAACAATAAGAGCACTTCCAGAATTTGATGTGCAAGTATCAAGACATAAAACAATCTCAGTATGTGCAGCGAGTACATAAGAACATGACATTGAGACCACCTCATATACCCTAACCTGAAAATATTAGGACCAATTATTATCTCAGGGGAGACAAGGATCAAGAAATTCCATACTAACAACTCATTCTCATGAATAAGAAAAGATTGACACTTGGGCCACTTGGTGGAAATAATAATGGACGACTACCTCATCAATTAAATGAGCAGTAACATGTAGGTAGTCAAGCACAAAAAAAAGAGAACGTTAAAGCTAGTTGAGGCACTCTGATATCAATTGAACAATCACCACCAAATCCATGGACCTAAAAAATCCTAAAGTTTATATAGCTTTAGCATTTCCCCGTCAACATTTTCTTTTCACGGTCACTTCAATAAACAAACATACACAGGTTGAGCTACACAGAAACATACCTGTTCAAGATTTGTAGCAATGGCAAGAAACATTTCTTCCTCCCCTAAAAATTTCAAATCAATGATCTCTTCGTTGTTTCCAAAAAGTCGATTGTTTAGGTTCAAATCCAAATCTTTAACTTCATTCGTAGGAGAATAGAAAAGAAATTGCTGGTCAGCCGTGACACAAAGCAATCCCTGATTCGAAGGGAGCATAGCTGCTGCAGTAAAACCTCTCTGCAGCACATCACTGCCTGAGTTAGAAGCTACATCCGAAGTCTTCTGTTCAAACAGGCAAATTGCACTGTTTGAGAAAGGGCATAAGTAGAAGGCAAAAACATTATCAAATTAAAAGAAAATTTCAGATTTTTGAAGTTTACATGAAAAAAAAACATTGAGGCACTTAATTACTTACCCTTCAGAATTCCATATCTGTATAATCCCACGATCACCGACCGTCACAAAATAAATTGATTGGGAACTGTTTTTCTTCTTTGCTTTTTAGTGAGATGAAATGCAAGAAAAGAATCTTGTCCCAGGGTCAATTATACAAACAGCTTCAAGAACTTCATAAGTCGGTATAGTCATTCTAACCCACACATAAATCACCTGCAACGAGCCAATGATGCCATGGTTCAAGTCAAGATAATTTACTCAAACATTGTAGATGTATTCATCAAACCAATAATATACCGTCATAAAAAGAGAAATAGTCCTAGGATTTTTAAGAAAGAAGCAAGTAGTAAGATAAGAATTTTCCATTACATATAAGGCATGAAAAACCAAGGTATTCATCTCTAAATTGATTTCCACTTCTTCGTATCTATCCTCTATCATTATTGGTAAATTCAAATAAATCTTTGTAATTGTGACACATGAGTTTATAAGAATGCTCATTTAAACTGACAGGAATCAGTAATACCAGTTTTGACACCTGGCGAGAGGTCTCGCCACAAATCTAAAATGCATTTCACAAGTATAAACAATAGAAAAGCAGAGCCACAAGCACCACCTCACACCTAAAGAAATTTTAATATCAATCTTTTATATGATCCCATTAAAATATGAATGAACAGAAATGGATAAACATGGGTCTATGGCTAGAAATTCAGATGCACAACCTACACTGCCTCACTTGTATATATAATGTATGAATCTACTCATACACTACCAAGAAAAAGTCATGTTTCCATATTGACTGAATGAAAGGGGGAAAAAAAGACAGCACAAAATCAAAGCCAGATGTTCAAGCAACAGACAAATTAGTATTCAAGACGAAATAACTTACCTGATCTCTTCCTGCACTCAGCAAGTATCTTCCGTCATTCGCTATGGCCAAAGATGACATGGCAGAGAAGTGTTTTTCCATCATAGCACCACACTTCTTAGAGACAACAGTTGCATCATTGCTTCCTGAGAAAAGCTATTGATATGGAGAATCCTCAGCTAATGTAGAAAGGTCAAAAAGCTAGATAGCTTGAAAGCAAGCTATAACAGTCAGCTTCCCAGTTTATTCTTCGAAGAGTAACAGAATATAAATAAGGGAGATAGCCCTGAAATAACAAATATAGGGGAAAAGGAAAAGCATAATTGTGAGTCATTTCCACACTTAAATCAAGTCAACATCGTCAAGTCTCAATATGTTCTTTTGAACAGAAAATTAATTTCAATAAAGCTAGTGAGTTTTTTTGCAAAAAGCTCCTTGGTCTCATCAATCTATTCTATGCAGCACGATTATATTTTAAAAAACTGACAAAAACATTGCCCTTTAAACCACAAAATCTTAAAAGTGAGAAATAATTGATGGCGTTTCACAATTGGAGGGAATAAGAGAGGTTTGAAGATCAACATTCACTGGTTCACAAGGTGCACTTAACTGCTAAGTGCCTAAGAATCACTTAAATACAAAGAGGGAAGAAAAAGCATTGAATGTCAAGAACAAAACAACCAGCTAAAGCAACAGCCAACAGAAAGTTAAAACATTATGTTAGTTTGCATATTTTGGATGTTCCTTCTCTTACACGAGTTGAGGCTGCTAGCGCATATACACCTGATTACAATTGGACTACATTTAATGTTAGTTTGTATATTTTGGATGTTCCTTCTCTTACATGAGTTGAGGCAATACTTTGGAATCCCTGTGGTGTTTAAAACCTTTGTCCATTTCATCCCACTTATTGTAACTTTTCAAAGTGTCTCTTCGTTCAGATTTAACTTACATTTCGATCTCTTTCATCCGGAAACCTTAAGGATAGATGAACAGATCGTGTATGACTTGAGGAGATGGCCTATCCTTTCCTAGTAAAATCCTTCATAAAGAGCATAATCGAACTGATATTTCCTAGTGCATTACCTTACCAGAAAATTCTAAACTAAGAGAACCTAATATTTCTGCAGGAAAAAGTCTTCACTTTCTAGAGTCAATTACCTTGCTTTGCTGTCCAAAGCATCTGCAGCAATTTTACCCAGCAATTGCCTTGCAATTATCATATCATTCACCAATAATCCCCACAAGAGCAAGAACCATCTCTAAAATGGTGATACCTGTTGTTGTCTCTAACTATAATCTCCCTATTCTCAAGTTTACATATGAACTTGAATGCCGTATGGCAGTCGAGGCAGATCCGGAGGTTCTTCTTGACCATAATTGGTGCTCCCGGAGGCTTAACTATGAGTCCGAAAGCAACAGCGAGCTTTTCGCTGTGATGCGAAAGGAGGATTTCCTTTTCGTCTTGTCCAACATCATGGAGGTCTGTCTCTACCAATGGAACATAACCGGCCTTGCTCATCCTGCCCCAGAGCTCTTCAAGCTTCGCGTATATCTCCTTGCTTCGCGGATGGGTTCGATCTCCTACAAGAAATGTGTGGACCTTGCCTTTCACCTCCATCCAGCTCATCCCGGGCTCTTTTTTCACCTCACTTTCCTTCATCAATCTCCTCACATCGGAAACGTTCTCCCACCTCCCAGCAGATGCATATATATTGGCTAGCAGGATATGGGTACCGGATTTCTCCGGCTCTAGGGTGTAGAGCATCTTAGCTGCTCGCTCACCAAGGCCGACATTCTTGTGGATTCTTGCGGCAGCAAGAAGCGCTCCCCAGATGGATGCATTTGCTTCATATGGCATTGTGTCTAGCAGTTCGACTGCCTCATCTAATTTCCCTGCTCGTCCGAGAAGATCGATCATGCAAGAATAGTGCTCTTGTGTTGGTTTTATCCCAAACAAGTCTTGCATTGAATTGAAATAGTGCTTGGCTTGATCGATTAAGCCAGCGTGGTTGCAAGCACAAAGTGCACTAACCAAAGTTACTTGGTTAGGGGCAAGACCCTCTTTAAGCATTTGATCAAACATCTCTATGGCTTCTTTCCCATGCCCATGTTGTGCAAGACCTCCAATCATGGCCGACCATGACACGATTCCTCTCTCCCTTATCAATGAGAAAGAACGAGTTGCATCCTCAATGCATCCACACTTTGCATACATATTAACGAGGGAATTCCCAGCAAAAATGTCAGAAGTGTACCCAAGCTTCAACACGTTAGCATGGACCTGTTTCCCTTGTTCATAAGCTGACAAACCTGCACACACGTTAAAAAGAGAACTGCAAACGAACTGATCAGGTAGCAGCCCGGTTTGTTGCATTTTCAGGAAAAGCTTCAGGGCTTCCTCACCTTGTCCACATTGAGAATAAGCTGTAATCATAGACGTTAAAGACGCCATATCTGCAGTTTGACAGTCCACAAAAATTTTACTCGCATCCTCTATGGAGCTGCATTTGCCGTAAGTGTCAACCAGACTGTTGATAACATAATCATCGGACTGAAGACCTGATTTTATAGCAACAGAATGAATTTGTCGACAAGTATCTTTATCTCGTAGGCTAGCTGAGGACTTCAGTGTTGTGGATAAGGTTGTCTTGTTAAGTCCTACTCCCTCACTGTGCATTTTGGAGAACACTTTCAAAGCTTCTTCATCGTTCCCATTTTGGCACTGACCAGAGATCATTGCATTCCATACAATCAGGTCCTTCTCTGGCATTGTTCTGAAGACCTTCTGGGCATCCTCAACGGATCTGCACTTGAGGTACATATCAATCAGACCAATGCCGGCATAAAGATCTTCCTTCATGTCCATTTTCAGCAAGGAAGAATGCAACTGCCTACCCAGATCCAGATGATGCGTCATTGCACATGCCTTAAGAACACTTGATAATGTAAAGAAGTTCGGATGCACCCCAGAATTTTTCATGCCATCAAATAGTTCTAAAGCCAAGTCATGATCTTCATGGAGTACACAACCTGCAATAACAGCATTCCAAGAAACTATATCCGGCTGCACCATCTGTTGAAAGGCAATAAGTGAGCCTTCGAGATCTCCCACCTTCGTGTACATGTCGACAAGGGCATTGGCAGAAAACTGTTCTTCCTCGTATCCGAGTTTTATCAAGTATCCATGTATTTTTCTTCCAAGAATACCATCTCCTAACCCAGAAGCGGCACTCAATACACTTGACAGGCTAAACTCATTAGGTTCCACGCCACTTGAAACCATCTCCCCAAATAAAGATAAAGCGTCCTGGCAATAACCTCCCTTCAAATAACAAGAGAACAATGCATTCCACGAAACAACATTCCTCTCAGGGGTTTCATCAAACAACCTCCTCGAATCGACAAACTCCCCACATTTTGCATACATAACAACCAACGCATTCGCCACAAAAACATCGGAATCAAACCCACTTAGCAACACAACCCCATGTATCTGCTTACCACACCTCAGATCCTCCCTCACAGCACAAGCTTTGAGCACACTGGGGAAGGTGAACTCGTTACACATGAGACCCAGCGAACGCATCTCGTGAAAGGCCACAAGGGCTTCCTTACCCTGGCCATTCTGAGCATACCCAGAAATCAGAGCTGACCACGCAACCAAGTCTGGTTGAGGAATTTCGTCGAGCAGGTTGCGGGCATACCCAAAAACCCGACATTTAGAGTATAAATTAATCAAATGATTACGCAAGGCCGAGTCACTCGATAGCCCAGATTTGGTGATCAGGGCATGGTATTGGAATCCAGGGCCAAGATTCTTGGTCTCACAAAGGCGCGATAAGAGCTTGGGCAACGATGTGGAGGTGGAATGAAGTGACTCCTCGCCGGATGGACTGAAACTTGTGGCGCTAGATTTGGATGGAGGGTCGGCCAACTGGGCAAGTGTTTGAATGGAGGAGATTAAACTTGGAGGGAAAGCCCGAATTCGTTGAAAGAACGGACGTTTGAAGGAAATCAGACGTTGTGTAGCCATCTGTCCATTTGGGCTGATGGCCGTCGTCACTCTGGTTACAATTTGGTACTGCATGAGTCCATGGGAAGAAAGGGAAGGGAAGGAAGTGTGATGTGATACCACAGGTTGGAGGTTCGAACCCTGTGCGCCCCCATTTTTATTTCTTCCACTTTTTTTTTTTTTTTTTCAAGTTTCACGCAGGGGTTTTACAAACCCACAGATAGTCGAAGCTGCTCAGGCTGGCCGCTGCTTCCCGTCGTCCCCGCACGCCTGCTGTGACGCTGCTGGATCCACTCCGACTCCGGAGAGGCGGTGACCCCGGGCTCTTCCTCCAGTCCTCCCCGCTGCAGACAGCAGACTTGTTCTTCTTCACTTGTTCCCCTCCCACTAGTGACTAGTCCCAACCCAAATCCGAATTTGTTGAAGATTGAATTGAAAAGGTTAGTGTTTCATACACCTTGTAGTTTATACTTTGTCAATTTGGGCTTTCAATTTATACGTAGAATAAACCAATTTTGTAAAATAAGGGTTTGGGATTTTAATACGTAGTAATCAATTATGTGAAATTTTGATTAGGGTTTTTGATTTTGATTTTGAGAATCAACTTGTAAATTTGTTAATTGAATTAGGGGTTTATGAATAGAATTTGTGATTTGGGGAATTGAATCTTGGAATGTTAGAAGCAAAGCTCGATTATTCAGGAATGTGATGCCTTGAGCCATTATGTCCTTATTGTAGTATCGAGCTTCTTTGTAATTTTGAACTCATTTGCGGTATTTAATTCACAAGATGGATTTTCTCGTTGTTCTTTATATTTTTCAGTTCCCCTAGGAAAAATACTGGTCAGACACTGCATGAAGGTTAATGATGCTCACCACCTGTTCGACAGATTGCCTGAGTGAGAAAATAAATGATCTTATTGAAATGATTAGCTCGATTGCCCACTTCACTAAAAGGTACCGATGCCCAGAAATTCAAACCTTTATCTTTTTGTTCTCATACAACACCTTCACCAGCTCCTTCATCTCATGTTCAAGAGCTATGCAATCTTGTGTCGATCCCGGTGGGAAGTCTCGACGATTTAGAGTCCAGCCTTGGCGTATGTGGCGTTCCATTGACATCCTCCATGGTCGTTCAAGTAGTCGAGCGCTGCAAATATGATTCACCCTCAAGACGTCTGTTCAGGTTCTTCACATGGTCTTGCAAGAGATTAAAGAAGGACATGGTGGATAGGGATTTCAATTCCGCAGTCCACGTATTTGCTGAAATGAAAGACAGTAGAGCAATGGAGATACTACTGTCTGAGATTCGCAAAGAGGGACGATTGTTGGATGCGCAGACATTTTGTGTCGTGGTTGATACATTGGTGAAGATGGGTAGAGAGGATGATGCATTGGGCATTTTCAAGAACTCGGACAAGTTCGGCTGTCCACCGGACAAGACAACTGTCACTGCCATTATAACAGCCCTTTGTGCGAAGGGCCATGCGTGGAGAGCGGAAGGGGTATTGCATCATCACAGTGATAATATCTCCGGTGTCAAGTCCTGTGTTTACAGGAGTTTGCTATACGGGTGGTCCTTGAAGGCGAATGTGAAAGAAGCGCGGAGGATCCTCCAAGAGATGAAGTCAAAGAAGGTTATGCTTGATCTCTATTGCTTTAACACATTTCTTAGGTGCCTTTGTGAGAACAAGCTGAAGCAAAACCCATCCGGGCTTGTCCCGGAGGCTTTGAATGTGATGATGGAAATGAGGTCCTACAAGATCATGCCAAACTCAGTAAGCTACAACATATTGCTTTCTTGTCTTGGTAAGGCAAGGCGGGTTAAGGAGTCGCATAAGGTTTTTGAATCGATGAGGAGAGTTGGTTGTGAACCTGATTGGGTTAGCTATTACCTTGTAGCTAGAGTGTTGTATTTGAGTGGAAGGTTTGGTAAAGGGAATCAAATAGTAGAGAAGATGATAGAAGCAGGCGTTGAGCCTCCACCCAAATTCTACCATAATTTGGTTGGTGTATTGTGTGGAGTTGAGAGGGTGAATTTCGCTCTCGAGCTTCTCGAGTGTATGAAGAGAAGCTCAGTAGGAGAGTATGGGCCGGTTTACGACTTACTTATACCAAAGCTGTGTCGAGCAGGAGATTTCGTAAAGGGTAAGGAACTCTGGGACGAGGCGAAGGGAATGGGTGTTGCTCTTTGCTGTTCAAGGGACGTGTTAGACCCCTCCATTACTGAAGTTTTTGTTTACAAGAAACTGGATGATCAAGAGAGGCTAGTTGGAGAGGTTGAAGTAGGGATTCCAATTCGAAAGGTCGAACGCCCAGAAACGATGAATATGCAGAAAAGGAGGATTCCTATGTGGCAAATGAAGAAGAAGACGACTATCAAGAACAAGAGGAAGATGAAGAAAACAAAAGCATAAGATGAATGCTTTGGACTTGGGAGTGTTTTATTGAAATTTTTGGGCAAGATTATACCGAACTTCGTTCATTGCCATAATAACAAGAGAGAACATATCAAGCTCACCAGTGAGGGTCTTGAATAGGTTGGTGGACGGTAGTCACAAGGCGGCTCTAAGGAAAAAGGTACTAAAATTAGTTTCCTGATTTTCATACATTTTTATAAAATTAGTTTTTACTGTGAGGTGAGGAAAAAGGGTATTAAAATTGCTGATTTTTTTGTGTTAATTCCATCATGGTGTTGTGATCCTTGTTGGAATGAAGACAGATGTACACAATTTTTCTGATTTCTTGGGTGCTTTCTTGCTGATTTTTACGGGTGTTGAGGTCTCTGAATTTGGGGAGCTGTTTGGTGATTTTTTTTTCTTGCTGAAATGGATGTTGTTGTTGCTTGCGGTTGAGCTATCCAGCCTAAAAACTATACGTACCAAGAACAAATAAAAACAAACATATTAAATAATTGGAAGCTTGATCTATTCCACCTTTGGGGTCATCACACTCTCTTATTAAGGGTGTGTTTGTATTTGTGACCATGTATATGGATGAGTGTCAAAGAGTCCCACGTACGTTGAAAATTGAACTAAAGTAATTTTCAATAAAAAATAGTACTTATGTGAAATATTCAAAGTGTTTTGGTAATTGTTTGAAAAAAGTGGATAGACAGTTTGAAATTATGACATACTTGAATAGACATGTACCACAGTAGTGTGTTCGACACGTCCACTTTAATTTTTGGCTAATCTTCATTTCTTCCCATTACAGTTTATACTTATATACATGTCAGGGAGGCCGACGTCGATTGAACAAAGAATTGAACCACCATATCAATATCAAGACAACCATAGATGAGCAACTATCACTGCAACCGCCTCTTTAATCACCTGCAGGTAAGTTAAATCTAATGCAGCTTCTTGGCATATTTAACTAGTTTTTATGAGGAATCATTTCTACATAATGATATAATTTAGATTGATACTTTTTTTTTTAATATCTCCATATTGGTGTGACTTGTAATATAATGGTTGAACACTCAGTCACTTGTGTTGGTTGGGTAGTTTGGATTCAGATCTAATTATTATATGGCTATCATTGGATTGTTTGGTTCGTTAATTTCTAAATTTCTAGCTACTAGAATTCGTTGCGAGAGTCAAAAGTTTGAACAAATCAACTCTAGTATATAAGCTAAGGAGCTACTCCTGGTCTAGTGGTTTTAGGATGAAACTTCACCGTGACCCAAGTCGGACTTTAATAATTTTATTCATAATTTCCTACTGATAAAAGTTAGCTCTCATAATTGTGACTTTCATTGGATTCAGCGCAAACATGGACGTTAATGTTTCCGAGCTTGTTGCTGGAATTCTTGAAAGCCTTGGATCATCTGTTCTTCAGGAAATCAACTGGATCTATGGGGTCAAAGATGAGTTGACCACGATTAAGCAAATCCTACTTGCAATTGATGCTGTTCTTTTGGATGCTCAAAACCAGCAATCTACCAGCAAATCCACGAGGCTCTGGCTTCTCGATCTCAAGTCCGTTGCTTATGATATCGAGGATGTCCTCGATCTCATCTCAACCCAAGATTTGGAGCTCAATGTCAATGGAAGAAGCTTGTTTCGGAGAGTCACCAAGTTGTTCACCGACTTTGATGTGGCTCGAGAGTTAAAGGCGATTCGTCGTAGCTTGGAGATTATTGAATACAATAGGAGGAATTTTAATTTCAAAGAGCAAGGCCCTGCTCATGTGCCAGTTGTGCTTGCTGGACATAGAGAGACCTATTCATACGTCCGTGGATCCGATGTTGTTGGAAGAGAAGAAGATAGGGGCACGATTGTTAGCTGTCTAATAAGCTCTTCGAGTGATGCAGTTGATGGCGGCTTATATGTCATTCCGATAATTGGAATAGGAGGTATGGGTAAAACAACTCTAGCTAAGTTGTTATATAATGACCCTGGAGTGGTCTCAGCCTTTGAGTTAAGATTATGGGTTTATGTTTCAAAGAAATTTGTATTGAGAGCTTTGATGGTTAGCATTCTCCAGAGTGCTACGGGAATGGATTTCTCGTGCTTGAGCATGGAATTGTTGCAAAACAAACTTCATGAGGAACTAGGTGGTCGTACTTTTCTTCTCATTCTAGATGATGTGTGGATCAGAGATCCAAAGGAATGGATGGAGCTAAAGGAGATATTGGCTATAGGTTCACCAAGGAGCAAAGTCATAGTGACAACCCGTGAGGAGAGAGTAGCCTCCATCACTGGCACCGTGGAAGCATACAAGCTAAAAGGCCTTTCAGATGATCATTGTTGGTCCATATTTGCTAAACATGCATTTCGTAAAGGTGAAGAGGAAGTTTGCCCGTTGTTAGTGGTGATTGGAAAATCTATTGTTCAGAAGTGTCGAGGTGTACCTTTGGCAGCAAAAACTCTTGGCAGTGTGTTGCACGGTGAGAGAGATGTTTCTGTTTGGAAACGAATCGAAGAAAGTAAGCTTTGGATGATTGAGCAAGGACCAAATGATGTATTGCCCGCACTGAAACTTAGCTATGACCACACTCCATACCACCTCAGATCATGTTTTGCCCTTTGTGCAGTCTTTGGAAAGGGTTTTCCCTTGTTGTATAGTGACTTGATTAACATGTGGATGGCTCTAAAACTTGTGAAACAAAGAGGGGGAGATGAAATGGAAGATACTGGAGACAGGTATTTCAATGAACCGATGTCACGGTCTTTTTTCCAACTTCCTAACAATGATTTGGAAGATAAAATAGTTACAAAGTTTGCAGAAATGCTTGATGTGAATAGTTCATTGAAATATGTTAGACATTCGTTCAAGAATGAGTTGACTGGAACAATGGATCTAGTTTCACAAACACTTACTAGAATGAATGGGAAGTTAGTTTTTGCTGAAATGCATGATTTAGTGCATGATTTAGCAACATACGTTTCAGATGAAGAGACTTTTATTGTGACTTCCTACAAACAGGCAGTTTCACGGAAGGCTAGACATATTGTATGGGATGGGGAGGATTTGTCTAGAAAGGAGTTTCCTATGCAACATTTGGAGGCAAGCAAGGCAAGAGTGTTTGCATTTGTTCAGCCAATGGGCTCATTGAGTAAATCTTTTTTGAAGGGGTTGATATCCAATTTTAAGTGCTTACGCATCCTTAACCTACGAAATTCCGAGTTTGAAGAGTTACCGGACACCATAGGGGATTTAAAGCACTTGCGATATCTGAATCTTTCGTGGAACTTAAAACTCATTAGGCTTCCACGATCAATATGCAAGCTGGTGAATCTTCAAACATTGGATCTCTTCAAGTGTATTAAGTTGGAAAGGGGGGATTATATGTACACCGCTAATTTTTACTATTTACACCGCAAATCCATCGCATCCCTATGCGGTGGCTTAATCAAATTTTAACCCGACATACCGCATGTACATGCGGTATGTCTGTTGACCGTATAAAAACATCGCATGTACGTGCGGTGGGTTAGGTTAAAACGAATTCCGTAATACGATAATCCGGTTGGGTCGAAGTTATCCGAAACTCACCGCATGGGTATGCGGTGGTTTTTTGAAATATTTAAAATTTGGGTAAGAACATACCGCATGGGTATGCGGTATGTTTTTAAAAATATTTAAAATTTGGGTAAGAAGATACCGCATCTCCATGCGGTATTTTTTACCGTTGTGGCAACGGTAAAAACCTTACCGCATGTCCATGCGGTATGTTTTTTACCGTTGGGGGCCCATTATAAATAGGCGTGGGGGGCCAGTTCTCCGACACACCGAATCTTCTCCGATTCCTTTCTTTCCGAGCCCGACTCGAATCTTCTCCGATTCCTTTGTTTCCGAGCCCGACTTTTGGTTCCGTCCATTCCCCGTCCCTATATCTACCACCACTTTGTACCCGGGTTTTGAGATGGTGAAAGACAATCGTGGAAAAGTCGCGGCTGATGATGTCGGTCCTTTTCGGAGACATCCGTTACAGGTAACATTTAATGTTTATAATAATCAATTTGCTTTATTTTTTAATTTAAAGGAAATAGTGTTAACATTTCATTGTTATATATAATGTAGTCGGAACCCACTATACAGAGGCGGAGGATGACAGATGTACCGCCACCGCTGGAGACACAGCCTCAGCCTACGGTATGTTAAAATTGTTACTAGGTGTAGGGAAATTGATATCGAATAAGTATATATTTCTGTTTTCTTAGGAATTGATAGTATTAGGTTGAAATCATTTATAAACCTTTGGAAAATCTTGCAACATTTAGTCAGTCATACGATATAGTATCGTATTCGAGCCATAGGATTTTGACAAATACTAGGTGTAGGGAAATTGAAATCGAATAAGTATATATTTATGTTTTCTTATGAATTGTTAGTATTAAGATGATATCATTAATAAACCTTACGAAAATCTTGCCACATTTAGACAGTCATACGATATAGTATTGTAATTGAGCGATAGGATTCTGACAACTATATTTTAATTTACACAGTCTGTGTTGTCGAGAAATTTGGGAGAGAGGGTAGTTTTACAATCTGCTAGGAGAGATGCCATTAGGGAGAGGCAGACGTTGGAGGGTGTATCAGTTCCGATGGAGACGGACAGCGACACGGTAGATGATGATACCGAGGCTGCCGTCAGGGAGACCCAGACGTTGGAGGATGTAGTGGATCCTACGGAGAGGGATACTGAGACGGTAGGAGCTGATACTGGGCCATCTTCTCAGTCACGTGTTGACCAGAGTGACGGTTTGGGGCACACGTTCCAGTCGTCTATAGAGACATATCAGAGTCTGGTGCAGATTGAGCTGGAGTTCATGTCTGACCACACGGATGACCCAGTGGTGCAGTCGACCGGAGAGTCTGGTCAAGGCGACCAGGGTATTGAGATGATGGAGGAGTACCTACGAGGGGACGGAGCACGCCAGACGGATGAGCATTTGCAGACTGGAGCTGAGAGAGTGGTAGAGCAGTTGCAGACTCGTCATGACAGTTATCAGGACTACTTTGGGACTGCGTTTGCGAGCGAACAATTGAACTCGTATGACGACACGGCACCTCTGCTCGGAGATGTGGGTGTTGGGACGAGTCATGCTCGAGGTGGCGACCAGGAGTCATGGGCCGTTGGGCAGATAGATTTTGCGTCGTTCACCCCGGTAGGATCTACGGGTGTAGGGAGGACGCCTGGGAGTCAGCATGCGGCGCCATCGTCGACGCCGAGGACCGCCGAGCCTGAGCCGATCATCGGGAGTCAGCAGGCGGCGCCATCAGCGACACCTAGGAACTTGGAGGGTGTGCCGATTGCCGGGGGGCATGAGAGGCATGTACGTGGACAGAGAAGTTCTTCGGCCCCACCTATTGAGTCAGCTGCACTTTCGAGGCATGTGTCGTTGGACCCCCTCGGCCAGAGACATGATCCGATGTATGGGGCATCTGATGATGTTCGTCAGGATATGGGAGGAGACCAGGCGGCACAACCCCCTGTCCGTGTAGTGCAGAGCAGGCGGAGACAGCGTGGAGAGAGCAGTAGGGCAGGTGGTGCTGGGCAGCATGGTGAGGGGAGTAGTGCAGGAGGTGATAGGCAGCATGGCGAGCCTATCAGGACAGGGGTCATTCGGGCTGTTCTGCCCGAATGGCCAGGGGGGCCACATACCGTTTCCCTTCTGAGAGAATACGAGACCCACATTGCACAGGCTGTTTGGAGACGGGAGGACGAAGCATTGCGTAGGGGTGTGCGTGTGCAGAGACGAGGGCAGTCGTTGGGCCGTGTAGAGGCGTTGTTGGAGGTTGATGGACGGGAGTCCTGGTTTCCCGCAGTGCGGGAGATTGGGTTCTGGGACCTGAGAGATTTCGAGTGGGATAATGTGGATCACACTCTGATCGGTGCGTTTGTTGAGCACTGGCACCCCGAGACGAACAGTTTTCACTTCGCATGAGGAGAGATCACCATCACACTGCACGATGAGGTCTTCATACTTGGCCTTGGTTTGGACGGAGAGGAGTGTATTCACTTGGATGACGTGGGCGCCTGGAGGGAAATAGTTGGGGAGTATTACGGCTTGACTCAGAACGAGCGGACGAGCGCATGGGCCCATGGAGGCCCTACTGTTCAGCTCCTCCTTCAGAAGATAGCACCGATGCGACAACGGGTTCGAGATGGTGCCCCACTTGAGCATGATATGGAGTGCATCTTGGGTGTTGTGCTGGGGATGATTGCGACTGCGACCTTGTTCATCGACAAGTCGGGCGGAAGATTGCGTCCGGAGGTGATCCGTAGGTTTATGGATGCAGCGCAGGTGTCGCATCTTTCTCTAGCTGCAGGGGTCTTGTCGTGCTTGTACCGGGGATTGGGCGAGGCGACCCGGGAGTTGGCCAAAGACATGGACGGTTGTACAAAACTATTGGAGGTAAGTCATTCGTTCTGTGATTATTTATTTTAGAAGTTTTGTAACTAGGTTATAATGACTATGTTGCTGATAGTGTTGTTCCTTTGTAGGTGTGGATATGGTTGTACGTCCTGGGGGCGACGCCATTTTCCACTATGGTCACCCGGGATGATAGGCCTCGCATCGAGCGACTGGATGTTCTGCGGAGGAGGCTGGATGAGATGACTGTCGACGAGGTACGAACACAATTTATATCCGCACTTACATTTGTCATACTATAAACTAGATTTTAGTCGGAATAACAATTTCTATTCCATTGCAGATCGAGTTCATGCCATTTGGTAGACACTTGGATTTTGATGGAGATCTGCGTCTTTCGAGATATAGGGGCACCATTCGGTGGTTGTTCGAGGAGGAGCCGTATATGCCGGACCGTGTGCTGCGACAGTTTGGTCGGGTTCAGCATATTCCCGCTGATCCAATCAGACCTACCGTAGTGCTCAGACCGAAGTCCGCCAAGTGCAAGAAGGAGGCGTCGTTCCACCCAGCTGACAACCACTGGGCGCACATGTTCGATCATCTTTTCCCCATGGAGGAGTTGCCACGGACCTCTGAAGAGTACCCATATGGCGTGGCCGATGACTATCTGGAGTGGTTTCACCGCTATAGTCATCCATACCTACTTCCTGACACTTCTCGACACCAGCCCATCATCCCACCGCCGCCACCCCCGCCAACACGACCCCCGCCGCCGCCACCCCCGCCGACCATTATTGAGCAGCGCCATCATGCGGCTGGGTTGGAGATTCGGCGACTCAGGGACCTTGGAGTTGAGTTGACTCCGGCACACCTGGCTCGCATCTATGAGCAATTTTGGGGTCCTCCCCCACCGTGACGGTGCGATCTGGGATGATGTATGTGGTTGTTCTGTTTGCGGGTAGATGGCTTTTTGTGTAGTAGTTGGTAGTTTGGATTGTTTTTTGTGCAGTAGTTGATGATTCGATTTCGGATTACGTATTTTGTGTGTTTGTGTGGATTTGATAGTTTGTTACCGTTGCAGATCGTTTTCAAATTTGAATAGTATGTCCGTACCCAACGTTCAATATCATGATTCGAAACGAACTTTATAAATTACAAGCAACCAAATACAAACGGCCCTAATATAGTCAAGTGTTACGCACAGTAGCTTCACCTAGCTTCATTACAAGAGCCTTTTTTCCTCTTCCAGAACTGCAACTTGACTTTCCAGGATATCAATCCGCCAACGGGCTTGTTGGTTTTCGACCAGCAGCGACCGATTTTCATCACGTAGTCTTTTTATCATCGCCTCCACCGTCTTTGACCGTGGACTACCAGTGTAGAGAACCGCCTTAAACTCTTCCATCGTGCCTTGACGTATTATGTCGTTGCTTGAGCTTTCCCTGCTGTTGTCCGACATGTTGATGTGTGGTCACTTGGCTAGAGACTCCGAGCCATATATAGGTTTCAGACACCGCTTGTCCATACGGTATGCAATACCGCATGGACATGCGGTAATACATACCGGATGTCCATGCGTTGTGTATATACCACATGGACATACGGTATGTATATACCCTATGTACATGCGGTGAGTATGTACCGCATGGCCATGCGGTGTGAACTAGTCTTTATAAGAGGACCAACCCGGCGCCGGAAACACACCACCGCCGGAAACACACCCCCGCCGACAATGTCGTCCGAACAAAGACCAATTCCTCGTGAAGACATGTTCACCAAACACTACAAGAAGGAGGCGCTTGGAGGCATCGCTTTTACTGCAACGTGCCGTCACTGCGGCCATCGCTACACCGTGACCAACAACCTGCAGCACGGTCATCTTAAGAGGCACATCAACAACAAGCATGCCGACGAGATCTAGGATTTATGTGTTTATCCGACTTATGTGTAGTCGTTCGTATGTGTCAGTCTGATGAACTTGTTCTTATTGTTGGTTGTGTAGTCGTTCGTTTGTGGCAGTGTGATGAAGTTGTTGTTATTGTTGGTTGTGAAGTAGTTTGTTTGTCGTCTAGTTGTAACAATGTTGTTTGAATAATAAGTCGGTTCGTACGCTATTTGTGTCATGTGTTTCCTATTTCAACGTATTTTCTATATTTCTTGCAACAATTGAAATAATATGTCATGGAAATCACCGATCGGGATTCGAGAGAGAATTTCATTAAACGGTTGAACTGCTTACAAATGAAAATACAACGCATGCACATCACAGTACATACTTGGTAATGCATGTCTAATCACTATCTTCGTCCGATGACCTCTCATTAATGGAAATGACAATATTCATTTGGTTGAACGCGTAATACCTTTCACCTGCGTTGAACGCTCGAAGCTTGCGGATAACATGATCACATAGGCCCTCAGCCCCGATACTGTAAACGTCGTAACGACAATATCTTCTAATGTGATTCGCGATTCGCGCCTCTGCATCTAAGTAATACGATTCGGGAAATCCTCTGGCGTCATAACAATGCGCACAAGAGAAGTCGATCGGATATGCTATGTCAGTGTCCGTCTCGATTTGACACTGAAATATAACTAGACCCGGGCAAACGCGGGCGCGGGCCGGGCTTGGGACGGGCTTTACTCCAGATTTCGTCCCGTTGTTGCGGGCGCGGGTCGGGCTAAGCCCGCTTAACGGGTTGAAAGCCGTGTCCAATCCCGTCCGCGAATGCGGGTGCGGGTAGCCCGCGGGTACCCGCAAATCCAGTCAATTTTTCGTATTAAAGCTATACATATTATTTTTATACATATTGCATATATTATTTATATACCTACTATTTTATATTACATATTATTTATATACTAAGCCTACTGTTTTTATTAAAAAAAAAATATTACCTACTCTTTTTATACTAAGCCTACACTAATCCAAAGAACAAAATATTACCTACTGTTTTTTTATTATTTACATATATATATATATATATATATATATATATATATATATATAGTTTATTGTTTATTACTACTGTTTGTAGTATATTACTTACATATATATTAATTAATTTTAAAAAAAATATTATCTACTGTTTGTAGTATATTACTTACATACATATATATAATTACTGTTTTTTTAAATAAATAATTAACATTATTTATTGCATCTATATATATACATATATATATATTAATTAATTTTAATTAAAAAAGGCGGGTACCCGTTACGGGCCTAGCGGCCCGTAACGGGTAGATTGGCTTACCCAATCCCGTACCCGCTGCGGGCGCGGGCCGGGCTTAGCGGCCCGCGTGGGCTTTTCCCCCTACCCAAGCCTGTCCAATTTTGCGGGCCGGCCCGCGTTTGCCCAGGTCTAAATATAATGCACGAATTTCCTGGAAGGTATGCTGGATGCCTGCAGGTGCATTCCTCCGGCCACCGTGGCTCCGAGCAACGAATTAATGTGACATTGTACTCCAGATAACCTGCCGTCCGCCGGTATGTGTCTAAGGTGTTCACCATTTTGTGATTCGCTGGACACCCGTAGTGGTGGTTCCTGTGGCGCATGGGTGGTCGTCATGATTTACAGGCCATACACCGCAAGGGGAGGCGGTGTATGAATACCGCATGGAAATGCGGTACCTCGTAACCGGTCCGGTCCGGTCCGGTCCAGTCCCGCTTGTCCCATTTTGGAACATGGAGCAGAGACACCGCATAAACATGCGGTGGTTATCACCGCATGTACATGCGGTGGTTATCACCGCATGTAAATGCGGTGATTATTACCGCATATACATGCGGTGGTCCCATTTTGGCTATAAAAAGCGGTGGTTATTACCGCATATACACCGCATAAGGTTGTCCCATTTTGGCTATAAATAGCGATAACCACCTCATACGAGTCAAAACAATCAAATCATGGTTAGAGTAGCTGAGTTTGAAGGTGAGACAGATATGGGTGTGTCATACAAAATTATACGCGATAAGTTCTCGAGGCCATACGAGGATTATTTGTGCAATTGTCAGCACAAGCGGTGGTGCCAATCGTTTCCCTGCTGTCTTGCTCACGTTGTATGCTACAAAGGCGTTGAAGGCGATAGGTATGCATTCTCGGAGCCGGTTGAATTGGCGTGTCTGAAAGGTCACCAATTACACGTTGAGGACCCTGAGTCATACTACTGCGAGGCGGTTGAGGCAATCAAATGCGCAATCAGCGACCTATACAGCGATGTCAGGCTACACTGCACACTTCAAATTGCAAGGTTCACTGTCGACAACGCAGTCCGTCCAGCGAACGACAAAGTGAAGAAGTACGCATTCAACCGCATTGAGATCCACATTAGCCCGCGTCTTCTCGAGGAGTCAGTAGGTAGTTGTACACCAGATCATGTATTGTGGTGGGACCCTTTGCAAGGTATACCATATTCACAAGTAGAGTGGAGGCAGTAGGTAGTTGTTCCGTATATCCTCTACTGTGGTGGGACCCTTTGCAAGGATATCCATCAGTAGAGTAGGAACCAAGTTTGTGTAAAATCATTATGTAGAATCCGTTTAATAGCCAATGTATCACCGCATGTGTAATGCAAATGATTTATCAGCGAAATATAATTAATGGTTTAACTCGTGACCGGATAAATTCACCATAAATGATACACAACAATTACCAACCGACAACATTTTACCTATGGTACATAACAACTACCAACTGACTCCTCTACATTGCTCGGCAAAATGTGAATCTGTATTCGGTGAAATGCGTACTTTGAAAGCTTGGTGTTTGCACGCCGCACGACTTTTTCCACGGTGTATCTTGCCACCTGCGTTGCACTGGCCAATCCCAAGTTGGAGAAGAAGTCGCTAACAAGCTCCGTAATTGCCTCCGTCGCGTGAATATAATATGCTGCAGGGTTATCCCTATACGAGTACGGCCTTGTCATGCGGACATCCTCGTAAGTCACTCCTTGAACGCACTCTAGGTCAACCGAATCAGAAACTCTTGCTGTATCGCGTTCTTCGCATACAACTTGGCAAAGGCAGCACGGCCATCCTGTCGAGCTTCTGTGCTGACAGTTGCACAATATATCGTCAGGTGGCGTACGAAAAGTTTCGACTGTAAGTCTAAACCTGCTGCCCAATCTTGTCTCCGCTTCATACACTTTGGTAGTTGCCATAGTGGTTATGGTGTACTGAAAGTCTCAACCAACCCCTTTTATAGTTTCCTTTTAACACCACCGCATGGCCATGCGGTATGCGTCACCATGGCCATCCGGTGATACAGTCACATCACGGATACACCGTTACATGACAACAGCGTCCCAGCACGTGGATTAGGGACTCTAAACGAAGACATTAAGCAACGTACCAGCACGACGGCATCGTTTCATGGTATGAATTTTGATAATTTCAGGGAATAACACGTTACATGAAAACGGATAGAGTGCCTCATTTTTCATATTAATTAATGATATAAGATTACAGCAAAAGTAACTCAGTTACTTTGTTTTGCCGCGTCGTCGTCATGTCACACATCAAAGGAAATCATTGTTGTTCTCTTCCTCTGATGGTGAAACATTCTCCGGCGGCACTACGACTACCCGAAACCGAGAGTTGCCTAAGTAGCTAAACATCAACCCCGCGCCTACGCGCACGCCACGGGATATCGCGAAATTATTCCATCCTTGTGCGAGCCAGAGCACCCCGGATCTGTTGCGCTCAACCCGGATGCTGGTGCCTCTCCTCCCTACCCCATTAGTCAGCGTTATTCTTTCGACGCCGGCCAGCCCGTATTCTTCTTCGAAGTTGGAAGGCAGAGGCTGCAATTTTTAAGATGTACTTAGTGAGTTCGGAACATTGTGAATTATATGTCAGACGACAGAATGGGGCTTACCAATATTTGTGTCAGCGAGACGTCTTCTACCCACCAGAAAAAATCCCTCGGGCCGCTTCCTGAGACTGAGAAGAAAGGTCTTGGTGTATTACGAGCCGCCATGTTGTAATAATCACGACATCGCACGACGGTAATTTATAGCGGGAAATCATGTCGCGTTATATGCGAGAATTATACCGCATGTGTAAGCGGTTGGTCACCGCATATCTATGCGGTATGCGTCACCGCATAGATATGCGGTATTAGAAAAAACCCGGAAACATACCGACACGGGGACATCGTGATCTTCTTCCGCCATCGGAGTTGGTCGTCCAAATTCCATCGGTCGAAGGAGAGCGAGCCTCTTATAAAAGTGCGAAGATGAGAGATTCCGTCGTGAGTTCCGACGAAAGTTCCCAGCTTCGTCCTCTTGTAAGAGGTTCATTCTCCCTTGACAGATGTAATTTAGACGCCCACTACGATGACAGACGAAGATGACGGTGTACCCGTACCGGTACGTTTCCGAAGCATTTACAGTTTTGTTTGGATGAGCAATAGTCATCCGCAGGATAACGTAAAAGATGTTATGGACGTACATGTGTACTATCACAACGTCTTTCACGTTATCCTGCCGATACCTATTGCATTTTATTAGATCGAAGCTACATAACCCCATATCGAAGCGATATAACCCGAGCAACATGCCAGCGGCCAACGATTTCAATCAAAAGACACAAATCGCCGGCCGTGGCATGTTGCCTAGGCTATCATCGCTATTGAGCCATGAAAAAAGCATACATATGGATTTTATTTAATTTATGAGACGAAGCGATATAACCCGTGCAAACTAGTCAAGGGTCAAAAATTTCGATCTGAAGACACAAATCTTTGGCCATGACTAGTTCGCACAGATTATCATCGCTTTTCCGCCACGGCAAATGTCACGAACCGGCCATGGGGGTATATATAGATACATACCGCATGGGCATGCGGTATACGGTGGTTCACCGTGTACCTATACGGTTGTGCACCGTATACCTATGCGGTGAGATACCGCACACCTATACGGTGTCCATAGTACCGTGTACCTATGCGGTGGGCCCGCAAATGTCAGGCATATGTTGTGCACAGTGCACGTCCTCCGACGATGCGAAGAAGCTGCTTTCCAGAAGTCAAAGAATCTTGATGTTGCTAGACGTTTCAAGAACGCATGTGTTGGCCTGTTCCAATCCAGATCGGTTGAAACTTTCGCCGCTAGAAGGAGGGGTATGCATGCAGAGTGGGGGCATATCGAAGGGCTTATGCCGTATTTGGAGGCGACGTGGTTACGAGATTACTCGGAGCAGATAGTTCGTGCATGGACAGACGCAATCCAGCATTTTGGTACGACCACGACGAACAGGTGCGCCTACGTTTTCATTATAAAATTCATTATACACGTAATTTTTTTACATATAACGATCTTCACCTGCGAGTCTCACTTATCTTTTAGGGTTGAGGCAGCTCATTCTGTGTTGAAAAAGACCTTAAACTCTGCAGTCGGTGATTTCACTCACGTGATAAACACAATCGATCTGATGATGGCGGATCAAATATGGGAGGTGAAGAATACATTGGGGAGAGCGAACAACACCTGGCCTACAGACTCCCACGACCTATGGATTTTCGATCGAATTCGGAATATTGTGTCGAAGGAATGTTTCAACCTGTTGTTCGAAATCTACACAAAGATGGAAGCCGAGCCACCTTCGCAACCATGCAGAGATGCATACTGGAGGGACGTTTACGGTCTTCCATGCACACATGACATGCAAGCTTGTCGAGACACGCAGATACCCATCAGACCATCCCAGATACACATTTTTTGGAAGCAATTGGATTTCAAGAGGCCTCATGTTGACAACGTCCAGGATAACACTCCCCTCAGCAGAGCTGATGTGGACATGTCGCGCATGATCAGTTTGTTCCAGAGCGGAGCTATGGACGAGGATACTCGTTGGAGAATCGCGTCGGCATTCAACGACGGGGATCGTCCCTCCCATACACCGTTGACCACCCCTGACCCGGAGGACCGTAGACCGCCCGGGAGACCGAGGACTCGCCACCCCTGTCAGACGAACCCTCTACCTTGGGAACGTGAGCGTGCTCGGGCTCAACGTCGGGCAGATAGACAGGCAACCACTGGATCCGCACGAGGGCGAGGTCGAGGTCGGGGTCAACCGGCATCAAACGAAACAGATGACGTGGAAGGTACTGAGGAGGCCACTGGGTCCAACGATATTGCCATCGACGACCCTCCTAGGGGCCGAGGAGTAGGCAGAGAACGAGGACGGGGTCGTGGAAGGGGACGTGGACGAGGTCGATCAGCGTCGGAGCCAGCTCCGGAGATTGTAGGTGACATTCCAACACCAGCACCTACGGTGCTTCCACCACAGAATCTACCTCGAGTAGAATTCAATTGGGGCACTGGCAACATCGACGAATTCATGATTACTTTCGTACGAGCCGTCACAAATGTTGCAGGTGATGGTCACTGTGGGTATAGGTCTTTAGCTTGTCTTTTGAACTTGGGACAAGACGCATGGCCTCGAGTTCGACGAGAGCTGGCCGTTGAGTTGCAGGTGCATTCAGATCGGTACCATTACTATCCGGCCTTAGATGAGCTCATCATGAGGGTCAACTATTTCGGCACGTGTCATGATGCTACGTATTGGATGGAGATTCCGATCATGGGCGAGGTGTTTGCCACGCTTCACCAGCGTCCTTTGGTGATTTTGTCACAGATGATACCTATGTTGTGCCTACCTCTGTACGCCACCGGTGGCCCGTCAGTACCGGCCTATGAGGAGCTAGATGGAATAGCTTTAGTCGGCAACAGCAACCATTTCGTTCCGGTACGTTTCGTATTTCATATTCATTAATTTGTTACTGTTTTGTTTCTCTTTTCTGACATCAATATTAACCTTGTATTCACAGATTTGGTTGTTGCCTGGTTCACCTCTTCCTCCAGTCTACGTCACATGGACACGGCATCACAATCGCACTGTCGACGGTTGGGAAGAGCAGTTTGCAACGAGGATTGCACGATATAGAGCTTACCGTCGTCGTGATGGTGGCCGTCCCCTACCGTATTAGCATTTTCCACTTTCTGATGTCATTTTTCGAACTTCGTATGTTCAATTGGGTTGTATCTTTGTCTATTCCATTTCACAACCGAACTCCATATTTTCGTCATCGATTATATTTATCGCACTTTCGTTTTAATCATCTTTCTTTTCACTTCAACATATGAGTTTTTTCAGATCACGGCTTTTATTACAAGTTAATTCCACTGTAGTAGGATATACCATTGCAGATGTCCATGGATTATACGATAAATTCGTAGTGTCGGCGAATACCGCATACCCAAGCGGTGTGTATCGGTTCCTATCGGTCCCTTCAGCTCCTCCAAATAGTTACGCGCAAATCCGGTTATTCGATACCCACCGCATGGGTCTGCGGTGAGGTTGAAACGGAACGGGGGTGCTCACCGCATGAAGATGCGGTGGGTATCTATACGGTAGGTAGTACCGCATATACATGCGGTAGTTCACCGCATGTATATGCGGTGGGTTCGTTGACCGTCATTAACTCACCGTATATCTATGCGGTGATTAGCGGTGGAAATAGTAAAAATTAGCGGTGGAGATATCGTTTCCGGTTGGAAAGCCTTCCCAAAGACATACACAAATTATTAAGCTTGAGAGTTTTAAGTCTGACATCAAAACTCAAATGTTTGTTAAAAGAAGGCCTTTATGGATTAAGCTCTTTACGGACGTTGGTATTGTGGGGTTTGCAATGTTTGACGTCTTTCACAGAAGGAATTGGAATCTTGAAGAACCTTCGAGTTTTGTTTATTGCCTGCTGCGATAGTATTGAATCTCTTCCAAATGACATCAAGCACCTTAGCAATCTCCAAGGTTTGAGGATTTATTATTGTGGAAGGTTAGAGTTGAAGGAATGGGAAGGACTACATGGCCTACGAAGTCTCGTGTATCTAGAGATTATGGGGCTCCCTAAACTGTCAGAGATCCCTGATGTTCTCAACTCTGTTGCAGGTTGTTTGCAGTATCTTAGAATTTCGAAGTGCGAAGGTTTGAGGGCAATGCCACAAGGAATGCAACATTGCACTTCACTTTTGAGGCTAATCCTGAGCGACTGCCCTAATTTGGCTGCACTTCCAAGGACTATGCTTGCTCTCAAGTGTCTGCAAGAATTGAATATTCAGGGATGTCCTCAGATAACGCGAAGGTGTGAGAAAAATGTAGGAAGCGATTGGGATCTCATCTCTCACATTCCGAGAATCTTCATCGATCATCAAGTCATCCTAAAGGAAGCTCATCTAGCTCGGCAAGGGTGATCATGTATTCATGTATAATTGTATATCCTTTATCTTTTACTTCTTAAACCATAAATCTGCACCGTTTAAAATTTCCCATGCACACAAGTACATAGAATATTGATATAATTTTTCTTCCTCTACTCTTGAATTTCTTGTATGTAGTTCGTGTTAATGTCTTCTATAAGGAGGCTGCCTGCAGGAGAGTAATCCCTAGTAGCGTCCTATGTCAGCTCAAACTCGAGACCATAGTTGAAGGGAATGAGTTTCTTGTCAACCCAGCCTGCATCTCCATCTTATTTATTGTTTATTAAAAGTTTGTGTAATAATAAGATACTTGAAAATATTCATATAGAAGACATTATGTCTTCTATATAGCATCAGCACTTGTGTATTGTTTAATATTATTAGATTGGTTGACCTCTTTAAGGTTATTTTATTCACCATACCAACTATTGCTTGGTTGATCTTGTTCAGAGTTTGCTGTTATTCAACAGAATCACTAAGATAATCAGAACTCAGAAGCGCCCAGCTCAGAAGAAAGATGAAAAATTGAAAATCTAGTTGTTTCCTCTGTCTTGGATCCATAACTTATTTTATGGTGTTCAGCATCTTGTCTGTTGGAATGGGAGGTTTAATGTTTATATGGAAAGGTGATTAATTTTTTATCTCTTAGATAGTTTGCCATTGGAAACAGATAATAAACCGAGTCCTTTTGATGGTTCAAAAGCTTTTTGTTGCACAAGGTAAGCTTTGAGCATTCTGCTCTATTACAACAGGCTGACCATTGATCAGGGGATCTCGGTAAGTGGAGAGCCTGCTTCAGGGGCTCAAACAATGTCATATTTGATGTAATTGAGAACGCTATACTTGTGGCGGCTTTGGATCATCCACAAGAGTTCAAGTTTCGAAGGGAGCCAATTGCTTTGAAGTTCTTCACATGTGACTTGGATAAATTGATCCCTTTGTGAAGGTTGTTTGTCCGAGTCCATGAGGAGCTTAGCTAGTGTTACTGCTAGCGCTAATGAATCCAGAGTGAAACGGTCCAAGAGTTTAGCAGATCCTAATTTTGTTAATATGCATTCAAAAGATGCATAGTGCTGATTGAGCCTTGTTTCTGATCCTGAAGTTGATTTCTTTTAATGCTTTTGTTATTTTGAGCTTTGAAATATCTCTTTTCATGTTCACAATGGTATGAGTTACGGTGTTGTTGACGTACTACTTCTAAGCAAATGCAAATCCTTTATGAAGTTATTATATTGTTCCTGATTTATCAGTGAAGATTTTAGTTTATGGAGTACATAGCCTGCAATAACAGCATTCCAAGAAACTATATCCGGTTGCACCATCTGTTTGAAAGGCAATAAGTGAGCCTTCGAGATCTCCCACCTTCGTGTACATGTCGAAAAGGACATTGGCAGAAAACTGCTCTTCCTTTATAGCCGAGTTTTATCAAGTATGCATGTATTTTTCTTCCAAGAATACCAGACCTAGAGCACTGCAACCAAAGGACTCGACAACATCCATGAGTTGTCCCTGCTAGCTTTTACCTTGTTCAATATCAATCCGAAACATACAACCGCCTTGCCTCCAAAAGTAGAGATTGTTATCCCTGCATACAAGTCTCTGCCCTTGCTTTGCTAACAAAAAGATTGATTGAACATTTCAACTTCAGTGGCATCAGGTTAAAAAATGGATGTGAATTCGACAGCGTGCACGTGATCTGATTCCAATTCGAAGTGAAACATTTTGAATTTTCAATGATATACTGGTTTGGTGGATATACCTCAGTGTATTCATGATGTTGTAGGGATGGCGTCCCCGAAAACAAACAAGGGTTGCACCAAACAAACAAAGCAGAAGAAAGAACAAGGATCTGTTGGAACAACTATTATTAGGAATGTGCAGTGTACATTTCCATGTAATCTAGCATTCCACCTTTAATACATCTTCATACCGGCCGGTCTAGCTATAGTTACAAATTACCCAAACCACATCCATGATACATGATCCATGTTCCATGCCCATCCCAATCAAGTTTATACAGCACTGCTGTTGCATTATTTGCATGTCTTTAAACCAAAAAGAATAGCATCAACAAGGGTCTGCTCATTTCTCTGAAATGTAGCATCTCTAACAAAACCTGCAAGAAGATTCAATTATCTTTCTAATTACTGCTGCACCAATCATACTTGGCGCCACTACAAAATCCATGGTAAAAAAAGCTGATCCTCATAACTGCTAAGCATCCAAGAACACGAGGCCCATGGCTTTCAGTAACCATCTGATCCTAAAAATGAGCCAAAACATCTTTCCGTGATGCTTTGCCAAAACCGATTTTAGTTTGAATGCTTTTCAAATATGGGCTTGCAGTCTAATCAAAACCAGCATAGAAGGGTTGAGTTTTCATCATTGAAATGGTACTCTACCTATAGGGTCGCATTATGCAGGTATCTCTTCTCGTACCAGCCTGTAATTTGATCAGCAACAGTCCACATGATGGCTTGTCCAGGCGGGATTCTCATCAACCGGGGGATAAGCCCCCTCCACAGTGCAAGCAACCCTTCTTCAGCAAAGATTGTTCGAATTGCATGAACCATGCCCTTGTATTTTAGGTCACCCCCAACCCGACTCTGAGCCATCAGCCTCGTTTTCACAACATCAAAGGGTCCGGTGCAGATTGGACCAGCTGTGCCAGCAAGGAAGCCTGATACCATTGACTGCCATGGCAATAGAACTGTCCCATCACCCTCTTGCTTTTTCCACAACATCTTGTCGAAACCGTACTTGGCAGTGAACATAGCGGCCTGGTTTGTCCCGTTGCGCATTACTGTTGGAGCTGCTCCTGCCCACAGTCCGAGAATGCCTTCTTCACGTATAATCATGCGAGCACAATGTATGGGACCTTTGTACTTGAGAAGCTCAGTGCTCAATCCTCTTTGCTGCTGCAGCCTAATTTTTACAACCTGATCCAATGATAGCAAAGGAAAGAGTTTTATATAACACTACTATCAAAAAGAATTGAATTCACAACTACATGGCAGTAGACTCAACAAATTACTAAAGAGATGTAGACAACAGAAGAAGTTAATATATAATGCATAGTAGTTGCCATCCAGGATCTTAACATTGAACACACATTCAACTGAATTTTAGTCGTTTACTTCGTGATTGTATGGCACTTTTGGATCACTCATAAACACCCAATCGACATAGACCCTCCTTTATTACTTGATTCTAGTCATTTAACCCAGGAAAACAAATGGTTTCTCAAGGATCAAGGTGAAATCGGTTCCTATATATCCCCAGTCTACTCTTCTCTAGTCAAGCCTTTCATTTCCTCCCCTTTTCCTCCAAAACCAATCAGCGGACACAGAGATTAGCATCATCATGGGTTGAACACATCAATGCTTTCTTTAAGAATCAGCTGAAGCATTGTGCTACTACAAAATCAAGTGTTGCAAGACGTCTTTCACATTGAATCAAGCAACCCTCTTAGAATGTAGTTTCATGAACAGTATCGCAATCAGTTTTAGGCTCGGATACAAGCACATTTTGACACGCAGGATCTGAACAGCTTCCAATCAAGCTACTTTTCAGTATGGAAATCCAGGTTGTTGGAATTTAATTCATATTTTCATATTATTGGGCTGTCACGTTGGACTAGAAATAGTCTAGAATAGAGAGATGCAACCCAGCGCAATATCTATATTGGTTTGGCAATGTGAAGACTCCAGAGTATTGGAGAGGGTGGACCAAAATGAAGAGGCAATCGAGAAGCTCATCGCATAGAGAGGTTAAGTATTAATTAAGATGTGGAATATAATCTAGAATAATCTAGGATTGTAAAATGAGAGGTTGGTGAGGAGAGTTTGTCAATCTGAGTCTAATCGAGTGAAGCTACCTGTTTTTCCCTATCACAGCAACAACTTCCACCATTTTTGTGCCCTCCTTTAACTAACCAGAACCTAAAAAACCACTATTGTAACGTGAATCAAGTGGGTAAAACACTCTTAAATCCCTATGTTCCGGAGCAATCAAAAGATGTAAAAGGGATCCAAATTGATCAGTTAAAGCAAAACCAGAGTCACCATAATACAGTACAAAAACAAAGATCCAATTTAGAAGGGGAAGCAAATCAGGGACTGACCTCGAAAGGGGTGACAATAACAAGTGCTTCAAGGACGCCGGCCCCGAAGCCGGAGAGAAATCGAGCCTGATTGCTAATCTTGCCAGTGTCGTTGTTCTTAAAGGCGCCCTGGAAAAGGGCATTGGAGCCCATACGAAGGGCGTACTTTAAAGTGAGATGTGTAGCAAAAGGGGTAAGGCCCTTCCAGAGAGACCGAACCCCTTCGGTTCGGACCACATTGGAGCCACAATGGAAGATCCCCTTGTAGTTGCCGGACCTGTCAAGCTGGAGACGAGTCTTAATGACGTCGATCGGCTGGAGACAGCAAGCCTCCATTACCCCTCCAATGGAGCCGGAGACAGCTTTCATATAGGGTGGAATCGAAGGCCCCGATAGTTTCGCAGTTGCTGTTAGTGCAGCGTGGGTCGGATTCGGATTCCGGTCCGGGCTAGGGTTTTGAGTGGAAGCCATGGATGGGGGAATTGGGGATTGAATGTTACGAGTGGGTCACCCAGTCCCTCCTCCTCCAGGCTTCCGCTGCGACTGCGACTATTCCACGGAGATTCAGAGGACGATGGAGTTTGATATGGACCTCTCCTTGTAATTTAGAGGAAAGGAAGTAAATAGACCAAAAAAATTGGCCCTTCTACAAAACTAGACTACGGTTCCAAAAATTGACTTAGAAGCTCAAGCTGAGTCAAACTCGAAACCTCACGGTCAATTGTAAGTGCAATGTAGGGCCGCCGATTGGAAAACCAAGTTGAAAACCGTCTAAAACAAGTGTTTAGAATAACCAGAAGGTTGTGGTGTGGTATATGCTGAACCCACTGCCTTAGAAGCGAATTCGCCCCGACCGTAGGTGCAAGTCGGCAATTGGCTTCGCCCCCCAAGGTTACACAACACACCCTCGTAGTCGTGCACTCGAAACAAGGGTTTGGAATCACAAAGACTTTGTTCAGAACAAAGGTGAAAAGAGAGAAGGTTTTTCAGTGTGTAAAACTGGGAAGGAGACGTCCGGTTTTAAGGAGGAAGAAGACGCTCCTTCACCAGTAGTGCAGGCGAGAATCTCGGATCGGTTACAACAGCGCTCCACATTCAAAACGTGTCGAAAAATCAGAAGCAATTACAACAAAGGGATAAATACGAAAATCAATTCGGAAAAACAAAGGGATAAGTCACAGAAATCTTATACAAATATTCTGTAACTTATCTGGCCCAATTAATAGAACGTGATCCAAAAACAGACCTCACCGCGTATGTGTCACGAACCGGACCGGCGGCGATGGTGGTGGTGCGCGCGTATGAGAACCCCTATTCCATCACTCAAACCATGATGGAACAAGTACCCCTTTTAAATCAACTCCTAATGTCCCTAGCAACCAATGTGGGACAAAACCTTTTCACCTTCCCTCAAATTCAAGCATTTACTCCAACAATCCCCCACAAATGCGAGGAACTGAGGTTTTTCATAATAAAACTTGAAAACTGTGTCCTGAGCAAAGTTTAGGAAAAAGTACTTAAATGCTGGTGTCTTGCGATTGAACCAACACATAGTGAAACTGAGCAGACTCTCAAATCAGATAGGTGAACGAGTCTTGAACCTTCTGATTCAAGAGCTGGCATCAACGGCACATACCTCTTCCATGTTCTTTAGTGATTCCACGATAATACCTGCAAATTGGTAGTCATCTCTGACCTTGGGTGCTAAAGAGTGCTCTAGAAAGACTACCCATGTCTTTCATAGAAGGAGACCAACCCTTCACACTCTCGTAGGTGGTTCCATCAAGTCTATCTCATATAGACCACCCTTGTAGGGCTATAGAACCATTAAGAGCATTTAGCTCAACCTCTACATATTTCGGTGAGTCCATCAAGTCCTTCTCAATAGGACCACCCAATTCTGAGCTATGGACTCATTAAGAGTACATGACTCAACCTTCTTCCAATACACCTGTCCTGGGGAATGAGATGTGGTGTATCTCTCATCGTATGGGCTTGAGTCTCATCCCCCTAGACGAATCGAGAATCAACCTCCTTGTCAGTCCTTTCGTCAATGGATCAGCCAAATTTCTCTCAGACTTCACATACTCCAGACAGATCACACCAGTCACAATTAGCTGTCTCACAGCTTCATGTCGAATCCGGATGTGTCTCTTCTTGCCATTGTATGTATTGCTGTTAGCTACACAGATAGCAGATTGTGAGTCACAATGTAGAGAAATGGATGGAGCTTTGCGCCCCCACATAGGTAAATCAACCAGTAAGCTTCTTAATCACTCAGCCTCTTGACCAGCTAAATCTAAAGCTATGAACTCAGATTCCATAGTTGATCTAGCTATGCAAGTTTGCTTTGATGATTTCCACGAAATACCACCACCACATAATGTAAACACATAACCACTAGTGGAGCTAACCTCATCATTATCAGTAACCCCAGTTTGCATCACAGTAACCTTCCAAAGCTTGAGGGTACCCTACATAATGTAACCCCCAATCCATTGTACCTTTCAGATATCTCAATAATCTGTGAAGTGCGGTCCAATGATCACTACTAGGGTTATGGGTATATCTACTGAGTCTACTTACAGCATAAGCAATATCAGGCCGAGTGTAGTTCATCAAAAACATTAAACTCCCTATTATTTTAGCATACTCATTTTGTGAAACACTATTCCCAAAATTTTTCTGCAGTTGCATATTAGCATCATAAGGAGTTTTAACTGGCACAACATCAAAGCTATCAAACCTTTTCAACATTTTCTCTACATAATGAGGTTGTGATAAAATGAAGCCATTTTCTTCTCTAGTTACCTTAACACCTAGAATCACATCAGCTTCACCCATATCTTTCATTTCAAACTGAGAGGACAAGAATTGTTTGGTTGAATTTATAGCATTTATGTGGGAACCAAAAAGCAACATATCATCCACATATAAGCATATAATCACACAATCAGCACCAAACAATTTTGAATAAACGCAAGCGTTAGATCCATCTACCTCAAATCCAAAGCTAAGTATGGTTTGATGAAATTTTTCATACCATTGCTTCGGCGCTTGCTTTAGTCCATACAATGACTTCTTCAGTGTGCACACCTTGTTCTCCTGTCCTGGAACCACACATCCTGGCGGTTGTTCCATGTAGATTTCCTCGTTAAGATCACCATTCAAAAAAGCTGTTTTAACATCCATTTGATGTATAAGCAATTTATAGCTAGAAGCTAGAGCAAATAATGCACGAATGGTAGCAATCTTTGTAACAGGAGAATATGTGTCAAAGAAATCAATGCCATATCTTTGAGTGAATCCTCTAATGACTAGTCTTGCCTTATATCTATCCACTGAGCCATCCACCTTAAGCTTCTTCTTAAAGATCCACTTACAACTAATGACTCTGTTTCCTCTAGGCATATCAACTAGTTCCCATGTGTGATTAGACATAATTGATTCTATCTCACTATTAATAGCATCCTTCCAGAAACTAGCATCTAATGAACTTATTGCCTCATCATAGGTCTTATGATCATCTTCTATCATATGAAGACTAATGAACGTCTCATCTAGTTCATTTAGATCATTAAGTTCAACTACAAATGCAGTCACAAAATCAGGACCAAAACTAGTTTCCTTCCTACGCCTTTTACTTTTCCTAGGTTCATCATGATCAGCATGAGCATTAGGCACAACAGTGTTAGGCATGGATGAAGATGCATCATGAGATGAAGAATCAATAGCATGCAATGCAGATTTCTTTAAAGGAAACACATGTTCAAAGAAAACAGCATCACGATATTCACACAAGGTACGATCACTCAAACACATAAAACGATATGCAGCACTGTTTTCAGCATAACCAATCATAATTGCATCAAAGGTCTTAGATCCAATAGTATCTACTTTGAACGAAGGTAACCCCACCTTAGCTAGACACCCCCACACTTTCAGAAATTTCAGATTAGGCGGATGCCCTTTCCAAAGTTCATAAGGTGTTTTGTCAAGCTTCTTGTGAGGTACCTTATTCAAAATATGATTTGCGGACAATACAGCTTCCCCCCACATATTATCAGACAAACCAGAACTAGAAAGCATAGCATTCATCATTTCCTTTAAAGTTCTGTTTTTCCTTTCAGCAATACCATTTTGTTGTGGGTTATAGGGAGCTGTAAATTCATGAATAATGCCATTTTGTTCACAGAATTCCCTCAAAGAATTAGTGACATATTCACCGCCTCTATCGGATCTAAGCCTTTTTATTTTGTGATTTAATTGGTTTTCCACTTCAGCTTTATACACATAAAATATGTTTTCTGCTTCATCTTTAGACCTAAGCAAGTATACCTTAGCATATCTAGAATGGTCATCCACAAATGTGATATAGTAGCGCTTGCCACCTCTACTCCCAGTGTTCTTAAAATCAGCCAAATCAGAATGGACTAACTCCAGCAATTCAGTTGTCCTTTCATTCACCGTTTTAAAAGGTTGTTTATGAAATTTGGCCTCAACATATATTTCACATTTGCTATGGTCATGTTTGGATAGACTAGGAATCAAACATGTATCATGCAATTGACATATAGATCGCGCATTCACATGTCCTAGTCTAGAATGCCATAAATCAACAGACTCAGCAATATAAGCAGAAGTAGATGCATTCTCATTATTCTCAATCATGGTTTCAAGCACATACAGAAAGTCAGCCCTATAAGCCTTTCCTACAAATTCCCCATTTTTGGTTAAAACCATTTTTCCAGCATCAATCACTTGCTTAATACCAGCTAACTCAAGCAAACCACATGAAATCAAGTTTCGGCGCAGAGAAGGAACATAAAGCACATTCACGAGGGTAAGAGACTTCGCAAAGAGGGACGATTGTGGGATGTACAGACATTTTGTGTCGTGGTTGATACATTGGTGAAGATGTGGAAGCAGTCTCAGACCTCAAAGGCATCATTCAAGCCCATCAGAAACTTTATCAATGGGTGCACCTGTCTCTAATACTATGTGAAATATCCGACGGACCGTTAAAAGGAGACAAACATGTGTCCGGTTATATTAATTTATTATATTTATTATTTTGTGATTATAAGGTCGACATCCGTCAACTTAACCTAAAAGCTTAAGCTATCTTGTTGTAGATTTTCACCTTTCCTTATAACCCATCATATTACATGGAAGGGACACTGCCATACCAAATCTCTCAACACGCCCCCTCAAGTGCGAGACAACGAACTCATGCCGGATCTAGCCGAACCTGACTTTGATACCATATTGATGAATTCAATCTATGAATGAAGAACATCACTCAAGAACACTGCATCCAAAGGTATTTATAGCTATAACAGATTGCACGTGTCAGGCACTGAATGGATATGTTATGCAACTTGCAGTGAGCCTAACTGCCTAACTGAGTTGCTTGAGCTGAGCTGGGTTCATCAGGAGGTGATTGCAGAGCTTTTGTTTCTTCTCTAATTTTCTATCCTTTTTATATGGGATCGATTTGGGTATTTATATTGCTTCAAAGTTGATTCATCTTGTTCCTTTCATCTGATGATGAAGTGAAGCACTTGAAAGACATTAGTATCAAATTCACTGCAACAACAGTAGCTTTTGATTGTGATGTATGAAACTAGTTGTACAAGTTTTCAAAACAAAATTCATCGTAAAAACCGCCAAGGAACTCGCCTGCCTAAAATACATGTCGCTCAACAAAGGATAAATTAGCTTAAGAGGACAAAAAAAGGAGGCTTCTATGCTTGCAATGAAATAGCTTTAGCCTCCATCTTGGCAGTCTTCTTAACCTTCTTACTAGAAGCAGGCTTGGCTGAATCTTTTGGCTTTCGCTTTTTGGAAGACTTTTCACTGACTGGCTCTTCGGCTGTTGGTTCTTCGAGAAGCCTGCTTTCCTCTGGTTCGGTTCGAGGCTCCATCACGGACATGCCTATTAGGGCGTAATCGAGCAAGAATGCGCTTCTTTCTAGCCTGTCTATCCGGCTGAAATGCCGCTGTGAATACGGGATGAGCCCTTCAAGGAGTTCCCCAATGCCCTTTATCTGTTAGTTGGAAAAAAGGAGCAATGAATTTTTTTATATCTGATGTAACAGTCAATTCCTAAACGAAGTGGTCCGAAAAAATTCACGCAATAATGTCACGACATTGGAACTTAACAGGATTCCTTGATCAATTAGATGCCCTGATCCTCAATTATACGCGTACCTTAACAATCTCAGTCGGTGAAAGCATAGTGAAAAGCCGAGAAAGCACCAATTGGGCAACATGACAGAGCTTCGGCTTTGTATTCCATTCTCGAATATATTCAAGGAGTTTATTGATTTCGTCTTTATCAAGGTCTTCAAGGGCTTTAGTCACGTGATTTTCGGCCTCATTTTTCCTGCAAGAATAAAAAACAGTGAAAGAGTCTTATGATCCTGGGCACGTAACATTACCATGATACAGCATAGACAAATGCCAAAATCATAACAACTAAACAAGAAGCAAAAGTCACCTGCAAATTTCTGAAAGTAACTCAAAAAGCTTATGAGGCCTACGAAGTTCAAAGGCCAGTCGGATGGCCTTAGAGTAATCAGCATCTAGTACAGCATTTTCCAATTCTTGACCCCTTAGAACCACTTCTTCCTGCACAAGCACAGTCAAAATCACAACAGTTGCTCCCCAAAGAGACGGCATCATCACAATTTCATCCAATGTTCAAAACCGTTGGATAAAGTACAAGTCAACAACATCAACATTCAGTGGACTTCACTTGAAATAATGTCAAGACCTTGAATCTCACTTCAAAAT
Source organism: Persicaria maculosa (assembly GCA_963922045.1). Lineage (NCBI taxonomy): Eukaryota > Viridiplantae > Streptophyta > Magnoliopsida > Caryophyllales > Polygonaceae > Persicaria > Persicaria maculosa. The sequence continues at coordinate 68,283,231 of OY998255.1, forward strand.
AACTAGGATCATCTGACATATTTTCAAAACAACAGGCATCTATCCTATAATGCTAAAAAAAAGGGAAATTGAAGTATGAACAAATCACCTCTTTACGAAAAGCTGCCTCCTTGTCAGCAGCAGTGGAATCATGCCACAAATTGATAACAGCATCACCGCCACCTGTAGCAAGCATTTCTGTCTTATTCCCAACTGCCAAGGCCCACACCTGTCACCAAACAATGTAATCAAACAAGAGAGAAAAATGCAGGAATTGAAAATCTGAGATCAGTGTAGAAACAATAGGAATGGTACCCCCAGGCCAGTAGGGTCTAAAATAAAATATATCACTGTCTAGTCCTCCTAACTAGAATAAGTACCTTGTCCTGATGTTCATCATAAGTGGCAATGCATTCATTTGTTTTAACTGTCCAGAGTTTCAGCAGACCATCCGAACCTGAAAGATCCAACTTTCTAGTTATAACAAGCAACACAATTAACAAGCTAAAGATATCACACTTCAAATCAATGACAACAAAGACAGTCAAATTATGTAAAAATGCCCCTACCACAAGAAACAAATTGGGTTCCACGTGTGATGAAAGATGCTCTCAAGACGCTGGACGTATGCCCTTCAAATGTTTTCAAGCATGACCCATCAGTAATTGACCACATCTTTATAGTTTTGTCACCTGATGCCGTTAAAACACATAAATCAACAGGTGAAAACTCCACCGACCAGATTCCGCGCTTGTGCCCCTTAAGGGAAACAACAAACACAAGTTCTGGAAGTTTCCAGATGCAGGCAGTGCGATCCTATAAGATGAACAGTGAGTGCATATTAAGAAGACAATTCACTAATTTCAAACTCCCATCCAAACAGTGAGTGCATAATAAGAAGACACTCCATTCACAATTTCACCCTCAATCTCCTGAGGGAAAATTTATTTCAACTGTGGGTAACCATGAGAATAAAACAACAAGTGCTTTGAACCTATTAGAGTGTCCTTGGACAACTGGAAAACAGAGTTTAAACTCAACAATATCACAACTGATACCATAACAAAACTAGCTTACCTGGGAACCGGAACAAACATATTTATCATTGGGAGAAACAGCCATAGCATTGATATCCTTCTCATGGGCTGCTGTGACTGCTTTCTCCTTAAGCGCAGCAGGCTCTTCTGCACAGTCGAGGGCATCATCAAAGTTCCACAACTTGATTGTACGGTCACTGATCACAAAAGACAGGAGTAATGAGATTTATCAACAGCCAAACGTTTTTATCAAGACATTTAAGCAAGCTCCGTGACCCAGTTGTGGGAAGCCAGTCTGGTTAAATAATTGTTAACCTTCAGTATTCAGCTTTTACTAGTTTCTAATTTCAAAGCATTGGAAAATCCTTTTCATCAGGAAAAAATGAAAATTTAAATAAAAAGAATTCTTCCTTTACTGAAAAGAGTGGCATGTCTTTCTTTAGGTATACAGACACCAGCAACATCCTTGGATAAACAAGTGACTGACAACATTTTAAAAATAGATGCAAACTAAAAACACTCACCTGCTACCACTAACAAAAAAATCACGACTTTTCTTTGAGAAAGCAACAGCGCCAACAGCTCCCGTATGACCACTGCCAACTCCTATACATCGTCTACTCTCTGAATCCCACAATCGAACCTGCACAGAAGAAGCAGATTGAAAAGGTAGGCAAAAACAGACAACCATTTCAAACATACTGTTCTGAGGAAAATCAAAAGTATTAAGCTCCTTGAGCCTAATGCCCCCCGGAATCACAAGTATTAAGCTCCTTTAAGAAAGCCATGGTTTTCTACTTGTTGCACTCCAAATGCATTTTTTATTTCGTAATGTATCCAAAGCATATGATACAAACCACTAGGAGCAGGGATCTCACTCCTAGGAAAACCACTCAAGCAAGAATCTCGCAAGAGGACATTGATGGAGAATCTCCAAATATGTATTCAATTCAATAATTCCAGTCCCCTTACAACATGTAGCTGATTCTCCTTTTATAATGAAAAACCAGTAACTAACTCCTAATAATTAATAATAAAATAAAACTTAAACCTAAATTCAGTAACTAACAAGGTAGTGGAGAACATGGATACAATGGCTAAAAATTAGGAAGTGGAAATGGGAAACTAAGTAACTAACTAAATTCTACAGGAAAGCGATGATGTTAATTAAAACTTAATAGAATTATACTAGGGTTCGTATCAGCATAACTATTCTAAGCAGCCTGATCACAGGCTACAAATAGAAATTATTTAAATATAATTACCAGATGAAATAGCAAAAGGTTTTTCCATGAAAAAGCTTTTTTCCACACAAGCTCATAAGCAATTCAATCTTCATGATATTTTCAAAAAAAAAAATCAAAACCTTCACCCTAGGATATTCCAATATGTGCACTGCTATCAAATCCCCTTTCATGGGTGACACTTCTGTAACAATGTAAAAGGCAATCTAAAATGCAAACTTTGCAACATTGTTAAATTATAAAGAACTTAAACTAAGGGGAAATAGTTAAAAGAAACTACAATAAGATGACCCAATCAAATGTGATGAAACCTTACACTTTTATCCTTGCTTCCCGTAACAATAAGAGCACTTCCAGAATTTGATGTGCAAGTATCAAGACATAAAACAATCTCGGTATGTGCAGCAAGTACATAAGAACATGACATTGAGGCCACCTCATATACCCTAACCTGCAAATATTGGGACCAATTATTATCTCAGGGGAGACAAGGATAAAAAAAAATGAGATACTAATAACTCATCCTCATGAATAAGAAAAGATTGGCACTTGGGCCATTTGGTGGAAATAATAATGGATGACTACCTCATCAAGTAAATGAGCAGTAACATGTAAGAATTCAAGCACAAAGAAAAGAAAGTTATAGCTAGTTGAGCTCTATGACATCAATTGACCAATCAACACCAAATCCTTGGACCTAAAACACCTAACATTTATATAGCTTTAGCATTTCCCCATCAACCTTTTCTTTTCACGGTCACTTCAATAAACAAACATAAACAAGTTAGGTACAAGGAAACATACCTGTTCAAGATTTGTAGCAACAGCAAGAAACTTTTCCTCCTCCCCTAAAAATTTCAAATCAATGATCTCTTCATTGTTTCCAATAAGTCGTTTGTTTAGGTTCAAATCCAAATCCTTAACTTCATCCGTAGGAGAGTAGAAAAGAAATTGTTGGTCAGCAGTCACACAAAGCAATCCTTGATCTGAAGGGAGCATAGTTGCTGCAGTAAAACCTCTCTGCAGCTCATCACTGCCTGAGCCAGAAGCTACATCCGAAGTCTTCTGCTCAAAAAGGCAAACTGCACTGTTGGAGAAAGGGCAAAAGTAGAAGGAAAAAACTTTATCAAATTAAAAGAAAATTTCGGATTTTTGAAGTCTACATAAAAAAAAAACATTGAGGCATTTGATTACTTACCCTTCAGAATTCCATATCCGTATAATCCCACGATCACCGACCGTCACAAAGTAAATTGATTGGGAACTATTTTTCTTCTTTGCTTTTTTGTGAGAAGAAAGGCAAGAAAAGAAGCTCGTCCCAGGTTCAATTATACAAACAGCTTCCAAAACCTCATAAGTCGGTATTGTCATTCTAAATCCATAATCATTGAGATCCCACACATTAACCACCTGCAACGATGCCATGGTTTAAGTCAAGATTATTTTAATAAGCATTGTAGATGTATTCATCAAACCAATAATATGCCGTCATAAAAAGAGATAGTCCTAGGAATTTTTTTTGCTTCAGAAGAAAGAAGCAGGTAGTAAGATAAGAATGTTCCATTACATATAAGGCATGAAAAACAAAGGCCTTCATCTATAAATTGACTTCCAGTCTTCCACTTCTACGTATATCCTCTATCATTATTGGTAAATTCAAACAAGACGAGTTCCGTCATGTGATAATTGCCTTACATAACACTGAAGAAGACGAGTTCCTAAGTGGCTACTATGATGAAGTGGAGCTAGAACGCAGCGCTAAACAACGAGGAAAAAAAGGACCCCCCCCCCCCCCGAATTCCTAGTCAACCAGGCATTGGGCAAGCGAGGTAGCAGACGACCAAAATGATGTTCAAGATACAAGTGGATAGGACACGTAGCTGGGAATGTATTTAGGACTTTTATTTGAGTAGAATATTCTTTTGGGATGTATGGAGTATGCCCTGTGAGGCAATATAGTTGTTTGATCCTCCTTTTGAAACGATTGTAATTGGGGATAGTATGAATGCCACAAGCACCCATTCACACCTAAAGAAATTTTAATATCAATCTTTCATATGGTCCCATTAAAATATGAATGAACAGAAACGGAAAAACATGGGTCTATGGATAGAAATTCAGATGCACAACCTACACTGCCTCAATTTTATATATAATGTATGAATCTACTCATACACTACCAAGAAAGTAATGTTTCCAAAGTAATGTTTACATATTGACTGAATAAAAGAAAAAAAGGACAGCACAAAATCAAAAACAGATGTTCAAGCAGCAGACAAATTAATATTTAGGGGGAAATAACTTGCCTGGTCTCTTCCTGCACTCAGCAAGTATCTTCCGTCATTCGCAATGGCCAAAGATGACACAGCAGAGAAGTGTTTTTCCATCGTAGCAACACACTTCTTAGAGACAAGATCCCAAGCTCTTACAGTTGCATCATTGCTTCCTGAGAAAAGCTATTGATATGGAGAATCATCAGCTAATGTAGAAAGGTCAAAAAGCTAGATAGCTTGAAAGCAAGCTATAACAGTCGGCTTCCCAGTTTATTCTTCAAAGAGTAACAGAATATAAATAAGGGAGATGGCCCTGAAATAACGAATATAGGGGAAAAGGAAAAGCATAGTTGGGAGTCATCTTTCCACTCTTGAATCAAGTCAATATCGCAAAGTCTCAGTATGTTCTTTTGAACAGAAATTTAATTCGTCGAGATAGCTAGTGAGTTTGTTTGCAAAAAGCTCCTTGGTCTCATCAATCTATTCAATGCAGCACGATTATATTTAAAAAAAACTGACAAAAACATTGCCCTTTAAACCACAAAATCTTAAAAGTGAGAAAATAGTTCAAACTGAACCAAATGCTGTGGCAAATGCTTACAATAAGACGATTTGGATCTGGGTGAAACACAATGCTCGTAACATTGTCTTTGTGTCCTTTAAAGAAATGTGTGCAGAATCTTCCCTCTACATCCCATACAAGCACCTTCCGATCAGAACCCGCTGTGGCAAGCAATCCACCAGATGCGTCACATGCCATTGCCATTATGGGCCCTTCATGTCCCTATAGCAAATAAGCAGCAACAAAACAACAACAATAATTAATACAAAGGATAACTTATTATACAATGTTGAATAGTAATAAAACCAGCATGACACAGTCTGAAAACCAGCAAAGGCATTTTAAGGGTCTCATAACAATTCATCAGTTTGTCATAAATGAATCCAAAAATGACTATAACGCAACTAAGTTGTCATAATCATCAACTCTACGTAAATTTCAACTTAACAAAGAAGCTTCTACGGCAATAGTTAACCCCCTTCTGTTGCATCTTATTACAGACAATTTAAACACAGAATTTTCTGGCTGTTGACCCCAACGAAGTGGCAATTGCAACCGAAAGACATATGAAAGCGGGATAAGAATTACCTTCCAAGAATGGATGAACTTGAAGGTAGAGAGATCCCACAGGCGAATTTGGCGGCTATGGCTGGCGGAGAAGAGGAATTTACCATCAGGACTAATAGCGAGAGAAGTGACAGCCTCAGTGTCACCTTCAAGGGTGGCCTTGATTGAAGCGTCCGACGAATCGAGGATTTTTATGGTCTCATCACAGGTGCAGACAAGGAATGAGCCGTCGGGGGACACCAAGAACGGGCCTCCAGTGTAGAATTGCTGGAGGGATTGGGTACAGCGGTAGCTGTTCTTCGTGGTAATTGGAGTCGCCATAAACCCTAATCACTGAAGTTGGATTCGTGGCCCTCCTGAAAAGCTTCCCGTTCCGCAACGTCGAACCGAAGAAGAACAGAATTACAGAGACCTGAGCCTGAGGAAGAGGAGAAAGAAGAAGGTAAATGGTCTGACTTTGGATTCAGTTGGTGGCGGCAGAGAGATGATCAAAATAGAGGACAAGGGTTTGCTATTACAGAACCGAGGCCCATTTGCTCAATAAGCCCAAATAAAACTCTAAAATTTGGCCCAATTAATTTAAACAGAATCTACGATCCCGGCGATCGAAGACCAATTTATGATCAGGGCAAGAGTTGGAGGCCTCGGGTGTTGACGGAAATCGGATGGGAATTCCGGTCGTAGACGAGCCCTTCTCAGACGAAAAGGAGGAATTGCAAAGCTATCAGGAAGAGCTCAACACCTCAAATCAAGACATCGATTCTTTGCTGAAATTCAAAAACCGACAGAGTGAGCCTTCTCAAACGCGGACGGTGAGTTCTCGAGTCCTTCCCGTAAGGAATTTAGGTGCGAGAACAGTTGTATTGTTCTTGAAATTTGTGTGTCTAAGAATGACCGCAAGGTGTTTGTGGAATTGACTAAGCTAGGTATGGTTCCAATGACATCAATTGGTATTGCTACATCCAAAGATAAGCCTTCATTGATGAAGAAGAATACAATTTTCGATCCAGGGATTAGTACTCTTGGTATTATAATGGGTGTGTCTAGCTGTTGTATACGAGATGATGCTCACAACTACAGTTGCAAAATGGTGGTTAATAATTGCTCAAACTTTGGTGGCTTCGAGTCTGGAATTGCTATTTTGGGCATTGAACTGAAGTGTCAGGAAGTTCTTTGGCCTTATGATAGAGGCAAAGAATCTACTTGTAGTTCGACAATCTTAGTGGAATCTTGGATTGAAGTGGTTGCTGTCACAAGTTTTACCCTCGAATTGGGTACCAATCAATTGTCAGATAAAAAAGGTGATGAGTTTTTGGGTTGATTCGCCACCTATTATTGCTGCGGTTTCAGGCAAGCAGAGATTGTCGAATGATAATTTTATTTTTGAACCAGGAATTGCTAATTTTTGTGTGGTTGTGGGTATGAATGGTGATGTCTTGGTTCTTACAGGTTGTGTGATGACATGACACAATGTTTGCAAGTGGAATGGTTGATGTCATATGAAGATCATGTTTGCTGTCATAGTTGCTACTTGCTGAACTGAACTCATTCTTTGGAGCTGACTGCTTTTTTCTGTTGTCATACGCAGTGAAGTACTTCATAGGCAGTGAACTGAACTGATTGTTGGGAAATATTTTTTGCGGCTACCTGTCATATGGTGTGGTCAAGAAGTCAAGTTGCAGGCATGCTAGAAGGGTTGTTGTAGGAAGCAGGGGTTAGCCTAATTGCCACCACTTTGTGTGCAGATAATGGCGTAAGTTGGATTCGTGATGCTGTTCTATTGTGGAATCAATTCACTTGCAACAAATATAAAGGGAATGCTCATGAGCTCTTTTGCAGCTGAGAGTATCTCTTATATGTCAACTTGAGGTGCTGGTGTTTTCACATACGAGGGCAGTGATGCACATCATAGAGAACATTCTAGCTGGGCTATGTATGTAAATAAGCCTGAGGACAAAGCTTGTATAGGAGGGGAGTAATGTCATGTATTGGTATAGTAGGGGTTACAAGGGTAAATAGTAGGTTGATGGGTATTGGATTATAAATACAAAATACCCTATGGATGTATTGCACGGGACATGAATAATCAAGCATAAACCTTATGCTTTCTCCTTCCTCTTTCTGAATTCATTCCTTTTTCTATCTCTCTCAATTCTCTATCGCCATGGAAGCATAGCTTCCCACTACAAAACCTCGGAACATAACAGATGTAAGGCGTCACTCTTTCGGATCCAAGTATATTTTCACAAAATGTGTTTTTAACTATTAAAATTCATCTAATGTTTATATAAACTTGTAAGATTATAACACCCAGAGACCAAAGTATAAGAAACGCGCACCTCATTATTGTCATATATATGGATTGCATATTTTGGATGTTCCTTCTCTTAAATGAGTTGAGGCAATTCTCTGGAATCCCTGCTATGTTTAAAACCTTACATGCCGATCTCTTTCATCCAGAAACCTTATGGATGAACAGAGCATAATCGAATTGATATTTACCAGTGCATTACCTTACCAGCAAATTCTAAACTAAGGGAACCTAATATTTCTGCAGGAACAAGTCTCCACTTTCTACAGTCAATTACCTTGCTTTGCTGTTCAAAGCATCTGCAGCAATTTTGCCCAGCAAATGCCTTGCAATTATCATATCATTCACCAATAATCCCCACAAGAGCAAGAACCATCTCTAAAATGGTGATACCTGTTGCTATCTCTAACTATAATCTCCCTATTCTCAAGTTTACATATGAACTTGAACGCTGTATGGCAGTCAAGGCAGATCCGGAGGTTTTTCTTGACCATAATCTGTGCTCCCAGAGGCTTAGCTATGAGTCCGAAAGCAACAGCGAGCTTTTCGCTGTGATGCGAAAGGAGGATTTCCTTTTCGTCTTGTCCAACATCATGGAGGTCTGTCTCTACCAATGGAACATAACCAGCCTTGCTCATCCTGCTCCAGAGCTCTTCAAGCTTCGCGTATATATCCTTGCTTCGCGGATGGGTTCGATCTCCTACAAGAAATGTATAGACCTTGCCTTTCATCTCCATCCAGCTCATCCCGGGCTCTTTTTTCACCTCACTTTCCTTCATCAATCTCCTCACCTCGGAAACGTTCTCCCACCTCCCTGCAGATGCATAGATGTTGGCTAGCAGGACATGGGTACCGGATTTCTCTGGCTCTAGGGTGTAGAGCATCTTAGCTGCTCGCTCCCCAAGGCCGACATTTTTGTGGATTCTTGCGGCAGCAAGAAGCGCTCCCCAGATGGATGTATTTGCTTCATATGGCATTGTGGCTAGCAGTTCCACTGCCTCATCTAATTTCCCTGCTCGTCCGAGAAGATCGATCATGCAAGAATAGTGCTCTTGTGTTGGTTTTATCCCAAACAAGTCTTGCATTGAATTGAAATAGTGCTTGGCTTGATCGATTAAGCCAGCGTGGTTGCAAGCACTACAAAGTGCACTAACCAAAGTTACTTGGTTAGGGGAAACACCCTCTTTAAGCATCTGATCAAACATCTCTATGGCTTCTTTCCCATGCCCATGTTGTGCAAGGCCTCCAATCATGGCCGACCATGACACGATTCCTCTGTCCTTTATCAATGAGAAAGAACGAGTTGCATCCTCGATGCATCCACACTTTGCATACATATTAACGAGCGAATTCCCAACAAAAATGTCAGAGGTGTACCCAAGCTTCAACACATTAGCATGGACCTGTTTCCCTTGTTCATAAGCTGACAAACCTACACACACGTTAAAGAGAGAACTGCAAACGAACTGATCAGGTAGCAGCCCGGTTTGTTGCATTTTCAGGAAAAGCTTCAGGGCTTCCTCACCTTGTCCGCATTGAGAATAAGCTGTAATCATAGACGTTAAAGACACCATATCTGCAGTTTGACAGTCCATGAAAATTTTACTCGCATCCTCTATGGAGCTGCATTTGCCGTAAGTGTCAACCAGGCTGTTGATAACATAATCATCGGACTGAAGGCCTGATTTTATAGCAACAGAATGTATTTGTCGACAAGTATCTTTATCTCGTAGGCTAGCTGAGGACTTCAGTGTTGTGGATAAGGTTGTCTGGTTAAGTCCTACTCCCTCATTGTGCATTTTGGAGAACACTTTCAAAGCTTCTTCGTCGTTCCCATTTTGGCACTGACCAGAGATCATTGCATTCCATACAATCAGGTCCTTCTCTGGCATTGTTCTGAAGACCTTCTGTGCATCCTCAACAGAGCTGCACTTTCAGTAAGGAAGATCTTCCTTCATGTCCATTTTCAGTAAGGAAGAATGCAACTGCCTACCCAGATCTAGATGGTGTGTCATTGCACATGCCTTGAGAACACTTGATAATGTAAAGAAGTTCGGATGCACACCAGAATTTTTCATGTCATCAAAGAGTTCTAAAGCCAAGTCATGATCTTCATGGAGTACACAGCCTGCAATAACAGCATTCCAAGAAACTATGTCGCTGCACCATCTGTGGAAGCCGGAAAGGTGAAAAGTGAGCCTTTGAGATCTCCCACCTTCATGTACATGTCGACAAGGGCATTAGCAGAAAACTGCTCTTCCTCGTAGCCAAGTTTTATCAAGTATCCATGTATTTTTCTTCCAAGAATACCATCTCCTAACCCAGAAGCGGCACTCAATACACTTGACAGGCTAAACTCATTAGGTTCCCCGCCACTCCTGGCAATAACCTCCCTTCAAATAACAAGAAAACAATGCATTCCACGAAACAATATTCCTCTCGGGGGTTTCATCAAACAACCTCCTGGAATTGACAAACTCCCCAGATTTTGCATACATAACAACCAACGCATTCACCACGAAAACATCGGAATCAAACCCACTTAGCAACACAACTGACAACCCCATGTATCTGCTTACCACACCTCAGATCCTCCCTCACAGCACATGCTTTGAGCACACTGGGGAAGGTGAACACGTTACACATGAGACCCAACGAACGCATCTCGTGAAAGGCCACAAAGGCTTCCTTACCCTGGCCATTCTGAGCATACCCAGAAATCAGAGCTGACCACGCAACCAAGTCTGGTTGAGGAATTTCGTCGAGCAGGTTGCGGGCATACCCAAAAATCCGACATTTGAGTACAAATTAATCAAATGATTACGCAAGGCCGGGTCACTCGATAGCCCAGATTTTGTGATCAGGGCATCGTACTGGAATCCAGGACCAAGAGACTTGGTCTCACAAAGGCGCGATAAGAGCTTGGCCAACGATGTGGAGGTGGAATGAAGTGACACCTCGCCGGATGAACTGAAACTTGTAGCGATAGATTTGGATGGAGGGATTGGAGGGATTTGGATGGAGAGATTAAACTTGGAGGGAAAGCCCGAATTCGTTGAAAGAATGGACGTTTGAAAGGAGTACGATCCCGCGCCATGACGCGATTTTTTTATAAATAATATTTAGATATCGATAAATCATAGACATTGGTTAAAAATGTAACATCAAATAATATTGGGTAATTAATATTAGAATATTTTTCAAAAAAAAATAATATTAGAAAATATAGTTACTATAATAAAATGATATTATGTAAATAATATTTTCACAAATAACTTTGAACATGGAGAGAACATGTGACATAAATTAATATAGTATATAGATATAGATATTTAGTAACTGAATTTGAGTTACGTTAAGCCCAATAGTTATATTAGATTGAATTCAATGTTTTGAATTAAGCCCAATAGTTAGTAAGATTAAAGAAAAAAAAAAGAATTAAAAGAAAAAGAAGAAAAAAGAGAATTAGAAAAAAAGGATTAAGAGAAAAAAGAAAATTATAATTGGTCAAAACCCCTAAAATCTCTCTAATGTTGACACCTCTAAATTAAGAGTTTATATAGAATATAAACTCTTCTAAATTAAGAGTTTATATAGAATATAGATAGTTAGTAAGATTAAAGAAAAAAAAAAGAATTAAAAGAAAAAGAAGAAAAAAGAGAATTAGAAAAAAAGGATTAAAGAGAAAAAAGAAAATTATAATTGGTCAAAACCCCTAAAATCTCTCTAATATTGAGACCTCAGTATAAACTCTTCTAAATTAAGAGTTTATATAGATATATAGATAGATAGAAGTTAGTAAGATTAAAGAAAAACAAAGAGAATTAAAAGAAAAAGAAGAAAAAGGAGAATTAAAAAAAAGGATTAAAGAGAAAAAAGAAAATTATAATTGGTCAAAACCCCTAAAATCTCTCTAATGTTGACACCTCAGCATAAACTCTTGTAAATTAAGAGTTTATATAAATATAAATTAGACGTTGTGTAGTCATTCGTCCATTTGGGCTGATGGCCGTCGTCACCCTTTTTTTTTTTAAAGCAAGATAAGAATTTGGTTCTTTATACAAGTCTAAAGAAACTGAGAGACCGGATAAGCCAGTAGATGGACTAACCATCATGTACAACCAAAGTAAATAACCGAAGTAAATGATATAAAGGAAATAACACGAAACAAATGACAGAAATGAAAGTGCGAAAATAAAATAAAAGTGCTAGGTATCCTACACCGTAAAACAAAAGCAACACGACAAACGAATCAATCAGCTAACGGAGGACGCACACACAGAACTCTGGGGACACAAGCGAACATTTCAGATTATGGACTCTGAAGAGCCATCAGATATCAATCGCAAATCCACGACGTCTTCGAATACAGCAAATCAAACACCGTTCACATGAGGTCTGCATCACAACAAGAACAACACAGCACACCAGGCCGCAAAACCAAACCCAAGCCAAACCATTGCTCAATAAAAAAAAAACCACACTGTCTCAAACCCTCAAGGACGATAATGAGATCGTAAGCGACTACTAGGTAGTCTAAATAGAGGCGATTGAGACGGGACAAAGCAAGAAATTGAAACAACAATCCAAAGGCACATGAAAGGAAGGACGAACTGGAAAGGAGAAACCCTAAGAAGGCGTAATTACAAAGCCTGAACGAGGACCGCTAAGGGGAGCCGAAGAAGCTGTCAATGGTAGAGCCGCATCCCACACGTGAAGGTGGGCCATGGTAAAGGACGGTGAGGGTGGCCGGACGGCGGAGCCGAAGGTACAACAGCGGTGACTGGAAGACGGAGCCAAGGGAGGCGGGAGCGGAGCCGCGGAAGGCTGAGGTCGTGGGGGCCTAGGGGGTTGAGGGCTGCAGGACGAGAGCTTGCTGGGGAAGCGTCAGAGTGAAGGCGGAGCTAGGGAGGCCGAGGGGGGTGAAGGTAGCAGGCAAGGGCGAGGACAATCGGTGGAGCAGCTAGGCGAGGTGGTGAAAGGTCGGTGGCGATGGTCAACATCGACTGGAAGTCTAGATGGTGGGTCGTTTGTAAGGCGGTGGTGAGTCGAGAACCGACGGTGAAGCGGTGAAGGACTGGAAGGGAAGCCATGGTGATGGCGGCGTGGAGAGCCGGGTGGTAAGACCATCACCGATGGCGGCAGCGGTGGTGAGGCCTTTTAATTTTGTGGCGGCGGCGGCGTGGAGCCTTTGCGCTTGGGAGCGTATTAGGTTTTCCTGATAAAGTAATTACTATGGGAGTCAGCTTGGCCGTCGTCACCCTGGCTGCGAAAGAATCCAACCGCTTCTTAAAATTTCTCCAAAATGAGAAAACAAAATACATATTCTTCAAATTATTTTTACTTTAAATTCAACGGCTTCTCCATTTCGAAAATTTGGAGAATTGTTTAGTTTGGAAAATGCTGCAGATTTAGGGAATCATCTCTATTTGTTCTGTTGCTTCTCTATTTTGCAGAAAACTCTTAAAATTTTAAAAAACTCTTAAAATTTTCCAAAAACTTCAAAATCCTCAAAATGGGAAAACTGTTGGAGATGCTCTTATTGTTATGATAAACAGGTTGTGCCAAACTTTTTTCGGACCATGTCTTTAAAAAAAATTAGTAATAGGTTCCAATGAGTAGAAAAAGAGATCGAGCATTCAAGAAGTCGGGTCCCGCACTCCCTTGCTCATTCCGATGAGCCACCGGACAAGGCTAACTACCAACATCCAAATGTGGATGTGGTATTAGGAGTAGTGGGAGGTGCTGAAGATGGACTGTCTAGGGAGCAATTCCCAGATCTCAGAGAAAGTTTGAATAACAAGGTCGCGCCAAAAGCAAACTACAAGGACACGCTTCTGGGGAATGTTGGGGAAGGCTTCAGCAAGTCCCATTCGAATTCCATCTATGGGGAGGTGTCCTCAGGGGATGGATATGGCACAGACGATGATATCCTACCGGAGGAAGAGGACCCCTCATGCCCCACAATTGTGCTGAATAGAGCAGAGAAGATTGCCTTGAGGAAACCGTGGGAGGACACATTGATAATCAAACTCTTCGATAAGGGACCGGACTACATGCAACTGCATCGTAGGTTGTCGCAGAAGTGGGGGATTCGCTCTCCATTCACTCTGGTGGACCTTGGGAATGATTACTACATAGCGAGGTTCGCAAATCATGCGGATTATGATCATGTTGTAATGGAGGGCCCTTGGATGATCGGGGACAACTACCTCGCTATAAGGGAATGGGTGTCAAGATTTGATGCTGAGGTTCAAGAAATCAAGACACTTCCAGTCTGGGTAAGGATTCCGAACCTCCATATTGAATACTTTGATCCTAGACTGCTTCATAGGATCGGGAATAAGATAGGGAAAGTAAGAAGGGTGGATAACACAACAGCATCGACTGATCGGGGTTGGTATGCTAGACTGAGCGTGGAGGTCGACTTGAGCAAACCCCTTCTATCTAAATTCAAATTGGATGGGAAAGTCTGGCCTATCCAATACGAAGGAATCTGCATGATGTGCTTCAAGTGCGGTAGTGATGCGGATCAAGATGACCTTCTGTGGGTCCAACAATGATCTTGATCCAGGCGAGCTCTCAAGACCGATTCGAGGGCCACTGATGGCAAAGAGTCTCGTCCTCAAGAGGAAGAAGAAGGCGCCACCATGGAAGAAGATTCAAGATGTATATCGAGTGGGCCTTGGCCCATGTCGAGTAGCTTGAATGTGTGGGCCGGTTCTAGTCTTCAAATTAGTTTATTATTTTATTAATTATTATTTTATGCAATTTAGATAAATAAGGTGGAAATTAATTATATCTCTTCTAGATATAATCCTTGGCCACCAAGTTATGAAAACATTTATCTTATTAGGATTTTATTTATCTTAGATTTATTTTATTTATCTCTAGATATAATAGATCTATCCAAACCCCTTTCCTTTGCAAGGAAGGATTGGTAAGATCTTCCATAGCTTTACTATATATTCATGTTTATGCACTTTGAATTAATCAGATTGAATAGAATTGAGAAACCCCTTTATGGATTAAAGGGTTCTCGATTATCAATCCAAACCACTATCGTTACTTATATATATTGTTACCGTCGGCACTCCAATCATCACCGTACCATCACCTTCGTTCATCTTCACCATCGTCATCTTCATCCTTCACATCACCGTCACCTTGGTTCAACAACACCGGAGTTAGGCCGTCGCCACCAGAAGGCTAGGTGCTTGGCGGCAGCAGGTCCAGGCGCCCGCGCCCTTGCGCTTGTGCACGGCTCAGTCGATCGAGCGCCCTCGCTGTCTCGTCCTCACGCTCGCTCCCGCCTCGATCGCTCTCGCGCGCTCGCACCAGCTCTCGCTCTCAACGAGTGCTGTCCCCGGCATCGCTTACGCACACCCTGAGGAGCCGGGCTCCTGTGTGCTCGGATTTCCGGTTAATGCAAGTTCTTTACTCTCTTGATTTCTATTTGAGTGATTTATTTTTCGTGCCTTATTTTTCACCATAGACGATGCATAAAAATTGTATCTTTATTATTCACCCATCAAAATTGGCACTTTATTTTTGTTATTCTTTGTTTGGATCTATAATTTGGAAGATATTGAGTTCTTGACTGCAAGTTGTGATCTTTTGTTCCTAGTTGCTACATATCATGCCTATGACTGTGATTCTTGGATTAAAAGCATTATATAAACTTGCACCACAAAAGAACCCAAATTTCTCCAGTTTCTAGCCTATTTTTCCCTATTTTCTTTATTTTCGCTTACTTTTAGATCATCATAGCTTATTATTTTTTTTATTTTTTTCTTGCTCTTAATTTTCGGTTGCTGCCCTTCTTTACAGCAGCTAGTTCGTAGTTAACAAAAAAAAAAAAAAAAAAAAAAAGAGCATTCCTTCATTACATTGTTGAGTTAAAAACTCTTCCTTGTTAGTTCTTTGATTGCTACATGTTAGATGATCTAAACGGTTTAAAGCATTACAAAAGAACCCTACTTGTGTGATTTTGTGCTGTGCCGACACTGGAGCCTTGGTCACACCCCTTTTTCTCTGAACCGTGTTGCAACCGTCAGATAATAGTTGACGGAGTGTGTGCACTTGATTGCCCTTGTGATTGCTATTGTCGATTATTACACATTCATATTATTCAAGCATCACATTGTAGTTCTTTTTCTATACACATTCAGCCGCTTGTTTATACTTGCTATCCTTGATATCCGACTTTGTGGCTGATTTAAATTGCAATTTGGATTATTACTTGCTGTCTTCAATATTGCAAAATTCTGTGTCCAGGGGAATTGCTTGAATATTGTGCCTTGTTTTCTCGCTCTTTGATTTCTAAACCTGAATCACTCTTAGGAATCAATAGGGCTTGCATTACTTGGTTTCTGGTCTTTGCTCCGTTTACTTGTTTCTCTTCTGATATTGTAGGAACATGTCGAACGACAATAACCCCAACCCTTCCCCTTCCCCGCCTACTATCGCTGACGTTCGTTCCCTCTTTCAAGAGGAAATGGCCCTATGGACCAATCGCTTAGCATTGAAATGGCGCAAGAACGTGCTGATTTCTTTGCCCTGATCAACAAAACCAAACGACGTGTACTTCCATTTCAGGAAGCGCTGACGGCTGATCAAATGGAGCACACCTTTCACACCAAGTGTGTGGTTAAGACATCCACACTTTCGGTCATCGTCGATGAACAGATCTCTTGTAACTTGATCAACGAAAAGGTGGTCGAGTACCTCCATCTAGCAACTGCACCTCCACTACAACACGATGATTATAACGGTATGACGGACGGTAACTCTGACCCTCTTGTTCCTAGACAATGCTTGGTTTCGTTTCAAATGGGTAATTATTGTGATCAAGTGTTGTGTGATGTCGTTAAAATGGATTGTTGTCATATTCTTTTAGGCCAACCTTGGTTAAATGATCGGCAAGTTATTTATAATGGTCGCTTAAATACCTTTGCTTTTAAGTTTGCTGGGAGGAGCCTCACCCTCCTACCCTTATCGCCTCAAGCTGTTTTGAAGGAACAGGTACGACAACGCCAATACAAAGCCCAGAAGGAGGCTGCTGCAAGACGGGAAGCGCCCTGCAGCACAGACACCAATCAGGCTGCACCCGTGGCCATCCCGTCTATCCCTCCTGATTCAGTCGCGCCCTCCGCCCATGATGAGATCACATTCGTGGGCCCAGATTCAGCACAGCGCGTCGAACTTGTTTCGCCGATTCCCGTTGACTCCGACATCGGAATTGAGTCACCTCAGTCTTGTTGCAAAGCTGACTCAACGAGCTTTCCAACGGTGTCTCACACCTTAAAGGAATCTTCCATTAAGGCACCCGAAACTGCTCTGCAAGTGGACTGCAGTGCTGCGCATGATGTGTTGGGTGCTTCTGACGACAACAATGATGACGTTGGGGACACTTCTCTTGAGTTAGCTATTGTACCTCTTGAGAATGTTCCTAATTTTGATAATTCTGGAGTTCATAGGGTTATTGGGCCTTTTGATTTTGTTCCTTTTGACTGCTCGATGATCCCTATGACAGGTGTTGTTTTTGAGGTTCCTGTCCCTCAAATTCTGCTGGCACCACCTCAAATCGATTGTCAAGGAAGTTACTTTTTGGCGGTTGCTCCTTCCCTACTGCTCTTCAATGACTCGATTCGAGGACGAATCGAAGATAAGAAGGGGAGAATGATGCGGATCAAGATGACCTTCTGTGGGTCCAACAATGATCTTGATCCAGGCGAGCTCTCAAGACCGATTCGAGGGCCACTGATGGCAAAGAGTCTCGTCCTCAAGAGGAAGAAGAAGGCGCCACCATGGAAGAAGATTCAAGATGTATATCGAGTGGGCCTTGGCCCATGTCGAGTAGCTTGAATGTGTGGGCCGGTTCTAGTCTTCAAATTAGTTTATTATTTTATTAATTATTATTTTATGCAATTTAGATAAATAAGGTGGAAATTAATTATATCTCTTCTAGATATAATCCTTGGCCACCAAGTTATGAAAACATTTATCTTATTAGGATTTTATTTATCTTAGATTTATTTTATTTATCTCTAGATATAATAGATCTATCCAAACCCCTTTCCTTTGCAAGGAAGGATTGGTAAGATCTTCCATAGCTTTACTATATATTCATGTTTATGCACTTTGAATTAATCAGATTGAATTAGAATTGAGAACCCCTTTATGGATTAAAGGGTTCTCGATTATCAATCCCAAAAAAATATCCGGGTCTTAGGCTTATGTTCTTCGTTCATCTTCACCATCACCTTCGTTCATCTTCACCATCGTCACTTTGTTCTTGATCAAAAAACAAATCCTCAACCGAACCCAACCTCGTCGACGCTTCAAGGACACCGGCTACAACGCTTGTGGACGCCGACACCAAGCTCCGCAGGCCTCGGCGCTCGGCGCTCGGGCTTCCGGCACCGCCCTGGTCTCGCTCTCGCACTCGCGTTCGCTGTCGCGGCCCCGCTCTCTTCCAGCGATCTCACCCGCGGTATATCCGGCGCTCGCTCTCGTGCGCGCTCCGCTTCACAGGCCCCTGGTTGCTTCCAGCGAACACCCAGGCAACCCTCGGCTCCGCTCCCAGCGTCTGGCCTTGCTCCCGGCGAGCAAGTCCCCTGAGACGTCCTTTGCTTCAGCGCAGTCCGGGGCTTCCTCGCGCGCACCAGTCCCTTGGTTCCCTTTGCTGTTGCTAATTCAATTTGCTAGTTAGACTTAATTAAGTTATTTCCATCGATAGTTTGATTGAATTCTTAAGTTAAGAATTTTGCTTTTTATTTAATTATTAGTTAGTTTAGTTTTATTTAGTTAATAATTAGTTTTGTTAGATTAGATTTAAGTAAGTTAACACTGTTACTTTGTAAATTGATAGCTTAGGATTAGTTAAGTTTAGTTCCTACGATATATATTAGTTAGTTAATTTGTGTCGAATCGTCAAGAAATACAAGGAGCTAAGCAAGATCGACGCTTTTAGTTTAGCAATTGGCCGGCCTAGCCAATTGCTATACATCAGGTAGAGTGGGGCATTCAGACGATGTATGTGAATCGGAAAAGAACCCAGAGTTGATGGGTCATCGCGAAAACGCGAAGGTTGCTGCTCAACGTGTCCTAAAGGAGAAACAGGCTCACGGGGAATGGATGCAAGTCAAGCGAAACGTTCGAAGGAAGGGGACTGCACCGCCGAAGGGTCCGGGCCAAGGGGATAATCGTTCACCCATGTGCAATATTCCCATAGCAGAGGAGAATGAAACCGTCGGTGCGACTCCGGCGTCGGAGCAGTCAGGGGAGCAAATACAGGGGGAAGGATCCCAACAACCAAATCCGGATGGGTTTACGGTTACGATTGGATCTCGTTACAATATTCTAAGGACGGAAGAGTAAATAAAGTGAAAAAGATATGGAGAACCAAGATAAGGAAAATATCCAAAAAGAAGATTCAAATTTTGGTAGTTCAGGCAATCAAGATACTAGGATTGATCTAGATGGGCACACGCCAAGGCCCAATCCAGAAAAACCCATTGGCAAGGCCAATGCGGAATCCTCGGTCCTTAAGGAAGCCTCGACAAACATCAGTACCCAAGGTAATCCGAAAGCACCTCTACCAAAAACATCCAAGACGTCCTCGTCCAAAAACCCTAATATAAAATCCAACGCCCCTCCTACGACACCGAAATTCAACAACTCCTCGTCCTTTAGAACGACCTTAGAAGCTAATCCAGGCTCTCGTGGAGGCTACGTCAAAGGCCCGAACTTTGCCTCACATAAGAAAACCTCATCTCCGATCAAGCACAAGTTCACCCGACAAGCTGCTACAGGGATTCTTTCCAATGAATCAAACAGTGGAGACGATCCGGGTGCACACTCGGAGAAGCTTCCTCCTTTCAAGCCGTTAGAAGGGCCCAATATTCGCACAAGTTGCGAGAATTGCAAACAGAATGAGAGTGGAGTTCCTGCTTGTGATATCAGAAGAGAGACGTCTTATGTGTCGGGTGATGCTACCTCAAGCCATAACGGATGCTCTGGACCTCAGTGAGTGTCTATGTCCGCACTTCGATGACCACAGATGGTTCCTGTTTAATCATTGTATAAATATGTTAAACGGACTAAGCATCCTTGTATGGAATACCTGTGGAGCAGGGAGTGAAAATTTCTTGAATGCTATCCGTGAGCTGATCAGAGTACACAATTCGAGTTTTATTGCTTTAGTTGAGCCAAGAATTAGTGGTGACCAGGCTAATCGTGTCTGTGAGCGGGTTAGGTTTGATGAGTGGAACCAGGTGGATGCTGAAGGATTCTCGGGTGATATTTGGCTACTCTAGAGGTCTAGCATGGTCCAAGTCAACACAATTGTCACCCATCCGCAACATATCACGGTGGAGGTCACCCGGAGAGGAGAATAGCCGTGGATCCTTTCTGGGATCTACGCAGCCCCGAGACCGGTCAATAGGGACAGTCTTTGGCGATCCTTGGAGGAATTTGCAGCAAGAAATACTAACCCTTGGCTTTTGGTCGGAGATTTCAACGCCACATTTGACGAGCACGAACGCACTCACTCGTCTGTGAGCTCCAACAGAGCTTCGCAAACCTTCAGACGAGAGGTTGATACTTTGCAACTGATTGATATTGGATTCTCTGGGATCCCGTATACCTAGTGGAGGGGCAGGGATGTATAGAACAGAGCAATGGCCAGATTAGACCGGGGATTGTGTAATGTAGAGTGGCAAGATCGCTTCCATAATGCTCATCTTCATCACTTATCTGCGCCACACTCGGGCCATCTGCCACTGCTAATTTGTCTTGAAGAGAACAGACAATCGATCAATCCCCGATTGCAACCATTCCGATTTTAGGCGAGTTGGCTGCTACATGATGATTTCTCAAAGTATGTAAAGGAGAGCTGGAGACGAGATCTAGGGGCGTCGGAGGCGCTACGAGATCTCTCCACTAACCTGAATCTTTGGAACAAGAAGGTTTTCGGGAATCTGTTCAAAAGGAAGAGACATCTATGGGAGCGACTGGAGGGTATTAGAAGGAAATTGGCAACAAGAGTTTCTCGGCATTATCTGAATCTCGAAGAAGAAGTGTATAGGGAGCTTGAACTGGTGCTTCAATAGAAGCAACTTCACTGGTTTCAGAAGTCTCGGGCAAGCTTTCTCTTGGAAGGCGATCGAAATATGTGATATTATCACATTGCAACCAAGGTGCGTAGATCCTCTAATCGCATATCGGCTTTGAAGAAATCGGATGGATCAAGGGTTGAAGATAATCAGGAGATCTGCTCTATGGTTCTAGAGTTTTTTCGGGAATTATACACGGTTGAGACCTATCGCAATGAGTCGTCAGATCACCTAGGAAGCATATTCGCCTTCCCAACGCTCTCGGAGAAGCAATTGAGCCACTTGAGTGCTAAGTTCGGATTAGAGGAAGTGAATGAGGTGTTGGAGTCTATGGGTCCATACAAAGCTCCTGCACCGGATGGGTTTCCGCTTCCGGCACTATTCTACTAACAGGAATGGGAGACAGTGGGGAGTCAGGTCACGGAAACAGTCCTTGCAATGGTGAACCAAGGCCAATTCCCTGACCACTGCACTAACGCCTTATTAGTCCTTATTCCGAAGGTGCAAACGCCGGAACGACCTTCGCGGCTCTGCACCATCTCGCTGCTTAATGTTATCTTCAAACTTGCCTCCAAGTTAATTGTTCAGAGACTCAAACCGGTGTTGTCGGTACTGATTTCCCCCACACAAGCGAGCTTTATCCCGGACCGGCAGATTATAGATAATGTGGTTATCATCCATGAGGTTCTGCATTCTATGGGTTTGAGAAGGAGCCAGAAACACTGGATGATGGTCAAAATAGACCTAGAAAAAGCATATGATCGAGTGCGTTGGGACTTTCTCAAAGAAGCTCTGATTGAAGCTCATATTCTGAAGAGGTTGGTCGAGGTGGTTCTTGCAGACCAGACTTCAGGGAGGACGGAAGTGCTTTGGAATGGTGAGAAAGCCGGCCATTTCACACCCTCGAGAGGAACTAGACAAGGCGATCCCTTATCGCCATATTTATTCGTCTTGTGTACGGAGCTCCTCTCACATTTGATAAACCATGAAACTACTCACGACCGATGGAAGACTGTTGACATCGGTGGGGTCTGTTGAGTTATACATTCATGATCAAATCAAGTGTATTAGAAGTCAGGGTTTATTGTATTTTGGTGCACTACATTGTATGGGATTGATTCCCTTATAACCGAATTACACACACCCTATATAAGGGGACAAAAGCAATGTAACAGTGATACATAATACACAATTCAATTCATCTAATTTCATCCAAATTCCACAATGTCAATTTCTCCTGAACTCTTCTCCTCCTAAATCTGATTTCGTCGAGCTTGCTGGTGCACTGCACTTAGTTTGATATGGTATCAGAGCAAACTGGCGATTATGAGGTTCGACGCACAGAGGATGGTGTTGATCTGATGAGTGAGCTATATCTACATCACTCAGATCATCCTAATTACATACTCTCTACGAGACTCCTTGATGGTCGTAATTTCAGTCACTGGAAGCGTCCAATCGAGGTCTCGCTCTTGGCAAAGAATAAGCTTGGATTCGTTATTGGCACTTGTCTTTGATCAGGTACGGATCCTCTTCTTCAGCAGCACTGGGATCGTTGTAATCATATGGTAATTTCCTGGTTATTTCATTCTGTAAAGAAAGATATTGCCGAGTCTGTTATATACTGTCGATCTGCAGTTCAGATCTAGAAGCAATTTGAGTCTAGATTTGGAGGAGTGAATCGTACTCGTTTATATCAAGTTCAAAAGAATATTGCTGCTCTAGATCAAGGAAATCTTAATATTGCTGACTATTTTACAAAACTTAAGAGGTTTTGGGACGAGTATGCACTTCTGGTGGAAACAGAGACTTGTGATTGTGGTTTGAACCTTGTTGTGACAAGGATGATTGAGAATCAGCAGGTGATTCAATTTTTAATGGGACTCAATGAAGTCTATAGCACTGTACGAGGAAATATTCTTATGATGAGTCCTCCTCCTAATCTGGATGATACGTATCGTTTTGTTATTCAAGAGGAACAACAACGAAGTATGAGCAAGAGTGCTTCACCTGGATCAGAGAATGCTGTGTTCTCTTCTCAGTTTAAAGGAGGAGCTTCAGGTCCTAAGAAACCTTTATTTTGAGATCATTGTAAGGTCACTGGTCACACCATGGACAAGTGTTGGAAAGTTCATGGTTATCCAACGAACTCAAGCTCAGGATTGTATTGTGATCATTGCAAAACTGGTGGACATTCCATGGAGAAGTGTTGGAAACTCCATGGATTCCCTTCTTCTCCTAGCATTGGTTCTGGATCTTCATCAAGCATGACTGGACCAACTGGATCCAGACCATTTTGCACTCATTGCAAGAGTCTTGGTCATGTAATTGACAAGTGTTGGAAGTTACATGGCTATCCCACAGTTTCATCGTCTAAAGGGAGGAAAACTGCAACTACAGCTTCATCACCATCTCCATCCGTTTCTCAAGAGCAGTATCAACAATTGTTTTCCCTGTTACAACGCCATGAGGTCTCTGAATCCACTGCTATGCTAGCTGGTAAGAATGCTTGTCTTTTTTCTTCATTGCTTTGCTCTTCTTGGATACTTGATAGTGGTGCTACAGACCACATGTCCCCTAATTCATACTTGTTCAAATCCTTGACTCCTCTACCTAAACCGTCCTCCATCACTATGCCAAACAATAAGAAAGTCGATATTACATCTGTTGGTAATTTGATTTTATCTCCACGGATCTCTCTGAATGATGTGCTACTTGTACCCGATTTTCATTTCAATTTGCTCTCCATTTGAAAGCTTGCCATTGACCTTTGCTCTAATGTGTTATTTACCCCTACCTCGTGCATCATTCATGGCCCTTTGATGAAGAAACATCTAGTAATTGGAAGTGAGGAGCGAGGATTATACATTGCACACAAGCCATATGAGTTTGACTTTTGTCCCAAGTTATCTTTTACCTTACAAACACAGTTCCCTTCTTGTAATAAGTTTTCTGTGCATTCTGCACTAGAGGATTGTTCATCTGTTTTTTCAGCAAACTGCACAGCTTAGTTGTTGCACTGTCGTTTGGGGAATTTTCCTTTCTCTCAAATCAAACATATTAATTCATCTGTGAATGTTTCTCCATCTATTATATGTCAAATTTGTCCACAGGCTAAACTACAAGGGCATCCTTTTCCTCTTCGTGATCATAAGTATTTGGCTCCATTTGATCTTGTATTTTTTGACACCTAGGGACCTTATAAGTGCAGCACTCATAATGGCTACAAGTTTTTCTTAACTGTGGTTGATGATTTTACCAAGTGTACATGGACATTTCTCATGGCTTCCAAAACAAACACCTTGTCTATGCTACAACGTTTTGTTTCCCTTGTCCAAACACAGTTTCACACCTCCATAAAGGCTATGAGATCTGACAATGAAGTTGAATACCTTGATCAATCCATGACTGATTTCTTTACATCTCATGGCATCATCCATCAAACAAGTTGTGTTGAATCCCCTCAACAAAATGGTGTAGTAGAAAGAAAACATAAACACCTATTCGAGGTTGCTCGTGCTTTGAAATTTCAATCCAATCTTCGTCTTTGCTATTGGGGAGAATGTATTTTGACAGCCACATACTTGATAAATCGATCTCCATTGCCTGTCCTTTCAAATAAGTCACCTTATGAATTACTGTTCCATAAACCTCCCTCTTACTACTTGCGTGTGTTTGGCTGCATGTGCTATGTGAGTACTGATAATGCATATTTAGATAGGCATTATAGAGTAGTTTTAGGGTCATTTAGATGTATATATTGCATTTTAAAGGGTTAGTTTACTTGTTTGCTCATTTGGTACTTAAGTGCGGAATTTACATAAGTTTAGCGAGTAATTGCAGATTTTGGATTCGAAGAATGGAGGAGGCCATTCATTAGAGTCATATCGATCATATGGAGGCAAAAACGAGCTAGAGAAGCCAAGTTGGAATGCAAAAGGAAGAGGCAAAGGGCATACAAGAGAGAAAGTGGCACCTGCGGCCAGAGGAACAAGGAAAGACAGAGAACCGCACCCGCGGCAGCACCCGCGACCTTTCCAGCAGAACACCGATTTTGGGCAGCACCCGCGGCCTGGTCGCGGTTTTCCTGGGCCGGATTCAGCGCCGATTTTCTATGCCTCTTGAGTTGGGCCTATCTTTGAAAAATACTTTATAGGGTTTTATGACGGTACTTAGGCCTATTTAAAGGCTTGTTTTAGGTTGTTTTAGGTATCTCATCTAATCTTTTGACAATCGTTTGACAATGGAGTGCTAAACAATTTTGGTTTACCTACGATTTGAGACTCTGTTTGGTTGAGTTGTGAGTTTTCTATTCTTGCTCTAATTTCCATCACATGTTTCATCTTCTTTGTGCTTGAATGCTTTATGGAGTTTGATGCTATCTTGATTGATCACCTTGCTAGGATCTCATCATCGCTAGGGTTTTGAATTGTTCATTATGATTCTTAATCTTTCATAGCAAACATGTTCTAGTTGACTTCGTTAGAAAGCTTGAATGTGTGGGAAGTTGACTATAGGTTAAATATTAGTTCTTTAGGGGATTGATATTGCTTATAAGCTTTATACATCTTGAGACTTATTGCTATTCCTAGGATTAAACCTTAATCTGTGTTAAGATTTCTTAGGAGTAAGGGATTATTAGAACTCATAGGGCTAATAATCTATTTAAATCAAGATAAGAACATTTGATTGGAAAAGGAAGAGAACTTGAGTAGGAAACAAGGATCGAATTCACCAAATAGGGTTGAGAATTGTAGGTGAAACTATCTCTTAATTATTGATTATCCTAACTTGTTAATATTTCTCATTCTCAACCACTAAAAACCCCTCTTTTCTACAAATTGGTAAATACACAATACATAGGAATACTTGATTCTCTGTGGGATCGACCTCTTACTTGCTCACTATACTAGTTTGTAGGTTTGAGTTTTATTTTGATAAAAAACACAACGATTTTGTCTTGTCAAGTACCTTGAGAAGGGGCCGTGACAAATTTCAACCTCGTGCAACTGCTTGTGTATTCTTGGGTTACAGCTATGGAAAGAGTGCCTATATTGTTCTTGGAGTGCCTATATTGTTCTTGATATTCATTCAAAGGTTGTGTTTCATTCCCATGATGTGGTGTACGTTTCATGAAACTTGCTTTCCCTTTCATTCTCCTTCCTCATTTGATTCTACTGTTACTCTTCCTGTCCCAACTTCTACATTTCCTTCATCCATTTTCATAAACACACCTTCTACACCCAACAATCCACCTAACAGTCCTCCCCCATCTCCACCATCCTTGAATACTGATGATCATGAGTCTCAACCCCATGATAGTCCTCCTGCTTCAATTATTGCTCCATCTCCTGTGGTTCTTAGGAGATCAACCAGGGTTATTCAACCTCCTGCTCATTTGAGAGACTATGTGTGCAATGTGTGCTCCTCAACCAATCATTTTGATTTTTCACAGTCTTACTTTGCCTCTGTCCTCCCTTCTCATTCTTTTGCGTTCACATCTACTCTCACCTCTTATGTTGAACCCACGTCTTACTTTGCCTCTGTCCCCCCTTTACCACAGAACCTTCGTCTCGATCCTACTCAAGGTGACTTACTTGCTGATGAATCTTATTACAGAAAAATGGTGGGGAAGTTGAATTTTCTCACAAATACTAGACCAGATATTTGTTTTACGGTTTAGAGTCTCGGTCAATTTATGCAATCACCTCATACTTCTCATTTGGATGCACTGCACCACATAATTAGATATCTGGCTGGGTCTCTTCACTATGGCATTACTCTTAATGGTTTTGATAAACCAATAATTATGGCTTTCACAGATTTAGATTGGGCATCATGTGTTTATACTAGGAGATAGGGCTGGGCAGAAATTAGATCGGACCGGAATCGGACCGGGACCAGACCGGAAATTACGGTCTTGGATCGGACCGGGAGTATTACGGTCTGGTCCACGGTCCAAGAATTTTTTTATTCCAGTTTCCGGTCCAAACCCGGGACCAGACCGGAATTCCCGGGCCGGACTGTTTTTTTTTTTAAAGAAAAAAAATAGGGGTAGCGTGAATAGCCTCCTCCTGCATTTTCTTTCTTTCCTTTTTTTTTTTTTGTTTTACTCCGTAATAGATAGAAAAGCGTGAACAGCCCTAATACCCTACACAGTCGTCGCCCTCTCTCTCTCACGCTCGCCTCCTTGCCTTTTCATTCACTCTCAGTGCTCGGTCGGGAGCCGCTCTCTCACTCTTTCATGCCCAGCCGCCGTCACTCTTCGCCGCCGTCCATCGCTTGTTTGCCACAACCATCGGCCCTCGCCCTTCGCACTGCCCTCGCCCTTCGCCGCCCATCGCCTCCATCGCCGCCCATCGCCAATAGGCATCTCTCCCCTCTTTTTTTTCCCCATATTTTTATGTATATTTTCATATTTATACAAAGGTAATATCGATTTGTCTTTAGAATTGGAGAAATCTTAAACATTCATCCCGATTTGAGATCTAGGGTTAGAGAATTCTTTTCAATTGGTACTTTAATTTTCCAGATCTAGGTTTTGATTTTAGGGAATTTCAATTTGTATTTTTAGATCTAGGTTTCAATTTGTACATTTATGGATTTGGTTGCTTTAAGATTAACTTTAATCCTATTGTAAGTTGAATGGATAAAATCATGAATGCTAGACAAGTTGAATCAACGCTGTTTCACTTTGCATAAAGCCATAAACTGTTATTTATTTTTTTTCGTTTAAGTGCAAACACTACAGGCAGGGCTGCAGGATTCCGGTCCAAATGGTCCGAACGGTCCGCGGACCGGAAAACCCGGGACCATATATCCCGGTCCCGGTCCGATCCGTGGTCCAAGTTTCTGAAAATTCTGGTCCATCGGATCGGACCGGGACCGGAATTTCCGGTCCGGTCCGGTCTGGTCCAGACCGGATGCCCAGCACTACTAGGAGATCAGTTACTGGATTCATTATTTTTCTTGAGGATTCTCCTATTAGTTGGAAATCAAATAAGCAAGAAGTGGTTTCTCGAAGTTCTACTGAAGCCGAATATAGGGCCATGGCTCAAACTGCTGCAGAAATCACCTGGTTATTTCGTGTTTTGGAGGAACTTTGCATTGCTCCCCTTAAGCCTATCACTATGTTTTGTGACAACCAATCAACTATACAACTAGCTAAGAATCCAGTGTTTCATGAGCGTTCTAAACACATTGAGATCGATTGTCACTTCACTCGGGAGAAGGTTAAGGATGGTCTCATTGATCTGTGCCACATTCCTACTGCATCCCAGCTGGTCGATGTTCTTACAAAGGTCTTACCTTCTCATCAGCAAAATCATCTCTTATCCAAACTTGGGTTGTCACCACCCAAGTTTGAGGAGGGGGGGGGTGTTGAGTTATACATTCATGATCAAATCAAGTGTATTAGAAGGGAGGATTTATTATATTTTGGTGCACTACATTGTATGGGATTGATTCCCTTATAACCGAATTACACACACCCTATATAAGGGGACAAAAGCAATGTAACAGTGATACATAATACACAATTCAATTCATCTAATTTCATCCAAATTCCACAATGTCAATTTCTCCTGAGCTCTTCTCCTCCTAGATCTGATTTCATCGAGCTTGCTGGTGCACTGCACTTAGTTTGACATGATCAACCTTTCACACTTGTTTTTCGCGGATGACTTGATTCTCTTTGGCGAAGCATCGATTGAGCAAGGTAGGTTGATGAAACGAGTGCTGGAAACCTATTGTAAGAGGTCGGGTGAGAGGGTGGTTAGTTGCAACCAACCTGTATTTAATGGGTGGTTATTTGATAATTTTTTAATAAGGGGTGATTATTTGCAAACAACAATGAATAAAGGGTGGTTTTATGCATTTTTGCCTAATATTAAACATAAATAATATATGTCTTATATATAATGACAATCATAGCCATTAGTTAAACATAAAATATTTTTTTTTTAAAAAAAAAATAGATATAAAAAAAAAGTATTTGTAGTTATGGACTATGGTGCTACATCAAAAAAAAATTGTCTAAGAAACCATTAAAAAAATTATAAGGAAAAAATATTAACTATTTTTTTTATCTAATAAATTCAATGCATTAAACTAATGTAATTAAAAAATACAAAAATAATGTAGTTAAGAAGAGTTGAACCCTTGACCTTATGCATTTAAACTATCCACTAACCATTAGGCTAGAACAACATTTTGATTTATTTTGCTAATATTTAATATATATTAGGTAATTTTTTTTAATCATTTAATAGGTGCAAATGTCCAATTAATGGGGCAACTAATATGTGCATTTAATTAATTTATTTTTTAATAATTTCGGTAATGATCTTATATATAGATATTTGTTTGAACCGATTCTTAATCTTCTACCACCTTTTCAATTCGAATTCTTCACTTGTACGTACATCGAATTCGATTTGCTCATTTGGTTCGCATTCTGATCTTTTGGATTCTGGATGTCATTTGTTTGCCATGGGAAATACTATTTCAATTCTTTGAGTCCAAATGTGCGTTATCCCAATTAGAAACAGCCAAGGAAGATGTTCGATGAATTGCCCAGCTGAACATTTTGTGATGTTCGCGATTCTCACTTAGAGCAGACAAGTAAAATGTTCATACAATTGCTGGATTGTAGGGGCTACAAATAAAGTTGCGATCTTTCTATTGTTAATGGTAACATAATTGATGATTTGATGTGATAGATAATCAACTTGAATTCTTGGATCATATGCACTTCAAAGGGTGAGAATACATTGGATAAGAATTTTGAAAAATCGCTTAAAAATTTTGTGGGTCATGTCTCATATGCAAAGGGTAAGTGCCTCCAACTTTTGAACAAGACACAATGACTTTTGATTAGACGACAAATGTGATATGACAGAAGTGTATGTCGAATCACACATAAATTGCACTTCTGAATCAGGGAGAGAGATTATTATAACACAATTATCAGGCAAATCAAATTGCCTCAGAGCAATGCATTTCTTCTTGCAGCTTCTTGTTCCAGTCCCTGCAAGTTACTACTTGTTATTTCTCATCCAAAAAAATAGGAAAAATGGGAGAAAGCCTATTCAACCTCCAGGGCCACATGGGCTTCCGCTCATCGTAAACCTCCATCAGTTTGCCTCTGCTCCCCTTCACCTCTACTTCCATGAACTATCCAAGATGCACGGTTCCTTGGTGTCTTTAAAACTCGGGTTCGTACCAGCCCTTGTTGTTTCCTCTGCAAAACTGGCCAAAGAAGTTATGAAAACCTATGAACATATCTTCTGGTCACACTATCCCAGACCAAACTCCCAATATTTCTGTCATGTACACGATTCTAGACATGTATTCTATTTTGTGGGATTAAAAGGGATGATTTAGTTCTCAGGCCGCATGTGGCATAAATAATCCTCTTAAGCATGGTAATCTGTAGATACATCCATACACTAACAATGAATAATGTTTGTTTTAGTTTTGAATAATGTTTATGATTTTCCTTGTGAGTTCCCTTTCCACATAAAGATTCGGAAATGGATGATTAGATGCATTGTTGGAACTTTTGTCTAGGGTTATTTCTTGTAGCAATATCATATAATCTTAATTGCGTCTTATGGTTATAACTAAGAAGCATTCTATTTATCTTTCCTGTATGTTGTTTGGTTGAAGTCCTATGGTGGTTCCCAATAACACATTAAATATTGATAGTGTTACTCTTCTGGTCCCAGTATCCCAGACCAGACTCTTAATATTTCTGTCATGTATACGATTCTGGACCTGCATTATATTTTATGGGATTAAAAGGGAGGATTTAGTTCTCAAACATGCGGTTAAAACTTTCACTCTTAAAGCATAAAGAATCCTCTTAAACATGGTAATCTGTAGATACATCCATGCACTAACAATGAATAATGTTTGTTTCTACACACACAAGAACAAACTGATTTATGTAGGGCAGATACTTCCAGGCATTGACCAAGAAATTGCAGAGAACTTCCATGCGGAGGTGAAGCACGAGTTCAATGGATATCCACTCATTGCAGATTTCTACACAACCACTAGCTATGACAGGACATCCATCCAAGTTCTGTATAGGCCAAGATTTATAAATGGATTGAGCAGGACAAATGCTGATTTGTCATCGCACAGCGTCACGCTCACTGGATATGGAACCACAATAGTCCCTGTGAAGGGTGCGGAAAACATCCGAGTGTACGAATTCCTTAACATCTATGGTCCAGGTTGGGGTAGAAATGGATTCGGAGAGATCACTGAGAATGGAATCTATTGTGTGTACCTTACGCAACCAAAAATATGGCGGAACGAGCCCTGAGAAGAGTATGGGGAAAGAGTATGGAGATCTTTTGATGAGTATGAAGATGCTTAGAAGATATGTTACTCCGGAAAATATGTCCCCGAGAAGAAGAGAACCTTGGGAACACTCCTGGAAAAGATACAAAAGAAGGGGATAGTGGCTGAGCATGATTTCAACATCAGAAATGATCTAAATGTAATTGCATATATATGTTTCATTGTTTATTTGGGTACAATTTATAATTAAGGAAATGTCAAACAAGTTCATATTGCTCCATGTGAATGAAAACATTGTTGGGTTGCTGCACGTAATAGCGATTGAGGGAAAGGTGGATTAACAGGATTACAATATAAGAGAAAACTCGAAAATGGATTTTTTTAGTGTGGTTACATTTGTGTTTGGTTATCAATTTACTTTTATTTATAATTTAATTGAATAATGTTTGTCCCCTAACCCCAAGGAAAATATATATTTTTCTTCTATTACGCGTTGAACTAAGCCAATCAGAGTAACCCACTCAATTCAATGTTTATTATTATTTTACTTACTATATTAGTGAGCATGCTCGTGCGATGCACGGGACATGTTTTAGTTACGTTGTTTGCTCATTTAGTTAGTAGATATACTCTATTAGGTATGTCTGGCCCGTTAAATGTAATTTAATTTACGCAATATTTGATTTACATGTTATTTATTTTTAATTAATATTA
Source organism: Persicaria maculosa (assembly GCA_963922045.1). Classification (NCBI taxonomy): domain Eukaryota; kingdom Viridiplantae; phylum Streptophyta; class Magnoliopsida; order Caryophyllales; family Polygonaceae; genus Persicaria; species Persicaria maculosa. The sequence goes on from OY998255.1 coordinate 68,315,347, forward strand.
AAGATAATTAAACTTTTATTAAACATGTGTTTTGGTTAAGTTTTATTGATATTGATATAATAATGTACTTTAATACCATTTAATTGATTTAATTTTAAAATCTCTCTTCTTCGGTATATATTAATTTTGGAAAATGAATAATAAGATGCAAAATATTACTTTACATACCTATTTCTTCTCAATCGAGACTCTTTTTCTATGAACTTCTTCTTTTTTAGGCTAACTATGAAATTCTTCTCATTTACATGTTTTTGTTCGTCCTGATCAACATATGTCAAATATATAGGGTTGTTTTGCAAGAAAATAAATTAATTTATAAGATATGGCCTAAGCGTATATAATTTTGAATAACATAAATATGAGATTTATTAGTCATAAAATTACAGTCTTAAATGCAAAAATTTAAATGACTATCTTTTCATATTCTAAATGATTTAATGACCAATTAATTTCATTAGTTTTAGGTAAAATTAATGAATATCTTTTCATCATCTAATTCGTGCCTATTTAACTTTATTGTTTTTTCTCATATTATCTTTGAATGCCTTAATTGTAAAATATTAAATGAATATCTTTTTATTTTACAAATAATCAAATGACAATTTCTTTGGATTCCGAGGAAAATTAGTCAATGATGCCTTTTCATCTTCACATGATTCAACTAAAAATAAAAACACAAGTTAGGAATAAAAAAATTATAAATTATTTCAAAAAAATAATAATTAACATATATATATATTAAAAGGTATTCACAATCTCCAATGTATAAAATTAGCAAATTGAAACAAAATGAGAGAGAGAGGAATAAAAGTTTCATATAATATTTCCGGCCACTTTATGATTATGATTACATAGGTGGTAAATATTGCTCTTCTTGTCACAATGGATCGAAGGTTGTAAGATTCTTATAAAAATAGGAATACAGATTCGAAAAAATAATAATTAAATATTATTTGAACAAAATAAGAAATAAAACATATAATAATTAGGTACTTGTTTTCTTATTTGCATGATAACAAAAATTCACAATCTACAATGTTTACAATTAAAAGCAAGTGAAAAATATATTATTAAGAATACAATAACAAATAAAGAGAGAGAAACAAAAGATGAATAAAAGTTTCGCATAACATTTCCACACAGTAAAATATTTCTTTCTCATTAAGACTCCATCGATAGTGAAATATTGGTTCTTCTTGCAATGATGAAGGTTGTAGAGTCCTCATCCTTCGGGGGGAAAAAAAAAGAATACGAATTAGAAAAAAAATATTTTAACAAAAAGAAGAAGAAGAAATATGATCTATAATTTAACAGTATAAAGGCATAAAATAAGAATTATTGTAATTATGTGAGTTAATAGAAACTCCACGTAACAATATATGCTTCATCTCCCATTTGTTTGTATAACAATTGAGTGTTAGAAGATTGACCATTTATAGATAAAACATAACCTTGAAAAAAACCTCTCACCTTTTAGACTACTCTAATTTAATTTTATTATCATCTTAAAAATGTAGATTAATTTAGTGCATTATTCTTTTAAAACTCCCACCCCTTACTACTAAATTTAAAGCATTGTTTGACAATTATAGTAATTATGTGAGTTAATATATAAAATTAGAATATGAATTAGAAAAAAAATTATATACTTCGCACCCAATTGCTACTCGAATCATGAGTTTTTTTTGTACAAAAATCCAACTGATTAAGGATTTGTGTTCGTTTGTGTTGGGACTTTTTGAATCCAATGGATTCTTCAAAACTCTCAAGAAGTTCATCCAAGGACGTCTAACATTTTATATGAAAATTGATGGAATTGCATGGAATATGTAGTCTGGTATAGATTCAAGTATTCCATTCGCTCCCAGTGGTATTCTTTGTCCTAAATTGTTCCACCATTATCTAAACTAAAATGGAGAGCAGGGGAATGTAAAATCTGAAAACATATATTGTACCTTTTTTTTAGAAGGTCTTCATCATAGACTTGTTTGGATTATCAATACCTGAGATCAAACCTACAAAAACATCAATTTTGACAAAAATAATTATATATTATTTTTAACAAAAAAGAAGTAAGAAATTATATATATATATATATATATATATATATATATATAGGATATAAAATAATAGCATAATTATTGGAAAAATAATATGATCCACTAATAGAAATAATAAAATACAATTAAAAACAAAGTAACAAATAAACAAAAATTAAAATAGGCAAGAAAAGTAAAAAATCAAGAGAAGCTCCACCTAACAATATATGATTCATCTCTCCCATTTGTTCGTAGGAAAATTGAGTTTTAGGACTTGACTCTTTATAGGGAAAACATATTTTTTTTTTTTACAGTAGGCAAAAATTTGGATGTATTAACGACATCCATGATCATCTCGCAAGATGATGTTCTGGAACTCACAACAACTAGTACTCAAAATAAAATTATAATTCAAGTGAGATTTGGCAATAAAATCAGCTGCACCATTGGCCTCGCGATAGCAATGCTGAAAAATGATGTTGTTAAAGTCTCTTCTAAAAGAAATGATATCTTGGACAATTTGATTGATCTCCCATGGACAATTGTTCACATGATTGATGGCGTCGATGATGATCGCACAATCACTCTCAAGTATCAATTTACAGATCCCCATCTCCACTGCCAATCTTATACCTGTATAAACAGCAAGAGCTTCTGCCAAAATAACAGAACCCATCCTAACATTACATTTATGTATCCGAATAACCTGACCATCATTATTCCTCACAGCACAACCAACCTGTGGTTGCGTATCACTTTTCACTGAAGCGTCAACATTGATCTTAACTCTATCTGTTGGAGGACATTATTCTTTTAAAAGTCACACTCACACCCCTTTGACTACTACGTTTAGAACATTGTCTGACAACGAATATATAAAAATTGTGAATAATTGTTTTTTTAATTGTAATTAATTGGGCACATATATATGGAGATAGTAAACACTCCTTTGGAAGATGAAAAGATAAACCTTTATTATTATTTTTGTGAATGAAAGACAATCCTTTTAATGAAAAAATAAAGATAAATTAATAAAATTAATAAATATGCATAAATTGGAAGATGAAAAGAGAGATTATAGATTATAGATAATAATAATAATATAAAGCTAATCTACAACCAATCGGTGGTGAATATTTTAGTTTCGCTCCATATTATATGTAATGGGGGTAATTTAACTATTTATATGTAAAAAGAAAAAAAGAAAAACGTTATAAAAAAAAACAAATAATAGTGTAGATAATGGGATTTGAACCCTAGATAATTTGCACTAAAGCTTAGTATACAACCAATAAGCTATAATAATTTCTTGAATTTTGAAGGTAATGTTAGATATATATTAGGTTGATTTTTTTTATAATTTATTGAGTGCAATTAATAGGGCAAAACCCAAAATTATATATATAGTATAGATATAGATATAGATTTTTCTATTTTTTTTTATAGACTTTATCAATATGTTAGAGTTCTTAATAAATTAATTTCATAGCAAATAACTTAATAAAGATATTTTTCCATCTTTATTTTCTACGGGGTAGGTTGGACATAAATAACCTTTTATTTCATTTTTTTAGTCTTTGCCATTAATTTTTAACTGTGAATATTCAAATTAAATAATAATGTATATTTAACTATTGTAAAACTCACTAGATATGGACTGTATTATGTGTAGCGAGTATATATATACAATCTTTTCAACTACATTACTCCAAAATTACTCCGGAAAATATATATACACAAGAAGAAGAGAACCTTGAACGCTTCTGAAAAAGATCCAAAAGAAGCGGATAGTGGTTGAGCATGATTTCAACATCAGAAATGACCTTGTTGTATTGTTGTTTAGTATGTCAGAATCAAACTTTAAATCATTTCCTCTCTCACTATGATTTCAGACCCTCCATAAATTAGAAACTTAATTAGATTCATTCATATTTTTATTTTTAGATATTAGTATTGTTTTTAATTCTGAATGTTGCCTCTTTATTGGATTTGATTTATCAGTAAGGGTAACTGCTCACAAAAGATGTAGGTTTTCATCCATTCTTTTGAACTGTTTGATGAAATTTCTAAATGGTATAGGGCATTTATGTGTGGAATGGTGATTGCATTACTAACCAATACTTGAAAAGAGATGGGATCCGGGAATGGAGAAAACACGAGAGAAGTTTCATGAGAATCTTAAGGTTTGAGCTCGACGGATATCCAATCTTTGCAGACACGTAAGAAAAACATAAATTAAATGCACATACAGCGTGCCTAACTGGATATGGAACCTCAACAGTTCCTGGATATGAAAATATCCAGGTATATGAATACTTCAATAGTTATGGGCCAGAATGGGGAAGAGATGAATTTGGGGAGATAACCACTAATGGAGTGTATTGCTAATACGAGGTATATGCCGAACCTCCTCCTTCATCTAAGCCTCCATCTAAGGATGAACAAAAGGGGAATGATGAAGATGAATCAGGTGAGGATGAGGAGGATGACGAATCAGATGAGGATAAGGAGAATTAGAGGAAAAGGTGGTAGGAAACCAAACATATATACAATCTTTCTCAACTACATTACTCCGGAAAATATGTTACTTCGAAAAATATATCCATAAGAAGAATAGAACCTTGGGAACGCTCTTGGAAAAGATACAAAAGAAGGGGATAGTGGTTGAGAATGATTTCAACATCAGAAATGATCCAAATGTAAGTGTATGCTTCATTGTATTTGGGTACAATTTATAATTGGGTGTGATTTTGTGTTTGATTATGCACACAGAGGTATAAACTGAAAGTTGAAAAGAGACGGGATCCAAGAATGGAGAAAACACGAGAGATGTTTCATGAGAATCTTAGGTTTGAGCTCGACGGATTTCCAATCTTGACAGACTTCTATGTGACTCGGAGCTGGAAGGAAATACATTGACTTAGCAGGAGTGGAAAGATACAGAAATGAGGTGCTTTGTCATATGGGGAGAATTAGGGGAGGGGGAGAAAGGTGATTCGATCATTTGATATGCTGATTTTTGTCATGAACTACTGACGAAGGTTGTTGATATGCACGGAGTATCTATAGCGGATGAGTAAAACTTTAACTACGTCCCGTATTGAAGTTTGGGCTTATGTAGTGTACTTCTGCTTTTTTGTCCCCTACTCCCTCAAATCAGCCTTATAAAAAATTAAAATTAGTTTATCGCAAATCTTTCTCAACCATATTATATGTTAAGAATAAAAGAAAAAATGTGATTGGTTAGTAAATATATCTCTAAGATTGACACATCATCCTAAACTCTTATAAATTAAGAGTTTATATAGATAGTTAGTAAATATACCTCTAAGAAAAAAATGTGGTTGGTTTAAAGAGATAGAGGGAATAATAAATTAAATGAAGGAAATAAATTATTAAAAAGGGGGAAAAAAACTTGATTTGGTGGAAATGAAATGATTAAGGAGAAGATGACACATGATCATAAGTATTCTACATTAAGAGTAGATATATAGATTAAAAAATTAAAGAAAAAAAAAAGAATTAAAGGAAAACGAATAAAAAAGGGGAATTAAAGAAAATCAAAGAAAAATTGCAAGAAAAAAAAATGATTTGTCAAGACTCCTAAAATGCTTCTAAGTTTGACATATCATCCTAAACTCTTCTAAATTAAGAGTTTATATATATATGTTAAGAATAAAAGAAAAAATGTGATTGATTAGTAAATATACCTCTAAGATTGACACATCATCCTAAACTCTTATAAAATAAGAGTTTATATAGATAGTTAGTAAATATACCTCTAAGGAAAAAATGTGATTGGTTTAAAGAGATAGAGGGAATAATAAATTAAATGAAGGAAATAAATTATTAAAAAGGGCAAAAACCTTGATTGGTGGAAATGAAATGCTTAAGGAGAAGATGACACATGATCATAAGTATTCTACATTAAGAGTAGATATATAGATTAAAAAATTAAAGAAAAAAGATAATTAAAGGAAAACGAATAAAAAAGGGGAATTAAAGAAAATCGAAGAAAAATGGCAAGAAAAAAAATGATTGGTCAAGACTCCTAAAATGCTTCTAAGTTTTGACATATCATCCTAAACTCTTAATTTAGGAGAGTTAAGGATGATGTGTCAATATGGCCAATCATTTTAGGAATATACAATCTTAGATTAAGTGTTTTGAATTAAGCCCAACAGTTTGTAGAATTAAAGGAAAAATAAGAGAAATCGGAGAATTAAAGAAAAAATAAGAAAAATGGGAAAAAATGATTAGTCAATACTCCTAAAATGCCTAAGATTGACACATCATCCTTAACTCTTCTAAATTAAGAGTTTATATATATATATATATATATATATATAGTTTGTAGAATTAAAGAGAAAAAAAAGGAAAATAGGAGAATTAAAGAAAAACTAAGAAAAATGGGGAAAAAAATGATTTGTCAATACTCCTAAAATGCATCTAAGATTGACACATCATCCTTAACTCTTATAAATTAAGAGTTTATATATATAGATATAGATAGTTTGTAGAATTAAAGGAAAAAGAAGAAAAATAGGAGAACTAAAGAAAAACTTAGAAAAATGGGATAAAAAATGATTGGACAATACTCCTAAAATGCCTCTAAGATTGACACATCATCCTTAACTCTTATAAATTAAGAGTTTATATAGATATAGATATAGATATAGATAGTTTGTAGAATTAAAGGAAAAAGAAGAAAAATAGGAGAATTAAAGAAAAACTAAGAAAAATGGGAAAAAAATTATTGGTCAATACTCCTAAAATGCCTCTAAGATTGACACATCATCCTTAACTCTTCTAAATTAAGATTTTATATAGATATAGATATAGATATTGATATAGATAATTTGTATAATTAAAGGAAAAAGAAGAAGAAAAGAGAATTAAAGAAAAACTAAGAAAAATGGGGAAAAAATGATTGGTAAATACTTCTAAAATGCCTCTAAGATTGACACATCATCCTTAACTCTTCTAAATTAAAAGTTTATATAGATATATAGATTTATATAGATATAGATAAAGAAGTTAGTTGGAAGATGAGCAAAATGAAGTCAAATCGGGGGAAGGGACCCAAAAATTTAAATGTTTCCTTCCTTACCAGTAGGTTGAAGTGACTAGTTGATCAGTTATGGAATACATTCATTATATAATCAACTTCGAATATATTGGGCCCTAAAATTATGACATATGGAGTTGTTGTACATTCTACGACAGCATGTGAAACTAAAACTTTAGCAAAAAGGGGTGAATAATTTAGGCTAGTGAGCATGTAACTGCAAGTGCTATAATGAGAGTAACCAATTTCAGAAATCAAATTCCCAATTCTAAACTCTCTTCATCAACTCTTGTTCTGATGTCCTTCGAATCAATTCTTTTACTCTTGTACTGATTTCTAAGCTCGGAATACTCAGTTTTGGATTAGATTTTGAACCTCTACTTGGGAATCAACATATCTTATTACCGAAATGATGTGGGACCATCTTCTACAGCTCCACCTGACACACCTATCATTCTTGGAGAAGGACCAATGACTCGATCTAGAGCTAAGAAGCTTCAGAGAGACTCATTCAACTTTGTGAGTCATGCTTTGTTCTCGAGCAAGGTTCAACTCCCCGAGCCTACATTGAAGACCTATATGTGCATAGGGATTCAAGATGAAGAGCCACCTTGAACATGAGGGTTGCCGAATTGCCTAAGTGTTGGGGCTCCAACTTATTTCTATTTTTAGCATTATTTTACTTAAAGTTATTTTAGGAAACTTTAGAGGTTATTTTTATTATTTCTTTACAGCCTTATTTTTATCTCTTTACTTAAGAAATCCGGCCCAACATCCCTTGTAAAGGATATATATGCCGATTAACTTTCATGGAATTCAGGGGGAACATTGATGAATAGAAATATCTCATAAAGAGTGCTTATACACGTGTGAGTGTTTGTTGATCCAACTAGAGCTGTGCTCGTTGATCATCGATTGGTATCTTGTCTCAGCTTGGTTTGCTTTGTGTTCATCAACTTCGCAAGACTTGGTGATCCTAGTATCCACGAGCCCCCTCCTTGTGCCTCCAAGTTGTTCGCTTGGTTGTGTAGGGTTGTAGAGGCGGGTTATATAGTCATTGGTATTGGTTCCTACCCTCTTAGGAGGTCTGGGGTCTTTATCTTGTTCTATATAGATCGACTCATTCCTTATCGGCCGTGTCTTTATATCAATTTCGAGTCTTTCTTTATTGTCGAGTCTTGTTCTTGAATTCTTGTTTCGAGTCTTTAATTTCTTGATCGATCTTGCCGATTTCTTGGTCGATTCTTGAAGTCTTTGTTGCGTCCTTTTGAGTTTCTTGAGTCTTTCTTGAGTTTCTTTCTTGTTGTCGAAGATCGGACCATCTCACGGCTAACTCCGTATCAAATTGGTATCAGAGCTTTATTTTTCGGCATCAAGATTGAGTCTTTTTCTTTTCATAAACACAAAAACACAAAAATAGAGTCTTTTCTTTGTTTGGTTATTTACTTCTTGCATTCTTTATTGATTCTTGCACTAATCTTGAAGTTTGTGATTGTTTGTGGTTGTATAGCCTAAACACAAGCCTAGCCGAGACCGTGGAGTCGACCAAGTGGTGCGCACATCCCCTTGTGAACACCCTAGAGCCGACGGCAGCAAGCTGTCCCCATAGCCTTTGCTTGGCCGACCCATCACACACACAAGAAACCCTAGTTTGTTGCTCTTTTCTATCTTTGGAATATTTGATCTATCTATATCTATTTCTATTTATCCATTGCCTATTTAAAAATCAGATTTTATTTGGTGGAATAATTTAATTATATCTATCAAGTATATCTATTAAGGCATAAGATAGATCTTATTACCATATTTATCCAAAGTTGTCTATATATTTATCATTAGGGCTGAATTTGTTATCTTTTCACCATTATCTTAGAATTTTCGAGTCCTCCCTTTTACATTAAGTCTTTCTTGCATTAGTTTATAAAAATAAAAAAAAATAAAAAAATCAGATTAAAAAAAAAAAGATTTATCTTGGACCTAGGAGGATAAAATTCACTGGGGTAAAAGTAAGTAAAAAAAAAAGAGTTTGTTTGATCTAGTGCAAGAAAGCTCCAAGGACCAAATTGGTGATTTCTACAGCCCTTAGTCAACACACCCATATCCCAAACACATACCTCCCACATATCACAAAATTGAAACCCTACCCTGCAACTACAACTTCCTAACTTAAAGGTTTTCAATCAAAATGAGGTAAATTTCCATTCTTTCTTAGTTTTTCTTTTATTTCTCTTTGTTTACAGCTTTGTCGAGTTGAGTATTTGCTGTGTCGAGCACTTCTCCCCATTGTCAAGTGCTGTTGTGTTTGTGTCGAGGAGATCTCAGCCTGTTGTCGAGTTCTCTCCTTCATTGATCGAGTTGCTTTGCTTGTTTTCTGCCTTGTGTCGAGTACTCTTTCTCTATATCGAGTATTCTCTTGTCGAAAACAGGTCCTGAAAGCCACGTCGAGTTGCTTGCTTTGAGCTTGTCAAGCACTGATTTCCTTGATCAAGTGTTCCGATAATGCATATTTAGATAGGCATTATAGAGTAGTTTTATGGTCATTTAGATGTATATATTGCATTTGAAGGGGTAAGTTTACTTGTTTGCTCATTTGGTGCTTAAGCTCGGAATCTACACAAGTTTAGTGTTTATTTGTAGATTGAGGATCCGAAGTAGTAAGGAGGTCAATCATGAGAGTTCTGTGGACCATATGGAGGCGAGAACGAGCTAGAGAAGCCAAGTTAGAATGCATAAGGAAGAGGCAAAGGGCATACAAGAGGAAAGCAGCACCCGCGGCAAGAGGAACAAGGCAAGACCAAAACCGCACCCGCGGCCACCGAAACCGCACGTGCTGCCAGAATTCCTGAGTTTTCTGCATAAGCCGCGCCCGCGGCCAAGGGGGCAGCACCCGCGGTTTTCCTGGGCCGGTTCAGCGCCGAGTTTCTTTGCTTCTTAAGTTGGGCCTATCTTTGGGAAATACTTTCTAGGTTTTTATGACGGTATTCTTAGGTATTTAAAGACTTGTTTTAGATGGTTTTAGGTAATCTTTTATCCTTTGAAGAATTGAGAGACGGCGTTTAGGAGCATGAGCAACTAAACTCATCGTGTTTTGCCTACGATCAAGACTTGGTTTTGTTGAATCGTGAGTTTGGAATTCTAGTTTATTTCTATTATCTTCTTCAATTTCTTTGTGCTTTTATTGCTTGTGATGTTGATTCTATCTTGATTCGCGACCTCGTTAGAATTGCATCATTGCTAGGGTTTTGATTCATACGTTTGTGAAACCTAATCCAAAGTAGCAAATACAATTGAGTAGATCTCATAGAAAAGCTTGATTGTATAAGAAATTGACTATAGGTTAAATGTTAGTTCTTTAGGGAATTAATATTGCTTATAAGCTTTATATATCTTGAGACTTAGTGTTATTCCTAGGATTAAACCTTAATCCGTGTTAAGATTGCCTAGGAATAAGGGATTATTAGGACTCATAGGACTAATAATCTATTTAAATCAAGATAAGAGTGGATATAGAAAATATACAACTAGAAGGAAGAACTATGATCAAGGAGACGAACCAAAGTTGAGAATCGTAGGTGAAACATCTCATTCATCATTGTTTACAACCATCATCATTATTTACTTCTTAATTTCTTTTCATCTTTACATCTCTACAAACCCCTTGTTTACTCTTGTTGGTGATTATAACACATAAAGTAACGGTAGTTCCCTGTGGATCGACTCCGGACTTACTAGTTATACTCGTTGGTTAGTTTGGATATTTTTTTGATAGGAAACACAACGATTTTGTCCTGTCATGTTCTCTTTGAGTTTGTCGAGTACTCAGGCCCCTTGTCGAGTACTTCTTGCTCTTTATTTCATTCATTCTCTTGATTGCATACTTTGATTATTAAGTTCTTTTGCTTGGTTGTTGATTTGCCCAAAGCGAATTTCCCTAGCAAGCGTGACATATCAATCAGAGAGGGAGTGTGAGCGAAACACAATTGTGAGTTGTTTATATTTTACTAATCTTAACATAGTTCCTTGTTTCTTTTCTTTTTGTTGTAATGTCTAATAATCAGGTTAACAATGAGAACAACCCCATCAATTAGGGTAACTCGAGTGCAACCGTGACACCCGAGCAGTTCAATACAATGGTCAACAATATGTCCACAATTGCGGAAACCTTGGCTGCACTACAAGCCAAGATGGCGGCTTTGGAGAGTTCAAGGCCTAGTGGTTCCAACATCATAGGTGGTCAGCAAGAGCAAAGGCGTGAAGAACCGCCTCGCGATGAAAGGGAAGGCGTTAATCCTAACCCTAACCCTAACCCTAACCCTAACCCTAACCCTAACCCTAATCTTAATATGAATAATCCTTTATTTAATGAAAACAACTCTCCACGAGGTGGGAGAAACGAAAGGAATAATGAGTTTGTTCATGTGCAGGGTCAAGGACAAGGAAGGGGAAGAGGACGCGGCTACCAAGAGCAGTTCTATTACTCGGAGCAAGATGACGACTTCCAAGAAGAGGAGTATTTGGAGCGACGCCCGAGACGGAATCAAAGAGGAAATCCTAACCGAGCACCTAGGTACAACGATGACGACGGTATAGGTAAGTTTAAGGTAAAAATTCCTCCTTTTGATGGTAAGACGGATCCAGATGCTTATACTGATTGGGAAATTAAAATGGATCAAATCTGGAATTGTCATAATTTCTCAGATGCTAAGAAAGTACAACTAGCTTCCCTAGAATTTCAAGGTTTTGCATTAATTTGGTGAGATAATCTAGTTAAGGAAAGAAGAAGAGCCCTTGATGCACCTGTTGCTTCTTGGGATCAACTTAAAGCATTAATGAGAAATAGGTTTGTACCTCAACATTATGATAGAGAGCTTATACAAAGATTAGAAAACCTTAAGCAAGGTAATAAAACTGTTGAGGAAACTTTTAACCTTATGCAAGAAACCATGGCTCGAGCTAATGTAGTAGAATCACATGAGAAAACTAATGCTAGATATCTTAGGATCTTGCATCCCACTTTAGCTCATGAAATTGATTAATTTCCCTATACTACTCCTACTGATTTGTTACATTTAGCAATTAAAGTAGAAAAGGGACAACACTACAAGAGCCAAGGTAATAGAATGTCGAGTGGCCAGCAGCAAGGGTGGCGTCAATCTCGGTCACAACAGCCCCAAGGGCGCTCGGATATGGGCTTTAGAGAGCGAGCTCAGCAGCCCCAAGGGAGGAGTGAAGGTCGATAGCCCCAACAGCCCCTCGACAAGGGTAAAGGTCCATGGAATGGACGTGAATCGTCTGGGACATCTACTGGTCCCAAAGGGAGTAATCCTAACCCTTCTACCATTCGTTCTAGGAATATTGTATGCTTTAAATGTCAAGGTAGAGGTCATTATATAAAGGATTGCCCTAATAAGAAAACTCTCATGGTTAATCACTTAGGAGAATATGAATCTGAAAATTCTTGTGATGAACGTGATGAGCATGCTAATGATGTTAATGATCAGAATCTCAACCTTGTATGTTATGATGATGATGATGATGAGGTCGAATATGAACATGGAGAGTCTTTGATTGTTAGGAGAGTTTTAAGTGTTGTTCCTATACCTTGTGATGATAATCAAAGAGAAAACTTGTTTCATACTCGCTGCATAGTTACAGGAAAGGTTGTTAATGTGATCATCGATGGAGGTAGTTGTTGTAATTTAGCTAGTCAAGAAATGGTTGAGAAATTACACCTATCTACTGTCCAACACCCTAGACCTTACAAATTGCATTGGATGAATGACTGTGGAAACTTGAAAGTAAATAGGCAAGTTAAAGTGTATATTAAATTAGGACATTATGAAGATGATGTTTTATGTGATATTGTGCCTATGCAAGCTTGTCATATTCTATTAGGTCGTCCTTGGCAATCTGATCGTAAGGTTATTCATGATGGGTTTACTAATAGATAATCCTTTACTTTTCAAGGAAAGAATGTCATTCTCAAGCCTATGACGCCTACACAAGTGGCTGACGAGATTGAGAAGCGCAAGGTAAGTAAAGGTGATTTAGATAAGGAGGCTCAGTCGAGCCAAGTGGATCCCCAAACTCGGCCTAAGGGTGTGTTCTTGGCTTCCAAAAGCACAATCATAGACGAATTTGTGGATGGGAATACAACACTTATGCGCCTTTGTAAGAGCTTGAATATGTTGAGTGAAGAGCTTAAAGCTTCTCTTCCATCAAACATTCTCACTCTTCTTGAGGAATTTAAGGATGTGTTTCCCGATGACATACCAGCAGGTCTACCCCCTATTCGAGGAATTGAGCATCAAATTGATCTTATTCCAGGGGCTGCCTTGCCTAATAGGTCTGCTTACCGTATGAATCCCACTGAGACCCAAGAGGCCCAAACCCAAGTCCAGGAACTGTTGGATAAGGGGTATATTCGAATAAGCTTAAGTCCTAGTTCTGTGCCTGTGTTATTAGTCCCTAAGAAAGATGGTACATGGAGAATGTGTATAGATTGTAGGGCTATTAACAACATTACTGTTAAATATCGTCACCCTATTCCACGCTTAGATGATATGCTAGATGAATTGCATGGAGCTTCTATATTCTCTAAAATAGATCTTAGGAGTGGCTATCATCAAATTAGAATGAAAGAGGGTGATGAATGGAAAACAGTCTTTAAGACTAAGCTAAGATTATATGAGTGGTTGGTTATGCCTTTTGGTTTAACTAATGCACCTAGTACTTTTATGCGCTTAATGAATCATGTGCTTCGAGACTTTATTGGGAAATTTGTTGTTGTTTATTTTGATGATATACTGATTTATAGCAAGTCTCCTAATGAACATGAATCACACCTTCGAGAAGTACTTAAAACGCTGAGAATTGAACGCTTGTATGCTAATTTAAAGAAATGTGAGCTATGTAATGAACAAGTGTCTTTTCTTGGTTTTGTAGTAAGCTCTAATGGACTGCGTGTTGATGAAGCAAAGATCAAAGCTATACAAGAGTGGCCGACCCCCACCAACATAGGACATGTACGCAGCTTCCAAGGACTTGCGAGCTTCTACAGGCGCTTTGTGCGCGACTTCAACACTATTTCAGCCCCATTAACCGAGCTTACAAAGAAGAGAAGTGAGTTCAAATGGGAAGCAGTTCAGGAGGAGGCGTTTAACACGCTTAAGGAAAAGCTCACAAACGCACCTCTACTAGCTTTGCCTGACTTCACGCGGCCTTTCGAGGTTGAATGTGATGCTAGCGGAGTTGGCATAGGCGGAGTTCTCATGCAGGAAGGTAAGCCTATAGCCTATTTTTCTGAGAAGTTGAAAGGTGCTTGTCTTAACTACTCTACCTATGATAAGGAATTATATGCTTTATTTAGAGTTCTTAAGACATGGTCTCACTATCTATGGCCTAGAGAGTTTATTCTTAGAACTGATCATGAATCTTTGAAACACTTTAAAAGCCAAGATAAACTTGATAGGAGACATGGTAGATGGATGGAATTCATTGAAACATTTCCTTATGTGATTAAGTTTAAGAAAGGAAAAGACAATGTGGTTGCTGATGCTTTATCTAGAAGACATGTTCTTTTAACCACTTTAGATTCTAGAGTCTTAGGCTTTGTTTACATTAAGGAATTGTATGAAAATGATCTTGACTTTGGTGATATCTTTCGAAAATGCTTAGAGAAGGGTCCAAACGACAACTTTTATATACATGATGGATTCTTATTTCGAAAAGATCAAGTGTGCATTCCTAGATGTTCTCTGCGATTATTACTTGTTAGTGAAGCCCATATTGGTGGATTAATGGGACATTTTGGTAGAGATAAGACTTATCACACTTTGAAATCACACTTTTATTGGCCATATATGCTTAGGGATGTCGAACATTGCCTAAAAAGATGTATTGATTGCTTAAAGGCCAAATCTAAACTAATGCCTCATGGCTTGTACATGCCACTACCTACACCCTTAGCCCCTTGGGAAGACATTTCTATGGATTTTATAGTTGGATTGCCTAGAACTAAGAAGGGGAGGGATTCTATATTTGTGGTGGTTGATCGATTCTCTAAAATGGCTCATTTCATTGCATGTCATGAAACTGATGATGCTACCAATGTTGCTAATCTATTCTTTAGAGAGGTAGTAAGATTACATGGTGTGCCGAAAACACTAGTAAGTGATAGGGATGTGAAATTCTTAAGTCATTTTTGGCGAACATTATTGAATAAATTGGGAACTAGATTGCTTTTCTCTACTTCTAGCCACCCCCAAACTGATGGTCAAACTGAGGTGACTAATAGAACTCTCACTACTGTCCTTAGAGCCATAATTAGGAAGAATTTAAAGCTTTGGGAAGAAGCCTTACCTCATGTGGAATTTGCATATAATAGAACCATGCATTCGGCTACTAAACTCACTCTATTTGAATGTGTGTATGGTGTTAATCCACTAACCCCTTTTGATCTTACTCCATATCCTATGAGAGAGAAAGAATCATTTGAGGCAGGTAAGCATGTCGAGTTCATTAAGGAGCTGCATGAACGGACTCGTGAGAAGCTTAAGCAAAAGGCTGAATACAATGCTAACAAGGCCAACAAGGGACGTCACTTGGTCACATTTCAGCCTGGGGATCTCGTGTGGGTGCACCTAAGGAAGGAGCGGTTTCCAGAAGCCCGGAAGAGCAAGCTAGCACCTCGTGGTGATGGACCATTCAAGGCGAAGAAGAGGGTGGGCGACAATGCCTACCAATTGGAGCTTCATGGAGACATGAGCGTGAGCGCTACATTCAACGTCACCGATCTAATCCCTTACTTCGTTGTGGATGAAGACATGGATTCGTGGGCGAATCCTTTTCAAGAAGGGGAGGTTGATGCGGGAACATCTTCTACAACTCCACCTGACACACCTATCATTCTTGGAGAAGGACCAATGACTCGAGCTAGAGCTAAGAAGCTTCAGAGAGACTCATTCAACTTTGTGAGTCATGCTTTGTTCTCGAGCAAGGTTCAACTCCCCGAGCCTACATTGAAGACATATATGTGCATATGGATTCAAGATGAAGAGCCACCTTGAAGATGAGGGCTGCCGAATTGCCTAAGTGTTGGGGCTCCAACTTATTTCTATTTTTAGCATTATTTTACTTAAAGTTATTTTAGGAAACTTTAGAGGTTATTTTTATTATTTCTTTAAAGCCTTATTTTTATCTCTTTACTTAAGAAATCCGACCCAATAGCCCTTGTAAAGGCTATATATGCCGATTAGCTTTCATGGAATTCAGGGGGAACATTGATGAATAGAAATCTCTCATAAAGAGTGCTTATACACGTGTGAGTGTTTGTTGATCCAACTAGAGCTGTGCTCGTTGATCATCGATTGGTATCTTGTCTTAGCTTGGTTTGCTTTGTGTTCATCAACTTCGCAAGACTTGGTGATCCTAGTATCCACGAGCCCCCTCCTTGTGCCTCCAAGTTGTTCGCTTGGTTGTGTAGGGTTGTAGAGGCGGGTTATATAGTCATTGGTATTGGTTCCTACTCTCTTAGGAGGCCTGAGGTCTTTATCTTGTTCTATATAGATCGACTCAGTCCTTATCGGTCGTGTCTTTATATCAATTTCGAGTCTTTCTTTATTGTCGAGTCTTGTTCTTGAATTCTTGTTTCGAGTCTTTAATTTCTTGATCGATCTTGCTGATTTCTTGGTCGATTCTTGAAGTCTTTGTTGCGTCCTTTTGAGTTTCTTGAGTCTTTCTTGAGTTTCTTGCTTGTTGTCGAAGATCGGACCATTTCACGGCTAACCCCGTATCACGAATCAACTATTCCCCTCTTCAGTGGTGCCCATAGATGAAATTCCCGTCTCAAGAAAGAGACGAACGAAGTAGGTCGACGAGGGTAGCAATTGATTCTTGGTTGCCTGTTCATACATAGGCAAGAGCAAGCAGGGGTAGAAGACAATGGAATGTAGAAGGGAAGAAAGCAGAGAAACAGATGAAGAAAATATGATAACAGAAGGAGGTTGACACCACGAGGAGAGGAAGAAAGAAGTGAAATGTGATGGAAAGGAGAGTTAATTATGACCATAGATAAAAAAAGACATAACTTATCAAAGTTTAGGATTATTGTATCTCTCCCTCGTATTTATAGTAGTATACTAGTATAAGAGAAGAAAGCAAAGGCCGATGCCATGAGATCGAAGAGGAAGAAAATAGTGAAATGCAGTGGAAAGAAGAGTTAATTATGATCATTGATAAAAAAAAAAGACATATAACTCCTTTAACGTTTAGGATTGCTCTATCTTTTCCTCGTATTTATTTAGTAAGGAATATAAGAGAAGAAAGAGAGAAGGGAAGGAGGTCGACAACACGAGGAGAGGAAGAAAGTACTGAAATAATGAAAAAAAGAGTTAATTGTAGTCATAGATAAAAAAAAAACATATAACTTAACCGTTGATCTAACTCTCCCTGATATACTATTATTTTTTTTATTAGGAAAGAATTCGAAGATTTCCGATAATTTTTTTGGTAGAACTGTAGTAAGTTTTCATAGTATATGTGTTTCGGATGTCCGTGAATGAGTAATAAGCATACCCGAATCCGATGGAAGTCATGGAGCCTAGTTGCACCACAACATCCCACGTGGCGGATCCGCACCGTATCCGGTATTATATCGAAGACGATCCGCCTCGTCAGATCTAAATAAGACCCGTCTCTGATCCGACTGTTGGTGCGTTCGTAGGCGTTACACAACTCCGCACGGTTCCACGTTGTCTCCATCTCCGGATCGCCATTCCAACGTCCTTTCCCTCCCTGGTTTGTTTCTCTCTCCCTCGAAACTGCCATCCCTCGTCTCTATTCAATCTTTGCCTCTCTCCCTTCAATCCGATATCTGTCATCGATTCCGCATCTTCACTCCTAATTTTGTGATTGTGTCTGTCTCTGTGTGTGTGTGTTGCGTTCTGGTCTCAATTTACGCGCTCTGTAATCAATGGATGTTGCCCGTTATGGGTTCCTTTGATGTAGTTTGTATTGTGATTTCGTGTTATTTTCGCCGGTTTACGGTTGATAGGTAATGAGACTTTGACTCCCGTGTTCTGATTTGTTCTAGGTTCTGCGAGGCCAAAGGGGCTGAATTTGTTGATATAATCGGGGTTTTCTCGAACTGTTTGCGCTTGTGGATGTGTTAATTAATGATGACTAATTATTTATTGGGAGG
Organism: Persicaria maculosa; assembly: GCA_963922045.1. Lineage (NCBI taxonomy): Eukaryota > Viridiplantae > Streptophyta > Magnoliopsida > Caryophyllales > Polygonaceae > Persicaria > Persicaria maculosa. The sequence continues at coordinate 68,333,654 of OY998255.1, forward strand.
CTGGGTTTTGAGGGTTTGATTGGGACACATGGCTAGGTGCGCGGATGGGCATTTTCTCTGATAGGAAGCGGGAGAAGGAAATAGACGGCAACGCGCCTAAGCGTCGTAGGATTTGTGGACACTCGAGGCAGATGGAGGATTCATCGCCCACGCTGATCGGTCCCAAAGGGTTAATTAAGAAGGATGAATTTGTGAGGGTGATTATTCAGTGCTTGCATTCGTTAGGGTTTGCAAAATCAGCCTCCTTTTTGGAGACAGAGTCCGGGATTTCACACAAATCTAGGGATTTTGAGGACTTGGAGGTGCAGATACAAGATGAAAATTGGGACGACTGCGCAGACACCTTGAACCACATCAAGTGTTTGAGTGAGGAAATGAGGTCTTCGGCATTGTTTCTGGTGTATAAGCATTGCCTATCAGAGTACTTAAGTCGTGGGGATCACCGGGCTGCTCTGGATGTTCTTCAGAAGCGAGTTTCGGCACTGAATGTGGGAAGGGATAAGGTTCATGATCTTGCACTTGACTTGGTCTGTAGGAAAGACGTTGAAAATGACAAAGTAAACATGAATGATGTTCACGAGTCACGGGAAAAGCTTTTGACTGAATTGAAGGGGTTGTTGCCCCCACCAATCACATTGCCGGAGAGAAGGTTGGAACACCTGGTTGAAATTGCAATCAGTCGTCAAGTGGATTCTTGCTTGTATCACAATTCCAGTTCTGCAGTTTCACTTTTTGAGGATCACTGCTGTGTACAAGACCAGATTCCAACTGAGACCATTCAGGTGTGCAGGTTAAAAAGACGATTGGATTATTACTGTATCATACTAATATGTTAATTCCTGATTAACTTGTATGCCCCCCTTGCCCATTTTGAACCCGGATGAATATTTCCTTTTGTATACTAATCATACACTCATTTTCGTTACCTATATTTTAAATTCCATTTAGAATTACATTCCATTCATCTTAATTATACAGATAATTACTGAGCACAAGAATGAAGTCTGGTTTGTGCAGTTCTCCAATAATGGGGAGTATTTGGCCACATCGTCATGTGATTGTACAGCTATTATATGGAAGGTATATAATTCATTGACTTTGAAAATGTCCTGGAGGTGTTACACAAAATATACATATCATGAAAGATGAAAACTGTGTTGCTGAATCTAGTTCTTTCAGAGCGTTCTAATCTTTTCTTTTTAGTCAGTCTATTTCATTTCAGTAATCTATTAACGCATGTCATTTTGAATGACAGTTTCCATTTGATGCATTGGATAATTTCAGGAACTTTTTTGTTGTATATAAAATTCCAGGAGGACTAGTTGCTTTTACTTGAAATCTGTGAGACTGGCTCATTTCATGCTCTGAAGTGTGAAATTTGTTTTAGATAGTATTGTTTATGCGTTGACATCCTCATTTCAGGTTCATGAAGATGGAAAGATCACTTTGAAACACACATTGAAGAGCCACCAAAAACCTGTGTCTTTTGTAGCATGGAGTCCAGATGACACGATGCTGCTCACATGTGGAAACCAAGAAGTTGTTAAGCTATGGGATGTGGATACAGGTACATGCAAGCACACATTTGGTGATGATGGCTTCATTGTCAGTTCGTGTGCCTGGTTTCCCGACTCAAAAAACCTTGTATGTGGCAGTGCTGACCCTGAAAAAGGAATATGCATGTGGGATGTTTCTGGGAAAGAGGTAAGAGTTTGGAGTGGAACACGGATGCCAAAGGTTCTGGATCTTGCTGTTACTGCTGATGGAAACAATCTTATTACTGTATTTTCTGACAAGGAAATCCGCATATTCAATCTGGTAACAAATACTGATCGAGTTATAACAGAAGAACATCCAATTACTTCTCTTTCAGTTTCCGCAGACGGAAAGCATTTTATAGTTAACCTTAATAGCCAAGAAATCCACATGTGGGATGTTGCGGGAGAATGGAAGAAGCCACTGAAGTACAGAGGACACAATCAACTTAAATATGTGATAAGATCCTGCTTTGGTGGGCTAAATAGTGCATTTATAGCCAGCGGCAGTGAAAATTCAGAGGTATATCTACTCTCACTCTCATGTTTCAGCAATAACTTTTTACTTTCATGTCACATGCAATGTGCCCTTTGTAATATTGCTTCCTTTTTCTTTTTTTCTTTTTTTTAACCAAATGCCAAAATATCAGTTTTGAGTGGACAGTATAAAAAAACTCCAATTTTACTTAACATGCTGAATCTGATAGGCAATCAAGTTTCTTGCAAAACGTAGGCATTTGTTTGCTTGAACTTTTATAACGTGCAAAGGGGATTGGGGAGGCTCCACTAAGCAACATCTTAATGAAACTTACTGTGCTGGATAAAATATTTGGTTTTGGGGGGATGTCTTTTATGTCACTAGCTGCAAAATAATGGAATGCATGGTTTTCTTGCCATTATAAATCGTTGTATGAATAGAAAATTGTCTTCTTTGAAGGTGTTCATATGGAACCGCCAACGATCTGAACCTATTGAGGTTTTGTCTGGTCATTCAATGACTGTGAATTGCGTAAGTTGGAACCCTAAAAGGCCTCACCTGTTGGCTTCAGCAAGTGATGACCACACAATCCGGATCTGGGGGTCTAAATCAGCTGAATAAGAGTCCATGTATCAGCTTCATAAAAGTGACCCTAGCTGGTGCATAAGCTGCATTTTGTTTACCTTTGCTGAGGTCCTCCAATTCATTCAGAGGGAGCATGTGGCTTCCAAGTCCTTTTAGCACCTCTTTGAAATTTTGATTTGCATTAATCGCTTGTATATACTTTTTTTACTTTAGATTTGCATGATTTTGTAGTCCTGATTAGAACCAGTCTATTAAGTTAAAAGAGTTTCCCATGAAAGTGGTCATGAACAGCAATATATGGCTTTTGTTTTCCCCTTCAACAATGGATTTTATTTCACCAAACCAATCTTCATCATCTTACAATTTTCAAAATCAATCTGGCCGTCTAGGGCATGTTTCTGGCTTCTGCACACAGGACTTGTTAAGATAAAAAGCACAAAACTTGGTACATGGAAATCTTGATTACAGGCCAGTTATGAGTCAGATGTGGAGTCAAATTTGTAGAACTTGTCGACAGGAAGAGAAACATCCCAAGTGCAGGAAATTCCTTTGGGGATGATCACAAGGTCTCCAGCTCCAAACTCAACTACACTACTGTAGGGCTCTTCTCCTCCTCCACTGGATGATGAGTCCTGCTTTGTGTATGCTTTCACCTTCCCTTTCACCAGGTAGCATGTCTCTTGAGCTTCAAACTTGAGATTGTACTTCCCTGGACAACATCCCCATCTGCAAACACAAACGTATTTTTTCTGTGATTTAGATGTTTAGCTATACTCCTTTTTTTGCAGATTTGCCAGTGCTATTATCCACAATTTATGTTACCTCAACGTGGGAAGTTAAATTCTCGGTAACTAAATTAGTGTTTTCCCAGGAATTGTAACATGTTTGGTGTACTAAATCTAGGAGATTGAAATACATTTAAAATCACATGAAGAAAATCTAACCTATATTGTACTATAGATTGGTTCACAAACACATGTAACTAAAACTAATTCCTAGGAAGATGCTACTGAAGCAAAAAAAAAAAGGGTTAGATTGGTTTTCCCCTTTCTGGTTCTGTGTGAAAGACACATGATGTACTGATGATCATGCTTTGAAAATGTCAAAATGAGGAAGATAGAGATTGAGAAAAGGGGAACTTACTTGGGCCAAAACTTGATACCTAGCTCAGTGAGTTTGGATTCAGGTGGGTTTCTTTCCACAGTTATATTGAGATTCTGTGTGGAGTTTTGTGCACTTGCAGAATCTACAGCCATGTTATAGCCTACACAGCTGCTAGCAAATCAGTGAAAAGAAGATCTCCGGGAGCTGTTTAGGAGTATAGAAGAAGAGGGAATTGGTCAAGATGGAGATTAATGGATGTTGGCAGATGGTGGGAGGGAGAGAGGTTACCAATTTTGCAGTGCTCATTAACTCCATTTTGACCTTACACCCCCACTATTGACCCTTATTTTCTATAGTTCTTTTTTCTTTCTTTCTTTTATTTTTTATTTTTATTGTAACCAAGGCTTCTGAAGTAGGGACCGGGTTATTCAGTACCGTCATATTTTCCGGGATGCTAATGGTCGTGCGGATGGCTTAGCCTGCCTTGCCTTTTTTTTTCCTCTTGGTTTTACTGTTCTGAACACTACGCCAGACGGTCGGTCTGGTTCACTGTGTTAGCTTGGATGCAAGAGGAGTCTCAACTCTCCGAATGCATCGCGCCTGAACGTTGTTTGTTGGTTTTATAATAAACCCCCTCCGGGGAGTGGGGTGCTAGCCCCGTTGTTCTACCACAAAAAAAATCTAATCCTCGAGGAAACAACTCCATCTCTCATGAATATAAAGAATGGTGGAAATATATTTGGTAATTAGCTTAATTCTTGACTTTTTGGAGTGGTGGAATTATTGAATTCTCGTACATTTTGTTTGGATTTTGAAATTGACAATAAGTTGGGATTTATTTTACAACTTAAGTTAAGCTGCTTTCATTTCAATTCACATTTTATCCCATTAAATAGTAAATACCATACACACTTCTTGATTGCTTGACTAGAATCGATCTTCTTACTTTCATACCCTTTTTTTTGTGTTGACTTTCATACCCTTTCATGTAGTCCAATGTAAGAACATTTTTAGTATTCCATTTTATTATTGATACTGCGTATATTACAGCAACTTGAAGAGAAAAAAAAACCTTAAGTGATGAAAAATTATAATACCATGTTCTTTGTGCGGCCAATTGGCAATTATAAACTTGATCAAGGCCTATTGGTGACCAATGACTACTTGCTAATTCAACCATAATTCACGAGGTGCAATAATAACAACAAAATATCGTTAAAGAATGTGTTATCATCTTATCGATAATGTTCTAAAAGACTTTTAACATGTGCTCGACAATGAGATAGGTCAAGGTTTCAGATGGGGTCTAGGCAATTCTTGGTAGCCTATACATGTCTTGGTGGATCTTGAGTCTTGACGTCCTTAATTACCTTGGACAACAAGGTGAGATTAAGGGGTTTAAAAAGCTAAAACTTATAAGTGATTAGTTGTGCAATCAAATACTCTTAAAAATCAAGAAAAAACAATTGCATTATAATTCAATAGATTGGCAATCCAAATTTAAAGAAAGCAAAAGTGTGGTGGTGGGTTAGCAGCGACTAACACCACCCAAATCATTACCTTATAAAAAAAAAAAAAAAGCAAAAGTGTTAAATGTACAATTTTCATAACAAAGGCGATTTTTTGTAATTAGTCCGAAGTAAAGATTCAAAAATCAAATCTGTGTACAGTCGGATTTACGACGTGCCTCGGGTTCTGTGCGTCGGTTGCCTCTCCCTCGCGCCCTCCTCAGCACCTCTGCTATTTTTCGGTGACTTTTTCTTCCTCCCACCTCCATTGCTATTTTCAGCGCTCTTTCTGTCTCCACCCTCCCTTTTCTCTCACCATTAATTAATCTTTCTTTCTCTCTCCCCATCTCTTCCACGATTTGCTACAGTTCGGCCGGCGAGTGCAAATCTTCCACCAAAGATATGATTTGGTACGTTAATGGCGCATATGAAGGCATATTGAAATTTGAACTAGTCTCACATTATCGGCGTTGTTGAATTCTGTTTTTCGCTTTTGCATCTTCTTCCGCACGGTTTCCGACGCTCTATTGAGATTTCATTCGGAGGTTTCAACTTATCTTTTTCTATTTGGAATCCTAAGAGCGAGTTTAGTAATCGGAGGGATTTGTAAATGAATTTGGGGAATGCAATGTGAAACAGCACGACGTTGAGGTGTGCAATGAATGGAATGAACGGGAAAGACAACGGCGAGGCGATAGATGACCGGCCTTCGCGGTCGCTGGTCGATGATCCGACGCCTGTGCCGGCGTTGCCGATACTGGAAACGCCGTTAGGCGTTCGTTTGCCTTCTCACCAGCCGGAAGCTGATAGTCCTTCTATGCCTCCGCCAGCATCGGCTTTCCAGGGGTCGCTCCCTGTCGTCCTAGAAACGGAAGGAGACGAAGACGGCGAGGAGGTAGATGATCGGCCTTCACGGCCGGCGGTCGATCTTCCGCCGCCAATGACAGCACCGCAGGTAGGCATGCCGGGAGCTGATCGTCCGCCTGTGCATCCGCCACCAGCTGCGGTATCGGGTCCTCCGGCGTCAATCCCTATGGCCTATGATGATCAGGCGATACCTAATTTGAGCAATGGTACCGCTGGTCCTAGGAGCAGGAACTCGGCAGGGCACCGGCGTACCCAAAGTGAAGTCGTGATGTCCACACCACAGCGTAACAACAGTTTCCAGAATATAATTCAGAGGGCCTGGAACTGGGGCGGGAACCCGCAGGAGGCACATAGACATTTTGGTTTTAACCCCGAGGAGCTGGCCAATCAGAAAAGGCAGTGGTATCAGCTCCAGTCTAAGTCTCTGGTATGATCATTATTTTTTGTCGCAGGAATATGGATTATTATCGGAGTATTGACTATTGAGTGTGTTAAGCCTAGCTGGATCTTGTTGGTCAGATAGGGAATTAGTGTCAACTACTTGTTGATTTGCTTTCATGAGCTGGAGGGTGATGATAGGTCCGATAGGAGAATAGTGTAATGATTGAAACAATTTAGGTGGAATTAAGCTGTGAGCAAAAATGAATATAGACCGTTTTGTTTGATAGTACTGATGTACAGTATCTTAGGTCCCTATAGGATATAACAGCTTCATGTTTTGACCTACATTTGAGTTCTAATATGATCTTAGTATGCTAGTTGACCTTTCTAGAAGTTGCACAAGCTGATCTATTCACAAAATGACCAAATGGAAGTTTTTTTGGGTATCAGGGGGAGTTCATGTAGAATTGTATGTATATACTGTTAGGGTTGTTGGTAAGGAATAATGGGTGTGTGGATAAAGAAATGATGAATTTAGTATAAAACAAAGCCTTAATAGTTCCTCTCCAAACTTCATTGCAATAAATCATTCCATAGGCACATCATCTCAGGAAAGCATGTAACAGCAAATATGGAGTACTAATTAAAAAAGATTCTAACATTCAGTTGTAGCCTAGCCTTGTTGGGAAGTTTTAGTAATTTCAGACATAAAAACCGTGGGGCTTTTTTGTCAAATTGCAACTTTTGTATGTAAATATGTGACTGATCAAGTCCCTCTACTCTCCTGATAGTTCTGATTAACATCCACAAAGGACATGTGTCTATTTCATATTTGATTAATTTAAATGGTCATATTGCTTGTGATGGACTATTTGTAGTTTTGAATCTGGAAGTCTTCCTTCATTGTAAATTATCTGCCCTATTTTTCTCAATTAATATATCTATTGATGCTACTTTAGGATCCAACGAAATACGAGGAGCCCACTGCGCTTTTTGAACACTTGATTGTCACTGGGCTGCCCCCTCATGCTAATCTTGAAGCTGTTGAGCAGGCCTTTGCCAGGAAAAAGAAATGGGAGGCAGCAATGTCAAGAACACTGGTAGTTGATGAAAAACAGGAGTATTGGTTTCCTTCACCCCCACCGCTGGAGCCTGAGGTTGATTTCAATGAAATTTTCATATTTTCTGCTTGCTGACTTTTTTTAATTGTTTTTTTTTTAACCATAATCCTCTTTTTCTTTGATTGCCTTATACTTTTCACACGTTTTTCTAAAAACTAAAGAGTACTGTATGTTTTGTACATCTAAATGTTTAGATTTGGTTCTTTCAGAAGTCATATTTATTACTTCCATGCATTATCTTTGACACCTAAAGAATCTTCCTTCACATTATTTTGCTCGTATGCAGATGGTTTTTAAGTATCCCCCAGGAAAGAGGCTACCTATGCGTGCTAAAGATCTTTGTGCCTTTTGTTTCCCAGGAGGTGTTAAGGTATACACTTTCATATTCTTGCTTACGTAGACTATTTTAAGTGCTGACTTATTTGGGAATGGATTGGAGAAATAAATAGAGGGTATGAGTAACTGCGAGGAGGATACTGTCATGTCTTAGGCTTTGGCTACAAATGAGATTTTGATGTGATAGTTGGACTTGGATTCATTGACACGCACTTTCTTATTATGTGTTACTTTTGTTTGAAACAGGCACGCATGGTTGAGAGAACTCCATCACTTAGCGATCTAAACGAACTTGTTTATGGACAGGTTATATATTTTTGCTACTCAAATTTTTCTAGGGAAGAATATGTATCTTCTTAGTGGTATGTGATAGTTTATTCGTTTGTGACCTTAAACATTCCTTCATCTAGGAAAGAATCCTTACTAAAGTTGGCATACATAGATGGTCTTATTGCTATTTGATAACAATTTGGTCATATTGCAAACAGAAGCAAAGAAATCGAACAAATATTACGAACAAAGAGAAAAGTCTTGAAACTTATTTGTCTCCAACTTCCTCTAGTTTGCATCCTTTTGCTAGTGATCCTTTCCATGGTATTTGAGTTGCATGCTTGACAGTTGGATCACTTTGTTCAAACGGCTAATAAATGTTAATTTTCTCCTAAAAATTGCGATGTTTAGTTTCCGACCTCATTCTGTTGGTACCATCCACTTCTAATGTTAACTATCATGCTTTGATAATTTAACTAGTGATGCTATTTTCATTTCACTCACAGTTTATAACATTTATCTGATATTCTTTGTACTTGCTTTTTTCATTGGAGATTTTCTTTGGACTTTGTGCTGCTTGTTGTTGTTTACTAACCCCCCCACCCCTCCTTCTTTCGTAGATTATCATCTATTCATCTTAAAATATCGTTACGGTTAATCCTGATTACTAAAGTTGAGATCCTGCTAAATCTATTTTTATTGCTTTTAGCATGTAATTAAATTATTGTGTTGTGAAATCAAATAGGGACATCTTGGAAGGGATGATACAGCCTTTGTCTTTTCACTTAAGGTCAGTCTATGAAGTTGTCTTTATTTTTTTGTGTAATGTTGAACATTTTTTTTTATTTGGGTGTATTAGTTGATTACTTGAAGTTTGCTATTCGAATGAACTCGTTGAATTTGTGTAGAATTTAATGTCGATTTTAGAGTTGTTATTTTTATTACTTGTTTGGGTATAATTTATCTTTAGAAAATAAAGAATTTTCCCTTGGACTGAACATCTTTTTCCATCTATGAGGAGAATATTTTTCCCTGTTAGATATACAAGGGGTTCTCATTTATAATAGAAGCAAGGAAAACGAGTGAGTTGTATGAAAGATGATGCCATAGACTGTAAATAGGCATATTAGTTTTCGTTTCATCTGTATCCTTTCTGTTTCCAACCCAAATGTGCTTCGTGCTTTTGGATTCCTGTAATTTTCAGAAAAGAATTGGGTTCTATATGCTCAAGTTAATGTTTTGCTGAGAAGCATGAACAGCAAACCACATAAAAAAAATGTGGAAGATTGAACTTGTGTGTCAGTGTCATACTTCTTTTCTGTTTGCATTAAAAAAAAAAGAGTTTGACTCAAGGAAAAAGGAAGAAAATATGCTGAGTAAAGCAAAAAATGAATGGTGTGTAAGAGGGCAACCAAAGTGTTCCCTGTATCTGTGTTATAAAAAGTTCAATTTCTTCCAAAGCATGCGTCTCTTTCACATAAACAGAGCCTTTTCTCATCCAATAAAAGTGGGATAAGCTAGTGTTGTATTATGGCTGGCGAGCTGGTATTTTCAGCATTTTGAGCAATTGTTTTTTGAAATTACCCAGACATTAGCTAAAAAAATTGTCTTCAAGGATACAACTTTTCATCTTTTCATTTCCTTTTTCCTGTATATTGGGATTTCTTGCTCTGTTTGTTTCTTGTTTTAAGTTAGTTTTGTTGATATCTGGTGGATTTTTGGCAAGTGGTTTGTTGCTTAAAGCCTTTTGACTTTAATCAGGTAGCAGATAATGCGTCACTTTATGGTGTTTGCTTGCTTGTGCCTGAAATTGTTCAGCGCCCACCAGGCTGTCTAGGTGGTTCTTCATCCTTTTGTCGTCCTGCAGCAAGCCGTTTTTTGGTCTCTGCACCACGCTGTTATTGCCTACTAACAAGAGTTCCTTTCTTTGAGTTACACTTTGAAATGTTAAACAGGTTATATCTGTTTCCAATATTCTTTTGATGTGAAAGCATGTTGCTATATTTTTGGTTAAAATACTCGAGTTTCTCCTAAAATTTTGTTTGCTCACTTTAATCTGCCGTTTTGGACCCAGTATTGTGTCGCAGGATCGCTTGGATCGGATCACCCAGTTTGTTAGTGAAGTTAATGTCACTGATCGGGTTTCCTCAAATAAGAGGTCACCTGACCATTTTAATGAAGTACCCGATTCCCCCTTCAGGAATTCCTTTACTGATTGGATGTTATCTGCAATACCTGTTGATAGTGCAGTTCGTCTCAGTGCTTCTGCTGCTGGTATTATAACTGATGATGAAGTTTCTTCGATTAAATCTGAGGAAACTCAGTCTCTTCCAAGTACCGCAGCAAATGAAGCTTCGTATGGTCTAGCAAAAGAAACCAACAAGGATGAAAGAAAGAATTCACATTACTCTGATGATAATGGAAGTGGGCTGTCTTCTCCTGGATCCTTATTACAATCAGATTCTGGCAGCACAAATATTGGGCGGACTGGTAGCTCCATCTCCTTATGCAGGTGGCATGGCTGCAATTGTCTTTCATTCAAATGTCTAAATAACTAAAGTTTTAGCTGTACTCATTTGATGTTTTATGCATATTATGCATAAAATATACAGAGTAGTCATTAACAAGCTTGTTGCAATATGAGTTCTGTAATTTTTTTTACTTTTTTTTAATACCTTCTTCAACATTTGGTCTGAAATCACACTTAACAGTTCAGCAAGAAGCCTGGAAGAAGACAATAATGCTTTTATCTTGACTAATGGGAGTGGTTTTTCTGGAGACATTATGCCTATGGACCGGGAGAAGGTCTGCTTATTCTCTTATTATGTTCATGCCCCCAATACTTCTCCTGTACTTGTGGTGGCTATTTCTGTTGTTTGGTTAGTTATAAATTTATTGTTTATCCTCTAATGACAGGAGAGTACAAGTGATTTCATGAAGATAGTGTGCGGTTATAAAGCTCTTCCTATTCCTGCACGGGGAAGTGAAATAGTTTTCCATCCCCTTGAACACCTAAATACTATTCAGTATACGCGTCCTGCTGTCTCTGATCTTGGTTTAGTTATGGACTTTCCAGAGCTAGAGATTCAGGATCCATCGGCATTAGCAGAGGCACGATTTCTTGTTACTATGTTGTTTGAGTCGCTCCTTTTAACTTTATCCATGCTAATTATTCATGTTCAATTTTAAGGTCAGCGCGAAACTTGCTGCTGCTGAAGAAGCTTCTGCTTTATCATTGTGGACAATCGCAACCACTTGCAGAGCTCTTTCCCTTGATAATGTAAGCTTCTTGCCTGTTATTGTATGGTTTACTTTATTTTCCTCCTTGCAGTTTCTTTCTTCAAAGTAGATTATTAGATTCTGAATGGATACCCTTTTATAAACATTTTTTTTACCATGCAAGCCTCAACTATGATCGTTGTATCGTCTTGGATATAGGTGGTAGGAAAACGGTCTAAAAACTGCTGAAATAAAGATGATATTATAGCTAAAGTATGATGCAAGTCAATTAGCAATGCAAAAAATATGAATATTGTATGTCCATATTTTTAAACCCTATTTTTTGATTCTGTCATTTGCTTCAAAGCGGATTTCACTGAATTGTTTGTCGGGTAATTTCTAAAGAATTTTGACTGAATGTTTTTTAGCTTCCACTTTCCTGGAACACCTATTTTGTTGTGGTTGATTGAAGTATGAATTCTTGCTGTAACTTATCAAATGGTTCCTGATACTTTACTACTCCGTATAAGATAAAATTGTGTTCCATGTGATATCGTCCCATGAACTCTATGGATAAAGGAAAAGGCAAACTGTTCAGCTTCAGACTGTGATTTGATCTCTCAGCAGAGTTTCTAACTTTTGGTGAAATAATACACCTCATAATGCATTAGTTTTCCTCAGTTTTTCCACCTTCCCAATATGATCATATATGAGTATGCCATAATCATTCTCATTTTCTATCATTAATCCTTAAATATGCTATAATGCCTTCCTAAAACCATACAATTTCCGCTAGCGGGCTCTTGTGCTGGCTTCTCATTGTGTTTCTTATTTGTTGCCTTAATCTTCAGAAATCTGACCTCTGTATCACTTGTCTCAGATTTTGTCTTTGATTACCGGAGTGCTGCTGGAAAAACAAGTGGTTATAACATGCCTGAATCCGGTGGGTTTATGTCCTTTTGGAGTTTCTACATAATAGTATTTTTTTTTTGCATAGAGAACTTCCCTAAATTGACAAAAGGGCTCTGCTTGTGTGCAAGTCTCTGCCCTAAGAGAAATGCAAGGGTAATAAATAAAAATAAACAATGCATGTGCATTAATATTATTCAATCTATCATCTGAAATGAGTGATTTGTTCGTGAGGAGAGCTCACTAAAGAGTGTGATCTATTAAGTAGTGCAGACTATACAGCTACTTGGAACATCAATGTTCAAAATAAAAAGAGTTAAAAGTCAATGATTTCTGTAAGAAAGTAGAAGATGTGAATAAAGATTAGAATTATAAATGCAGAGCATAAAGATTTGCAGGGTGGATGATGCTTTTTGTTTTTGAATTGAATGAAGATGTTGATTGTCAAATAATGCAACAATTGTATGAAACATAACATGGTGTTGATTTTGATACTTCTCATTGTGTCCACACTTTAGGGATTTTTCCCATTTTTAAAGTACTTACCAAATTGGAAAGTGAAGCATGAGAAAAGAACCTGAAATCCACAGGATGAAGGGATCTTTGCCACTGGAAATTTACATTAAATTGCATGCATGACTACTTTGTGAGAGTGCTTTGATGTATGATGTGTTTTTGAGAAACCAATTTCTCTTATTTCTGGGAAGTCTGGCAGCCTGCTGCAGTTTCCACAGATTTAGGAATTAGGATAACATCTAGGGTACATAATGCTTTTTATGGTGTTAGCTATGTGCAATTCTATGTTTAAGTGTAAAATCTAGGTCTAAAAGCTATATATTTAACTGGGAGCCATTTTGAAGGATTTATCTTCTAATCTTTACATTAGCTAATGCCTTCAAATGCCATCTTCTAATCTTTACATTGCTTTTTTCAGGGTATTTTATCAGCTGTTGTATTATTTTTTATTCCCACTATACAACCATTTGAATGGCAGAGTTTGTTGCTCCCAGTAAGTTGATGCTTCCGAAGGACTAATTTACCTGAATTTGTGCAAGAATTTGATATTACATGCTAATGTTATTTCAATTTTATGCATCTATGGTAAGGAACCGTTAAAGGCTTCCTTAGAAGATAGGGTATGCCAGACGGAGTATAGGATTCATAAAATAAGCTTCTTCTTCAAAAGAGCATGCAAAAAATCTGGGAAATCTAGTATTTTTCTCTATGCTTCCCTCTTGACTGTCTTATGTTTATCTGGTAGTCTGGTAACCGTCCCCAGGTTTGTGTCTTTTGGACTATTAGGTACCTGTTGCTAACTGGTTACTAAATGGTTAGATGCTTAGAGCTATTGATCTGAAGTATTTTAAAATATAAGTTTTTTCAGTTGATTTGTTTTTACACAATTTGGTTGTCCATGGATCATAATTTGGTAATCCTTGCAGCCCAAACACTCTCTTCTAATGTAAAAAATGGATTTGGAGAATGAAGGTTGTAAAGAGAGTCACATTTGTTGTGTCCCACTGGTCAATTATGTGGCTGTTCCAAGTGAAAGAGAGATGCATTTTTTTTTGTGTGTGTGTGTGATTCTATTCTTTCTGTAAAATGTTGATGCAAGAAATTAAATTTAATGGATATAAATAAATCCTATCCCCGTAATTTTTTTTTTCGTTTTCATTATTTCATAAAGAACAAATGATCTATAAATCCTATAATACATAGTCACTTATATCCTGAGTTCATATATGCCCACCTCTCTTCCAATTAAATTCACATTAATTTTTCGTCGCTAATAAATAACCTAGCTTTAAAAAGTTAAAATTCTATTCTTGTTATTTTTTTCACATGTTTGTCCTTTCAGATTCTGCCTGAGAAGCTGCTGGATTTTCTCGATGCACCCGTTCCATTCCTTGTAAGTCACTATGAACTTTTTGATGTTCTCTAATTCCTTGCAGAATGGAATGCTAAGCAGTCATATGCTGAAGAATACACAAGATATGTTATTCTTTTGGGCTTTCACTCAGGACAACATTACCCAAATGTAAATGTTCCATAATATTAGATTTGAGGTGCTCAAAGGAGTCAAACACAATTGCGATACATAGTTTGAGATGGAAGTGAAAGGGATTCCTTGCCTAACTTTGGTCTAGTTCTAATGAGTATCTAAATCTAACAATGCTTCTAGAACTCTAAAGGGAAAGCTTGGAAACCTTGTTGGCAGATACACACCAGGTGTATGGTTTGACTATCAAGGAATGGTCATCTAATCAGCAATTTTGGTTAACCAGCAATAGCATCATTTGGTTTTAGATGGAACCCGAGACTGTTATTTAATGTTTTGGAACATTTAGTTTACCAGGTTAAGCAGAAGTTCCTTGTTTCTCTGATGTCATATTGGGTAAAGCTGAAGGAAGTTTACCAAATCTGGCCATATTCATGCTATACGTGTCAATGCATGCTTTTGAGGCTTTTGAGCAACATTTCTTTTTTATTCTGCAGGTTGGCATACAGCAGAGACCAGTTGACTTTATGCCCAAAACTAACAATCTTGTTTATATGGACGTGTTCAAAGACGAGGTTTTGCTCAATTATCATAACATTGCTGCTCTTATTCTACCATAGGGAATTAGGGATGATATTTGTATTTGGGCATGTGTTTTGCTTGCATGATTAAGACTTTGAGAGTGCTTTACATGTTGCTGGTAAGAAAATAAGATTAAAATGTGAATTTATATATTATACTGTACTATACTACCTCTGTCTCAAAATATAGGTCGTTTTACTTTTGACATATTTTTTAAGAATAGTAAGTGTAATATTATTTTTAAAAAGTAATAAAAAAAGTGAATGTTTTATAGAGTTTTTAGCTCCTTAAAAAGTGTGTCAAAAAGCAAAACAAGGGAGTATTGTCTTTGAAAAGTCCCTTTGGATAAGATTATGATTGAGAACCCTTGTCCACTATATAAGATTATGCTTGAGAACCCTTGTTTCAAGTCCCTTTTGCATGTTCTCTGGTGCCTGACTATCTCTTAGCCTTGATCAGAATCTAATTACTCATTTTATATGTTAATTTTAATAAGCTTCATGATTAAGATTAACTTATTATCTTTATTTACGCCCAAAAGAAAGAAGCTTCTGATCTCTTTCTAGTATTATAGTGAATCCATCCTCTTGAGTCTTCAGTCTCTTGACTTGCCTCTGCTGCTTCTTCCTTTCCTCTTTCTGCTTTTCTTTTTTTTCTTTGTCATTTTTTTCAAAACCAAAAGAGTGAATATACACCAGAGTGTGCAATGATCTGTTGGAGAAGTAAAAATAAGGATACAAAGCTTATCAGTTTAAGTGCAGCTGAAAAAGGCTATGACTTTTTAACATCCAAATTGTTCCATATGAAAACTAGGCACTTTTGTGCTTGCACCATGCATCGGAAATTTGTGTGGTGAGGGAACCGCTGTGGCACTGTATAGTTACCTTTCTGTTAAGACATTCATCATCCAGCATTCACATGTACAATATTAGGATCTAAAGTTGGTTGGTAACCTTATTTACGGGTTAGAGATTGTGAGATTTTATCTGAACCAATTCTCTTTATGTGTTGGGATGCACTGTGATAGTTATACATCTGCATAGTATATCATTTTATGGGTAGAATTCCTCTATCAATATTTAACATTGTGCATTCACAACTTAACTAGTACTAGTGTTCAATGCTAAAAATTGTTTTCTGTTAACTTGTCTGTTCAAACAGCTGAAGATGTGCGACTTACCCTTGCTTCCTCAACATGACATGCTTTTTGAGAAACTTCGCCTTATCCATGCTAGACTTGTTTGTGAAAACTCACTAGCGCAAAGGCAACATGTGTATAGGTGCAGCGAAACACAGGTACCTCTTGGAATACTGTTGTTATGAACTAGTGTGTTTTGATTTCAAATGATATTTATTGGTCATCGAGGTCCACTATTCAAGAAGATCTGCAGCACTTCAACTAAAGAAGTTCTTGCGCATCTATTTTTTTTTTGGTAATCGGAAAATTATATTGAAACAATATAAGATGATTACAAGAGCGCGGAAGCGCAAGGTGTATAGCCTCAAAATCCCCAAAAAGAGCATCAGAACACCACCAACATGATCAACAACAAAGCCCAAACCAACTCAAAAGGGGCCAAACAGCTAAACGCCTAGGCTAGAAAGCCACCTACTATCATCCTGTCTGATTTACAATAGATAAGGATACGATTTATATATGCATAAATAGTCATTTGTGCACATAAACAATTATAATTCTTCCCTGTAAATTTGATTTATACATAAACAGTTATATATAATTCACATGGTTCCTGCAATTGAAAACAGCTTGAATATCCACCTTCATAAAGTAATTTAGTTTTTGTAAGTACTGAAGTTTGAGCTGAATTCAGTAAGTTGCAGAATTTATTTCAAGTTTTATGTTCCTATATCTTCTTACTATGCAGGTTGAAGCTGTCCTGGAATTCAAAGAAGTTATGAGACGCTACATGGAGTCGCTATGTGCAGATATAAGATCGAATACAATCACAAGCGTGCAAGCAAACAATGACAGGGTTAGTACAAGATGTTAAGAGTCTAAACTCATTTTAACAAATCTGTTCCAAATTATTTTACTGATGACGGTACTTCAATATCGCCCCATCTGAAAGATATGGGTACTATTACATCCTGTTTATCCATGCAGGTTTCCATCCTTCTGAAGGATAGTTTTATAGATTCCTTTCCGGAGTTGGATCAACCATTTATGAAGGTAATGAAGTTCCCATTTATTCCGTCTCCTATAATTGCAGTAGCTAATACATTAAAATCCCATTTCACCTATCTGTGTCTGGTTTTCAACTGTTGCAGCTATTTATAGAGACGCAGATGTTTTCAGAACTATCAGACTCTCGTTTGTCGAGATTCGAACAAGAATAGGAATATACAGAGTACAGACTAGTTTTGACACTCGCGCTGACAACTATGCAAATGCAATGGTGAAAATGTACAAAACAGCAAGCAGCTATAAGGTGCTTTATGGGAATGAATGGCTGGCGCCTGCTCCTGGTTGCGGTGATCATGCGATTTTCAGTAATTTCAAGAGGTTATTAACGACAGGGGCTCTCAAGTACAGGCTGCCTTATAGGCTGATTGATCATCACATCTTCTTGGTGGGATTTGTCGTATGAAAGCTAAATGGTATCAGCTTTAACTCACTGTAAATGTTGTCTTTTGGCTTCTGAAACATCACACGGACTATTATTGTACAAACTATTTTCAAGGTTCCGTTTTCTCATCACACAAGTTTTCCCTACGGTGAACACGAAGTTTTTATTTTTCGAATACATGTGATTTTCATTTTTTTGGTTTTGTAAATTATGCAGTCTGCCTGTTGGGTTAACACTTCCAAGTTTTGTGTTACTACGGTGATTGTGTTGCTTCAAAATGAATGACACGATCGATCAAATTCAAATTGACCTTTTGAATTGAAGTTTCCATCGCTTCAATTTTTTGATGCGAAGCTGTAAACATAATCACAGAAGCAAACTACTTTGTGTAATATAGGTCTAATCTTTTACACTTGGAAGTTGGAAGGCACGTATATTGAAATGTTGTTTGAAGTTGAACTCCTAAATATCGTTATTTAAAATTAATCAGAGTTGCAAAATGTAAAGGCTCAGAATTACTTTCTTGGTTATTATTCCTTCCTGATTTTTGTAATTAGCTCATTTTGGATTTTGATTTATATATAACAGGTAAAAAATTGCATTATTCTCAGTTGGCAGTCAAATATTTGTGTAGCTCATACACCCAACGCCATTACATGATCTCTTCCTTCAATACCCTCGATAACTATGGGTATAAACTAATATGCTTGAGGGTGAAAAGGTTCCCAATGACATGGGAAGATGTCCTTTAGGAAAGGGCAAAACAAAAGTTCACTTTGTACTGACTGCATCGTGGCTCCACCATGGGAAGATGTCCTTGCCCAGTATTTGAACTGCTGTCCATAAAAGCAGATTATCATGTGGTCAATCAGAGTCCTGCGCAGCTGCGCCATCCAATAACCGAACAGAAATAACACAATCCTACAACAGCTGAACACAGGTGCAAGGTTACATTGCAGTTGAATCATTATGTGGGACATTACAGTGCCGACCTGAAATTTACTGAAGATCACTCTCCTTCTGAGTCTGACTCCGCGTATAGTGTTTTAGGCTGCGTTTCTGCATAAGCTGGAGCAATAAATTTTGGCTCTTTTGCGGCGACATCAGCATACTTCAGTATAGCTTCTCTTGGATCCTCATTTTCATCCAGCAATAAACCACCTTGCTGTAAAATGAAACTCAAAAGGCTCAGGATCAAGCTGAAAGAAAAGGGCAAAAAGGATGAGCGATAACAAGAGGGTGTATTACCTTGAGAAGATACTGAGTCAATAAACTTCCCTTTGTTGTACCAGTTCTTCCACCATGGCCAGGCCCATTCATAGGCAGTTCAGGTTTGTGGGACTTCACTGGATCTTTCAGCATCTTGTCTCTTTGACGCTTGCGGCTTGGTGCATCTCTAAACATGGGAAGAGCATGGGGATTGTGTATGACAGGCTCCGCCTCAAAATCATCCACAGATTTCTTCCTTGGTGCTCGAGCAACACAGACAAGCGCACCTCTCTCACTCAATGTTGGATCATACAGGATATGAGTTTCTCCTTGGTTTTTGTCTCCTGTTGTAGCAAAAACCTTCAAAACCAAAGAGAATTTGATTATGTTTTAGTAATCTGTTTTTCATTTGAAGAGAAGAGGCTTTTTGCACAACACTGATAACACCTATAAGACGTCATAGTTTGATGTACTAACAATGCCATTCATATGCAGAAGAAAAATATATTGTCCTATCAATCCCCTCCCAAATGCCTATCCATTGAGATGTATAACAATACAAGGAATTAAAGCAGTACTGCAGCAGAAGCTCAAATTGCTGGAAAAAGTTTTTTTAAAAAAAAAAAAAAAAGAGCATGAACCCTCTCACACCCCTCCCCAGACAAAAAGAAAAAGAAAGCAAAAGTGATATCGCATGAGTATATTATTCTAGACAAAGGCATAAAAAGGGGATGTATAGCTGTCGTTATCAGCAGAAAACAGATAATCTTCACACTGAAAACAATAGTAATGCATTTGAAAACGAGTAGCACGGATAACAACTCAGTGATGCCTATAAACAAAGTCATGAAGCATTCAGAAGTTTTGTCCTATTGGCAGGAAATATGATTTACATGACAAAATACCTGATTCAGCTTTGGATGCCAAGCACACTGAACAACACTGGAAGAAGCTGATATTCCTATTTTTGACACTAGTTCCAGCTTTTCTCTGTCATAGAAACAAAGCAATCCTCCGGTTGAACTATCCCTTTCAACAGATGTACCAGTCAATATCAACCGCTCATTGGGACTAAGAGCGATATTTGTTTGAGCGTAGTGATTTGACAAGTCCTCAAACACCTTAAGTGACTCTTTCATTTGGCGTAGATCCCAAACCTTCAACATTCCCCACAAGTTGCTTAGTCAGGGGACGATTACCAAACATAAAGAAATGCATAGCATGGACAAAGGGGAGAAGTAGAAAGGCAATTCATCATTACCTTCATCGTGCCGTCAAAGCTTCTAGAGAAGAGATGAATTCCATCCCTAGAAAACTTGAGCCCTGTGATATCATCTGAATGAGCCTTTTGAACATGCACATCTGGCCTGCTTCCCCATCCAGGCTTAAGGTTCCAAAGCTGTACCATTAATATTTGGCATAAGATATGTCAATAGAAGGCAACAAGCAAGTACAAAGATTTAAAAGAAAATTCAGTATTGTGGGGCAAATGTAAAACCAGAAAATTATGCTGAATATCATAAACAAGGAACCTGAATGGAACCATCTCCCACACCACCAACAATGCTTTTTCCATCACGATCCCAGGCGCAAGTAGTGATTGGAACTCTACCAGGCTTCAAAAGCTTCGGTTTTATGACCTATTAAACATGATCACTTTAAATAAAAAATAGCTCCCGGTCAAGAGAACTTAGAAATAGTTATTTGAAGGTTTTTTGGGGGATTAATGTCATCTCAGCTTTAAATGTGAAAAGGAATAAAAGCTTTCAAAAGAAAGCAGCTGAAGCAAATAAAAAATTATCAGACTAAGTGAACCGGGAAACAGATACCTGCTTCTGGCTTGTGAAATCATTAACATCCCATATACGCAATGATCCATCTTCTGAAGACGTTAAAACAGTCTCCTTCGTTCTAGGGTGCCATTCTCCCCAAGTTAATCCAGATATGTGGCCCTTGGTATTCTTTAGATCACGAATATACATGTCACCCTTCATAAACTCACCTATAGTAAGCCCATCACGGTCATAAATCTGGACCATTATGCACATACTTTTAGTACTGGTACCCCAAAAAATTTGCACAGACAAATAATTGAAATACAACATGATATAGTACCTTAGCTTGAGCAGATCCAGTCACACACAAAAAGAACCCTGCCGTAGGACTCCAACTCAATGCCCGAACTTGGTGTCCTTCAGATGGTTCCAGTTGTCTAAATGAAGCCAAGCGAGCATTCATCCCTTGAAAGTCATACATTCGAACATTGTAATCATAACTACCAGAGAGAACTCGAGAACCTGTGGGATCAACTGCCAATGCTGAAACAACCTGCCAAGCCAGAATGAAAAATTGATTAAAAAAACTAACTATTATCAGGTAGAACAACAGGACTCTAACCATGATTATATCATACACTTTCATCTTGCCCTTGGTTAAATGGTTGCAATAATGCCTAGTTTCCAACTAACAAATCAATGGAAGTAAACCTAATGTGTACGCTGAAAACAATCATCTTCAATAAATAAGTTACCATTTATCAAAAGCAAAAGCAGGTCATGAGTTAGACTGCAGTTTTGCTATTCTTCATATCACTCACCCACATTTACGCACATCCTTTTCTAAGCAACTGTAAGGCTTTCATTGCAGGGATGATTTATCGTCAGCAAATCTTAAGGTATCCAATACCCCACGTTCAATAGCCATCATCAAATCTTTAGCACTGCCATTATACCTCATCACCTCGAAACTCATTTGCTATTCTTGTTCTGTTATCAGATCTGCCTACTTTGCATAAGATTCCTTTTGTTGAATCAGTTTCAATAATCTCACAAATTCACCAAGACACTTTTTCATCTGCTACGTATTTAGGACCCAAGAGATTCCCAAAAATTGATAAAGAAATCTTTCATAGTACACCTAAAAATCTGAAGTAAAAAATTAGCAAAAAAGCATACAAAAAAAATTGCATAAAGTTTTATATACCTTAGTGTGGCCCTTGAGTACAATCTCATTGCTCATCGGAATCCTGTAGCTCTCCTCCGCATCTTCATCCTCCTCGTCGGAATCATCTGATCTCGACGCAACTGGCGGCCTAGGCGGACCTATCAGTGGTCCGTCATCGTCATCCTCCACGATCGCCCCAGCTGGCGGCCGAGGCGGTCCAACCATCTCCTCGTCATCCTCATCGGCAACAGACCGATCAGGTGGCGGTGGAGGTCCAACCATCACTTCTTCATCCACCGCCGGTCCAGGCTTCGGCGGCCCGACCATGTCCCCATCATCCTCATCCACGTGACTCGTAGACGCATAGCTGGTGTTTCTAGGGTTAGGGTTAGGGCTCGGGCGTGAGGAGGAGACAGAAGGGAGAGACAAAATACTGCTTTGGATGCTGACACTGTTGTTGGAATTGGACTGTGGAGGGTTCAATTCGCCCGTAGGTCGACGAGTCTTGCTGTGTAAGACCTCCAATGGCGTCTGGGACTTCGCTTGCTTGCCGAAAGAGAGGGGAAAATGAGCTCTAATCCCATCGTATATATCTGCCTCGTCCTCCATACTTTTCTTTCTTCCAAAATTGATGGTTTCTCAGTTTTCACAATAGGTTCTGCGTATTCGTGATAGGTTCCCCTAACTATTTGCCGCCATGGAAACACTCATTTTTGAGCTTTGTTCGCCGACCTCATCTCCGACTAAAATCGAAATCAAAAGGATTGCCTTTCCGGATGGGCTGGGCAGTAACAGTCTAAATACTATTTATTAGGCCCAGGCCCATATCATATTACATTTTTCAATAAACTGAGCTAGGTGTCTAGGAATAACAAGTTCAAGTAACAAGTTTTTATTCGGAAACGATATCTACACCGCTAATTTTTAATATTTCCACTGCTAATCACCGCAAATCTATGCGGTGTGTTTAATGACGGTCATCGCACCCACCGCATATACATGCGGTGACCCACCGCATGTATATGCGGTGGTTTCTACCGTATGGAGACTCACCGCATCTTAATGCGGTGAGTGCCCCCATTCCGTTACAACCCCACCGCATACCCATGCAGTGGTTATCGGATAACCAGATTTGCGGGTAACTATTTGGAGGATCGGAACGGAACATTAGGGGACCGATATACATCGCATGGGTATGCGGTATATGCCTACAATACGAACTTCTCGTTCAATATAGGGACATCTGCAGTATAATCCTACTACAGTGGAATTATATTGTAATTAAGGCCGTGATCTGAAAAAACTCATATGTTGAATTCAAAAGAAAGATGATATTGCATCAGCATTGATGAAAACGAAAGTGCGATAAATATCCTGGATGACGAAAATATGGAGTTCGAAAAATAGTTTGTGAAATGGAATAGACAAAGATACAACCCAATTGAACATATGAAGTTCGAAAAATGACACCAGAAAGTGAAAAGTGCTAATACGGTAGGGGACGGCCACCATCACGACGGCGGTAAGCTCTATATCGTGCAATCCTCGCTGCAAACTGCTCTTCCCAACCGTCGACCGTGCGATCGTGATGCCGTGTCCATGTGACGTAGACTGGAGGAAGAGGTGAACCAGTCAACAACCAAATCTGTGAATACAAGGTGAATATTGACATCAGAAAAGAGAAACAAAACAGTAACAAATTAATGAATATGAAATACGAAACGTACCGGAACGAAATGGTTGTTGTTGCCGACTAAAGCTATTCCATCTAGCTCCTCATAGGCCGGTACTGACGGGCCACCGGTGGCGTACAGAGGTAGGCACAACATAGGCATCATCTGTGACAAAATCATCAAAGGACGCTGGTGAAGCGTGGCAAACACCTCGCCCATGATCGGAATCTCCATCCAATACGTAGCATCATGACACGTGTCGAAATAGTTGACCCTCATGATGAGTTCATCTAAGGCAGGATAGTAATGGTACCGATCTGAATGCAGTTGCAACTCAACGGCCAGCTCTCGTCGAACTCGAGGCCATGCGTCTTGTCCCAAGTTCAGAAGACAAGCAAAAGACCTATACCCACAGTGACCATCACCTGCAACATTTGTGACGGCTCGTACGAAAGTAATCATGAATTCGTCGATGTTGCCAGTGCCCCCATTGAAATCTACTCGAGGTAGATTCTGTGGTGGAAGCGTCGTAGGTGCTGGTGTTGAAATGTTACCTACAATATCCGGAGCTGGCTCCGACGCTGATCGACCTCGTCCACGTCCCCTTCCACGACCCCGTCCTTGTCCTCTGCCTACTCCTCGGCCCCTAGGAGGGTCGTCGATGGCAATGACGTTGGACCCAGTGGCCTCCTCATTACCTTCGACGTCATCTGTTTCGTTTGATGCCGGCTGACCCCGACCTCGGCCTCGCCCTCGTGCGGATCCAGTGGTCGCTTGTCTATCTGCCCGACGTTGAGCCCGAGCACGCTCACGTTCCCAAGGTAGAGGGTTCGTCTGACAGGGGTGGCGAGTCCTCGGTCTCCCGGGCGGTCTACAGTCCTCCGGGTCAGGGGTGGTCAACGGTGTATGGGAGGGACGATCCCCGTCGTTGAATGTCGACGCGATTCTCCAACGAGTATCCTCGTCCATAGCTCCACTCTGGAACAAACTGATCATGCGCGACATGTCCACATCAGCTCTGCTGAGGGGAGTGTTATCCTGGACGTTGTCAACATGAGGCCTCTTGAAATCCAATTGCTTCCAAAAAATGTGAATCCAAAAGCTCAAGCAACGACATAATACGTCAAGGCACGATGGAAGAGTTTGAGGCGGTTCTCTACACTGGTAGTCCACGCTCAAAGACGGTGGAGGCGATGATAAAGAGACTACGTGATGAAAATCGGTCGTTGCTGGTCGAAAACCAACAAGCCCGTTGGCGGATTGATATCTTGGAAAGTCAAATTGCAGTTCTGGAAGAGGAAAAAAAGGCTCTCGTCATGAAGCTAGATGAAGCTACTTTGCGTAACCCTTAACTATATTAGGGCCGGTTGTATTTGGTCGATTGTAATTTTATAAAGTTCGTTTCGAATCATGATATTGAAAGTTGTGTACGGGCATACTATTCAAATTTGAAAACGATCCGAAACGGTAACAAACCATCAAATCCACACCGAAAACACAAAATACGTAATCCGAAATCGAATCATCAACTACTGCACAAAAAACAATCCAAACTACCAACTACTACACAAAAAGTCATCTAACCGCAAACAGAACAACCACATACATCAGCCCAGATCGCACCATCACGGCGGGGAAGGACCCCAAAATTGCTCATAGATGCGATCCAGATGTGCACCTGTCAACTCAACTCCGAGGTCCCTGAGTCACTGAATCTCCAACCCAGCCGCATGATAGCGCTGCTCGATGATGGTCAGCGGGGGTGGCGATGGCGGGGGTGGCGGCGGCGGGATGATGGGCTGGTGTCGAGGAGTGTCAGGAAGTAGGTATGGATGACTATGGCGGTGTAACCACTCCAGATAGTCATCGGCCACGCCATATGGGTACTCTTCAGAGGTCTGTGGCAACTCCTCCATGGGGAAAAGATGATCGAACTTGTGCGCCCAATGGTTGTCGGCTGGGTGGAACGACGCCCTCTTCTTGGCCTTGCCGGACTTCGGTCTGTGCACTTTGCTAGGTCTGATTGGATCAGCGGGAATGTGCTGAACCCGACCAAACTGTCGCAGCACACGGTCCGGCATATACGGCTCCTCCTCGAACAACCACCGGATGGTGCCCCTATATCTCGACAGACGCAGATCTCCATCAAAATCCAAGTGTCTACCAAATGGCATGAACTCGATCTGCAATGGAATAGAAATTTTTGTTACGACTAAAATATTCAAAATCTAGTTTATAGTCTGACAAATGTAAGTGCGGATATAAAATGTGTTCGTACCTACAAAGTAAAAATACTATCAGCAACATAGTTATTATAACTTAGTTACAAAACTGGCAAAAATTAATAATCACGGAACGAATGACTTACCTCCAATAGTTTCGTACAACCGTCCATGTCTTTGACCAACTCCCTGGTCGCCTCACCCAATCCCCGGTACAAGCACGCCAAGACCCCTGCAGCTATAGAAAGATTCGGCACCTGCGCTGCATCCATAAACCTACGGATCACCTCCGGACGCAATCTTCCGCCCGACTTGTCGATGAACAAGGTCGCAGTCGCAATAATCCCCATCGCAACACCCACGATGCACTTCATATCATGCTCTAGTGGGGCGCCATCTCGAACCCGCTGTCGCATCGGTGCTATCTTCTGAAGGAGGAGCTGAACAGTAGGGCCTCCATGGGCCCATGCGCTCTCCCGCTCGTGCTGAGTCAAGCCGTAAAACTCCCCAACTGTGTCCCTCCCGGCGCCCATGTCATCCACATGAATACACTCCTCTCCGTCCAAACCAAGCCCAAGTATGAAGAACACATCGTGCAGTGTGATAGTGATCTCTCCCCATGCAAAGTGGAAACTGTTCGTCTCGGGGTGCCAGTGCTCAACAAACACGCTGATCAGACTGTGATCCACATGATCCCACTCAAAATCTCTCAGCTCCCAGAACCCAGTCTCACGCACTACGGGAAACCCACTCAAAATCTACTGCTCTCGCCACGCTGTCTCCGCCTCCTCTACACTACACGGATGGGGGGCTGTGCCGCCTGGTCTCCTCCCCTGTCCTGACGAACATCGTCACCGGTCCCCCACGGATCATGCGTCTCAAGACCCCCAGCAATCGGCACACCCTCCAAGTTCCTAGGTGTCGCTGATGGCGCCGCCTGCTGACTCCCGGTGATCGGCTCAGGCTCGGAGCTCCTCGGCGTCAACGATGGCGCCGCATGCTGACTCCCAGACGTCCTCCCTACACCCGTAGATCCTACCGGGGTGAACGACGCAAAATCTATCTGCCCAACGGCCCATGGCTCCTGGTCGCCCGCTCGAGCATGACTCGTCCCAACACCCACATCTCCGAGCAGAGGTGTCGTGTCGTCATACGAGTTCAATTGTTCGCTCGCAAACGCAGTCCCAAAGTACGCCTGATAACCATCATGCTGAGTCTGCAACTGCTCATCCACTCTCTCAGCTCCAGTCTGCAACTGCTCATCCGTCTGCGGTGCTCGGTCCCCTCGTAGGTACTCCTCCATCATCTCAATACCCTGGTCGCCTTGTCTAGACTCTTCGGTCGACTGCAACACTGGGTCATCCGTGTGGTCAGACATCAACTCCAGCTCAATCTGCACCAAACTCTGATATGTCTCTATAGACGACTGTGACGTGTGCCCCAAACCGTCACTCTGGTCAACACGTGACTGAGAAGATGGCCCAGTATCAGCTCCTACCGTCTCAGTATCCCTCTCCGTAGGATCCACTTCATCCACCAACGTCTGGTTCTCCCTGACGGCAGCCTTGGTATCATCATCTACCGCGTCACTGTCCATCTCCATAGGAACTGGTACATCCTCCAACGTCTGTCTCTCCCTAATGGCAGCTCTCATAGCAGATTGCAAAACCACCCTCTCTCCCAACCCTCTCGATAACGTGGACTGTGTAAATTAAAATATATTTGTCGGAATCCTATCGCTCGAATACAATACTATATCGTACGACTGACTACATGTGGCAAGATTTTCCTAAGGTTTATTAATGATTCTAGCTTAATACTAATAATTCCTAAGAAAACATAAATATATACTTATTCGATTTCAATTTCTCTACACCTAGTAATGATTTTAACATATCCATCTCGATAACGTGGTCTGTGTAAATTAAAATATATTTGTCAGAATCCTATGTCTCGAATACGATACTATATCGTCTGATTGACTAAATGTTGCAAGATTTTCCAAAGGTTTATTAATGATTTCAACTTAATACTATCAATTTCTAACAAAACAGAAATATATACTTATTCGATTTCAATTTCCCTACACCTAGTAACGATTTTAACATACCTTAGGCTGAGGATGTGTCTGAGTCTGTGGTTGTTGCTCAGGCTGTGTCTCAAGCTGTGGCGGGACATCTGTCGTCCTCCTCCTCTGTATAGTGGGTTCCGGCTACATTATGTATAAAAATTACATGTTAACACTATCTCCTTCAGCTTAAAAAATAAAGCAAATTGATTTTTATACACATTCAATGTTACCTGTAACGGATGTCTCCGAAAAGGACCGACAGCATCAGACGCATCTTTTCCACGATTGTCTTTCACCATCTCAACACTCAGGTACAAAGTGGGGGTAGAAATAGGGACAAGAAATCGACGGAACCAAAAGTCGGGCTCGGAAAGAAAGGAATCGGAGAAGATTCGGATAATGTGTCGGAGAAATGGGCCCCCCACGCCTATTTATAATGGGCCCCCACGCGGTTAAACACCCACCGCATCTCCATGCGGTAGATTTTTACACCCCCTTTTTTTTAATATTTTAAAAACCCACCGCATCCCCATGCGGTGGGTTTCGGATAACTTCGACCCAATCGGTTCTTGTATAACGGACTCCGTTTTAGCCTAACCTACCGCATATACATGCGGTGGGTTCCCATACGGTCAACGTACTCACCGCATGTACATGCGGTGAGTCGGACTACAATTTCATTAAGACACCGCATAGGTATGCGGTGGCTTTGCGGTGTAAATAGTAAAAATTAACGGTGTAGATATCATCCCCCGTTTTTATTACTTGCATCAAATACTTAAGAGTGAAGACCAACCAAAAGAGGAAAGTCCAAAGAAAAGGATAACATATGGAAATCTTAAAGAGGGATTCGTAAAACTTAATTTTGATGGAGCAATGTCTATGACCTTACTATTTTTGATTTCGTCATTCGTGTAGTTAGGGTGCACTTCTTTTGTGCGAGGTGCAAGGTGTAAGGTTATGGAAAGATAAAGTGGAGTATCTTAGTCTTCTGACTAGACTTTTAGAAGCTTCGAAGTAGGGTTTTTCTCATCTTCAAGTGGAAGGTAACTATTTGACAGTTATTAACGCCATGAATGGATCGTGGAAGAGCCCGTGGGAGGTCGAGATGACGCTTTCGGATGCCCTCGAACTTTGTAGTGACTTTCAGAGTATCTCTTTCGCCCACACCTTCCATGAAGGGAATCGGTTGGGTACAGATTGGTGCATCTAGGTCTATCGACTTCTATGCTTCAATATCATCCTCCAACCGATACGACGACTCGTCCGATAGGACGCTCATGGGTACAGATTGGCGCATCTAGGTCTATCGACTTCTATGCTTCAATATCATCCTCCAACCGATACGAAGACTCGTCCGACGGGACGCTCATGGACGGTGGCCGGTGGGTTAATTGCGGTTGATCACCCCAAATTTTCACCTTGTATAAAAAAAAAATACCCCATATATTTTCCAAAAACATTTCAAAACAAAGGCATTAAAATAAATATTCTATAAATTAATGGAGTAATCTTCATGTTTGGGGAAGACTCTATTTTCCTTTGTACTTCCCTACTCTAAAAAATGAGAGGAGTATATATTAGACAAAGAAATAACTTAAATTTCTCAAAAAAAAAAATCTCAAAATCTCTAAAATGAAGTTGTAAGGGATGCTTTTTTTTAACATATATAATGTGATTTAGGGTTTTTAGGTATGAAATACTCCCTCCGTTCGGCAAAACTTGTCGTTTACTATTCACGCACGCTTTTTTAGAATGATAAAAACTATATATAATATTCATTTTTTTATAAATTTTTTTAACAAGTTTGTACTTATTAATAATAACTACAAAATTGTTAAAAAAATTATTAAAAAACTAGATATTTTATATAGTTTTTATCTTCTAAAAAAGCGTGCGTGAATAGTAAAGTGACAAGTTTTTCCGAACGGAGGTAGTAGTAATGATTTCTATTGATTTGTGTGTTGTTTACATTTTTAAAGATTTTAATTGGGTAGAAAATGTAATGAGTATTAAAAAAAAATTTATGAAAAAGTTAGTAAAATCATTTTGGTGATTGTGGGGTGCATGTTTTAGTAAAGATTTGGTACAATTTAAAAACGATTTAAATTTTGAGACGGATGGAGTAATGATATTGATTACAAACTTAGGTTCAAATTCAAACCGATAAGATCCGACCCGACTAAAAAAAAAGATCCGACCCGACTCAAAGTGATATGAATGTATGACTGCCACCAAAAGAATAGGAAGCGGGAGTGCCGATTCTGACTGTTGGATAAAGGGTGGCAGAGAATGGTCCAAGAAGAGTGTGTGTAGCAGAGAGAGAAAGCGCTAAATCAAAATCTTTGCCTCGTTTCGCCATGTGAGTTGGGAAATCAAAATCCCGTAAAGCTGCAAAATCTCATCAGTCAGAAGAAGCTGATGCCTTTTTCTTTTTCGTGAAGTTAACTGTGGCTCCTATTGTTTTTGTTTTTGTTGTAAATGGAGGATCAGGGAAGGTGAGTTGAAGCCAATGGACGCAGAGCAACTGAGGGAGTGCGGCCACAAAATGGTGGATTTCATTGCTGATTACTACAAGTCCATTGAGGAATTCCCTGTTCTTAGTCAAGTTCAGGTCTGCAACCAATTTCAATTTTACAAAGGGGTTTCGATTGGAGTTCTTATAATGTAGGGTTTCAATTGCTTTATTAGGTTCGTTTCTCTATCTTAGCGAGGTTTGGGAGCAAATTAATAAGGCTGATTGCTTGAATAGTTGAATAACATACATGATTAACCTTTCATAGGGCTAGCAAAAATTATCTCAACTTTAACCTGTAAAATAAAAATAGGGTAGTTTCTTGAATGTTGTATCGAATGCCAGGGTATTTTTTAGTTCCCAATTTTTATTTTTATTTTTATCATTCTTATATGATGTGGCCACCAGGAATCAGTGTTTGACAATTGCTAGAGTGCTTCCATGTTGAAATTTTGGAGCCATGTCATATGCAAATGATGGATTTTTTTGCCATAGGTTACCGTTACACCTTCCATATTTTGTGATATTGACTACCCGTTTGGTGATAGTTCATTTTATCTAATGCAATTATTGACAATTGACAAGGTATATAGTTCAGTGGTGAAGTTTTGGAGCTTTTGATGAATTGGTTACCCAATGAGAAAAGAAAGCACTCTAGAATTAAAATTGTTCACTCTTTGTTAAACAAGCTGTAATTCTCAAAAGAAAAGTTTAGCTTAATATTGTTTGTGACCAGGAAATTTTGGCTCAATGATTATATTGAAATTCAAATGTACGCTATCTGTGGCTCTGTGCTATGCAGCCAGGTTATCTGCGTGACCTAATACCAGATGCTGCGCCTGAGTGTCCTGAATCACTTGCTGATGTTCTTGAAGGTATATGACCCTTTTGTCTTCTAATTTGCTGAGTTATATGTATGAGTCAATTTATTCCCAGCAAATATAGCCGGGTGTTACACAATTTGTTCAGGTTAAGTACTTGGACACTTTGGACAACACTTCCCTTTTAAAACTTTAATTCGTTTAAGCTAGGAAATAAACTTGCTTCTTTTCTTTTCTTTTCTTTTACAGATGTGAGAACAAAAATTATGCCGGGAGTAACACATTGGCAAAGCCCGGAATATTTTGCTTATTTTCCTTCAAACAGTAGTGTGGCGGGATTTCTCGGAGAAATGCTCAGTGCTGGTGTTAACATTGTTGGTTTTAGTTGGGTGACCTCTCCTGCAGCCACTGAACTTGAAATGATTGTCCTCGACTGGCTTGGTAAAATGCTTAAGCTACCTGAAGGTTTTCTCTCGGCTGGTAGGTTTGATGTCTCTATCCAAGAAAATTCTCATAGTCGTTGTTTCCCTATCAGACTATCATAGAGTGATTATTGGAAGCTGGACCATGGGAGATCATA
Organism: Persicaria maculosa; assembly: GCA_963922045.1. NCBI lineage: Eukaryota > Viridiplantae > Streptophyta > Magnoliopsida > Caryophyllales > Polygonaceae > Persicaria > Persicaria maculosa. The sequence goes on from OY998255.1 coordinate 68,365,170, forward strand.
ATCTATGTTACTTGATGCTAGTTGGTCTCTATAACTAAAATATAGAGGCTTGTTCTTATTGGCAAAAGAAAAGACCAAAGGGCTCTCCCTTTTTCAAATGAAATTGCAATATTCGATAGTTGTTAACTCCGTGTTGGCCTTATTTGTTAAAGTAACAATGGTGATATTAGGGAAGTAACTAGTATAATTAAGCTGAGAGATTGTTATTTTGAATCCATCCAGGATCTGTCTTTGTAATTGGCTATTTGTCTGAGGGCTGGTTCGGACTTCCCTAATGGTTATGGGAGAGTGAACTCTAAGGATTCTTCGCTTGGCTCTGGTTTATCTCTCTGCTTTGTGCTGTGTTGTATGTGTTTTTGTATAATTCCTGATGCTGAGCTCAATCAGAATATGACATCATCTCCTCCAATGTCCCGTTGTAGGGCAAGGAGGTGGTGTGATACAGGGAACTGCTAGTGAAGCTGTCCTTGTGGTAACCTTGGCTGCCCGTGACAAAATGTTGAGGATGTATGGAAAGGACTGCCTTAACAAACTTCTTGTTTATACATCAGATCAAGCCCATTCTTCGGTGCAGAAAGCCTGTCAGGTAAACACCTTTTAAATAGTAGTCTTTTTTCATGGTTGCATATGTTTCTTCAGCATATCTGGGTAAATGCAACTGCAAGCGTCTATTTTCTTTTCCTTGTTCCAGGCTCAATGTTCAGCATTTCGTGTTTTTAATTTTGTTATCTAATGGCAGATTGCAGGAATTCATCCCGAGAATTGTAAACCTCTGAAAACAGATGCTTCCACTAACTATGCCCTTTCTCCTGATTTACTTGACGAAGTTGTGTCACGCGACATTGCTGCAGGATTCATACCCACTCTTTTAAGTGCCACTGTAAGAGATTTTTCTCGGTGTATTATTTCTTCTGTTAAGTCCCAAAAGTATTTCAGCTTTTGGGAATCTGGCTGACTAAGCATTCTCTCGTGATGCTTTCAGGTAGGAACCACTTCATCAACAGCAATTGACCCATTGGGTGCTCTCGGAAAGATAGCCAAGGTAAGTTTCTAATTGACTAATGGATTTATTGTATGTTGAGTTAGTTGCTTGAATTCAGCTTCTTAAGTTACATTAAAATATTTTGAAGGATTTGTCTGTGACAGAGTAAAGGGATGTGGTTTCATATTGACGCTGCATATGCTGGAAGCGCTTGTATATGTCCCGAGTACCGACACTACCTTGATGGTGTTGAAGAAGCCGACTCATTTAACATGAACGCTCACAAGTGGCTCCTGACAAACTTTGACTGCTCTGCTCTCTGGGTTAAGGTGCTATATCCAATTAGTCGTCGATCTAACTAGTCTGAAAATTTGAAGATTTATTGTTTTGATATCCTGGTTCCCGAAACATCTTAACTCACAAGATAGTAAATCAGAATGTGTCCACTATTTAGCCGTCTTTAGCCGGATGCTTAGCTACCTCTCATGCTACTGCTTTATATTGACCGTCACTGCTGCATCTTTACACATCCTCTGACACAAAGCATGTTTCTTACTACTTTATCGTTTGACAGGATCGAAATGCACTGATTCAGTCTCTGTCTACTAACCCAGAGTTTCTTAGAAACAAGGTATTTCATCTTCCTGATCATCTTGCAGTAATCTATTATGACCCTTTATATGTACTGCCAAGATTGATTGGCGTCTTATCTTCTAGTGCTGTAACCAAGTAACCAATGAATTGATGGCCGAACCTATAATTTAGCATTGACTGAAATCTTGGGTATTGATGTGTGTGTTGGCCCTTTGTTACGTATGTCTATGTTTGTGTATCGGTGTATGTCGTTTCCAGGTCAATCGGAAACATCCTATACACGACCCCCCATACCCTGCTTTAAGCGAGAGAAACTGGTATTGTTGTTGTAGTTGTTGGTTCAAGCTAGCGGCTATCTGATTGATCTATGCATGTTACTTTCGAGTTTGAGTCTGTTCCTTTTCTTAGCCCATTTATATATTTTAAAGATCTATGAGTGTTTTTTCTGATCATCTTAACTGTATTCCAGGCCTCCGACGCAAATATGGTAGTGGACTACAAAGATTGGCAGATTCCTCTAGGGCGTCGATTCAGGTCTCTCATGAATGCCCACGCCATTGGTTAACCATCTGTCTTAGTATTCATTAACCTTTACTCCTCCGCAGATCACTGAAGCTATGGATGGTTTTGCGGTTGTATGGCCTCAAAGGTCTGCAATCTTACATCAGAAACCACATCTCGTTGGCCAAGCATTTCGAAGAGCTTGTTCATCAAGACCCCAGATTTGAGGTAACTTCTTGCAATCCACACCTACGAAAATTGGAATTCCTACATGAAAACTCTTGAATGGATGTATGCACGGATGCGTGTGTAGGTAGTAGCTCCTCGGACGTTCTCATTAGTATGTTTCCGACTGCTTCCACCTGCAAACAGTGAAGATCAGGGCAATAAGCTCAACCGTGACCTGCTGGAAGCCGTGAACTCGGCCGGAGACATCTTTATTTCTCACACGGTTAGAAGTCATCAAACTATCAAGTTTCTCATTCTTTTTGCCTAAGCTACTTCCTTCATCGTTTTTTCCTCGTCTTCAGGTCCTCTCCGGAAAATATGTCCTGCGCCTTGCAGTTGGAGCTCCACTGACTGAAGCGAGACACGTAAACGCAGCTTGGAAGATTCTGCAGGATCACGCTACTTCCCTCCTCATTACACATCTGTCATGAAGAAATCGACGATGTATCATTAAGTGCATTCGTGATCATCCTCTCAATCTTGATCCATTCGTTACCTTAACACTCTATGATCATACATAAATGTCTGTGTTCGAGCTTGAATCCATTCATCTTCGCATAGTTTTTTCTTAAAAATGTTGAAAGCCTCAATCCTGCTCTACGATTTTAAGAGAATCAAGATAGGTGTGATGAGATCGAATTGTGCAATTTGATCCTTTTCCTATATATACCACAAAATAAGAGCTTTCGATTTGTCATTTCATATATTGTAATGAAAACTGAATTTTTATAAATCTCTTACTGCAAATAGACCAATACAAATATGTCCATTCACCATCTAATTATGTTATTAAAGAAAGGATCAATCTTTTTAATTAAAAATTGATAATAAAGTAGTTGATATCGAATTGAATGTAAGAGACTAAATAAGATCGTTCCTCCGGATGGTAAAGCAGCATCTCTTCCCAAATAAGCTCCCTCGATCAGCAACCTCTCTTCGACCGCCTCGATCTGGACACTCATCCACACCCAACTTCACAGGCATCTCCGAATTCTCTATAGTTGCAGGATCCCTCGGTTAGGAGGCGGAGAAGCAGTACATGTCGTGATTAGGAAGCGGAGAAGACATTAGCAGTTTAGCACAAAGCGCCCCTTTCTTTAAAATTCGTTTTTTTTCCTTCGTTCACAAACTCGGTGGTCGTATGCAAGAAAGCAATGTCCGTTCCTTGGGCTATGATACGACCACCGAGTTTGCGAACGAAGAAAAAAAAAGGGAATTTTGCCATATCAAAGAAGGTGGAGCTTTGATCAGCTTACTTTGTGCCTTTGTGGTAATATCTTCTCCGCCTCCTAATCGCTACGTGTACTGCAAATAGGCAAATACAAATATGTTCAACTTTCCTTGAGAGGTATAGATTATGATGGTGAATCCCTCGATTGAATTTATATGTATTATATATAGAGGAGGTTTGGGTTATACATATTGTGACCTTTTATGTTGCTTGGCCTCGAAGATTTTAGTTGATATTAATTAAGGAAGGAAATAAGATTTTTAACCGTGGGAGTGGATCCAAATAGATTATGCAATAGATATTGTGTGATTATGGGTTCGTATGGGACGGAGTTAATAAACTGACTAAAATTATAAACAGGGTAAAATTTATAAACTGTTTGTAAAAGTAGTTAAAAATTTAAACAACAAGATAATCTCCGTATGGGGCGAAAAACAGTTTATTTGTAAAAAGTGGAGTTTATTTGGTTTTTATTAGGGGTATTGTGGTACTTTCAAACCAAATAAGATAAAAGAGAAGGGGTAAAATAGTAATTATGGAATATAAACCTCCAAATAAGCTTCAATTTGCAGCTTATTTTTCAACTCTTTTTTTTAACTGATTACAGCTTATTTGTTGTTCACATACACCCTTTAAACCGATTTATTTTTTTAACAGCTAATAATTTTTATTTTTAACCGGTTTAATACCTTTACCATACACACCCTATATATATTAGTTTGTAGATATTTTTTTTATCAGTCCATATCTATCTATTAAAAAAGAAACTTTTTTTTAAAAAAATGTCACTCTCTCATCAAAAGTAGGTTATTCAATCAATTTTTTAAAAAATTAAATTAATCCATGTAGTTTTTTTAAAAACATTTATATTTATATTTATATCAACTATTAAAAGAGAATCATTTTTGATGAGGTGTCATTCTCTCTTTAAATGTAGGTTATTCAATCAATTTTTTAAAATCAATTAATTCATGATCTTAGCCTAAATTATAATTTTAGTAGTTAAAAAAAACAATCTATCTATCTATATTTATACCTTTTAATAGCATTTTTTGATGATGTGTCACTCTCTTATGTAGGTTATTCAATCAATTTTTATTTTTTTTGAAGCAGATAAAGATTAGGTTGGACGATCCCGAGAGATCGCTCTTTCTAGTGCATCCTTTCGGATGAGAACCCTCAGTTCTGGATCATCTTCTAAACGTCCGTCGGCAGGGAGACTGTGGGCCAGATGTGCTAGACGATCTGCAACAGCATTAGATTCCCTGAAAATATGACGAATCGCAACATTAGAAAATGAAAGAAGATCAATAAATATATCCGATTGCAGGAGCTCTATGTTCCAGGGGCATTTCCAATCCCCCAGGAGCGCCCGTACAACCGTGAGGTTATCTCCCTCGATGAGTAAATTTGAGATACAGAGTTGCTTAGCACTGAGAATTCCTTTTTTAAGGCCAAGCGCCTCTGCAAACATAACCGATGTTCCGTTACAGAGGCCCACGCCCGAAGACAGCACAGTGCCCTGAAAGTCACGAATAACGAACCCAAAGGACGCAGAACCATCAGAGCGCAACGAACCATCGAAGTTTAGCTTGAAACAATTCCTCGGTGGCTTATCCCAACGCCCATTTCTCAAGTGAGCGGAAGACGAACCCCTACTGGCAGAAGGCGGGGTGGAGCAATCGTTCGGGAAGATAGTACGATCCTTGTACACGGCTTTCGGGCATCCAGGGTGAGCCCCCGGTTCCTCCAGAACCTTTGCTTCCGACCAGGAATGAGACACTGTAGTGTAAAAAATTACCATTTCGTGAATTGAAACCGACAAGGCCTTCTCGAAAACGATTTGGTTCCTGAAGAACCAGATCGACCACCAACTTAGCGCTAGTTTTGCCATGAGCTTAGGACCAATAGACTTGAAGATGGACGTAATAAGGATCGGTTGATCATTTCTGAACCTGTTCACAATGTAGTTTGGCATTGGCAAACACAACCTCTGCCTGAGAGCTTTTGCTGAAGGACAATTAACGAACAAATGGGTCTGCGACTCATCAGTGTTGCCACAAAAGACACAGCCTTGTGGGACAGAAATGTGGGATTTCAAAAGACGATCTTTGGTAGGGAGCCCATCCCTAGCGATCTTCCACATAAAGTGTTTAACTTTGTTAGGGACATCTAACTTCCAGATCCAACACCTCCATCAAAAGCGGGTGAACCGACATTGCTTGTGAGCAATTTTGTTGCAGAGTTCGTTGAAAACCAGCCGTCTTTGCTGTGCCCCCACTACAGACGATCCGATAGCTCGTTCGTTGGGAGATGGATATTCGTAATGTGGGCAATATCATTAGGGGATAAGTACTGGTGCAGCATAAGATGCAATTTGTGGCAATCCCAGATATTGGACTGTAGGATAAAGTGCGCTACTGTGAGTTTAGACACATCCGTTGGGAGTTCACCCAACAGACGGTCCTTAAGGGGGGTGTCAAAAGCCCAGCAGTCCGTCCAGAAATTAACTGATCTACCATTACCGATACTCCACCGCAACCCTGGTTTGAAGAGCTTCCTGAGAGACATTAGTCTACCCCACTGCCATGAGGTATTTTGTTTTTTAACATAGTCGAGCAGAGGCGCTACTTTCGGGTATTTTTCCGAGATAACTCGGACCCAGATGTTCGAAGGTTCCGCAATAATCTTCCAAAGCAATTTCATTTGTAGAGCGATATTCATGGTTTCTGCTTTGTGCAGTCCTAGACCGCCTTTTAGTTTTTTTAAAAACATTTATATTTATATGTATATCAACTATTAAAATAGAATCATTTTTGATGAGGTGTCATTCTCTCCTTAAATGTAGGTTATTCAATCAATTTTTTAAAATCAATTAATTCATGATCTTAGCATAAATTATAATTTTAGTAGTTAAAAAAAACAATCTATCTATCTATATTTATACCTAACTATTAAAATAGAAGCATTTTTTGATGACGTGTCACTCTCTTATGTAGGTTATTCAATCAATTTTTTTAAAATCAATTAATCAATGATCTCAACCTAAATTATAAATTTAGTAGTTTTTTTTAAAAAAAATGGGATTAATTCACAACAAAAAATTAATAATAAGGAAACATGAAATTAATATTAGTAACCTATATCTACATATATATATATACACACACACACACACACTATTTTAATGGTTTTCTCAATCAATGGGTTTAATTCAAAACATGTAATTATTTAAACTTTTACTATTATTTTATAATATTAATTTAACATATTATTAATATTTTATTTATTAAAAACCGTGCCATGGCGCGGGTGAGTCATACTAGTATATAAATTAAACTATGAATGAATTTCTAGATTTTAATGTGCAAACCCCTAAAAACCACATTTAGAATATGGTTAAAATTTGATTTTTTTTCAAATGTTCTCTTAAAATATATTTTTAAAAGAGAAATTTGCTAGAATATTAAACATATTTATATGAATGTAGAATATAAAAACAATATTATTTTTTATATTCTACATTCATATAATATGAGCATGAAATAATTAATTTATTGTGTGGAAAATATGGGCTGCTTGCTACATACAATCAACTTGGAGAAGATATATAAAATACATTCGTCGGCGGCCCGCTTTGGAAACGCTCTCTCTTTGAGCGTGACCTAGTAGTCCGTCGCCTCTCTTCAGCAACTCCTTAGCCTCCATCAGGCTCACCGGCAGACCCGTACCTGAGGGAGTTCACCGGGGTCGACTGAGCAGGGCCTCAAAAATTTTTGAGCCCATATATTTTTTAGTTTATGTATGTTAGTATAGTCTATATGGTTAAAAACCCACAAGCCCATTCCGAAAAAATTAAACCATCATCCCAAAACCCCAAACCAAAAAATTAAAAGCTACTATGCCTTGAATAGGTAAATAAAGAGCGGCCATTCTGGGGTTCGAACCGGGGACCTATGGGTATTACCTACAAGTCCTTTCCGGTGAGCCATTCCGGAATGGTTAATCGGAAAAGCACGCTTGAATTAATTTGCATTCAATTTTTTTTCCAGCAGACGATTCATCTTCTTCATCAGTTCTTCCTGTTCTCCCGTCTCCATGACTCCATCAATGGCAACTGGCAAGCGTGCAATTTATTTTAATTTCCCAAAATCAATTGATTATAGGTATGAATAATTCCAACGGGGAGAAGCAGGGGCGGAGCCAGAAAATAATAAAATCAATTGATTATATTAATGAATAATTCCAACGGGAAGAAGCAGGGGCGGAGCCAGAAAATAATTGAGGTGGTCCTGGGGATTTTTTTTTAAATATATATAAGTTATAATTTTGTTATAAGAATATATTAGAAAACACATTAAATGTATGATTTAAATAGCTATTTTAAGTTTAAAAAATTAAATGGGGGAAAAATCCGGGTGGGGCTCGGGAATTTTTTTTTTAATATATATATAAGATATAATTTTGTTATAAGAATATAGTAGAAAACACATTAAATGTATGATTTAAATAGCTATTTTAAGTTTAAAAAATTAAAAGGGAAAAAAAATCCATAAAATGAAGCTATAGAAATTCGAACTCAAGACCAAATCATTCAAATTCCCACCCCATGGCCCATACCAACTAAGCTAAGCACATTACTTAATTTTGAGTGACACTAGTGGCAACACGTCGGAATCACTATTGACAAGATAATTTCAGCAAAATTGTACAACAAATCCTTTTCTATTCTAGAAAATATTTAAAAATTAGACCGAGATAAAAAAAAATAAAAACCTCTAACATGTGTTTATCCAAATACTCAATTTATTCAACTTTAATCCTGAAAACCCCGATTAGATTACATGACGTTAATTGCACGATATTCAATCAGCCCTAACGAATTGCATATATATGAACTTGGTTTTGCAGTCAATACTCATCAATCGATTTTAGGGCGTGGAGCCGTGCAATTGCACCCTACGAACAGGTAAATACGCATCAGTTGCATGACGTTACGACGACCTCCTCCCAACGCGCTCAATGGCTCCGAGCCACGGTGCTGGGGCCAAAAACAACGACCTCCTCTCCACTACGTCTATCATGATCGGCATCGGCGTTGGCGCCGTGAAGAAAGACTCGAAGACGATGATCCTTGCTGGGATCGCTGGCGTTAATTGCACCCTACAAGCAAAGTTAATCCTTCGCCCTGGCGTTAATTGATTAATGATATATAATTCAACCCTACAAGCAAAGTTAATACTCATCAATAGATTTCAATTTATCCCCAAAATCATGAAACAATTTCAAAGTTCTAATTCAATCCTAAAACATCACCCAGTTTAATTCAACCCTAAATGTATAAACCAATTTCAATTTGACCCTAACATTTCCTTGTTGATTATAAATAAAGCAATTAGAAAAGAAAATGAAGGGTAGAAGATGGAGCCATAAGCACTTGCAGATGTGGTCGGCGGGACATCTTCAATGTGTTCATTAAGTTTTTCGCTTTGCCGCTTCCAACCTGCCCACTTTCTAACGGATTAGAAGTTGCAATTTTACTAAAATTATCTTATCAATAGTCGTTTCAGTCGTTTCAGTGTCTTGTCAATAGCCCTTATGCTTAAGTTTTCAATCAAATTAACTTTTTTTTAATCATTAAATTATCAAAAATTACCAAAAAAAAATACATATTTATAATTTATTTTTTTACGTTTTCCTCCGTCCTAAGGGGTTCGAGCTACCTCATTCCCCCCTCCCTCCGCCCCTGGGAAGAAGAGAACAATTCCAATTATAAATTTCATTTTCCCCTTCAATTCATCCACACCCTTGACCCTTCTCCGCTTTCTCTTTCGGTTTGGCCGAGAATCCAACAACAACTTCAACCATTATCGCTCAATTCGGATTTGTAAAGGCGCAGAGTGGCTCCAATCCACATCTCCAAATTCAGGTTAGTTTGTAATTTCGTATGAAATTGAGACTGAAATTTTATAATCTAGGTTTCTTTTGTTATGAGTTGCTTTCGGTTGAATATGCTCTCAACTCTGCATCCCCTAACCTATCTATTTGATCTAAAATATAAAGGCAATTTGATCAAAATTTTAATTATTAAGTACTAACGTACTGTATAATATGCTCTTGATTAAATTTTAATTGAGATTGAAACTACATCCAAGATTCTTTTAATTGAGATTGAAATTCAAGTATAATATGCTCTCGATTGAAATTATATATCCAAGGATTCTTCTTTCCCATTTTGATTGCGTCGAGGAAGGCCATACTGTTTCTTATTCTCTCCAGTTCCTCGAGCCGCATAAGCTATATCATTCTCCTTCCTCTTCTTGATTCTAATAAACGCGCAGATAGAAAACAAAGGTCCGACCTCGATCAGGCTCGACAACAACGAATACATTAAACAATTCAGGCTACAAATTTGATTCGAAGGGCACCCAAACGGAGAAGAAAACATGTACCTCTTCAAGATCAACATGTAAACGTTCATCGGAAATGTTGGGACTTGATGTTTTAATTGAACATACAAAGATGTGCAACCCTTGAATCAAAAAAAGATGTGCAACCCGAGTGTTGTTGAGATGTGCTAAAGGCGGTGAATTGAAATTATACATATGAATTTGATTGACCTAATGTGCTCCTTGAAAAGGAATAAAGATAAAATCTTTAATTTTTTTAATTTAGGAAATAAAAATTATATTTTAATTAAGATCTTCTGGAATAATTTTAGTAATTTAAATTAGATAAATTAACCAATAGGAATCGGTTACACGGTAGGTTACAGGTGATACGGTAGGTTACAGGTGATCTGAACCTCCCAGACAGAGATTTTGGAACCGGTTCGACCGAAGTTGAACACCCTAAATAAAGTAATTGGGTATTGCGTTTTTAAAAATCTTTTCGCAAATTCTATTGTTGTCGTCTCATGTGAATTGTGATCTTTGGTTCCTTCAAAATGGTTCTTAGTTTTTACTCCTCCCGCCGTTGGGCGGTTCCATCCCCTCCTCTCTCAGGCAAATATGGCTCTCGTCCGCTCAACTCGTATGGCATTGCCTGCCCCTCTCTCACCCTCCCCTTCATGGCGTCGTCCCTCGATGATCAGTGCAGTCTCCTTCCGCCGCTGCCCCGCGACGTCACTGGTTTCTCTTTCTCTCAAGGTCCGCCTATCTTTCTTCTTCAATTACTCCTAAATCCTTCCTAATCTGGACTTCTTTTTGGGGGAATTTCGATTCTAGGGTTCATAATTTTATCTCCTACGATTGATTGATTGATTTTTAACGAGTTGCCTTCTTCTGAATCTGAATCAGGAGGATTTATTGAACACCCGTACTACGAGTACGAGGAGTCGGAGAGGCTCGCCATGTCTTGCCATGGCCATGGATGAATCCAACCACACCTTCTCAGGTTCTGACTTCTGATAAACAAGGCCTAAATAAAAGTGATAATAATCATATACATTCTTACCAGAAAATCAGATTTTACATTTTCTGATGGTTTCCCAAACTTTGGATTTTGGATACTCATTTTTATCTTCTTCTCAGATGTGCAGGAGGAAATTATCACCTTAGGTTTCATCAAGGAAATGATTGCGGACTTCCAAAATCAAAAGCTTTTGGACAAAAAGTAACTGCTGTTTGATCGAATTCAGGACCCCTCCCAACGCATCTAGTATCAAAATCTCATCAATTAAGCTCAGGTCTGAATCTGTGTTGATGCTGTTTTTTTTTTCTTTTAGATTTGCATACGAGATAGTCAAGCAAGCAAGAGATTTATTTCGCCCCATGCCCTCTCTAGTTGACGTTACCGTCCCTGATGGAAAACATTTAACTGTTTGTGGTGATTTACATGGCCAGGTACTCCTAACTTCTTTCATCTCAATCAGGCTTGCTTGGTGGATTCTAAGTTTGCTGAGTTCAATGTTCATCTTTCCGAGTTCATTTGTACCAATTAATTGTTCCTTTGCTTTCTGTGTGTTGTACGTTGCAGTTTAATGATCTTCTTCACATATTTGAGCTCAATGGGCTTCCTTCTGAAAATAATCCTTACATTTTTAATGGCGACTTTGTGGACCGCGGCCTGTTTTCAGTGGAAGTCATCTTCACTTTGTTTTCATTCAAGTGCATGTGTCCATCTGGTAAATCACACATCCCCACCTGGCTCCTCCTCTTAAAGTGATTGCTCAATTGTTTTGTGTTCTTTTGATTTTTGGTTCTGAATTCCTTATTTTTGCTCCAAGTTAGCCTCTGACCTGAGTAATCACTAATCTCCATCATACAGTTTAGGTCTCCCAAAAGGATTTTTGGGGATATTAAGCTGTCTAATAGTTGAACAACAAATCAGCTCTTAACTCTTTTCCCATGGACCATTAGCCATAACGCAGCTCCGGTCCTCCTCGGATTGAAACTTGAAAACATAAAAACACCATTGTCCTTTTGAAAGTGCTTAGGTGTGGCCTTCCATTCAGATGCGATGAAATGATGAATGCTTTTGACTCTGCTGAAAGGGATAGCAATACCAGTTGCATTATTTGTGAGCTTCTGCAGCATCTTCTTTACTGATCCTGAACACCCCAATTACCTAGCTGATTTTAAGTGTCTGATTTAGGCTTGACACACTACTTTCCAACAATTCAGCTATATATTTGAACAGAGGGAATCATGAGTCCCAATACATGAACAAGGGTTATGGATTCCATACCGAGGTTAGGGACAAGTTGGGCGAAGAATTCATTCAACAATTCGACGAAGTTTTCCAATGCCTTCCACTAGCTCATGTTATAAACCAGAAGATCTTTGTTGTCCATGGAGGCATTTCAGTCGACGAAGGAGTAATGTTGTCTGATATTAGAGCGATAGATAGATTTCGTGAGCCTCCAATGGAAGGTATATATATACATATGACTTGTAAGATTTGTTTCTTTTGTTGCAATTGTATTTTATTGTACACTTACTAGGCTTTTCTTATATTCATGATAGGATGGATGACCGAACTCCTATGGAACGATCCAGCAGGACCCGGATCCCCACCAGGGAGTGTCAACAAAATGCGTGGAGTAGGGTATACTTTTGGTGTATATGTGACAAAGAGGTTTCTACGAGACAACAATTTAGGTACCATTCTTTCATGATAACACTCATTTTAAAAGAAATTTACTAAAAGACGAGAATCCTTCGTGTGGACGTTATAACCTTTGAAATCGCGTTGTCAGATTTGATCGTACGATCTCACGAAGTTAGAAGTGAGGGCTATGAAGTTGAGCATGAAGGAAAACTCATCACTTTATTTTCAGCTTCCAATTACTGTGGCATGGTATAATTTGGTTGTTCTGTATTTATCAATCAGCTTATGTGCTTTTCTTGTTGTTGTTGTTGCTGCAAAGAGGTGACCCTTTGAATTTTTTCGCCTTTTGCAGTGGGGAAACAAGGGCGCTTTCATTCGGTTCGCAGCCCCTGATATGAAGCCTGACATCGTGACATATTTAGCTTAGCGTAACTACATCGATCCCTAGGTTTAGTATATTGATCGATTAACTACATTGGTCCACAGCCACTGTTAGTGACCAATGTGAGGCTCCGGCGACAAACTCCATTTGGATTGAGAGAAAACAGGCACAGACTGAAGAGGTTGGTGTGTACTTCAATGGCATCTTGCCTTCTTGGACATGCCAAATCTAGCTACTTTGTGAATTGTGGTGCACCAATAAGATTGATGCTAGGGTTTAAAATTTATATTAACATGTTGAAGATTTTCAACCAAGCTCAAATGACTTTTTTTTTTTTTTTAATGAAAGCTCAAATGACAGACTAGTTTGTATAAACATGCCTAGATGTGGGTACTTGTATAAGATAAAAGATTTAGAATGGTTCAAGATTAATTTTAGGTTCAAAATTTATAACTGCAAGTTTAATATCTTCATCCAAACTAAAATGATAACATACCATCTGAGATTAAATTTAACAAGTTTAGATAGGTTGATGATACATTATGATACCCCGAAACTCTATTTCATAGCGGTTTTACGTTTCTGGATATGAAGAAACTCCGAAACTTCGGGGAACGCCTCATAAACTTTTCTGAGATGTCATAAACTTTGATCGTTTCGTTGACCAGAAAAGTCAGAAACCTTGACCGTTTCCGCTGAAATACCTCAAAGTATTTTTTTTTTGTATTTTAGTTTTAATGAAAATAAATACAAATTCTATGTATATTAAATTATGTAAAGGTAAATTGAATTTTTAACTTGTATTTGTTCACATAAAATATATAATATAAAACTTTAGAATAATTAAATGATTCTAAGAAAAATAAAATGAATGAATTTAATTAAATAAGTTAGACAAATAAAATTTTCTCAAATAATATTTATATATTTTTATGGTTAAATTAATGGACAACTAGTTAAAATACTTGCCCATTAATTTTCAACCAAAGGAAACGGGTCATTAATCTCCTCACGTCAAGGTGATTTCTTGCCTTATTTGCAAGCACACAATCCAACAATCATGGGATTTGATTTTGTAAATATGAAGATCACATTGCAGCCTTCCCATAGACATCTTACGCTCATCCTAATGCTATCCCCCAGTTGTCCTCTTCATCAGCCCAAAGAACACATCAACACACACACACACACACACACACACCGTTCATTCCGATTGTGCTCGATCACGAATCCGACGACCCAAAGGACAGAGACCACCACCAATACGCTCTATAAACGCCCAGGAGACGACCTTGAACGCCCCAACACAGCAGCTCGTCGGGAAGTGGCCGAAATCGCCGCCGAAAGTCTCTGCAGAACTGTGTTCGGAAGCCCCCTATGTAAAATTGTAAATATGAAATAAAGAGTGGTAGTGATTAGACCAAAAAATGGGCCTAATTGCACAAATAAACCACAAACTAAAAAATTGGCCCAAAATAACCTCTCTACCCCAAGCAAATATAACAATCGGTTTTTTGGAACTATTCATTACCGGTTGTAGGAGGTGACCTGGGAAGAGAAAAGCGGACAGAGGAAGAAGAAGGCGCGGATGCCGCCCGTTCTCTCTGCGCTCTCAGCTCTCTCTCTGCGCTCTCAGGTACTCTCTCTTCTCCCCTTCCTCTCTTTCTTTGCCTCATCTATGGCTGGTTGGAATCTAGAGGAAAGCACAATCCGTCGCTGCCTCCTTCCGATTCAATTTCTATTCGATTTGCTGTTCGATTTCTGATTTCGTTTGATTCAAGTTCGATTTGCTGTTCGATTTCTGGTGCTTGATGTTTCTGATTTCTAGTGATTGCGATTTGTTGAATCTGTTCGGGTGTTGAATCTGTTCAAGTGTTGTTCGATTTGCTGTTCGAGTGTTGAATCTGTTCGAGTGCTGTTCGATTTCTGGTGCTTGTTGTTCGATTTAGGGCTGCTGTCGTAGGGCAGCTGTTCGATTTCTATTGCTGTTCGAATTTGTGATTGCTAGGGAGGTTATTGTTGCTTCATTCGAATATGATTTTTTGCTGTCTGATATTTTTATTGCTATCGAATTTGATTTTAGGGCTTCCAAACCAATCTGATTTTTGATTGCTATCGAGTCTGTTGCTGTCAGATTTTTTGATTGCTATCGAATCTGAATTTTCGAGTGACCTTTCTTACTAGTTTTTTCATGTGTAGATGAATTTCTAGGAGCTCTTAAATAGTAGATTGAATGTTGATGGAGCGTCAAGGGGGAATCCAGGCATTGTAGGGGGTGGAGGTATCCTCCGAGATGCTGATAGAAGCATAATTTCCTGAGCTGATAGAATCTTTGTTGAACTATACTAAACTTGATTATCTTTGTTGAACTGATTGAATATTTCGTTATGGGGTAAGTTGTTCTGAATTCTTTATTCCGGTCTTGTTCAGGGGATATCATAGCATTTCAAAGGCATTCGAGAGGGATCCTTCCAGATTTTGATGTCAAATTTGCTAAATGTCGTGAATCCTGTTTATGTAAAAGATTCAATCAATCAAGTTTTTTCTATATCTATTAACTTGGCTGATGAAGAATGGTGTCATAGACTGCGACATGAATTGCACATGTTGGTTAAAAATGCTTGCTCTTCATAATGAACTTGTTGAATCTTAATAGTGCTCTGAACCTCTGGTTAATTAGCTTTTACAGTATTATATTTCTACATAAACTCATTCAGAAATATTACTTACAATGCTGAACGTTTCAGTTTTGCAGGGTTTTGATTTTGTATAATTTGTCTTTGGGTGAAATCATCTGGGTACAAACAGGGAGCATCCTTTTTGAAGGGAACTCAGAAACACAAACACAGTACTAAGCAGTAGTTTCTTGTTCTTTCTTTCTTTCTTGTATCCATGTAATCTTTGAATGGTCAGATTCTCTACCAATGATTTCTTTTAATAATCCATCTATACTTAAGGTACTAAAGGTAGAGAAAAATAATAGCCTATTAGCTCAATTGGTAGAGCATTGTGTATGCACACAAAGATGTGAGTTCGACTCTCACGTAGGCTAATGCAAAGTATGCGTTCATATCTCTCTGGACTTATACGATTGAACATAGTAGGAAATATATATACACTAGTGGCAGGACAAATTTGTGAATCTGGTAGGACAAATTTATAATGTTCGAAATATCATCTTGTTGTAAGATAGTTTTCTGTTTCCTTAACATTGTTGTTCAATGTAAAAGATATTCGTCCTTGTTGTTAGTAACAACTTGTTACTGAGTTTGCTCATTTTGATAATATGAACTAACACAAACTTGTTAACATAAATCTTGAATGAATACATTCCCATTTCGTTAAATGTCCAAAGCTTGCCTATCATTCTTTAAGTAATCATAATCACAAAAAATTTATTGCCAACCTATGGCTGCCAAAATGAAACACCAAAATAAAAAAAAAACACTAGTGTTGGTGAAAAGAAATCACTGATGGGCAATTTTACATAATAACTGCCCTATACTCCTGCACTTTACCCTCATCTGCTGCCATTCGCGATAGGAGACTCAGGTGGCCATTTCTCTGGCATCTGAGTTGGAGATCCTTCGCTGATGAAGGTCTAAAGCTTCTTCACCTCTGCGGAGAAGATGAGCATATGCGTCTTCTTTTGCAGCTTTGGTTATTGCTTGATAGTTCTGATATCAATTTAGAGCAATCCTCTACTTTCTCCTGTCAAAGATTAACAAAGAAACATCATGAGTGTCCAGGAATTCTTGATAATCATTCAAACTGAATCAAGATATCATATAATAAAATCTAGAACTTATAGAGGGTCTAATATCAGGATTCATTATCTCTGAGATAGATATATATGAGATAGCTTGTTGGTAAAATATTTATCTAGGAGAAATACCTTTATTGGTAAAATATTTTCTAACTATTGGTAGGATTTAAATACCTTATTGGTAAGATGATAATCTAATCACCAATTATAGCCCTATCGGTATAAAATCCAATTCATCAAATTTATCAACCAGAATGCCACTAAACGGCAAAACATGCTCTCACTTGGTTTTAATGGGGTCGATTGGCTGAATCTAATGAATTCGGATCTCATGATTGTTGTTACTTGTGATTAATGGGGTTGATTGGTTGAATCTAATGAATTTGAATTCCATTGAAGCTTGTGTTTATTTTGATAATTGTGTTCTTGAGTTTTTGCAAGTTATGCTCTTGAGTTTTTCCTATCTCTTTTATTTCATTGTCTCCAAATCAGATTGAGAAGGTTGATATCTTCCAATTCTTTGCCTATTTTCATTTCTTTGTACCTTTGGTAAGATAGTTATGGTCATTTGGCATGATAAGTTCGTTCTGTTGGTAGGATAGGGTTATTAATTTTGGGGTGGATAGGTTTGTTGAGTTGGTAGGATAGGCTTGATCAGTTGGTAGGATAGACTTGAATTCACCGGAGATAAAGCCTTACCTTGCACAGGGTTCATTTTGTCCTTTATGTTGCTCATATGTGCTCCGAATCATGACAGTACCACAACAGATTCTGGGTAAGAGTTATAACCAGATGGCATTTTTATTTGGATATCAAAGTTCATAATCTAATTATTTTGGTCTAGCATGCTTTTTTACACTTGCAAATTTTACCTGTATAGTGACATGCATACTGCTTGAGCTTGTTCAGATTTGGATAAGTTACTGCTTCCTTTTCAAAATTTACCTGTCCAAAGTAGTAGAAGAAATCACAAATATTCGTGAGCTTGATAATTACCAATATAAGGAAGGCTCCTTTTTCTCATTGATGTAAATAACTCAATAGCTTATGTTTGTCTCTTAAGAAATCCTATATATTTATAAATTTAGCTTCAAATTAAAGTGGAACATAATTTGCTACGGTTTCTAGCTTTATTTTCCTTGAAAGCTATTTAAATTGGTAGGATAGATGCACAAAAATGGTAGGATAGATGAACACTAATGGTAAGAGAAAACAACGATATTGGTAGGATCAGAATGGTAGGATTGATGGAAACTAATGGTAGGAGAAAACAACGATATTGGTAGAATCAAAATGGAAACTCAGTAATTCCTGTATAACTTGACACTAATGGTAGGATAGATGCACACTAATGGTAAGATATATTTATACTATTGGAAATATGTAAATGCATAATTGGCTTTACTAAAACACAATATATCGGAGACTTATGAACACACACTCCGTATTAGCCTATGTGAGAGTCGAACTCGCATCTCTGTGTGCAAACACAACGCTCTACCAACTGAGCTAATAGGCTATCCCCTAAATAATTTCCGTCCCTTTCATCTAGTCCGACACTTTAGTCACAAAATCTTCCTTCCTAACCTGGTGCACATAACACTGACAAAATGCTCCAAGCCAGCTAATTTTGCACAGTCAAGATACAACTCAGTTCAGCTTCATTTCCCTATTCTTTTTTCATAATTAAAACCTATGTCATTAAAGCTCTCTTCACTCTTCACATCCTCTCAACTGAATTTGAGTTTTGAGATCCCACTAATGATCCATTAACTGTTCTAACAAAATCCATTTTAATTCTTAAAAAAGATCATAAAACATATACTATGAACACCAAAGAGATCCCACCCATGATCAGAACATAACCCTTCCTTAATTTAATTCATACTAAAAACCCAAATCCTGTCATCTTAATGGAGAGGGCCAACTACTCATCAGGAGATATTCAAAGAGCCATGGTCCATTATGTCCTTTTATAATATAACTTGCACCTTGAGAGGGAAAGAGAGACAAACAAGCATACGGTACCCATTAAGTTGCCTTTGTGCTTGCAAAGCTGCAGCTTCATCTTTGAACTCCACAAATGCACAGTTCCTTAACCTGCAGAGCATCAATATCTCAAAGCTCAAAACAATTTGGATTACTAAAAACACAAAAAGACAGACATATAGTGGTGCTGACTTATGTCACTCACAGTAGAGGGTTACCCTGAGGAGAACTTGTAGAATATAACTATCCTACCAAAGGTACAAAGAAATGAAAATAGGCAAAGATATCAGTAAGCAAATAAGCAGTGGTAGGGAAAAAAAAGAACAGCTGGATTGAAAGTGTCTTGGTGTTCAAGCGCCTAATCTTTTCGTCAGTAAATTTAACCGTATCAACAATTTTCTTGTATTCTCTGAATCCTTCTGTGCGAGCTATCTTTTTCTTCAATCATGATACTTTATTTCTCTATAGTGAATCCGAGCCTTTCCTACCAACTGAACAAACCTATCCACCACAAAATTAATAACACTATCCTACCAACAACACAAATATATCATGCCAACTAACCATAACTATCCTGCATAAAAATAAAATACAGGATAATGAGATCCAAACAGAGAGGTTTAACCTTGAGAATAAGTTGCTTGGCATGGAATGAAAAGGAGATTAAAAGCAACAAACCCAACCTAAACAAAGAAGCATCAGCTGCATCAAAAACAGCATCCACTTCCCCTGATTCAATGAAAAGCCTGCCAATTCTCAATATATTCGCTCGAAAATCTCCAATTCCTAACAGAGGAACAAAATCCAACTGGGAGGCAGTAACCCCAACTCTCAATTTTAGACCTTTGATATAACTATTCTGAATTTGCAACTTCAAGCGATGGATTCAAAACACCAAACCCTACCTAAACGAAAATCGTCAAATAAATCAATGAATATCGAATCGAATGAAACACTGACCTCAGTGGGAGAGGTGTTGGGGACAATAACGGTGGTGGAGTAGCGAGAGGGCCAATTGGGAGCAATGTAACGATACGCGACAAAAGACGAGGAAGAAGAAGAAGCCCAGAGGAAGTCGGCGACCAAGGCAACACCGATAAGATAAGCGAGGGAGACGAAGAACACCTGCTTGTGGGAGGTGCTCTTATGGATCGATATCCCCATTTCATCGTCTATTTCTTCGATTCCAGATTTCATAGGAACGAAAGTGAGAAACTTTTGGATTGAAGAAGCGATCGGAGAAGGGAGAGTGAACGAAGGGAGGCTGATCGATTTCGGGATAGCGACGAGAAGAGAGAGAAACTCACCGGCGGGAGGAGAAGGTTATGGTTGCTTGGCGTCACAGGCGGGGGGCAGGCCACGACGAAGTGGGAGAAGGCGGGGACGGCGAGGGAGAAGCCGGCAAAGAGGGCGTCCCATCCTCTCTCTTCCTTTCCTTTTCTTCACCTGGAACTCATTCACCCGGTTAAAATTTTTTTTGCAAAATTAGACTACTTTCTACCCTTAGCCAAAAAACAAAGGACATGTCTAGTTATGCAAATGAGCCCTTTTTTTGGTCTATTTATGCAAATTGGCCAATATGAAAAGCTAAACGACATATATTTTAGATCGGAGAGAGTAACTTACAAGCTACATTAAACTGAGTCCTCTTAGCACAGTCTTAGGAATTCTAAATTAGCTCATACTTAATTAAACTGACTTAAATTACATCTCAACATCTAAGTGGATTCAAGTTCGATAGTAACACTCTTCATCATTGTTAACTTCATTTGGGCTGGTCTTCAACTCTTGGGCTTTCCCCCACATGACAGAGTGTAGCCCAATTATGAGAAGGCCTCCTCCTAGCACACTGCATGCATCAAGCAAACCAATAAATGAGATTAATCAAAATCACCTATATCAACATGTATTAGTATGTCATATACATATTATTTTATATATACGTACCTCCCTAAGTGTAGCTCCTCATTCAATATGAGGGAACCAGCAATGGCAACTACAATCAGGATCAATAGAGTGAAGGTGGAGACATAGAGTGGGCCTTTAAGGCACGCGCGCGCACACACACGCGCACGCGCGCGCGCACACAGATACATACATATATATGAATTAATCACTCAAAACTTATCAAGTATGCCAAGTATGCAGAGGTGAGAAGACGAACATTCCAACCCAACTTCCAGTTCTCCCACTTGTGATCAACGATTAAGGCGAAGAACAAAGCCTGGGCTGCTGCCATTGTGCTCATCAAGGTTGTGATGGATAAATAGCTAGGATATTCCTGGCTCATCTTTGCCTGAATAATTGTGCTCATCAAGGTTGTGATGGATAAATAGCTAGGATATTCCTGGCTCATCTTTGCCTGAATAATTAACCAATTAATTAAGAAGCATATAAGGTTGAATAAAATAGGATATATTTCGAGGATAGGCTTAATTTTAGATGAACACATTAAGCTAGAGTCACCTGAATAATTAGCCAAGAAGCAAACGACAAAGAGCTGCCAACGGACATCAATGCGTCTAAGATATGATTGCCAATTTGCCATCGTGTGCCACATGGCTTGAACCATGAGTATTATGGTGGGTGTGGGATGGCCAAATTTGAGTGCAATGCCTTTGTATAAGGTGAGCACCATTGCACCAGACATGCCTAGGACTGTTCCTACCACCTTTGCTCCACCCGACATGCTTTGTATGGCCAACGTTTCGAGTCTTGAGTATATCGGCCATGGCCAAGATAATAAGTAAACACCACCAGTCATGGGGATGGAATAATAATTAATAATTGAAATGAAAAATAGAAACAATATACGTTACATACTTACATATACTAAACTAATTAACCTGAATGTAACGGCGTCAATGAAGGTAATAGCCGGAACAAGATTTTGTATGGCCGAGGCGAATGTGGCTGATGTTAAAGCAAGACCTTCTAAGTGTAGATTTTGGTATAGTGATATGTTAAGGCAAGACCTTCTAAGTGTAGATTTTGGTATAGTGATCCTCTGGATGTATTAACATCCATATGTAAGCATATGTTTATACACACGTACATATGTACGAATATTTAGAAGTGTCTTGAAAAAAACACCTTGCTAATTTGTTGACATACATATATGTGTATATGTGTGTATATACATATCATGTCCCGACTCAACTTGTTTAGGTAAGTGAACGAGCTCAAGTCGAGCTTTTTTTGAGCTGAACTCGAGTTTATTCAGTTTATATTACAGCCGGGCCACTCCACCACCACCACAGTGCCCCTGACGCCTCCGATTTCAACATATTCGTGCTCTCTGCATCACCCTCTATCGATCCCAACTTTTCTCTTGCTTGGAAACACTTCGAGTCGCTCACACCATAGCCCCGAAATTCACCACTGGTGAGCAATTTTTCTGATGTGCAGAAAAACATGATTTTCATACGTTTTTCTTTCTCTCTTTCGACCATGGCCTATTAATTCTTATAAATCATTCCTTTTCAGATTTATACCATAGAAAGAGATCATATAGACTCGAAACTTGGACGTTTTCGAGACCCGTTTGGGTAAGATCCGCTCCCTTTCTCGCGTTTTCTCGAGTTTTGATTGAATAGTCGACCTTACAGTAATATGTATGTCGTTTTGAATCAGTTGGCATTCATTTAGGCTTGTGAGATTTCTTGGTTACAGATTTGAGTTTCTTTCAGAAGAAATCAAGGATAAGTTTTCACTTTTTAAAAATTACGAGTCTGTTTTCGTAATTTATGAAAAGTTACTAATACCCGTGTAAAAATCTGTAAAATCTCAGGTAACATATCAAATTATTATCCTCAATCTCGTTGAACCATTTCGTCGAGTTAAGGCAGGTGGTTTGGTTCAATTAGTGCATTTCTGTAAACTTCGTGTCTTTTTCGCAATATTTGCATTTTGTATCTTTTATAAATTCCATGATATGTCGTTGTTATAAATATGGAAGTTAGCTTTGTTTGTTGCTATTTATCAATTCCTTTATCTCACTTAGCATGAAAACTTGGGTAATTATAACTTAATCTTATTATTTGAGGAAATTACATTAAATGCCCAAACTTCCTAAAAAACATGATTTGTTCAATTTGTTTCCTTCATGCTAGTTAAGTATGACATATTATTTGTCTTTGATATCCATACTCGTCAATTATATTATTTTGTACACTTTATAGTTTTTAAAGTGCACAACATGCCTTTTTGTGGTCATCTATGATGGAATTGAGGATTAATAATGATCATGAAGTATGTTATTGTGTATTATTGTTGTTATTATTATTTTTAGGGAAAACTAATTAAAATACCCCCACCTTTATGGGTATGGTAAAAATATATCCTAATCTTTCAAATGTAATAAAAATATCCTGATCTTTGAGGGTAGTGGTAATATATTGTCATGGATTTTCTCAAGGGTCAAAAATGATCACATCAACAGGCGGTGGAAAAGGCAATGACAACATGCGCGCGGTGGGATGAAAAGACGACCACGAGCACGAGGGAGGAAGACTGCGATTGAAGAGGAACTATGAGTTGCCTGGAACATATTTCAAGATAGGCGACCACGAAAGAAGATAGGCGGTAGGAAAAGGCGATGAGTATGAACCCGATTTAGGACTCTATGTTTTTTTCCTAAGGAAACCATTCAAGAAAATCCAATTTTAGTGCTAATTTGGAAAAAGGTTTCCACATAAACTGCCTTATCAAAAAAAGGTCCACGTAGGCTGCCTTGTTAGTATTTTTGATATGTGAGAAAACTCGTGGTAATATATTACCACTACCCTCAAAGGTCGGGATATTTTTATTATATTTGAAAGACGGGGATATATTTTTACCATACCCCTAAAGGTGAGGGTATTTTAATTAGTTTTCCCTTATTTTTATTATTGAGTTGTGTCTTAAATAATGGAAAATGGTAAAGTTAGATCAAGGTTGAGTTATACCTTGCTCTATAAACGTCTCATGAGACGCCTCTTCGAAATTGTAAATCTCTCGAATGAGTACAACTACCTACGGGTAGTAGGTCACTCATCGACTAGTTCTATGTGGCCGAGACCAATATCACGTGTCCTTTAAGTAAATAATAACGTTATTTATAATTGTATTATAACGGCAGTGTAAATTATTGTTACTAACAGGTGACCCATATTCAGTGACATAATATCATATTCTTTCTATACTCGGAATATGATTCCTAGGGTCTTCAGACCTACATCTCATTCAAACACTCGGTCCATATGGATCATCTGTTTATTTTATTACAGTCACACAAATCTTGTATCCACATAAATAAATCTCTATTTTTATTTTTAGTCTACAATCACCAATACCCTTTTATGGTCAATGGGTGGTAGACGGAGTCTTCAATATTTTACTTTCTGTCATTTGCTAGTTGTAAAAAGACTAACCATCCTATTTTTCTCCTTTGGACGGTTGGGTAAACGGCCTTGAGGCACTGAAGAATAAAGAAGTCTATCGTTTTTCAATTGTTTTGTGTTTTGGTGTTAAGGTATAACCTTTTTGAATTAATGTAATTGAATCTATTTCATTCTGCTGCAACTATTTACACATTATTTCCGCTGGTACTATTTCATTATTTTGGTTATTGTAATTGGACCCCTTGTTTTGGGTAACTTCATTTTAGATCATTGATTTTTATAAGTTTAAGGCGGTTACGAGGACATTAAAGTCTGAGTAATTGTTGGCGTTGCAACATCTCTTCAATGTTTTAAGAAGGGGTGTTACAGAAGGTAATAAAGTAAAAATATGTGTTTTATAACTTTAAAAGGAATTTAAATGTATTTTAAAATGTATTTAAAAATGTTTCTTTTATATAAAAAAGAGTGGTTATTATAAACCTAATTTAAATGTATAAATATAGTTTTATCACAAGAATTTAAATTGGTCTAATTTTTTTTTCCAAAACTAATTTAAATGTATAAACATTTTTTTTATCACGAGTATTTAAATGAAATTTTATTTTATTTTAAAAAAATTGTATTTTATAAAATCAGTATTTAAAGGTGTTTTAAACTTTATAATAATTATATTAATAAATAATAATTATAAATGTATTCCATAAATAATGATAAAGGTGTTTAAAATTTTAAAATATGTTCAATTCATATCACAGTGATTTAAGTGTTTAAATTTTAAAATATTCTAGCCCTCAAGTACCTAACCTATAATCTTTCCGACCTTAAGTTATGTTAACTTGGGTATTGACACTCGCTTAATACATTTTTTAGATACCTTCAATCCTGCCTGAAGAGAATACAACCAATGGGGGAGAAATTGTCCTCTTAGTTGCACCAAGGCCATACTATAACTCGATCAACTTTTTTCTGACTCGCCTCGTAATTCAATCACGCAATATGGAACCACGAGTCTATCTTTCAAATTATACAAAGTGAATTCACCCTTATAAGAGGTTTTGCGATATGGAATTGAGAAAGTGGGAGGATTTGAAGACTACCCTTCGAACATGCACTCATTGGCTTATGCTACTCATACGCCCTACGGTTGATGCCATCAACTATTAGTGTCGTATGATACGCTTTTGCCCAGGCTACAAGTTGGAAGGAACGATGATCCTATCTGATGATGTGCTTTCACCTATGGGTGTCATTTGCTACAAGGTGGAGCTGCAACATATTCGCCCTGATCATTGGGATAGTTACAACTTGGTAAGGAAGATCGTGATTGAAACATCACCGATCTATACTTATGAGAAGCATTGCTTTGATCGTATGGAGGCCGGAGAAAAGAGGTGCCTTCAACAAGTGATGTACCAACCTCATGGCAAATAAAGTAGCAGATAGAGAAGTTACAAAGGTCTGTAGAGCTACAAGCACTTGACAAGAGAATGGAGGAAGATTTGGAGTATGACATCAATCGTGGTGTCATATTTAAGTATTTGAATCCAATGTCGGGTATATGCCGTGAATATTACTTCCCTGTTTATGGAAACTCTCACTATTAAAGAAAACCTAGAGGGACTTAAGACAATACTTCAATTCAATAATGGGTGAAGGACCCGCGCGTCCCTAGATATCCGTAACCATTTCTAAGATGTAGTATTTTCCGCATTGGACATCTTTGAGACTCCTCGTAATATTGTTTTGAAGTTATGACATTATATAAGTATGCACTTATTTTACCTTTGTTTCATGGGTAATTATAATTGCATGAAATTATGGATGTCATATAACTATATAAGTAAATGGAGTATTAATGATATTAAATTCTATCTATACGGTGAAATTCCGCTGGGTTTGAGGTGCGCCAATTAGGAAAGGGTGCACATTACCGCTTTTTGCCAAAAGGAAGAAGTTGGTTTATGGTGGAAAGATGCTTCAGTTTAATCTAATCTTTCTCTTGTTTGGATAAATAAGTTAGAAAGATTAGATTAAAACCATCAGAAAATAAACATAAAATTGGTGAGAAAAGAAAGGGAAATGAATCTCATCAAAATGGTGGAATTAGATGGAAAAATCAAAATTAAAGTCTCAACCATGGATGACAATAAACTTTTCATTTGAACGAAAAATAATTTTCCTGTCATTTCTATCTTAAAAACCAAATACGGAGAAGTTTTCATTTTTTTATATTCTCACCCCTCATCTTCCCTTCCCATCCTTTTCCATCTTTTCTCTTCCTTTTTTTTTCCTACTCATTACTAATTGTCAAACACATTAGGCTTATTATAATGAGAAACTGAACTTGTAACCTATTAATCACTACTACTTGCATAGGCGGAGCTAGGGAGGGGCAAGGGGGAGCATACGCCCCTCATTTCATCCAACGAGTTATCGTACTTGTTCTACTCGTCGATAGCTTCGTTTTGATATATTATAAGCCTTAATCCGATAACCGAGTAAAAAGTTATGAACGTTTGAAAATTTAGCACATATTAATTATTTGAAATTCCTTTTAATAAACCACAATACTTTTATATATTTTACTTAGCTTGATATTTTAGCAATATAATTCAACTCAAGAGCTTCGAAACAAGTGGTTATATTACTAAATTCAACCATCAGATAAGAAATTATATATGCAAGTTTCAAATTTTCATATCTTGTTACACGCTATTATATGATAACTGATAAGAGAACAACAAATTACATACTGAATCATAAGGTTTCAAACGATCTTTTTTTAGAGAAAAATAATGTCGTTATAGACTAAAACGACATCGTTTTATTCGTTTGAAGAGAAAATATATGCAACAATTAATGACACAATGTTGAACTAAAATATTATCATTTTGAACGAAAACAGTATAGTTTTGAGCAAAAATGTTATATTGTTTTGAACTAAAAAACATTGTTTTGAACTAAAACATCGTCGTTTAAACTAAATTATCATATTTTTGATATGTTAAACTTAGAAAAAATCTATCAAAGATGAACTGAATAATATGTACAAAATTACGCCCGCCCCCCGATTAGTTTCTGGCTCCGTCCCTGACTACTTGTTATTTTCACTGACTAAAGTAGCAAGATTTGACTATGTCAAAAAATGTTATTGCATGCTGTAATTTCATATTTTACTTTTTTATTTAATGAAGAAATCATGCTTATGCAATTATAAAGATTCCATTGTTAATTATCAAACTATCTCAAAATAAATACATTTGTTATTTACTTGATCCCTTCGTATTCATATACTTGGCTCTTTACACGTTTTCATTGGCCAAAATATTTGAACCTTTAAACATCATTACTGGGAAAAAAAAATTGCTCAAAATATTTGAATTAAGATGCCCTATTAATACTCCAACTTTTAATATTATTCCTTTTTTTTTGTCTATTGGTCTATTTTGTTTATGCTAAATTTTTACTTATTCTTTCTAGGTAAAATTTTCTTCAAAAGTGTAAGGGTGTGTTTGGATTCCAATGCATTATATTTATAATGCAATTATAATTATAAAAACTAAATAGTGTTTGGTTACACATTTACCATAAATTTTAAATAAAATACCTCATAAATTGTGTGAATTAAACCTTCATTATTGTATTATAAGCTTAATATAATTAATTGACGTAATTTATAAGGTATTTTGTTTTGCACGGGTGCGTGTGTAGGTGATAGCTCCTCGGACGTTCTCATTAGTATGTTTCCGATTGCTTCCACCTGCAAACAGTGAAGATCATGGCAATAAGCTCAAACTATCAAGTTTCTCATTGTTTTTGCCTAAGCTACCGCCTTTATCGTTTTTTCCTCGTTAAATCGTCTTCAGGTCCTCTTCGGAAAATATGTACGTCATGCGTCTTGGAGTTGGAGCTCCACTGACTGAAGCGAGACACGTAAATGCAGCTTGGAAGATTCTGCAGGATCGCGCTACTTCCCTCCTCATCACTTATCCGTCATGAAGAAATCGACTAGGTACCATTAACTGCATTCATGATCATCCTCTCATTCTTGATCCATTTGTTACCTTAACACTCTATGATCATACACAAATGTATGTGTTCAAGCTTGAATCCATTCATCTTCGCGTAGTTTTGTCTTTAAAATGTTTAAAGCTTAAATCCTGCTCAACAAGATGAGCTCGAATTACGCATTTTGATTAATGTTGTTCACAACTTTTTGTTCGAAAATCGGATTATACCTCAAAGCGAAGTTATCGACAAGAAGTAAAGGGGCACAACGGTCCTACACGTAGTTCCACCACTGTTCATATGCACCTTGTTTGGTTTCGAGTTCGAATCCATAATGTATGGTTTTAATTAAAGGGCAAGAATACAAAGGAATACATCCAAAGGCAGGAAAAACAAATCGTACGTACGAACCACTATTAAGGTCCACTTATGGTGGTTGGGCTATGTGGATGGATTAAGACTTAGATTTCAACTCTGGACACACAAATTGCCCACATGATGGAAATCCATCCCAAAGTTTCCAATCCAAATCACATGTTACTAAATTATTTTTACACATATGTATTCTAAACCTTCATTTTAATATGTTTATAAGTTTTGATTTTAAAAAATCAAGTTTTTAATTTTTTTTTTAAATTTTAAAAGGTTTTATTTTATAAAATAAATTAAAACATGATTTTTCAAAAATAAAATTTATAAACATATAAAAATAAAAATAGAGGTTTAGAATATGTATATAATTTTTATAGTTTTTAAGATTAAATAAATGTGAAAATTTATAAACATATTAAATATGTATACGGAGTGTTGTAGATGATTTGTATTGCAATGTTTCAATCCTAATCCTTGTTTCTGATGATTTTTTTTCAGAATTGCTATATGCACGGTTGCATCTCGCCATTGGCACGGTGCCAGACCTGTTCTTCGGAATTGGTTGTTAGTTTGCTGACACCAGAAGCTAGAGTCGGCAGTCCAGTTGCCGACACCAGAAGTTAGAGCTGGTAAAATAATATCTTCTTTTCACCCTCAAAAGTTCCTATAAATATGTGACAGAAGCGACTTGCCGGATCCGAAGGTCGGTATCGGCTGCAGGTTTTGAGTTAGCCTCCCGCAGGCCCTCGTTCTAAAAAAAATGTACACATATAGTTTCAATTTTTAAAATTTCAAAAAAAAAAAATTTATTTTAATTTTATCTAATGAATATCTAAACTAAGTAATTTCCATGATATTGAGAATATCTCAACCGATTCGTATTATAAGGAATTAAAAGAAAACCCGATTATACAAAATAACTTAATTAATTATTATGTAACCAAAAAATCCTACATTATCGAGAATATCTCAACTGACTCGTATTATAAACAGTTAAAAGAAAATTTGATTATACAAAATAACTTAATTAATTATTACGTAACTAAAAAAATCATACATTATCGAAAATATCTCAACTGACTCGTATTATAAGGAATTAAAAGAAAATCCGATTATACAAAATAACTTAATTATTCATTACATAACTAAAAAATCATACATTATCGAGAATATCTCAAACGATTCGTATTATAAGGAATTAAAAAAAATCCGATTATACAAAATAACTTAATTATTTATTACATAACTAAAAAATCATACATTATCGAGAATATCTCAACCGATTCGTATTATAAGAAATTAAAAGAAAATCCAATTATACAAAATAACTTAATTAATTATTACGTAACTAAAAAAATCCTACATTATTGAGAATATCTCAACCGACTCTTATTATAAGAAATTAAAAGAAAATTCGATTATAGAAAATAAATCAATTAATTGTTACGTAATTAAAAAAATCCTACATTATCGAGAATATCTCAACCGACTCGTATTATAAAGAATTAAAAGAAAATTTGAATATGCAAAATAACTTAATTAATTGTTACATAACTAAAAAATCCTACATTATTGAGAATATCTCAACCGACTCGTATTATAAGGAATTAAAAGAAAATCCGATTATACAAAATAATTTAATTAATTATTGTGTAACTAAAAAATCCTACATTATCGAGAATATCCTAACCAATTCGTATTATAAGGAATTAATTAATTATTACGTAACTAAAAAACCCTACATTAAAGGAGAAATTGCCACATGGCTTAGACGACCTCTCCTTTAGTATTATACTAGCACAGTACTTGTGCGTGACGCACGGGATTTAATTTGTAAAATATATTATGTTGTTCTAAAAGATATTATCATAATTTATCTACATTATATATATAATAATAATATTATGATATTATGAAACGATATAGAAAAATAATATTAAATCCAAATATCAAAATGATAAATATGCTAAACCGGTCTTGCTCACTCGATTCACATCTTCGATCAATAATTAAAAGTGTGCTATATAGATCACGATAACTTCATTAATCCACAATGTTGGAGAATTCATAGCGTCGTTGCACCGTTTTGGTTTTGGAAGTATTGTCGGATTTAAGAAACCTGTAAAATAAATATAGTTCATATTAAGATGGTCCCGTCCCGGGACGGGACCGGGATTTGCGGGATTTGTGCCCACCCATAAGCAGTGATGTGAAGAACACCAATTCAACGTTCCTACATATGCGTCAAGATAGAGCTCCAATTCAACCTGTGCAATGACCGACTACAATGTTGGATCAGCATATGCATCGAGAGTAGTCATTGCGACCATAAATGTGCATCAAGAAGCAAGATTCCATCAATGGATAACTTATTGTCATCCCCCGGCAACAAATCTAACTTAACACCTGAAAAGTGGTCGATTGCAATGCTGTCGATCCCTGTTTCTTGAGCACTTTGTTATCGAAGCGTGCCTTCGTCTCGAACACGTCAGGCTTCCTCCAATTCAACTTGGGCAATGATCTTCTAAATAACAAAGATATTAAGTTTTAACACAAAATAAATGAGAAAAAATAAATTAAATTTACAATAGAAAGTAATTAATTGGTTAATTTAATTAAAAATTTTTAAATATCATTAATTGAAACGGGTAAAAAAAAGTTTGGAAGAAATTAATATTCTAGTAAATTTGTTAAATTATCATTAAGTTTATTTTAATTAATAATTAATTAAATTCCGTTAGTTATATAGGTGGGGCCACACTTAATAAAAAACTGTTACGTAAGCCTTGGTTTAAGGAGAGGTTGCCACGTGTATCTTTCACATATGTTTTAGTATTATATTAGATATTAGATATTGATTTGTACTTGTTTTGGTTTAACCAATTATATTTGTGCATAATAAATGTGATGGAGGAGTAAAAATTATTTGATATGGTATTTAAAGATTGAAGTGACATTTCATCACAATTACAAATTTTGTTAGTTTAAAAAAAAAAAGGAGAGGGAATAGCCAAAAGCAACTTTTCTTCCTTGGTAAAGGGTGATGAACGAACTGAGAGAGATGGCGGTCTCAGGCATATTCATAAGAGTACCGATCAGTACTCTCACGGGTTTGCATGTGACGTGAATATCCCAATCCCAAACAACAACAACAAATTCAAAAGGGATTCCCATTCTGTTCCACCGGGCGATCAGAAATTCCATCAGCTGATCGCCATGGGAATGAGAATCAACTCCCCTAGCCATTTGGTGATTGGTGAAGCACTGTGATAAAACAGTACCCGTTAAGAACGTGGCCAAATAAGCACCTTTTACATACTTGTAATAACGACAATTGCAATTGGCTGGGTTTGGAATTTGGATGCCAGCTCCTCCCATTTCGTCTTCTTTCTTTTAGAACTCTTGTATTTACCCTCATTATTCAAGTCTCTCTGTCATTTTGGGGTCCATTTTTCTTCTCTCTGTATTGTAACTATTCAACTTTTGGATGAATATATACAGTACTAATTAACTGTTTGGATTGTCCCACTTATAGTTGGGAATGAGATAGCACATTACTACAAAATAAAGAGAATGGTACTAAATAAAGAGAAGGGGGAATACCGAACTTATAAATAAAAACAAAATAATGACTTGACATGACTCCTGTTTTTATGCGATTCGATCGAAGGTTTCTCAAAATCGCACCTGATATAAGAGCCCGTCTGAGTCAAAAGCTTTAAGTGTCAATCGGGTTGCGCTTGGGAGGCAGGTTAGAATCGTCTCATTTCAATTGGAAAGAAATAAATGGTTTAAACTTTCATATTAGAAGAGTATCTCAACCTTGTAAAAAAAAAAAAAACGCCCTATCACTCACTCAAGCACCTGCTTTTACTACGTGAAACGAGAGCTCGAGCTCTCTCAGCGCCCTATCACTCGGCCCTTCCCATTCTGCCTTTGTAACTCCTGACTCAGCAGAAAAAGTAATATAAGTAATAACTCACTTTGGAGTTGGAGGCACAAGGAAACTAGGAAAGAAGGAAGGAAACTATTTTACTTTAAGAGAAGAGTCTTCCCCTGTGAATGCAGATTCAGTAACAACAGAGTCTTCCGGTTCAGAAACCACCCCCTTATTATAATAGTATGAGCCCTATTCCGCAGCTGCTGATGATGGTTCCGGTTATGCAACTGAGTTTCTAAGAACTGAAAAAAAAAAAAAAAAAAACCTTAACACGATACAACCTGATTAGAAATTTATCTGGAGTCTCACACTAACATCCACTAGTTTTGGTGAATCATGGTGGCCTCAGCCGACGCTTTGCTAAAAATATACTCCGGAGTACTCAGTTTAATATTATGCCAAAATTTTGTATATGATTATCCAAGTGTTTTTCAACACGAGCATCGGGATATGCTTTATTTGGAGTGAAAGATGTGAAATGATACACATCCAAAATTGATGATATAAAGAATTCAAAGTATATAAATCGATACATTAGGAGCCTAATGTCAATTGGCAGGATAATAAAGCTAGTGACGTAAATTTAGTTAATGGAGGATTAAAGCACGACCACAATTGCATGTGACCCGAAATCTAAGAAATATCAGATCGAATAATGGCCCAATTAAACAAAGTATATTAATTATATTTAGTTGTCATCTTATCGAATATAAACATAGAATTATTAAAGAGATGCATTCACGACGAATGATATTCTATATAACTGTATGAAATATGCAGACATATACCTCTACACAGTGGCATAAGCAAGAGCTAACAGAAAAGATAAAAGACATATGAAAACCATATGTTGTTCTTCATATCTCCTCCTCAAGTTGGACGTATTTGGAAGCCAACAAGTCCCAACTTGCAAGAGAAGAATCGGTGAGGCTTTTCTCCTAAAGGTTTTGTAAGAATATCTGATAATTGCACCCCTGTTCTCACATGCTGTGGATGAAGAAATCCTGTCAACAAGTGTTGTCTGATAAAATTGTGAGATCACGAGATTGATTGTAATGTCCTCCTTGAGGGTTTCCATTCATTGATAAACATATATATAGGTTACAAAGGTATTGGGTCATCCCACTATATATGAGGAGACCTATGTAATCTATCAAACCCCCGCAGTCGACACAAGAGGGGTCCGTACAGTGAGACTGGAACGAAAATCAATGAACAATTGTTTAGGTAAACCCTTGGTGAATATATCAGCGTACTGATAAGAGGACGGGACATGTAGAACGCGGACATGTCCAATGGCAACCTTGTCCCTGACAAAGTGGAGATCAAGCTCAATGTGCTTCGTGCGTTGATGTTGGACTGGGTGACTAGCCAGATAGACGGCGGAGACGTTGTCAGTGTAGATGAGAGTGGCCTTCTGAAGAGGGCAACGGAGCTCAAGCAGGAGATTGCGGAGCCAAGAGCACTCGGAGACAACGTTGGCAACACCCTTGTACTCTGTCTCAGCACTGGATCGAGACACGACTGACTGACGCTTGGCGGACCACGACACAAGGGTGTCGTTGAGGAAGACACAATAACCAGACGTGGAGCGACGTGTGTCAGGGAAACCACCCCAATCTGCATCAGTGTAAGCAACAAGATCAAGCTTAGAGGAAGGAGTGATCGTGGTGCCGAGCTCGAGGGTGCCGCTGATGTACCGAATGATCCGCTTCAGAGCTTGAAAGTGAGGTTCCCTGGGTGCATGCATGAACAAGCAGACCTGCTGAACGGCGTAATTGATATCAGGCCGGGTGAAAGTGAGATACTGAAGAGCACCAGCGAGGCTCCTATAAAGTGTCGGATCATCAACCAAAGGACAGAATGAGCAATGAGCTTGTTGGATGTATCGACAGGGGTGGCGACTGGATTACAGTTACCCATCTTGGCCCGAGCAACAATCTCAGCAGCATACTTACTCTGAGAGAGAAACAGACCAGACGCATGACGATGAACAGCAACTCCCAAGAAGTAGGACAACTGACCCAGATCAGACATGGCGAACTCCGCACTCAACTGCGAAATAATAGACGTCCGAAGAGCATCAGAAGAGGCGGTGAGAATGATGTCGTCGACATAGAGTAACAAGAAAGCCAAGTCTGAGCCTCTGCGATAGATAAATTGTAGAGACGTATCCGAACGGCTGCCGATGAAACCCAATCGTAGCAGATGAGAAGCAAAACGCTGGAACCAAGCCTGTGGATCCTGTTTCAGACCATACAGAGAGCGCTTGAGGAGACAGACGTGCTTTGAACGGTCAGCATCAGCAAATCCCGGCGGCTGGAACATGTAGACTATCTCATTCAGATGGCCATGCAGAAAGGCGTTCTTAACATCTAACTGATGAATGGCCCATTTGCACGACAAAGCTAGACTCAAGACCACTCGGATAGTGGCAGGCTTGACCACAGGGCTGAACGTCTCATCACAATAAATACCTGCCTGCTGAGAACGACCGTTGACCACAAGACAGGCTTTGTAGCGCTCTAACGTCTCATCAGAGCGGAACTTGTGACGGAAGAGCCACATACAGCGAACGACGTTCGCCTCGGGAGGGCGAGGGACAAGAACCCAAGTACCATTCTTCGTAAGGGCCATGTATTCGTCGAGCATAGCCGCCTGCCAATTCGGGTCGTGGAGGGCTGTTTTGTGGGAGGTGGGAATGGGGGAAAGGGAGGTCGGGTTGAAGGCAGGGGGGAATGAGAGTCAGGAGGGACGGAGGCAGGGAAGGTAGTAGCGGCGGGTAATGCGGCGGGCGCAGCATGCCCGCCGCGGGTTGATTGGTCGCGGCCGCAGCATGATGCTGCGGCCGCCGCCAGTAGCTGGGGCGAGGGTAGGGGGTAGGAATTTGATGGGCTGCGGTCGCAACATCGTGCGGCGCCCGCGGCATGGGTTCTTGGCAAGGGGACAGAGCTGCGAGGTCATGAGTACGGATGGCGGGGTGATGTGCGGTGGTCATGGAGACGATCTGACGGGGTCGGAAGACACCGGAGACGCTGCGAGTGTGTGGTCTGGTTGGGGGGGGGGAGAGGCAGGAGCACCGGGAGAGCTCTGGGGAAAAAGAAAATGTGGGAATGGTGACTCTGACTTTGACGGAGACACAGGGGGTGTGGGAGACGCAAAGGGGAATCGGGACTCATCAAAGGTGACATGACGAGATAGAATGAGCTTGTGGGTTTTGATATCGAGGCAGAGGTAACCGCGATGATCAGACGGGTAGCCAAGAAAGACACAAGGGGTGGAGCATGGGTGAAGCTTGTGAGGAGCGGTGGAGGACTGATTGGGGAAGCACAAGCACCCAAAAGTACGAAGGTGATCATACCTGGGTAAAGTGCAATACAGTGCCTGAAATGGTGAGCGATGGTGGAGGGTGATGGAAGGGAGAATGTTTAGGAGGTAGCACGTGGTGGCTAAGGCGTAAGGCCAATATAGAAGTGGAATGGATGCGTGGAAGAGGAGAGAGCGCATCATATTGGTAATGGTTCGAATGATTCGTTCGGCCTTGCCATTTTGTTGGGAGGTGTAGGGGCAGGACAAGCGATAGGAGATCCCATTGGTATTGAAGAAAGTGTGAAAATCTTTGTTGTCAAATTCGCGACCATTGTCACATTGGAAGCACTTGATAGAGGTGTGAAATTGTGTTTTGATGTAAGCATGGAATTTGGCAAAGATAGGAAACACTTGAGATTTAAAGTGCAAAGGGAAAACCCATAAGAAATGTGTATAATCATCCAGAAAGAACAGGTAATATTTATGACCCTCCTTGCTAGGCACAAGAGATGTCCAAATGTCACTATGAATAATATCAAAAGGTGCAAAAGTAGTGTTTAAAGACCGCTGAAAAGAAAGTCTGGCATGTTTGTCTAACTGACAAGAAGAACATAAACTAGAGCGAGGCTCTTTATTACTTTGGACAAGACTCATATAACGAAGTAAATCTAAAACTGCAGGACTGGGATGACCAAGGCACGCATGCCAAAGACTGGATGATGATGCCGAGAGGGCGACTTGACTTGACGGGCTGGATGGTGAGGGCGACGACACAGGATAGAGCTCCCCGGTGCTATTACATCTCAGGCGAGTAACCCCCGTAGTGAGATCCTTCACAGAGAAACCAAACGGATCAAACACAAGAGAAACATTATTGTCAGTGGTGAACCGACGGACAGAGATAAGGTTTTTGACAAGTTTGGTGGCAACAAGGACGTTGTTTATATTGTGTATAGATGATAATGGGAGCTTTTTGGGCGAAAAGCTTTCCGTGACTTTTTCGAGCCAAAATTGACCATATCGGTGTCACCATTCTATGCCACATCAAAACTACTCTGTTTTCGCTGAAATTTGTCCCAAACATGTTTAGATTGTATATATCTAATAAGTATATAGATTAATAAGAGTTTTTTAGGCGAAAAACTTTTCGTGACTTTTTCGGACAAAAAGTGACCATATCGGCGTCATCCTTCTATGCCCATCAAAACTACTATGTTTTCGCTCAAATTTCTCCCAAACATGTTTACATTGTGTATAGATGATAATTGGAGCTTTTTGGGCGAAAAAGCTTTCCGTGACTTTTTCGAGCCAAAAGTGCTAGTCGAACCTCGGCTCTGATACCATTTTAAACCACGGTGGGTCATACAACGTTGGGGGGTCACACGCCCAAGCGTAAATGTCCATTTTTATTGAAGAAAGGGTTTTTACGTACAGTTTTAGAAACTATAGTTGTTCAATTGCGATGATCTATCCGACTATCCCATCAATATATTTACCATTTTTTTTAAAAAAAATATATAGTTGTGAGTGGTTTGGATCCGGTAAAGTTTAAGGAGAACTCTCGCAATAGAGTTTTCTATTCCTCTCATAAAAATAAAAGAAAAAAAAACGGGGTTGATGGGGTTGAGATGATTTTTAACCGTTGATTTTAAAATTAACGAATGAGATTCTTTCAACTTTACCTATAGAGGTTTTTAAAAGCTCTATGAAATCCAATTTAAATTCCTACTGTTTTTAAAAACGTACATGCAAGGAGTGGTTGAGGCTAATTTAATGAGGAAAAGGTTCTTATAGTTACGGAAACGGTAGTTATCATTGTACTTTTAACGAGAAATTCGATCATGTCTCGATATCAATCCATATAAACTCTTAATTTAGAAGAGTTTATGCTGAGTGTTAAAATTAGAGAGATTTTAGGAATTTTGACCAATTATAATTTTTTTTTTCTCTTTAATCTTTTTTTTTAATTTTCCTTTTTTCTTCTTTTTCTTTTAATTCTCTTTTTTTCTTTTAATCTTACTAACTATTGGACTTAATTCAAAACATTGAATTCAATCTAATATAACTATTGGGCTTAACTCAAATTCATTTACTAACTATCTATATTTATATACTATACAATATTAATTTATGTCACATGTCCTCTCCATGTTCAAAGTTATTTGTGGAAATATTTTTTACATAATATCATTTTATTATGGTAACTATATTTTCTAATATTTTTTTTTGAAAAATATTCTAATATTAATTACTCAATATTATTTGATGTTACATTTTTTAACCAATGGGATTAATTCAAAACTTTTATCTTTCACTATTTATTATTTATTTTTCTCTTTATCTCTATAACCCAAATGTATTTTTTTCTATTATTTATAACACATTTAATAATCAATGGGTTTAATTAAAAATATTAAATTAAATCAAATGTCTATGATTTATCTATATCTAAATATTATTTATAAAAAAATCGCGTCATGGCGCGAGGATCGTACTAGTTCAATTTAAAAGAGTTACAAAAATTGTGTTCTAAACAAAAAAGTTACAAAATTGAGTAGACAAATCCATACATATCATCAGTTTTTTTCTCAATACATGAGTATTTAATTGTTAAAAATGTCATTTGTAACACTCCACCATTTTTTTTTGACTAAATACTCCATCAATTTGACATTTAAGTCAATATCAAAATAAAATAAACCATTAAATGTTAAAAAATGATCTAATGATAACATTTTAAAATATAAATGTCAGTGGGAACATGATTAGGTCGGCATTCAGCATAAGCATGATTTAGGTATAAAATTTATAATGTACTTACATTAAAACAGCAGGGTGTATATAATTATTTAGGACATTTGGATTTACAATTTTTACTTAAGATTTGCCATCTTAATTACATTTTACAGTAAGTTTGACATTGTGAACAACTTTGCCGTCCAATCCACCTACTGTTTCATTTCTCTCCAAATTCCAAACAATCTTAAATAACGTAAAAATGAGTTTTAAATCCCCCCAAAAAAAGATGACAAAATATGCATCCATTAAACTTACATCACATGTTCACCCACTTGTTTTTTTCACGACAAATCTTTTCATCGACGACTAGGACCCATATCACATTACCACCCACATTTTTATTTTATTTTATTTTATTTTTAACAAAGATTACATTGGCCTAATATCATATCAAACTACGTAAATTAAATAATATCCACATACGTTAATTAGCATTAATTAAAAAAAATTAAAATAAGTGGTTGTAAAAGAAAGACATATATGCAGGTAGAAAGAAACCGAAGGTAGGCCGGTGATGGTAAAATAATGCAACATATTAGTCTAGATATACGGTAGTTAAGCCCAAACATGATATCTGTGAGGCTTACCATTTTTTTATTTTTTTTTATGACGAGAAACCCACCTTTGATGGTAAATCCCGGACACATGACCCAGCCGACGAGAGCCGAGACCTTCTGATATCCCCTTGCTGCCACCCCGACTGGGGCCTTCTTATGATTATTTAAGAGAGGAAAATCTATTGTTTGGTCCAAAATTGTAACAGTATTTTATATAGCGTATTACTCCACAATGTTTTAAACATATGTTCGATATTTCACTAGATTTCATCTACTTTAAATTTTCATAAAAAAAAGAGAAAAAATTAATTGTCCATATCATAAGACCTAATTAATTAAATGTCTACTAATCAAGATTTATTAGTTAAATGTCCACCGGTCACTCTTAACTGTTGCCCGCTTCTAACTACAAACGGAACTATGACAGACAGCTGACAAACGAATCTATGACAGACAACTGACAAACGAATCTATGACAGACAGTTGACAAATGGAACTATAACAGATAACTGACAAACGAACTACATTTAATAATTTATCCATTATGAACCACATTGTTGGAGCACATATCCCACGACATCTGAGACGGCGAAAGAGGATCAAGTACGAAGGAATGCCGAAAGCGAGTACGAAGGAGGGGAAGGGAGAAAGAGGGGGGAGGTGTCGCCGGTGGTGATGAAGGGAGGGGCAAAGAGGCTGAAATCGTCGGCGGCTCCCTCGCATCCATTGCCCACCCCCGATTCTTTGGCTATCTCTTTGTCAGATATTTATCGCTGGCAGAGAAGTCCAAGGAGAGCTACTTTCGACGTCGTCGCCGCGACAACACCAAAATCAGTATTGTGGAGCACGACAATGGAGGTCGGATTGTAATTTTTGTCCGATGGTTCTATAATAGATGGATCTGGTGCAGTTACTGCAATATGCAGCTAGACCTGAGCATGAGTCGGGCTGAGTGGGCTTGGGCCGGACCTATGAGAATATCTTGGCCCATTTTAGCGAGCTGGACTTGGGCTAGGCCCGGTTTTTTGGTCAACTCTCTTTCCCAAGCCCGCCCATTATAATTTCGTAAAATATTATTTTTATTTTATTATTTTTGCGTTTGATCTCAAACTACACAAATGTGCTAAGTGCCCCCAAAGATTGAAATTTTATACAAAACTAAGGTATACGTACAAGTTAACCAAATGTGAAATTACATACTACAATCTTTATGTAGGTTCATTTCAATGAAAAAATCTTGAAAATAATTTATTTAGTACTATTGTACTCCTTAATTTATATGTGATGTAAATACTATTAGTATCTATAAAGTAATAGATGTAAAAGTATAGATACTATATAATCAATATATATGCTCCGTAGTTTTTTAATATACAAATATATAAAAATTAATATAAGTAATATATAAAAGCGGGCCAAGCCTACCGACCCGCTTGGGCTTAACCCTTAGCCCAAGTCCGACCCTATTGGGCAATCGGACTGGACTTGTCGGCCCGCTTGGGTCAATTGATTTACCCAAGCCCGCATATTTTATCGGGTGGGTTAGGTGGGTGGGGTGGATTAACCCATGTTTGCTCGGGTCTATATACGGTCAATCCTCTTCACAATATTTTTTTTTTATAAAAAAAATCATTAATTTGATTAGGTATACGGTATACCCTATAAAAGGGGATAAGTATTTAGTTAATCGATATTGCTTTTTAATGGTTAAGAACTTAAGATCATTTTAACTAGAGGGTTGGCATGCATGGTACGGTAACCACCAAAAAATGGTGATTATCACGTACCAACCACAAACTGGTGGTACGTAAATTTTCATACCACGTACCAACCACAAGTCGTGGTTACCGCACATGTGGTAACCACGGCTTGTGGTTACCATTGGTAGATTACTATGGTTACCGAGCTATAATTCTGTTTATATTTTTTTGAAACCCCTTGGCTACCTTCCGGTAGTCATCAAAGTTATCGAACGAAAAAATATGGTTACAAAAAATAATATGATTATCACCTATTAAAACTTCAAATAAATCAAGTTCACAATCTAAATTAAGTACAAACCAATTCAAACCAACCAAGTTCAAAGTCTTGAAACAAACCAAGTTCAATTGTTCAAACATTCAAAATGTTCCTACAAGTTCAAACAAAACAAGTTTAAAGTCTTCAAACATTCAAAATTTTCCTACTGTTTCTAGTAGAAAATGTAGAAATAATCAATTTAGGTCAAAATCAAAACACAAAATATAAATTAAAAACTTAAAACTTAAAGGTAATAACAACAAAACATTAAATAAAAAAATAATAATATATATACTTGGCAGCCAATTAGCAATGGTAACCATGGTATTCAGATTTCATTATCATTACCGTACCATCTTCACGTGGTTACCACCAAGATGGTTACCACAAGTGTGGACCGTGTGGTTACTAACATAGTCGGTTCGTGGTTGGTACGTGGTTGGTTTGATAATTTCCGTATCATTTGCCAGCCCTACTTTTAACTATATGGTATAAGTAAAAAAACACTACTCCCTCCGTTCCAAAATAGATGGACTTTTGTTTTTTGGCACGCTTTTTAAGGAGTAAAAAACTCTATAAAATATTATTTTTTTAATTAAAATTTTTATACTATTTGTTACTTATTGCTAATAAGTATCTAATTATATAAAAAAAATTAATTAAAAAATAATATTTCATAGAGTTTTTCGCTCCTTAAAAAACGTGTCGTAAAGTAAAAGACCATGTATTTTGGAACGGATGGAGTATATAGTTAGGAAAACAGAAAAGCCTTATATTGCACTCTTCATCCTAATAAAAAAGGAAAACAAAAGGCCTTTAAAAAGGAAAATGAATTGAATTTTGGTTTCCTACACATTTGCAATCTTAGAGTTGAGAGGTTTCCTACACTTAAAGGAGACACAAAAAGTAACGTATAATCGTATATTGCCTTATTGGCGGCCATTCACAAAAGCCACACCGACCTCGGAGGTGGCACAACACGGTGGCGTGACCACTTGCCCCATCAATCACACCCACCTTTTGGTTACATGAAAAAAGATTCAATGATGTAAATTGTAAAGATCCCAAAAGTTCCATGTCTCAATCTCACATATTCTCGTAAATGTTCATGGTAAAAAAAAGGGGGGGGGGGGGGGTGATAAATTAAACATAATACAAGCAGTGATTGAACAAGAACAATTGGTTATTTATGGATTTGTTAGTTCTTGTGTCATGTTTAGTTAAGGTCAAAAAAGATTGCCATCCATGGTTTTTAAATCAAGTTGAAATTAGGGATTTCTTAATTGGATGATGAATTGACACGGAAACGATTAAAATACAACAAATACTATATCTGTACAGAATATTAGTAAATGAAGATCAAATACTTGACAAAGATTGATCATTTTTTTGGAATGATGATAACACATACTCACAAGTCACAATAATAGGAAATACTCCGTATTATAATAAAGGCATAGTCATAAGAGCATGTACACCCTTGTATATTTAGGGTGTACTAAGCCCAAAAGTAATTAAATAAAAAGGTAAATATTTAAGTACACTTAAAAATTGTTCTTCTTTAAGAACAAGAGGGAGTACAACAAACCCACTTGGTAAGAAGGTTTCATTTATTTCAAATCAACTTTTTAAATGTTTAAAAATATTAAAATAAATAAATAAAATTATATTTGAATAAACAATATTTTTACCTTTTCATAGAAACCCATTTTGATTATATTTAAGTAAAAGCAAAAAATAGTATAATTAAATAATATTTAAATAAAAATAATATCATAATCTAAAAGAATTTTAAATATTAATTTAATAAACAAATAAAATTATAATTTCATATAATAAGAGTATAAGATTAAAATAAATGATTAAATAATTAGTGTACAATTCGAGGGTGGAATACACGGATGTGTGTGAAATTCATAAAATAGTTGAAGGAGTGTTCTTATACTGATGTGGTGGGAAAAAAATAAATGGAGTACAAAGAGAAGTGAAAAAAAGTGTACATGGCCTAACTCATAATTAAACAATATTGAATGGAAAAGCAATGACATGGAGAAGACCACATTGTGAAATAACAACATGGATGGGATCACACTCAGGCAGTCACGCTAGCTTACGTACATATGGAATCCACTAACCCTCATCATCATCTTCCATAATCGTACTGTCAATCCCTTCTTTTTTTTAACCTCATTTTTATGTACTTTACTACAATGGACAAGCACGCAATGGAGGGGGCTATGGTTCGCTTCGGTCCGTCCCATTTAAAAGAATTTAAAATAGGTGAAGAAAAAAAATATATAAATTTGATTATTAGAATGTCCCATTGGTGATTATTAAAAAAATTATAAATTTAAAATTGGTGACTTACCTACCATAAAAGTATCCATCGGGTAGTGTTTTTTTAATAAAAAATTTAATATTGTAAAGTGTTTATGGTCATAACTTAATTATTATAACGGTTTTTCTATCTTATATCTTTGGACATACGATACAAATTTTAATTAGTTTAGAAATATTTTTCAAATTTACAAATTTATAAATATTTTTCAAGTTTTAATTAGTTTAGCTTTTATTTTAATTAGATTTTAAGGATTGCTTATTTTTTTGATAGGTAATCTTTTCTAATTTAGGCTTTTATCCTATGCCCTAAGACATAGGATAAAAAGACCGTTATTATAAAATCGGTTTTCCTAATTTATTTTCTTAAAATAGAGGTTAAATTTTTTTAATTTTATAAAGATTTTTATTAGATTATTT
Organism: Persicaria maculosa; assembly: GCA_963922045.1. Lineage (NCBI taxonomy): Eukaryota > Viridiplantae > Streptophyta > Magnoliopsida > Caryophyllales > Polygonaceae > Persicaria > Persicaria maculosa. Next base: position 68,409,036 of record OY998255.1, read on the forward strand.
ATTTAGTCAAATTTCGCATATATTTTTAGGTTTAATTTATTTTTTATTTAGTATTTTAATTCATAATTAAAAATGCTTATAAGTTAAATAAACAGTTAGTGGGCATATCATATAGAGGTAAATGGATCCGCAGCATATTCTTTCGTGAAGTTTCACGGTGTACCTAATTCTGTAAGGAAAGTGTGGGCATTAGTGTTTTTCGCTTCTAATTAATTATTAATTACTTTCTTTTAATCCGAAAACATGTTTTTAAATAGGTAAGAAAAAAAAGGGTAAAATTTAGCTATATATGGCCAACCGAAAATATAAAATATATACCGACATAGTATTAATTTCAGGCTCCGTTCTATGATTTCTATCATAAAGAGAGAGTAGTAAAATTTTGTTTCTCAACTATATACCAACAATAATTAATTTATTTCTTGGTCAAATATAAACCATATAATTATGTGGGTAACCTTAAATGCATGATATTTCCCTCCTTGTAGTATTAACTTTGGAGTATCAAATTATGATGTCAGTCAATTAGTGCAATTTTTATTATTTCAATCATAAATCTAGGTAGTACTCACATTGTTAATCTCCTTTTGATGACAAATTAATTTAATACCCCTCTCATAAATAATAATAATATCAATAAGACAAAAATTTTGAGTCCTTCAAGCTCCTTGAATCGCCCATATTAAACATACCACATAAAATAAAATAATATTCCGTATACTAGATACCTAAATTTATTGGGAACTTATCAGTAGACATATAATTTAAAAAATAAAAAATAAAAAATAAAAAATAAAAAACCAAGGAGGACACACATGCACACAGCACTGAGAGCCCACCGTAAGAGAGAGAGGGAGAGGGAGAGGGGTTGCAAACTTGCAATGGAGTGAGTGTATATAAAAGTTCTTAACCAAACCCACCCCCAATTTTAGCTTTCTAGTAGAACACGGCAGTAAGCATTCGTGTAGACACTAGAAAATCGCAGATTGAAATAGAGAGAGAAACAGATTTGGATTTCGGAGTTGCGATTTGCGATTCGCGATTTCCGAACGAATCGATTAATCAATCTTCCTCATTCTCTATATCTCCTGTGACAGTGTAGCTACCTTGTTCATTCATCCTAGAGGCTGAATTTAGTTTCGATTTTGATAGGTTTTTGCATTGTTCACTTTCATCGCAGGGGGAGGAAGTGTGATCTCGCTTTCTCTCTCTATCTCTCATTTCCTCTCTGGATTCCTGGATCACCTGGCGGAGCCGAGCGAGAGATTACAGTGCCTCGTTAATCCGCGTTTTGTACGCGATCGTTTTCGGACAACGCCGAGGTCAGATTTCTGGCCCGTTTTCGATTGGATTTACGCGGATTGCTTGTTTTATTCTAATTTTTCGTTTTTCCGTTTATTCATTTTCGTTAATTCGAGCTTTTGTTTGTTTTGGATATTTTTTTTTTTTTGGTTTCTCTACGTGGTTGTTTAATTGTTTACCATGGCGGAAGTGGAACAACCCAAATTTAATCGTTCCTCCTCCTCTGTTCGCTTTCTCGTTTGTTTGTTACCTCTTTTCTCTTTTCTTTTTTCATCTCTCTTCGTATCCCGTGATGGTAGTAATCTGTTAACTTTGTTTCCATGTGCATTATGGCTGCAGATCCCCTCATTCTCTCTCTGCAAGGTGTCGCCGTTTTCGGGCTTAAAAAAGGGGGTTGAAGCTGTGGAGTAACAGATGGTGAAATGATCTTGAGTCTATTTGATCTCTTCTATGCTTTCAGTGTTTCCACTCTCTATCAGCTCTACCCAGCCGATTCAAATTCGTGTCTTCAATTCCAAGTTTACAAATGAAAACCCCCCATTTCCTCACTCTGATGATTGCGTCATTGCCTACAATGCCGGTTATGGAAGCAAACACCTTATTGGGAGGGTTTCATGGTATGTCTATATTGGAGCTCTTGTCAATCTGCCTTAATTTGACACTGCTCCTGGTGTTTCTCTTCATCATCTCTGCAAGGCAATTCAGGACTTGTGTGGGTAGAATTAGATTGCTTAAGGATGATTCTGACCAGCATGCAATCCCGTATCGCGGTGGGGTTGATAGGGAGGCATGCAGAGTTGAAATTGGGAATAGTTTCAAGGTATCCATGTTGTGCTGTTTTGGTATCTTGTTTGTGCAAGTGGTTGTGTTAGGGTTTGATGTTTTTGGGTTGATTAGGGAGGCCTCCCATGGGACTGTGTCGAGCTGGTACATTTTGTGCTGGCCTATTACTCAGAGTCTAGCTTGGTTTGTGATGAGCTTTATGGCACTTCACTGCAAGTATAGGGCCTCTGAGAAGTTTCCGTTGTTGTTGAGGGCATGGTGGTGTGTGTCATTTTTCATTTGCTTGTGTAATTTGTACGTTGATTCGAGAGCTTTATGGTTGGAAGGGTCTAAACAATTGAGTTCTCATGCCGTGGCAAATTTCGCTGTCATTCCTGCTCTTGGTTTTCTTTGTTTCATTGCGGGTAGGGGTCAGACTGGTATACAGGTCTATAGCAACTCTGACCTGCAAGAGCCTTTGCTTCTTGAAGAAGAAGCAGGGTGTCTTAAGGTTACCCCTTACAGTGAGGCAGGCCTTTTTAGTTTGGCAACTCTTTCATGGTTAAACCCACTTCTTTCTACTGGTGCGAAGAGGCCGTTGGATCTGAAGGACATTCCTCTTCTTGCACCCAAAGATCGCTCAAAAACCAGTTACAAGATTTTAAATTCAAAATTTGAAAAGCTGAAAGCTGAATGTCCCACAAAGCAGCCTTCCTTAGGTTGGGCAATTCTGAAGTCTTTCTGGAAGGAGGCAGCTTGGAATGCAATCTTTGCTGGTTTAAACACCCTTGTTTCATATGTTGGTCCATATATGATTAGCTACTTTGTTGATTTCTTGGGAGGAAGAGAAACCGTTGCACATGAAGGCTATATACTAGCTGGAATTTTCTTTGCAGCAAAGTTGGTGGAGACACTTACAACCCGGCAGTGGTATATTGGGGTTGACATTCTTGGCATGCATGTCAGATCAGCTCTAACAGCAATGGTTTATCGGAAAGGGCTGAAGTTGTCCAACTCAGCTCGGCAAAGTCACACAAGTGGAGAGATTGTGAACTATATGGCTGTTGATGTCCAGCGAGTTGGGGATTATTCTTGGTATCTCCATGATATATGGATGTTACCACTTCAAATCATACTGGCTTTAGCAATTCTGTATAAGAATGTGGGAATCGCCTCCGTTGCAACGTTGATTGCTACTATTATATCTATTATTGTTACTGTGCCGATAGCAAAGATCCAAGAAGAATATCAGGATAAATTGATGGGTGCCAAAGATGAAAGGATGAGGAAGACATCTGAGTGTCTGAAGAATATGAGGATCCTAAAGCTATATGCATGGGAAGATAGATACCGCTTGCAACTGGAGGAGATGCGGAATGTTGAGTTCAAGTGGCTACGGAAGGCCCTTTACTCTCAGGCTTTCATTACTTTCATTTTTTGGGGCTCCCCGATATTTGTTTCAGTTGTCACTTTTGGCACATCCATACTATTGGGTGCTGAGCTCACTGCTGGGAGTGTTCTTTCTGCCCTTGCAACTTTCAGGATCCTCCAGGAGCCCCTCAGGAATTTCCCAGACTTAGTTTCTATGATGGCTCAAACAAAGGTCTCTCTTGACCGTCTTTCTGGTTACCTTTTGGAAGAAGAGCTTCAAGGAGATGCAACTATCACTATTCCCAGGGGAATGTCAGATACAGCCATTGAAATCAAAGATGCTGAATTTTGTTGGGATCCTTCTTCTCTGCAGCCTACTCTTTCAGGCATTCAGATGAAGGTCGAAAAGGGGATGCTTGTGGCTGTCTGTGGCATGGTCGGTGCTGGCAAATCGAGCTTCCTGTCTTGCATCCTTGGGGAGGTCCCAAAAATCTCTGGAGAAGTAAGTCACCTACTATTTTTTTTTAACTTTCTGTTTTTTAGTTGGTTTTGAGTTACTTATTTGTACATTTTTCATTATTATATTATTTTTATTATGGTTGATCGTTTTTCAGGTGAAAGTGTGTGGTTCAGCTGCGTATGTCTCTCAGTCAGCATGGATTCAATCTGGAACTATCGAGGAAAATATTCTTTTTGGCAGCCCAATGGAAAAGGCAAAGTACAAGAGTGTTATCCATTCATGTGCATTGAACAAGGACTTAGAAACTCTTTCTCATGGTGATCAGACGATCATTGGGGACAGAGGCATAAATTTGAGTGGTGGGCAGAAACAAAGGGTACAGCTTGCTAGAGCTCTGTATCAGGACGCTGATATATATTTACTTGATGACCCCTTTAGTGCAGTTGATGCCCAGACAGCATCTTTTCTTTACAAGGTTTGACTTGTCTTAATTGTCCTTTACACTCCTATGGTAATAGAGGATAAGGTTCCTTAACTTGTGTGTGATTTTCTGCAGGAGTTTATATTGACAGCTTTGGCATCTAAAACCGTGATTTTTGTGACTCATCAAGTTGATTTTTTGCCTTCAGCTGATCTTATAGTGGTAAGGGACTTAATTTTTCCAATTAGGCCTAGAAAATTTAGCATTTTTATGTTGAATATTAGATTGCCACTAAATCATTTGCTGTATGTGAAGGTGCAAAACAATTTGAAAATATCGATCCATTTCCCTTCTTCTATGATAGCAATGTTTGTCCTCTAATTCACAGGTTCTCAGGGAAGGCCAAATCGTACAAGCTGGTAAATATGACGATCTCTTGCAAGCTGGCACTGATTTTAATGCTCTTGTGTCAGCCCATCAAGAAGCAATTGATGCTATGGATATCCCCAACCATTCATCTGAAGAATCAGATGATGCTCCTCGTCGAACCTTGTCTGTTACAACAAGCAACATTGCTGATTATTCTGAAAGCAGCGGAGCTGGTGGTTTGATTAAGGAAGTACAAGAGACTGTATCATCTGCAGATAAAAAAGCTGCCAAAGAGAAAAAGAAGGCAAAGCGTGCTAGGAAAAAGCAGCTTGTTCAAGAAGAAGAACGGGAAAGAGGAAAAGTCAGTATGAAGGTTTACTTATCATATATGGCTGCTGCTTACAAAGGTCTACTGATACCCCTCATCATCCTTTCCCAAGCTTTGTTTCAAGGTCTACAGATTGCTAGTAGTTGGTGGATGGCTTGGGCAAATCCACAAACACAAGGAGACCATCCTAAGACAAGCAGTGTGACTCTCCTTGTTGTTTACATGGCCCTTGCTTTTGGGAGCTCATGGTTTATATTCGTTAGAGCTCTTTTAGTAGCCACTTTTGGACTTGCAGCTGCTCAAAAACTGTTTTTCCAGATGCTTAGGAGTATTTTCCGAGCACCCATGTCATTCTTTGACTCTACCCCAGCTGGACGGATTCTCAATCGAGTAAGGGTTCTGTTACAGCATGCCTTTGGGTTTTTATTTGTATCGAACTTTTTTCATATTCTATTTTTGCTCACTCCTTTCAATATTAACTGGCAGGTGTCTATCGATCAAAGTGTTATAGATCTTGATATCCCTTTTAGACTTGGCGGGTTTGCTTCAACAACAATACAGTTGCTTGGAATAGTGGGTGTAATGATGAAGGCCACATGGCAAGTTCTTTTACTTGTGATTCCAATGGCCATTGCTTGCTTATGGATGCAGGTGATGCATCATGAACTCTCTTCCTTATCATCCTTCTTTTCGTATCCCACGTGGTAATACTTGTGAGGCATAGGGAAACCGGCAGATGGGAGTTATTTCTTCTTTATTCTTATTAGATCTTCTGTTGTTTATCCTGGAAGTCCTGTATCTGATATTTTGTGAACTAACTGCAGAAATACTACATGGCTTCATCCCGGGAACTGGTTCGCATTGTTAGCATCCAAAAGTCCCCAATCATACACCTTTTTGGCGAGTCAATTGCTGGAGCAGCCACAATAAGAGGTTTTGGGCAGGAAAAACGATTTATGAAGAGAAATCTTTATCTTCTTGATTGTTTTGCACGCCCATTTTTCTGCAGCATTGCAGCTATCGAGTGGCTATGTCTGCGAATGGAGTTACTTTCCACCTTTGTATTCGCTTTCTGTATGGTTTTACTTGTGAGCTTCCCTCGTGGAACTATAGATCCAAGTAAGCACAATATTTTCTTGTTAGTGATAATATTGCATTCTTTTGCTTGTTTGAAGTTGTGGTGTCTCTGATGAAAATGCCAGTTTAGGCTCTCCACAAACGTTATGGATTCTGATGAGAATGCCAGTGTAGCCTCTCCACAAACGTTATGGATGTTGATTTAGTTATAGGAATGCTACTAGATCCAACTGCTTGGTCTATTCTATGAATATTCTGCACCATGAATCCATGATACAGTACTTCGCCTTAATATGTGTTATTTTAACTTGCTTAGCCCTTGCTTTTGAACTTGGAGACCTTTTTATGTATTATGTGTTCCCTAAGTGCTTGACAACTTTGAAAGCTGAATTACTCTCTTGAGAGTGCATGAATGTTATGTTCTACTTGTGTTCACTGCTTCTGATGTTCTGGCTTTGTTTCCGTAGGCATGGCGGGTCTTGCTGTGACATATGGCTTGAATTTAAATGCACGCTTATCTCGATGGATACTCAGCTTTTGCAAGCTGGAAAACAAAATTATTTCAATTGAGAGGATTCATCAATACTGTCAAATCCCTAGTGAAGCTCCATCCATTATTGAGAATGCTCGCCCTCCAGTTGCATGGCCAGAAGTTGGTGCTGTTGAGCTGATAAATCTAAAGGTATGTATGTATGGACACTTGAGTTGTTGACGGCTATTAATTGCTTGCTTCTTCCTGCTTTTTCTTAAAAAAAATTATTGAATTGTATGTGTGAATTGAGAAGTTGAGGTATGAAGAAACAGCTTCTGCTTCATCTACCTGTGAATATTAATATTAACTGGGTACCTATTCAGTTCAAATTACATGGAAACCATGGATTTTTGGTCTTTTGGTTTTGCAGAGCAGATCTGGAAACCAAAAATGTAAAATAATGCTTAATTTTTCAGTAATATACTCAAACTGATGAGTTGCCTTCAAGTTAGAAGTTACTTTTATTCAGCGCTTATAAGCTTCTATAATAGTTGTCAAATGTATCATGTCATAGTGTAATGTAGTACGGAACCTGAATAAGGGTTTCTGATCAAGTTCAGATGCATGATGTTAAGTGCCAAATGGTTCCATGCTAATTTCTTCTTCTAACAGGTTCGTTATAAGATGGACCTTCCTTTGGTGCTTCATGATGTAACATGTGCTTTTCCTGGTGGGAAGAAAATTGGTATTGTTGGGCGCACTGGTAGTGGAAAATCTACTATGATTCAGGCACTGTTTCGAATGATTGAACCATCATCTGGAAGGATTATTATTGACAATATTGATATTAGCACCATTGGGCTTCATGATCTTAGAAGTCGTTTGAGTATCATTCCCCAAGATCCATCCCTCTTTGAAGGGACCATCAGAGGAAATCTCGATCCTCTTGAAGAACATTCTGATCATGAAATTTGGGAGGTTGGTCAAGAATCTTATTCTATTTATGTCATAGACGCATATTCCTTCTGTTTAAAACTTCATCTTTATGATATCTTTTAAAACGTAAACCCAATCTCATTTACCTATTGTGAAAGGATGATGGCTAGTGAATATTGTTCCCTTATTTTCCTCATCTGTCTTTTTATTTATTTAGCAACATTTTTTTTCCTGCACAGGCCCTTGATAAGTCACAGCTTGGAGAAATTATCCGACAGAGGGGTCAGATGCTTGATTCTCCAGGTATATATGCTTTGCTTGAGCAAGCACTCTTCACTTTGTAGTCTTTGTGATATCAGCTGAGTGAATGATTAATCCCTCACCCCCCTTTTCGTGACCTGCAGTTCTTGAAAATGGGGAAAACTGGAGTGTTGGACAACGGCAACTTGTTTCCTTAGGTCGTGCCCTGCTCAAACAGGCCAGAATACTCGTGCTTGATGAAGCAACTGCCTCAGTTGATAGTGCCACGGATAATCTTATCCAGAAAATTATTAGATCAGAATTTAGAGAATGCACAGTGCTCACTATTGCGCATCGGATACCTACAATCACAGATGCTGATCTTGTTTTGGTTCTCAGTGATGGTAAGTGCTTAAATCCTTCTCTACTATATCCATTTTTTGCAGAATACTTCTGATAGAGCTTTTATGGAATATAAGTCATATAACTCGCTTAGTTTATATGGATATGAATAAGCTTCCATGCATTTGCAGTATATAAATCATCCAACACATTCAACTGGCTTTTGTTAGTTATTTAGTTGTTTTCGGAAACCTCCTCCTCATTATTAGTTATTTAACAAGCATTGTTGATTAGTGAACTCAAGAAGACTTCCAAAAATGGTAAGCTAGAAAGCGTCAACTGATTCCCGGAAAGAAAAGTATTGCGATAAAAGGCAAAGGTCGTCTGAAAGAAACAGGACAGATAGCAAAGATTGCAATAAAGAAATATCTGCCCTCTGCAGAATCTGGGTGTTGGCGATTTACCGCTTAAAACGAATTTTGAACAAAGTCTATGATACCTTCTTTGCTCCGGGTGTGTGTGTATGGCATGGCCAGAACTCAATCTTATCAGCATGTTTTTACTTGATGACTGACCTTTTATCGATTACCTTATCGGGCTTTCGAGCAATAGTACCATATCAACATGACATACCAAACAAACCCTCTACATTGATGAATCGTGTATATTCCTTGTCTAATGTATTTGGATATTTTCAGGTCGGGTGGCTGAGTTTGATACACCAGGAAGGTTGCTGGATAATAAGACATCCATGTTCTCAATGTTGGTCGGAGAATACACATCTAGGTCAAGTGGTTTTTCGGAGACATAGAAACACCCCAAAAAATGCAACCGGATATACTGCATCTCCAAGAGGAAAATGCCAAACTGGAGGGGAAGTCGACTGCTGCCCCCTTGACTGAGCCCTGCTGCCCTTGGCCAAACAAAACGAGATTAAAAGACCGGTGTGATGACCAAATGTGTTGACAGACGGGAACACCTCCTGGAGAGCGACGCTCTCCTTTCCGAATTTGGAGATGGAGGCTTCATTCATATCCACAGCTGGCACACAGGTGCGATATGGGGGTCGACTCAAATGTTTCAAAAATAAACAAGAGTGCTCAGGGAAGGAGCAGGCAGGCGTCCTCTATATGAATGAAAATAAAATGTTGATCTCTGATTTGGGATTTGTCGATTTTGAGGGTGGGGTTATTCGGTTCTTTTGTTTCGCTAGAGAATGTTTAGGAGGACTAATGATTCTTCATTTCCGGTTCTAACTTAGCTAAGAAAGATTTTGGCCTTTTATGTTTGTTCTCCGGTCAGCAACACAAAAACTCTGGTATTCCATTTGCCTGTTCTTTATCTGCCTTTCATTTGCCCCCATGCAGTACATAAGTTTTAATGCCTTTTCGTGTCAGCTTGTGAAGGAATTTCGTCGATGATGCAAGGTCTGGCTTGGTACCTTCTGAAATCAATGTCATCTGGCCTCGCATCCCAGGTAGTACCTTTGTTAATAATACTCTTGTATTCCATTTACAGTAGCTTTACTCGTTGACACTCATGTTGGCGCATCTGATGGTTCTGCCAACGAAGAACTGTCCTTGATGCTTTCGTTACCCTTGTATCTTTAAGGGTTGTGTGTATTGGTTAGGTAAACTGAGTTAGCTACAAGGGTGTGAAACTGTGAATGTTTAGGACACCAGAAAGGTTCCCATTATAGCGCCAAAAAAAAAAAAAAGGTTCCCATTTGTCCCTAACAAACTTGCAACCAAATAAGCGCACTATGAGGCGAAAGTAGGTTATTCATTTGCCATTCTTATTATATAACTTGTACCAGTAAAGCTTTACACAAGATTACTAAAGTAAATTGGGTAATCAATGATAAGAAACGGTAGCGTGATTCCTTTTCGAGTTCTTTATAACCCGGTTTGTTTACCTAGGCTTGAAATCTTGCCCTTTTCTGTCTACATGAAGAAACAAACTAAGTTGATTGATGGATCATCAAAGGTTGAATTGATCATTACTTGGAGTTGCTTATAAGCAGCTTCAGAACTGGTTGCATTCGGTGTGATTTTTGCTCTTACACGCTTCAGTTTGTTGCGCGATTGTAACTATATGGTAACTGGAACTTTTGCCTTGTCAAGATGAAGTTATTGTTAGTTGCTTAAGCCTTAGAAATCAGGGTTTATAGTTTCTGTTTGCATCTGGCATGAGTGACGTTGAAGTCATTCCAAGGGAATCGGAATCTTGGCTTATCTTGTAGTTGCAGCCAAGTATTCAGATTAAAGGCAGAAATGCCTCAGTCAGGTGAATAAGCTTCTTCATGATTGAGTTTCCGGAGGAAGAAAACTCCTAAAGAAAAGCCATGAAAAACTTCCAATACTCGAGTAAACGGCGAATTAGAAGAAACAACAGCAGCAGAGACAACAGTAACAGGAAAACAACAGTTGATCTCTTAAGGCTGATTCATCGCTACCTCATGTCACCACAAAGCAGGGGCCATGCCACCTTCTCCCGGGTCAACATCGAGGGATCCAATGTGGGCTCCACAATGTTGCTTCGTCGATCAGGGGATTCTGGGGGTTCGACAGACGGATGCAGCATCAACGTGTACGTCAACAACAACGTCCAAGGGGTGAACAACTCCATCTTGGTGGGAAGCAGCGTCATGATGCGAGACCCTGGTGTCGAATTCTCTTTCAGTGATCCGACGTTAGGAAGGACGAAGCAAGACGAGGAAGCGAAGACAGACTCAATCTGGGGTGGATGGAAGTATGTTTTGTTCCTCTTCTCCTTCACCATTGTGTTCTTATTATCTTTGCTGTTTTAACAGTCCATTTGGTGATGCAAGGATGGCGATTTCGCTACTGCAAACTGAAACTTGTAATGACCCGAACTTGAAATGAACGAAACTCGAGCCGACGATGTTCCGTCGGCATTGCCACTGCCTATGAGGGGTCAATTTGTGGGTTGTGTTGAGGGGTGGTGGGATGCTGGGATGTGTAGTTTCAATGAGTCTTAAATTTTGGATTGCATATACACATGCTTGGTATAAGTTGGATGCCCAACCACCAGGCAGTTGAATCCCTACTTTGACATAACTCTCATTTGCTTGTCCCACACTTCTTGACTCTTCTATAGACTAGTTAAAGTTTGGAGTTCCAATTGAAGAATTTGATTTGCATTTGATGTGACTTGTGATAGAATAATTTGGAATGATCCATACCCTATTTAAACTCTCAATTCAAAATACCATGGGTGTGAGATACAAACCAGAAAAATCATTTGATATCAAAACCAATGTTCTAAAAAACGTTTAGCGGGTGTTGGGTGGTAGGTTAGGGTTAAGGGTCTAGGCAGATTTCATGACGGGTTTAGGCAGGCCCGTCCATTAGGGTGTGCAAACAGCCCAACAGAACAGGGCCCCTATTTTTTATGGGCCCCAACTAGTAATTATTTTATTGTTATTATATTTGTTTCCGTAAATATCACTGTGTTTTCTTCAATTTTTTTTTCAAAATATTTACCAAAATATTCACTCTTTAAAACTATTTACAAAAATATTCAATTTTGTCAGATGTATCATAAAAACGCAGTTTAAAACCGCGCTTTACTCACAAAATTCCAAATTTGAAATTTGATGGGGGCGAAAAATAATAAATGAAAGAAACGCGGTTTGAAACCGCGTTTTTTACCCAATTCGGGGAAAAACGCGGTTTAAAACTGCGCTTCTTTAAAAAACAATTTATTCCATAATTAAAAAAAAATAGAAAGGGATAAAGCGCGGCTTCAAGCCGCGCTTTATGTTGAAATTTTTTTAAAAAAAATCAAGGTCTCCTCCTCCCCGCATAAGTCTCCAATGGCTCCGTTTCGATTGCGTTCGATCGCCACTCCAATGATACCAAGGCCAACGACCACCACTAATGCACTCTACCATCACCCAGAAAACCACCTTGAAGGCCCCAATACAGCAGCCCTCTGGGAAGTCGCTCGAAACGTCACCGGAAAATTCTGCAGAAACGTGATCACCAGCCTACCTGTCGAGCTCTACCTTCACCACCACAGTGCTTCGATGCCATGGATTTAGATTCCAGCGTGCACCCTGCATTACCCTCTGTCATTACCAACACTATCCATCCTCAGATAAGCTTCGAGGAACTCGAACCATAGCTCCGAAATTGACTGGTGAGCAGCTTTTTTTAATGGAAAAAAATCTGCTTCTCAGCCAATTTCGGGGCTATGGTACGAGTGCCTTGAAGCTCTTCTGAGCATGGAGAGAGTTTATCTCGATATAAGGTGATGCAAGGTGCACGATGGAATCAAAATCCATGGATTCGGAGCATTGTGGTGGCGAAGGCAAAGCCCGACAGGTAGGCTGTCGATCACATTTCTACAGAATTTTCCGGCGACGTTTGAGCAACTTCCCGGAGAGCTGCTGTGTCGAGGCCTCCAAGGTGGTCTTCTGGGTGATGGTAGAGTGTATTGGTGGTATCGAACGCAATCGAAATGGAGACATAGGAGACTTATGCGGGGAGGGGACCTTGATTTTTTTTATTTTTAATTTTCAACATAAAGCGCGGTTTGAAGCCGCGCTTTACCCCTTTCTATTTTTTTTTAATTATGGAATAAATTGTTTATTAAAGAAGCGCGATTTTAAACCGCGTTTTCCCCCGAATTAGTCAAAAAACGCGGTTTCAAACCGCGTTTCTTTCATTTATTATTTTTCGCCCCCCATCAAATTTGAAATTTGGGATTTTGTGAGTAAAACGCAGTTTTAAACCGCGTTTTTCTGATACATCTGACAAAATTGAATATTTTTGTAAATAGTTTTAAGGAGTGAATATTTTAGTAAATATTTATTTTTTTGTGAATATTTTGAAAAAAAAAATTCTGTTTTCTTAGCTCAGTGGTAAATAACTCATTAAAACCATTGGGGAGTGGGGAGTTCGATTCTCAACAACTGCTTTAAATATTCATTTTTTTGGCCCTTTTTGACGTTCTTTATACTGTGTACTGAGTATACTAGTGTAGTTTATGACCTTTTATTATTTCCAATATATCCTACAATTAACTCCATGCACATAGTTTTGTTTTTTTTCCCCTTACTTTCTTTTCAAATATATTTTTTTTCCAAAAAAATCTTCTGACTTGTAAGAAAAACATAAATTAGCAATTTAAATTGTTTGAAAATTTCTTATGCAACAAATTTTGAATTGTAAATTAAAACTCGACTTAGTTAATTAGGATTAAAAATGTGAAAAAAATAAAACATATATGTAACAATATAAATACAATGAGTTAAAATCTAATACTTCGCACAAAGTAGTCCTATATTAAATTTATTTTGGCCTAGTTGCCATTTTTAAAAATTAAAATTTTAAAATATTTTTAATACTAATTTACTTCATATTTTGTAATTTTGTAACTAAAATTTCGTATACACTCTGGATTGAACAGGGCCCCCAAAAATCATTGGACGGCCCTGAGTCTAGGTGGGTTTTGGCGACCTTGACTGCCCCGACAGTGGGTCGAGACTCGAGATCAAGGGTTTAGACGGGAGTTTATGCAGGCCTTGAAGTGTTTTTTAGAACAGGGATCTAGGAGGGGGCTCAAAGCGGTTGAAGTCCTTCTAGTCCAAAAGAAAACGAGAAAAAAATTGTGTTTTTTTGGTAATTTTTAAAAATTAATTTTAGGGATAAAATATATTGAAAAGAAAAAAAACAAAGATAACTTAGATTAGTTGGTAAAGAAGATATTTATTATATTTTAAGATCACGAGCTCAAACTCTTTTAACCTCACTTTTTTACATTTTTTGTTTCTATTAGTTTTTTTACTCAAAATGTCTAATTAAATAACAAATTTAAGGGTTTTTTCGATATATTTAAACAAAAACATTGTTTTTAATATATACGTATAAAAATTCTCTCTCTCTTTTTTCATAATTTTTAGTTTTTTAATTATATAAAAATGACTATTTAAATTACAAATGTAAATTTTTTTCTAATATATTTAAACAAAATAATTAGTTTTCTGTAAAAAAAATCTAAAAATATATTTAGCCCCTCCCTCTAAATTTTTTTCTTGATCCAGTGATCCACCACTGCATATGCGAAATCAACGGAATATCATCTGTAAGTAGGGCTGTTACTTGAGCCGAGTAGCTCGAGCTCGGCTCGGGCTCGGCTCGGAAAAAGCTCGACTCGGGCTCGCTCGAATTAAATATGAGCCAAGCTTGAGCAGAATTCTGAGCTCGAGCTCGGCTCGAGTAGCTCGTATAGCTCATTTTATGGGTGAAATTACTGTTCTCCCCCTATGTTTTATTTAACCCCATGTAAATAGGTTTTTTTTAACCCCTTGTAAATAGGGCGTATATCTCGTTTCGTAGGTGAAATTACAGTTCTGTCCCTAGGTTTTATTTAACCTCTTCTTCTAAAGAGTCTGTCAGCCGCTTTGCCTTTTGGACTCCATTCAGTTTGAATCAAAGATCTACATTTTGTGAGTAGCTCGAGCTCGACTCGGCTCGGCTCGAGAAAATGAGGCTCGAGCTTGAGCTCGACTCGTTTGTAAACGAGCCGAGTTTGAACACCCACTACTCGAGCTCGTTAGCTCGTATATCAGCCCTATCTGTAAGTCGAGTTCATGTTTTGTAATTGGAATCAGTCTCATTCCAAAAATAAGCGATGCTTGTTTTTTCTATAAAAAAAATTCTTTTAAATATTCTTGCATTTGGAGGTGGAGGGGGGCAGTCTGACAGTGATCAATGTCGTTAAGGACATTTGGAAGGTGCCTTGGGAGATCGAGATGATGATTTCTGGCATCCTCAGACTTTGTAGATCCTTCATCAATGTCTCCTTCTCCCACATCCTTAAGGAGGGGATCCGAGTGGCCGATCGGATGGCGCACCTCAGTCTCTGCACTTCGATGCTTGTTGACTGTAAGATCCCAAGATTGATGTAAAGTCCTCCTTGAGGGTTTCCATTCATTGATAAACATATATATAGGTTACAAAGGTATTGAGCCTTAACGGACTTTTAGCCCACTATACATGAGGAGACCTATGTAATCTATCACACCCCCGCAGTCGAAACGGGAGGGGGCCGTACAGTGAGACTGGAACGAAAATCAATGAATAATTGTCTAGGTAAACCCTTGGTGAATATATCAGTGTACGGGACATGTAGAACGCGAACATGTCCAATGGCAACCTTGTCCCTGACGAAGTGGAGATCGAGCTCAATGTGCTTCGTGCGTAGTACGTTGATGCTGGACTGGGTTGCTAGCCAGATAGACGGCGGAGACGTTGTCAGTGTAGACCAGAGTGGCCTTCTGAAGAGGGCAACGGAGCTCAAGAAGGAGATTGCGGAGCCAAGAGCACTCGGAGACAACGTTGACAACACCCCTGT
Organism: Persicaria maculosa; assembly: GCA_963922045.1. Classification (NCBI taxonomy): domain Eukaryota; kingdom Viridiplantae; phylum Streptophyta; class Magnoliopsida; order Caryophyllales; family Polygonaceae; genus Persicaria; species Persicaria maculosa. The sequence goes on from OY998255.1 coordinate 68,424,499, forward strand.
ATTCGGCCTCAGCGCTGGAGCGAGACACGACAGACTAACGCTTGGCCGACCACGACACAAGGGTGTCGTTGAGGAAGACACAGTAACTAGACGTGGAGCGACGTGTGTCAGGACAACCACCCCAATCCGCATCAGTGTAAGCAACAAGGTCAAGCTTAGTGGAAGGAGTGATCGTGGTGCCTAGCTCGAGTGTGCCGCTGATGTACCAAATGATCCGCTTTAAGGCATGAAAGTGGGGTTCCCTGGGTGCATGCATGAACAAGCAGATCTACTGAACGGCGTAACTGATATCAGGTCTGGTGAAGGTGAGATACTGAAGAGCACCAGCAAGGCTCCTGTACAATGTCGGATCATCAACTAAAGGACCAGAATGAGCGCTGAGCTTGTTGGATGTATCGACAGGGGTGGCGACAGGATTACAGTTACTTATCTTAGCCCGAGCAACAATCTCAGCAGCATACTTACTCTGTGAGAGAAATAGCCCAGACGCATGCCGTTGAACAGCAACTCCCAAGAAGTAAGACAACTGACCCAAATCTGACATGGCGAACTCAACACTCAGCTGTGAAATAATCGACGTCAGAAGAGCATCAGAAGAGGCGGTGAGAATGATGTCGTCGACATACAGTAACAGAAATGCCATGTCGGAGCCTTTGCGAGACGAATCTGAGCGGCTGCCAATGAAACCCAAGCGGAGCAGATGAGAAGCGAAGCGCTGGAACCAAGCTCGCGGAGCGTGTTTCAGATCATACAGAGAGCGCTTCAGGAGACAGACGTGCTTGGGACGATCAGCATCAGCAAACCCCGGCGGCTGAAACATGTAGACGGTCTCATTCAGGTGACCATGCAGAAAAGCGTTCTTGACATCCAGCTGATGAATGGCCCAGTTGCGCGACAGAGCTAAGCTCAACACCACTCGGATAGTGGCAGGCTTGACCACAGGGCTGAAGGTCTCATCAAAATCAATACCTACCTGCTGAGATCGACCGTTGACCACAAGACGTGCTTTGTAGCGCTCCAACGTCCCATCAGAGCGGAACTTGTGACGGAAGAGCCACATACAGCGAACGACGTTCGCCGCTGGAGGGCGAGGGACAAGAACCCAAGTACCATTCTTTGTAAGGGCCCTGTATTCGTCGAGCATAGGCGCCTGCCAATTCGGGTCGAGGAGGGCTGTTTTGTGGGAGGTGGGGATGGGGGACAGGGAGGTCGAGGTGGAGGTAGGGGTTGATTGGGAGTCGGGAGGGACGGGGGCAAGGGGGGCGGAGCTTTGTTGATTGGCTGCGGGCGCCGCAAGGCATGCTGCGGGCACCGCAGTGTGTGGGACGTAGGGTGGGGGTGGTTACGTTGATTGGCTGCGGGCGCAGCATCACAACATGGCGATCTGACGGAGGGGTGTAGGCATGGTGTTGAGCGGTGGGGTGATGGGCGGTGGTCATGGAGACGATTTGACGGGGTCGGAAGACACAGGAGACGCTGCGGGTGTGTGGTCTGGTAGGAGGGGGAGGTGGTGGTGGCAGGGGGGAGAGGCAGGAGCACCGGGAGAGCTCTGGGGAAGAAAGAAGTGAGGGAACGATGATTCTGACTCAGACTGAGACACAGGAGGTGTAGAAGAGGGGAGGTAAGGAGAAGCAAAGGGGAAGTGAGACTCATTAAATGTGACATGTCAAGACACAATGAGCTTATGGGTCGTGATATCGAGGCAGAGGTAACCGCGATGATCAGACAGATATCCTAGGAAGACACAAGGAGTGGAACGCGGGTGAAGCTTGTGTGGAGCGGTGGAGGACTGGTTTGGGAAGCACAAGCACCCGAAGGTACGAAGGTGATCATACCTAGGCAAAGTGTAATAGAGGGCCTGACCTGGCGAGCGATGTTGAAGGGGGGTAGATGGGAGAATGTTTAGGAGATAACAGGTGGTGGATAAGGCGTGAGGCCAATAGGGAAGGGGAATAGATGCGTGGAAGAGGAGAGAGCGCATCATGTTGGTTATGGTTCTGATGATTCGTTCGGCTTTGCCATTCTGCTGGGAGGTATAGGGGCAAGACAACCGAAAGGAGATCCTATTTGTGGCAAAGAAAGAGTGAAAGTCTTTGTTGTCAAATTCACGGTCATTGTCGCATTGCAAACATTTGATGGATATGTGAAACTGTGTTTTGATGTAGGTATGGAATCTGACAAAGACAGGAAACACTTGGGACTTGAAATGCAACGGGAAGACCCATAAGTAATGAGTGTAATCATCAAGAAACAAGAGGTAGTACTTGTGACCCTCCTTGCTAGGCACATGAGAGGTCCAAATGTCACTATGAATGATATCCAATGGAGCAATGGTAGAGGTCAAAGACCGTTGGAACGGCAATCTGGCATGTTTGCCTAGTTGGCAGGAAGAGCATAAACCAGAGCGTGGGTCTTTAGTACAGGTGACAAGACTCTGGGAACGGAGGACATCTAGAACGACGGCACTGGGATGGCCCAGGCGTGCATGCCACAGGCTGGACGACGATGCCGAGAGGGCGACCGGGCACGACTGACTGGACGCAGGAGGTGGTGTGATAGGGTAGAGCTCCCCGGTGCTGTTACATCTCATGCGAGTAACCCCCGTAGTAAGATCGTTCACAGAGAAACCATAGGGATCAAACGCAAGGGAAACGTTGCTGTGAGTAGTGAACCGACGGACAGAGATAAGGTTTTTCACAATCTTTGGGGCAATGAGGACATCGTTGAGGTTTAGTGGTTGGGTTGGGGTCTGTAATTTGGCGTGGCCAATCCCTGAAGTAGCAAGGCGACCACCATTTCCGACGATAATAGAGTGTGCAGGGCCCTTAAAAGAAATAAATGAAATGTTACCTGAGGAGTTCGTCATGCAGGAGGTGGCACCAGTGTCCATGTACCAAGACGAGTCTGAAGACGTCGGCTGCATAGAGGAGAGAAGGCGTGATGCCCAGCCGGCGGAACATAGCCTTGATCAGACGATGTCAGATAGACATGAGGACCAGCATGTCTCAAGGCAGGGGAGCCGGAGTGTAGCCAATGAGGGTTGAAGCCAGGCACCGGGGACCATTGAGGGGCGGTGGTCGAAGGAGGAGGGTGGCGAGTGATGCGGCGGCCGCCGCAGACGTCGATGCCGCGGCCGCGGGCGCAGCAGGTGAGGTCAGACATTTTTTTTTTGGAGAAAGAAACGAACTGGGGGAGGATCTCAACAGGCAGGGTTGCAGGGATGTAGGCGACGGTGGCTGCGAGCGAGGACGAAGGAGGGCGAGAGGAAGAGGATAACCTAGTGATGTTGACCGGTAGCGGCGAAACGAGGCCGGCGTCGGTAAGAGGAGAGGTGAGGCGGGAGGATCAAATTAGGGTTCCGTGAGGAAGAAAAGATTGTGATACCATGTAAGATCCCAAGATTGATGTAAAGCCCTCCTAAGGGTTTCCATTCATTGATAAACATATGTCATATATATAGGTTACAAAGGTATTGAGCCTTAACGGGCTTTTAGCCCACTATACATGAGGAGACCTAAGTAATCTATCATTGACTACCCATCCGTCGAGATTTAAGTTTTCGTTCGGCAAGACGCTCTTGGACGTTGGTTCAATCGTGGTTGATCAACCCCAAATCTTTGCCTTGTATAAAAAAAAAGTTGCTATTTAACATTATATAAGTCAGACAAATGAATGGAATTAAATGAATTTACTTTATTGTTCATTTTTTAAATTATTTTTTAGTACAAAAATCAATTTCACCTATAAATTTCATAGTCATATTCATAGTATTCAAACCCACATTTTAAAGGGAATATGAGAAAACTACGCGCTGGGGTTAATCCCCCACGCGCCCCCAAATTAAACATCGGCCCATCCTCTTCCCAAATTCGTTTGATCCACAGCCACCAGCGGTGCTCCGTTCGGCCGCCGTTGATCTCGTCATGTCGTCCTTCCAATTCCGGCCGGGCGTTTCATCGCCTTATCAAACACCCTTCGAGGCAAAATACCTCCCTTCGGGGCCAAATACCTCTCTCCGGGTCTCCGCTTCGGTGTGCCGCGGTGGTGCTCGATGCTTGTCCCCCCTCTCTTGAACCCATCCTCCTCCTCTTCTTGTGTGGAGTTGTCGTTCAATTTGTGCTGGTTTCCGGCCTGGTCTCCTTCCCCTGTCCAGTCTAGGGTTTCGTTTGGACCGGGGTGGGGTGTCGGGTCTCCTTTCTTGTGCAAAATTAATTTAGGGCTTTTGCGATTTGTCGACTTCTGGTGCTCTTCCTTGTCGTCTTCGTCAATTTGGAGTTTTCTTCGGCAGTCTCGGGGTGGTTGTGGGGCTGTTTCTGGCCGTCCTCGTCCTCGTCCTCGTCGGTCGGTTTTGGTCGTCGCCCTCCCTCGCTGTGTCGTCGGCTCTCCGTCGGCAGGAGGTTCTTTGTGGCCTTGCGGTGGCGCAGGCCTTGCCTCCGACCGCTGCTGTCTGGACTCTCCTGTCACTGCGTGTTGTCAGACTTCTTGGCGTGCAAGGTGCGGTTTCGTCCTTGCACGCCAAGCATTACCAAAAAAAAAAAAAAGTTTATTTATATATATATAGTTATATTTAAACACACGAGAGTGCTTTTTGTGTTTAAATATATTATATATATATAATTATGTCGAAACCCACCCGAAAGGGTAGACTAAATCCCGAAAGGGTCTTGAGAAAATCCCGCAAGGGCTTGTCGATTTTTTGTAGGTGAAAGCTTGTTGGCGTTTTGTTTCGAGCAGTTTGCGGCTCTGCTTCCGATGTTTCTAGGAGGTCTTCTGCTTGGTTGAGGGGGGCGAGGAGTCTGTAGTCGGGTCTGGCTGGGGTCGAGGTGGTGCGCTCAGGGCGACTCCGTATCTGGGATAGAGTTTCCTTGGAGTTCGTCTGCACTACCCACAGGAGATAGTGTCCTGCTGTACTACTGGCCCGCGGTGCTACTGTTCGGTGGTGCTTGGCTGCGTTCTTCGGTGGCTTCTTCAGCTTTTTGGGTGTTTGGTCTTCTTGAAACGTTTGTTGTAGAGTTTATTTCTGCTTGTTTCATTTCGCTTGTTATTTGTATTTCTGTTTTAGTTTGTTCTGTTAGACGGTTCACCGTCTGCCGACTTTGTCGGCCTCTCGATGAGTCAGGCTTGTCTGACCTTCGAATTTTTACCTAATCAAAAAAAAAAAAAAAAAAAAAACCACATTTTAAATACTTTCATTATAAGGTTATTAAGATTCACTATTTTTTACTCCGTAATTCAAAGTGAAGACGATTCATGATTCGTAAAATCTAATTTTGTTTTACCAAACGAGCCCATACAATGTATTATGTACTTACTCTTTTTTTATTCATTTACTATTTACATACACATTTAAAAATAATAAAAACTATACTACAAAATGTCCGAAAAATATTTTTTTATCCTTCTTAAAAAAACGTAAATAAATAATAAATACTACATCCGTCTCGCAAAACTTATAGTTTTGCTTTTGTCACGTTTTTTAAGAACGGTAAAAACTATACTAAAATATCATTAATTTTATCAATTTGAAAAAATAATTTAATACTTAATACAATTATCTATAAAACCATGAAAAATAAAAATTAATATGTTATAGATTTTTTATCTTTTTAAAAAACATGTCAAAAAGTAAAACTACAAGTTTTTTTTGAGACCGAAGGAGTAATAAATTTAAAAAATACTCCGTAATATTTTATACATTAAAATTCAATTAGATCTGGAAAATGAATTATTTAAATCCCTCAATTAAAAAAAAATTCCAGGGATAAAAAATTTCGAGGCAAATCACACCGCCCACCGACAAAAGTATAACCTCTGCGCACACCGCTAACGTGCGCTTTCCGCCCACTCCGTGTATTTCCACTCTGATCCCTCTACGCCCTTCTCTCCCAAATCACTCCCACCTCTCTCGAATCTTCCCTCTGATCGGTGGAGTTTTCGCTACTTCTGCTTCCATGGAGTTCCTAGTATTAAGCTGCTACTCCAAGTAACCTTTTCTCTTCATTTTCCTTCTCCAGCTTCGCTTGGTAATTCTCTAATCCATGCTTTTTCTGCTCTCTTCCTTCCAATTTCAACTCCCAAATTCAGTTGCTCGAAACCTTCTCGATTCCCTTATTTCAGGCTTTCCTGCTTTATAGTTGGAGTTTTTAGGTTAAAATTGATGTGCGTGCTTGTTTAGTAGTTAGGGTTTGGTGATTTTTTTTTCATGTGTATGATGATAGCGGCGTCTTTGGTGTTGGGATCTGGCGCGTGTTTGTTTGCTGTGTAATGAGACGCCGCTGGACGGTGAGTGTGATGCCGATGCACATGGAGAAAGGGAATGGGAAGGGCAATGACGGCCGGCTCTGTTGCCTGGCTTCGCTATCCGCCTTGTTTTGGGGCTTGCTGTTGTATTTTCATTTTGTGGTTTTAGGAGGCCATCAGACAGATGAATCTGCTCGCCTCCAGTCGAATCCAATCATAATCGATACTGGCAGTTTTATTTCGCATAGCGATCATGCGGAATTCGAAGCTACCAATGTGGCTTCATGGAGTGCTGCTAAGACCTCTCCTGATTCCAAATCTGAAAATCTTGTGTCAGTGAGTAATCCGAGTTCTAGTGAGGCACAGAGTTTCCCCTTCATGAGGGCTCTGAGAACGGTCGAGAACAAGAGTGATCCTTGTGGTGGGAGGTATATCTATGTCCATGATCTTCCTTCGAGGTTTAATGAGGATATGCTTAGGGATTGTAGGAAGCTGAGCCTGTGGACTAACATGTGTAAGTTTACGAGCAATGCTGGGCTTGGTCCTCCGCTTGAGAATGTCGAAGGAGTGTTTTCAAACACTGGTTGGTATGCTACTAACCAGTTTGCGGTTGATGTGATCTTCAGCAACCGGATGAAGCAGTACGAGTGTCTGACGAATGATTCTTCTATTGCGGCAGCCATATTTGTGCCCTTCTATGCTGGATTTGACATCGCCCGGTATTTATGGGGTTTCAATATTTCTGTCAGGGATGCTGCTTCTCTTGATCTGGTTGATTGGCTGATGAAAAGGCCGGAGTGGAAGATCATGGGAGGGAAGGATCATTTTCTTGTTGCTGGCAGGATAACTTGGGATTTCAGAAGGTTGACAGATGAAGAAACAAACTGGGGTAACAAGCTTCTCTTTTTACCTGCCGCGAGGAACATGTCTATGCTGGTGGTGGAATCGAGCCCTTGGAATGCTAATGATTTTGGCATTCCATACCCAACATATTTCCATCCTGCACAGGATTCCGATGTGTTCGTTTGGCAAGATCGGATGAGGCAGCTGGATAGGAAGTGGCTGTTTTCGTTTGCTGGTGCTCCCAGGCCAGGCAATCCCAAATCAATTAGGGGGCAGATAATTGATCAATGCAGGGGTTCCAAAGTCTGCAAGCTCTTGGAATGTGATTTTGGAGAGAGCAAATGCCATTCTCCCAGCAGTATAATGAAGATGTTCCAGAGCTCACTTTTCTGCCTACAACCTCAAGGGGATTCCTACACTCGAAGATCAGCATTTGACTCCATGTTAGCGGGTTGCATTCCTGTGTTCTTCCATCCAGGATCAGCGTACACACAGTACACTTGGCATCTTCCCAAGAACTACTCTACTTATTCGGTTTTCATCCCAGAAGATGATATTCGGAAAAGGAATATGAGTATTGAGGAGAGGCTGCTCCAGATTCCTCCAGAGCAGGTGAAGGTAATGAGGGAGACAGTTATCAGTCTCATCCCTAGGCTGATCTATGCTGATCCTCGCTCCAAGTTGGAGACGCTCAAAGACGCCTTTGATGTGGCTGTTCAGGCCATTATTGACAAAGTCACAACGTTGAGAAATGATATTGTTGATGGCCGAACAGATGATAATTTTATAGAAGAGAACAGTTGGAAGTATGCTCTCTTGGATGAAGGGCAACGCGAGGTAGGAGCCCATGAATGGGATCCTTTCTTCTCCAAGCCAAAAGGTGAAGGGGATTCCAGTGGTGCATCTGCTGAAGCGGCTAAAAACTCCTGGAAAAACGAGCAAAGACATCAATCCTGACTCTAGTTCAGTATATCTAGCCAATGATCTCGTACCTGAACTACACTGCTGATAGATTCAAATAAGAATGCCTTTGAGCTGAGAGTGAAAACACCAGTCTCCAGGTATCGGCTGGCCCTGTCTTAATGTTTTCAGCCTATAGCTTGCCAATCTGATTGATCAATGCCCATATAGCTATATTGGATTTCCCTTTCCCTTTCTTGGATAGGCATTTACATCTACATCTGCGATACAGGTTTTGTTCAGTAATTCTTTACTAGTTATGTCTTGAATGTTACTCCATTAGCCGAGATCTCACCTCAGCTGGGATACTAGTGTTTGATTATACAATGCATAGATGTACCAACATTTCAAGATAATTTCTTCAAGTTTTCTGATTTTATCAGCTCTGGAGTTTGCCCTTGTTTTAAGTTCAGCTTGTGTAAGCTTTTGATATGATGATGATAATAAAGAGTGGAAATTATTAGTAAAAGCTAATGGTGGTAAAGCTCTAGACTAACTTTATTTGATTATTAGGGCCCTTTTACACAAGAAAAAGGTGGTCTAAGCAAATGATTCCCAGCACTTTCCCTTGCACTTTTCATTATTATAACTGGATTGTTTGTACTTGGTTGAACTTTGAAAGATTAAAGGGATCTTCTGAATTGGTTGGGTTTGATAACACAACTATGAACTAGAAGAGAATCTTGTGTGTAGATGGAGCACAAGCAGTTCCTCACATTCGAAACGAATTCAACTGATCTTGCTTATGTATATCATGTAGTTCAAAAAATCTCAGACATTGGGCATCTGAATTCAGTACAGAATAAACAAAGGGATTCTCACACCGAGCTAGTGTGAAGTGAGTGCAGGAAGCAGGGATGAATACAAAAAGTGTGAACATTTGTCTGCCTCTTATTTCTTGACGAACTGCAAGCCGTTTGCGTCGGAGTAACGTTCCATGAACCGCATGAACCGATCCCATTCTCTAGGAGTCCTCATCACATACTTCGCCTCGATAACAGCTGGCTTCCCATTGACGAATTTGGCATTGACATCAACCGACTGGATGACGCCTTCTTCATCAATCATGTAAATCCCGGTAATGTCACCGAGCTCACCGGAGGAATCAAATACGGATGGCTCATCAAACCTGAATATAGCCATTCCATTCGTACCGTCTCTTGACTTGGTCAGCCTCACATCAGGGATGGTCCGCTCGTCGGTCCCTTGAATGAACTGGATGGATGGCTTAACCATCATTATAGTTGTAGATCTCTGGGATGAACATGGCACACGCAATGGCCGCCTTAAACAAGGGAAGCGCAGCTGTCGCCCATTGATGGACGACGGTAGACATTGAAGAGAAGCTCTGGGGAAGATGCCTATGATAAAGAACAAAACAATGCACAAATGGATTTGGTAAGTTGAAGGGAAAACAAGGAATTTACACCTTCCTGAAACTGCATTCGGAACTCAGTGGTGGCAAAACACTACTACAACCTTTTTTGGTCGAACGGAGATAGTCCGACCCCTCGTATCATAGAAAACTTAAAGCACCCTCAAACGGGTCAAACCAGAGAGGTAATCCGCAACACTCGCGATACCCAAGTTGTAACTGGACATCCCAGTCTCTACTAATTCACATAACTATACCTCTCAACTCAACTGCCAAACTGTTATCACAGCCACAGACAACTACCTATATATGTTTCAAGTACTGGTAATCATCTCAAAAGATGGATTCTACTAGTTCTTACACTGGTCAGATGCAGGAACCCAGAAATCGAATGATCCCAAAGTAGTGAAATTTGGCCCCAACAGAGATGAACCAAGAAACTGGTTTACAATTACTGTAAATGCGAAATGCTTAAGAGAGAGGAAGAGGAGAACCTGATGGGAAATGGGGCTGCTTGGAGCCGTGGGAAGTGGGAGATGCACATGTCACTGATTGCAGGCTCGCCATTTGTGGGAGGGAGAGGGGGAGAGAGAGAGTAAAGGGGAGGAGAGAGATACAACACACCAAAGAGATGGATTTTTTTGGGGGTAAAACAGAAGCTGATGGGGGAGTGGTGGTTATGCTATCGTGTGTCAGATTCTCATCCAATCTCTCTCTCTCTCTCTCTCTCTCTCTCTCTCTCTCTCTCTCTCTCTCTCTCTCTCTCTCTCTCTCTCTCTCTCTCTCTCTCTCTCTCTCTCTCTCTCTCTCTCTCTCTCTCTCTCTCTCTCTCTTAGTTTTTACATTTTAGGGATAACTTCACAAAACCACCCTTTTTGCAGAATAACACCCCTTATTTTGAAACTTGTATTTAAACACCCCACATCCAGGTTTTTTTTGGGGAAATTTACAGAAAACCACCCTTTAAATATGAATGTTTTCCCTTAACCACCCCTTAAATTTAAAATTATAGAAAACCACCCTGTAAATAGATTTTATTTACAGCTCACCACCCCTTCAGCTATTTTCTTTAATTTATCATTAAATATACTGTATTATATTTTAATATCTTTAAACTCAAATTTGAGTATAAATATATTCAAATTTTGAATTTAAGGGTTCGATTATATTTTAGTGATCATTTTATTCATTTTGAAAAAATAAAAATAAATAGTTAATAATTTTCAACTTAAAATATGAGTTTGATCCTTTTTTTTTTTTTTGGTGAGCAAGATCCATTTTATTTGTTATAGATAACTTTTTTCTTTAAATTTCCCTGAATTTTAAAAAAATTAGGTTATCGATTAATCATAAAGCTTAAATATAATTATTAAGATAATAACTGTAGGCTATATTTATTATTGTTTTTTAAAAATAAATAAAATTATGCCTAAAATATAATCGAGCCCTTCAATTACAATTTTGAATATATTTATAATCAAATTTAAGTTTAAAAATATTGAAATATAATATATTTAATGATAAATTAATGAAAATAGATGAATGGATGGTGAGTTGTAAGTAAAGACCATTTAAAGGGTGGTTTTCTATATTTTTGAATTTAAGGGGTGGTTAAGGGAAAACACTCATATTTAAGGGGTGGTTTTATATAAATTTCCCTTCTTTTTAAATTAACGAGGAACCCATCTTCGGCGGTAACCCTGGGCACATGTACTAGGTAAACTGGCTTGCACTGAACCGACCGACTCAATCCATTGGTAAGGAGTAAGACAATTCCTACATTTTTATTTAAGGAGAGGGGCAGAGGCAGGGATCGAACCCAAAACCTCCCTATCACCCCCACTCTATATCGCGGGTCATGCACCTTTTTTAACTTAAATATGTATTCATTCACATTTTTCTAGAATGAAAAAAAAATGATAAATATAATATTTTTTATTCATAATTTCATATATTTTACTATTAAGTACGAAATTACAACAACAACAATAACCTCAGACAGTGTATCCCGCTTAAAGAAGGGTATGAATGATTGAGGTGTACCCATATGTCTAAACCATAGTAAAAGATAGAAAAATAGAATAATCTGAAAGTAATTCGTAAGGGGCAAACTAGAAACTGATCGAAAAAGACCACTTGGAAATCGAGTTAGGTTTGGAAACGCTCTCTTTGGGAGCGTTTCTTCTGGCCGCCGCCCTTTCCTCAACATCACCCCGCATCACTGCCGCCGCCTACCCCGCCTTGGCCATCGCCTACCTAGCCCTTCCAGGGACGCTCGTACTCCGGCATCAGCTCCTCCCTCGGATCCACCCTTTTCGAGGCCCCCCTCAACGTCGTTCTCAGCACCGACCTCGGTCGCCGCCACCCCGCCTCATCGCCAGTGGTTTACCGCCGCCGCCATCACCATGGCTTCCATTCACCGCCTCCCTTCCTCATCGCCAATGCTCGACTCACCTCGCCCTTAATCCGAGGAGTCCAACTCCTTCCGCCTCGGCTTACCGCCGCCGTAGTCACCGCCTCCGCTCCGCTGCCTCCCACCGGTGCTCCTCTGATCACCTCGGTCCTCCGACTCCCACCGTCGCCCTCCTCGGCCATCAGCTTCTCCGGCGTGGCGCCTTCGGGTGCCCCTCGCGTTGTAAGCTCTCCGATCGCCATCAGCTTCTCCGAGTGGAGCTCCGTTGCTGATTCCTTTGGCTCCAGTTGTCTCCTTGCTCCTCGGTTGCCGCACCTCCTCCACGTGCCCTCCAGTACTACTTACCGGGCTCCTCCGAGTCTTTTTGGAGCTGCTTGATTTGCCTCCTTGCCTTTTTTTCTCATCCTTGGTCTCGTTTTTGGGAATACCAAAAAAAAAGGTTTAATAATGTTATCTTTCCGAGTTTTGGCCCCAATCCATTTTCAATATGTTTTTTTGCCTCTTTGCCCGTTGATTGTTGTTCATTTTCTTTGCCTTGGTCTGTTTCTTCCGCCTCTATTTAGACTACCTAGTAGTTGCCCACGATCTTGTTATTGTCCTTGAGGGGTGGGATGAATTTTTGGGGTTTTAATGGATAACAGTTTCGCTTGGAGTCGGTTTTCCGGGTTGTCGTGCAGTGCTGTTCTTGTTGTGTTGCAGGCTTCTTAGAGCGGTGTTTGATTTGTCATGTTCGATGGCGTCTTGGATGTGCGTTAACATCTGATGGCTCGTTAGAGTCCATAATCTGAGGTGTCCGCTGGTGTTCCCCAGAGTTCTCTGTGTGCGTCGTCCCTTTGATCGATCGTTTCGTTTGTCTCTTTGGTTTGTGATTTTCAATGTAGGATGACTTGTACTTTTATTTTGTCTTTTGCTTTTGTTATTTCCTTTCTGTCTTTTGATTCTGTCATTTGCTTCTGTTATACATGATGATTAGTCCATCCACCCACCGGCTTGTTCGGTCTCTCGGTTTCTCTAGACTTGTCTAGTGAACCGAATTCTTATCTTGCTTAAAAAAAAGGATCGAAAAGACAACAACAATAAAGAAGAGTTCAAATTCACACATCCATTTGCCACCCTTTTAACCCTCTTCAATCTAAACATAACTCCTCCACCTTACCCAATCCATTTCATTTCCTCAACGAAATTAATTTTAAAAATTAAATTTAAATAAGTTTAAAGTTGATATTTTATCTAATCTTTATCCTATTAAAAAAGAAGCATAAATAGTAAATGCATGACATATTTTGTCGAATGGGGATATATTAACATAAGGTGTTTTGGACATTACATGTTCCTTAAAACATATTATTAATAAAGTAAACTGAGTGTGGGTAGGGGGCTCTTGTTCAAATCGAACAAGCTAAATATCGGTTTGTGAAAGTAAATTAATCTCATAGCTTAAATTTGGGTATGTGGTCTCAAATGTATTCATACTCGATTTATTTCGTAAATAAATAAGTTTAAGTCTAACTATTTTTCAACTTGTTTGTGGCATAGACTGCAAAGTAATCTAAAGAACTCTTGTAAATTTTATAAAATTTGAATTATTTAGGCTCAAGTCGAGCCGAAGCTTAATTTGAAACGAGATTAATTTTTTTTTGGTAAATAAACCTGGAGAACAACCTCTCCAAGGCTAAAACGAGCGCTGGACTACACTTAACAATGTCGGGGGGTAGTCCTCCCCCTACGATTCTCATCGAGCAAGCTAGAAATACAATCGGGAGGCTCTTCGAGCATATGTAAACCTAACGGAAAAGCTTGGGCAAGCCCGACAAGGGAGTCGGCGACACAATTCGCTTCCCTGAAGACATGTTTGAGTTGAAGTGTCCAACTCCTCTCGATAAAGCCTTGGCAACACTCGACCAGGCTAGACATCGGATGGCTCTCGACCATCCCATTTTGGATCAAGCTGTGGGCCATCAAGGAATCAGTTTCGATAACCACCTTGCGAACGCCCAAATCCCACGCCATCTTAATACCTCCCACAATGCTCCATAGCTCAACCACGAGTACCGGACAACAACCAATCTTCTGGACGAAACCACCTTGCCACTCGCCATCCATATTGCGAATGATACCGCCAGCAGCTCCTTCCCCGTTCTTATTAACCAAGCCATCGACGTTGACATTCAACCAATCCGGGTCCGGTTTTTCCCAGCCTATCTCTCTGATCCTCTTCTCCTTCTTGACCGTGGCTCCCTTAGTCTTACACCATGCTTCCTTGTAGCTCCTTGTGTACTCCTTTAAGAACCTCGCCTTATCCGGACGACTAGTATGATTGTTGAAGACTCTTTCATTCCTCCATCACCATGTCCACCATGTCACATTAGCAAACACGCTGGCCCATTCTGAGCCGTCATCCAATCTTCTCTCCGACATGATGTTCACTCTCCACCACTCTGCAAAGGACATAGAGTAGAAATCAGTACTCACACTAGGATTAACCCAATCCTTCCACATACTTGAAATAAGTGGGCAATCCCTGAAAATATGCAGCATAGATTCCGGCAGATCCGCACACGCCGAGCACCATGGTTCGGCAACAAGATGGCGCCGACAACGCTCCTCATTTGTAAGAATAGTGCCCTGAGTGACCAGCCAAAGGAAAGTCCGAACCCTTTCTGTCACCTGCAGTTTCCAAACTCTATTGAACACTACAATGTCAACACAAACAAGAGAATTCGCATTAGTTAATCGGTTATAAGCCGACTTAATTGAGTAATTCCCATCCGGCGAGTAGCTCCAGAACAATCTATCTCGGCCCTCTCCTTCTTCCGTAATAGCGCTAGCGGCCATCTTCATCAGCAACTCCGTCGGAATTAAGCCCGACATGTTCCACTTCCAACCTTCCCCAGTAGCACAATACGAACAAGTTGGTCTGTCTAGGTCTTCGTCCGAAATTTCGCCGATGGCCAGAGACTCCAGGGTATCATCCAACAGCCATTTATCTCTCCAAAAGCTCACCGTTGGACCGTCTCCTAACAGCCATCTAGCACCTTCGTTCACCACCATGCCCAAACTTCTTCGCATGCTCGACCAAACCGCAGATGTCCCAAGCACACACGTTTCTGATTCCCTCACATACTTTGCCTGCAAAATATTGCACCAAACATTTTTATTATCATTATTATTAATAAATCTCCACACAAGCTTCTCATTAATAGCAATGTTAAGCTCGTTCATGGATCTTATGCCCAAACCCCCTTTGCATTTGGGTCTGCACACATCATTCCAAGCCACCAAGTGAGTCTTGCGCCCATTCTCTCCATCCCCCCAAATAAAGCTTCGACATTTCTTATCAATGATATCACATGTGGCCCTCGGAATAGAGACAGTAGCCATAGAGTAGACCGGGATCAATTCTAAAACAGTCTTAGTGAGAGTCACGCGACCCGCCAAGCTCAAGTGATTTCTCATCCACCCTGTCAGGCGGTTGTTTATTTTATCCACCAAAGGAGCGAAAGTCTCCCCCCTATCCTGGTGTGCAAAACCGGCATTCCCAGGTAGCTACCGAGATTGTCCGTAACCTCGAAGCCACATTCCTGCTTCAGCTCTTCAATCACATCCATGGACACATTCGGCGAGACAAATAGCTTCGATTTTCTGTCATTAACCCGCTGACCCGAAGCTCTACAGAATACCTCCAATATTCCATTTATAATCTTCAATTGTTGCACAGATGCCTCAGCCACCAGAACGATATCATCGGCAAACATCACGTGTGATATCGACGGTCCTCTCCTAGTGATCTTCGCTGGCTTCCAATCACCTTTAGTAACAGCTTTATCCACCAACTGACTAAGTCTATCCATACATAACACGAACATTTACGGAGACACCGGATCACCTTGCCTGATGCCTCTCGATGGGTCGAACTCCTTTGTAATCTCGCCATTAACAAGAACACGAGTGGTGACCGTACTTATGCATTCGCTTAACCAACCAACCCACGCATCAGGGAACCCTGCATCAACAAGGGTGTCGCAAACAAAATCCCACCGCAACCGATCTTATGCTTTCTCGAGATCGATCTTGAGGATCATCCAACCCATTTTGCCTCTCTTCCTTCGCATCGAGTGCACTAACTTTTGCACAAAAACAATATTGTCCGTGATCTGTCTTCCCGGCACAAAACTACCTTGCATCGGGCCAATAAGATCTTGAAGCACAGGTCGAATACGGTTAGCCATAACCTTCGTAATAATCTTGTAAAGAACATTGCAAAGGCTGATCGGACGATACTGAGCTACTGTCTCAGGCCTCGCCACCTTCGCCAATAACACAATGAGGGTCTCATTAGCCGACCGCGGCATCCTGGAAGTAGTAAAGAAATTCCTCACGAACTCCACAACAGTCCCACCCACGATGCTCCAACATTTCTGAAAAAATGATGGCTGAAACCCATCTATACCCGACGCTTTGAAGGATCCCATCTCTTTCACTGCTTGAAAGATCTCATCGTTAGAGAACGGTCTGCCGAGATTCTCCAAACTTTCAGTCGACATGTGTGGGAAAGCACCACTCTCCCAAACAAAAGGAAATTGTTCTTCATCCGGAATTTTGTACAACTTTTGGAAGAAATCTACCACTTTCTTCTCAATAATCTTACCATCCAAAATCTCAGTACCATCCTCCTCCCTTAGGACTTGGATCCTATTTCTCTTACGACGAATCACGGTAGAAAGGTGGAAGTACGATGTATTTCGATCACCAGCTCTAACAAGAGTCTTAATGAAGAGTTCCACTTCTATCTATGGAAATCAACAAGTGAGGCACAGTTGGGTGAAATTCTTTAGTGCAATATGAACAGATGCCTCTTCAAGGCAGCCAAAAATTTACCCATATGATCATCTGATCTGAAATAGTATTGTTCCTAATTCGTATGTGCAAGATTGTAGTTCCTGGGAAATGAACTAAATTGTGGTATAAGACTATAAGTTTATCTAGTAACAATATTGAATTGCTGTGAAAAGGAGGTAAAGAACAAAAAGAGGGCATGGGGTTTCTTACAATCAATGTGACCCTGGTTATCATTCAGACAGTTGTAGTTCCTGAGAAATGAACTAAATTTAAGCTTTGGAACAAGAGGCTTTATTAGCTGAAAAATGCTAACATCAGAAAGGACCAAGAGATTTGAGTATAAAGACCTGTTTGTCAGTTTTTCTCCTTTGAGTTGAGAATCGATTTCGCTTAGATATGATTTGTCATCTGAGGAGAGGGGACCTGACATGCAATTTTCTCACAGTTCGTTAAAGAAAGTGTAAGAAGCTTCTAATGTGAGGCGTTACAAGGAGTAATTATAATTATGAACAAAGATTCATAATTTCTCGTCATACTAGGAAAGTCATGCCCGTGCTACGCACGGGACATATAAGTTTTGGTATTTTATAAGATTATTTAAGAGATTATTTTATGTCATATTGTTCCCTAATATAAACTATATATGTTTGTAACTGGTAAACCTTGGTTTATATGCTTCATAAAAATTTCGTTTAAGTTATTATAAAATGTTTATTTTTTTTGTATGTCTGACATTTAATTTTCATAAATATTATTACGTTTTTGTTAATATCCTAGTTTGGTATCTTACATGAAATTCAATTCATAATTTTATTTGTTAATTTTTTTTTGTTGATTATCCATATCATCTTGTGTAATACATCAAAATCTACATCTTGATCGTTCTCCAAGTCGATCGATATTACTGCAAGGATGAAGAAGAAGAGGCGGGGCTCGCTCCCCGGAGGAGCCTCCGACGCTCAAGTTAGATAGTGTCGGTCGAAAGAAGCCCCCTCAAACCCTAGCTATATCTATCATATATATAATGAGAGTTAGGGTTTGCGATTAGGGTTTACCGTGTAAATGACGATTATGCCCCTGGATCTTTTATCGAATTACAATTGCTATATCAATTGCCCCTCGGGTTTCCTTATCACGATTTAGGGATGAGGGAAGACGAATAAGTTGATACTCTTCACTTGTTATGATCAAAGATCACCAGTAATGCTTGCCCCGAGTCTTCGTCGTATCCTGCAAGCTTTAGCATTCTCAACCGAATAACACAATATAATGCAGTTGGTGCGTTATGAACTGATCAATCGAAAGTTATTAAAAGTTTGGCCTTAAGTGAGAGGTAGTGTTTGTTGATGGCATTCATGATTAACCTTTGTTTGTGATTGATGATTCTGTTGGTTAAGAGCTGAACATTTCGTCTTTAATGACCCTCTTATCGCATGATTTTGACTTTTATTAGCCCTTAACGGGGTTATTATGGCCTAGAAGTTGGCTTTTATGGGCCGTAAGTGGCGATCTGTTGGCCTGAATTGGCTTTCGTTTGGCCTTAAATGGCGATCTCATGGCCTGAATTGGCTTCCGTTTGGCCTTAAGTGGCGATCTGTTGGCCTGAATTGGCTTCCATTTGGCCTTAAATGGTGATCTCATGGCCTGAATTGGCTTCCGTTTGGCCTTAAATGGCGATCTCATGGCCTGATTTGGCTTCTGTTTGGCCTTAAGTGGCGATCTCATGGCCTGAATTGGCTTCCGTTTGGCCTTAAGTGGCGATCTCATGGCCTGAATTGGCTTCCGTTTGGCCTTAAATGGCGATCTCATGGCCTGAATTGGCTTCCGTTTGGCCTTAAGTGGCGATCTTTGGCCATGCGTGGCGATCCTGTAATTGTTTTTTATGGCTTTGATATAATGTTGTTCTACATATATATAAATGCGCATATAAGCATTTCAAGAAATTATATGCCACTGATTAAAGCTAGGAGTCAAGATGCAATTAACAATGTAATATGACTAACTAATAAGTAGACTTTTTTTTATCGAAATAGGACAAAGAGAACTTAGCTTTTGGGTCTCATATGCTAGACCGGCCGGGCACGTTATGTTGCACTTCCAAGTGAGATATCATGCCTTATGGAAGTTGGGCCTTTTTCCGTAATTATCTCAAATGCAGAGGCTAAGTTGCGATTTCTAAAAACTCCGGGCTAATTTTGTAATTAAAACAAACCATAATCAAAACATACCGTCCTCTACCTTAGGTTTTGCAGACGGCGGCGGCTGGATCTCGAAGCTAATCTCAAGCTTTCTCTCCAGATCCGAAGGCAGCAACTCCACCGTCACTTCAATGGCGGGCGTCGATGGCGAGCGAGAGCTGATCTCGAAGATACATCATCGGCCATCATCCCGTCTCTGGCCCCGATCTCGACGGCGGCGAAGGGCTCCGCGGGCGTGCCTGGCACATCAGCACTTTGTGTGTGCTGCGCTGGGCATCCATGTCGTCTTCGGTGCGAGGATGCTTGGTAGCGGCGGCTATGGCGCAACCCCAACGTAGGTCCAATCGGAGTGGCGCAGAGAGACGGAGGAGGCCAGACTCGGCGGGTGTATGTGTTTGTAAGCACTGGATCTGGGCGTGCTTTCGGCGCGATCCCAAAGTAGATCCAATCGGAGTCACACCAAGAGCGACAGGGGAGGCTGAAGTCGGTGGCTATGGTGGCGACGGCTACTCCTGCAAATCCGGGCGGCTCCTCAATCCGAAACTGCAAGGCAGGCTGGATTTGGATTTCGGAGATCGCGGATACCCTTCCGAGAAACAGGAATCGATCCGACGATTCTGGACGGTCTTCACATCATCGATTGGGTGCGGCGGAGGAGGCTGTGGTGGCTGCGGTGGCCGTTGCTACTCCTGCAGATCCATCGCTTCATACAGCCTCACCCACGATCGATCTTCGTTGCTTTTTTCATTGAGAGATTCGATCTTATGGCTTTTTGATCGAATTCCCACGGACGGCGCCAAATGTAATACATCAAAATCTACATCTTGATCGTTCTCCAAGTCGATCGATATTCATGCAAGGATGAAGAAGAAGAGGCGGGGCTCGCTCCCCGGAGGAGCCTCCGACGCTCAAGTCAGATAGTGTCGGCCGAAAGAAGCCACCTCAAACCATAGCTATATCTATCATATATATAATGAGAGTTAGGGTTTGCGATTAGGGTTTACCGTATAAATGACGATTATGCCCCTGGATCTTTTATCGAATTACAATTGCTATATCATCTTGTAAAGGTTAATTGTTTTATGTTGGATTAAACTATTGATGTTGTTTTCACTTCAAAACCAAAATATAAAATTGGTTGGCTTGTGTTTAGATATATCATGATCATATATTTATACAATGTTTAGGATACACGAAAACTATAAAACAATGTACAAATAGTAAATCTTGATTTTACATGCATCATAATTTGGTTTAAGTTATATAAAAATATTTATATTTTTTGTGTGTCTTATATTTTAATTTTTAAGAAATATTATTATAGTTAATGGTTAATGAAACATATTATGGAATACTTAAGGCCCTAGTTTGACATCTATTTTTTTGATCAGGTAATAATTCGGGTAGAACAATCTTACCCGATAGTATCCTTGCGGATGAGGTCTTGAAAACTCCCTAGTTTGGTATCTTATACTTGCATGAAATTCAATTCACATTTTATTTTTTCAATATTTTCTCTATTGACTGTCCATATCCTCTTCAAATGGTAAAAGTTAATTATTTTATCATGTATTAAATTATCGACTTTTTTTACTTTAAAACTAAAATACAAAATTGGTTGGCTAGCTTGACTCAGAAAAGATTAGTACTTTGTATATACTATACTATTCATTTTTTTTTTTGATAAAAATTGTACTATTCAATTTAGTTTCTAAGAAAATAGTTATAATTTTAAAATCAAACATTATATATTTTTTCCCGTAGATATCATTATATATAGAATTTTTTAGATAGACTTATAGAGATTAAAATAAACAACGTAGTAGATAACTATAATATTATGTCTTTATTTGCATCTTTAATCAAACATTATATTTTTTTGTTCATCTACATTTTAATTGTAAAATCAAAATCAAATGATTATTTTCCTAATCAAAAAAAAAATGATTATACTCAAACTATTGATGGCATTGCTAAAGAAACAGGGAAAAATGATTATTTTTTTGTTTTCAAATTAATCAAATGCTAAGATTGATATTTAGTTATAAAAAAAATTATATGGATATTTTGAAATTTCATATTTAACTAAATGAACAATTATTAAATTATAAAATCAAATCAAAGGAAAAAAGAAAAAGCATTGAAGTGTTCATTTGTGAGAGAATTATTAATATTGAGATTTGAGAGTTATGAGGGAGAGTCATTAAGAGGCCTTGGAACACAATTTTTAAAGGTATATATACTAGCCAAGGCATACCCGTGCTACGCACGGGACGTAAATATAATTTTTCTATTTTAAAAGTCTATTTAAGAGCTTATTTTATATCCTCATTGACTAATTTAAACAGTATATGTGTACAAATAGTAAATCTTGGTTTTATATACTTGATAATTTGGTTTAAGTTATTTATTAAATCTTTACATTTTTATGAGTTTTTTTCTTCAAGAAGACACCTTGTAAAATATTTTTTTTAATAAAAAACACCTTTTAATTTTTTAAAAACAAAAACACCTTATATAATATAAGGTGTTCACTCAATTGAATCACCAATTTTTATTTTACAACTAAAATATTTTTAAAATATTTTTATTAATTAAATAAAATACCAAAACTTATATTTAAAATATTTTTTAAAAGGAGTTGGATTATATTATTTAAAATATTTTTATTAATTAAATAATCAATTTGAAATTGTTTTGTTTAATAAAGTTGTTGAGACTTATGAGCATGTGGAAGTCCATGTTTTTGAAGAGGTTTTATTAAATATCATATTTTTTTTAATACTTATCACATTGTTGACTAAACTAAACCATATGCATACATGCAGAAAATTTTTCATTTTATATGTTCGTTTATGTTATTTAGAAACATTTATATGTATCATGTATCTAAAAATATTTTTAAATGCAATTGTTACTTAATGACATATAATATGTTATTTTAAGCTATTTATTATTTTGAGTAAGGTATTTTTTAAAAGTAAAAAAGTAAATGATTGCATGCACCTTAGTATGATTGATGAGATTTACGGTTAAGGAGTCCCTTACCAAGCTAGCCCCTAGCTTCTAGTTAGAAATCTTCATACTATATGCTGAAATATGATATCCAAACTTGATCCAAAGGCTCCTTGATCGATCTCCTCAATCATATTTAATAAGGTTATGGACAACTATATTATAATATGATCTACATATATAAACAAATTGATAGGAAAAAGTTATATAATTTTCAAATAATCGATCATCACTTTAAACTCATATATATCAACTTGATTTAATATCTACAAAATATAAAGTAAGTCAATATATCATTTTGAAAGGAAAAAAATACTTAATAGATGGAACCAAATGAATTCTAACTAAATTAGGTGAGAAAAAAACCCTCATATATAAACAATATATTAATGTTATACCTTGGATTGTAGCTTTGTAACACATTTAATTGCATATAGATTTTGTTCACCTCACCAAGAGAGGCCGAAGATTTACGTACAAACGCAAAAAAATAAAAAAATATGTGGGATGAAGAAAGTTAACATATCTCCCAGTACAAATTACCTTGAACTTTGATCACTATATATAAAAGTGGAAATGGAATAGGTGACCAGGTTGAGAAATTAACTAAAAAATAAATGGGGAGACATAAGACCATTGTAGTTTCAAGAATACAATCGGTCATACATTAATTATTACTCTAATTCTTATCGGGCTATAACACAAAGAATTTAGTCAATCTTTTTATGTTATAACCGGCCACTTACATTTAATTTTCAAGAACACAAAACTTCATGTAGGTTGTTTTTATTTTCCGTTTAATTTGAAAATTAAAAAAAAAGATTTATATTAACTCAAGCTTTACATTAGCAATAAATAGGAAAACAAATCTTTTTTAAAAAAAATAATAGGAAAAACTCAATTAAATTGAAAATAAAATATACAATGTTTTTTCAAAAATAATTATTAAATTTGAACTATAGAATTATTTTTAAAAAAAAATAAAAATTATTTCATGGACTTGAGCATAATTTGAAACAAATATAAGTGTAAAATGAGGGCAATGTATGTTGTATGTCTTTATTTTCATTTTTAAATCAAACCGTTAAGTTTTTTTCTCATCTATATTTTAATGTTAAAATCAAATAGAAATCAATACGCTCAAAATAGTGAAAGTATTGCAAAAGAAACATAAAAAAATAATTTTTTTATTTTCAAATCAAATTGTAACAATGATATTTAATTGATGAAAAGCTAAAACTATATATGTGATTTTGAAATTCCTTATAAACTTTAGGGGTCATGTATTCAAGAAAATAACTATATGAGAAATTGTAAAAGATCCAACTCAAATAAAAGGAAGAACAAAAAACATGAATTAATCTTTGGTGAGAGAGTTATTAATTTTGAGAGCCATTAAGAGGTCTTGGGACACAATTTTTAAAGGTACTAGTGAGCATGCCCGTGCTACGCACGGGACTTATTTTAAACATATATTTTTAATTAATATATCATATAATTTTATTACTAATAATTTTTA
Source organism: Persicaria maculosa (assembly GCA_963922045.1). NCBI lineage: Eukaryota > Viridiplantae > Streptophyta > Magnoliopsida > Caryophyllales > Polygonaceae > Persicaria > Persicaria maculosa. The sequence goes on from OY998255.1 coordinate 68,447,901, forward strand.
TCTCTAAAATTTTTAATATGTTTATTTATCTTTGAAATTTGACAAATATATTAACTTGACTCTGCTTATCTTCTTACTCGCTTCGATCTATATGCAATTCAACTATATAAGAAAAAAAAATGATAATTGCTTTAGGCTTAATTGCACTTATATAAGAAACCATTGAATAATATTAAACATAATAAATACATGCTTTCATGTTCTCTATTATTTTATTTATTGCAATTATACAAAAAAAAAATCGTTTAAAAAATGGGACAAAAGGAGTAGATAAAACTTAAAAGACATAAAAAATAATAAAAAGGATAAGAATGTTCTCTATTATTTTTATTTATTGCACTTATATATAAAAAAAACCGTTTAAAAATGGAAAAAAAGAAGTAGATAAAACATAAAAGACATACAAAATAATAAAGGTTAAAAAATGATGTTGTTAAGGGGATTTGAACCCTTGACCTAAAGGATAAGAAGTAAGAACTATACCACAAACCAATAAACTACAACATCTTTTTGATTTTTTAAGCTAATGTTAAATATATATTAGATAGATTTATAAGCATTTAATCCGTGCAATTAATTAGATTTATGAGCATGCTCGTGCATCGCACGGGACATGTTTCTTCTTAACTGAGACTTATTTTCTATGAACTTTTTTTAGGGTAACTATAAACTTCTCTCATTCACGTCTTTTGTTCCCCCTAATCAACCTATCATATTTCAAATATATAGGGTTGTTTTGCAAGAAAATCAATTAATTTATAAGATATGACCCAAGGGTATATATAATTTTGAATAACATTAATATGAGATTTATTAGTTACATGGTCATGAGGCTATGAGATTTATGCAGTGAAGGTTACTACTTGGGGAATCCAAGGAAGTTAGGATATTGAATCACTTAGAAGACGAAAAGAGGGTCATTAATTTCTTTCAATTCAAGACATTCAATTTAATACAAAAAATATAAATTTAAATTAATATTATACAAATTTTGGAAGATGAAAAAATATACATTATTGTTATTAATTCAATCAATCATAATTTTGAAATTTAAATAGATAAAATATTAGATGGAAATATAGTTCAATAAATTTGAATTATATCTATATATAAACCTTAAAAGTTGTGTTCATGGGCAATTTATTGCCATTATTAACTCCACAAAAATTTTGCTATTTTTTCTTATATTCTCAATTTGCATCAAAATAACTTCTTTGGCCCAATGGTAGTAGTTGTTGATGAGAATCCCATCATCCAAGGTTCAAACCTCAATAACTACATCTTTTATTTTATTTTCCTACTTTGGCATTTGTCATCTTTGTCATTTTATTTTATAATGCTTTTATATGATTAACTATGATTTTTTTTACCGCGAATTATAAACGTGTTAACCTTGAATTGGTAAATATAGAGCGGGCATCCGGGTATAAACGTGTTAACCACTTGAACATGAAAGCGGATAAATTTTATAATGCTTTTAGCAATTTCTTTTGATTTGTAATCCCCTATTATTACAATTTCAAAGAAACAAATTTATAACATTGTTAATTGCAATTCGAAAACAAAGTAAGCCTTCGTTGGGATTATAATGATGTAGTGTTAAAAAATGCTTCTATACTATTTTTTTTATCTATCTATCCATCTATAATATCTATCTATCTATATAATAATAATCCATAAAAAAGTTGTGTTCAAGGGCAATTTATTGATACTATTAAGTTCATGAAAATTTACACTATTTTTGTATTCTTATTCAATTTGGATCAACTTGCATTCTTAGCTCAATGACTATAGTTGTTGGGGACTACCTCTTTGTCAAAGGTTCAAACCTTGATAGTTATTTTTTTCCACTTCTTCATGGCTACATCTTTTATTAATTTTTTGGTCATTAAATTTATATATGTAATATATAATGTTCGTTTTTTAAAAAATTTGGTCATTAAATTTATAATATGTGATAGTATCCAATATAATATAATTTTGTACATATAATATTAATTGTATGGTTAACACATTATTAATTTTTACTGTTATAACTTTTGGAATTCTTTTTTTAATTAAATGTCAAATTAGATGTCAGCCTCTACATTTTCTTTGCTTAGATATATGATATCTAATATAATTAATTTTGAATGGATATCACATCATTAATTTTCACCGTTATAACTTTTGAAATTCTTTTTTTTATTAAATGCCAAATTAGATGTCTTTGTAGTTTCTATGCCATTTTATTGCTAATTGAATGACAAATTATATGTCTTTGCATATACAAGGATGTTGATGTATGAAAGGGAGGTGATCGAATGATTTATATTAGCGGAACGGACAAATTAAAAAGACACAAAAGCTTTGGAGAATGCTGAACAGAAAAAACCGAGCATCAGGTACCCATTTTGATTTAATTAATCATATTTTTAGCAATTTTGTAACTAAATTGTATTTATGATGGATTAATGGTTTTTAAACAGTGATTTTATTTATTTATTCGTAAAAAGACACAAAAGCTTAGGAGAATGCTGAATAGAAAAAACCGAGCATCAGGTACCCATTTTGATTTAATTAATCATATTTTTAGCAATTTTGTAACTAAATTGTATGTATGATGGATTAATGGTTTTGAAACAGTGATTTTATTTATTTATTCGTAAATTATAGACCGGTTCTATTTGATTGCCGAAACCATATCAACCTATACCAAGGTAAGAATGCTCGAAGAAAGGTCAAAGGCCCACACTCTAATATTTTATACAATGATTTGTGATCATATACCGAATTGGTGAGATTATCTATTTTTTTATAAAGTTTATTCATCTAAATACTCCGTATTATTTAAGTAGTTTCTCAAATTTGTTCGCATATATACAATATATATTTGGTCATAGTACCCTCAATCACATGTTTCTTCCTTTTCTGTTTTTATAATTGTTATTGTACAATCTAAAACATATGTTGAGATCTATTTTAATTTAGTTAACATTGCAACAGAGGAAGATGATGGAGGCTGCGCGGAGAGAGCTCGGGAGGAGAGAGCATGATGAGAAAGTGGTGCAAATTGACTACTTGATTCAATAATTAGATTATAATAGATGTGCGAACATGATAGATTTTTGCTATAAACAAAGTAGTATATATGCGTGGCATCTCATGAACACAAATAAGTTTGAAGTTAATTCATGGACTTATAAATTAAAATACACAGTGTGGTAGTATATATTATAGTGTATTATCTACACTTTTCGTACCCCAGCCAATTCAATACACATTGTGGTATATATATTGAAATTACAATATAATAATAATAACAATAATAATACAATGACATCAGAGAGATTAACTCATGTGCTCTATGTTACTGGTGACAACTCAGTAAGGTCTACTATTAGACATTGCGCGATTTCATATTTCCTTGGTGATTACTTCAAGTCATTTTTTCTACAATCTATGAATATCTCAACATTTTAAATCTCACGTGTTATTTCTTCAGTTATTTATAGACTAAATCCGATTAAACTGACATATTTGACACAAAAATTGTCCCGTGCGTAGCACGGGCATGCCACCCTAGTTGTCTTGAATATTTATATACTTGGTTCTTATTAATGGAAATAAGAGCAATGACTTATATTATATATGGGTGTATTTTTATTATTGTTGTTGTTGTTATTATCATTATTGAGTTTTAAAGGGGAAATCTTAAAAAAAAAAAAATTTAATATGACTTATCACTGTAAAAATTAATGTGACTTCTTTTCATTATCATATTTTTGTTCCTCATAGTCAAACTATGTCAAATGTATAGGGTTGTTTTGAAGGAAATAGTTATAGGATATGACATAAGGGTATGTATACTTTTGAATAGCATATATATTGAGGTACTTATTTAATAAAGAGAGTCAATTGTTTTTTTTAATTAAAGGCATTCAATTTAATGAAAAAATAAAATAAAATAAATAAATCTACATATATTGGAAGATTGAAATATACTATTATTTTTAATTCAAGGAATTATAATTTTGCAATTTGAATTGATATAATATTGGGAGTGATGAGGCATGAATTTATTAGACCAATCCCATAATTTTAGACTTTGTTTAATATATTCCTATTGTGATGTTTACCTTATTTATTTATTTTCATCAAATTTATAACATAATTATAATTTTTATAAAGTTATTCTAGGAAATTCTGATTTAGATACATTGAACACTTTTTTTCATTTTGGGGTTTTTGAGTGAAATTATTTGGTTGAAAGTAAATTAAAACAGGGATTTTTTTGAAAATTTCAATTTAAAAAGTAAATTTATCTCACCCAAATACAATATCTTGATAAAATCTTTCTTTCCAAATATTAACTAATTAGATATTCTTTCCAAATAATAACCGACCTAAATTTATTTACGGTATTGCAACCTTGAGATTTTTTTTTTTCACATGTATAGCAAGAAAAATTCATAGTTTTGTCAATTAGATAACTCAACTTGCAATACCGTATATATGAAAAGAGGATTTTGAAAATTAAAAGTAAAAATATTTTTATTTAGTTCTTAATTTGTTATTAAAAAATTTGATGAAGATCTAATATAATCCGGATTGAAATAAAAATAATTTTCATAATTTAACCATAGCTAAAAGGCTAAGCCGCACAATTTCTCCCCAAAATAGTTAGATCTGAGCGCAGCTTACCTCCCGCTCCTCCTTCCTACTTCCCTCGTCCACCATCGAAAACACCTATTGGAGCTCTCAGTGTCTTCTTTCATGGCTTCCCTCAACAGTCGTCACTCCTCACGATCTTCTAGTTGTCCTCTCTCTCTCCTCAATTTTAATCACCATCCCCGTTCTCGAGCCATTTCACCTTTTTCGATCTTCAAGGTCAACTGTCGAAGATAGATCTTGCCTCCTCGTCTTCCCATCTTGGGAAGATGAACATCAATATCAGGTTCCGCTAAAGCCAAGTTCAGGCGCCGCCTCCAACAACTACTCCATTGATGTTCATTCCCCCTCTCATTCTCTCGTTAATTGCCAGCTGCCATGAGTCTGTTGGGACTTGGGATCTATCGATGCATCAAGGTCGGACCGATGTGTCATTGTCCCAATCGAAGGTCTCCTCTCGCTGTCGGACTGGGCCCTCGTCGTCCCATGTATCAGGCCTCGTTCTCCCCCTTGATGGCTACGCAGGGGCTGTTGAACCACTGAATTCATCGGACACTGAGCACCAACCACCGGCAAGTTAACCGGCTGCTGTGGAACCAGGGCCAAGCGCGACACCGAAATGCTTCGTCAAATCTAGTCAAGACCCACCGAACGGAGCCAAACCTTTCACCGAATCATTTACGTATTAGTTGGAAGGCAATTGGCACATTAGAGGTTTACAGGTAAGTATAAATAAGTTAAATCAAAATTTGGGAGATATTACCTGTGTTGGAGTGCCTATTATGTTAAAAAATTTGTCTGTCCTTTTGCCAGTGGTCATTGTTTCACGAAGCTTGGCCCGACTCTCGTTTTGTATTGCTTGTGATCGTTGTTTGTAAGTGTTAAAAGGGGATTGTGTTTTGATTGGTGGGTTTATTGGAAAATGTTGATATGCTTTCACGGCTAATCTGTGTTTCTTTTTGGCTAATCAAATTGAAACCGCGAACTCTATTACGTCTGTGCTGCGATTGTGAATGGAAGATTAACCCCATATATATACATATAGAGGAGGAAGAAACAATTAAACGGCTTAATGTGGATCGACATTGTGCATTGAGAGGTGAAACGGCTATAATAAATTTGTGAAGCTGTTTCAATGCCTAACGCCTCAAATTTACTACTCCATTATGTCATTATATAGTAACCGACTGATAGCATTATGTAAATGGCTAATTTGTGAAGCAAATTAGAAAAATAATGGCATAAAACCTTTAGTGGAGCAACCGGCTAATTAATTGTAAAAAAAATAAAAATATATAAGGGTTAAGGTATAATAATGGGTGTGCATTAATGAGATTGAACACCATAAATTTTTTGCTATAATTGAAACCTGAATTTCAATTTGTATGATTTTATTAAACGAATAACCGGTTAAACGGATAACCGATAATATTATAGATTGGATAACCGAGAACACAATTATAGCATTTATGGTGGGGGCTGAACACAACTTTTACTAGATACTAGATAGATACTAGATAGATACTAGATATATATATTATAGATATAGATATAGACATGTTGGGAAATGGAATAAATGAGACATCAAACCAAGGACTGTTGTGAAAAGGAGTACCAAGATGGAATTGCAGCGGCCAAGAGGATAGGAGGTAGCTTAATTTTTTTTATTTTTTTTGATAAGATAAGAATTCGAGGGCAAGACAGACCTGACATCGAAGCGAACAAACGAACCTAACCCTAAAGCGTTGGGGACAACATAGACTACAACTCGATGTCAAGCGTCACAAAGCAATGACACCGTTGTACAACGCTACATCAACTTGTAATTAGCATAATAATAAATGATAGATCATGAGGATAGATTTCGAGTGGTGTTCAGCACAACACTCAAGCTCAATTGTGCTAGATAAGAAACTGACCATGTATAAATTGTCTTCACCAAACAAACTATATATTGTTACTTGGTAGTGTTGAGACTATAGTCTATGTTTTTGGGTTGTATTTTATGTTTGGGTTAGAGAGACATTTGGGCTTGATGTGTTGTAATCGAGTTGGGCTTGTTGAGCCCAAAACTCTGGAAGGCAACGGCTAACCCGTACACTCTCCAACTATATAGGGCATGAGATGCTAAGTGCTAGGGTTTACACCTTTACAGTGCTTTGACTTATCTAAGGTTTCTGCTCTCCCTCTTGCTATGTCTCCTTGGCTACCATCATTTGTGGTTTCCTTGACTCTGGACAAGATGTTTGACAGAGCTTCTTGATAGAGCTCCCGATCAATCCAAATCACCTAAGACACTGAGATTCCAAGCCGGATTCATTGAAACCCGTCGGCGCAAGTCATCATTGGATGCTTGCTTATGCCCTTTGTTGGATCTCATCCAAATCACCTGAGACACTGAGATTCCAAGCCGGATTCATTGAAACCCGTCGGCGCAAGTCATTATTGGATGCTTGCTTATGCCCTTTGTTGGATCTCTGCCGGTTGTCTCCTTACACTCCCAGATACTTCGTTTTTCTTTTGCCTTTCTTGTTCTTTCCTTGCGGTTGCTTTAGTTGCTTCGTTTGTGTTTTCAATTAGTTTGTTACAATTTCATATTATTAGGTAAAAGTTTGAAAGGCGTCGAGACAAATGTGATCACATACAAATGGCAATTCCAAAATTAGAATGAAACACAACACAATCAAGCCGAAGGTGGTGACGAAAGGGATGCAATCTTGTCAACAATCTTGTTGATCTCTCTAAAAATATGCCTAATTCGAAATTCCTTAACCCGATGGATGCACGAAAATTCGAGATGGCAAGCTCTATCTTTCAAGGGCACACATCTTAGATGCCCAAAAGGCCAAAACTGCATCGAGTCCATTGACGACACACAATAACTTCATGGAGTTGCCAATTGACCAAATATGTTTATTATTTGAAATTTGAATATATCCATCCCACCTTAGATATCATGGAGTTGCTAAAATAACTTCATGTAGAATTGATTAAAACTTAACCACTCAATCATAAATAAGTGGTTTAGATTTAAATTAGTTTATCTATTTTTTAATTTATTTTTTTGTGTCGATAAATTTGCAATACTCCGTACAAACAAAAGGACAGAGAGGCATATAGGTATGAATTTAGACGATACAAAAATATAAATATAATATATTAATTCATTGATAATTCAGCAATGTAGAAAAGTTTCAAGCAACAGATTGATTCACCGATCGTAGAAAATTAAAGATTAATCTCTTCGTTTCCTTAGTAGCCGTACTTAGGCGATGGGGTGTAAACGGGAGAAGGAGTGTAAACTGGTGCCTTGTAAACTGGGGATGACGTGTAAACGGGTACGGGTGCCTTGTAGACCGGTGATGGAGTGTAAACGGGTGTCTTGTAGACCGGTGATGGTTTGTAGGCGGGCTTCTTGTAGTATGGCTTAGGAGTGTAGATTGGCTTGTGGTACTCCTCAGATGGAGTGTAAACGGGTTTCTTGTAGTACACTGGGGATGGTGTGTACACTGGAGATTTGTAGTACACTGGCGATGGGGTGTACATGGGAGATTTGTAGTACACGGGAGAAGGGGTGTACACAGGCTTCTTGTAGTACACCGGGGAAGGGGTGTACACAGGAGACTTGTAGTACACAGGGGAAGGAGTATACACGGGCTTCTTATAGTACACTGGGGATGGTGTGTACACTGGAGATTTGTAGTACACTGGCGATGGGGTGTACACGGGCTTCTTGTAGTACACCGGGGAAGGGGTGTACACAGGAGACTTGTAGTACACAGGGGAAGGAGTATACACGGGCTTCTTATAGTACACTGGAGAGGGAGTGTACACAGGAGACTCGTAGTATTCGGGTGAAGGGGTGTACACAGGCTTCTTGTAGTACACTGGAGAAGGAGTGTACACCGGCTTCTTGTAATAAACCGATGAGGGAGTGTACACAGGCTTCTTGTAGTACACTGGGGAAGGAGTATAGACGGGAGATGACTTGTAAACCGGGGAAGGAGTATAGACGGGAGATGATTTGTAAACCGGAGAAGGAGAACTGTATCCGTAGTAATCGGCAGATGCAGCAACCGCAAGAGCCAAGAAAAGCAAAGAGGACAAGAGGGAGCTCTTGAAAGCCATATTGGATGTTTAGACAATACAGCTTACAAGAGGAGGATTAGGAGTTGATGAGATGTAGAATGCATCATTTGTTGGGCTTTTTATAGTTGTTTTTGAAGGCACAACAAATGTATTGAATAATTCCTTTTTGGGAAATTAATTGGCTGCACGTCAGGCATGTCTTATAGAGTTGAGAGGAACCTTTTATCCAACGTGTGTGCTTGTATGTTAAGACCATTTCTACCTTGCCTTGTTATTTTATTTGTTTCCACTGTTGGCAAATCTAACTATCTAAGCCAATCCATTAGTGCAGTTTGAAGATGTGATTAACTAAACAAGAGTCTTAATGAAGAGTTCCACTTCTATCTATGGAAATCAACAAGTGAGGCACAGTTGGGTGAAGTTCTTTAGTACAATACTAGTGAAGTGCCCGTACCTTGAAGGCACGGGATTTTGATCCATTTCAAATTGAAAATCATTCTATATATCTAATTTAATACTATATTAATATATACTTGTTTAAAACAAAATATGTATAAAGTATTTTTTTTAAAATTTATAAATTGGTTGCAAAGAGATACAATACAAATTTTGAAAATAATTTAATAAACTACTCAAACGCACCACCGGCCCGGACCTAATAGAATTTGAAATACATATATAATTATTATCATTAGGATAAAACTAAAAAGAAAATATAAGATGTCATATAATTGAAAAACTGAAAAGTTACTTATATCAAAAGAAAAACGACAATAATATAGAATGAAATTAAAAGAACATAAATTAAAAACTAACACTCAAAATAAAAACGTTGATATATAATGCATAATGAAATAAAAAGAACATGAAAAACTAACATGTTGATTGAATTGATTGGAGAGATTCGATGAACACAAAGTTTGTGAACTATAAGATTTGTAAAAATCGATGGGATGTGAATGTTCTAACTGGAAAAAACTCCACTGTTATTTATTGAGGGGATGAGACAGTTAGAATAAAAAAAATTGTGTGTTCTTTACATAGTTTATCATGTATGACAATTTGATACTTCTTACTAATAAATATTAGCGCCCTTCATCCAGACCCACTTTATTTCATGATCTCGTATTGCAAAATCAATCGCACAGTTTTTGTTTTTCTTGAAGGACTCGTTAAAATTTAGTTAATTTTGAAGCGTAAGTTTTTTTTCCATTTGATTTTTTTTCTTTCTTTTCGCTTTCACATTGCACTCTTTTTTATAATTATGGTAAATAATTTTTTTTAACAAAGTATATATTTTTTCATACAAATGTTTTGTTTTAAAAAATTTTAAGATATCATAAACTATAATATATTAATAAAAAAAATATGTATGAGATAGTGAGGTAAAGAGTGGGTAATTATATAAAAGAAATAAAATAATATATAAGAAATCATATCGACATACATGTAATATATATTCATTTTATTATTATTTGAAGAACTAAATTATTAAACTATATTAATAAATAAAATTTAATCCAAATTTTCTTCCTCAATCAAAGGCAAACTACCAAAAAAGGGGTAACAAATGAAAATAGGTTAAGCAAATATATTTAAAATAGGAAATAAATATATTTAAAATTGGAAACAGATATTTTATGTTTCAACAATAATATTGACCAATAAGAAAACACTATTTGAATAAAAAAATCAACTTTAATTGTGGACGTGACACGTCAGCAAAATACTAGCAGAATTAGTAATATTAATAGATAGATGAAAAGATGCCTCTTCAAGGCAACCAAAAATTTACCCATATGATCATCTGATCTGAAATAGTATTGTTCCTAATTCGTATGTGCAAGATATTGCAGTTCCTGGGAAATGAACTAAATTGTGGTATAAGACTAGAGGTTTATCTAGAAACAATATTGAATTGCTGTGAAAGGAGGTAAAGAACAAAAAGAGGGCATGGGGTTTCTTACAATCAATGTGACCCTGGTTATCATTCAGACAGTTGTAGTTCCTGAGAAATGAACTAAATTTAAGCTTTGGAACAAGAGGCTTTATTAGCTGAAAAATGCTAACATCAGAAAGGACCAAGAGATTTGAGTATAAAGACCTGTTTGTCAGTTTTTCTCCTTTGAGTTGAGAATCGATTTCGCTTAGATATGATCTGAGGAGATCGAGGGGACCTGACATGCAATTTTCTCACGTTCGTCAAAGAAAGTGTAAGAAGCTTGCACGTCGGAATACGTACACCGCAAATCCGCACGTTAATAAGGACGTGCATGCACGTCGGAATCAACGTGCTTGCACGTCGAAAATAACGTGCATGTGGGTTTGCAACCACCGTGCCCGGACGTGCAGACACATTTTTTTCAAAACGTGCTTGCACGTCGAAAAGGACGTGCAAGCCCGTCATCTAAAATTAGAGGCGACGTGCCCCTTCGTCTCCACTTCGTCCCAAAGCATTCGAGCGCTGAGGGTTAGGGTTGCCGGCGACGACGAGAGAGAGAGCTCGAGCCACACACAGAGAGAGAGAGAGAGAGAGAGAGAGAGAGAGAGAGAGAGATGGAGCTGGAGAGAGAGATGGAGCCGGAGATGGTGGTGGTGACAGTGGAGGCGGAGGCGGTGGCGGTGCCAGTGGAGGCGGAGGGTGGTGGTGCGGAGGCAGCGGAGGTGGTGGCGATGGAGGTGGCGCAGATGGAGGGTGGTGGTGGTGGTGCGCAGGCGGAGATGGTGGAGGGTGGTGGTGGTGGAGCGGTGGCGAAGGTGGCAGTTCCGGTGGAGGAGGCGGTGGCGATGGAGGTAGTGGTCGGCGATCAGCCGGAGTTGGTGGTGCCAGCGTCAAATCCGGAGGTGGCGACGCAACCCATATTACCGCCGCGGAAGTGGCGGAATATGGAGGTGTCTCCTGTCCCGACCCCACCGATATGTTATTTGAATTATTTGATTTTGTTTTATAGTTTTATAATATAGTTTGATAGATTATAATATAGTTTTATAATATAATGTGATAGATTATAATTGATAGTATATAATTTTTATGATTTGTTATATGTTTATAATTTTATAGTTTATAAAATATATTACTTGTTTTATGTTTGTAGTTTCAAATACATAAAAATACATTACTTGTATGTTTATAGTTTCAAATATAGTTTGTACAAAAAGTACAAACGACATTAAAATACATTAAAATAAATTCAAAAACAGTAAGAATACATTAAAAGATATTTAAAAACTGTATAATATATTTACACACATTACAATATCGAGAAGACATTCAAAGACAATAAAAAACATTAAAAGCGATTAATATATATTAAAATATATTAAAAGACATTAAAAGATATTAAAATATATTAAAATACATCAAAAGACATTAGAATAACATTAAAAGTCATTAAAATACATTAAAAGACATTATAATAACATTAAAAGTCAGTAAAAGCCATTAAAATCCATTACAAGACGGTAAAAGCCATTGAAAGTCATTCCAAGAAATTAGAAGACATTAAAATAAATTCAAACCCATTAAAAGACATTATAAAAAATTGAAAAGACATTAACAGTCAACTGGATCAAATGAATTAGTATAAGTAATACAGAAAGTAACAGGTTCTTAAACATTTCATAATAACAGGCAGGGAAGCTCTTGAGGGGGGATGGTACCCTACGACCAGTTAGGGTCGGCGACCAAGCAGGCGTCAGTCAGGTTGAGGAGGAGATGGTACCCCATGATAGACACGATGAGACACATACATTAGATGATCTACTGATGTCTGTAGAGGGCTACCAGCAGTCGATGGGGACCCCCCCGGTCGACGAGGATGACAGCTTCTGGCGGGGTCTGCCAGATTTCCACTCTTCTAGTGATCCGACGGATGGGCAGCAGCCTTCGTTAGAGTCCGCCTTTATACTCAACAGTTGCATCACTGATGTAGTTACGAATCGACGGGCCCACGGGGGTAGACCGCCTGCTCGGCTGCCCCCCACCATCCACGAGGCATCTACTTCAGGCGCCCACGAGGCTTCTACTTCCACCGCCCATGACGTTGAGGCTTCGACATCCACACCACTGCCGATTTCTTTGGCTTTCAGGGATGACATCATCCCTGACGTCGTAGAGGGGGTGGACGACGGGCAGGAGCGGCAGGAGGAGAGGCAGTCTGAGGGGCAGGCTGGGGGGGGGGGGGGCAGCAGGAGCTCGCGCCCATCCCTGCACAGGCTGCTGCACCGGCTGCGCAGGTCGATCCATTCTTGCCGCCGGGCGATCTACTGGTGTCTTACAGGCACCACCGAGCGTACCGGGTGTAAAGGGAGATAACTGTAGATCTGCCGCTGCTGAAGTTCCACCATCGGGCGACTCACCTGCTGCCGTTTGACCCATATATCTTCGAGGGCTCGGGGACCTGGTGGCAGAATCTGATTCCATCGGGCATCCTACAGCTGCGGGCCCTCCATTGGGAGGGTGTGGACGAGTTCACGGCCACCGCGTTCCTGGAGCATTGGCACCGGAGACCAGCTCCTTCCATTTTCCGTGGGGCGAGATGACCATCACGCTACACGACGTTGCCTGCCTCACGGGGCTTCGAATTGAGGGTCTGCCTTGTTTGTCACATCTGGTCCCAGCGGAGCTGATCCACACGGTCGCTGAATACTACCAGTTGGACCCAAATACCCTGCGCTCATACAGACACGCTGGCGGCCCTCCCGTTACTTGGGTGACGGACCAGTGGATCGCGAGACACGGGCCGCTCATCGACCCCACGCCCGCTGATGACCCCGAGGCCGCAGCTGATCCTGAGCAGATTCTGATCCACACGCATATGGGAGGGGGGCAGCCAGAGGATGACCCTGCACAGCTTCGGTTTCTACACCTTGGTTACCTAGCCACCACTGTCACCGCGACTCTGTTTGTGGACAAGTGGCAGAGTCGGATCCCATGGAAGATGTTCGGCCTTGTTTGGGACATCCCCTGGACGGCCACCATTGCATGGGGTGCAGGTGCCCTTGCCTGTCTCTACAGGGGCCTAGGCGAGGCTACCCGAGCAGGTGCGAAGAGTATAGATAGTTGCACGCCGCTACTATAGGTACGAGACCGCTGAATTTGTTTTATAGCATAGTAATATTTATATTATATTCTAACCACATTGTGTTTTGTGTCAAGGCTTGGATATGGGCATACTTCCCTCGCTTCCGAGGTGATCTGTCCAGCGATCCGGCTAGGATGGACGATCGACGCTGGTATGCGAAGTTCATCCCTCCGAAGGCGCCTACCCGCGCGAACCCGAGGGCCAAGCAGGCGAAGCTAAAGAAGATGCGGGACGAGGTCGACCGCCTTACCGTAGTCGATGTATGTATTCGAGGCTCTAATTATATGACATATATTTCGAAAATGTGAATTACGACTGATTTTTTTATTTATAGGTGGAGTAGATGCCCTTTGAGCGTGATCTGGACTTCGACGGCGAGTACCGTCAGTCCACCTATCGGGGCACCATTGCATTCTGCGGGGAGGAGGAGCCGTATATGCCCGATAGGTGCCTTCGACAGTTTGGAAGAGTCCAGGGGGTCCCGTTAGCCGTCATCCTGCCGAGGCAGTTCACCCGCAGCGCCACATTGACGCCGAAGTACTTCGCCCTCTTTGACGCCGCGCACGACAGGTGGCAGGACTTGCAGGACGAGGGTCGCTTTTACCGTCTGGCTGACCACAGACGCACCAATGAGGACTGTCAGGCCGGTGTCACTGCTGATTACATGGCCTGGTACGCCTCTCAGAGCTGGCCGTACGTGCTGCCCACCACGCCACCACATCGAGACCCTCCGGCGCCCGTCCACCCGATCGCCATGGATCCATGGGTGGAGCTGCCTCATCCTCCTGTTATCCCTCCGGCGGTAGTGGCCCGCTTGCATGAGATAGAGGGCTACTGGAGGGCCCTGGCTATCGACCCTCGGATCCAGCAGTTGTTAGACGAGGTGACTGAGATCTTGGATGATGTTGTACGCCATCCCCTTGGACAGTGATGTACATGGAGACTGTTACGACTTTTGTAGTATCTATCTTTATATTATATTCACTTTTTTGATGTTATATTTATACGTTATTCCCTATATTATCTATCTTTACAGTTTATTCTCAAGTCTAGTAAATATATACAGTTTAATTTCAATCTGTCATACTAAGTTAAACCGTCAAGAATGAATCCATTGTAAGTTCAGTTGGACCTCGGCCTAAGTGTGTTTGGCTAGGAGAGGGCAAGGAGTGGGTTAGTGGTAGTTAGGGTTAGGTAGGGTTTCGGTAGGGTTAGTGGTAGGGTATGCACGTCGTTAACAACGTGCACCTTCGCGTACCTTTGACGCACAACTACCTATTTGAAGCCGAGCGGGATAGCTTGATTCCGCATCCTTCAAAACAACGTCTGACATAGTTCGATATAGTCCATCACAGTTAGAATTGCTATGGCCGAGTCGCAAGGCAATCGTCGTCTCCAAGTTTGCCAGGTACGGATACGTTTCATTTAGTTCAATATATTCCATATGCCTTGCGTTATGTTTATATTTCCACTCATGTTATTACAGTTTCGAGACTTCACACCTGAGTTCTCGGACAAAAAGGTTTGGAATCACCGTAACGAAATGGTTACGCATTTCAAGGACTTGGGTATGAAACACTGCACGATTTTAGTAATCAAGCGGTCGGGGGCGTCAAACCGTCCAGGCGGGGTTCTCCTTGCTTACCGACCACGCGGCAGGAAGCTCCGAAGCACGCAATCGAAGATAAACGGATGTCCATTCTCTCTACACGGGCACGAAGGCTCGTCGGGTCACTGGGTTATGATGGTAACCCACGGTGTTCATAACCACGAGCTTGAAGGGTCACGCCATCGCCGGACAGATGACAAAGGGGGAAAAGAAGATGGCTAGGTGGATGAAGAAAATTGGTACTCCTCCAAAAGCCATTGGGTACGGATTGAGGCAGCTGGGTGAGACCGGCATCACGTCATCGCGTTCCCTTACCAACACGCTCAACATGATGGTCGCCGAAGAAAGGGGTAGTCGGACGATGACCCAAGATACCCTGCATCGTCTGCGGGAAAAAGGGTACTACTACGAGTTCAGACGCCATCCAGATGACAACGACGTCTTGAGCGACCTCTTCCTAGCGCATCCTGACGGGATACGGCTACTCTGAAGGTTCCATTACGTCATCATATTGGACAACACGTATAAAACAAATGTGTAAGTTACTTAATTACGATTACATTATTACACATCTATCCAATTATAAAGTATTGTAAGTGTAACATTTTTATACTTGCAGATACGGGATTCCATTGTGCGAGGTGGTCGGATTCACACCCTCAGGCCATACTTACTGCATCGCCTATGCCTTCATGTCGCACGAGAACAAAGACATGTACGCTTGGGTATTGCGTCAGCTTCAGATCTTGCTTGGGATAGTTCAGCCTCAAGCTATTATGACTGATCGGGAGCTAGGTCTCTTGGCGGCGCTAAATGTTGTCTTCCCCAACGTCCAGCATCTCCTTTGCTGGTTACACGTGACGAGAAGATGCGAGGAAGCTGCTCTGAAGATCACAAAGAATTTACACCACGCTGGCATCTTCAAAGGTAACTGTTGGGGGTTGTTCCAATCGAAGTCGGAGGAATCATTCGCCCGACGTCGTCGGGCGCTACACGCTGCATGGCACCCATTCCCAGGTGTGGTGGCGTATTTAGAGGCGGTGTGGCTTCCGTACAGCAGAAACATCATACGATGCTACGTAGATAATGTCTTCCATTTCGGCACTCGTACAACAAACAGGTACACCCTACTTCATATCTCCCATTACAATATGATATGACATCAAACGTTTAGTGGTATGAACTTCAATGTTTACGTGAAACTGTTTACAGAGTTTAGGGTCAACATAGGGTTCTCAAGGAGGCACTGTACTCATCGACTGGTGACTTTCGCATCGTGATCGATGCAATCCATAGAGTCAACGAAAGCCAACTGCATGAGCTGCAAATTGCTTTGGAGATCGACCGCTTCAAATGGCCAATGGCGGCGTATAAAGTCAACCTTTTTGATGAGGTAAAGACTTTAATCTCCAAAAAGTGCTTCGACTATCTATACGAGTTGTGGCAGGATGTCGTGAACCAAAACATTCCTCCGGAATGCACGGACCGACATTGGAGGGTTTGTTACGGGATCCCTTGTGTCCATGAGATTCAGGCCTACGTCAGTTCCGGGACTCCGATACCCGCTGAGGACATCCACCTGTTCTGGATGAATTTGGCATGGACTGACATCGACGACACCCCACTCCCGTATGAGCTGTCATCTTCATACACGGATTCCAACAATTTATGCGACGATGAGCTCCAGCCACCCTCATCTGCAAGCGTCCGATCAAAAGGGAGGCCTCGGGGGTCGAGGAATGCCTGCAGAACCAACCTGTTGCCGTTCGAGGAGTTCAGGGCAAATTTTGAGAGAGAAGAAGCACGTGCTGCTCGACATCGTCCACAAGCGACCTCAGCTCGACGTGGACGTGATGATGTGTTCGGAGGGTTCAGCTGGGGTCGAAACAACGTTGATCCCTTCATGCTCGGACATATTGAGGGTGTGAGGGACACTATTGGAGATGGTCATTGTGGCTACCGTGCTTTGGCATCATTGACATCACCGATCGGCGAGTCTGCTTTCCCGGTATTCAAAACGTTATTATGCAATCACTTGGAGGATCACGACGATCTCTACGCCAGTTGTTATATGGGAGGGTACTCATTCCAGCAGTTCGTAGACAACCAGAGATGGGCGGGACATGTCCATGGTGATAGGAGACGGTGGATAGAGCTACCCATCATGGGTTTAGTATTTGCAACGGTATATTAGATTCCTCTCGTCGTCCTAGCTTAGCATCATCCGTTCACATGTCTCCCCATGACCTCGCCGACACCTGCTAACAACCCTCAATTAGCAACCCTTGGTTTAGCCTGCATCGGAAACCAAGACCATTTTGCCGCGGTATGACATCAAACGTCTTATATGATTACCTATTCTTGCTTTTCATCTATATGTCAATACTCTAACTCTAATTTTCTGTTCTCATAGATCTGGTTGCGTCCCAACGCTCCTATTCTGCCGCCTGTGCCAGAATGGGTAGCACATCATCAACCGAGCGTCGAAGAATTGGATGCTCCTTTTCAAGCTCGGTATGACAGATTTCGAGCCTTAAGTGTCGAGTCTGATCGCCCTTTGATGTCTCCAAAGTAGCCATGTCTTTATGCATATTTTAGTTCCATATTCTTTATATTTTGCATATTTCGGGTTGGGAATATGTCAGATTTATGTAGTATATGCTTATTTGTCAGAAATGGAGATCTACATAAGTTTCTGTTTAATATTGCAGAATATGGAACCATTTCGGGAGAAAATCAAGAAGCAAGAACCGGAGCACAAAAGCTACTCGACATCGACAAGCCTTAGTCGATCTCGACAAGCCATGCTAGACACCTGCCAGGATCGAGGAGCCTATGTCGAGAAGCTGAAGACGAAGAACCCGACTCCCGAACCTTCGTCGAGATCGAGTTAGGCTACTCGAGATCGACAAGGCCTCGGAGACAACCCGGAGTCGAGGAGAGCATGTCCGAGGAGACTGAGAGACTACCCGACCATGCCCGGACACCCAACTAGAGATCGAGGACTGTTCCTCGAGATCGACGAAGCCCTTGAGTCAAGTCCGAGCCTGTCGAGCACCAGCTAGCCGAGACGCCGAGTCAAGCCCAGTCGACCGACAATTCTACTCGAGATCGAGTAGCCTTACTCAAGATCGAGGACGCCTCCAGAAGACGCATTACACGGTTTGATCAATCCTACTCGGTGTGGGATTACTTGGGCCCGAAGATTGCCGATTCTATCCGAATTTATCAAGATACATCATGAAGAGAGAGATCTATCCACTTGAAGACACTTTAGATATATTTCCCTTATTTAGATTTAATTTCTTTATAGCTTTTATTTATCTTTAAAGTTTTAGATATAGTTTTAGATATAGATATAGATATTCTATCCTTGAATAGCAAGGAATAGAAGGCTATAAATAAAGCCCATGGGGCTGGTTTTTCATTCATTAAATCACACAGCAATTAGTAGAAGTAGTAGAGAGAGAGAGAGAGAGTGAGTGGCCAAGAGGAGTTGGTGAAGCGAGAGCGGAATTGGCTTCCTTTGGTTGTAAGCTCTATTTTATTTTATTAATGCAAGTTTATTTCCTTTTATTATTGATGTCTTTAATTATGATAAAGCGCGAGTAGTCCACCCACTTCTAGGGTTGGGGCAAGCCCGACGATAGCCATGCATGTTTGAGGTAAAGATCTGACTTTTATCAAGTTTTGAGCATCTACTACTTGTTATGTGTTTATTACCCATCTAATGGAGGTCCATGCTAACAACTTGGATTGTAAACATAAAATCGGTAGAGACAATTAGGGTTTCTTGAAAGAGTTGTCTAATTGTTGGAAAAGGCGAAAGCTTGGTCCTTTGATGCGATTCACATGATTATCTGTTTTATCTCTGCCTTATGCATGCTTGGTTATCGTTGTTGCAAACCCCAAGCTTGGAAGTTCTTTTCATACATAGTTTTCGAGTCTCAAAAGCATTTGCCTTTACTTTATTTCTTTTTGTTTTGTTTTAGTTTTTGCCTTACTCGATCTCGACCAACCTTGGTCGATCTCGAGTTACTAATTCCCGATCCCAGATCGTCGTAGCTTATTTGTGCAGGAACTCGACAAGCCCAACCCGGAGTCGACGAGGACTGTACTCGATCTCGAGTAGCCCTTTGTCGAGATCGAGTAGCCATTGCCTGCGACTGCTACGCTGTTCGACTTGCCTGATCTCCTGTCGACTTACCCTAGTCGAGATCTAGCACCTGTTGTCGACCTCTGTCCGTGAGATTTCACCACTGCCTAGGATCCGCTGACACGCTTCCTCGTGGATCGATCCTGACTTCCCGCTGCTACATCAGGAGGAGGTCTTGTAATTATTTGCAAGGGACGGAATCTGGTTTGCCTTAGTTTATTTACATTCTATTTTGCATACTCGATTTCCTCCTATCAACAAATTGGCGCCGTTGCCGGGGAAGCTATCATTCGCGCCTTAGGTAAGTGAATCTCACATCTACTTTGAGTTACTTTTCAGGTATATGCGCCGTTCTAGTCAACCACCTGAGTTTGACGGCTTAGACAACCCAGAACGTCTTATACAAGCCCACGCTAGACTGAAAAGAGCCATGGCAGCCGCAGAGACACAAGAACAGCTAATTGCGAGGCTTACAAGGGAACTAGCCGCTAAAGATTCTGCTATCGCCACTGAGAAAGCAGCAAGGGAACAAGCGGAGGCTGAGCTTGTGCAGTACCCAACCACAGCTGAGGATTATATGCATCCAACTCTCGTCGTGCCTGAATCGGCGATTCTTATCCCTGAAAACTCCTTTGAAATTCGCACTCAATTTTTGATAGAGCTTAAAAATAATGCTTTTTATGGCAAATTTAATGAGTGTCCACTTGAACATATTACCAATTTTTCTGACATGTGTCGTACTCTTGCTGAAGGTACAACTTTGGAATATGTCCAGATGAAGGCTTTTCGCTGGTCTCTCGCTGGGCCTGCACTAAAGTGGCTTGAAGGGCTGAAACCAAGATCACTCACAACATGGGCCCAAGTAGAGCAAGAGTTTCTGAATAAATTCTTCCCACCTGCCAAGACAGCACTCCTCCGCCAGAAAATCACCGCTTTCAAACAGAAGCCTGGGGAACCGCTGGCAAAGGCATGGGAACACTACAAAGAACTGCTGCGACCTTGCCCTACTCATGGACAGCCACCCTACGTCATTCAGTAGATCTTCTTCAACTCTCTTGATCAAGTCACCAAGGACATAATCAACCAGTATACTCGCTATGAGTATCTGACGATGCCACCAGTTGACGCATGGGGTGTGCTAGACAAGCTCACCAATTATGACAACAAATATGGGTCTACTGCAAACTATGAGGAGAGCTCCTATGCCAGGCCAGCACCATCTATGCCACTCTATGAGCCAGCAAAGGAGATTGATCCAGATGTCAGGGAGCAGTTCTACAAAGACCAGAATCGCAAGCTCCTCAAGCAAGTCAAATATCTATCTGTCAATCAGCCTTGCATCGAATGCGGATCACAGAGGCACACCACTACTGAGTGCCCACACACTGAGCAAGTCAGAATGGCAGATACACACGAGGAAGCAGCCTACACTGGGGGTCCAAATCGCTACATGGGAGATCAAAGGTTCTATTAGCCTCAGTGGAACCAAGGTCCTCCTAGGAACCCCCCACCCTACAGAGCTCCAAGGCATCCAGAAAGGGATCAAAAGAAGGATGATCTGCAGCTAATCCTTGAAGAGATGCGTCGGAATCAGGGCACCATCAACAACCAGTTCCAGAACATCACTACAAAATTTGGAGAACTGGACATCTGGAAAAGAGGAATAGAGACGCAGATGGGTCAAATCGCTGCACAGATCCCACGACCATCCGGACAGCTCCCTGGGCAAACAGAACCAAATCCTAAAGGGAAAATCGGACACGTTGCAGCTATCAAACTCAGAAGTGGGCATCAATTACGCGAGCCAGAGGTCGGGAAACAGCAAGGCAAGGCAGAGCAGCAACTCGAGGCAGAGCAAAATCTACTCGATCTCGAGGAGAGCGTACTCGATCTCGATAAGCCACTGCTCGACACAGACCAGAAGCTGAGCTCGGACTCCGCGGCGCAGCCCAGAACCTCCAGGTCGACCACCCAACTCGATATCGAGGAGCCACTGGTCGAGATCGAGGAGAAAAATCTGGCCGAGGTCGACGACTCTGCAGCACCTCCGACAGCTGATCTGGCTCCGAGGCAGAAAAAGCCACTGCCTTTCCCTTCCAAGGCACAGAAAGATCCCACTGCAGGTAGGTTTACCATATTTGTTAATATGCTGCAAGAACTGAATGTTTCTATTCCTTTTACAGAAGCCCTGCAAGAGATGCCTGGATATGTCAAATTTCTAAAGGAAATCCTGAGCAAGAAGCGATCCATCTCAGAGATTGCAGGCGAATGCAAAGTACTCCACTTCCCTGAAAAGAGACCTGACCCTGGTAAATTTTCTGTTACTGTGGGTTTTGGGCAATATAAATATGATTCTCTGTGCGATTTAGGAGCAAGTGTGAGCATCATGCCTTTATCAATCTGGCGGAAGGTAAAGATAGGATGCATAGAGCTTGTGGATGCCAAACTATACATGGCAAACAATACAGTGGTCATCCCTACAGGTATAGTTGAGAATGTCCCCGTCCAGGTTGGTAAATTCTTTGTTCCAACAGATTTCCTTATCATAGACTGTGCTGAAGATCCTACTAGCCCTATTATTCTTGGTAGACCATTCTTAGCAACTGCAGATGCCAGAATTAGTGTTAAGAATCGATCGCTCACCTTCACCATAGGCGATGAGGTTTTAGATTTCTCTTTTGGTCCTGCAAAAGAGGAAATTTCATGGTTGGAGGTGAAAAGCATCAACAACCACGGGACCAAACAATCAGCAGAGGAAAGCACCAGCACCGTCCTCGAGATCGACAAGACCAACTCGATCTCAACAAGGGGTCTACTCGATCTCGACAAGACCTTGTCGAGGTCGACAACCTCTGCTGAGCCACTGACTTGCCAAGAACCTAAGTATGGGGTCCCTATACTCGAGGTCGACCAGCAGTACTCGACATCGACTAGCCCCAAACCCAAAGATTTCTGTTTTGGGTCCGAAAAGGTAAGTTCAGGTATAAATTCTACTCCCCCTAAGTCCATAAAGAAATTTTTCAATAATTTAAGGGGAGGTAAGGCCCCGTGGCGAGAGAATCTGCGAAAGCTAAGGGCTGGAAAGAAGAAGAAGAAAGAGAAGGGAGATGATGCAAGCAACCCCCTGTCAGCTGAGCTTGCATACTACCATCAAGACCTAGATGATCTAGGAGAAGGGCCAAGCATGAGCGGGCCCCAGACAAATGGTCCTTGAGCGCAAACGGAGAAGTCGGCCTAGCGACTCTAAAATCTAGAGCATGTATATAAACTTTATGAATTTTGAGACTTTTTGAACTTTTTGGTTTTTGGTTTTTGGTTTTATGTCTTTTAGAATACTTCATGTGGATAGTCTTGTTTTTGCGTGCAATCTAACACTTTGAGGTCGGCAAGCAAATAAGGATCGCAAAAAGTGGAATAAAGAAGTCCCTGAAAAACAGTCAAAATCGACGAAGGCCAAGTCGACGACGACAAGGAGGAGCAACCCAGACACTCGTCGATATCGAGTAGGCCAACTCGAGATCGACAAAGCCCAGAATGCCCCTCGACTTCAGAAACCACTGGACGCAGAAAAGCTCCTCGAGATCGAGTACACTATACTCGAGATCGACAAGCACATCTACTCGACATGCACTGATCAGCCATCCTCGATGTGTTATCCTGTGAGTTCCTTCCTTTACTCTTGTTTTTATTTGATTTTATACAATGGGGACACTGTATATTTTAAGTATGGGGTGGGGGAAGGGCTCATTATCATTATCATATGTTTTAGTCTTGCTTTTTGGTTTTACATGGTGAAATTTTAATTTTTATGTTATGCATTCATGTTTAAATTTTATGCATTTTAGTCTTTTCCATACTTTAGTCTTGTTTTTAGAAAAAAAAAAAAGAAAATGTCGAAAAAGAAAAAAAATGCATGTTTAATTTTTGCATTGTCTTATTTTGTATACCCTAACTTAGATGTCCTATGATGATAAAGAATGACTGACTTGATCATATAATTCCTATGGCATGTTTGGAAGGTTTAGCCTAAGTCCTCAAAATGGTTTTTATGTGGATTGTGAACTTGTGATGAAATTGAGCACATATGATCCTAAGCTAAAGGTTAAAATCCAACAAAAATTGTCCCAGTGAGAATTTTGGCCTTATAGGGAGAACATTAAAAATCCCTCTGCTTTCTTGAGTGTATTTACTCTTCCTATGCATCTCTAAATGTTGTGATAGTTATTCAAAGCCAATGCATTTATATGTTTATGTTGATGAGAATTAAATGATGGAGGCACCTTTTAAGCCAATTTTATCCCCTCTTTACCTACCTTGCATTATCCCTGCTTGAAGCCAGAACATTAGCCTGAGACTTTTATTGTGAACTCCACAAAAATATCCTTAGCCAAATTGAGCCTGACCCCCATTTGGGAATTAAGACTTAGAGTTGGTTGGAATGATGATTTGTGGAAAGAATAAGCTTATGTTGCATTTCAAGTAGGAAGGATTGTTGAAATTATTGAAACATGGGTTGGTTTTACATTTTTATCTTGCGATGCATACTATGTAAAAGGATTTTTGGCTCACCTTATAAATGCACCATTAGTTTTATTTTCGTTTCAAAAAAAAAAGAAAAAAGAGAAAAGCAAAAGAGAAAAAAAATATAGTTTGCAATTGTGAATAAAGTGCATGAGCCAAATTTACCTTATTTCCTTCATTATTTGCAAGATACATACTTTGGAGAGGTTGAGAAAGTTTGAAAGGTTACATACTTCATTGAGATAAATTGGAGAGTTTGGTTGATGCATATGATTGAGAAGTTATGGTTTGGTTGTGTTGGAAATTTAGGAGTCTTGATTCCCGAATTTTATTAAGCACCACATGGCCAAATAATTCCATTCCTTATTATTTCTTACCAAGCCCCATTACATCCCCGCCGAATAGAATCTTCTTTGAAGACTTCTATTGAGCGAAGTCCTCCTGATAATTCTTGTTGCATTTTCATAATTGGTTGCGAAGTGGATACATATTTAAATTGCAATGTTTATGAGATTGTATATGGAATTGAGTTGAGAGACGATATACATAGCCTAAACACATTGAGAGCTGAGTGTAAACACATTATCCCTATGAGGTTGGATTTATATTGCCTATGCCTATGGATCGCTCATATATGTGTGATGACGTTAAATTCACTTGTCTTACATTGCTACTACTTGAGATGTTGCTTTTGACAAAGGCAAAGAATTGAAGGATGTGTTGTAGATTTTGGTTATTGTTTGGTTATTGCTTGAGGACAAGCAAGTCTAAGTATGGGGTGATTTAATGTCTCCAAAGTAGCCATGTCTTTATACATATTTTAGTTCCATATTCTTTACATTTTGCATATTTCGGGTTGGGAATATGTCAGATTTATGTAGTATATGCTTATTTGTCAGAAATGGAGATCTACATAAGTTTCTGTTTAATATTGCAGAATATGGAACTATTTCGGGAGAAAATCAAGAAGCAAGAACCGGAGCACAAAAGCTACTCGACATCTACAAGCCTTAGTCGATCTCGACAAGCCATGCCTAGACACCTGCCAGGATCGAGGAGCCTATGTCGAGAAGCTGAAGACGAAGAACCCGACTCCCGAACCTTCGTCGAGATCGAGTTAGGCTACTCGAGATCGACAAGGCCTCGGAGACAACCTGGAGTCGAGGAGAGCATGTCCGAGGAGACTGAGAGACTACCCGACCATGCCCGGACACCCAACTCGAGATCGAGGAGTGTTCCTCGAGATCGACGAAGCCCTTGAGTCAAGTCCGAGCCTGTCGAGCACCAGCTAGCCGAGACGCCGAGTCAAGCCCAGTCGACCGACAATTCTACTCGAGATCGAGTAGCCTTACTCGAGATCGAGGACGCCTCCAGAAGACGCATTGCGCGGTTTGATCAATCCTACTCGGTGTGGGATTACTTGGGCCCGAAGATTGCCGATTCTATCCGAATTTATCAAGATACATCATGAAGAGAGAGATCTATCCACTTGAAGACACTTTAGATATATTTCCCTTATTTAGATTTAATTTCTTTATAGCTTTTATTTATCTTTAAAGTTTTAGATATAGTTTTAGATATAGATATAGATATTCTATCCTTGAATAGCAAGGAATAGAAGGTTATAAATAAAGCCTATGGGGCTGGTTTTTCATTCATTCAATCACACAGCAATTAGTAGAAGTAGTAGAGAGAGAGAGAGAGAGAGAGAGAGAGAGAGAGTGAGTGGCCAAGAGGAGTTGGTGAAGCGAGAGCGGAATTGGCTTCCTTTGGTTGTAAGCTCTATTTTATTTTATTAATGCAAGTTTATTTCCTTTTATTATTGATGTCTTTAATTATGATAAAGCGCGAGTAGTCCACCCACTTCTAGGGTTGGGGCAAGCCCGACGATAGCCATGCATGTTTGAGGTAAAGATCTGACTTTTATCAAGTTTTGAGCATCTACTACTTGTTATGTGTTTATTACCCATCTAATGGAGGTCTATGCTAACAACTTGGATTGTAAACATAAAATCGGTAGAGACAATTAGGGTTTCTTGAAAGAGTTGTCTAATTGTTGGAAAAGGCGAAAGCTTGGTCCTTTGATGCGATTCACATGATTATCTGTTTTATCTCTGCCTTATGCATGCTTGGTTATCGTTGTTGCAAACCCCAAGCTTGGAAGTTCTTTTCATACATAGTTTTCGAGTCTCAAAAGCATTTGCCTTTACTTTATTTCTTTTTGTTTCGTTTTAGTTTTTGCCTTACTCGATCTCGACCAACCTTGGTCGATCTCGAGTTACTAATTCCCGATCCCAGATCGTCGTAGCTTATTTGTGCAGGAACTCGACAAGCCCAACCCGGAGTCGACGAGGACTGTACTCGATCTCGAGTAGCCCTTTGTCGAGATCGAGTAGCCATTGCCTTCGACTGCTACGCTGTTCGACTTGCCTGATCTCCTATCGACTTACCCTAGTCGAGATCTAGCACCTGTTGTCGACCTCTGTCCGTGAGATTTCACCGCTACCTAGGATCCGCTGACACGCTTCCTCGTGGATCGATCCTGACTTCCCGCTGCTACATCAGGAGGAGGTCTTGTAATTATTTACAAGGGACGGAATCTGGTTTGCTGTGATTATTTATATTTAATTTTGCATACTCGATTTCCTCCTATCAACACCCTTTACACTTTGCCTAGATTTTATTCCACTAGTTTATTACAATTATGGATGTAAACCTTTTTTTTCCGTTCCTTGTAACATTATTCGCATATTATCCGAATGAAAACCTTAACAATTATTGCTTCTCTTTTAATTATCACTTAACAATTAAACTCACCAATGCTCGGAATGACTTAGACCCTAAACCTTAAACCCTAAGTAGGGTTTGCACATCACTTAAGACGTGCATAATTGCACGTCGTTAACGACGTGCATGCACGTTATTAATGACGTGCAATATTTGCACGTTGTT
This sequence comes from Persicaria maculosa, assembly GCA_963922045.1. Taxonomy (NCBI): domain Eukaryota; kingdom Viridiplantae; phylum Streptophyta; class Magnoliopsida; order Caryophyllales; family Polygonaceae; genus Persicaria; species Persicaria maculosa. The sequence continues at coordinate 68,474,962 of OY998255.1, forward strand.
ATTTGTTAAAGACGTGCGAACCCTAGTTTGCTAACGACGTGCACAGTCCACACTTGCATGTTAATAAGGACGTGCATGCACGTTATTTTCGACGTGCAAATCCTTAATGATCATTTGCGGTGTATCTAAAAAGACTCTCTAATAAAGAGTGATTATGAACAAAGATTCATAATTTCTCATCATACATGTTGGGAAATGGAATAAATGAGACATCAAACTAAGGACTGTTGTGAAAAGGAGTACCAAGATGGAATTGCAGCAAGGATAGGAGGTAGCTTAATTTTTTTTTAATTTTTTTTTTGAGACAGACCCGACTCCTCGAGCGGTTGACAAAGTCGGCAGACGGTGAACCGTCAAACATACAACCTAAAATAAAAAGGTGCAATACAAAAAGTGGCAAGTTCACATATCGAAGCGAACAAACGAACCTAACTCTAAAGCGTTGATCGAGGACAACATAGACTACAACTCAATGTCAAGCGTCACAAAAACTGGTGATTAGCATATTCATAAATGATAGATCATGAGGATGGATTTCGAGTGGTGTTCAGCACAACACTCAAGCTCAATTGTGCTAGATAAGAAACTGACCATGTATAAATTGTCTTCACCAAACAAACTATATATTGTTACTTGTTAGTGTTGAGACTATAGTCTATGTTTTTGGGTTGTATTTTATGTTTGGGTTAGAGAGATATTTGGGCTTGATGTGTTGTAATCGAGTTGGGCTTGTTGAGCCCAAAACTTTGGAAGGCAACGACTAGCCCGTACACTCTCCAACTATATAGGGCATGAGATGCTAAGTGCTAGGGTTTACGGTGCTTTGACATATCTAGGGTTTCTGCTCTCCCTCTGGACAAGATGTCTTGACAGAGCTTCTTGATAGAGCTCCCGATCAATCCAAATCACTTGAGACACTGAGATTCCAAGCCGGATTCATTGGAACCCGTCAGCGCAAGTCATCATTGGATGCTTGCTTATTCCCTTTGTTGGATCTCAGCTGGTTGTCTCCTTACACTCACAGATACTTCGTTTTTCTTTTGTCTTTCTTGTTCTTTCCTTGTGGTTGCTTTAGTTGCTTCGTTTGTGTTTTCAGTTAATTTGTTACAAGTTCATATTATTAGGTAAAAGTTTGAAAGGCGTGGAGACAAATGTGATCACATACAAATGGTAATTCCAAAATTAGAATGAAACACAACGCAATCAAGCCGAAGGTGGTGACGAAAGGGATGCAATCTTGTCAACAATCTTGTTGATCTCTCTGAAAATGTGCCTAATTCGAAATTCTTCAACCCGATAGAGGCACGAAAATTCGAGATGGCAAGCTCTATCTTTCAAGGGCACATCTCAGATGCCTAAAAGGCCAAAACTGCATCGAGTCCATTGACGACACACAATAACTTGAAAAGAAAAAAAAAAAGAAAAAGAACTCGCTTCAAACCAAGTCATCTCACTTTATTATCAGACAACTTGTTGTTTGGTATCTCAAATTCTTACCTTATAAAAAAAACGCCATCTCACTATATCGACAGCAAACGAATCTCGAATGATGAAGCGTGAAGCAAATTGAACTGTCATCCTAACACACGAAAAAGTCAGCAAACTATTTGAGGGGCAAATCGTTTTTGCACGGGTCAGATAATGACATACAAGGAAGTACAAAACAAACAGTTGAACGGAGAACAAAACCAAGGCACAGCAAAGACAACCCCTCAAAAAAATACCAATACCATAAAAATCTGTTCTCCACTATCCATTAACAAAGAAGAGAACTTTATCCAACCAGTTTGCAGGAAAACTCAAGTTTTTACAACCCAGTACAGGCTGCAGCTCATATCTACATTAACTCGAACCAAACATCCAGCAACAGCATGCTTTCTTGTTATGTATTACTCAATAGCGATAGTAACGGCAACGCCTTCTTCTTGTTCATTGTTGGCCCCGTCCCCCAAGGGCCATAGAAAATCAAAAGAGAATTTTGACAGAACAGAAATATACGCCATATGCAGCATCAAGTGTTGCGACTAAGCTACTACGTGCTTTTCTTGTAACCAACGACATGTTCTTCTATTCGTAGTTTCATTCCAAGCCAAAGAATGCTTCACTTCTCGAAGGATTGAAGGGAAAACCTTTTATAGGTGTGCTGCTTTGCTTGTAATTCCTTCCTTCAAACTCGGTTATGCAATTGGGAAACTGGGCTATGACTCTATGAGATAGCATTGGCAAGTGCTATCAAGAGCCTATTGATCGAGTCCATTAGCTTCTGATCTCTTCATGATCCTAAGCCTCTTCACAGAGCTAAGGAACAACCTGGAACAGAATTATCAGGGAAGGTTTTTTATCATATTGACGCCCTCTTGATATGTACATGTTATAGAAACTTCAATCCCATTCACAAATTAAACATTTCTGCGCAAGAGTGATAGACAACTAGTTAAGTTGTAATTGTTTGAAAGAGAGAATAAATCAACCTCAAAAGTCAAAACTCAAGATTCGTCTTATCCTAAAAATGCATCACAGGCACAAATGAAATTGCGAATCGACATCCGTGGCCCTTGTTCATTTCTAAAAGCATCCAATGTAATACTATTTTCACAATCATAGTACAACATAGAGTCAATAAGCCTATGCCAGGGACCCATTCTTTGCTGTAGGGCAATAAAGCATGGACCAGGGACAGCAATGAAATGTGAGTTTTTGTTCGGGGATGACAGAAAATTGGGGGAAACAAACAAGGTAAATAAATAATACCTCATTCTACTAAAACAAGTGAAAGGAAGCTAAGAAGGACAAAAGAAGAAAGGTCACGGAAAAGCAAGTGATAGAAATTGTGCAAGAAACTATAATTCAGCCTTCAGCGTATTCCTATTCCTAAAGACTGCTGCTCTTGGTTTAACTAAATGATCTAATTAAATCAAAATAATGTGATCCAAAACATGCATGAATTAGAAATGCTGATTTTTCTATAAATACTATTGAAGCAAAACTTGCAGAAATGCAGCAGATAAAAGGTAATTAAGAGATAAATAGCATGAAAACAAAGAGAGCAAAAAAATTAAAAAAGGATTCAACCAATGAGCTTATCAATAGGATTCATACCCCCATGGAACATCTCCCACAAGCATCCAGTCTCCATCTTTGTCTTCATAAGTAAGCACAAAGTCTGATAGTCCATCCAGCAGCTTTGACGGTCTTTTTGCTTTTGACATAACACCACACTCACCTCTGCTAGATACTGAGAAGACAATGGCATGAAATTATGAGAAGCTAGTATAATAATTTCATAAACTGAAAAGGCTAGTTAAACGCGCTTCTCATGCTTGTGTGATTTTAATGAGAGTCCATAGTCGAAGGGTCCTTGGATAGAGGGTCAGACAGTGAACCAGGTACAACCCCACCCCCTACCAACTCCATTCCTAACAATAACGGGTAGTTGAAACAACCAATGCCCCAGATGTGGGCATTACTGGGGAACACAAATTAATGCAAGAGAAATTGAACATACGGTGGTTGGCAACCTGCAGAAATATCTCAACATCCTGGCCACCATATTTTTTTTATTTTAATTTCTTTAAAGTACTCCCCTGTATATATTTTCCGCAATCAGAATAGTGCGTAAGTTGAATAAGCCTATTGCAATAGGCCATGGATCACAATTAGTGCATCTTTATAGTAAATAATTGAAACTAATTATTTTTATTTTGTATTCTTAAAGGCAGTACAAAATTGGTCCCAACAGTAGAGCCAAATTCTTTAACCCTGCTATTTTGTCAAATACTCTGGCTATTGCAAACTTCATGACGAGAAGGCCACACACCACTCACACCAAGATTATACTTTCCATAACTTATGTGAAGACACTACTTACAAATTACAACTCAACAACCATTTTACAAAAGATTGGTGCAAAAGGAGGGCTGCATATCATTTGCCTAGTAGTCTTTCAAATTTATTACGGCACTGATCAGTACCCCACTCCACCATCATATTCCTATTTCCTAATGGAAAACAAGAAAGATGGCAAGGAAAATGATATCAAAAGCTAAGAGTTCTTTTGATATTTCTATTTTCTACAAGGGCAGGCACTTAAAACAGCCATTGTTAAAGCCAAAGAGATTGTATGGCAAAAGTATCATTAGATCTACACACATCCTAACTTGCTGCATTTTTATCATCAATTTTTCATCAGGTTCACCACTACGACACATCCATCAAGAATAACTCATGAAATGAAATAAGAAACAACTTACTTACTATTTGATCAGCTGGATCCATATGATCATATCATGTAATTGCACCATGTTGCATATATTTGCAAGAACTCACCTGAAGTATCAGATCTAGTCGGTATAGAGAACATCTCCTCCAATGTTTTTGCCAAGGACTCGTAACTCGAATGTCTACTGAGATCAAGTTTTCTCCCAATACCGATCCCATCCATATTCACCTTGACATATAAGGAGCCCCTTACATGCCCATTATCGTTAGGATTAGGCTTGTTCATTTTTTCAGCACTACAAATATCAGAGCTGATCTCTCCAGGTGCTGTTTTCGCTTGGTTCGACACACGGTTTATCCTAGAAGCCCTGATTGGCGGCCACCCGACTACCTGACTGCTTCAGCAGTTCACAATAAATCAACAAAAACAATGTTATTCAGTAGTTCAATTAGCTTGAATTTTGAAAGATGAAAACCTTTACCAATTTCAACAACAAACGTCAAGCTACCAATCTAACATCACAAGATCACAAAATTCTAACAGATTAATAGCAAGAATTGTTTAATCACAAAAGATCACCAGATAAACCCTAACATAAAAATATAAAATAGAGACCTTTAAAACCCTAATTGTAAGGAAATTCAATCAAACAACATGCATACCTGATCCTAGTAGGAGAAGTCTCAGCAGCTCTCTTAGTCCCATGATGATTAGCCTCTCCACCACCACCACCGCCGCCCAAAGAGGAGGCAGATGAAGAAGCAGCAGAAGGGGGTGAAGATTTCAAAGCCCTTAAAGTACCCATTGAAGTCAAGTCATTAGCAGTCAAAATCCTAGGCCCCGGCATCTTACCCCTCAAACCACCACCCCCTCCACCGCCGCCGCCCAAGCTCAATCCAAGGCCCAATTCAATCTCAGACTCATCTGGGTATGAAGAAGCCTCATGGGAAGACAACCCCATGTTGCTGTTACTGCACTGCTCCTCCTCCCTGGACACCACAGAACCGCCGCTTGATCCACCACCGCCACTGGAACCCATAAGGGTCATAGCTCTCTCCATCAACAAACCCAGCACAGCTGAAAGAACCGAAAAAGGGTGGGAATTTTGGGGGAGTGATTAGATTATTAGCTGTAGAAATTGAGAATTGGAAGGGAAATTGAGAAGGGGGAAAACAAGAATACAAGAGGGTAGGTATGGAGGGGTTGTGGGTGGAAAGCATTGATTATTAGACGGGCTGAAGGGGTTTGTGGCTCCCCACCTTGTCTGCTATGGTGCTTCCTTTCTACATCATAAATTGTTCTCTCTCTTTGCCGTTTGGTTTGTTGTTGCTTTGACAAGGTGAAGATTTCAAACGGCTTCTTGTTGAGGTTTTGGGTAATGTTAATTAAGTAATAAGTAGGGATGGTGTTTTGGATCAGGTGTGAGCGAGGTCATGGTCTTCTGGTGGGGTTTCTAGAAGGGTTTGTCTATTTAACCAATGAGATTGGAGGATAGATTATGCAGAAATCAATGGTGGTTTCACTCACCCCCTTTTGACTTGATTTTGGATTGCATAGTAAGTAAGGTTAATGGAATATGTTTTCTCTGAGTATTTTAGATATAATACGTACCTGTCAAGCCTTACTAGCTTAGCTGATAAAAATGACATGTTACTTGTCATGAAAATTAATTATCGTAATTACTGTTAGTTGGTTATCGTAGAAGACGCAAAACCACCTAATTAAACAAGCAACCGATCAAACTGATGTAGCAGACGCAAAAGACTTGAATATAGGTTGCATATGTTGAAAACGCAAGATAACTAAACTAACACATATCTTACCGACAATAAACACTATATAAATCATCAAAAGATGATATTGATAACTAAAACAAAACATAGATCATACAATAATTTCGATCACTGACCTGATAACATGGGTATGATTTTCTAAATGAACTAAAAGCTACATCTTTTTTTTTTTAATTTCATATGAAGTTAGCTTATGTTGAAAAATATTGGTTTTACTGATTTTGAAACTTTTGTGCAAAGTTGATTCTTTCAACTAAAATAATGTCAATTTTGAAGGGCAGCAAAAAAGTTGACAGCTGCTATGTTCTATGAGTTTTATTTCAATTTTGTATACACACACATTTTCACATGCCTATATTGAGAGATGATGCCTGGTTTTTTTCATGTAACAAATTTAGACATGGAAAGGACATGACAATTAGCTAGGAAAATTATGTAACCCCACAATTTAAAGTTATAAATCTATCCCACTTGTAAATTTAGCTGATAAATCCTGACATACATTAATATAAACACGTCTCTACAAATTGACAGATGAAAGATGAAAACGTTTAATTACGTATCAAGTTATCACTTAACAAGTGGCAAGATGTTGATTGATGATTAATTGAAACCTTTCAACTAGACAAAGAAGTTTTTGTTGATATTGCCATTTGCCACAATTTCATTTTTGAACCAGACAATTTCTTTTTGAGAAATTTCAAATTTATATAATTTTTTTTTCAAAACATGTGAAAGAGGAAAGAAATGAAACAAGAAGTTGTGGGGTGTGACCACAAAAAAGGAAACCTCTTTATTGCTTTCAGTCCACAATTGACAATTCCATCTTAACCTCACCTGCTGCATTCAACAATTTTGTCAAAATAAATTAAATATTTACAGCTTTCAAGTCCTTATCGTTTCTGGCCACAAACGTTAATGCCATTCCAGGGAAGGCAGTAAAATAATTGGTCCGTACAGTGTGAAAAAGGGGCTGAGCTTGAGAGTGGGCTTGGCCCGATCTGAGAGGCCCAGCCCAGTTAGGAATGATGGAGGGTGGGGGTATTGGGATAAATCAATTAAATAAATGAGTGGGCCCCGGGGTGGTGGGTGGGCCAGAGCACGAGAATCTTGAAGTGCAAGTGTGTTTGTGCTTGGAGAAAAACGGATGGCTAGTTTGGGGCCCACGCCGCTCCATTCCAAACGACAAGCCGACAGCGAGAGTAATCGCTTCACTCAGACGTTGGACCTACTGCCACGTGTACGAATTTTTTTAAAATAAAAATAGTAGATGCTCCAAAAAGATGAATTCGCTGACCCCGTCCCACACCTCCGGGTAGGGGTGATATTCGAGCCGAACGAGCCGAACTTGACATGTTCAAGCTTGGTTTGTTTTCGTTCGGGAAACGAGCCGAGCCGAGCTCGAGCCTAAAATTTATTCGAGCTTTTTTTGGCGCTCAAGCTCGGCTCGCGAGCCCAAGAGTAAACTTGAGCTCGGCTTGTAAAGGCTCGAACAAGCCGAACGAACGAGCCTGAGCTCGTCATCTGGGCTCGTTCAGCTCATTCGAGCTCGGTTCATAACTGAAAGCCTAAATGCAAAATTACAAAAAAGCAGTTGTAAATCAAGGGAGAAAACCCTTAAAAAATTCATAACCAAATACAAGTTCCATGATACAAGTTCGAGTTGGGTTTTCTGTAATGAAAGTTTGACCCCCAAACTCATGAATCTGCAGCAACACATGCATAAATATGTAAAATAAATCATCACAAGATCTACCCCCAACTCATGACTCTTGCTTTTTGCAGTAAAACTTAAAGCAACATTATAACATCCAAATCTTCCCCTTCATACTCAGTTTGCTTCTTCAACAACTTCTTTCTGCTACGCTCTATTTCAGCTATCGCATTTGCCCTTCGATACTCCAGTTGTTGTTTCAATGCCTACAAAAGAAAGATTGCCCACTAAATGTTGGAAACCAAACCTCACAATTTGATGTCCACATATTTAGTCTTATTTTGCATCATGTTTTCATTCCATTTAAGTCCTGTTATTAGCTTTTGTGTTGGGAAAGTATGGAAAATGTGTAGTTATGCTTAATATTGCAAGATATGGAGTCTACACAAGCTTTGGTGTGATTTTATAGGTTTTGGAGCTGATTTGGAAGAGTTTCGACGCACTTTAGAGCTTAAGGAAAAATCATGAAGGCAATGGAGAAGCAAAGCAAAAGCAAAAAGTGATGCAGCTGGAGAAAAACCTTATTTTCGCCGTCCATCACTTTGATTCAAGTTCTGGAGCCTTCATGAGATTTGTAGTCCTTGAAAAGAGCTTTCCAACGCATATTCATATGCGTCAATCGGATTAACGAGGACTCGGGAAAGTGCGATTGAAGACAGAGTCGAAAAGCTGGAAAAAATCAGAAGCTACTGCATTCGAACAGATACCTCGGCGCCGACACCTGAGACCTCGGCGCCGATACCCTGCGCACCAGCAAAAGATTCTGCGGGCTGAATTTATTACCTATTGGGCTTTTTAATTAGGGTTTTCTTCTAAATTTCTTTTAGGATCTTTTAGTTAGATAGACTTGGGATATTTTATCTTTCCTTAGTTAGATTTTTATTATTTTCCTTGGAGATTAAGTCTAGAATTTTTATCTTTAAAATAAAGCCAATTAGAGGCTAATTAGGTATCTTCTCCACACAGAACAGACGCTGAATTTACAGCAACAAGGGACGGCAAGTTTGGAGTTTTTGGGTGAAGATTTTGACATTGGTTTTGAGGTTTGATTTTATGCAATTTAAGATTATGAATTCTTCCATTGTTTTTGTGTTTTCCTTTTCAATGAGTGAGTAGTTTCCCCATCTTCTAGGGTTGGGGTGAACCCAACAATAAGCATGTGTGTGGATGAATGAATCTATGTTTATTTGATATTTTTATCTTATTCAACCTATGTGCTTAACCCTTTGATGAAAGTTTAAGGGAATTCATTGTTGCAATTGAATTGAAAGAGGAGATTGTTAACATTGATAGTAATTAGGGATCTTTGACGAAAGTGAAAGGGATCTAATTAAGAAAGGTAGAAACAAATAGGTTTTATGTGATCACCTCTATTATCTATTTGTTGAGTATGCGAAAGCTATCTCTTTAATATAAAAGCATGATTTCTCATATGATTCATTGATTTATACATGTGTTTGTTGTTGTGGTAAGCCCTAATCTTGGAAGATCCTTCTCATATATTGCATTCGTGTTATTTGCTTGCCACTTGAGCTGATTTAAGCGAGTTTGTCATAAATTACAGCAGCCACTTTTTCCATTTATTCCCCTATTTTCAACCATAAAAGCAACTAGGATAGAACCGCTGACATACTCCCTTGGATCGACCTTGATTTCCACTATACTATAGAGGGATTCGAGCATAAATTTATTTGATTGGAGTGAGCATAGGCATCGATCTCCCCTCACGCACGTCACAATTCCATGAATAATTCCAACAAAACAGTATCTTATACTCCCATTTGATTAAGTTGAATGCCAAGTAACCTAGCAGCTTAAATAGGATTTAAGTATCACCCACCCAATCCCACGCAACATTTCACAAACCAACTGAAATTAAAGTGATCCCAACGGTTTAGCCACGAGCCCACGACAGTAAATCAGTAAATCAGTTCTTGTTAAGCAGTTTATAATTAGAAAGTTGAAGTTCTGAAGTTTTCAAGCTGGAAACCCAAAAATTATCCAACAACAACAAACGAAACCAAATGATAGATGAAGTTCTTCAAAAAGGACCAAAAGAAATTGAACCTGAATCATCTGAGGCTAGAACCAGAAGCAACCCTAATCTGTTCTTGTCCAGATCCATTACTGAAAACAAAGAGCTGGGGAAATTTTTTTGTAGAATTGGGTTTTGGCGCCAAAAAAAAGTGATTGGATGGAAGTGATGTGATGTCTAACCATGTGGAGGGTATAAAAGAGGAGGATGGAAAAAGCTTTTCATTTTCTCCATTTTCTCAGATTTTCTAAAGCATAAACACATGGAGAAAGAGATGGAGAAGGTTCCACCAAGGAAGAGAAGCAGAGAGCTTGCAGTTCCAGATGCAAATCACTTGTCGCCTTCATTCTGTGCTCATGTCAGTGATCAGAATTCTCGTGTCACCTTGGTTTCCCAGAAACCTATCTTCTCGGTTGCAATGGGTAAGTGTTTTTGACAAAGAACTCCTCATCTATGCCAAAACTAGATACCAACGAACGTTTCCCCTCATCCCTCGTTTCACTTTCAGGTGGAAACGCCTTGGTATGCGTTACTCTCATCTTCGATGGTTCTTGGGTTTTCGAGGGGGGGCGATGGGTGTTTAAGGGGGAGAAGACGCACAAGAATGTCATGATCCAAGAGAACATCGACTTCACCTCTTTAAAAAAGCTGATAATGGTGAAGGTCGACGATGCTGCTTTATATGAATAGTGGGCGTTTTGTTACATGCTAAAGTCGAAAGAAGGGGGTCATCCAATCACGATAGCTGACGATGACGACCTTGAGGCGTTTAAGTTCCTGAACTCGAAGTCTGGAGAACATCCATGGCCCATGGCCATATATGTTGGTCCATTGCGTAAGGAGACCTTTGAACTAAAGCAAGCCATCGGGGAAAAACGTTTGAGCGGGACACCTGCCTCCGAAAAAGTGGACAAAGTGGATGAGGTTGTGATATGCGAGGTCGAAGGTATGTCACAACTAAACCCTGTTTCTATAGATGACGTGTTATGTGCTGAGGGAGAGGTGAGCGAGGCCATAATGAAGACCAAAGACCTAGTTCTGATGGACATTAGTGACACGAACTTCAGATCAGCTGACATGGGTATGTGTTCAGGTGACAGGGGAAAATATCCGGATGTGATCAAATTGGGTGGCACAGATAACTCTTCATCTGACATGGAACAGGGGTTGGAGGTGATAGCCATTAGCAGCGAAGATGAGGATGGGTCAACCCCCGAACTCGACGTTGGGGGCTCCGACAATGGCGATCGTGTCGGGGTGAAGCTCGAAGAAGAGTGGGAGGATTTGGAGTGGCACAACGTTGTCGGGGATAAAAGAATGAGAGTGTCGGTGGAGGGGAAGGAAGTTAAGGATGAGGTGATGATGGAACTTGAAGATTGCGTGCCGAGGTCTAGCGCACCCCCACCTACAATGGAGATCGCTGAGGCTATGGTGTACAGAATAACACCACACACCCATGACCCACGACGCAACATCATAGAACTTTCGGAGGGACAAATATTTGCATCGAAGGCTGACCTTCAGACTCAGCTTCGTTGGAATGCGGTGGAGAACTGCTTTGAGTTTAGTGTGAAGAAGTCGACAAAAACATTGTATGTGGTTGGATATGTGGACAAAAAGTGCACGTGGATGTGTAGGGCAAAGCCTTATAATCGCACCACTATGTGGACCATCCGAAAGTATATTCAGAAGCATACTTGTGACTTGAACGTGGCGCACAACCATAGCCGACATGCTACGCTGAGTATGATTGGACGGAACCTCGTGTCGACGTAAGTTTTACTTTACCTGGGAACACTGTTTTACCTGTCACCTCTTAAAATTCCACTTGTCATCTTAGTTCATTATACATGTCACACTAATCATACCTATCACTCGTAGGTTCACCGGCACTCAAAAGAACCTCATTCCCCATCAAGTGCAATCGCTGACCAAGTCTGAGTTCGGCGTCACGTGTAGCTACTAGAAGGCCCGAAGGGCACGCTTGGCAGCGAGGGAGGTTAAGCATGGGAGCGACGAAGATGGTTACCGAGATATTATTCCATACTTGCACATGGTGGAGCAGACTAACCCCGGAACATATACTAGGGTAGAGGTGGACTCATCTCGACGATTCAAGTACGCCTTTGTTAGCTTCGGGGTATGGCGCAGGGCGATCCCCCACCTTAGAAAAGTAAAACCCCCTGTCGGTTGTACAATTTCACATGTCACTTAATACGAAATGTCATGTCACATAACTGACATTTACTGATTTCGATGTACATGTCATCTCGGTGGACGGGAGTTTTCTAAAAGGGAAGTTCAGGGGCATGCTTCTCTTTGCCACAGCCCAAGATGGGGACCAAAAAGTGTACCCGATCGCGTTTGCGATCGTCGACAGTGAGAACCATGAGTCATGGAGCTTCTTCTTCAAGAACATGCTACATATTGTCGAGGACATGCCGGACTTGATGTTTGTCTCTAATCGCCATTTGAGTATCGTCCAAGGTATAAGGGACAACTATGTGTTTGCAAAGCATGGCTTCTGAGCATGGCATCTATTTCAGAACGCCCGGTGCAAGTATAGAGGGGTATCGGGGCTGCAGAGGATGTTCTTCAAGATGGCGGAGGCGTACACGAGGGCGGAGTTCCAACAGTTGTTCGTTGATTTCTGTGCGGTGTCAGCCCCTGCGGGCCAATACGTGAAGGAGGCTGGTTTCCAAAACTGGGCTCGGGCATTCTTCTTGGGGAATCGGTACAACATAATGATGACGAACAACTCTGAGTGTCTCAACTCTGTCTTCAATGAGCCCCGCGACCTACCCTTGACCGCGATGATTGATGGCATCATCGAAACCGTGTCAAAGTGGTTTTGCGAGCGCAGAGAAACGAGCACCAAACCGGGTAAGTTGGTGAGTGATTTTGTGGACGGTGCACTTAAGACGAACTATAGCATGGCAATTTGCTTGGACGTGAAGGCGCTCAGCCAGCACGAGTTCATGGTCCGCAAGGGTCCGTCGTCGTGGGTTGTGAACTTGAGTGCCCGTACCTGTACATGCAAGCGCTTCGACATTGATCAGTTCCCGTGCACCCATGCCATAGCCGCTGCCAAGCATCGAGGTACGAATGTCTTCGCTCTCGTCAATGACTTCTACAAAGTTGACGCATGGAAGGCTTGTTACGCGGATGTGCTATATCCGGTTCCTCCAAGATCAGAATGGAGAATCCCTACAGAGCTATCGGAGATGGCGTACTTCCCCCCGCCCGTGAAGAGAAGGTCCGGACGACCTAAGACATCCCGGTACCCATCCCGCGGAGAAACTCCCCGGGTCAAGCGTCGTCGTTCGTAGGTATTTTAGTAGTCCAACGCCTCACCACAAAGGCTGAGTTTGCATTTCCGGTTTGGGGTTAGGGGTTGGACCACGCACACATGACAAACTTTTGGTATTTTGCGGTTAGCACATATGTCACACTTTTGACATTTTGGGGTTAGCACATATGTCAAACTTTTGGTACTTTGGGGTTAACACATTTATGTTAAGCTTTTGACACTTTGGGGTTATGCACATGTAACACTTTTGGTACTTTGGGGTTACGCACATATGTGAAGCTTCTATGTATAAACAACTGTTTATGCTATAAATGATGCATGTCATATTATGGAACTATACGTGTCACTTAACTTATTTTATATTGTCACCATGAACAAGAGAAGTGGTTTATTATATCATGTCACCAAATCCATCACTATGCTGATTGATGTCATCATCGAAATCATATCGGAGTGGAAATGTCTTGGTATGTGTCACTATCATCTTCGATGGTTCTTGGGTGTTCGAGGCGTTTAAATCTCTGAACTCAAAGTATGGAGAAGATCTGTGGTCCCTTGCGATATATGGTGGTCCATTGCAAAAGGAGAGCTTTGAAGTAAAGCAACCTGTGGGGGAAGAACCCCTATCACCGGCTGTGAGGAATCCGAAAGCCGCTCAAGATTTGATTCAGAAATGGCAGGCCGAATGGTCCGGTAAAGGCCTTCCTCTAAATATTGAGGTACTGGATAAAGATTTTATCTTCACAACACATTTTATCACTTTGATATGAAATGTTAAAAATGTAGGAAGATTATATATCCATATTAATTCTTTCATCCACAATAATTTCATTGTGTGATGTAAGAGAAAAAAATATGAGAATATATTTCTCAAACTTCATTTCCAACTTAATTTCCAATGTAGGAAATGTAGGAAACAAGTGAAGTGGAAGAAATGTGGTAGTGGGATACATATATATATAGCCTCATGCCTTCTCATTCTAACTCCATATTTTCGATGTGGGACAAAGCCTTTGTCCCACATTGGAAATGAGGGGAAGGAAGGAAGACTTCCAACTCTATAAAAGGAGAAGGATGGGGTTTATTTGTCTCATATTGCACTTTGCATATTAGTTTATGTATTATTGTGAGTTATTTTAAGAATAATTTACATAATTTACATAATATTATAAATTTATTTTATTAAAAATAAATTTTTCAAAAAAAAAATATTTTGAAAAAGCGGGTTGACCCGGCGGGTCAGCGGGTTACAAATCCCCGACCCTAACCCTAACCCGCTACTCGTCCCCACCCGCCTACCCGTCAACCCGGACCCGCCGGGTCATGGGTTGACCCGTAACCCGTGGCCACGCCTAGGCCAAACATGTCTGACATTTCAAGTGGTCGACAAAGTTGGTAGACGACGAACAGTCAAACATACAACCTAAAATAGAGAAGTGCAATACAACTAGTGGCAATCTAACAGATCTAGACGAACAAACGAACCTAATCCTAATACCTGGGGACAACCTAGATTATGACCCAACGCCAAACGCAATGATATCGCTGTGAAAACGATTCTCCTAGGAAATTTCGAATCATGGAGTCGCCTCGACATACACCACCTTTGATGCTTTTGTTTAATCTCTTTGATTTATGGGTTGATTATGATAATTGAGTAAAATACCCCACAAAATACAATAAACATCAAGGGCAAAATAGTCAATTCGTCGCAATATAGGAAGCAGTTCGAGGCTTCGAGCTGTCCATATTTGTCAAGTTGTATTGGTAAAATTGCAGGAAATATCCCCAACTTTGGGGGTAGTTGCTCTAAATATCCTGAACTTTTTAAATTTCGTGTAATATCCTATACTTTAGGGTAAGTTGCTTTCGGTATCCAATACATATTTTTTCTTTACCACTTATTGAATTTGGGTAGGAATATTAGTATCTTATATATTCCAATCCATATC
This sequence comes from Persicaria maculosa, assembly GCA_963922045.1. Taxonomy (NCBI): domain Eukaryota; kingdom Viridiplantae; phylum Streptophyta; class Magnoliopsida; order Caryophyllales; family Polygonaceae; genus Persicaria; species Persicaria maculosa. The sequence continues at coordinate 68,489,985 of OY998255.1, forward strand.
TCTAGTTTTTTTTTTTCAAATTATGACAAAAAGTAATGACATTAGACTAAAATTAAACCAGGAAAAAAAACTAAAATTTTACTGTCATATGCATTTACAATCATAAGAGGAGAGAATTAATCCAGCAAAAAAAAAACTAAAATGTTCCAATCAATATCTTGTACGTACTTATTCCAATCAATATATCATTTTTCCAAGCAATTATGCATTTACCGTCATTTTTCCAATCAAGATATTAAACAAAAGTAAAAAAAAAAACTAAAATTAATCCAGCAAAAAAAAATTGATTCTTCATTAAATATGAAAATAGGGGTGGGCACAAAACCCGCAAATCCCGTTCCGTCCCACATCCCGTTCCGATCCCGGTGGGATTTAGAGAAAAAAAATCCAATCTCGTCCCGATCCCGTCCCGCAAAAATTACGCGGGACGGAGAGTTTGAATACCGCAAATCTCGTCCCGTCCCGCATATATATAAAATTATATATATTTATATATTTTAATTAAAATTAATAGAAATATATAAGAATATATTTATATTATACCTTAACATTTATTTAAACCCAAAATTTAAAATTTAAAATTTAAAATGTGGGATACCGAAAGCAACTTAGCCTAAAGTATAGGATATTACACGAAATTTGAAAAGTTCAGGGTGTTTAGCGCAACTACCCCAAAGTTGGGATATTTCCTGCAATTTTACCAGTTGTATTTTGTTGTAAACAGCACACCAGAGAGAATCTGATAGTGATACTCCTCCGTAGACCAACTGGAACACTCCCACACCAGAGAGAGAATGAGTTCGAAGGAGAGAGAGGGATCGGAGAGGAAGACGAAGGCGAAGACCGGATTGGGATGGATGGAGTGGCTTCGAGGCTGGATCAGCATCATCGGCGAGATGCTATTTCAGCGAATCTGGGCCAGCCATTTGCTGAACCCCATGCCTCTGCCTCCTGTCAACGACATCACTTGCGTCATCACCGGTTGCACCAGCGGTATTGGTCTCGAAACCGCTAGGTATCTTGATTTTCTTCTTTTTTTGGTTTCAATTGGAGCAAGTATGAGTTCACGCACATGAAATTCAACTGTTGATTGCTTTCCGTTTGCTGTATCGGCTTGAAACGAGATCGATTGGACTGTTTATGTTTAGGTTTCTAGGATCTGTTAATGTTCCAAGTGCATTCAAACTTAGCATTGATGCTCTTGTTGGAATGTAGGCAGTTGGCGGAGTCTGGTGCGCACGTCGTAATGGCTGTGAGGAATCCGAAAGCCGCTCAAGAGTTGATTCAGAAATGGCAGGCCGAATGGTCGGGTAAAAGCCTTCCTCTAAATATTGAGGTACTGGATAAAGTTGACTTACTAATACACAAGCTTCATGTTTGGCTAAAGCTTAGAGATTTCATTTATATTTATATAAATATATCTGTTTAAGCTCGTGTTGTTTGCTCTTAACTTCATATCTGGACGAGTGATCGTCTAATGCTAAACTCCTTACAATTGATGATCCAGAAGTTTCAATTTGTTCAGGAAATGGTATTATACTGTGCATAGCTCCAGTGCAGCAATGCTGTCTGGTTCTAAACAGATCTCGATAAAAACCTGGCTTTTTAAGGAATTAGTTCTAACCTTTTCGATGCTCGCTATATCAACATGTTCGTTCGTTCAAGAAGCTAACTTGTGGATTTGAGTAAAGTTAACAGTTTTATACACTAATGCACTTCATCTACTACCTTTGTTCTTTTTTCCACTTGTGTGCGACTGGGGCCCTTTCTATTTTTAGCTATCTGTCATGGTGTCTGTATATTTATATTAGATTGATTTATATGATACTCGAACCTGCATTTGCATTTGTATTTTCAGTTTTAATCTTTTGTGCCTGCTGCTTTGTGTTTGTGCAACTGTGATTAATGCATGCCACTCTTGATATTTATATTATTCAAGGTAATGGAGCTTGATTTGCTCTCCTTGGAATCAGTTGTTCGATTCTCAGAAGCATGGAATTCAAGGATGGGGCCTTTGCATGTGCTAATTAATAATGCAGGAATTTTTTCCATCGGAGGTGGGTTTTCATCGGTTGTTTCTTGTATTAAATTTTATATTCTATTGATTCCACCTTGTTCCTATTTCTTGGGAATTTTTCCGTATGGTCCTTGTTCTTATCTCCCTTCTTTGCAATAAGCAAAGCTGTAATTCTTTGGAATGACCTTTTGGGTGTAATCTGTCAGTTGGCATTCCGTTGGAATGTGAATGTTTTGGATGCTAGTCTTGTTTGTGTTATAGGAGTATAAGATAACATAGATATTTGATGTTCATAAAACTATAACAGTCTGGTAGATGATAATGTGTTGTAATTATTGATGTTGCATTAAGCATTTTCTTGTTGTCCTTATTCTTGAAATTCAAGATTTTCTTTACATTTATTATACTGCATTTGTTTGTTACCTAGACTATAATTTCTGTTCATTTAATCCTGCACCTTGTCACTGTTGTAGAACCCCAGAAGTTTTCCAGTGATGGCTATGAACAACACATGCAAGTAAATCATTTAGCTCCTGCTTTGCTCTGCGTCTTGCTTCTGCCCTCACTTATACGGGGCTCACCAAGCCGGATAATCAATGTGAATTCTATTGTAAGTTGAATCCTTTTAATACTTTATAACTCTTGTACTGCCGATATTTACTCAGCATGCATGTTCATGTGTTGTGTGGTGTTTATAAACTACTGTAGTGGAAGGGTGAAGAAATGAACATGTTTTTGTGCTGCAGACAATTGTTGCCTTTCTATCTTTTGTTGTGCTGTAGTATGGTGGGTTTTCCCCCGAGGGTTTGCTTTTGTCATAAGTGGATAACAACTTAACAAGGGACACTAGCACGTTTTTCTGTCAAGGAAGAAAGTTTATTAAAGTTTTTGAGATGCTTTACAATTTTACGTATTTGGAAAATGGATGTTGATGCACGACCATTATATGACGGTATTGTATAGTCTGATTCCTCTGCCCTGCCTTGCAAATATTTTACAATGCACTTGGACTTGGCACTTGAGCTATTGATAAGAAATTTTAAAGCTGTGCTGTTCTCCTATATAGCTTTGTGATCAACATTCAACAGTTTTGGGAATCCAGGGAATTGTGTTGATAATGTGTACATACAATGACTCAAGTTCCCTGGGAAATTTTCTCGTTGCCAGCAATGAAGCCTATACTGCATCTGAAATTGGACATCAATCTAACCATCAGAAAACCTAGTCTCCCACAGCGCATCACATAAAATTTTCGATAGATCTTCTACGAAAGTAATTTATTCATGCATTTGCTACCTTTAAGCTCTAAACTTGTTTATTGATCATGTAGACCCTTATATTATTAAGTTGATCATCTTGTGATGATAAATTTGATTTGTTTGCAAATATAACCATTAGGGAGTCTTCTTAATTCTTTCCTTTCCGCTTCTGCATGTAGCACAAAGGTAGTCTTATGCTTTACAGGGACCTGACAGGTTGTTGGTTCATCCTTAATGAGCTTTGTTACCTACCCTGGCTTATTTTTACTTCTTGGCTTTCTTGAAGTTCCTTGAACCTTACATTGCTAGAGGATAGACCTGACTTTAGAGAATGTTGTTGATGGTTTGATTGAGTTTGGGGTTTATTATCTTTCTTGACTTATTGTCCTTGTAAAGTAGTTCGGATTTCGTAAAGTTTCTTCCACTTTTTCATGTCATCTTTGATTCTTTAATCAGAATATGCACGACAATTATTAGACAAATTGTGTTAAAGGTGTGGAGTTTTATATGTAACAGATGCATTCTGTTGGCTTTGTGGACCCTGAAGATATGAATGTTGTCTCAGGAAAAAGAAATTTTTCAAGTTTAGTGGGATATGCAGGAAGCAAGCTGGCTCAGGTGCTCTACTACTGCTGCTATTTATAACATTACTACGATGCCTATTTTCTGTGTTGATTTGCATTCTTTCCCTTTCTTTTATTTTTCATCATACTTAGTGCAAGATATTAACCTTGGACTTGGAACAGTATCCCTATGAATATTCCTTCATCTGTAAAAATATTATATATCCAATAACATATCTCATATGCTTACATGCTGGTCTCAGAAGTGGCTTGAGGAGAGGTTTTTTACTCTATGCTTGCATAAGAATAATTGTTTTTCTTTTTCACTTGGTAGTTACCTTAAATCTTATGCTTCCATTGAAATCATCACCCATTAGAAAAAGAACTAAAGTGAACATCATCTACCTTCTTTTTGTTATTTCCTTCTAGACACGTAATTTATTTCAGTCTTTCAGCTACAGCACTTTTTTTGTGTGAGTTGTGAGTGAGATGCTCTCTTGAACTAACTCTCTAATTTTGTACTGTATTTATGAATTTATTTAATAAGATAGCACTGGTTTTACGACCAAATAAGTACTTAGGTTATGTTCGTCCCTGATGAAAAGATGGTTGTTTCTTCTTCTTATTGTAAATAAAGAACCAAAGAGTAGGTTGAAGAAAAAAAGTGAATTTGGGTTGACTTTTGTGGCAAGCAATTTGCCATGTTTTGATTTTATTGCATTAATACAGCAATAATGCTGTGTTCTGCACTGAGTATATGCAAGGAGTACAGGACAGTTTGAAGATACTATCGCAATCTAGTTCAATCTTCTCTTCTTTTCTAATCTTATTGTGCATTTTATATTTTGGAATGTTTTGTTTCTAGCTTCTTTTGGCGTATGTTTTCTAGGCATCTAATTTCTAGGATACCTTAATTTATTACTAGGAGCATTTCCAAAACCACAGTCTACAACTGTGGCAAAAAGTTCATGTATCAGGTTGCTTTTGGGGAGGGTCAAATATGCACAGCGTCAGTGTATCGCAATTGTAGAGGATTTCTGTATGACCTTTGGAGTTGAAAAATATCCACTAAACTACTACTTCTTGACCAGCCATGCAAAATAAAGTGTTGCCACTTGCCATCCATATTATTTATTCCTTTTTTTAATTAGTAAAGCTTTCCCACCGTTCGCTCTTTGAACCTTATTATTTGAAGGCACTGTCTAAGAAGTGGCTTCCTGATCAGAGTAATAGATAAACATGACTCAATTTTGTTCTTACTATTCATAACTTTTAAAGCAAAGTAAGTGGCTAATGGTTTCTCATTTGTGATTTGCTGATGCACAGTTCTCATAATGACAGGGGATGTTGATAACCTTAAAATGGTTGATAGTTCAGTAGTTCACCAACCTGATGGAGTTGGTTTCAGGGATTGTAATAAATTTGTCAACGGAATGTATTGCTTATTTTGGAAGACGGGTCTCTTAGTCGGCTTGGTTTTTGTCAGGTCTGAGTATTGTAGTGATTGATCTGGTGATATTATGGCTTCCTATAGCTTTGATGTGTCCACTTTCCTCCAGAATATTTAGTTAATTTGGTGCAATGTCTTCCTTGGAAGATTTGAAGTATTTCACACATTAATATGCGTAGTAAAATGCTTGTGATGCTACGTAGCGTAAAGGAATCTAATATGACATTTTTATCAGGTAATGTTTAGTAGTGTCCTCCAAAGGCGGCTGCCAGCAGAAGCTGGTGTCAATACACTCTGTGTCTCTCCTGGCATTGTGCAAACCAATGTGGTAGGTTTATCTAGTTATTCTCTCATCGTATCTTGTTACTGGAATTATATTTCTCGTGTTACTGCTTTCCATGTCATTTCTGTTTTAAAGTAACTCATTATCTTTGAATTGGAAGGGTCGTTTTTTTCAATTATGGGAAAGAAAATCATTTTTAGATCAACCATAAATATATATTTACAATTGCAGGCAAGGGATCTTCCTGGAGTCATTCAAACTGGTTACCATCTTATACCTTACTTCATATTTAGTCCGCAGGAAGGTTAGTGTTCAAACTAATCTTTTGTCACTAACAATTGATTTTTGTGTTGTGATATAACACTTGTGAATTTCACTAATCATGGTGCAATCTGCAATTTCACAGGCGCAAGAAGTTCACTTTTTGCAGCTACTGATCCTCAGATTTCCGAATACTGTGATCTCTTGAGGTCTGACGAATGGCCCACGTGTGCCTTCATTTCCCAAGATTGCCGTCCAGCAAACCCTTCTGAGGAAGCGCACAATCTTGAAACTTCCAACATGGTATGGGAGAAAACACTAGAATTGATTGGACTTCCTTCAGATGCAGTTGAGAGGCTTGTTGAAGGGAACGAAGTCAAATGCAGCTATGGTAGCCATGAAGAATAGTCACTCATTTTGAACAATACCATTTGACTTCCCTTGGTGTCTAATGTATGATTCTCTGTATGATGGGTTCACTATAGTACTAAAACACCGACAGTAAAACAATCAGAGCTGTCGTAATTGTAGTCAGAACCGAGTTACCACTTTGTCCCTTAGAGGAACCTCAGATAGCGTTTTGCTTGTCATGAACATTGTTGGTGGTCTCAGCTGTATTTCTACATAACTAGGCATGAACCGTGCTTTGCACGGTGGAAATGTTGTTGTAATTACTTGAATAATATTTATAAAAAAAAAAAATTAGACCAAAAACAAATTTATAAAAAAAATAAATATAAAGTAAAGCTTTAAATTATTACAAATTCCTACTGAGTTTATCTTTGTAGTTTTTTTTTTTTTGGGATACAAGTATCTATACATTTCGGATTATAGTAGTAATGGACTTTCATGTAGCTGGTCATTGGATTTGTTTCCTTTGCACAGTTGTTCAATTTTCCTCTCTGCAAAGAGGATATTCAACTACAGGTCTATGACTTTACTTCTTCTTTTTTTGGTGAAGAAGATATGACTTTACTTCTTAAATCAGCGTTTTCGTTCTCCAACTGGCTTATGATCTTTTTTGACTCAAAATCAGCCTTCCCAGCCTGCATTCCTTCTAATTCCTTCTTCATACTCCATCTCCAGTCTTGCTCTCAAGCGTGGCACACACGTTCTTCTCTAATACTGAGCCTTCTAGCTCTATAAAGATTCTCTGTGGCTTCGTTTGTTATCGTCCTAATTTCATCTTCCAGGTCGCTCTTCTGGTCATTCAAGGCTTCTACTTCTGATTCAAGGCCCTGCACCTTCTCTGCTATGGCGTTTTTCTCTTCTAGAATCCTCTTCTAATCTGCTTTGTTGCTCAAAAGCTTTTCCGTCAGGGTTTCTATCTAGGTCAGGTTTTCTGAAACCTCCTGAGACTTCCTCTCCAACTCAGAATCCATCTTTACTTTTAGAGTTGTCAATGTCATAGTTCCTTCTGGAAACTGTTTAAGTGATAAAAAAAAAAAAATACTCCTTCATGAGCAGATGCTTCACCGTTCTTGTTGATCAGCTGCTCCTCCAGCTCACTCTTTTGGGCACTTATTGTCTCGGCTTCTTTCTCCATTTTCTTGAGCCGTGCTGTCAATGCTTCCATATTGGCCTTAGATTCTCGTTCAATATCCTCGAGTTTCTTCAGCACATCGGACTACTGATCTTGTATCTCTTTCAATGTCGCCTCCAGTTGTCATATCTGAGCCTTCAACCATGAGCTTTCGTCACTCAACACCTCAACTCCCTTTGCTTTGATCTCCAACTCCTCTTCTGATTCCTTTCTCCAATTGACGTTATACTTTAAAATACTGATAATTGAAATAAATAGACCATGTGTGCTGAATGCTGACCATGTCTTGGTCCATTACCTTGGGAGGCCGAAAAAAATAAGAATCGCAGTGACTTCACAGTGTCTTGTCAATTTGTAGGGCTCTGATATAACGTTCATATTTCCAGTTTTACCCCAACGTTTCGGTCTTTTCAAAACCTAAGAAAAACCAAACAGATATGCACTAAGATCCAATGAAATTTGAAGATAAATAATTATGAGCACCAAGATTAAGGCTACATGGACAAAGGAAGATTGAGAACAAGTTCTTGCAGTAGTGATAGTTTGTTCCTCGGAGAGGCAAAGTCCTCAAGTCTCTGGCATATGGTGATGACCCTGGTGAAAGTGAGAAGATTAATTAATGTGAGAAATATCTTTTGATACCTTCAAGCGATTATTGTGCAAGGACTTCAATAGAGTGATATGCACACTAATATCCACAAGAGCTGCATGGAAGGCAACTAAATGCACAGGGCAATAAGAATGAAGGCCCAAAAGATCTTTCGAAAGTATTCGAAATTCATGAGTTGCAGTAGAAGATGCACTCACAATTCCTAAAACCTCATATCTGCCAAATTTTAAGATTATATCTCAACATGTCAGTATACTGGATAATATCTTTCAATCTAAAAGAACAGGCAAGCCTAACTAATCCCTTCTCCAAAAATGGTGCGTACATTAGTTCAAACTTTAAAACAATTGTTGATCTTGAAGGCACCTAGATGCAAAAGGCTAATTCAGTTAAGTAGTTCATCATATGCATAACAGCTGAGAAATTGGAATTGATACCAAGAAAACAAGATTCTTGAAACATCAAGAACATTGATTATTATAAAGAAGCTTATTAATGTAAGCAGAAAGATATGAATTACAGATACCAGAGGACCCCAATAGAAAAGTAGTCTTAATATATGGGTGCATACAGTCCTCCAGTAAAGTGTGATAGATTGAATGAAGATATTATTTTTTTGTGGTCCGAAGTCCGAACAGTAAATTGGTATGTCACATTATAAGGTTTAACTATCTAAATCATCTTATCAAATATCCTTTAATTTGTTTACACATTCCCAAATATAGCAACATCGCTAGGAAAATATACCGAACCATGTTTAATCACAAATTGTGACAAGATGAATAATCATTCACCAAGATACTGCATCAAAGTATCCATTCTTCTAAAACGGAAAAAATGGCAATAAAATTAAAGTGACAGATGGGTCACCCATTAAATTACATAGAAGAGTTGGGTTAGCCCTGCAAGTTCATAACACTCTCACCTTCAAGATTGTGAAGAACTCAATGGCTCCCGGAAGATGTAGAGAGGGAGAAGCTAAAACTGAAACCATGTCATGGACAAGTAGCAACTGTCAAATAATAACCACTAAAAAAATACATATGAATGCCAAAGCACAGAGATAGGAAGAAGAATCTGCATATGGTCTTCATAGATATCGAAAAGGCGTATGACAAGGTTCCAAGGGAGCTGTTGTGGAGTTGCTTGGACGAGAAGGGAGTGTCGGGGACGTATATCAGAGTTATCAGAGATATATACGAGGGTTCACTGACAAGTGTTAGACCACCGTGTGGCGATTCAGAGTAGTTTCAGGTTCGAGTGGGGCTTCATCAGGGTTCAACTCTTAGCCTGTTCTTGTCCACCCTTGTTATGGAGGCACTTACCAACCCTCTTCAAGAAGAGGTTCCCTGGAGTATTCTGGTTGCAGATGACATTGTGCTAGTAGACAACACAAGATCTGGAGTGGCTCGCAGGCTGGAAAGCTGGAGAAGTGTGCTGGAGTCAAAGGGTTTCATGTTGAGCAGGACCAAGACTGAGTATGTTCGGTTCAGTTTCGGAGAGGGCAGAGATGCTGAGGATTCTGTTCTATTGGGGGAAGATATTGTCCCTAGAAAAGAGTTTTTCAAGTACTTTGGCTCGTACGTTCAAAGCAATGGGGTATAGACAGGGGTATTGATCATAGGGTCCAGGCGGGATGGCTAAGTTGGAGAAGAGCGTCGGGAGTGTTATGTGACAAAAAAATTCCGGCAATACTGAAAGGGAAATTCTACAAGATGGTGGTTAGACCGACAGTTCTATATGGCTCGAAGTGTTGGCCTACAACTAAAGCTCAAGAACACAAGTTGTTAGTGGCTGAGATGAGAATGTTGTGTTGGATGAGTGGGCACACGAGACTCGACAAAATCAGAAACGAAGACATTAGGAGCAAGGTTGGAGTTGTGAGTATAGTGGACAAGTTGTGGGAGGGCAAATTGTGTTGGTTTGGGCACGTGCGTAGGAGATCGTCTTCGACACCAGTTCGTAGATGTGAGAGTCTGGACCGGGGAGATATCCGTCGAGGGAGAGGCAGACCGAAGATGAGCTGGATGGAGGTCATTCGTCACGACCTCAATCTTCTAAACATATCGGAAGAAATGACTGCGGATAGGGACCACTGGAGGAGGTGCATTCGGGCTGCGGATATATAGAGTTTTGGGCCTTAATGTTTTGTGCTTTGGTCCTTGCTTCATCTATGTCTTCCCTCTGTTTCGTTTCTAAATATGCTTCACTTCTTTGTGTCATGCTTACTTGCAATTCGTGTTTCCTATCGTTCTGGGTCTATCGGAAACACTCTCTCGACTTGTTCGAAGAAAGAGTACGTACATCCTGACTCCCCAGACCCTGCTTTAGCGGGACACACTGGGTTGTTGTTGTTGTTGTTGTTTATATGAATGCCAAAGCACTTTCACTTAGATACAAATAGCAATGAATAGTTTTTAGTGGGTTAAAAATGAAAGATCAAGAGTTTATATGTCATAACATAATGGTTCCTACCTGATTAAGAACATTCTTTCCGGTTTTTCATACTCAGCAGCGACAAAGACAAAAAGTTACACAGTATTCCAAATATAAAGGACGGAGGATTATTTATACAATAGCACGAATGTGAGTGTCAAATAAAAATGAAGTTCCATTTACAAACTATGCTATAATAAAAGACAATAAAAGCCTAGGCACATGTATTCACTAAGGAACACATGTTTATTATTGGCACTCATCTCCCTCACCTCAATGGACAAGCCTTATCTGGTTTAGTTGTTGAGATAAATCTTCTAGCTAAAATGTCTCTTGGAACCATTCAGTGTGGTTGATACTCAACTGATTAAGCGCAAGGGAAAATGGAAGATTGTGGAGGTATAAGAAACTTGAAAAAATAAAGCCAAATGAAATTTGAGTAAGTAGCCTAAAAAAATGCCCATGCTAATCACCCTTTGGGAACCTTTTACATTCACTGGACAATGACTTGTTTTGTGTTTTTACTCTTCCCAAGATTAAAGTCGTGCAACTCCATCACATAACCATAGGTAGAACCATCAGTGATCTCTACCTAGTTTTCCATTTCATTTGATTCCATCACTTGTGTTTATATCTCTATTACAAGTCTTTGTTTGTAAATCTAGCTGAAACTCAGCTAGATCATCATGAAGAACACATAAATTGAGACAAAAATACAAAACAGAAACGAATGGGAAAATGGAGCCCCAAATGTGGTTTTCTCCAGAACTGCAATTGATGTGATTTTTCTCTCTCTTACAGTACATGATACAAGTTTAGCTATTTATACACAATGGCACAATGCCTTATTAATCAAAATGACGAGTATAAGAAAGAAATGAAAATAAACGACAAACATTAGCTACTTGAGACCCTTCTATCCCAACACTGTCCAACTAAAAACATACAACTACGAGTTATGGGAGCAACCTAACCAGAAAAAGTAGGGGTCCAAAATTACAACTGCAACAAAAACAATATCTTCATATACTTAAATAGTAAGAAAAATTACAAATTATTAATAAAAAGAATGTAATATTGGGTAGACTTACCAATACTCCTTGTGGAAAAGAAAAGGTACAAATTATTAAATAAAAAGAATGTAATACTGAGCAGACTTAGCCATACTCCTTGTGAAACAGCTGAATGCAGCATTACCACACATTCCTACTCTTCACTCTTGAAAGGCATATTTCCAAAAACTGAACCATGCAATTAAATAAATAAGTGGTTAAAAGGTTGATAAGAAAAATACTAATTAAATCAAGCACAGATGTGATGAAACAATTCCACAATTCATGTCAAAAGTTTCAAATTAAAGACAGGAGTGAGGAACTAATCGGTTTTATTATTACTCCAGGCCTCTTCACAACCTGCACAAACATCGTAATCGTATCATGCTAAATGCTAAGCAAAGGGAAAAATCTTCATAGCTGAAGAGCTTCAATTCATTTCTAGTGCCTAATTACCCTTGGGCGATACATAAGGTAGTTGCTGGGTTGAATTCAGGGCGAATAGGCATCCTAATGCTCTGTTCAAAGACTTACTTAGAAGTAAATGGATAAGGCAACGTCTTCGTATGCAGCTTCACCGCCTGCGGTCATTTTAAAGTACGCATTGGATTTTTTAAAAATGTTCATAGCTGAAATGCATAATGGAGAAAACAGAAGAAACAAGTTTAGAAGAACGCGCCTTCTTATCCACCTTCTCGGAGATGAGCACGTGCTTAAGTTGTGTGTCTTTTCTTTTATTCAAAGCCTCGTTCCTCCTCTTTTTGGCATTTTCATGCTCTTCCAGCATCCAGGAAGGCAGCCCTATCTTTTTCTTCGCACTTGCCCATTGACCCCATCCAGGCATTACAGAGGGCTCCTCCGGCTAAGGGATCTCCTCATTTAGAGCTTCTTCCTTGGCCTTCTCAAATTCCTCCTCCACATCATCCCCAACAAATGTACGGCTAATTAGTTCTTCCTGGGTAGGAAGTTCATATTTCTCTTTCGTTTCCAACGACAAGATTCCAACAAATGTCTGCCCTTCACTCTCTGAACCGCTATCCTCATCGGGTCCCTATAGTTTTGTTAAACCATTCAGATAAGTAGAAGGCAAGCCAACTGATTGGTAAATATATTGCTAGCAATAATCATACCTCTCCAGCCTCGCCATCCAATGCTGGTCCACCAGCCTCTTGATCATTGTCTATCACAAAGTAGTAAGCACCCTAGCATATTTTCTATTTTATATGTGACTTAAGAGTAAAGGGAAGAAAATATGTTTGAGCAAAAACCTTTTTGAAAGATCCAGATGCGAAAACAGCATCATATGCAGTCTTTTCCCCCCGGTTCTTCAACAATGTCATCACCTGACTGCATACCATACACTCTGATCATCAGCTCACATTGAAATATTGTAATAATAAGAATGCACATGAAAGACAAATAAAGCAATGACAAAGATACTAAATTGGTAGAATTACAGGTGGCAAAAATCCCAATTTCGTGGGTATGAAGTGGTTTTTATTTTCCATTTCATTTGTTTCTTCACTTAGCCACCAACTGCAGGATTTATACCTAGAAGGCTAGAGCAACTGAAGATGATTAAAGTGACGAGGTCGAAAGAAAAGAAGGCAACGTCCAGGAGGAGGAAAAGAAAGGTGACGATTCCTTACCGTAAACGATCAGGATTGGAAATTCTCTCCCTCATATTTATAGTAGTATAGATTGAAATATAACACCCCCAGGCCCCCAACAAGACTTTTCCAGCTTCCATTTACTTCTAAAATGTCATTCCGAAAGAAAACATCGAAAAGAAAGGTGATTCAATTGAGTGATATCATACATACGCAGTGAGAAAGCAGTGGACAAGTACAATAAGAAGGATGAGGAATAAAAAAGGAATGCTCGAAAAATAAAGTGAAAAAAAGATAAAAATAAAGGAACATGGTCAAGAGAAAGTTGGGTGCAAGTGAGAGTGGAAGTTGTAACAAAAAACAGTCATATTGACATTCGCAGTTCATTACATGGCACAGGCATGCATCCATGCACACATACACTATAATTGGCTGCACTTAAAGCCTATTCATCATGCATGCAGAAGATTTTTTTATATATATAAGCAAAATGTGAGTCATTATGTAGAGAAGAATCAAATAATTTCTCACATTGATTTGGTTACACTATATTTAAAACCATGTCAGAATTTGCTAAGTGTATATCTGAATGGCCAAATGCAGAGAGATATAATTTGCAAGTAAAACAGAATCAAGAAAGCTATAAGATTCATGATAGATGGTCATGATAGCAGGTGGAAAGGGAGCGCGCCTAGGGAGGTGTTCAAGTATTAAAGAAGGCAGCAAAAACAACATCAGTAGAAGGACAAAAGATAATTACCATTCTCGGTAGCATTTGAGGCACATAACATGGTTACAGTTTGGCAAGACTATTTTGCTATTCATCTCCATGCATATTCCACATTCTTCTTCCCTCTCAATATAAGCATCCGAAAATTGACAAATGTCTTGATCATCCCGTTTCCGGTATCTTTCATAGCACATAACTTGTTGGCTATCATGACTAATATCTTTATTATTTATTGCACAGCTTGGCAGTTCCCGTGCATATGTATATGCTGTGAAAGATTGGCCATCAGGAAGAATCACTTTGATCAAATAGCTGCAACGTTCAAATTTCCTTCTACATTACCATCAACTTTAACTACATTGGAACACATGAATGAATATAATCACAAGCTTACGTGTGACCAATGAGCGCGACATTGCCATCCTCGTTATGCGCTATAAACGCCATGCTGTCACTCACCACCATGACATCCGAACAATCATCCGCCATATCTTCATGAAGATGACTCTCTTCCTTTGGAATGAATGGTAAGATCTCTTTCCTGAAGTTGATCAATACTATCTGCAAGGAGCCAATAAACTCATCAAACATAACATTTCAGGTTCCTGAATTCCAATACTAAGTAAGGAGGTTTGTGTTTGTACATCAAGGAGAGGCACACCACTCCCCTCCGCGGTGTCCTCAATCTCATCCCTGTACATTGGAAACTTGTTCCGGTTCATGCTAGTGAGTGCTTCAATGAGTTCTTGGCCTGGCTGGCATTTTGCGAAAGGGCGGAGCTGGCCTTGGAGGATCAGGTCCGATGCGAGCCTGCTTCGTACGAGGGATGAGAACCGGTGGCTGATTTGGTAGCCCAATGAAGTAATTATCATCAATATAAAACCTATTACCAAAAAACAAGAAAGGTTAATTCATTGCAACCAACACACAACATGAAGCAAAGAAAAATAAGAAGAGAAACCATCTTAATTAATTAATTTACCAAAAGGTCATTTATTATTCTGGGTGATGAACAACAATTAAGGGGATAAGCAAATAACACCCCAACTGCAATGGCGAAACGTGGTAAGGTCCCAAAAAGGGATAAAAAATGACCTGAAGTCAAATTATAGATATCCTAAAGGGAAGGTTGCAGAAATTCTATGAAATTTAACAAACACCTAGGTTTGAACTGAATTGATTTGAATTTAAAGTGTGTGACTCATAGGGGAAACAACCTCAATTCCATAGATTTGTATTTTTGCAAATAGTAATCAAGTGATTATGTAAAAATTTGTGCAAACATGTGTACTTATAATTAAAAAAGTACTTATTTGCCTCTCCAGCAAAATGAAATTCTTTCACAAGCAACGCAATGCTTGAGACTTACCTTTATTTCCAGTAAAATACTCAACCAGATGAATAACCTAATGTGCTAGATTATTTTCTAAAATTATGCCAAGAGGCGTTTCCTAGAAGCAGTAAAACATCATAATTTATCCAACAACTTTTACGCAGAATATTATTTATGCTACAGAAAAAGCAATTTTGGCAGATTACTTGCCATTTCCACCAAGTCAAACATAAATATGCACACACAGACTATTCAATTTCCTATCAACAAAATTTAATATTAGCATAACACCCTCTACTGTTTCAGCCAAATTGGGCACTATCCAATTAACAAAAGATTCATGCCACTTGTCTTATATAGAATAAGCATTACTTCTTTGTAGACATTCAACATAGATGCCATAAGAAAATTAGAGAAATCAAGAATATGTATCAAACTTACATGAACAACAGCAGCCCAAAAATCCTTGCAAGTGGATTCAAGATTTGGTCTAATTGTTCCCAGAAGGTGATGTTTGACTGCTGCACCAAAACCTCGATATCATTAGGATAAAATAAGGATTAAAAGTTTAAAAATATATATTAGATGGAGGTGTTCACTAAAAGATAAATTGTCGAAGTTCAACACAAACACTTATGATTGACGATTCCTGAAACTTCACAATTGATCGGAGGAAATACTTATTGTTGTAGAGAAACTATTAAGCATCAAACATCGTTGTCACCATCGTTGTCACTATCATATCCAACAAACAAAGCAATGCATCACGAAGATGGTATTTTAACAAGTAGTTGGTGTGCAAACTTTTTTATTAAACACGTACAACACATTACCCAAGCTGGCAAGATTACCCAAACTTTTTAAAACAAAACATTACCGAAACTTTTTAAAACTACGAAGATGGAATTTTAACACATAGTTAATGCATTAAAATCACCTAAAGCATATGCATTCAAATTAAACAAAAATTATATCTTTAATTCATATGTGCAACTGTGCAAGGTAACAACATAAACAAAAAATCTATCTATTACCCAAAAAAGGGAACAAAAAATCATCCGCATTCAAAATTCATTAAGAAAAGAAATTCCTATAGGGTTACCCTTCTAAAAAAATAGAGATGACCCAACCCAAACATGTCATAAATTAAAGGTTATGGCAAGTAAAATTAAGAAACAAATTATCCAGCTCATTCTGTCGTAAGTGTAGGGACTTAGTCTCAGTTTTTAGCTTTCAAAAATATTATTTTTTTCAACTCCAAATGGTATAAAGAGTAATGCAATTCACTTATACCTCCAGGCTCCAGGTAAAATGGATCTAAATTAGCATTTGTTTTCATTGAGAAGATTATATATGAGCAAAAAAGTCACTGTAGCTACTCGTTCTGCACTTTGGCTGATTGTGTCGAAAACGGAAGGTAGATACAATGGCAGCATATAGAGCAACTTTAATACGGAATACAAAACAAAATTCTAAACGCAAGTTTTGAAGTATTTATTTGAGCAATCGAATGAATAAGATTCGTTTTATATTCCTAAATTTCCAAATTTAATTGCCCATTACTTAAAACAAACTAAACCTAAATTCGAAATTTCCATCCAATCAAAGCCTCAAATCCCCAGATTCAAACGCTAAACCCTAAATGGCGGAAATTTCAAAAGAGAAGACATACCTTTTGTCGGGCAAAAGAACATTCAAAGAGATCTGGATAAAAGAAGCAGATAAGCCAAAAAGAAATAAAATGGTGGACGAATAAGGCGGTGCGAAGAGGGAGATATGGCTAGATATCCCTGGGAAGTGAGAAATACTGACCTGGTTGGGATTCCTTTGAGAGTTAAATTGAGAGGCACCGGCTGTTGGAGAAATCGACACTGAGGATAATCATATAGGGACGTCATACAGGCGAGAGCATGATGGACCGAGCGGAAGAACGAGAAAGCAAAATCGAAAAGCAAAGAAAGAGATGAAGGCATGAAGCGGTAGAAGCGTGACGACAGAGAGACAGGGACGAAGGAGGGAGAAGAAAAGCGGCCGTAATTAGGTAAAGACGGAAACGCCCATCGAAAGAAAAAAATAAATAATTTTAAATGTATACTTTTGGGGATAAATAAGACATTACACTCTATCTTTAATCTAAACCGTTGAAAATCACAATGTACGGGCTATGATCAATTTGGAAAGCAAATGTAGGAAAAGCAGCTGAAATGGAGAATGAATGTACGCCGTAGATAAAAACATATATAGCGAATCAACGGTCAGGATTGCAAACACTCTCCCTCGTCTTTATAGTAGTATAGATATAGAAGTATAGATATAGATTTACTCATCGACACATCGTATCTAACTGCCTCGGTTTGCTGCATCCTAACACTACAGGGGAGAGCAATTTGGCAAAACAGGTAAAGTAATATATCATATCATACCTTGGTTGGAATAAATGGTTAACCAGACATACAGACTCATACATAGCTTTATACAAGCAACAAATGCAGCAACTTACATCATCATCATCATCATCATCATATATGTGTATAGCATTTGGGAAAGCCTATAGCTTCTTCTCCCTTTCGTCCTCAATCCCGAAACACGGGAGGAAGCATCGGACAAAGAAACCGAACACCCGGCTTTCCCTACTGGGAGGTTGGGTCCGAGGCATCAGAGCTGGTCCGGGGTATTCACACTGCTGATGACAAATAGGTTGTGGTTGAGTTGTTTCCAGAATCATCATCAGCTCCTGTTGGGAGCTTATCAGCAGATGCTCCTCTTCCTCGGGCAGCGGTGGAGCCCTCCGCTCCACCGGGCATGGTGGCGGCAGTTGGCAGAAGTGGCAGAAGCACGGTGGCGGCGGTGGTGGTGGGTACGGAGGAGGAGGAGGAGGGTGGGTGTAGTAGTTGCTGTGATCTTGGGGCATCAACTTCCTTTTTTTCTTCCTTGACCATAATTTCTTCACCTTCTTCATTGCTTTCAGTATCTTCAATCTTCATGCCGTTGTGTTCAGTCTTCTTTTTAGGTTGGAGGGGTTCAGTCTCAGTTTTAGGGAGGTTGAATCTGAGGAGGTGTGGAGACAAGCTGTTTGATTTGCTTTCTTTGGATTCAAGGAGAAGCTGATATTCAAATTTATGTGACCGTTGGAGCTCCACTTCTCTATTCACTAATTGCCTCCCATACTGGTGGGGCTTATGGATGTTGACCAAATTAATGAAAACTTAAAAGATGATCTATTTCGATACACATTTTGTCACTTTTAAGTTCTCTTTAATTTTTAATGAAGGGCAAATGGCATAAAATAGCATGAACTTTAGGCATAGTTGCACTCAGTGGCACGAATTTAAAAAAATATAAAAATAATCACAAACTTTAGGGTTTAGTTGCGGTCGGTAGCACATACCCCTATCTCGCTAATGTGGACTAGTGGGGGTGCTTACATGAAATTTTTTTTAATTAAAAAGGCATATAGCGAGATATGAATTAGTTGTTAGATTTCCATTCGATTTCGATCATGAAATCAATCAAACCAAGATCTAGATTTCATATTCTAGGGTTTTGCTATTTGGGGAAAAGGGGAGAAACAAATCTGAAACCCAAATATAGAGTGAGCCGCTGCTCAAATCTGAATAAAGAAAAAGGAACGAACCTGGTGCTGTTGAGGAAAGCCAAACAACGACTGAGCGACGAATGAGGCATCAATTCGGCACTTCAACGAGGAGCAATTCAGCACTTCGAAGAGTCTGAGGACTAGAGGGAAGGAAGGACTGAACGTCTTCTCCGCTCGGCGTCGGAACGTATGAAGTCGCAGCCAGGAGGCGAAGAATGAAGACTGGAAGAGGGAGCCGGAGCCATGACCGAAAGAGAGAGCCTGGAGTCCTAAACAAACGAAGTCGAAGAGTGAAAGAAAAAGAGGGAGGCGGGACTACACGGGGACACAGCACACGGTCACATATAACCCTAGGGGCAATTTTGTAATTTAACACACTCGAGCTTCCAAGCTCGGCTCGGGCTCGGTTCGAGCTTAAGAAATTGTTCAGGCTCGGCTTGATTTACCTATTCGAACGAGCCGAGCTCGAGCTTTTTCGAGCCGAGCTTGAGCTGTTCGGCTCAGATAACACCCGGGTGTTATTCGAGTCGAACGAGCCGAGGTTGACGTGTTCAAGCTTGTTCGTTTGTTAGACGAGCTCGAGCCGAGCCGAGCCTAATTTTTAAATGAGCTTTTTATTTTGTTCAAGCTCAGGTTGTTTAGAAAATGAACGAGTTCGAGCCGAACTTTTTTCGAGCTTTAAGTAGTTCTACTTGGTTATAACATGTTAACTTAAAGAAAATTTCATAAATTCCATATAATTCGAGCTATTCGAGCTTTATTCGAACGAGCCGAGCTTTCAACCGAGCTTCAAATTTTGTTCAAGTTCGGTTTGTTTAAATAAGTGAGCGAGCTCGAGTTGAGCTTTTTCGAGCCGAGCTCGAGCTGTTAAGTTCATATAACAGCCCTACCTCCGACCCGATGGAGATTGTGAGATGAGATAAATAATGGTAACTCAACCGGTAACAAGAGTCTGAAACCAGCTCACTACACACAAGGAGTCCCTCATTTGAGAGGTTGCTCTCATACTGCCAAATGAGGAGTTTCTCTCACAGTACTGCTAGTGAGACTCGACCCTTTGTCAATGCTCCAAATGTTTGAGCTAAGCCCGTGCGGGCAAAAAACTAGTACAATTCATATGCCATGACACATATTTTTCTTTTAAAAAATAAAAATAAATTTTTGTAAGTATAAAAAATTACTGTTATAAAATTAAATAAATTATTACTTTAAATGGGTTTTTAGCTTGTGCACAAGTTTTAATAAAACATTTCACTTTAAAAAACATCATCATTGCACTAACTTTTTCATAAATTTATTATTTTTTAATACACACTCCACATTTTAACCAATTAAAATCTTTTGAAAAGTGAACAACACACACATCAATATAAATCATTACAATTCCCTACATAGAAAACATAAAAGATCATCTATTTAAAAACAAAAACTTACATCTAAAAGCCCATATGCGAAGTATTATGGAACGGAGGTAGTACCAAACATTAACATAAAATAGAAAAAAAGTAGATTTGATAAAGTAAGTAAAAATAATAAAAAATATTTATGAACGGGAATATAGATAGTTAGTAAATATGTTAAGAATAAAAGAAAAGATGTGATTGGTTTAAAGAGATAAAGGGAATAATAAAAATATTAAAGGAAATAAATAACTAAAAATGGAAAAAAAAATACTTGATTGGTAGAAAGGGCAAAAAATACTCCTAATTTAGAATATTTAATGGTTATGTGTCATTTTATCTATATCTACAAAACCATTAAGTATTCTAAATTAAGAGTATATATAGATAGATATATAGATACAGATAAAATACATTAGTTTATGAGATTATCGCATAATTTTTATGGGTCAAACTAATACAATATAAATATATACTACCTCCGGTCCAAAAAGATTGTCGTTTGACTTTTTAACACGTATTTTAAGGAGTTAAAAACTATATAATATATTAACTTTTTTATTATTATTTTTTTATAATCTAATACTTATTACCAACAAATATTAAGTTGTAAAAAAATAATTTAAAAAAGTTGATATTTTATATAGTTTTTAGCTCCTTAAAATACGTGTTAAAAAGTCAAACGACAATCTTTTTGGATCGGATGGAGTATATAAAAAAAACTCTCACATCCTAAACTACAAAAGAAAGGGTGGTGCATCATGACAATGGTCAAAACTGACCCCTTATTGAAAAATTCAAAACTAGTTTAATATGGTATGTGGGTAATGGCTAGTCAATAAATTTCTAGAAGGACAACTGGTTAACAATGACATCAATTTGTAGCAGGGAAGACGGTCCTGCTATTACATAAATTGAGGAAATAGTCAGTGAATATATTATAGGGGGAAATGGTAGGTGGAAAAGCTAACTACCATCCAGTCACAAAGCATATAAAAGATATTATGGACAATCCATTACCAAGATTGTACTAGTGGCCGGACAGAGAAAAGTGGTTCACAATGGCTAGCGCCTACAAACTAATCACATCTTGACAACATAACGAAAAATGACGTGAACTCGTGGACATTTACAAAGTCAATCTTCCTTTAAGATTTAAAACTTCCTTTGTAAATTGAGTCAACAAGGACTCCTAACAACAACCCGGCTCACCCAAAAAAATGTCTCAGTCTCGTCGACTTGCACTCTGTGTAACCATGCAACCGAGAGCGATACACACCTCTTCATAATGAAAGGCCGCTTTGCATTGGGTGCTCAATAGTATCCAGCCAACATTAATTGACAATGGATATCCAACCAACATTAACAACATGATTGCAAGTTCAAGAGAAATTCAGCCAATCTTAGTGCTACTGACAAAAAATTAACGAAAACAGAAAAGAAAAAATTATATTTCACTTGGTGGACAACATAGTATGTTATAAACCAAACTATATTTAGACATGAATCACCACCATCACAAGAAGTCATCAAATAAATCACCAGTATGCACATGGAAAACTGGCTTGAAAACCACCATTTATGAACAAAATATCAATGCGAATCTAAAATACGCCAAAGCAGCTAACCAGAGGACTAAGAACAATCTCCAACAAAAAACAATCAGATGGAAAAAACCTCTACTAGGCATGTTCAAACTCAACTTTGATGGATCAACTATTGCGAATAACAACTCGATTGGTTTTATTATACGAGACTCGAAGGCCTGACTCATTCATGTTGGTTATGACAAGATAGGTAAACAAACCCCCCTTAAGGCAAAAGCCATTGGGAAATCGAAATGACTATGTCTGACATTAAAACTCTTTTGTTGAGAGTGAGAGACGTGTCCTTCTCTCACATACCTCGTGATGGCAACAAAATGGCTGATAATGTTGTACATCTTTACCGCTGTGTCAGGGGTCTCGCCATCTATATATCCACATCTTCACATATTGTAATTTGCTCTCTATTTTCTCGCTTATAATCTTCTTAATTATGATTCACATCACCAGGGGCGGCCCTAGGGTGCCGTCCGCCCCTTCAACCCATGCGCCCCGGAGTTTGGAAAAAAAAATTATTTATATATATGGCAGTGTTGTAATAAGTAAAACTAGGATGAATACAGAATCAATTAATCTACTTTGCTCAGTTGGTTGGTGGGAGGGAAGGAAAATAAAATAAAAGGGTGGGGGTTTAATTCCTACCAACCTTCTTTTTTAAAAAAAAATTCACCTCCCTCAAAAAAGCTTTTTTATTTTTTGTTCAACTTGCACCCCACTTTCTATGTTTCTACCCCTTATTTAATTATATTCCCACTTCCCAACCTTCCTATTATATACAAATTATCTAGCCATAATTAATTAAACCCCATAAAATTGGTGAAATTAGCCTCATTTTTTTAAAATAAAATTCACCTCCCTCAAAAAAGCTTTTTTATTCTTTGTTCAACTTGCATCCACTCTCTATGTTTCTACCCCCTTATTTAATTATATTCCCACTTCTCGAGATCCCTACTATATAGAAATTATCTAGCTATAAACTAATTAAACCCCATAAAATTGGTGAAATTAGGATTTGATTATGAGAATAAATTTTGTGAAATTTTCATTAGAGTTTGTGATTTTGAGAATAAATTTTGTGTTTTAATTATTGTGTATATGTGATTTTGAGAATGAAATTTATGAATTGAATTTGGGGTTTGTGAATTGAATTCGTGAAGCTTTATGCAATATTTGTATTTTCGTACCCTACATATTCAAATCATAATTTCTATCATGTCTTTGGGAACCAAAATATATTATAAAGTTGATGAGTTTACAATTCTAACTAATATGCAAAAGCCTTAAAATTAGCATGATTGAATTTCGATAAGTTTACACTCCTAAATATGACAAATGCATGAATTTCCAATTAATGACGAGAAACCACTACCATAGCAATCAAGCAAATGTAAGTCTACTTTTCTACAATATACTGCTAAGTTAAAAGTCGTAGCTTAGGTAAAAGATTTTATTCAAGGCCAATATCTCAGTACACACTAGAAATTCGCCCCACCATTCGGAGGATCCTGCGGCCGCCACTGCACATCACAATAATTCAAATATTCCATCCACCCCAATCAAATATCTTTTTGATCTAAATATTCTCAATAATCCAAATATACATTTTATTATTCTCAATTAATCCAAATCTTTTTATCTAATATTTTAAAACTTGTTAATTCTCACTTTGATGTAGTCGAACATATTATATCAACTAATACGAGTTGTGTTTTCAACTTTCTAAGGGTGGTTTGAGACTATTAGGATAATGTGTGGTATGAATTTACGTATTAATCAAATTCATGAAAGTTAAGCTCTTTGGGATAACTTTGTTTATGGATTTTGCTTTACTAATTGACTTGTGATGAAATTCATGAAAGTTAACTCTTTGGCATTTATAAATAAAGAAATATGGATAACCTCATGAGAAATTAGAGGAGCTTTGACTCCTCAAAGTGCAGGAACATATGTATAAAGAGATAGAAAGTTGTGTATGTATAAGGATTGTGGAAACATGAAATGAAAGGGGCAAGGCAGACCTAAAGGAATATAATTATAATATGAGTAGTGATCCCTTGTATGCAACACTAGGTGGACTCATTGTACCCTCACTAGATATACAAGACATATGATCCAACAATGATCGAGTAGATGATGAAGATGGGTCACCTTGTCCACGACCTGATTGATCTCTCTGAACACATGTGAATAAGAGAAGAATTGAAAGTTCTGAAAAAGTCGTCTAGAATTAGAAAGGATCATCTTGATCTCCTAGGGACAACTCCAGACGTCATTGATGACATTAATGACTACATGACAAGTGAAAACCTTTTTTTTTTTTTATTGGGTAAGGATTCAGATGCGCATGAAAACGCTATCTGATAGCATCCTTTCAGATGAGGTTTGCGAGACCAGGATTAGTATGTAGGATAGGGTTGGAGGTAACATGAGCAAGATGTGCAACCTTATTGCCACACAATTACCTATACGACAGATGTGAGAGAACGAGACATCGATGAACCCAGTGAGGATTGTGCTGATGTCAGACATTATCATTTCGACTTCCCATGGGCATTTGACTTTTGACTCAAAGTAGTCGATTGTAATTTTTTAGTCTCCCTCTATAATCAAGCTTTGAATGTGTAGTTTTTTCGCTTTAATAAGACCCGCTCTTAATGCTAGTGCTTCCGCCATTAAAGGTGACTATTTGCCAATTAAATCACATCCAAGTGCCACTGCTTCTCCAAGGTTGTTTCGAATAATGTACCCAATAGAACTTACTCTGTGCGTTGAGGCTGTCCCATCGAAGTTTAATTTCATTTTCCCGATTGGCGGTTTCTTCCATCTTTCCAATCTGGTTAATCTAGAGACATCTCTTTTACACTGCTGTTGCTGGCCCGGATCGCTGGTACCATCATTATCTATCGCCTCAGCTTTACTCCATTCAGTGATGAGTGCTTCCACCTTTCTACGGAATTCGTCATTACTTGGGAGTTTTTCTTGTTGGAAGATAAAATTATTCCTTATTAGCCAAATACTCCACCACCACTGAAATGCCATCAACTTCTTCTGTTGGGGGGTTAGTAGGTCTTTGATCTTTGTCATTACTAAGACAATATTTCTTGACGATGTTAATGCGTTCGAGAGTTCTAACTGAACACTCAGCGAGAAACCAAGGCAGATTTGTGAGTATTTACACTCCAAGAAAACATGCGTGTCATCTTCCTCATGGTGGTTACATATTGCACAATAAGAAGAGATTGTCACTCCTCTACTAGCCAGCCTAGCCGCCGTCGGGAGTCCATTATGTTTCCAAGTGTCTGCGAGTCATGTCAACTTGGCAAGAGTCATCGTTTACCAATGTCTTCTATACACAAACCTAGTTATGCTTGCTTTGATTTAGTCTATGCTTACGTTTAGGGTCCTGCGTCAGTCTCTTCCATTTATGGCAATAATATTTTGTTCAATTTGTTGATGATCATAACAAATTTTGTTGGATATATTTCCTGTCTCTCAAAGCCCAAGTCTTGCAAACATTCAAAATATTCCACAAAATGGTTCCAACACAATTCCAAACTTCCATCAAACAACTCCAAACCGATGGGGGTGGTCAGTTTATGGCCTTGACCCCTTATGTACAACTCCATGACACCCTCCACCGCATCTCTTGCCCCCATACCCCGTCTCAGAATAGCGTTGTTGAGCGTCGTCATCGCATAGTTCGGGAAAAGGGTCTTTCGCTTCTCACTCAGGCGAGTCTGCCCTTCTCCTATTGGGAACAAGCGTTTCACACGGCTGTATACCTATCCAACCGCACTATCACTCCTCTTCTCCACAATACCGTACCTCTCCATTTCACGTGACACCCTTGTTTTCTAATATCATCCGATCAAATGAGGTCTAACGTGGAAGAGGTGTGCAACCTCATCAGCTACCCCGTTAGCTATGCGAACAATATATGAAAGTTGAGCATTTTATTTATTTATTTATTTAATGAGAAAGAATTTGGTTGTTGGTAAACCCAACTAGCCAAGAGCATCCTTACGGATGATACTTCTTAATGCTACATCTAAGGGGCAGGTCAAGTCGGAGAAAACAATCCCAAGGTGAGATAGACGATCAACTGCTTGATTACCGTCCCTAAGGACATGTGAGATCTCATATTCTAAAAACATGCTCAGAGCATAGAGTGAGTCGGATACTGTAAGATTGTGTAAATTTGATGATTGTATTTAGCTTCACATGATTACAATATATAATACAATAGCCAATCTTATCTTTAGACTAGGATAGATTGATATCAAGATAGACTTATATCTTAACAACTAACCTATCTATCTAAGTACATTTGATTCTATCTAACTTAAACTAGGTTTTATCTAATACCCCCCCCCCCTCGGGGAAGCTGAAGGATGCGGAGTGACCAAGAGCTTGGGACGAATGGTTGTAAACGACCGACCAGTGAGAGCCTTGGTGAAGATATCCGCAACTTGACGATTGGCAGGAATGTGCTTGACCACTAGCTCATTGGAATCAACTTGTTGACGGACGTAGTGATAATCCAGCTGTATGTGTTTCGATTTGGACGTGATAGCGGGATTATTGGCGAGAAATGTAGCTAAGAGATTGACACATAGAAGCACCGGTGGTCGTTGAATAGGGATGCGAAGCTCATGCAGAAGTTGACAGAGCCAAGCGAGCTCAATAGTGGTGAAGGCGAGAGCACGATATTTAGCTTCAGTACTGGAGCGAGCGAGTGCTTTCTGCTTGCGACTGGACCAACTGACGAGGTTTCCGCCAAAGTACAATGCGAAGCCATGTTGAGAGCGAAGATCTGGGTCTGTCGCCCAGCCAGCATCTGAGTAAGCCACAAGATCAGACCGAGGAGATGTTGTGAGAGTGAGACCATGATCAAGAGTACCCTTGAGGTAGCAGAGGATCCGCTTGACATATTGCCGATGAGAAGTCAACGGACGATGCATGTGCTGACATGCTCAATTGACTGCGAAACTGATTTCAGGCCGAGTGACAAGACAATACTGCAAGCTTCCCACAACATGATGATAGGTACTCGGATCGTCATAAGGTAAGTCAGGACCAGTAACTAGTTTGGTGACAGACGGATCAGCCGGAAATGAAATCGGTTTGGCCTCTAGCATAGTGCAATGATCAAGTAAATCATATAGATACTTCTGCTGACAAAAATGAATGGTGGAACCTGAATAGATGATCTCAACGCCAAGAAAGTAGGACAGGCGCCCAATGTCTTTGAGAGCAAACTTCTGATTCAACGAGGTGATGAAGTGGGAAACGGAGGCCGAATCGGAACCAATAACAATAATGTCATCGACATAGACAAGAACATAAGTAATGGTAGATGTAGTTTCCAGCACAAACAGAGACGTGTCTGAGAAGCAGGCTCGAAAACCACAAGTATGCAGGTACATGCGAAGCTTTGTGAACCATGCCCGAGGAGCTTGCTTTAGACCATAGAGAGCCTTGTGGAGGCGGCAAACATGACTGGGGCGTTGAGAATCAACGAAACCCTTTGGTTGGGACATGTAGACAACCTCGGTTAAATCACCATTGAGAAAGGCATTGTTGATATCGAGCTGACAAATATTCCAACCGTGAGATAGAGCAATATAGAGCACAATTATGATGGATGTCGGTTTGGCAACAAGACTGAAAGTATCAAAATAGTCTACCCCTTCCTCCTGATGGAAGCCTTTTGCAACCAAACGAGCTTTGTAGCGTTTAATGTTGCCGTCATGTTTTCGCTTAATGCGAAATACCCATTTGTTTCCTACAACATTGGCATGAGAAGGACATGGAACAAGAGCCCAGCCCCAGGTGTGATTACCCTGAAGTGCATCGATTTCATATTGCATCGCAACACGCCAGTGCGCAGATTTTGTAGCTGCAGCGAAGGTAGAAGACTCTTTCTTCGTGAGGAAGCAAACAGGAGAGGGATGACGCGTGCTGATGAAGGTTCTCGGTTTGAGATCTCTTGTTCGAGCCCGAGTAGCCATAGGATGGTGTGAGTCATCGACAGGGTGCAAGAACCGCAGATGGGCAGGCACAACAGGAGCAGGGGTCGACGCATCATTCGAAGAGCCAGATGACGGACTAGGGACTGAGGGAGAGGGTGACGATGGGACAACATTGGTATTAGACGCGGCAGTGCTGGTGGATAAGGGCTGGGGAGACGGGGAAAGGGAATGAGGTTCCGGTGGGGGGTGGGTGTGATGGAGGGTGATGGCAGGGGTGACGATAGCCCTTGTGTTTGGAATTGTACTCAATGAACAAGCAGGGTTGCGATCAGGGGCGGAGCCAGGGCTCAGTCCAGGGGGGGCTCAAAAAAAAATATGGTTAGAAGAAGTTTAAAAAAAATTGATTAAAAAGGGCTGGTGGGGAATCGAACACAAGATCTTCAAGTTCCCTATACTAGTCTCCTGCCAACTGTGCTACAAAGTAGGGGTGTTCATAACCGGGTATCCGACACGACACGGTTATCCGTGTCGGATATCCGAAACCGTTAACACTAAAACCCCCGATCCGAACACGATCCGAGAAGTGTCGGGTATCCGACACGGATACACGAAGCGGATCCGTGTCGGATACTCGGATAACCCGACACGAACCATTGAATGGAAGGTTGAGGTTTTTTTTTCAAGGCTGAATTTCTAAACACCAAGACATAATCAAATCTACAGATTCACAACCGTTCACAATAACAATTGCAAGTCTTAAATCGAAGTCTACAGCAATAATACAACTAGTAGGATCAATAACCGTCTTCGAAATGCCTATACCATGGAGATCGGAGAGAGGAGACGGTCGTTCGAACGCCGGAGATGAAGAGCAGTGGCCGGATCTAGAGACATCGAGATGATTGAGAGAGAGGCCGACCCGGCTGCTGCATCTGGAAACTCTGAGTCACCGTCCTTAGAGAGAGAGTGGAGTCGCCCTTTCCGCATGCCTTCAACAGTTCTCCGAATCTGAGCCGTCTCCCCTTATTGCCTCTACACGTACAACCCTTACCGCCTACAGATCTGAACATTCTGAGATGATTGAATTTGAGGTAGAGAGAGAGAGGAGCGCACAAACCCTCTTCAGGTCTTTGAGAGAGAGCAGCGTCCTTGCCGTTCAACGCACAAACTATCTTTAGGTCTTCAAAAAATAGAGAGAGAGAGAGGAGGTCAAGAGGAGGCGCACACCATCCTTGTTGTTTACCACTTCACCTCACCTTTATACCAGGGTTTGAAAAGAAGCAATTAAAAATTTTTTTAAAAAAAACAGCTTTAAGTTAAAAAATGAGAATTGATCCGGAGACCTATTACGCCCAATTTATATCCCACACGGCACAAACCAACTGAGCCACTTTTCATTAATGATTCTTATGGGAATACAAAATACTAATACTACATTATTATATATTTAAATTTTAAAAAAAATTAAACGGTTCGTGTCGGGTATTCGGTAAGGGAATATGCCCGATCCGAACACGAACCGTTTAATGTCGTGTTTTTTCGGTTCGTGTCATTATCGTGTCGTGTCTTTTCGGTTTCGTGTTTTTTCGTGTCGTGTTTTCGTGTCGTATCAGTCGTGTTGGGTTTTTCTGCACACCCCTACTACAAAGCACTTTTTGTCTAATAACACCTCTTTTAATATATATACACAAACATATATATATAATTTTTTTTTTCATTTTTCGGGGGGGGGGGGGGCTTGAGCCACCGCATCCCCCCTGCCTCCGCCCCTGATTGCAATCGATAGGACAATTTTGTGGAGTTATGGCTTGAGGTAAGTTATACACCCAAAGGTCTTGAGCCTGGTATAATCTGGGAACTTGTTGTATAGCTTCACCCTGAAGTCCTCCGAATTCTTTCTTCCATCAATATACTCCTTCTTTTTTTTTCTTTTTTTTTATTAGGAAAGAATTCAGGCGAGCGAGCTCTACTCGATGACATCCTTACAGATGAGGTCTAGAAGACCATAATCGTTGTTAATATCGACACCCCAGACAGAGTGGCAAAGGTGTGCAACCTTATGAGCCACTCTATTGCCTAATCGGGGAACATGAAAGAAGGAAACTTCTTTCAAAGTCGATAGTAGAAATTTAACATTTGATAAAATCAGTTCGATTTTCCAAGGACAGGTAGATGTTTTATTGAGGTGATTTATAATTATCATGGAGTCACCTCCCACATTTCAATATACTCCTATATGTATTTGCAGAAATCTAAAAAAATCACTTCCATTTTTATTGCCATGGATTTTGTGCAGAAAATATGCCAAGACAATATGTTGCAACAGTAAATGGCATCCAATATACCAAAATTTTATGCCCTTTGCAAATCTGACCTTCCCCTCCCAAATTTGCAAATATGTCAAAAGTGTTCAAAATTTTGCAAAAATAACAAGTAAAAAAAAACTGGGAAACCGGAAGACTCTTCCGCGCGAATTCGACCTAGCACCATCGCCATCCACCCAGATCCACAAGGAGTGGGGGTCCTCCTTCTCGCCGTCACCGGTCGGCCACGCATCCATTAGGGGTCGCCGCCTCTACACTGGTGGCCTCCGACGGCGATGAAACCCATGGCGCCGCCTCTAGGGCTTGCGATTTGATAAGAGGTGAACAGCGCGAGGCTTCTTCTCCGGCTAGCCCTGGCCTACTGCTTCTTCTCCGGTCGGCGGCCACCGTTTCCTCTCCGGCGCGGCCTGCTGCTTCCTCTCCGACTGCGCAGTGTGCGAGTGCGCTTCTTCAAGCTCTTTAATTCCAAACTTAGACTGAGCACAATCATATTCAGGCCACAAGTTGAATTACAAACTTAGACTGAGATCTTCCCTTGTTCCGTAGTAGATATCATCTCCTTGATGAGATTTTACTTCATTAGCACTCGAATATAGTTTAAGGTACCGTGTTCGTTTCCCTTCAAGCTCTTTAATTCAGTCGATTTAGTCGCCAATTATTGCACTGAATATCTGATTATTATTTTTTTCCCGATTTGTCATACCAGCATCAGGGAAACAAAGAATTGAAGACAATTAGTCCGAAGAAATGGCAGAATCTGCTGTAAAATCAGCTGCTGAGTGGCTGGGAAAGCTCCTAGTGGAAGAAGGGAAGTACCTATGGGGTGTTGAAGACAAAGTGAGCGAGTTACGAAAGGAGCTTGTTTGGATGCAATGCTTCTTGAGAGACGCTGACTCTGTCCAATATGATGACGAAATTGTCGCTCAATGGGTCCTTGAAATTAAAGATTATGTTTATGAAGCAGAAGATATCGTCAACAAGTTTGTTATCCAAGTTGCATCCCGTAGGAGGCAAGTTGGTTGGGTGAACAAGCTCAAGAGAGGTTCACACATTGGGATGGAAGTTTTTGCAGTGCATCAGGTTGCTCCTAAAATTGATTCTTTGATACATAAAATCGCTATGTTGACACAGAGGCTGCAAACCTATGGCCTTAAGACAGCTTATGGCATGAAGACCTACCGGACTCGAGAAATTATGTCCGATCAAGCACAACAAAGAATGAGTTATGCCCACCTGGACGCTAAGAACATTGTGGGACTCGAGCAAGACACGGAGAGGATAGTGGAAGATTTGCTGGACTTCAAATCAGGGAGAAGGGTCGTTAGCATATATGGTATGGGAGGTTTAGGTAAGACAACTCTCGCAACAAAAGCTTACAATCATGAGAAGATAAAAAAAACACTTCACCGGTGGCTATGCTTAGGCTTACATTTCTAAGCAATTCCAAGTTCAAAATGTTCTTCAAGTACTTGTAGCAGATCTCACCTCCAAGTCCACTGATCCGATAAGACCCCGATACACGATATTTAGACCATTGGTCTCGATACAGCGATAACGCCACTGATTTATGTTGTTGCCTTTTAGAACCTTAATTATGTAGAAGTTTTGTTGTACAGCTGAGACAGTAAGCATAGATCCGGCAGGGGTTACTCCTATATTGGCTAACACATCGTTGTCACTGGCTAGATAATAGTATTTGTTGGCTAGTAAGTATAGATCGCAAATATTCGGGCTTCGCATCCGACATGATTGTATTGGTTAAGAACTTTAGTACTTCGTAGTGTTTGGTTTATGTCTTAATTGTTTAGTACTTCGCTTCTGACAGGAATGACATAATGTCATCTGACAGGATTGTATTGGGAAGATGTTGCACACGGGAAGATATTGAAGGAAAGCAGCCGACTTTAGCTTTAGTACTTCGTTGTGTTTGTTTTAGGCCTAAAATGTTTCCTCCCTTTTTGATGGATGATCCCTTATGTTCTGGATTTATGTATGGATGGTTTTATGGTTGGTTGTTCTGAATGTTGTTCTGACTGCTTTAGTTTGTGCTTAATATTGTCTATCCTGCTGCTGGAAAGTTTCTGAGATTGACACAAGATCTGACAGGGATTAGTCTTATATGGGCTAAGACGAGATCCGGCAGGGGTTACTTCTACATTGGCTAAGACATCGTTGTCACTGGCTAGATAATAGTATCTACTGGCTAGTAATTTGCATCGCAAATATTCGGGTTTCACATCTTAGGCAAACAAAATAGACAACCACATACTTTACCTTGAGTTCATGCAAAATAACAAAAACCATCATTCACCGACTGAAAAGAAAAGGCGTTCATACGACGAGCGGCATATGATGACCTTATCATTCCACACTTACTTAGGTTTTAATTGTTTAATCGTTTCCACCTTTTGGATGACTTGTGTTTGATTACTGATAAGGTATGTTGTGGTCTTGTGGTCACTTGTTTATATGTGTTATGGATGGTTATTGTGAATTCTGCGTTATGACGTATTTCGTTTGAGTTTAATGGTCTAAATAAGATGTGTCAGGGGTTATTATCTTATTGGCATAGACTTTGATTTTATTGGCTAGGGAAAATCATATACTGGCTAGCAAACAAAAAATCGCATACATTTGTCTTTTGCATCGTCGATAAACTAAACGGCCAGTTATGTACATTCAAAACCACCAAAATCCCAAAGTGTCATTGAGTTACAAGGAAACTAACAAAATACTACATTCGACTACGCAAAAGAAGAGTTACCCAACTAGACATCAATTTCTTCACCTTGCCACGCCACGCTTGCTTATGTCCTCCGACGCTTCCGGCGAAGGAACTCTCCCCAAGACGGGTACCTGCTTGTCTCCATTATCTTGCTCTTGACGGACCCAAACGACATGCTCTCCTCTATGAGCATTGCCCCCTCCTCCATGTCCATGTCGGGAGCTTTACCTTTCATATCCGGAGCAACGATTGTCGGTTCTACCCATTATGTTGTTTTGTACTTAACTTGTTATGTATTGGTTAGGAACTTTAGTACTTTGTAGTTTTTGGTTTAGGTCTTAATTGTTTAATCGTTTCCACGTCGGGAGCTTTACCTTTCATCTCCGGAGCAACGATTGTCAGTTCTACCCAGATTTTTTGGTTTATCTTGCCAGTTGTGTGAATTTCTGTGCCAGCTGAATTGTTGTATTTGCCATCCAAATGGTTATCCATGCCATGCTCCAAATTGAGATCAAGATGCGATATAGACCAAACTTTACTTCAAAATATTTTTTTTCCATAAACATATACAAAGTGGGTGTCTATAGATAGATAAAATTAAATTAAGTTAAAAAATAAATTTATTTTTTAATTTTAACAAATGAAAATGCCTGAAATTTAGTTTAAAGCAATTAAATAGGTCTCTTTCTCTCCCCCTCTCTCTATCTCACCCTCTATCCATTCGACACGTGTCCAAAATTTTCACACCCTCTTTCCAGTTTGTGCAAAGTGTAACCGGCAACCTGTTGAGATTAATTTGCAAGAATGACAATTTGTCATTCCTTTGCCAATTTTTTGGGTGTAGGTTATTTTTGCAAAGTTGCCCATAAAATGGTATATCCATGCAAATTAGCCTATGTTGCAAATTGCAATGCCTCCAATAACATGGAGTTGTGCATTAATCATCGAAAAGCTGGAAAAAAATCAAATTCCACCAAAGGCCAAAACTAAATCACTACTACATAAAGGCAGCAAGTCTGCCCAATTTTATAAAACCTGAGGTGCATTGTGGGCCATCGGATTGCTTTTTTATAAAAATATTAACGGGCCTGATTGTTTGTCTCTTTTTACAATTTCAGCCCTGAAACCTTCAATTTTATAAACCTGAGGTGCATTGTGGGCCATCAGATTGCTTTTTTATAAAAAATATTATCGGGCCTGATTGTTTATGTCTCTTTTTACAATTTCAGCCCTGAAACCTTCAATTTAAAAATATTTATTTTTTTGTTTAGGGGGGCTTTTCAGTATTTTCAACTAATTCCTAAACCCTCCCCTCCCACTCTCCCTGGCCGCCTCTCTTTGCTTCTCCGGACGTCTCCGCCAACTCCCTCCCGCCACAGTCCCCGACGCCCCCTGAATCTCTCAGATTGCGGGGGCTTCCACCGCCTTGATTTCTTCCTCCCTCGTGTCTTCTCCTCGTCGTATCCCTCTGTAAGCCTTCACAGCTTCACTCCACAGAAAGCCCTAGGCTTTTCGTTCGCTTCGATTCACCGCCTTCGGATCCAATTTTCAGGCCCTCTTCGACCTTCGCCCTCAACGCGGGCTTCGGACCTTCGTCACTCGACGTTCGCACTCCAAAGGTATGTCGATTCTGAACTTCCTCGTCCTTCGAACCTTTTCTAACCGTATTCGCATCAGAAGTGGCTGTCTTCGTCTGTCATCTCTCGCACTTGTGTCGGATTGGAAATTGCCTTTCCCACATGGACTGTTTTCGATTGACTATAAAGCTTCATTCCGAAATTCGATCCCTTTTGATGTCCATGCTCTTCCCTTACCTTGAATCCGAACTTCCTGTGTTCAATGGAGGATGTTCTCGTTTTGCTATTGTGTATGTCCTGTGTTTGGCTCGTTTGATTTGGTTTTGTGATTGTGTTTATTGTCTCTGTTGATGTCGAAGTTCATCAATTTTGTTGAATCTTGTTTAGAGTGTGTTTACTGTCTGTGTTGGATTTTAGAGTGTGTTTATCATTAGAGTTGTGTGTTTTAATAATAGATTTTGCCTGTGCGTGCAATTTCCACTGTTTTTTGCTGTAATTGTATTTTTTATTAGTGGTTTATGCACTCTATCGATTTTGAATTGATGTGTCGTTTCATTTATCTCTAGGAGTGACTTAAAATTCTATTCATCCCCCTTTATTGCAATTGAGAGTCTGCATTTGCTTTTGTTATGTTGTATTATTGGTGGTTTTAAAGATTACAAAACAATTTACGTATTTCCTTTTTTAAGGTTGTAGTTAGATATGTGGTTTATATTGGGTTGCTCTTTCCCTTCATCTTCATATTCATATTCACTTCACCGGGTAATCCTCTTGTCCTTCATATTCATAATCAATTTAGTTTCGATCACTTTTTTAAAGCAACATTTCTGGTGGTTTATCTTGAATGAAATTATATTATTGATTTTTTTTAGTTCATCAATTTCATTAAATTGGATGGAAATAGAGAGATAGAAAAAGTGATAGATTAAACATTAATGGGTTAAGATGGTTTCTACACTCAATGATCCTTTTACTCATTTTTTGGGACCTGAGGAGTTTAAAAGTTTGAGGGTATGAGTTTGATTTCTTTTTTCATCTTATGTTTCTGTATCTCTGTCCACGTCATAGATACATAGACAAGCATTTGTAATTTATAAGTATGTCATTTAAAATTTTGAATGATTTGTTTCAATAAATTGTTTTCTTAATTATTCTTTGAAGGCAGTCTGGAACAAAGGGATCTCGTACATGGGTAGGGTTGTCAATTGGCTATCCGACAAGGATTAATGGAACATCCTATGGCCTTGTTGTTATCTAAGCTGTACCGGGATGACCTGCATATAGGGATGGTATATCATCAGGAGACGTAATGTTGGAGATTGATGCCATAAGTACAGAGACTATGACCGTATACGATGCAGCAAAACACTTGCAGTGAGTCCTCATTACATATTCTGTATACATATTTACTCTTTTCTTTTTTCCCTTGCCTATTGTCATATGTGAATGTTATAACTTGTGAGCTGCATAGAAAGAATATTTTGTCCTTCTTGAATTTTAATTGTTGGCTGAGTCAGTTAAAAACTTAAAAGAGGAATGCAGGGGGGCGAAGGTAGCTCGGTACAGTTAACTATTCGATGCGGGGATGAGATAAAGCATTTGGATTTGATGTAAGTTGTCACCCACTAGAAATGATTTCATTCTTATCTTGAGCAAAATCGTCATCTTTTGAGTTGATTGTAAACTGTATTATGATCATTCTTAGGAGTTTTAATGATTGATTACTTTTTTGACAGACGATAGAAAGTTTCAATGATTGATTACTTTTTTGACAGACGATAGAAAGTTTCACTCAACCAAGTGAAATTCGGATTATGTGAGATTCCAAATTCAGGGAATGATGCTTCCCAGATAGGATACATCAAGTTTGCTTCATTTACTCAGAATGCTTCTAATATGTTGGACACTTTTTCTGACTTTCTGCGTCTCTATTCCTATTTCCGAAACTATGTAGAGTTTTGTCATTGGTCTCAAGTTTCCACTTAAGAGTTTTACAATTAAAGAGTTCTGCATGATATGATCCTTGACTTTTTTTTTTTTTAAGTATACTTAATCAAGTATTCATGCATTGGCTCAAATACATTTTAGTAAATAATGGTTGGCATATCCCTGAATTATTTGTCCGTTGATAACATAGAAAAAGTGGTTTTAAGATGTCTTTATATTTGTATTTCTGCTGAATTTGAGCATCCACGGCAGGTGTTTTAAAGGAAGCAATCGGAACTTTAAGAGGCAACAATGTGAATGCCTTTGCACTGAATCTTTGAGATAATAGGTGAGGAATAGCTCATTCATTTCATTTTCATATTAAGTTGTAAAGATGTAAATTAGGCTTATATGATCTATATTACTGGTGCAGTTGGGGGCCTTTTTCCTGAACGAATAGAGATTGCAAAGCTGTGGTAAGCATTCAACCTAATTACATGGTTTTTGTTGTCCTTACTTTTTTTAGAATGTAATTTATCTACTCATTTGTCCCTTTCTCGATTGTGATGTTGGTACTTGAATGGAGATCATATCAACTGCTAATATCATATTAATTCCTAGAGATTTTAACTTTTTTAGTATCTTAGGTTACATTGCATAGTAGATAGATTTCTCCGTCCAGGCATGCTATGGCAGTGTTAATGTTCAGGTTAGACAAAGGGATGATTGTATATTATGTGACAGCTGTGGTGTCGGGCAATGTTGCATTCTCAAAGTTAAGATATGTGTGATCAATATCTTAACTTAGCTGTTTCCTGAGTGTATATGTATTGGGCGTACCTTTGTGAATTACTCACTTTTTGGACTTAGAAGAAATGATGGGCTAGGAAATGACTGGGGAAGATTTTCTCTTAAAGTAACTTTCTACCTGAAAATGACTATCCTTGTTGGGCCAGTTCTTTCCTGATATTTAGATATCATTAACTTGTTATTCCTGGACAGTGGGGAGATTGATACCTATATGGCATTACACTTCTCATCTTTGTCTCTGTGTAGAAGTTTTTCTTTTTCTTGATGATCTTTCCTTTTCTGTTTTCTTATCATTAAATCTTTATGTGTTGGGGAATACTAGGAACCAATCATTGTTTGCAAAAAATTGTTTTTGACATCAATAATGAGAATATGGATCCGTTCTTTATGCAGATACCTTTCACGAGGTCAAAAGGAAACGTGACAAGAAAAAGGAGGTATGGACTTGTATCTGGGCTGAAACATTTTTATTTTATGAATCTTGTCTAAGATTCACATCTATTATTATTTTCTAAATATTCATTCTTTTTAGTCACAACGTGGTTGGGTGAACTTGCTATTTAATGGTGCAAAATTTTCAGATTTGTTTCACTCCTATGTTAACATCATTGCATAATCAAGGGCCTTTCCTGGTCAATCTTTTGTAGATCATGGTTTGATTAATGGAGAATGCTATTGGGTTGTATTGCCTTGACTGTTAGTTGATAAACCATCAAAGTAAGTTTTAAAAAATTACGTATATGTTAAGATTTTCATCAAATGCTTAGACTCATTAGTCCTACTATTTCACACAAAAAAACTACTTTATAGATTGTTTATACTCATTAAGTTGATGGGCTTTTGCGGATATCCTGTTTAATCCAAAAATCTTGGGCAACACTTATTGTTTTAGTTATCTTGGTGGTATCTGTAGATTGAGTGTGCATTTTGTAAGTTATCTCGGAAGGTTTTAGCATAAAAAAATTAATATGTTTTGTGTTCGATCCCTAGGGGTGGTAGAGTTCTTAGTCTAATGTTTTCAGCAATTCATGGAAGAAGAAATAAGGTTTTACCTGGTACGAGCTTCATGATGGGAATTTAATTTGATAATTCTTTCATCTCACTGCATTGTGCTTAGTTTGTAAAATGCCAACTTGATATATTTTCAAGTGTACATTGTCTAAAGCTCTCGTGAGTTGCTGTTCTTACAAAGAACTATTGATATTGCTTATTGGCAGAATGTTAGAAAGTTCTAGACGAAAGCAAGGCAATCAAGGACGAGGGGCCAGGGGTGGCCGAGGGAGCTTTTCTTCTCAATACACGTCTACTGAAATTTCAAGTTTTGACCATTATAAATGAATGTATCATTTATGGTGCAGGTTATTTAATACTGAGATTTCAAGTTTTGATCTTTTTTTTCTGGGCTAATCTTAACCTTAAAATTCACAGATCAAGTTGGGTTGTGTCATGTTTCAACATGTCTATTTAGTGCTTACCCATCATAAACGTTCAGCTGGGCTTATTTTCCCTGAAACTTGTTGCCTTTTGTTATATAAGCATTGCCTTCTTTGATTGCAGGATTTCCATGTGGTTGCTCTTGACAAGTTCGTTGAAGAATCCAACTTGCCTACTTTCACAATTTTCAACAAGAGTCCCAACAACC
Source organism: Persicaria maculosa (assembly GCA_963922045.1). NCBI lineage: Eukaryota > Viridiplantae > Streptophyta > Magnoliopsida > Caryophyllales > Polygonaceae > Persicaria > Persicaria maculosa. Next base: position 68,528,707 of record OY998255.1, read on the forward strand.
ACCATTAAGTTATCAAGTTCTTCAATAGTCAAGAGTCCCAAGGTAAGGACAACCATTACCCTGTTAAAATGTACACAATTGCTCAAATGAATGATGAATATGAATCATTTTCCTCTTTTAGAATTGTGTAATATTGAACGGTATGAAATCTCACATATTTGTCTTCTAGGAGCAATCCATCAGTTGTACTCTATTGCATGGTAATATTTATGTTGTTGATGGATTGGATCATGGTACCTTTGGTTTGTATACCATGCTTTGGCTTTGCAAGTTATAAAGAGCCTCTTAGATATCATTACTTATTTCAGGCGACCAACCATTGCTTTTACATATGTCGCGCGCGAAGCGCGCTTCACCATCCTAGTAATTACTAGAAAGGGCCCTTTCTTTTAATATATGTAGAAGAAGCCATGTTTAAAATGAGGATTCAACGATGCAGCTAGCGTGACAGTGTGAAGTAGCTGGTAGGTAGTCTCTCTCAAGTATAAATACAAAGATAAGATCTGCATTTTTTCTGTAGAAAATGACATAAGATGTCAAATATTTAAGCCAATTATTTGTACGTGTAAAAGGATCGATCGGAATAATAAATAATTAAATATATGTAAACGTTGAATCACATTCTATCGCAATCTTTATCCGCAAAAGAATAAAATAAAAAATAAAAATTGTGGGGTTTTTAAACTTACGACCTCTTAACAATCACAGAATCAATCTAATACAGTGAAAGCTATTCTGATCGATCCAAAGGCTAAGAGATATTTTGGAATGAAACAAAGGCTAAGAGATTTTTTGTGCTCATCCACAATTGTTGACAGAATGGGCTATGTAATTACTAATTATGGTTGTCCTAACCATCTTCGAAGTGTTAAGGATAGTTAGATTAATTTAGTTAAGATATCTTTACATTCTATCTTTTATATTATGATAGATATATTTAAATTTATCTTAAGCCTTAAACATCTCTGAAGAGTCTATAAGGCGATGAATAATACTCTAGAAGGGGGGATGAATAGAGTATGGACGATTTTCGCAATAATAGAAATTTAGTGCAACTTGTCAAGACCTTGATACAGACTATCAGGACTTCACGAAGTAAAATCGAATATGGTAATGTAAATGCGGAATATAAAAGATGAACACACGAATTGTTAACGAGGTTCGGCACCAACTGGCCTACGTCCTCGCCTAGGGTTATTCAACCCGTAGGATTCAAACACTTCTTATTTCACTTCACTTGAGCCTAGAACTTCCTAGAGAAACTATCCTTTCTCTATACAAAGCCTCACCGCTTCTATTATAGCTCTCAATCTTACAAGTGAAATAAAAGCTCACACCACACACCAAGTGTGCTTTGATTGAGTATGAAATACTCTAAGGGTAAAATGAATGATTTGTACAATAAGTGCTAGTGTTTCTCTCAACTCTTAAACAATGAATAACACTTAGGCTTTTGGAGAATGTAAGAGAAACTTGAGATGACGAATGCTTTAGGATGCTATGATTGCTTGAGTGCTTGCTTCGGTAGTCATCATCCTTCTTGGCCTTCGTCTTTTTATAGTCGGAAAACTTGTAGAGCTTCTTGGAGGGAGAACCGTTTGAATTTCAAATTCTTTCCAAGACATTTGAATTCTTTCCAGAAATGATCCTTCCAATTGTGTGCTTTCCAAGATTGTTCCTTCAATCTTCTTCATGATCACGTATGATCAAATATGGATCGGTTCTTTCCTTGTATGGAAAATGAAATCATAAAAGAACATACATAATGTATCTAGCACACAAAATGGGTTAGATGAGAAACACATATATAAATCAATTAAGACCAATTCACATCTCATAGCCCAATATAAAGCCCATTATAATTTAGGCCTAACAAGGTTGGCCTCGGATTCTTTCCTATGAGAGAACAATTCAATAGAGAAATGCATAAGTGATATTCCAAACATTTTAGTCTGGGTTTCAAGACCTTGAAACCCAACTTTTTGTCTTTCATCATCCCTTAGATCACCTGCACGTTAGGTCTCAAGATCTTACAATCAAGGTGGAGTCTTCAATCTCTATTCGTGTATTATATATTGGGATGAATCCCTAATAATAAATTATCAGCTTTTCATAACTCTATCATGGTATCAAGAGTCTGATCCACAATAACCTAAATTTTTTCTTTCTTCCGCCACCGGTACCTCCTCCTGTGCGCCGCCATGGCTGCTACCAACCATACCAATACCATCCCTAATGATGCTGAACCTACTAAACCTTTTATAGTGGTTCAATTTGACAATGCTATCAAATTGTCCTCTACCAACTACATCATCTGGCAGACCCAGATCCAATCGATTCTCATTGGATACGGGCTGTTCAAATTCCTTGATGGCTCCCATCTAGCGCCGTCCAAAACTCTTCCCAATCCGACAAATTCGGAAGCACCCAATCTGAATCCGGCTTACAGCACGTGGCTGCGCCAAGACAAACTTCTGTTTGGCGCTCTCGTCCTCTAAAAGGCGCTAGGCGGCCGCTAGGCGGTGGGTGGCCACCTAGCGCCTAGGCGGTTAGGCGGGCGTCTAGGCGGTGCCTAGGCGCACATAGACTAAACTTGATTATTTCCCTATATTTCAATGGATAGAACATGTCAATAATTTATATAATGTAGTAATATCTATAATATCACTCATAAATCCAAATTTGGTGTACTTAATTAACACTAAAGTCAATAAATGTAAAAGCGCTCGTCCGGCTGATAACTTTAAACCTCCTAAAATCTAAAACCATAGGCTTGAAATCCTTGAATCAAAAGTAAATGCATCCCGACTTGGGGGATAAAAAAAATACAAGCTAACTAATCACTCTCCTAGAAACTAAATCTAAATAATCACTCACCTAGGCGGGGCTAGGAGGGATTAGGCGGGGACTATACGACACCTAGGCGGGATTAAGCGGCGCTTAGGCGTAAATCCTCCTAGAGACCGCCTAGGCGTAAAAATTCCTAGGTGCCTTGCCGCCTAGCGTCTAGGCGGTGCCCAGGCGGCGCCTAGGCGCGATTTTTAGAACAGTGCCGTCTGTGGCACCGCTCCTGACTCGTGCTACCACCAGTCAGGAGGCCTGGAAGACCCTCGCCAACACCTTCGCCAAACCTTCGAGGGGCCACATTCATCAAATCAAAGACAAACTCCGGCACATGAAAAAGGCTCTCAGACTATCAGCGAGTTTATGCAACAAATCAAACACAACACTGACTTGCTTGCCTCTCCCAGCAAAGAGCAGGATCAAAAGGACATTGTCGAGTATGTCTTGAACGTTTTAGATGCCTCGTTTCAATCTGTCATTGACGGTGTCTATGCCAGGGACACACCTATTCTGTTTGAGGAACTACATGAAAAGCTCATTCAGAAGGAGCTTCAACTCAAGCCTGAAGGTACGGACATCACTTCCTCGCCGAATACCGCCTTGTCGATGCATTCCAAGAACCGCTCCAAAACCAAAACCTCCACACATACACCATCCTAGCCTAACCAACAGTCCCAACCCTACACTCCTCACCCTCCTCAAAATCCGACCTTTCCCACCCAACCACCGTCCGACACTCCACCATATCAGCCTCGTCCCTTCCTTGGTGTCTACCAGTGGTGTGGTGTTCGGGGTCATGTCATCGCCGCTTGCCCGGGCTTCCGTCAGGCAGCTCCGCACCTACGCCCTCCCTCCTCCAACCGAAACCAGAACCATCAACCACCGGGCACTCCGTCCCCACCACCCTATACCTCTCGCCCACCACCACAGGCTCACGTTGTCACCAACTCCTCCAGACAGTAGCTCCTCCCACCATGTCACCTATGACCTGCAAAACCTCTCCCAATTCATGCATGAACCAACTACCACTCATTGGAGTGCCCTGAAGCGGCTTCTGAGGTATCTTCAAGGCACTAGTTTTCATGGGATTGTTATCAGTCGTCATCTTCCGCTTACTCTCCATGGGTTCACTGATGTCGATTGAGCTGGCAATAAAGATGACTACACATCTACTACGGGTTAATTGATGTACCTTGGTTCCACGCCTATCTCGTGGTCCTCTAAGAAACAGAAATCAGTTGTCCGCTCCTCCACTGAAGCCGAATACCGTGCGTTGGCTGAGTCCTGTGCCGAGCTTGTTTGGATCACCTCCCTTCTTAATGAGCTAGACGTCCGTCCGCCGCGTCACCCGGTTCTGTACTGTGATAATCTGGGTGCCAAAAGCCTTAGTTCCAACCCAGTTTTTCACTCCCGAATGAAGCATATTGGCCTTGCTTTTCATTTTGTTCGTGAACTTGTTCAAAATGGTCTGCTTCGTGTTGCCTATGTCTCCACTAATGACCAGCTGGCTGATGTGCTTACTAAGCCGTTACCACGGTCCAAGTTCTAGACTTTGATTCCCAAGCTTGGTCTTTCCGTCCCGCCGTCCAGCTTGAGGGGGCATGTTAAGGATAGTTAGATTAATTTAGTTAAGATATCTTTACATTCTATCTTTTATATTAGGATAGATATATTTTAGATTTATCTTAAGCCATAAGCATCTCTATTCATGTATTATATATTGGGATGAATCTTTAACAACAAATTATCAGATTTCCATAACTCTATCACGAAATTTCATGGAATTAGTCGAATGCTAATAGTCCAAAATACCCATAGAAATTCACGAAATTTCATGAACTTAGTCGAATGCTACTAGTGCAAAATACCCATAGAAATTTTATGATTGCAGTGAGCATAATATAATATATATGCCTGAATATATCCCTTGTGCACTTGCACTTCTACGTAAATAAATGTTCTCTTAATTAAACACCTTTTAAATTATTCCTCAACTTTCATGGGATTTTTTTAATATCAAATTTCGTCGTTGGCTTCTTAGTCTATGTTGTCCCCTATTTGTTGGGTTTAAGTTTTCTTAGATTGGCTTGAGTATGTGAGCTCGCCGTCTTTGTATTACATCTTTTCTTTATGATTGTATGTTCGACGATTCGTCATGCCCGTCTGACCCTCGAATTCCTTTTCTGATAAAAAAAATATATTTTTAATAAGAAATGGTATGTAAAACTAGAAACCAACTCAGTAAATGACGAACAAATGCATTATCATAAGAAGGAAGAGTGATACTCATCAAATTGAACTTAGCATTAAAACCAAATTTCATAATGTAAAACTTTTTGCTACCAAATTAGATACACAAAGAATTAGACTAGATGAACAAAAATTCAGGTGTATCTAAGAGAAGAATTTGTCCATCTAGTCTAATTCTTTGTGTATCTAATTTGGTAGCAAAAGGGTATAGAATCTAAAAATATGCAAAAGGCAATAAGATGCTGGAACTGGAATTCACATAACTAAATTTGCCTAACTAAAAAACATAGCGGCTTTATATAAGATCTTAAAACGGCTTTTGTCAAGATAATTTCAAATAAATTGCACGCATGTCCTTTTCATTTCTTCCAAAAAATTGCAAAATGGTCAAAAACTCTCTCTTCTACGAATCGAAACCTAAATATGTTGAACGAACTATTGTGATAGAAAACAGGCTAAAATTGATGAAATTAGTCAAGATATCAATTGATCGAGACTTGAATTGGTATATCGATCGGCTTAGATGATTATCGAATGACATTCGATGATTATTTGTGGTAGTCGTTCGAAAAAATTGTCGAACTTCGTCGAGGATGGCTAAATAAGGGATCTCGACAAAAGGTGTCGAGGGTACGCAGGAGCCTCATCAAACGTTGTCGAGGGTACGCATGAGCCTTATCAAATGTTGTTGAGGGTACGCAGGACCCTCATCGAACATTGACAAGGTCCCTTATTTAGCTCGTCCTCTGCGGACCTCGACAATTTTTTCGAACGACGGCCACAAATAATCATCGAATGTCATTTGATTATCATCTAAGATGATCGATATAGCAATTCGAGTCTCAATCATTTGATACATTGACTAATTTCATCGATTTTAGCCTGTTTTCGACCAAAAAAAAAAATACGTGTAATTTATTTGAAATTATCTTGATAAAAACCATTTTGAAATCTTGTCTAAAACTTCACTCACCTCGAATAAAATATATGAACATGTCTTACAAATGAAATCCAAAAGTTGGCCCGGACCACAAGAGTTGATCCGGTTCGACCCGTTATACATGGGTCGAGTTTTATCATCGACCCAACCCGGCCCGTCTATGGCGAGGAGTATTTAAAAACCCTGGTCTGCAAATATTATCTTCCTTTCTGCTGCCAGCCTCCATCAAAACCCTAATCCAAAATGAGTGCATCAATGGAGAACACCGATCAATTGCAGCTGCAGCAAGAACCGCAAATGAATTACATAACGGAGACGGTGCTGAAGAAGAGGAAGAGCAGTGAAGAGTGGGCGCTTCGAAGGAAGCAGCAGTTGCTCGAGAGAAAATGGCAGCGGAAGCAAGACAACAAGCAGGACTGTTTCAAAAGGGCCGAGCACTTCATCCAGGAGTATCGCAGCAAAGTATCTTATCTCCCTTCACTTGTCTCTAATTGTTAGTGCTATCTTCAGATTTTTAACCTAGGTTAAGACCGAGATTGTCTTTGCTCTATTGTGTTTCTGCACATTAGGTTTTCGTTATCCCTTTGTTTAGAAAAGATTGTTCTTTTGGGATGGTGATGGCGGCTGTGTGGTTGAGAATCGAGAATAAGCAAATATCTCCTCTGTGAATCAATGGTTTTATTGTATAACCTCACTTTGGATATGAGTCGATGACTTTATGCCATTTAGGTATGATTCAAAAAGTGACAGACTCGTTTAAATATGACGCTTTGAAACTATTGAGGTAGTGAATTGTTGATTTGAACCTGGTAGAATGATAGGCGTGCCCTTAATAGCCGAGTGACAATTCACAGTCAGTTTAGAGCTTTGTGAATGTGAGAAGTGGTCAGTGGGGTTACAATATGGTGATTGAAAATCAGAACTTTTTCGATGAACTTATAGACCCTGTGCTTGTATATACGGGATGCATAAATTTATAGGTTAGATCAAATGCTCTTTCTTTATGAATTATTTCCTTTTCATGTTTGATGTATCAATTTATGAACTGGTTTAAAGAAGAAACAATGGGTTTATATTTATTTTTGAATCTTATCTTGCAATATGTTTGATGTATCAATTTTTCTGCAACTTTTTTGCCCTGCCTGCACATAAGTTTTAACTAGATGTGATCTTAAATATCTTCTGGTAAATATTGTTGTAGGAACTTGACCTTGTTAAGATGAAGTACAGGTCAAAGAGGAGGAAAACTGATGTAGTAAGCTCAGGGTCAAAGTTGCTTTTTGTCATACGTATACAATGGTAGGTGATTAGTTTATTAATGTCAATGCCTGTATTTGGGATTTGCCTCCATTAATCTGTTATTTGTTTCCTTACTGTTTGGATTTTATATATATATTTTTTTGCAGTAAAAATGGTATTCATCCAAAAATTCGGAAGATTTTGGATACTTTGGGTTTGAGAAGAGTCTTCAGTGGTGTCTTTGTCAAAGCGAGTGAAGGAACTTTGGCAATGTTGAATAAAGTGGAGCCATATGTCACATATGGGTAAGAGAATTCTTCTTCTTTGAATCTATTTAAATTTACCAGTGTTGGATTGGATGGTTTTTGAATCCTGACTGTTAAAATTGTTGCTTTGTCATGACTGTCCATATGGCGTATAGTCATGAATTAGAACAGATTGAACAAGAGAGATTTCCTTTCCTCAATAAATACTTGTCTTTTTTTCTTGTTTCATCTTTGGGGGTAATGAAGGTTGGGGACAGTGGGGTAGGAGGTTGGGGCTTAAGGGTTGTCTCTGCTACGACTAATGCTGGAACTTCTCTTCATATACAATTCGTAAGCTGCATATTGCAGTCACTGGACTTGATACATTCTGTATAAATGGCACTTGTACCAGGACTTAGCTTCTATCTTTCAAAGCTTAAGGTTAATGAAACCAATCATTTTTTTAGCATGTTAGGTTTATCTTTATTGGATTCATATTATTTGTCGATAATTAAACTTCCTGATCCATGTAATCATAATTTCATATTACTGGTGTTTTTTTCGGTTAAGGCCTAGCAAGATTCCCTGCTATCTGTCTTGTGGGTTATTTGATCAATCTGTTTTCTCCTTTCCAAATTTCCGCAGGTACCCTGACTTGAAGAAAGTGACAGAGCTTGTATACAAGAAGGGACATTTGAAAGTGGGGAAGCAGAGAATTCCTCTTACGGACAATAACATCATTGAACAGGTATCCATTTACTTCTGTTATCATATGAGATCGATTCAGAAGCTGATTGATAAGTTCAAATAGTTTATAAACATAAAATTTCTCAATACGGGGGCATGTTGCCTGCAGCACAAACTCTAGGCAGGGTTCAAATTATTGCCACCACCACATTGTAATATGATCTTTTGTTTATTGGCAGACTCTTGGACAGCACGACATTTTATGCATAGAAGATATCATTAATGAAATTGTGAATGTTGGGCCAAATTTCAAAGAAGTCGTGCACCACTTGTGGCCTATCGTGCTTGAAAAGCCAGAAGGAGATATTCTTCAAGGCAAGAAAAATCCGTTCAACAAGGGAGGAGACTCTGGAAACCGCGAGGTCCATATAAATGAACTTATCAATAAGATGAACTAGAGTCTTTAACTCCTTCCCAACCATGCTAGTGGGAATTTTTGGAATATGTAAACTGGATATTGCCTTCGAGGTTTTGCAAATGGACAACTTACTGGTCGCTCTATCAGCAGTACAAGTGATTTTCACCTTATTTTGTGTGTTTGGTCTCTGTCTAAAAGGGGAAAGGGTTAGTGTTCCTTGAACCTATTCATTTTCTTTAAATTCCTTGATATAGAGATTGGGAATATTTCTGTTATTTCAGCATTCAACTAGTAGTCCCCTCCACTACCTTGACATTGTTCTTTCAAATTTGACATTGTTCTTTCAAGTCCCAACATGTGATGAAGATAAATCAGAAATGATGACGCTAAATAATACTCCACTTTGTAGCTTTGTTGTTGGATAACCTTGATATCATCTTATCCTTACCGAATAAAGTCATCTTTGATTAATTGCGCGCCAAATCTTTATTTTTATTTTTTTGGATGAGGTAATAATTCGGGAGGAATAATCCTACCCGAGAGCATCTTTACGGATGATGTCTTAAGACCTGAATAAGAGTAAATGTTGAGACCCCTGGCGGAGCGGCAAAGATGTGCTACCTTATGAGCCACTTTGTTACCAATTCGGGGCACTGGGAAGAGGAAACTTTTCACATTCGACAACAATATTTTAATATTTCGGGGCACTGGGAAGAGGAAACTTCGCTCACATTCGACAACAATATTTTAATATTGGACAACAATATTTTAATATTTCGGGGCACTGGGAAGAGGAAACTTCTCTCACATTCGACAACAATATTTTAATATTGGACATCATCAGTGCAATTGCGCACCAAATCTCGTTTAGTAGTCAGGCTTTTAAGGAAGTGTTTATTTTTTATTTATTTTTTAATAACTTTGAGGAATTCATCAAATTATCAAAATGACTAGGCTATGTTTGGTAAAAGGGTAGCTAAGACTGATAAATTATTTATGTTGCATATAATTTGAGCCAATGAAAATTTATGAATAGAAAATGAAAAGTCCCGAAAAACTTGGATGAATAGCCGGTGAAAAACTCATATTCCGAAAGCTAAATAAACTGAAACCTTATACTTATTTCATTTAACTAGTATTGTGTGCTCTAAGGGCCTAAGTTAAGTATACTTTATTGGGAAAGAAAATCTTAAAAGGAAATGAGTGAAACTCATAATCTAATTTAAGAGTGGTTAAATTGGGTGTATTTTGGGAAAATATTTTTCAATTTAGCTTCTTATCCTATTTCTCAAAAGCATAAGATAGAAAACCCGTATAAAAAACCAGGATTCTGAAAAACTACCCGATTTGGCAAACATAGCCTAAAGCTTAGATAGTTTGTCAGATTATCTCGAACGTTTTTCTCTACAATTCTATAGGGAAGCAAAAACCAATATTTTTTTTTATTCAATGCAAAAACCAATATTAAAAGCATTTTTTCTTTAAGAACATTTTCATTAGATTTTCTAATTTAGACTTCAAAATGATTCCCTAAATCATTCATATAATATGAAAAATGTTGCAGATTTAGAAAATCCAACTTTCTTTTTATCATGTTCTCTATTTTAGAGATTGATTTAGGGAATCTGTTAAAGCAAAATACCCTAAAATTTCTCCAAAATGGAGAATCTTAAGAATCCAAGGAAACTGTTAGAGATGCTCTCAGAACATGACTGACATGGACCAGAGATGACTCAAGTCTAGTAAAATCTATGAAGCTGGGGGCTTGTGGTTGATAAGGTCTAGTTAACATTACAATCCCCCCTGAGACCGAGTCAATACATTTACACTATATGGCAAGCTCAGTATACAATATATGGCGCGTCTATACGTTACAAGGCTTTTGCGCCAATGCATAAAATCACACCAAGTTTATGTATGCTTACTGATGATGAATGTGCAATATTTTTAATCTTGCACACACTGCACACTGCAATCATTTATTTTACACTGCCATTGTATAGCAAATACAATGAAGTTAGCTTCTAAGCAAACATGGACAGCTTCACAGATCTGTTCTCAACAGCATTTTTGTGCACATACCCAAGTATCAGGCACTTCTGTCATTCTATGTGCCGAATCCGATCATACATGGAATGTAAAAATCTTACTCTCTTTCTTGCAAAACAAATATCAAAGGCTACCAAACCGTTAAAAATTGATCAGGAACATGATTTTAAAAAAAGCAGTCTATATAACATATCGGTTTTCATTGCTTATCTGTGCTCCCTGGTTGTTGAGGTACAGGGCATCCTACTATGCATTCAGGGGAGGGAGTAAGCTCATCTGACAAACTGATTTTGATTGTCTGCTGCTTTTCGTCGTTACTTGGCACATGAAGCAAAGCATCCAAAATCAAGATTTTGAATCCACTGGGTCTCAAAAATGACAGCCATGATTCCCCTGCAGCGTAAAAAGGGAAGGCAGAGGAAGCCGAATAATAAGATGAAAGGCAGTGCAGAAGAAGTTGCGAACGGTTGAAATTGATGGATGGTCAAACCAAGAAGCCCTCCAAGTCCAAAACCTAATTCTTTTGTTCTTGGGCGGAAAATTTTGGGTTTAGAGGAATAAGTTAACACGATTCAATGACAGCCATGATGCGTCAATGCCTTTGACATGCATCGATGTAGGAAACATGGAGTCATTTACTAGAAAAAACACTTAAACCCACACAAGATAACAATATCAAATTGTGTCCAAAAAGCTTGTATCATGTCAAAACTTACTAAAAAATAATTGAGGGTTTCAAACGCAGAGTAAAGGTACCAACCTCCATTGCGAACAGCTTTCAAGTGAAGAATGCCATTGCCCTGAGGTCCGGATACAGGAAAGGAACAAGATACTGAATTCCTCTTGTGAGCTACAGCCAGTGATGCATTATACCAAGGACCTTTTACAACTGGTTTCCCGATAGCATCAATGATTGCTTGATTTTGACTGACTTTCTCCATGGCCTTGCTAAGGGAAATAACAAATAAGATCACAGAACTCATTTAGTGAAAATTACAAGTATTCTTAAGGAAAATAAACAAGATTTTAGTGGAGAAACATTGCAATTGACCTATAATATAGATGCAATAATGATAATCTTGGTCTTGAATAACATTCAAAGACTATAATCAGAACTCTAGAGATGCAATGCACACAGGGGCAGCCTTGGAGAATGGAGACTGGATATGTATATGAGTTAGACATCGTTTCAACACAAAGGTTCAAGAGCGCGTCTAATATGTGAATGAAATAGAGTTACTAGTGGTCATTCGGGATTTGATTAATCAAAACTACCTGCAGGGTCATCCTCTACTTTGGGGGCTATGCTAAGCCTGGGGAAGCCACGTCAATAAACGGTAAGCTCACATAATATGACTTAATCAAAACTACCCGATGAAATAGAGTTACTAGTGGGCAGCCACTAACCACAGATATTAGAGATTCAATAGTGTATCAAAGTAACAGAACCATAAAGTTGGATAATTTGAGCAGGTAAAATCACAGAGCTCCAACACTCTCTAATGCATTTTTACAAGACCAAAGACACCCATATTTCCACCTATCAGTTCGGCAACAAATTTAATCATTTGACCTGAATTCAAAGAATCTAAAGAGTCGACATCACTACGAGGCACTTCAGATTAAACCCAATACAAAACAAATGTGTAAATCAATGATGTATACCTGCTGCAGCCCTGATAAATGGCAAGGTCACTGATGGCACTCAAAGCAACGCCTCCTGTTAGACAAATCAGCACTGTAGAGACTGCCTTCCGACCCAGTGATTTTCCCTTTCCTTTTTCCCCATCAATGGGGCTGGGCAAACTGGGAAGGGACAAAAGTCAACCACACCCAAATTGGGTTAGAATGAATACACCCCCATAAGCCCTAATAACCTAACTGAAAACTCAAATTGATCCGTTAAACGAAACCCAGGTTCAGCCAATCAGATTCCAATCCAATGTGAAATCATAGAAACAACCAAAGTGAGCTAGGTTTTGCAACTGGGTGCAGATAATTTCGGCAACGCATCACAATTCGAAAACAAAAAAACAAACTTGCTTGTTTAGAAATGAAACTCCACCAAATGGGGAGTTACAAATGCGATTGCAATCCAGCGACGAGGCAAACAGAAACGATAAAATGAAAGATCAGAAAACATGGGGGAAGGGATACCTGGAAGCGCGGGGAGATCTAAGTAAAGAGACCAATCGTTTGGCAATCATCTTGATTTATATTTGTATGTCTGTATTTGTAAGTCGTTGCCCTTAAACCCTACACATTACACAAAGTCACAAACCTACAAAAGGAGGGGTTTTTGTTCCTCCGGAAACTCCTTTCGTGGTGCAATTTGGGAACCCCTTTCTTTTTCTGTATGTTTACTGAAAGCGACTTCTTTATGCTACACATGGTTCATTTGACGCCATGAATTAGATCGGTTGGTTAACACAACATCTAATCTCTGTGAATCATTTAATTTTGTCTGTTAAATCAACATCAATTTTTTTTTGTAAAACATTTGTTTATCACTGATCATTCTATATTCATTCATACAATAAGGGGTTGTTTGGTAACGATATCTAGATATCAAGATATCGATATCGGGTGATATTTTGATATCAAGATATCGGTATCGGTATCAAGATATCGATATCGGGCGATATCGATATCAAGTGATACCTCCCAAAAACTGAGTATATTAAAATAGGCCAAAGTTGATATCTAGATATCAACTGATATCGATATCTAGCCCTACCAAACCCTAGATATCAGATATCAAGTGATATACTATGCATACCAAACACTAGATATCGATATCAGTTAAAGTGATATCGATATCTAGCCATACCAAACACTAGATATCAGATATCGGGCTGATATCCGATATCTGATATCTAGATATCAATACCAAACAGCCCCTAAATCAACTGCAATTTTTGAATCTCCAAGAACTTATCACGGATCATTCTATGTTTCAAACAACAGCAACAATCCCAGTTTCTCCCTCCTAGGTCGGGTTTAGGGGGCAAGTTGTACGCACTCTTTCCCCGACCATACGACCATATCGAGAGAGTGTTTCCTAGTGGCCCTAGCACCGACAGAATCATAAATCAACCTTCCAATGTACAAACAGAATCTCTTTGATGTGTACTCTATATAGGCTTCAACTTTCATGTTACAATGAGCACATGTTAAAGGCTTTTTTTGGTTACTCCTAATGTGTTATCTTGGAGCCTAAGACGAGGCCGAGCCGAACAATCCGAAAATGACCCAGTTTGGGAGATCATCTGATTTCACCATCGTTCGTCTTCCAACCAGTTGTTCTTCTCCTTAGGTCCTGTAGGACCTTCCTCCTTGTACAGCTCCACGGGCAATTTGTCGACGAAACTAGTCAGTGAAAGTCTCAGGCTGGCAGGGAGTCGCTTGATCGCCTTGTCCAACTCTTTCCTTGAGTCATAGATCACAGTTGGGCCCCATTCTCTCATGAACTGCAGCCACTGAGGCTCGGGCACTTCTCCTTTGAGATACTCGGCTGCAACAATCTGATAGCGCGTGCTAGAGTCTATGTACCAGCTGCTTCTAGCACAGTCGTTTCTAATCCCAATCCCGAGCTGTGAGGAGCCCTGGAGGTACGTCTCAGGGCGCGGGAAGCAAGCATGGCCGTTCTTGGATGAGTATAGGATCGCTTTATTCCCTTCTATGTACTCCAAGTCGCAGGCATCAATCCAGACGCCACCACTGTGTTGCGAGAGGTATATGCTGTGGAGGTGTCCCGAGAAGTTGCTTATCCTTAGCGTGAAATGCTCCCAGTCGCCAACATGTCGTCCTACCCTGTCAAGGCGAACATTTATTGGCCCCACCTTAAGGGCGGCTGGCCCATTGAAGGGGCAAAAGACCCACATTGCTATATCAGTGAAGGTTCCGCCCAAAGCTGGCTTGACATGAACATAGAGTCGCGCAGTCTCCAAGTTTCCGCGTTTGATCATCTCCCCGCTATCACCACTTGGCAAATCTAACCAAAACTCGTGATCATTTGAACCGCCAGAAGGGAGATTCGAGCCAGTGGCGTCAATTGGTTGAGATTTTGATTCTGCCTTGTCATATAAGAGGGCTCCATTTTCGAAAAACCACGAGACAGACGACGGCAAGTATTTGTCTTCTGGATGGAAGTAAAGGGTAGGGCCATAATGGCCTATAAGAGCATGAATCTGAGCAAGATTGGGCATTGCGTTCCAATTCGGATCAGAATTCTTCAAACAAACAAAACCCGGTTTTTCTCCAGCAGTCCACAAAGTTTCGCAGAAGAAGGTCCCAACACAGACGCCTCTTCCTTCCATTCCCCGTTGGCAAGGTCTAGTTTTCCATACTCTTAATGGTACCCCTAAGGTAGGACTTCTTTCAAGTAACAAGCTGCAGCTCTCACATTGATCTGTGAGGTCCTCTCTTACACATCTGACTTCTTCCAAGTCCGGTTTGGACGGCTGGCTCGTGACAACAAATCCCAATGCTTTATAGCCCTGAGGTGCCTCAGGGCGCCAAAAATAGCCAGGCAACTCATAAGACTCCTGGCTCACATCGTCTGAACTCCAGACTAGAGTGTAATCAAGGGGCCTCAACAGAGCTGGTTGATAATCATCGGAAACTCCATTATGTGGAGCCAATTGCTTGGCCACAAGGACGGAACCGTGTAGAGGTTTATCGCTTGACTGGCAATAATAACCAAGGCAGGAAAAACCATCAGGAATGCTTACTGGTTTGTAGAAGGAAACTCTTTTTTTCTTGTTGTATGACAGAATGCAGCTCCATACAAGCTCAAATTTGGTTGTCTCCGCAACTTCGAGCTCTCCTAGATTGATTGTTCCAGTGCAAAATCCTTGGCCTAGAAAACATTAAACATAATGGAAGACATGCTCAGTGTAAAATTCGTGAAATTTCGGAATTATTAGCCAAATGCCAAAAACCTGATCTACTTGCACAGACAAGTGATCAATGTAATGAATATATTCAATCAAAATATGACATTCAAGCCACAAGAGAAAAATAATCACAAGCATACAATTTTTGCTAGTTTCATTTGCTTCTCTATGTAATCAATTGCACCCAGACACCAAAAAGGGCATCAACAATCAACCAAACCCATAAAGGTTACACCTTTAATCTCATCAAGGGGAACCAAATCAAAGCACACATTTGATCATCCAAATACAAATTCTTAGCAGAGAAGATACAGATCCCTTTCAACAAAACCCCAAATATATACCATCAACAGGAAATGAAATCCCTTTCAACAAAACCCCAAATATATACCATATAAAGACAAAACTAGGAAAATTAAAGGGGAAAAAATAATCAAATTCCCACAAATTAGAAACAAGATTACAAGAAATACCTGGAGGCCAGTGAGGAATAGGAGCAGGCAAAGAGAAACATTTGGGTTCAGGGGGAGGATTCGTAGAGATAATGCCCCAGTTAAGGCACCTGCACCCCATCATCATCCCCTTCCCCTTTTCTCATTCCCCCTCTGAATTTTGATTGAACAACAAAAATTGGGGGAAATACAAAAAATCTTGGTAGAGATCAAGAATTATGAGAGTGGAAAAATGGGATCTTTGCTAACCAAAGGCATGTAGAAGCTAGCTGGTTGATGGGATTATGAATCTACTATTCATATAGATGTGGATTGCCAATGTAATTGCATGTCTGTCGGTTTTTTCAAAGCCTTTAATGGAGGAAGAGAGAGATAACGTATGTGGTATTTGATGAAGAAAGGGAGGAGAAAATGAAACGTACTCCCTTAAAACCTAGATTGATCCAAGAACGCGCTCAACTTGAGATTCAATGTTTTCAGCAGGGGATTTTGGATACAAGGGAACAGCGGAAAACGAAAGCAGAAAAAGCAGGATGATGGGATTTTTTTTTCAGTAAATTTTTGTTAAAGTCGGTTAGGGCTGCTCAAAATTCCGGAACCGAGCCAATCAAATCGGACATAAGACAATTCATTTAATATGGTAAAAACGTACGAAAGGAGAAACGCTCTCTGACCAAAGGAAAAAACCATCCCTCAAGGGGTGTCGATGGCCCCGCCACCGCCGACGGTGGTCACCGCTAGAAAAAGCCCTCTTTTAAGGGTAAACTAAACCTCCTTCGGGAGCCCTAAACCTCCTTCGGGAGCCCAAATCCACCCCTTCGGGGTCGGTACCTCTTTCCCCCTTATCTCTCCGCCTCTTATTCGGTGTGGATTCTTGTCGGCGCTTGTTCCTCCGGCATCAATCTATTTTCCAGGTCTTCGACCCGACTTCTGTGATTGTGAGAATCTGTCTTCTACCCATCCTCCTCCCTTCTCGGAGTCCACCTCGGGTGTGTGCCGTCTTGGGTGGTTTGGATTGTCTTCCGTCGGAGATCCCGTCGATTCGACGCCCATCCTTCCCGTTCCCCGCGGCGTGGTTTGTGTGGGCTCGGTTCCGCTCGGCCGAGTTCCTCTTCTGCGGTCGCGCTATACCCGGGTGATTCCATTTCACTCCTCTCTTTCTGGGCTTAGGTCGCTTCCTGCGGCCTTACCTCTCAGATCCGATATGGCTTTTGGGTTTTGGCCGTTCCTGGTCACTCCTTGACTCCCTTCCCCTCCCGGTGGTCCCTTTCCGCCCTTCCACTGGTGGTGGTTAGTGTTTGCCGGCGGTGGAATTCGGCCGTCATCTGGTGCGGCTGTCTTTCTGCCGGTTGAACTCGCGCCTAACCCTAGGCGTTCCTGGAACCCCATATGCTCTCTCATGGGCTTGGGTTGTGTTTCTTTGGGCCCAAGGGGTTTGCCTTGGGCCCAAAGCTGGCGCGTGGGTAAAATGCTTAAATAAAATTAACAATTAAAATATTAAATTAATATAACTTTATGTAAATAATTCTCGGCAGGGCTTTGTTTACATATAATTGGAAAAATAAATTAATTGCGTATTAATTTCCGGATTTTCTTGCGCTCTTCGTCCTCTCGCGGTCGTGCTTCACTTTCTCGGGTTGGATGGAGTTCTGTCTGTTGGATTCGTGGTTAGTTTCGGTTGAGGAGCAGTTCTGCGGCCCTGGTTGATCGTAGTGATCGTGTTGGTGGTGTTCGTGGTCTCCGAAGATCCTTCATCTAGGTGGAGGGAACGTCGTGTGATCCACACTTCCCCAGGAGTCGTCTTTGCCCTTTGTGGATTTCTGCTTTCCGTCTTTCCGGCGGCGAGACATCGTGTCAGCTTTGCTGTCCCATGCGCTCGCTATCCACTTCTCCATGCCGGGTCTCCTTCTTCTCGCTGTTGTGTCCGCTTGTGTGCTTAGGGTCTGGGGTTTTCCGGGTTTTTTTGCGTAGTTCTTTTGTTGTATTAGGTGACTGTATTCTGTTTCCTTGTTGTATTTTCTTTTATTATGTTGTATGTTTAGACGGCTTGCCGTCTGCCGACTTTGTCGGCCTCTCGAGGTCCGGGCCTGTCCGGTCTCGAATTATTTCCTAATCAAAAAAAAAAAAAATCGGACATAAGACCATCCGCAAGGACAAATCTTCGTTTACCACCCGGGTAAACTTACCCTCCCCTTTTTTAAAATAAAAAAAATCAAAAAGTAATTATGTGGGACCGCAGACAATTAATGAGGGAGATTAATGAGTTGGTAATAATTATCCACTATATATTCCTCTAATATCTCAATATTTAAGAGTAATTACAACTAACACCCGTAATTTATCATATTTTGCATAATATCATAACTATTTTTTTGCTCGGAAAAATATCCTAATTTTAAGGGGTTGTTGTGGTTCGATTTATGTGGCCAATTTCTCTCGTTCTCTCTTTATCTTATTTTTCCTAATTAGTAGTTACTTATATGATTTTTCCTTAAAACACACACTAATAGTATTCTTATAACAATATATTAGTTAATATAAGGTTTTATCCAACAATTATTAGTTACTTATATGATTTTTTTTCTCAAAACACACATTTATAGTATTCTTATAAGAATTTATTAGATAGTATAAGGTTTTATTCAATAATTATTATTTACTTATTTTCCTTAAAACACACATTTATTGGGAGAGAATAAAATAGGAGGGAATGAAAATAAGAGAGAATGAAATTTTATTGGGAGGGAATGAAATTTTATAGGAGGGAATTGGAGGGAAGGGGGAAATATAGGAGGGAAATTTTATTGGGAGGGAAATGTAAAAGTAAAATATGAAGGAATATAGGGAAATATAAAAGGGAAAAATATTTCATCGTTCTTGAATTGGCTTATACGTTATAAAATATTTCATCGTTTAAATATTATATATCAAGATTGATATATAATTGCAAATATGCATATAAGATTAATTCACATTTTAGTTGAAACAATCGAAATATTTTTTTTATTCCTGAAAATCAATACTTTAAATTATAAGATTGAATAAAACAAAGCAAAAATATATAAGTACAAATATGAATTCGGAAAACTATACATTGGATATATAATATTTGAACTGAAATATTTTATAACTTATAAGATTCAAATTGTTTTAAAACGATTGAAATAAAAACTAGAATAATAAATGGTGAAAATTGATTAAATTGAGCTCGAAAAAGAAAAAGAAAACAGAAAGCACGCGGGCATTTATTGACGTTAGATTAATTTCAATCCAATGGTCCTCATTAGTGATCCGCGTGCTATCAATCTTGGCCTATGGGAGAGAGCTGACTGGCAATTTTATTTTCTTTATATTTTTTTTTCCGTTGGTAATAGTGGAGCAAAAAAAAGGGGGTATCACACCCCTGGACAGATTCGAACCCGGGTTGATGTAGCAATGTGATGGGAGCGTAGCCAAGGGGGGCGTCTGATCCCCGTGGTTACTCACCAAACAAAAATATAAAATGTGATGGGAGCGTAGCCAAGGGGGCGTCTGAGGTTGAAGATGAAGATCCGGTTTCATGATCCGGATTTAGATTCGGATCCTAACCGGGTCGGGTTTTTTTTAATATAAAATCCGACGGAATAAAATATGAGGGAATGAAAATAAGAGGGAATGAAATTTTATTGGGAGGGAATAAAATTTTATAGGAGGGAATGGAAGGGAAGGGGGAATATAGGAGGGAAATTTTATTGGAAGGGAAATGTAAAAGTAAAATAGGAGGGAAGGAAGGGAAATATAAAATGGAAATTTTATTGGGATGGAGTGAAATTTCATAAGAGGAAATGGAGGAAAATGTAAAAGTAACTAGAGATGTATTTGAGTGTTCTTATTTATGAGTTATTGGCCAATTTTATTTTATTTTTTATAGAGTTGGAGGATGGATCTTTGATTGAAAAATTCTTATGAATATGGTTGTTTTATTATACTTTTATAATTCAAGAATAGTTTTTTAAAAGATATCATAAATTACGGGTAATTAGTGTCATTTGTATTTGTTTTTATATTTATTAAAAAAGATAATGACTCATCAATACATAACCAACCTATCTTCCTATTTGTTCGAACTAATTTTATTTGCCCGGATATGTGATTTTATTTTAACCCGATCAGATTAACTAGAGATCAAACTATTTTATTTTTCCGAATTTGTGATTTATGTTAACTCAACCTTGGTTAAAGAGAGTTCAAATTAATTTTATTTGTGCTAATCCATATTTATATGTTAACACAACCATATTTAATAAGAGCTCGGAATAATTTTTCCAACTTTTTTGATCACATACACAAAAAAAAAAGTGAAAATTATAGGCTTTATGATACATGAGAGCCTATGGAATAAAGTAATAAAGAGTAATAGAAAAATACTTTTTAAGAAATTTAACGTGTAATACTCAAGCTTAAAATCTTTAAAAACATGGGTCTCTATATGAAATATTGGAAGATTTGAGGGTTTTAATGAAAAGTTATTACTTTTTACAACATTGGTAAGATAAATACTCAATCATAAATGTGGTAATCATTGTCTCTAATAAATGATTCTCTTTTCACATTTTTATCTATGATTTTACCTTTATGCCCTTGGGTAAGTTTACCCGGGTGGTAAATGTATCAACATCCCATCCGCAACCATGGGGAAACCTCTTTCCCCTCTTTTCCCCCATTTTCCTATCACAATTTTACAACTCACCTATTTTTTTATTTAAAATAATTTTCACTTTTTCTACCTCTTTCTAAAAGTTTTCTTCTACAACCATGGGAAACCTTTTTTTACCTCTTTTCAAATTTATTTTCACTTTTTCTTTTCCTTTATATCTTTCCAATTATTATATGTGTATCATCATATATTATTGTGAATTATTTTTATTTATAATGTTATAAATAAATAAAAATAGCAAGTAGTTAATATAAATATATTTTATTACATCTATATTAAAATATAAAAAAAGTTAAAAACATATTTTATTGTGAACAACAACGTCTTCATTGTAAAGACCGGGAAATTTTAGAATATTAAATTATTAAAATAATGAATTATAATCATCCCGATTTCTAAGATTTGGGAGGTTTGGAAAAACTTGTCCTTGAGCCCAGTTTTGATTTTAAAATCCTTCCGGGATCGTTTTAGAATTTGAACTCTGACGGAATCTAATTCCGCTTTCGAGCTTCTATGTCTTGATAAATTAATTCTAATAATGATTTACAAGTTCGATATAAATTTTATAGTGTCGGGAGTGAGATAGAGCGTCGAGATACTTTAGCGTCGGTATTGTCGGGTTTAATTAGTTGAAATTTCAAAATTTGTTAGTTGTGGGCCCACTCCTCTCTCTATTTTATTTTTCCATTTCTTCATTCTCTCTCCCCCCTCTGGTTTCGGATAGCCTCTCAGGCCTAGGACAAGAGGTCCCTGCAATTGCCAGATTTCTTCTTATGTACAAATTCCAATTTCAACTGTAAAGTGTAAACCCACACAAAAAGGAGACCTCACCTTGCTCAGACAGCCTCCCACGCCAATCTGCAGCCCCTCTCTCCTCCATTGTCGTTACACTGCAGAGATCCTGCAATTTGTGGTGTTCCTCCATCTCTGTTGCCATATGCAGGCTCTTCCTCTTGTTGCTCCCACGCCAACTACAGTACACACTCACACCTCTCCTCTTGTTTTCAAAATCCAAATCCCTCATCAGCTCCTCCGCCTCTTGTCGTTGCCGCCGAGCACCACCGCCCCCTGCCTCTGTCATTCCGAGCTTCCAAGCCACGCCTCCCCTGTCCGCCATTGAAGGGAAGCCGAGCCCTGCAGCCCCATTCCTCCTCTCCGTGAGCCCAGTAGTGACTCCGCCACTTCTCCGGCGACCGAAGATGCCCAGCGACTGCCCAGGGGAAGCCCAGCGCCGCCGCCAGCCCCTCGTTTCCTCTGTTTCCGATCCGAGGCCGGTAAGGTCATTCCTCAATCCTCCTCCTTCTGCTCTAAACCACCACAAAATTGCACCTTTTGATCTCTATCCTCGATCTAGGCCAATATCGCTTCGAAATCGAGCTCCGACAGAGCCCATCGACCTCCGACGCGTTTTCCGGCGGATCTCTCGAGCCCTCGGTGAGCTTCGTTTTCTCTATCTCTCTTCTGCGTTGAAATTCCTTGCTTGGGTTGGGGGTCGGAATTGGATGTCGGTCGGGATTGAGCGAGTCTTGGTCGGAAAGGTTGTCGTCGGCGAGCCTGGGTTACCTCTCCTCTTTGTTGCCGTCGTCTTGCTCTGTCATTCCAAGGTTGAAGACAACCTAAGACCTGATTCTCTCTTCCTTTGGGCTTGAGCCTATTTTCTCGGGTTATGAGATCGGGTCGGGTTAATTTATTCGGGTTTCCTTTCTTTTCCAGATTTCAGTGAGTAGTGTTGGATCCGGGCCCCTATTTGGTTTTCGGGCTGGGCATGCATCCGGGCCTCTTTTTCTTCTTTCTTTCCTTTCCATTGGGCTTTGGATCCGAGTTTCCCTTCTTCATATTGGGCTATTTGGTTGGGCTAGAAGAGTGGTGTTATTTTTGGTTATTTAAATTGCATATCATGTTTTATATTATGTTGTTATATCGTTATTATATAATTGCTATTTGAATTAGATTATTATGATTATTATATGCTGAAAATTTGTGTTAACTATAAATTCTGGGAAATATATTCCTTTTGGAATTTTATATCTTATAAAGTTATTTTGAAAAGTGATATTATTTGAGTATGTATTTTGTGATGTTTTCACTCGTGATTTTCGGAAATTTGAAATGAATTATGGACTTTGATTTATAAATATGGTTGTGAAAATAGAATTATTTTGTGACTAAATACCGGACTTTATTCTATAATGAGTTCGAAATAAGAAACCTGCCGGAATTATTTAATGGTATAAATTTACAAGTTGATTAAAGATTTAATGTTTATAAATGGTTTTTGGCCAATTACGATTTGAGAAAATGTTTTGAAAATGAGTTGACTTAACTTGATATTTAAGAGTTTGAAAAATTGCGAGAAATGAGTTTGGAAATATTGTTGGTAAGATTTATCGATGGGTTTGATTGGAAATGATATAATTTTTGTTGATGTTGATCATATCGGAAAGGTTTTGGAAAACGGTTTCACTATTGGTTGGTTTTGAGTATGTTGAGAACTTGGGTTTCGTGCGTATGAATGTTGGACCGGTAGCTTATGGGAATGGCTTGGTGATAGGTGTGTATTGCTTTTGGATTGCTTTGGACTTGCATTTGGGCTCTTGCTTGTGTTATCTTGCTGTTCGGCATTTCAGGTAAGTTCCCTAGGGGGCTTACTCAGGTTGGACATTCATGCCTGTTGTTGCATTTTATGTTAGGTGTTGCATATGCATAAAAGCATGCCATGTAGTATCATGTTTAGGTTGCACTAATTGATTGAGCATCTGTTTACTTTATGCGTTTGAAACAGAACGGCCGTTATCTGTGATAGTCCTAGAGTCTTTGCTAGGGTCATAGGGTAGCCCAGCCTCATCGGGTACCCTGAGTCAATCGAGTCATGAACTTCCTTATATTATGATATGCCTGCGGGCTTTATTGTGGAACGGGTTAGGCATGCGTGCCGCCCGATTATGATGGAATGCATTCACGAGCTGGCCAGTCTCCGCCCTATCGGAAGGGGGTGGAGGTAGGAGAGGGATATGCCACTTGGCATTGTCTTGGGCCCTTTACAGTATTTCTGCACATTATTATACCTAGGGACATGCTAGTGTGTTTGACTTTCGTACTGCATTAGAGCATCTTTATTAGGTATAGCACATACTATGTGGCCTCAGCGAGGACTGCCGGTCCCGCATGAGTGGCTCGATCTGACTCCTTTCCCCGTTCTTCTTTTAAAGGTATTTCTGCCGATTTGAGTGCTCGATGTCTATATGACGGGGTTCCTTTTGGCGAATCGAAGAACCTGGCTAATTCTATAACTCGTTATAAATGGTAATCACCCACTTATGATTTGGTTTTGACCCGGCTCTGCCGTGGCGCTTGTATCTTTACCTTGCTTCCGCTTTACTTCCGTTTGAAATGGATTTCACGACGTAGTCTTAGGACAGGTTAAGGGTACCCAATGGCCCTTCGAGGTTTTTAGGGTTTGAAATCCCTCTTTTTACTAATTTTAAATGAGTTTGAAACCTCGACCCGTACCTGGATTGCAAGATCCGAACAAGGGGTTTTATCCCTTGAAACGTAACCCGGAAATCATAATTCTGGGCCGTTACATTCATTCTCTTGTACTCGATGGACTTGTCTTGCATCTTCGGTTGGACTTCGAGTGGCACTCCCTTGAACACCCGGATAATGCTCAATATGTTGTTGGTTTGGAAAAAAAAAAAAGGATTGTACACATTGGTAGGATTATGTAGGGTATAATTTGAATATTCGGGTGTTTAAGAATTGTTAAACATTTACAACATCACTTGAGATTGATGATTTTTTAGAAGATTTGGATCAAAATACATATTTGGAATGGGTAGAGTATTTGGACTATTGTGATCCATGGTTAAGAAAATAGGTGCAACTACAATAGATCAAGATGAGGTTATATATATGATAAAATTGGGCTCAAATTATAGAAAAAAATAAAATTAAACCAATGTGATATTTTATTTTAAAAAATAATGAAATATAAATATATTTTTATTTCATTTTAAATCCTATTACAACTAATAAATCTAAATGTAAAATATATCAACCTACTTTATCATAAAAGAAAAAGAAAAAGAAAATTAGAAAAGGGAAGAGGTTACCTCTCTCTACCAAGGTAACCCCTTCCCACCTCTTACCTTAAGGTAAAGGCCACAACCATGGGCTTATCTTTTAGCAACCTTAAGGTTGTTAAAACCCATGGTTGCTCATGCTCTAAACGGAACCTAAGAGATTAAGTTCAGTTTTTGGTTCCCAATTTCTGAAAATTCGGTTTTAAATTCAGTTCTGTTTAGGTTTGATTCGGTTTAAATCTAACTTTTATTAAATTAAATAAAAATATTACGGAGTATATGATACTAGTTTAAGCTGAATCCATTCTCATTAAAAAAAAAGTTATAATTCATTATAAGATATTGTGTGCATTTTAAAGAAATTTTCTTTAACATATTTTTTTTAAAAATTAAACATTTTGATTTTTTTTTTATAATTAATTGCCAATTAGGTTATTTAGGTTCGAAATCTGAACCGAACCTAATTAAACTGAACCTAAACCTAACCAAACCTAAGGTGTTAGGTTCGGTTTTCAATCTACAATTTCTAAAAATTCGGTTTTAATTTAGATTATGTTTGAGCTTGTTCCGTCCTGTTTTGAACCGAGGGGCAGCCCTAAAGTCGGTACAGGGAAGAGAAGAGGATTTTTTTAAATTTAATATTCCTTTGTCTGAAATTCCATGTTTTTTTTACTTTTTGATACGTTTTTAGGATTTAAAAACTATACAAAATATCAACTTTTTTTTTTAATAATTACAAACTTATTATTAATTAATAATTTTGTAAATGTTTAAAAATTAAAAAAAAAACTAATCCCTCTGTCTCAAAATTTAAGTCGTTTTAGGATTTTGCCCAAGTTTTAATAAAACACCCATCCCTCAATTAACCTCATTATTCCACTAATTTTTTCATAAATTTTACCCACTACATTGTTTAACCAATCAAAATCTTTTAAAAAAGTCAATAGCAATACAAATCGATACAAATCATTACTATTATCTACCTAAAAAACCTAAAATGACATCTATTCTGATACAAGAATAAAGACTTAAAACGACCTAAATTTCGAGTCAGAGGGTCATCCGTCTCAAAAATATTTTACACAAGTTTTAATAAAATACTCACACTTCAATCAACATCAACATTCTACTAACATTTTCATAAATTTTATTGTTTCTTAATACCCACTACATTTTTAACTGATCAAAATCTTTAAAAAAATTAACAACACACAAATCGATATAAATCATTACCTAGTACTACCTAGTACAGTAAAATTTTGATTACATATCACAGTTCCCCTTTAGTTTTCCTTCGAGGTCCAGGTTTGCATGACCTCGAATTTTTACCTAATAAAAAATATCCCTGACCTAGAAAACCTAAAATTACATCTATTTTGATTTTGATACAATAATAAAAACAACTTAGATTTTGAGACGATGAAGTATTAATTTTTAGATCTAATCTTAACCAAGTTACTCCCTCCGACTCGAAGTATATATGTTTTAGCTTTATGCATACTTATTAATGAAACATATGTTTTTGCACAAAAAAAAAATGTTTTATTTATTTTTTAGATTTGATTTGTCTATTGTAGTAGTTACAAGGAAACCTCTCCTAAAGAATTTTTATCTAGTTGAGGACCAAAAAATAAATAAAAAATAAAATAAATTTTTTATCTAGCTAGATAGAGTATCTTCCTCGATCTCTCTCCCGGACAAAACGTTCTTTCGAGCTTCAAAAGTCGTTACCCGTTATTGTTGAAATTGGACGAATCGATCCACTTTTGTTGACGGTTATCTTTTTCAAAGAGCTTGACAATTTTAATTTGATCCTCACTTACCATTGAATTTCAATTCATTCATATATTCAATCGTCCTAACCCCCAAAAAAACAAAACAAAAATCAAATGGAAACAGAAACGCAGATGGCGCCTTCCTTCCCAGAAGAGGCCTTGCAGCATATGCTCTCCTTCGTCGATTCGGCCTCCGATCGGAACTCGGTCTCCTTGGTCTGCAAGTCCTGGTACGACATCGAACGCTGGTGTCGGAGACACGTGCTCATTGGCAACTGCTACGCCGTCAGCCCTCCGATCCTGGTCCGACGGTTCACCGACCTCCGATCGATCACCATCAAGGGCAAGCATTCCATAGCGGATTTCGACTTCGTGCCGGAAGGGTGGGGGGCCCACGCTCTCCCCTGGATTGCCGCGCTGGCGGCTGAGTATCCGGCTATGGAAGAGATCAGGTTGAAGAGGATGGTGGTGACCGATGAGGGATTGGAGTTGATTGCCAGGAAGCTCAAGAATTTGCGGAGTTTGGTTTTGTTTCGTTGTGAAGGGTTTTCCACTAATGGCTTGGCCTCCATTGCTGCCAATTGCAGGTTTCGATCGATCAAGCTCTATTTCCCCCTTTTTCTTTGTATTTTTTTTTTTTAATTTTTGGTAAAGATTCGAAACAAATGACAGGCGAACTAACCGTCATGAAACTAACAAGCTAAAATAAAAATATCCAAATCCAAATCGAACAAAGCAACAGACTAATGAGGAAGATGAGGGAGTCTCTGGGATGAAACTGTGAATAGCGAGAACACGGTGAAATCAATAAGCTTCCACGTCATCTCGACCAGTGGCGGCCGCAGGATCCTCCGAAAGGTGGGGCGAAATTTTCTAGTGTGTATTGAGATATTGGCCTTAAATAAACTTCTTTACCTAAGATATGATTTTCAACTTAGCATTGGATTATAGAAAAGTAGGCTTACATTTGCTTTGTTACTATGATAGTTGTTTCTCGTCATTCACTGAAAATTCAGGCATTTGTCATATTTAGGAGTGTAAACTTATCGAAATTCAATCATGTTAAATTCAAGGCTTTTGCATATTAGTTAGGATTGTAAACTCACCAACTTTATAATATCTTTTGGTTCCCAAAGACATGATAGAAATTGTGATTTGAATATGTAGGTTACGGAAATACAAATATTGCATAAAGCTTCACAAATTCAATTCACAAACCCCAAATTCAATCCATAAATTTCATTCTCAAAATCACGTACACAATAATTAAAACACAAAATTTATTCTCAAAATCAAAACTCTAATGAAAATTTCACAAAATTTATTCTCATAATCAAATCATAATTTCACCAATTTTATGGGATTTAATTAGTTTATTGCTAGATAATTTGTATATAGTAGGGAGCTCGAGAAGTGGGATCATAATTAAATAAGGGGGTAGAAACATAGAGAGTAGGTGCAAGTTGAACAAAGAATTAAAAAAAACTTTTTTGAGGGAGGCGAAATTTTTTTTTAAAAAAAGAGGCTACTTTCACCAATTTTATGGGGTTTAATTAGTTATAGCTAGATAATTTGTATATAATAGCAAAGTCGGGAAGTGGAAATATAATTAAATAAGGGGTAGAAACAAAGAAAGTGGGATGTAAGTTGAACAAATAATAAAAAAGTTATTTTTAGGGAAGTGAAATTTGTTTTAAAAAATGAGGCTAGTGGGACTTGAACCCCCAACCTTTGGTCTAATGTTAGTTTCCTTCCTTCCAACCAACCAACTAAGCTAAGTAGACTAATTGATTCTATATTCATCCTAGTTTTACTTATTACAACACTTCTATATATATAAATTACTTTTTTTTTTTTCAAACCCTAGGGCACGTGGGTCGAAGGGTGGGGCGGCCGCGTACGCCCGCCCCACCCTGTGGCCGCCCCTGATCTCGACGTCGGAGAGACTGTAGCAAAAACACGAGAAAATGATGTCTCTTAGGGAAGTGTAGGCTAACGACGTTTTCCCACCTAGATGAGAGATGTTCAAAAGCCAAGAACACTGTCACAATCCTCTTGATCAACAGGGCACATGAGACCGCAACTTCCTCCCCAGGACCGTCCAAAAATGAGTTGCAAAATTTTAAATAAGATGATATTCAACTTAAATTTTAAATGGAGTTTTTTATGTAGTTTTTAATCAAAATAAAACACTTAACTTGTTAAATAATTCTAAATCAAAACAACAATTAAACACACTGTGGAGAAGAATTAACACCAAAATATAAAAAAATATCAGGTTAGGACTGAAACAATTTATTAAAAGTATTTAAGTAGATGACCATGATACATTTACACCTAGGTGTCAATGACAATGATTTTGTATTCAATTAAAAAAATCACAAAATAATTAAAAAAAAACAAAAACAAATCTGCCTATCCGCCCCTATCAGGTTTTCTTAGCCTCCTCCCTATCAGTCTCTTTTACTAGAAACTCCAAACCTGTGGATGAACCCTAGATCTCAATGCCACCGCCCCCATCCCATTCAATCCTCTCAAATCAGACCCGATCTTAGCGCCAAGATCAACCCCAAAGCCACTTGAATCTCCAAAAAGCTCAAAACAAAGGAAAATCTCTAGAAACAAAAAAACACATGCATACTCATCCATAAAACTCCTCTTCCCATTAGACATGAAGCAAATATAAAACAAAAACTCATCCAAGCTTGAAAAATTGAAGTGCTCGGCAGCAATCCTGTCTGCAGAGAGAAGTAGAAGCCCAAAAATCAAAAGAAGAAAAAGAAATAGAAGAGATGAAGGAAATAGATGAAGACCTAAATATACTCCACATCACCAACCATACCACTCTCGAAAACAGAGCATTCAAAATATTTAGGATGAAGAAAAAGTAACCTCAGGAGTTTCAAACCAACGGAAACAGAGCATTCAAAATATACTCCACATCACCAACCATACCACTCTCGAAAAATATTTAGGATGCCCGATTATAAATGGAAAAGTAAACCGGAACACTTTTGAAGATACTGTGGAAAGGACAAAGTCCCAACTGACAAAATGGAAGGCAAACTCACTTTCCTAACAGGGTAGAGCTGTTTTGATTAAAACAAATCTTGCGACTAAGCCTTACTATGTGATGCAAAGTTTTGGACTACCAATAGACACACACAAAGAACTAGACAGACTTAATAGATCCTTCTTTTGGAATAAGGATAGGAACTTCAAGCCATTGATAGGATGGGATAAAATCTGTAAACCAAAAAAATACGGTGGACTAGGACTAAACAAATCCAAAGATATGAACAAAGCACTTCAAATGAAGTTACTGTGGAAAATCTTGGCTGAACCAAATAATATTTGGGTTAGAATAATTAAATAAAAATACATGAAAGATGCAACATTATGGGAATACGAAAAAAAGAAACAGATATCCTGGCAATGGAAGAAACTAATGGAAATTAAAAATGAATTCTGTGAAGGGTTGATTTGGCAAGTAGGGAATGGGAAAACAATCAGATTCTGGAAGGACGAGTGGATTGTGGGAGAGAAACTGTTTGGGAAATGTATTTCGAACAACATAATTAATGAATAAGAGAAGGTGGAAAAATACATAGGACACGATAAAAAAATAGAATGTTGAAGAATTGAGGAAAATACTTCCTCACAACATCATACAGAAAATCATTAACATACAAATTCCGATAAATTAAATTGAAGATAGGTTATATTAGAAAGCTAGCCGCAATGGCTGATTTTCCACGTCGACTGCCCTAGAAATGATAGCAGGACATGATAGAATTCAGGAAAGCGAAATTGCATGGATTTGGGGAATGGAGTGCTTTCCGAAAGTGAAAAACTTTCTTTGGAAATTAGTGATGAATGGAATCCCAACGAAACAAAGACTTGCTGAAAAAGGTGTGGGCCGTGTGGCTGTGCCCCTCTCTTGTGCTTTCTGCAACCATTTGGTTGAAGACACGGAACACTTGTTTACAAAGTGTAGCCATTCTCTTGATTTGATTGGAAAGATTGATAGAGACATCGAAACAGAAATTCGAATAGTGGACATGACCGACAAAAATATGAAACAAGTTGTAATGGAAATATATTCTCCAATCACACTAAATCTCAAATAACCACATTATCTCTGATTTAGTGGAGCTTATGAACAATTAGGAATAAAGTAGTATTCGACGATCAAAACTACATGAACAATCAACAACATGAAGGATATATAAGACTCCAGCTACAAAATTGAAAACAATCAAAGACACTTCATTGGGAAGAAATGGAAAAAACAAAACCTGTAAGCGTACCCCAACTTAGGAAAAAAAATCTTCGTTGGAAGAAACCCGCAAAGGATTGTTTCAAGATCAATTTTGATGGGTCAAAATTATTTTCAGGTGAAGCTGCGGCGGGTTTTGTTATTCGTGACCACCTTGGTAGTGTCCAGGCTTGCAACGCCTCGTTGTGTGGTACTGTTTCAGCATTGATGGCCGAAGCGTTGGCTCTTCGACTGGGCCTTGCTGCTGCTTTAGAGATGGGGATCTCAAAGGTCGAAGTGGAGGGAGACAGTCTTACGGTTATCAACGCCATCAAAGGGAGTTGGAAGTGCCCTTGGGAAATTAAGTTGGTAATCACCGATATTCTGGTTTTGCTCCACGCCTTCGAGTTCTTTTCTGTCACCCATGTTTTCCGAGAGGTCAACCAAGTGGCAGACAAAGCAACTCATCTCAGATTGAGGCAGACTCAGGGATCGATTGCTTCTCACCATGAGCTTCTTGCTCTCGTCCGTAAGGACGCTATTGGGTGGTGGATCAGCATAGTCTGACATCACCCGAATTCTTGCCTTGTATCAAAAAAAAAGATGAAGACCTAAATAAAAATACTAACGAACAGCAAAATAGAACAAAAAACAAGATTTCGCGTAAACACTGCTGTTGGAAAAAACTGAGGCCAGGTTGGTGCAAACTAAATTTCGATAGAGTTGTATCCTCATTTGGATCTGCGTCTTATGGCTTCATAATCCGCAACGATTCTGGTTCGGTCATTCTCTCTGAGGCTGACCAATCCCCTGTTGTTTCTGTCCTTGGAGCTGAATGCTTCGGACTTTGGAAAGGTATTCTTTCGACTGGATGCGCGTGTTCTGGCGAGATCGAGATGATCTTATCTGACTGTCTTCTTTCTCCTCGATTCTTATCTGATTATGAGATTATTCACATCATTAGGGAAGCTCATGGTGCTGCTGATAGACTCTCGCATCTTATATCTCCTTAGTCTGACACTGTTCTCCCTTTAGACGCTGCTCTGTGCACCATCATCCTTCAGGATGCCCTTGGATAACTGCCCTAGCAGCTTCCCAATTCTTTTCGGTTAAAAAAAAATGAGATCTTCAAGGAGGTCAAAACTTTTTATGAATGGAGATTAATGAGAGTATACCACAAGTTTTCATTATGATCTTGATAGATGTGATTTTGGGCTCAAATCTGGTAGGTTTTTCGAAGCAGGGTGTTAAGCTGATTCTTCTTCTTGGTGGGATTTTCTAGTTCCTTTTCTTCTCGGTTTGATTCTTTATCAGATCCATTTTCCACTTTCTAGATCAACTTCTGATTTTTTCCATTAGCCCTCCCGACTCCCTTTGTTTATAGTTTCAAATCCATGCCTGCCCCACAAGCACAAGTAAAGAGACTTCTATTGCAAGCCACCGGCCAAAGGGTGGAGACGGTAGGAAACACAAGGGCACCGTCAAAATCAAGCCACCAAGAGCGATGACGCACGGCCGACCCATCACCATAGGATTTAGATCAAGTCCATGGATCTTTCAATAAACGTTAATGTGTTCATTGTAGAAAAAACCAATCATTTGCCTCCCCAATAGCAATTTCCATTTTTAATGGTTCTGCTATCGACCCAGCCCTTTGTAGAGTCAAATCAGCAACGGCTTATTCAGTTTGAGTTTCAGGTCTTTTTTAGCTTCAACTTTCAAAGAAAGTGAAAATGGCTCGATATATCTTCATTTCTCAAAAGACAATGTTTTCTGGTAAAAACTTTTCCATTTCACAAATCTTTTTCCGTTATATTGCGACTTGCAAGCAGATCGATGTCCTGTCATGAGATCCATCGGATCTCAAATCGATGGGGAGAGTCTCAGAGAGTAACCACCCACACAACAAGGCCATGGTGCCTCACAAAAAATGAAGGAGAGACAAGTTTCGCACAACCCAAATCCCCCAAATAAGACCTGCTCGGAGCCCCTTGTGCCACCAACCTACAACTCCACCGCTTCTTCTTTTCTTCTGAACTTCCATCTCCTCTCTTTTTCATTGCTCAGATCTGAATTGCTTCCTTATCCTTCTTCTTCTAGTACGCCAACCCCTTGTGCTGCTCTCTGGCTTCTGCTAGGCCGGCTCACGTGGCATACTGTAGAGTTCTAATGAAACGAATAATATGGGGTAACGGTGAAACGAATGAATATTACGTCATATTCATATGAATATTATTTTATATGAATATGAAAAATGTGAACATTATGTTGTGTAATTATGAATATAATGTAAATATGGCTATATAAATATGATATTATTTATATTCAAATAACATAATGCCATATTCATATGAACATAACATAATATTCATTTGTTTCATTGTTAAACCGTATTATTCATGTAATAGAAAATATTGTGTTATACTAGTATGAATATTATATATGTAGATATGAATATATGAATACTGTTGTGTGTGAATATGAATATGATGTTATTTATTTTATATTATGTAAGTATAAATAATATCATATTTACATTATATTCATATTCAAATAACCTAATATTCATAGAAAATTAAGAAAACAATAGCTAGAAAAGCCGAAAGACCGACAACTTAAAATGTCCTTGGTCTTTTGGGAACCAAGGAGGAGACAACAGCAAACTAAACACTCATCATAGAAAATGCTAAAACAACCTAGATTGATAGGAGGAGATCTAAAACTTCACTGAAAACTATGAAAATTTTGGAAAATTTTAAAAAGAGTTTAGGCCAATAGAAAGCAGAAAAGAGAAATCGACAAACTACGAGCCAGTTCTCCCAGGATGAAACTCTGTACATGGAACTGCTGCGGAATTGAAAAACGGAATCCATGGACGTACAGAAATAGAAATATTTTGTAAAATTGAAAACATTCAAATTATGGTGCTTATGGGAACAAAAACGGAAATTCAACCCGAGGAGGTTGTTTTGGAAAAGGGCTGGTTTCGACTCGATCTATTGGTCTCCGGTCCGGGGGAGATCATGGGGTATATGCGTTTTATGGAAAAACTATCAGTTGGCTGGCGAAAAATTTGAAATCCTGAAAAAGGAAGACCGATTTATTTCTTTGCGCATTAAAGATAAGAAAATGGGTAGCATGTTATTTCGCTTATGCGCCGGCTCAAGAAAACAAAAAAAAAATCAATTTCTGGCCAAGACTCACGACCCACATTCAGGGACTCGATATCCTTGTTTTAGTCATGGGTGATATGAATGAAATTCAATGCCCTTCCGATAAATCGAGGGTGTCTTGTTGAATCCTAACAGATTCAACAGACTCCTGCTTTTCAAGGATCTGTGTAATCTACTGGATATCCCTACACTCGGGAATGGCTTCACGTTGAGGAAAAATAAAACTAACATAAACAACATTTACGAAAAACTGAATAGGACCCTAGTTCAGGACCAAATCCTTCAATGGTACCCAAACATTGCAACTAGAAACTACACCTCTTCCTCAGACCACTACCCGTTCTCGATAGAGCTCAACACAATGAGAAAAAAAGGCAAGACCATTCGAATTCGAGAAAAGGTGGACCTAAAGGAAAGATTACCGAAATATCGTTATTCAAGCTTGGAGGCTGCAATGTCCTGTATCCCACATGTTCCAAGTTACAAACACCCCCCCCCCCCCAACTGTTCAAAAGACTAACAAAAGAATGGAATAAAATGGCGTTTGAAAACATCTTTAGACAACTAAAGGACATAGAAGAAAAACTCACTATCCTTCAGAAGAACAATAACCAGTCACAACAAAATAACAACTCAAGACATTTACGACTGATAAACAAGAAGAACAAAATCTTACAATACCATAATGTGTATTGGCGCCAAAGAGCAAAAACTAAACACCTAAAGTTATTCGATACAAACCCAGCTTACCACCATAAAGTTGCTACAAGACACAGAAACAGAAAAATTATAAGGGAAATCTTAACCCATGAGGGCACAACAATTATTGGGGAAGAAAATATCAAAAAAAAGATCCGCAAAGACTTCAAAAAAAGATTTCAAGAAGAAAGAATCAATTCTCGCTTATTAGAAGAGTATTTAGAACTAATTACTAATAAACACAAAAATCACATAAGAGGAAAATGACTTCCTTACAAATCCGATAACGAACCAGGAAGTTAAGAAAGCCTTTTTTCAATCGAAAAAGATAAATCTCTAGACCTAGATGGTATGAAAGGGTTTTTTCACTCGGGCAGAATGCTCAAGCAAATAAACCAAACTTTTATCACCCTAATTCCAAAATGCGATAAGTCAAGAACAACTAATAACTATAGACCAATTAGTCTTTGCTCGACTATTTATAAGATAATTGCAAAAATTAAGGCGGGCAGATTGAAAAATGTGTTAGGAAAAATTATCCATCCTCTGTAAGGTGCTTTCATATCAGACAGAGAAATACAAGATAATGTACTCATTGCACACGAAATGTTTCATTTCTTTCGTGGGAGAAAAGGTCGAAACGAATGGATCGTTATCAAGCTTGACATGGAAAAAGCTTATGACAGAATGAATTGGGACTTCCTGATCACTATAACGACAAATTTTGGTTTCTGCAAAAAGTTTTGTGATTGGATTAAAGAATGCATCCAAACTATGTCATTCTCCATCCTAGTGAATGATGAACCAACCGAGACCTTCCGCCCTCATAGGGGGCTCAGACAACGTGACCCTATCTCTCCCTACCTATTCATCATAGGTGTTGAGATTCTCGCAAGAAAGCTTCAACGACAAAGCGGAACAATCCACAAATACTATTGGGTTCAAGACCTCTAAGAATGGTGCTTCCTTTTCTTTCTTTTCTTTCACATATGACATTATGATCTTTGCAAAAACGACAACGGAAGCATGCCGGATTGTGAAAAGCATACTTGTTGAATACTGTGAGATTTCTGGACAAAAAGTAAACCTCCAAAAATCTGCTTTCCAAGCTACAAAAGGGATCTCTAATGACCAAAGACAACGCATCCAATCATGCCTACATATTACTAACCAAACTGCTTTAGAAAAATATCTCGGATGCCCTATTATTAATGGCAGAGTGAACAAGAACACGTTTGAAGATGTCCTTGGTAAATCAAAGAACCAGTTAACAAAATGGAGAGCAAACGAATTAACCCAACAAGGAAGAGCAACCCTAGTTAAAGCAAACCTAGCTGCCAAACCAAGCTACATTATGCAAAACTTTATGCTCCATGCGAGTATCCATAACAACCTCGATAGACTAAACAAATGCTTTTTCTGAAACAAGGACCTAAATTACGAATCTCTTATCGGTTGGGATAAAGTTTGCAGACCAAAGAGTGAAGGTGGTCTTGGATTAATCAAGACAAAAGACATTAACAAAGCGCTCCAAATGAAACTTCTTTGGAAAATTCTTGCGGAGCCTCGTAACGAATGGGTAAAAATTGTTAAAGAAAAATACCTAAAGGATGAAAATGTCTGGGACTACAAAAGGAAAAAGAACACTTCATGGCAGTGGGTGAAAATGATGGAGCTTAAAGAGGACTTTAGCTTAGACTTAAGCTGTGGGAAACGGGAGAACCATTAGGTTCTGGTCTTTCTGGAAGAATAGATGGCTACAAATTGACATTGACCTTCGAGAAAAAAGACTGCAGAACCAAATTGACGAACTAGAAATGATTGACCAATTCATAAAACCAGACAAAACCTAGAACCAAGAAAGATTGAAAGAATTTCTTCCCTTAGATATCGTTGAAGAAATCCTTGATGTTCATATCCCTGCAAATGATATTGAAGATAGATTGTATTGGAAACCAAATAGAAACGGTTGGGTCTCCACCTCTAGTGCTGTTGACCATATAATTATGAGGACCAGGAGAATCAGTGTTGACCCACTAGACTGGATTTGGAAGATCGATTGTTCACCAAAGATAAAAAAAAATTCTATGGAAAAACCCACTAAACGGAACCCCAACGAAAGTCATACTACAAACTAAAGGAGTTCATGTTCCTCTGGAATGCCCACTTTGCAACTTTAATGGTGGAGACACTACCCACATCTTTACCGAATGTCGATCATCTTTATCCTTTATAGGAAGAATGGATAGACAAATTGAGCATATAATTCGAAACACTGACAAAGAAGACAAACCCTATAAAAATATAATTATGGAGATTTACGCAAACATATAGGACGAACATAAGTCGACCCTCACCTTTTCCCTTTGGAGAATTTGGTCAATGAGAAACAGAATCCTCTTAGACAGCAATGGCATCAGAAACTCGGAAGAATGGATAAAAAATATAAAACAATACAAGATAAGATGGAGAAAAGAAAGATCGGAAGAACAAGAAGATGACATGACAACCAAATGAGCAATTACCCACCAAAAGAGAACAAAAAAACAGAAAACTGTAAAATGGAAAAAAACCCGTCAATGACTTTGTAAAACTCAATTTTGATGGTGCAAGGGTTGGCTCGGGTTTCGCTGCCTCTGGATTTGTTATTCGCGATAACCAGGAGTGAGTTCTCTCATGTGGTGCCCGGGCCATGGCAGGGTGTCCGCTAAGCAAGCGGATTGTCTTGGTCTGCAGTTTGGACTCCAAGAAGCTATGAAGTTGGGCTTTTCTCGACTGGTGGTGGAGGGCGATTGCTTGATGCTGATCAACGTTCTAAAGGGGATTTGGCGGTACCCTTGGGAGATTAAAATGGCGGTTTTAGATGCCCTCGGCTTTTATCGCGCATTCCAAAGTGTCATCTTCTCACACACTTTTAGAGAGGGGAACCAGGTTGCTGAAAGGGTGCTGCATATCAGCCTCTCTTCATCTTTTGTTGTCGAGCGAGTTCCTGCTGAGATTGTTTACGTCGTTCGTCAGGACACTCTTGGGCGATGTGTTATGACCGGGATAGATCAACTCCAATTGGAGGTTGATTAGCGAATTTGAGAAAGGAAAGGAACGAGAGTATGAGAGTTTGGAGTTTAGAGGAAGAGATGTCGTGGGAGAGACAGATTTAGACGTAGATGGGGGGAGGGAGGGAGAGAGAGAGAGAGAGAGAGAGAGAGAGAGAGAGAGAGAGAGAGAGGTTAGGGATGAGGATTTTATTATTTCTCGATCTGATAATCCACAATTGCTATAGATCTCTTGTTTATGTAGGCTATTGGCCCATATGCTTCTATCAAGCCCAATTACACATCTCAGTCTAATCCCTTACATTGTCTTCCCCTATGAAAGCCTTGTCTCAAGGCTTAAAATAAGACCTAGCTACCGTCTCCTAACTCAATCAAGAATATGCACTGTCAGCTTAACATGAATTCACTACACCAAACGCACCAGCACATGACACAACACAAACACCAAACGCACACCAGCACTGCTGGTGCCTAGAAACTTGTTTTCTCTTTGTTCTTTCCTCGTTCTTTCTTTTCTACTTTCTTTCCCTTCTTAGCTTGATTTCTTGACTTTACTTGGCCATGTTTAACAGCTTTCCCCTTCTTTCCACCATGTCAGGTCTACGATTCTGCACAATTCAACCGAAATAGCGTAGATTCCGAACTTTGCCACGAAAAGAGTTTAATCTAAATTAACACTAAAACATGCATATTCTACAATGCAAATACAACTAAACTACCATATAATGCCCATTAGAAATGTGCATTATCAACCGCACATACATGCAGGGGCGGCCACAGGGGGGGCGCGTGGGGGGGGGGGGGGGCGGCCGCCCCACCATCCAGCGACGGAATTTCGTAGGTATATTTTTTTTTTTAAAAAAAAGTCAGGTAAACAAATAAAAAAATGTGAAAGAGGACACTAAAATTGTCTAGCTTAGTTGGTGAAAAGAAGGGAAGGAAGGGAAAGGGATGTAAGAGACTAAGAGGTCATGGGTTCAAATCTCATTATTTACCTTTTTTCACTATTTTTTATTCCAACCAAAATTTTCTTATTATAAATGTCATATTTAAAACAAATTTTATATTTTTCTTTTAATATTTTCATAAGATTATTCATTATGTTACACATATATTTTGAAAAATTCTTCTAATTTTTATTCCTATGAATTTTTTTTATTAACAATGTCTAGTTAAACACAATTTATGAGTTTTTTTTGTCATAGTTTTCAATCTTATCAATTTTTTTTTTCATTTACCAATGAAAATTTCTTTAAAAAATTTATAATTTTCTTTCAATATTAAAAAAAAAAATCTTAATCATGCTACACATACATATAAATTATTAAATTATTGTATGAATTTTCGTAATAAATTATCATATTTACACCACAATTTATGGTTTTCTTTTAATATATATTTTAAAAAATCTTTATTATATATACGGAGAATTTTTTTTTTCCAACATACAATTTCGCCCCCCCCCCCTCTAGCAAATCCTACGGCCGTCACTGCATACATGACACCTAGGGGATTACCAAAAAAACAAATTAGGAGCTTTTCTCTCCCTCGGATGCTTTAATAACCCCACTTATCAAGTTTTCGGTGATGCTCCTTCATCTACATGCCTAATCCTTTCATCATATGCACTCAATCTTGGGTTCCCTCTTATTGTGGAGTTTTTGCAGGCCCATCCTTTCATCCTATGCAGGGCTGCCTCCTCTGTTAGGCCTTGCAGTTTCACCTTTTTCCCATCTCGCTTGAAAGAGATGAGAACCCTCTCATAATCCAACATAATCTGTTTGAATGTCCTCATCCAATCACCCCCAAGTACCAAATCACACGCTTCCATTTTGAGGAGTCAGATATCAAATTTGAAGGTGTGCCCTTGTATGAACCACTCAAATCCTGTGCAAATTTGCTTACTTTTCATCTCATTTCCATTCATGAAAAGTACGAACATTACTCTTGCTTCCTTGATGTCAAAACCTGCCTCCTGAGCAATCTTGGGGTCCAAGAAGCTATGGGTTGCCCCACTATCGATCAATGTAATGATCAGCTTGCCTCTTACTTCCGCCTTTATCCTAATAGTGTTCCCTAAATCACTACTCGTTAGAGCATGGACATAGGCCTCCGGTTCGCCATCTCCTTCACCCTCTGTCACTACTTGTTCATTAGTAAACCATCCATCCTCGACCAATGGCTCGTCTCCTGTGCATTCCCCTACCTCAGCAGACAAATAATTCAAGGAAGCTTGTTTGCAATTGTGCCCGATAAAATATTTTTCACCACACCTATAGCACAACCCATGACTCTTCCTAGACTCCATTTCGTGGATACTAGTGCTCTGAGAAGATGGAGCATTGAGGCTCTTGCTTGGTGGCCGTGGTCTTGTCAAGGTCATGTTACTCGTATGGTTCAGGGTAGGACTGAATGAACTGTTCCTACAAGGAGGTTTGCTGAGCTTTACAATAGCTTGGACTGCGTTGTTATGCAACCTGGACTGCTCGAAGGCATGGCCAAACAATCAGGTCTTCCCAATTTCACGAGTGACTTGATTTCGTCCTCCAATCCACTAATGTAACTA
The DNA here is from genome assembly GCA_963922045.1 of Persicaria maculosa. Taxonomy (NCBI): domain Eukaryota; kingdom Viridiplantae; phylum Streptophyta; class Magnoliopsida; order Caryophyllales; family Polygonaceae; genus Persicaria; species Persicaria maculosa. Next base: position 68,569,031 of record OY998255.1, read on the forward strand.
GACACAAAGTACGCTTCAGGTGACGACGGATTCTCGGATAGCAGACACAGTCTTAGGTCCTCAAATCTCTCGTTGTGTATTCTTTCAGGTCCTCTCCCTGGCTTAATTTTTTGAATTCCTCCACTATCTCAATACCCTGTTTTTCCCCAAACCTCCTACAGGCTGCATCCATGAGTTCTTGCCAAGTCGCTTTGGGTCTCTGAATCAAGAAACCCGGCAACCACACATCCGCTTTCTCCGTTATGTACATAGCTGATGTTTCTACCTTTTGATATTCTCTAATGGCAAATAACGCAAAATACTTTTCTCATTTCCTCGCCTGACTTCTAGGTCTTTTGATATTCTCTAATGGCAAATAACGCAAAATACCTTTGAATTCCAAGAACTCGATCCCTCGATCGTCTTTCCTGTCCTTGGAACCGAGTTGTTGTGAGTACTCCCGATCTCACGATCTTTACTGCCCGCTCCCAAGATTCCAGCCGCTGATGTGCTTCCCCAGGTTATGTGTGCGCCACTAGAGGCGATGATACTTCCTTACTCCCTGGCACCGACGCATCGATTCTTGCACGCAGATCGCGCATCTGCGTGCAAGAATTCCATCATGAACTATTGAATCTGATTGAATTGCGCCTCCGATCATCGACTCTGCATCTTCATCTGTTGGCTCTGCAAATCGAAGCGCTGATTCAATTGCTTGATGGAATCCTCAATTGTTTTCATTCTCGTTCCTTCAGCCATTGTAGAAGGTCTGGCCCTGGTACCAAATTATTATGACTGGTATAGATCAACTCCAATTGGAGGTTGATTAGGGAATTAGAGAAAGGAAAGGAAGGGGATGAGAGTTTAGAGTTTAAAGGAAGAGATGTTCTGGGAGAGAGAGAGAGAGAGAGAGAGAGAGAGAGAGAGAGAGAGAGAGAGAGAGAGAGAGAGATGAGATGAGAGGTTAGGGATGAGGATTGTATTATTTCTCTGATAATCCCCAATTGCTACATATCTTTTGTTTATATAGGCTATTGGCCCATATGCTTCTATCAAGCCCAATTACACATCTCAGCCTAATCCCTTACCCTTTTTTTTTATGGATGAGGATTGTATTATTTCTCTGATAATCCACAATTGTTGCAGATCTCTTGTTTATATAGGCTATTGGCTCATATGCTTCTATCAAGCCCAATTACACATCTCAGCCTAATCCCTTACCCTTTTTTTTTTATGGATGCGGATTGTATTATTTCTCTGATAATCCACAATTGTTGCAAATCTCTTGTTTATATAGGCTATTGGTCCATATGCTTCTATCAAGCCTAATTACACATCTCAACCTAATCCCTTACACGATGGTTCAACCACAGTTGACCATCCCCAAATCTTCATCTTGTTGTATCAAATATATATGTGTGTGTGTGAGATTAATAAATATGAATAAAAGTGATAGTATCACTTTTAAATGAAAATAAAAGAAAACAAAATTAAATGGGGGAAGAGGTTACCTCTCCCTATCGAACTCATGTGCGAATACTTGATAAGTTCATAATGTGTTGATCGATCAATATGTAGAAATGACATTTCTATATTTATGAGATTGATCATCATCGAGTTCTTCTCCCATTGAATGAACAAAAAAAAATCATTTTTTTGTGTGATCGAGATATTGATGATTAAGTCATCTTTACTATATTATATTTACCTACATATACAAGACAAATGAACAATAAGTTGTACCGCTAACCTCTTGTGTGTGTGTGTATATATATATATAATAAAATTATCATTATGATCTTTTAATTTGTATTCTCTTGAGAAACTCGATGGCATCATATTTTAAGAATCCAAAAGTATCAAACATAAACAAAATGAATGTCGATTATCAATCCATGTCTTCTCATATTTCATAGATCATAGTGCATTGTCCACCCTCTCATGGTTGTCAATGTTGCAGGAACTTGCGGAAGCTCGATTTATGGAAGAGTGAAGTGGATGATCTTGGTGGAGATTGGATATCCCACTTTCCGGATTCATTCACCTCATTAGAATTCTTCAATGTCGAGTGCCTCGAATCCGAGCTGCCCTCCTCAAGTCTAGATCGCTTGGTGGGTCGATGCCCAAACCTAAAGGGGCTTCATGTGAATCGTTTGTTGTCCCTCAAAGAGCTTGTAAACCTTCTACTAAAGGCTCCCCATCTAGTTGATCTTGGCATTGGTTTGCTTACATTGGAACCCTCCCTTAACGACCGTACAAAGCTTGCTAGTGCTTTCGCAGGATGCAATGGGCTTAAGACCCTCTCCGGGCAGTTGGTTCTCAACCCGCATTACTTACAAGTTGTTTATCCTATATGTTCGGGTCTCACTTCTTTGAACTTGAGTGGCAGCAAACTCCGCAGCCCTGATCTCGTTAAACTATTGCGTAATTGTTCAAATCTTCAGCGCCTTCGGGTAAGTTTCAACTTCCAAAGTCTTATTATAATCCTATCAAAATGTGTCAAAAGTACGTAAATTCGATGATGCGTGACTTGGTAGGTGCTAGATTGCATTGATGATCGCGGCCTTGAGGAAGTAGCTGTGTCATGCAAGGAGCTGAAAGAGCTGAGGGTGCTTTGTTCAGACGACCCCTACGATTCAGACCCAAGCATGACGGAACGAGGTCTTGTCGCTATTGCCAAGGGATGTCCTAAGTTGCACTGTATTGTATACTGCTGCATCCAGATGACGAATGCAGCTCTGGTTACAGTTGCCAAGCACATGCCTAACCTTACGACTCTGCGGATACTCGTCCTTGAGCCCAATGCTCCGGACTATATAACCCAACAACCACTCGACAGTGGATTTAGTGCCATCATTGAGCGCTGCAAGAACCTAAAACGGCTCTTGATTACCGGCCTTGTCACAAACCACCTGTTGGAGCACGTTGGGATCCACGGCAAGAAGCTCGAGAACCTTTGCCTTACTTTTGGTGGGTACACTGATCTAGGGCTTCATCATGTTCTCTCTGGGTGCAATAATCTCAAAAAGTTGATAGTTAGGGATTCCTCCTTCAGCGGTCAAGCTCTCCTAGCAAACTCCCAGAGGCTGGAGAAACTACAGTCTCTTTGGATGTCATCTTGTTTAGTGAGCTATCGAGATTGTGAGCTGATCGGGGAGAAGCATCTGAGGCTGAATGTCGAGTTCTTTAATGAGAAGGGGCCTTTACATTCTATGTCTGATGAGTATCCTGTGGAGAACCTTTACGTTTACAGGACAATTGCTGGATCTAGGTCCGATATGCCGGCATTTGTATGGAGCACGAATCGAAAAGAGTCGATCGCCTAATGGAAGGACATGTATGCTTTTGACATGGGCATATTGATTTCTTCATAATATGGATTCATACGATTTTCAACCATTTGGGATTTAGCTTCACTTAAGGTTGCATATTATTTTAGGTTTTTGTGCAATCAACTTGACTTTATATTCTCTTATAACTTATGATAGGTTTTTGATGCTCTCTTTTGGAGATAATTTGGAAAAAGTTATTATGTCAAATTCGAAATGCAAACTTGTATGAACCCATTTAACTAACGACTCTTTTGGGTCACCGCGAGTGACCTTATGTTCAACACTGTGTTTGATAACATTCTCTACCTTCTATTTTATATCATCAATGTTGAGGCACCTACATAATATTGGAATTACACTAGTCCATATGGCAGTGTTGTACGCAAGTGTCTCATTGAATTCATTCAATGGGCATTAGAGACTTTGCATTTACTTTGAATATAGATGATCTTGTTGCTAATTTTCCAAGAAAACAAGTCATACATGTACATTCACTCTTATTGAGGAGCTTCGGGTCCTAAGATCTTCTTGTCCTTTTACTCTTTTAGTACGTGGGTGCTTATGTGAATTTCAATGATTTTCTTGAGTGGTTGAGTACCTAAAGAAAAATATTTTTTTATCATCAACTAACTTCTTGTTAGTGATATCATAAGTTTCAATGTGATAAATGAGTGTCAAATAAACTAGATGTAAACATTTTTATTTCTTTAGGACTTGGTTCTGGCTAATTGTATTAGATGCGAGAAATTGGTATTTAGTACCATGTTTATTACCATATATGTTTCATTGTTACTTTAGGTAACAATATTAATGTTTTTCTGGAGCCATATAAGATACGGAATTCACCTTAGTTTTTTCGTTTGTAGGATTGTTTGAGAAAACTTTGGGCTTTCAAAATGATATGACACTACATCAATTCATAATTCTAATCCATTGAAAATTTGTATATGGTAATCCATTTATTTAACTTAGATGCCATTAAATGGGTATTTTCATGACTGTTGTTGGTGTCATAATACAATCTACAAGTATGAGTTTAATCACCAACTTTGTGTATGTATTAGATACAATTTATAATTATTCATGATGTTCTTCATAACATCAGAATTAACCATGTAAAGATTACCTAGTTACAGGCCACAACAATGAATTTGGTCAAGTGCTTAACCATGACCTCTTTCACACCTTATATCGGAGGGGTATGCTTCATAGTTAAGACCATCCTTAGAGGGTTGTTAAAAGGTGGCCTTGTAAACCAAATTGTGTTTTGTGGCTATTTATATTAGTTATACCAACCAAATAAAAATAGTTTCGAATTTGATAAAAACCCACATTCCATGTATTTCATCAAGAGTACAAATGGTAAAAAATAGGATGATATACACTTTTGGAGTTAGAATCTTTCACTCTTCCGAAGTTTATAAAATCATTTATTCTTTTGGAGTTAATAAAAAAAGGGAATATAAGAGTGTAATTGTCGAATGTCATATATGTGTACAAGATATGATAAAGATACAATAGTACGTAAAAGGATTAAAATAAATAAAATCTTTCGTTAAGTGATTATTAAACATATAAACTTATAGATGTTACTTTGGGGATAGATTATCAATTTAGGGATACAATATAAGTAAAAAAAAGTCCACTTCAAGGGATACGACAAATTGATTCAATCTCTTTAAGGGTTGAAATTACTTTATTCGCTTCAAGGGATATTGAAAATTTGATTGATTCAAAATTTCTGGATTGATTTTTTTTTATATCCACTACATGAGATATGGAAATTTTGATTAATTCAATACTTCAATGTTGAAATTAGTTTATATCCACTTCAAGAGATATGGAAATTTTGATTGATTCAACACGTACTTCACGGTTGAAAATAGTTTATATCTACAATAGGGAATATGACAGATTCAATTAATTCAACCACTTCAGAAATTGAAATTAGTTTATCCACATTTCTAGGGATATAACAAATTTAATTTATTGAACCACTTCAAAGACTGAAATTTGAAATTTAATCGATTTTACACTTCAGGCTTGAAATTAGTTTTTATCCAATCCGGGGGATATTAACAAAAATTGATTGATTCAACCATTTCGAGGGTTAGAATAACATTAATTTTTCCGCTTTAGGGGATAAAAAAAAATTGATTCAACTACTTCATAAATTGAAATAAACATTAGTTAATCCACTTAAGGGGATTACTTTTCATTCTTGGAGCAATTTGTGCCGATAATGTGTTGTAAACCGAAGAAAAAGAGAGAAGACAAAAGAGAGAAGAGAGACAGAGATAATGGACAAGGAACTGATGATCTTCATTAGGGTTCCAAATGACCCTTTATATAGAAGTTTACAAGGGAAACTAAGATTTCTAGTGTTTATACAAACTCAATAAAATAATATTATAACAACAATCTATTTTTGGTATAAATCAATTAATTTTTTTACTTATATAATTTAAAATCGCTAATTAGTTTTTAAATTTTTTTTATTTGATTTTGAAAAGGTTTATTGTATCCCACACTTTTTTAAAAAAAATTCAAAAAATTATACCATAATATGACTGATATTTGTTAACTCATTTGTTTTATTTTATTTTATTGCAAATCAAGTAAGTCTTGCAGGCTTAATTGAAACTAATTTTATGTTTAGATCAATATTTTAATATAAAAATAAGTTTCAAATCAAGACATTTTTATTTTATTTTATAGCTAGCATTTCAATAATTTTTAATCCATTGTAAATTTTTTTCTAAATATTTTGATCCTTTATTTGATTGAATTTACTACATAGTGAATAAATATGCAATCAATATTAATAGATGTTTAGTTTTTCTAATATTTTGTATATGTATAGAGTCATAGAGATATATAATTAATTTTAATCTTGAAATGATTAATGTGCTAATTATTGTTTGTAAAAGAACCACTAATTTTAATCTTGAAATTATCAAATTAAAAAATAGAGGATTAGTTACATGATTTTTCTAGAAAAGGTAATTTTCGATCCAGGTCGATTTGGGATCATTAGTGAAGATTTGCTAAGTCTAAAATAGTTGCGTAAACAATTGGTTATATTATATTGTTACTAAGTGTGCATCATGTTTGGACAACTTTGGTATATGGTATTTAGTAGGATGGCAATTGTCGTCTCTTCAAGGGCGTGAATCACGAGCTATAAAGGGCGGTCATGCATACATGGTGCTTATGAACTAAGTCATAAATTCAATCATTCAAAGGGGGTCACACGTCACACGTTGTCGTTGAATGAGGGAAATGTTGTCAAATGTTGCAAACTTACGAAAAGAAAATTCATTTGTGATGCCTCGATTGATAAAGACAAATTTTATGGTATTGATCGAAGTTATTGCTCTAGACGAGGAAAATCAAGAGTACATTTGTGATGATGATGGTTGTGAGAGTTATTCAAATAAGCTCAATCGTATCTCGGATGCGGTAATGGCGGAGATAATCCTTTATGTTTTTTCAATTGGCATAAGATGATGGTTTGGCACATATTTGTGGATTATGCTTATTAGATTGTTAAATTTACTATTTGAAGAATAAAAACTCATTTGAGGATTGTGTTGAGTTTCATTTTGAAGAAGGTGATGTCTAATATTAGAGATTTTGTAGCCCGCATGATTGATCTTTTCTTAGGAGGGTAAGTAATTCAATTGTATGTTTATTTTCTCGCTCAAATTAGATTTGTTTCTAATTTCTAAATATTTTTATAATTTTTCTTTACCTATTAAGTTTGTTTTGGTTTTGTTTAAAATTTATGATTATTAGTTAAAGAGAGAGTTTTAAATTTATTTAAAAAAGAATCCTTTGCTGTTTTTCTATTGTGTGTCCATGGACACAACATTGAAACTAGAAAGATACTTTTTTTATAACAAATTTTTTCCTTTTTTGGGTTGCTTATTGGAAATTAATATATTTTATTTGTTTTAAATGTTTTTTACAATTAAATATGAAAAGTATTATAATTTTATACTCCCTCCGTTAATTAAAACTTGTCATTTTATAAATCTACACACTTATTAAGAAAACAAATAAAAATACACTTATACCCTGATAGCATGCATTTAGATGGTCATAATAGGTTGCATTTAGCTTAGTTATGATGCATATCAGACATGGTTTAAGTATAATTTTCATATTTACTCTCTATGTTAGTGGAGTCGGAATCTACACACATTTATTGATTACTTAGGTAACTGTGGATCCGAGGATGAGACATGAGTTGATGCTGCATTAGATGAGGAAGTCAAGTTGATCGAAGAAGCTTAAATGAAGATCTTAAGAGGTCATGAGAAGAAGAAGCGAGTCTAAACGAAGAACAAGTCTGCAAAAGTTGTCACCAGACATGCTGAACTTGTTTTGCACTCGACCACCGTATTAGAGACCTACAACTTTCAGAGTCTAAACGAAGAAGCTTAAATGCTGAACTTGTTTTGAACTCTTTCAGAGACCTAAAACTTTCATGTTGACGTCGAGAGCTGATTCAAGGTGTATTTTCCGTAAAAGACCGATGCAGCGACCACCGTATTAGAGGCAGCGCCCGCCGCATATATTGCCACATAAACGTCGGGCAGTGGCCGCCACATTTATGCAGCGGCCGCCGCATGTTCCAACAATGACGCGTTTAGGGTTTTGTGCGCAGCGACATTTTGTTCTACCCTAGACCTATTTATCTATCTTTTGGAAGGCCGACTCTTGAGGACGAATTTAGAGAGGGCTTAGCACTAGGTTTTCATTCATTCATTAGATTAGGATTCAAGACGAATTTAGTTGGAGATTGAGAGCGATGTTTGCCTTGAGCGACTAAACTTTCTTCGTTCTATCTACGATTTGAAGCTTTGTTTGGATTGATTTGTGAGTTTCTGAATCTAGCTTGTTCCTTATTTCCTATATTTGAATGTTTCAACTTCTTTGTGCCTGAATGTTTGATTGTTTTATTCTATCTTGCCTGATCAACTTGATAGAATCAATTCAATTGCTAGGGTTTTGTAGATTCCTGATTGCGAACCTTAACCCAAGTGGAAAACTTATCCCTTTAGGGCTGATTGAACTAACTGGATGGGTAGGAAGTTGGATGTGTTGTTAAATCCCTCTTTAGGGACTGCAAATACCTTGATTAATCTCTGGTCTTAAAGCTATCGATTGGGTTAAATCCTTTTCTGAGGGACTGATTGGACTAGTAACTATATTAGGTCGGGACAAGGACATTCATATGAAGACTAAAAGGAGAAGAAGAAGTTATAATATCAACTTAACCAAATAAAGGGGATGTTGTAGGTAGAGCGATCTTCTCTAAATTGTTTTGAATCAATCTGTTTATAGTTTATTTTGTTTTCTTTCTATTTCAATTAAATCATCAAAACCCCATTTTCTCCTAATTGATAAACACACATTACTCAGAAGTACTTGATTCTCTGTGTGTGATCGACCTCTTACTTACTTGCTATACTGGTTTGTAGGTTTGAGTTTTACTTTTGATAGGAGACACAATGATTTCCTCCGGTCATACCCCTAATTATTACTCTACCTTTTACTTTATAAAAAAATTACAACTAACAACTATCTAATTATTATAAGGGCAATTTCGTAAAATAGATGACAAAATACCTAAAATGACGAGTTTTTTCTGAACAAGATTTACTTCATAAAACGACAATTTTTAATTAAGGAAGGGAGTACTTCATAATATTTTTACATTAATTATTTGTAAAGCACATGTATAGACTAATTTTATCCACAAAACAATTGAAAAACTGTTTACCAAAAAAAAAACCAATTGAAAATCTACTGAAACCACGTACATTTACTTAAAACCAGCCATACATATATGTACTGGGGGGATTGGTTCTAGTGTAAAACGGGTTTCGGGTATTTTCGAGTTGACTCGAACCCGGGTTTGACCGGGTTTTGGATCATTTCGGGTCGATTTCGGGTTTGTCAATTTTTTCTTTTTTAAATTAAAAAAAATCAAGATTTGATAATTTTGTGATAAATTTTAATTATATATATAAAAAATTAATTATATATAATTATAAATCAACCGGGTCAATCGGGTCAAAATTACCGGGTCAATCGGGTCACCAGGTCGAAACCCAGATTACCCGAAAAATTTCGGGTTTTTCGGGTTGAAATTTTTTCGGGTCATTCGGGTCGGGTTGTGCTTTGACAAGTCTAGTACACAACCCTCATCATGTACATGTCCTTATCATGTTCTTAGAAATTATTCATCTGTTTGTTTATGATTATCCGTCTGTTTTCACATGATTATTCATCTATAATAATGTAATTATTCATTCGTACAAATAGTGTAAAAAAGGTAAATTTTATTCTAACGAATAATCGCCCATACCACCGAATGATTTCATTCTAACGAATAATTAACCAATATCAACGAATAATCAGATGTTACTTTTAATCTCATCTGTTAAATCTTCTTAACATTGTATAAGAATTTGAGAGGTCTAGAATAAATGACCGACGAACTAATCGTCATGAAACAAACAAGAAACCAAACAGAAATAAGAACAAAAAAAGAGAAATGACCAACACAAGTGATCCATACATAATTTAGTATTTATTTACTACCTCTGTTAGAAAATATAAGTTTTTTTTAGATATTTGAACACAAATGAAGAAAATCATAAATTTATTACCTTTATATCCCCATTAATTATCCATAATTCTTATCAACTAATAAAATTTAAAAACAATTATACAAGTAACAATTCTCGTGTCACAATACCTAAAAAGCTTCAAAGTGCTTATACTTTCAATAAAAATTTATGTATAAAAAGACTTACTCTATATTTTTTGACCGAGGGAATATTGTTTATAGAGCTGCCATTGGGGTTCGAACCGGGGACCTTTAAATACTCTCGCAAGTTCTTTTCAGTGTGCAATTCCGAAATGGTGTAACTTTTTGTCTTTTCCACTTGAACTGGTCTGCTCAGTCCAAAACTGAAATTATTCCGGCTCCGGTTCGATTTGTCAGTAACAGCCCGAGTTCGATTCGGGCGGAGCGGGCCGGTACATCTACACTCACCAGTCACCACTCACCAATATCAAAACGCTGCGTATTAGCTCACTCAACTACTCAAGATTCGAGCATCGTTCAACTCAGCCCAAAAACCCTAATATAAATCCCTCATTTCGCCGTCCTCCTCGCCTCACCACATCACGCAGAGAGAGAGAGGGAGAGCTGCAACAATGTCGAAGAGAGGTAATTTCTCCGTTTATAGATCCCCAATTTCTAACTCGCCTCCATCTTCCGATCTCTTATCCCACATTTTCGACTGTTTTCGATGCAGGGCGTGGAGGTAGCGCCGGAAACAAGTTCCGGATGTCGCTGGGTCTGCCGGTGGCGGCGGTCGTCAACTGCGCCGACAACACTGGTGCCAAGAATCTCTACATCATCTCCGTTAAGGGGATCAAGGGTAGACTCAACAGGCTGCCTTCTGCTTGCGTCGGAGATATGGTTATGGCTACTGTGAAGAAGGGGAAGCCCGATCTCCGTAAGAAGGTCATGCCTGCTGTTATTGTCAGGCAGCGCAAGCCGTGGCGCCGAAAGGACGGTGTCTTCATGTACTTCGAAGGTCAGGGTTTCTTCTTTCATTGATCTGTTCATTTCTTTTTTTGTTAGGGTTTTGAATCATGATGGATAAAGATGTAGTCTTTTTTTATTTGGCAATGGTTGTGAATAACATTTGGCTTTTTATTTGCTATGCCTTTGTTGATCTCAAAAGGCTGTGATGTTTCCTCTTGGTGTGTTGATTAAAACTCTCTCTGAATAGCATCTGTGACTTGCTTTATCACCATTCATTGACCTTGTTTTACATGTTACTGAGGCTAATTGAATGATTGAGATTTGATCTCTTTGACTGTGTTCTGCCTATTGGTCCTGATATTGGAATATTTTTTGTTCGTGTTGTGAATCATGTACACCTTGTTGAAATTCAAATAATCCCAACTTGATTTCTCAACTCTGCTTTTGCCAACAGATAATGCTGGGGTCATTGTGAATCCAAAGGGAGAAATGAAAGGTATATAATTGTGTTAAATCTATTTGCAATCCAACTGCAATCCTTTGAAGCTAGCTAACTCTGGATCTTCTTATATCTTGTTGCAGGATCCGCTATCACCGGTCCCATCGGAAAGGAGTGCGCTGACCTGTGGCCAAGAATTGCAAGTGCTGCCAATGCCATCGTCTAGAGGATTCCTCTGTTTCTTGGTGTTTGTAGCGTTTTTGATGTCTTTGTTGACAGTTTGTCATGCTAGTTTATTCCCTTATCTAAGCTGGCTTGTTTAGAGAGATTTTGTCTTTTGACATTATATTTCATTGCATCCAACCTTGTTATCCCTCCTTGTGAACTACTAGTGCCTTTTGGTATTCTGGGCCATTTATCAATTTGCAGTTAAAATTTTGGGCAAGTTAATTTCACAATTGATGCTTTCCTTAAAATGGGCCCTATTTTAGCAACATAATTTAGTAGGTTTGTCCCCAAGGACAAGAGTGCTATTGTGAGCTATAATCACATCACAGATTAGTTATAGATTGGTCAGAATTTTTGTGGCATACCCAGTAGTATATATTCTGCATGGAAATTGTTGGAGTGAATTTATGAGTGGTCATTTAATGATCATTACTGATTGAGTTATGCAAGTGTTGGTACGACATCTTATAAAAATTTGATATTTTATAGTTAAAAGGGATTTTGAGTATAGAGAACTTGGTATGAGTGTTCAATTTAATGATCATTACTGATAGCCTTCAAAAAAAAAACCCTCTTTTGAGAGCTTTTCTAAAACCCCCTCGCCGCCACCATCATCCTCCTCCTCCGGTAACTCCCTCCTCCTCCCATGGCGGTGCGCAGGTGAGCTCCGAGCAACACTTCCGACTCTATCTCTCTTCGGAGAGCCAAAATCTCTCCTCGGAGAGCCTAAATCTCTCTTCGGAGAGCCCAATCCCCTCTCTTCGGAGAGTCGCGGCCTTGGCCGCTCAACTCCGGCTTCGGCCGCCCATACCCAACCCCGGCTCCGGCCGCCCTCATCTCTGCACCGGCCATCTCGGCTACGGTGGCTCTACCACTGTAACATCTCGATGTCTCACCGGATGACAATCGCTTCAACCTAGCCCCGTTAATTCGTTTTTTATTTCGATCGAAACCCAAAATTGATTTGGGGCTTTCGTAGATCTGAATCTACTCCCCCAATTTTGCAACCGATTGGTCTGTTTCGAGCAACCCCATCTCTCTTTCTCTACCGGGTTGTCTTGTTCGGATTGATTTCCATTCGATCCCTTCTCGGCTCCCCTTTGTTGGCGCTGTGTACTTGGTTCCGCCGTTTCCGCTAGCGCGGCTTGCCTCTCCGTCGGCCATCGACGGCGCTGCCCCTCCGGTCGTCGATGGTCTCTCCATCGGCCATCGACGACGTTGGCCCTCCGGTACTTCCTTCCATCGCCGGTTGTCGGGATGGGCGGTTTCGGCTTGCTCTCGTCTCGGGAGGTGGTGCCTGTGTCGGAGGAGCGGTCGGCTGAGCGGCGTCTGCTCTCCCCGCCTTTCCTCTCTTGGGTTTTAGGTTTCACTTGGGACAGTTGGCCCGAATTTAGTCCTTTGGGCCCAAGGAACTTTCTTGGGCCCAAAGTTGGCCCAACCATCTTAAATTATAAATAAATAAATAATCAGCCCAAATTAAACCCTTATTTCGTCCTCCTTGCGGCTGTGTTTCGTATGCTCGAGTGATTTGGTGTCCGGCTTTTCGGTAGTGGTTAGTTTCGGTAGAGGAGCAGTTTTGCGGCCCTGGTTGATCGACGTGATCGTGTTGGTGGTGTCTGTGGTCTCTGAAGATCCCTCATCCAGGTTGGGGGAACGTCGTGTGATCCACACTTCCCCAGGTGTCGCCTTTGCCTTACAAGGATTGCTGCTTTCCGTCTTTCCGGCGGCGAGACATCGTGTCAGCAAGAGCTGTCCCATGCGCTCGCTATCCACTTCTCCTCGACGACTTCTTTTCTCTCGATGCTGTGTCCGTTGGGGTCTTTTCGGGTTTTCTTTGGGTGCTCTTTTATTGTATTTTATGTTATTTTTCTATTTCGTTATTGTATGTTTAGACGGCTTGCCGTCTGCCGACTTTGTCGGCCTCTCGAGGTCTGGGCCTGTCCGGCCTCGAATTATTTCCTTATCAAAAAAAAAAAAAAGATCATTACTGATAATTTTATACTATATTCGGCACCCAGTCAGGATCTGCTGTACGCCTGTACCCCAAATTCACTGCCCCCCTATCCCTCCTCACACTCTACCTTTACCTTTCTCTTGGCATAGGTGAGACTTGAGAGAGGCATTTTGGGCCCAGCTGATCTCTACTGATGATTCCCCATGTGGCATGGCACACCCAAACCTTAATTAAGTTGCAAGAGGATTAAGCCTCATGTAAAACCAGTATTCAATGACAAAAGAGCAACAATGTCATCAGCAGGATCTTAAAGATGCCAAAACCACAACAATATGATGAGAAGAAAAATTCGCTGATCGATCTGCTGCATTCCCACTCCGATAAATGGATTAGAGTGTAACCACTAACCATGTCCGAGAAGAAAGAAATCCGAGTGTGTCACTGGGACTAAGTGCTGCGAAAATCACCAAAGAATCCATCTCAACAGTAAGACTTGGGACATGGGATGATGGTTCCATATTCCGTAAGCCCCCTCCTCCTCCTCATGCGAGGTTACAGGCGCCCAGTTGGAGTATTGGAGGTTCGATTTGGCAAAAATAAAAGTTTTGGGGTAGCAACCAGAATTTGCAAAAGCTAATGGGTACACCACGGTAATTCCTTTTATTAAGAAAAAGATCACAAAACCCACCCAAACCGCGAAAGAAACGCTGCGGTTTGAAGCGGGAAAATACATTGAAGTCGAAGGAGTGAAGATCTCTCTTCGTCTCCATCTCCATCTCCGTCGGCTAGTTGAATTGGTATATGAAATTGGAAGAGAGTTGCTTAAATGGAGTCATCGAAGCAGCAGGAGATGACGGTAGGCGATTTGATGAAGCTGATAGAAGGGTTTGTAGATTTGTTGATTCTGGCTTCCGGGTATCAATCCTCCGGTCTTCTTGCTCACTGGGATTCTTCGAACCTCAAAAATGCTTTCAATTGGGCTCTTTTCTTTGAGAATGTAAGTCTCTTCCTTACTTTTCTTCTTCAATATACTGCACTGACCTCATCAATTAATACCTAATCTAATACCATGAAGGCATTGCCAAATTACCCCCCTTTTTGGGGGGTTTTGTTTGGTTTGAAAGGTAATAGACATGAATTTCTGATTGGTATGATGGAACTTGACCTTTGCAACCTATATCTGAACAGTTATCCACTGGACTGTTTTAGAGCATGAACATTAAAAAACAGGAAGAACCTTTTGATGTTTGACTGCAAATACCCTGGCCAAGCTGTTCCATTTTCTTTCACTAGAGCTAGACAATGTGGATAATGCAAGATTTCAGATTAGAATTATCCAACAATTTATCCTTTCTTTAGAGCAAATGTGTGTCATATTATCGATTCTATTGGTTTCTCTTATTATTTTTGTCAAGGAATTGAAGCCTATATTGATAGCTACTTGGATAATTACAAGTTCTAGGGTTTTGAGGTTTGTTTTAAGGTGCTTCTAACTTTTCTCAGCAATCAGTTGTTCTCTGAGACCCATCTTTAACTCTTGTATGTTCTCTGAGACCTATCTATAACTGAATTTGATTCCATTCCAACTCTTGAAGAAGATTTTATGCAAGCATGGTCGATTTTTAATAGTGCTAAACAAACGGTATATAATTGCTTAGGTGTTCAGGCACTTGCTTTCATCCAGCAACTCTGATGGCTTTCTGAAAGAGCTTGATTCATCTTTATCTGAATTAAGATCCAATCCGGTTTTTCCACAGGTTCTGGCTTTTTTCCCTCGTCAGATGTAATCTTTATGGGCTTTTATTTATTTTATCATGAAGATTCACAATTGTTCTTACTTATCATGATGCAGGGTCTCACTTGTATTTCACCTGGTACACTTTCAAGGGCAAGAACTTTTCTGACGAAGAATGTAGTTCATGCCCTACCACTTAGGGATGAACACCTCAAAGCATTGCTAATGGTTTCGATTGAGCTGGATTTGGATGACCTCAAACGGCTCAAAGGAAATGAATCGGATAACCTTGATGTTTTTCTTGAGAAGTTGAAGCTTCTTAGCACTTCACTTGCTCCAGCTACATTCGATAGAAGTATTACGGACAAAGTTTCATCATTGCAACAATCTGTTGAAGATATGGATATGGATAATGATACCATTGATCACACAAAACTAACTATTCAGGAGCTGTTAGAGAGGAAAT
The DNA here is from genome assembly GCA_963922045.1 of Persicaria maculosa. Lineage (NCBI taxonomy): Eukaryota > Viridiplantae > Streptophyta > Magnoliopsida > Caryophyllales > Polygonaceae > Persicaria > Persicaria maculosa. The sequence goes on from OY998255.1 coordinate 68,584,737, forward strand.
CTGCAGCTTCATGTTTATTGTCGGCTGAGAAGAGCTTGCTTGTCCTCTCAAATACCGTCGATTTTGATAATCATAACTTAAGCAGAGAAAATCCACAGCATGCCACCGTATCACTGTAAGCATTTTATCTTCTATTCATCATATAACTTACCCAATCATCACAATTGAAAAATATGTTTCTTTGAATGACTTAAAGTTATTGATTTGTCTGAACACAATATTATGTTCGTTTTGATGCCTGTTGTGTATGGATCTATCAAACATGGTGGAACCTTTCCAATACTCTTTGATGTTGGACAATTTCTGCTTGACACTAGAATGATCAGCAGCATGGGCTTGTTTTTCTCCATATGAAATGAGCTGTCGCATTTTTCCTGCTTTTATTGTGATGTACTTCATCAAATCATTTTCCATTATTTTTCATCTCATTGCATGTCCCAAAATAGGCTTTACCTCGTATGAAGTATATCTCACTGACTGAGGGATAGTGTTAGGGTTTAAGCTATAATTAACTCAGTATTTTGATGCAGAAGTGAAGTAGACTCAACTGAGATTATGAAATGGAATCAATGGAGATGTAGGAATCTCTCATACTTTCTTGACAAAAGAACAATTCAGTTGGTATCAGGTGCTAGCTTGATTTTTTCTGCTCCTATGACACAGTGGGCCCAAGTTTTGAAACAGCTTGCTTCTTCTTCAGAAGCTAGTGATACAAATCTGCTTGAAATCTTGGTAAGTTGCATCTATTCTATTCTATTGCTTTTGCTGTTAGGTTATTTTGAGGCTCGAGCCTGTGCTGAATTTAGTAACATCAATCACATGTTCTCATTGCAGTGTAGCCCATAACATCAACTCTGCTTGAAATCTTGGGCTGCCATTTATTTCCCCTTCTGAATCATTCTTCATCTATCTCAATAAGTTTGGAACAGAATCTCTCTCTTTTCCCCCCTGTTGCTGTCTCCTGATAACCTTCTGCAAGATTATCTTAATATGACGCTGCTGTTGAGTTGATCTCTGAATGTCCGCAGGAAATCATGCTACTAGGATGTATTTCAAGCCAATGGGATTGCATTGTTCAGCACCTTACTTCAGTTTCGTGTGATTCTCTTACCACCTTGAAGCATTACCTTGAGCTCTGCAACTCACTGCAAGGAAGGTCTCGAAATTTTCACGAGGAGATGGAAACAGTGGATTCCAAGGTATGTCGTGCATTCTGACTTACATACTGGCTGCAACCATGTTGTCATGAAAAAAAATTAATTTACTAGTTTGTTGCCACTTAATGTCTCTGTCAGAAGTTGGTTACATCCGGGGAAAAAAAATCAAAGTGGGCTTGTACTCGATATAATGTGGTCAATATAACACTTGATATAGCTTGCAGCATATTTTCAGTGCTTTTGAAGTATCAGGCACCACAGATTCTATTGCCTGCACCATCTATCTCTGAGTAGCTTGAATAAAGTTTTCCAATCATTTTGTTTCATGCTGTTCAAGATGTGTTTCAATGCGTTCTACAACTTTTCTGATCTAGTGCTTTGGTTTAGGTAAGAGATATTCATACGTATCTCACAGAATTTCTCAGCGATTCTCGACTGAAACAACTATGGAAGCTACCTCCTATCCTCTTGGCCGCTGCAATTCCATCTTGGTACTCCTTTTCACAACAATCCTTGGTTTGATGTCTCATTTATTCCATTTCCCAACATGTATGATGAGAAATTATGAATCTTTGTTCATAATCTCTCCTTATTATAACACCTTACATTAGAAGCTTCTTACACTTCCTTTGACGAACCGTGAGAAAATTGCATGTCAGGTCCCCTCTGCTCAGATCATATCTAAGCGAAATCGATTCCCAACTCAAAGGAGAACAACTTACAAACAGGTCTTTATACTCAAATCTCTTGGTCCTTTCAGATGTTACCATTTTTCAGATAATAAAGCCTCTTGTTCCCAAGCTTAAATTTAGTTCATTTCTCAGGAACTACAACTGTCTGAATGATAACCAGGGTCACATTGATTGTAAGAAACCCCATGCCCTCTTTTTGTTCTTTACCTCCTTTTCACAGCAATTCAATATTGTTTCTAGATAAGCTTATATAGTCTTATACCACAATTAATCTCTAACAATTGATTTTTATTCTCCATTGATGCCCTACGAGTTTGTTATCCGGTTACCTTAACTTGCCCTTTGTAACATTTGCTTTTTTAAATTAAATTTTTATTTATTTATCGGGCTTATCTTGCTTTTCTTCTCAATGAAAGGTGACCTTGCTGAGAGGATTTGGTGCCTTCACATTTTCCACGTTCGCAGATTTGACGAAATGCAGAAAACTAGCACTGGGTGACTAGCGGCAATGGTTAGTTCCATTTCATATGTACCGTTTGTGCAAGTTTATGTTGCCGTTGCAGCTCATATTTACTATCTCAAAAGTAGAGAATGTTTCATCAATATATACATGAGAATTGAAATGAAAGGAACAATTTTGCACATACCAGTGAGGAACAATACTATTTCTGATGAGATGATCATATGGGTAAATTTTTGGCTGCCTTGAAGAGGCATCTGTTCATATTGTACTAAAGAACTTCACCCCCACTGTGCCTCACTTGTTGATTTCCATAGATAGAAGTGGAACTCTTCATTAAGACTCTTGTTTAGTTAATCACATCTTCAAACTGCACTAATGGATTGGCTTTGATCTGCCAACAGTGGAAACAAATAAATTAACAAGGCAGGGAAGAAATGGTCTTAACATACAAGCACACACGTTGGATGAAAGGTTCCTCTCAACTCTATAAGACATGCCTGACGTGCAGCCAATTAATTTCCCCAAAAAGGAATTGTTCAAAACATTAATTTGATGTGCCTTCAAAAACAACTATAAAAAGCCCAAGAAATGATGCATTCTACAAACATCTCATCAGCTCCTCCTCTTGTAAGCTGTATTGCCTAAACATCCAATATGGCTTTCAAGAGCTCCCTCTTGTCCTCTTTGCTTTTCTTGGCTCTTGTGGTTGCTGCATCCGCCGATTACTACGGATACAGTTCTCCTTCTCCGGTTTACAAATCATCTCCCGTCTATACTCCTTCCCCGGTTTACAAATCATCTCCGGTCTATACTCCTTCCCCGGTGTACTACAAGAAGCCTGTGTACACTCCCTCCCCGGTTTATTACAAGAAGCCGGTGTACACTCCTTCTCCAGTGTACTACAAGAAGCCTGTGTACACTCCTTCACCCGAATACTACAAGTCTCCTGTGTACACCCCCTCTCCAGTGTACTATAAGAAGCCCGTGTATACTCCTTCCCCTGTGTACACCCCTTCCCCGATGTACTACAAGAAGCCCGTGTACACCCCTTCTCCCGTGTACACCCCATCGCCAGTGTACTACAAATCTCCAGTGTACACACCATCCCCAGTGTACTACAAGAAACCCGTTTACACTCCATCTGAGGAGTACCACAAGCCAATCTACACTCCTAAGCCATACTACAAGAAGCCCGCCTACAAACCATCACCAGTCTACAAGACACCCGTTTACACTCCATCACCGGTCTACAAGGCACCCGTTTACACACCATCCCCCGTTTACAAGGCACCAGTTTACACTCCTTCTCCCATTTACACCCCATCGCCTAAATACGGCTACTAAGGAAACGAAGAGATTAATCTTGAATTTTCTACGATCGGTGAATCAATTTGTTGCTTGAAACTTTTCTAAATTCCTGAATTTGTTACTCATATTTGTACTCGTCATACCTAATTATCAATGAATTAATATATATTATATTTATATTTTTGGATCATCCAAGTTCATACCTATATGCCTTTCTCTGTCCTTTTGTTGTATTGCACGCCTTTTCTTTTGGTGATCATGAATTGGGATAAAAGAGATTGCGGATAATGTGAGACAAAGGATTTTTACATAATTACATTGATACACATAACACATCCATGTATGGATGTATTCAATTGCATCGATCAATATATAAAAATTTACAAAAATACCTTATTTAATTATCAAAATTTCCCACCACCCAAAAAAATCAGGAAAAAAAAGATAAAATATTTTTAGTATTTTTCATTTTTCTTATATTTTTAAATTGTATTAAATAATTAAATAATAAAAAAATCTGAAATTAAAAAAAAGGGGAATTATTAGTAAATACCCCACTTTGATATTTGGTTTGCAAAAATACCTAGTTTTGTGCAAACCGGCCATAAATATATCCGATCCAACATAAAAAAATAAATAAATACCCTTTCTCCTAAGGTATACAAGGGAGACAAATGATTTTTACATAAACCATTGTTTAGAGCAAAATAACCGCAGCTAAATAATTAAGTGCAAATGAAAGAAAGAAAGTGTGGATTGTATTAAGACCATCTCTAACAGTTTCTCCAAAATGGGAAAACAAAATACATATTTTTAAAATTATTTTTACTCAAACTCTAACAACTTCCGTATTTCGAAAATTCGTAAAATCATTTAGTTTTAGAAAATGGTGTAGATTTTTCTATTTTTTTGGTTGCTTCTCCATTTTGGAGAATGAGATTGAGAATCTGTTTGACTAAAAAAAATGATTAAAATTATCCAAAAACTCTAATCACCAAAATGGAGATGGCGGAAGCTAGAGAGAGCTCGTCCTTTTTACAACAGCTGGTCTTCCAACTTAATAACTTGTAATGCCTCATATTCATACATTCTCTTTGATGAACTTGTCATCTGGTTTATTCTTCATTGATATTCATCCTTAGTTTGTTATATGGTTTCTTTCATTGATGTTCATCACACGAGTTTCTTATCTTGTTTCTCCATTGATGTACATCATTCCTACGAGTTTGTTATCCGGGTTTACATTTGCAGCCCATGTTTACCAAATAGGATCTACTCCACTAAATTTTTTGACAATTATTTAATCTTAAAAAAATTATAAAAAATATATTTATATTCCTAACATCTATTTTAAAAAATAATATTTTAAAATTTTTAATAATTGTATTTTGTAAAATATTGCCTTTTTAATTTTTAAAAATTGTAAAACATGATTTTTTAAAATAAAATTTTATAAATATATAAAAATAGATGTTAGGAATATAAATATAATTTTTATAAATTTTTTTAAAATTAAATAAATGTTAAATATTATTGTGAATAGAGAAGGGAGTATGGAAGGTGTTGTAGAACATCTTGACTGCATATTTACAATCTCAAAAGCCGAGAATATTTTACAACGTGAGAAACAATAGCATTTCTGATTTTTGATATGATGGGTAAATTTTTGGCGGCCTAAAAGAGGCGTATGCTCATATTGACTAAGAGCACACGTTTTTAGTGGTAAGAAAATATTATAATATTAGAGAAATCTTAAAAACCCAATTTGAGTTGATAAGGTAGCAACTACACTAAAAACCCAAGAAACTCAAATTAAAGAGACAGATAGAGAGAAGGGAGGAGAGAGAGGGTTGGAATTGGTTGGACAAAAGGGAAGGTGTGACCTCATGCTATTATTTATAACTGTATAAATAACAAATGGGGATTTTATGGATGTGGGTAAAAAATTAAGTTGGGTTTTTTTAAGGAGAGAGAGTGTGATAAAAGAGGTTAAGAAACTTAAGAAACTCGAACTAATGCGGATGCTCTTAATTAAAGAACTTCACCCCAATTAGAGTTAGAGTTGGCAAAACCCGACCCGAACCCGAAAATCTGACCCGGTCGATTTGAAATCGATTGTCTCGAATATCTGAAAATATAGTGACGTATGTCACTGGAAAACCGACCTGCTCCAACCCATTCCGGACCCGAATTCTGAATAACAGATAACCGAAACTAACCCAAATTCGGATGAACCGAACCGGATTCAACCGAAACATATTAAAACCCGAACCCGTTATAACTGAAACGCGTAATAACCCGAATTTTAAGATTCATTCTAGTAAAGTTTTGAAAATGAATATTGAATTAATGAAAACTTGAGACAATCCAATCCCGAAATAACCGAAACATGAGACAAACGAAATCCGAAATAACTGAAACCCGAGACAACCGAAATCCAAATAGCCGAACCCGACCCATCTGAATGACCAAATTATTAGGCATTACCCGAATAAACCGAAACGAATAACAGAACCCAAGCCCGACCTGACCCGCCCGATTACAACTTGTAATCAGTGGCGGAGCTGGGAGCACCCCCTGGCTCGGAAAAAAAATACAATTTTTTTTTTTTGCATATATTTAGTATTTTTAATGTAATATAATACATTTAAATGATATTTGAAACGAAAGTGCTATCTAGCTCAAGTTGTAAGGGAAGGAAAGGAAAAAGTAAGGAAAACCAAACGGAGTTGGGTTCAAATTCCACTTCCTTAATTTTTTATTTGTTTTTACTCTATCATTAATTCTTTTTAATTTCTCTTTATATTTTTTTTCTATCAACCATTTCATTAAAAAATGTCATATTTATGTTTAAATTACATATTAAACCCTTTCTTTCAATATTGGATTAAAAATAATTCTTTATCATTTTTATCTATATTTTTTTGTTTCTCTTCTATTTTTTTGGTTATTCTCAACTATTTAAATAACGTTTCGGCTATATACACCGCAAATCCCCACGCCCTTAAGGACGTGCAAGTGGGGTGAGAGCCACCCGAACCCGGACGTGCAAGCACGTTTTTTTTTTTTTTTTTAAAACGTGCTTGCACGTCCTGAAGGACGTGCAAAAGGGCACATGCTTAACCACGTGCCCTTTTGCACGCTCCACGATGACCAGCTCCTTCCACTTTCCATGGGGCGAGATAACCATCACGCTCCACGATGTTGCCTGTCTGATGGGACTTCCGATTGATGGCCAGCCCTGCACGTCACATCTGCCCGCGGGCGCTTTGGTCCCCGCCATTGCGGAGTACTACCAGCTCACCCCGCAGACTCTAAAGGCGTACAGACACGCTGGCGGCCCTCCGGTGACTGGGTTTACTACCCAGTGGCAGCAGAGACACGGGCCGCTCGTCGACCCCGCCCCCGCCGATGACCCAGAGGCCGCGGCTGATCCTGAGTAGATTCGGCTGCGCACGCATGTGGGAGGGGGACAGCCCGAGGATGACCCTGCACAGCGTCTGTTTCTGCACAGGACGTACATGGCCATCGCTCTCTCCGCGACTTTGTTTGTGGACAAGTCGCAGAGCCGGATCCCATGGAGGATATTCGGCCTTATTTGGGACATCCCACGTACAGCCACCCTTGCATGGGCTGCAGGTGCCCTCGCATGTCTCTACAGGGGCCTAGGCGAGGCTACCCGCTCAGGTGCGAAGGGTATAGACAGCTGCATGCCGATCCTACAGGTACGAGAACGTTGAATTAGAGTTTTAGTTTACAAATATTTAAATTATATGCTAACGACATACTTTTTTGTGTCAAGGCTTGGATATGGGCGTACTTCCCTCGTTTCCGAGGTGATTTGTCCAGCGACCCGGCTAGGAAGGATGACCCTCGCTTCTACGCGAAGTTCATCGGTCCGAAGGCGCCACAACGCATGAAGGACGACGCGAAGCTGAAGAAGATCCGGGAGCTGCGAGACGAGATGGACCGTCTTACCGTCGCTGATGTATGTATTCGAGACTCTATCTATATCACTTATAATTCTTAGCTGTGAATTACATCTGATTTGTTTAATTGTAGGTCCGGTGGATGCCTTTTGGGCGTGATCTGGACTTCGACGGCCAGTACCGTCAGTCCACCTATCGGGGCACCATCACCTTCTGCGGGGAGGAGCCGTATATGCCCGATAGGTGCCTCCGGCAGTTCGGACGGGTCCAAGGGATCCCGCAGGCCGTCATCGCGCCAGATCAGGTCTGCCGCGACACGACCCTGAAGAACGCGAGGTACATCGCCGTGTTTGCCCCGGGCCACAACAGGTGGCAGGACCTGCAGGACGAGGGTCGCTTCTACAGGCTGGCCGAGCACAGGCGCACCAGCGAGGATTGCCAGGCCGGTGTCACTGCAGATTACTTGCCTTGGTACGCGTCGCAGAGCCGGTCGTACGTGCTGCCGACCACGCCACCCCATCCCGACCCGCCGGCGCCCGTCCACCCGATCGGCATGGACCCATGGGTGGACCTCCCTCAGCCTCCCGTCATCCGTCCGGCGCTGTTAGCCCGCTTTCGTGAGGTCGAGGGCTATTTGAGGGCCCTGGCTAGCGACCCTCGCATTGAGCAGCTAGTGGACGAGGTGACGGAGATTTTGGATCATGCTGTACGCCATCCTGTAGACCAGTGATGTACTTTTGCAGTTTCTATCTTGATATTATACTTTATTACGGATTTTGTATCTATCTCTATATTTCTATCTCGAGTAGACTCTTCTCATTTCTTCCGAGTCATATTGAACGTAAACATCAAAAACGAAAACGTTAATATGATAAGGTTGCCCGATAACGAAAAAGAAAACGTTAATATGATAAGGTTGCCCGATAACGAAAAAGAAAACGGGTTCACACCCTCAGGCAATACTTACTGCATCGCCTATGCCTTCATGTCGCAAGAGAACGAAGACACATACGCCTGGGTGTTGCGACAACTTCAGATCTTGCTTGGGACGGTTCAGCCTCAAGCTATCATGACTGATCGAGATCTAGGTCTCTTGGCGGCGCTGAATGTTGTCTTCCCCGACGTCCAGCATCTCCTTTGTTGGTTACACGTGACGAGAAGATGCGAGGAAGCTGCTCTGAAGATCACGAAGAATTTAAACCACGCTGGCATCTTTAAGGGCAACTGTTGGGGGCTGTTCGAATCGAGGTCGGAGGAATCATTCAACCGACGTCGTCGGGCGCTACACGCTGCATGGCACCCATTCCTAGGTGTGGTGGCGTATTTAGAGTCGGTTTGGCTTCCATACGGCAGGAGCATCTTACGATGCTAGGTAGATAATGTCTTCCATCTCGGCACCCGTACGACAAACAGGTACAACCTTACTTCATATCTCCCATTACAATATGATATAATATCGAATATTTAGTGGTATGCACTTCAATGTGTACAGAGTTGAGGGTCAACACAAGGTTCTGAAGGAGGCACTTCACTCATCGACTGGTGACTTTCGCATCGTGATTGATGCAATCCATAGAGTCAACGATTGACAACTGCATGAGCTGCAAACTGCTTTGGAGATCGACCGCTTCAAATGGCCAACAACGGCGTATAAAGTCAACCTTTTCGATGAGGTAAAGACTTTAATCTCCAAAAAGTGCTTCGATTATCTGTACAAGATGTGGCAGGACGTCGTGAACCAAAAGGTTCATCCGGTATACACGGACCGACATTGGAGGGTTTGTTACGGGATCCCTTGTGTCCATGAGATTCAGGCATACGTCAACTCCGGTACTCCGATACCCGCCGATGACATCCACCCGTTCTGGATGGATTTGTCATGGACTGACATCGACGACACCCCACTGCCGTATGAGCTGTCATCTTCATACACGGCTTCCAACGATGTATGCGAGGATGAGCTGCACCCACCCTCATCAGCAAGCGTCCGAAGGAAGGGGAGGCCTCGGGGGTCGAGGAATGCCTGCAGAACCAACCCGTTGCCATACGAGGAGGTAAGGGAAAGGTTTGAGAGAGAAGAAGCGTGTGCTGCTCGAAATGCTGCTCGGCCTCGTCCTCAAGCGACCTCAGCTCGAAGTGGACGTGATGATGTGTTTGGAGGGTTCAACTGGGGTCGAAACAACGTTGATCCCTTCATGCTCGGTCATATTGAGACGGTGAGGGACACTGTTGGAGATGGTCATTGTGGCTACCGTGCTTTGGCGACTTTGACATCACCGATCGGCGAGACTGCTTTCCCGGAACTCAAAACGTTACTATGCAATCACTTGGAGGATCACGCCGATCTTTACGCCGGTTGTTATACGGGAGGGTACCCATTCCAGCAGTTCGTCGACTACCAGAGATGGGTGGGAGCTGTGCATGGTGATAGGAGACGGTGGATAGAGCTACCCATTATGGGTTTAGTATTTGCAACGGTATATCAGATTCCTCTCGCCGTCCTAGCTTGGCATCATCCGTTCACATGTCTCCCCATGATCTCGCAGACACCTGCTAACAACCCTCAATCAGCAACTCTTGGTGTAGCCTGCATCGGAAACCAAGACCATTTTGCCGCGGTACGACTTCAAACGTCTTTTTTTATTACCTATTCATGCTTTTCATATATATGTCAATACTCTAACTCTAATTTTCCGTTCTCATAGATCTGGTTGCGTCCTAACGCTCCTCTTCCGCCACCTCCGCCAGAATGGGTCGAACATCATCATCCGAGCGTGGAAGGATGAGATGCTCCATTTCAAGCTCAGATTGAGAGATTTCGAGCCTTGCGTATCGAGTCCGGCCGCCCTTTACTATTTTCCTAGATATATTGTATTCCACAACTTTATTAAAATTATGAATGTAACCCTTTTTTTCCGTTCTTTGTAACGTTATTCGCATATTATCCGATTGAAAACCTTAACAATTATTGTTTTCTATTTAATTTGACCCTAAATCCTTCAACTCCACTTGCTAAACACTTCAATTTTATCAATTAACATTACAAAACCGACGGAAAATCTAAACCCTATACCCTAAACCCTAAACCCTAAACGCGAAACCCTAACTAGGGTTTGCACGTCCTTAACAACGTGCAAGTATTGCACGTCCTTAAGGACGTGCTAGCACGTTGTTAAGGACATGCAAGTCATTGCTAGTGGACGTGCACAGTCCCAGACCTGCATGTCCTTAAATCCTTAATCCGGATTCGCGGTGTATATAGTGACACCCTTAAATAAAAAAAAACATTAAAAATAACAATTTTAGTGTTTTTTCAATATTTTTTTTTGACAAAATCTTCTTATCAAGTATACACCAAAAAAATATTTCACGAATTTTTTTAGCACCCCCTATCCGAAATCCTAGCTCCGCCAATGCTTGTAATCCCAATGTGTAGATCAGAGTGGAACGCTTCATTAAGCATATGATATGTATATATTACAAATGCTGGCATTATACTATAAACAAATAAATTAACAATGCAACTTTTGCAAGGAAGAAATGGTCTAACAAACAAGCACACACGTTGGATTATAGGTTCCTCTCTACTCTATAAGACGTGCCCTCAAAAGGAGTTATTCATAACATTTGTTTAACGTTTAGAACAACTATAAAAAGCCCAACAAATGATGCATTCTACATCTCATCAACTCCTCCTCCTCCTCTTGTAAGCTGTATTGTCTAACCATCCAATATGGCTTTCAAGAGCTCCCTCTTGTCCGCTTTGCTTTTCTTGGCTCTTGCGGTTGCTGCATCTGCCGATTACTACGGATATAGTTCTCCTTCTCCGGTTTACAAATCATCTCCGATTTATTCTCCATCCCCGATTTACAAATCATCTCCCGTTTATACTCCTTCTCCGGTGTACTACAAGAAGCCTGTGTACACTCCCTCACCGGTTTATTACAAGAAGCCGGTGTACACTCCTTCTCCAGTGTACTACAAGAAGCCTGTGTACACCCCTTCACCCGAATACTACGAGTCTCCTGTGTACACTCCCTCTCCAGTATACTATAAGAAGCCCGTGTATACTCCTTCCCCTGTGTACTTCAAGTCTCCTGTGTACACCCCTTCCCCGGTGTACTACAAGAAGCCTGTGTACACCCCTTCTCCCGTGTACACCCCATCGCCAGTGTACTACAAATCTCCAGTGTACACACCATCCCCAGCGTACTACAAGAAACCCGTTTACACTCCATCTGAGGAGTACCACAAGCCAATCTACACTCCTAAGCCATACTACAAGAAGCCTGCCTACAAACCATCACCAGTCTACAAGACACCCGTTTACACTCCATCACCGGTCTACAAGGCACCCGTTTACACACCATCCCCAGTTTACAAGGCACCAGTTTACACTCCTTCTCCCGTTTACACCCCATCGCCCAAATACGGCTACTAAGGAAACGAAGAGATTAATCTTGAATTTTCTACGATCGGTGAATCAATTTGTTGCTTGAAACTTTTCTAAATTCCTGAATTTGTTACTCTCATATTTGTACTCGATCGTCATACCTAATTATCAATGAATTAATATATTATATTTATATTTTTGGATCATCCAAGTTCATACCTATATATGCCTTTCTCTGTCCTTTTGTTGTATTGCAAACCTAGCTTTTCTTTTGGTGATCATGAGTTTGGATAAAAGAGATTGCAGATAATGTGAGACAAAGGATTTTTACATGGATACACATATGTATGGATGTATTCAAACAATAAATTAATATATCCGATCCAACATAAAAAAAAAAAAATCCATTAAAACATCAAGTAAATACTTTCTCCTAAGGTATACAGGTGAGACAAATGGTTTTTACATAAAGCATTGTTTAGGGTAAAATAATCTCAGCTAAATAATTAAGGGCAAAATAGATCGCTCCTGAATAGTAAGCTTTATTTGAGAGACAATATAGCTAAACCTAAACCAACCTTAATGATTCAAAAACTATGAACAAGCTAGACCTCAGAGCAGAAGCGAATTGATGAACAAGATCCCAGGGCGAGCAATCGATAAGAGAAAGCAAGCAACATGAGATGACAGAAAGTAAATGTGGATTGTATTAAGACCATAGTTTTCCCAAAATGAGAAAACAAAATACATATTTTTAAAATTATTTTTACTCGAACTCTAACAAAACTTCCTCATTTCGAAGATTCGGAAAATCATTTAGTGATAGAAATTAATGTCGCAAATTTTTCTATTCTCCCTGTTGCTTCTCCATTTTGGAGAATGAGATTGAGTATCTGTTTGACTGAAAAAATGCTTAAAACTATCCAAAAACTCTAATCACCGAAAACTCTAACAAAACTTCCTCATTTTGGCTGCCTAAAAGAGGCATATGCTCAGATTGTACTAATTAAAGAACTTCACCCCAGTGTGTAGATCAGAGTGGAGCTCTTCATTAAGCATATGATATGTATACACTACGGGAAAAGTGTGTAATTATAGATGCTTTAGTTTCGACGCATTTTAAAAGCGTCGAAAATTTTCGACGTTCTGAACTGTCGATTTTCTTTTGACAGATATAGGCGTCGAAATTAACAAAAATCTCGACGTCCTAAAGCGTCGAGAATGGCTTCATTAAAAATTTTAACCTAACTCCCGTGCCCCTCTCTCCCCGACTCCCGTGCCCCTCTCTCTCTCTCTCTGCTTCACACCTCCGAAGAACCCTAATCGCGCCCACCGGAGACGGCCTCCCACCGCCCACCGGAGAAGGCCTCCCATCGGCAGTCGATCTCTCCACTCTGAGCACCTTCCCCTGCCTCCTCTCCGTCTTCGTCTCCCTCGCTCCAATCTCCGCCCAATTTCCGACCTGATCTGCGTTTCTGCTCCAGTCGATTTCTGCTTTTCTGTGAGTTTTACCTTCACCTATTGATAGTCTAGTGTTAGATTAGTCTAGTGTCAGATTTTCCTTCTCTCAATCTTCTTCTTCTGCTCCATGAACTCCTCCTGCGATCGCAATGTGGCGTAGATCCTGCGCCAGTCACTACGGGAGGTTAGGGCTTGGGAGCTTGGACTCGCAATGGAAGCCTGTGGTGTGCTCCAGTTTTGATAGCCTCCGCGACGTCGCCTGTGGCGGTGCCCATACGCTTTTTCTCACCGGTGAGGTTTCTCGTTGCAATTTCTCCGTTCAGTTTTATTTTGTTCTCGACTGTGATCGCTTGTGCTGTGTTCATTTCTCAAATCAAAAGTGAATAGAAGATATCATACTTTCCTACATTATATTAATTAATTTATATGTAATGATCAAGAAATCCTGTTCAGTTCTATATCTGAATGTGTGAAAATCCTAACTGCAATACTGGATTGAATCAATTGTTTGTCACAGCCCCTCTCCCAGCCCATATAACCACAGCCTCGCCTAACAGGAATCTGGATCTTGTTTGTCATGGTTCATCAAACTGCTCTTTCGCCTTCTCAAACGAATCCGAATCCATGTGTTAAAAATTCCAAAGTATGTCTATGTAAATGTTGCACTTAAGCATTAGAAGAACTAATAGAGAAGGGTAACTTTGTTTTTAATTTTGGTTTGTTCTTCTGTAAGTTCCATCTGAAGCTTATAGGTTATAAAAATATGGTATGTTTTAAAGTAATTATCTCCCTAAATATAAGAAAATGAAAATGCTTCAAAACTGAGTTTTAACAAAGAAAGGGACTGCTCTCAAGGGAGCATGTTAAGAGACTGGAAAGGGGGAAAATGATTGGGTTTCTTGGATTTGTGTAATTACAAGTTAGTGCAAGGAAGTGAGATTCCCTCTACTCTTTGCTGTTTGTGTATATCTATCTATCTGTTTTGTTGTGTAATGTGTTGATGAAGAGCTCACATCACATGGTCCCCTCAGAAACACCTCTGGCACATGTCCAGTTTGGATTAAATACACACTTGTGAAGCATGAGACAATGAATGGTGAAGCCTATGTTTAGCTCTTTGATGCTGAATACATACTATTTGTTGCTCACTACAAGAAGTAATTTTGGCAATAATGACATCAGTCTTTCTTTTTAGTTTTTCATAGAAATGAGTTTGTGAACCATTATCTTCACCTTTTGTGTCTATATTGAAACCTGTGGTGAATTTACTCATGTTGTGTGTTGTGGCAGCTTCATTCTCTAAAGCGCATACGAACTGCTGGCTTCAGACTTCCTCCTGATCTTGGGTAATTGATAAACTATTTCCCTCTTTAGTTCATTGTAAGAAGACTAAGAACTGTTTTATTTATAGTATATGCATCTGAGGAATAGTGTGGTTTGCTTTGCTGGATATGGCTAGAATTTATGTGCACATATTCTATTAATTATATGAAAATGCTATCTATCTATCTGTTTTGTTGTGTAATGTGTTAATGTGAAATTGTAGTTTTTTTAGTGAAGAGATGGCCTGCATATGATGTACTTTGAATCTTGTGTTGCAACATAGTTGGTTGTTTCACAAGAGAAGAAATGAAGAATAATACTTTCACAAAGAGCTTATCTTGCATGATGATGTCTTACCAGTGGGGTTGCAGTATGTACATTGTTGATTGTTGACTCTCATGACAAGAAACTTTGGTTAGACTTCAAATTCACGGGTTTCATCCTAAATCAGTGAAACTGAACTATGCTGTGCTTCATCCTAAATGAACTGGCAGAAACTAAACTATGTACAAGAAAGCTACAGTTCAGAAACTAATAAGACTACATAGAGGTTTCATCCTAAATCAGTGAAAAAACTATGTATTTGACGAGATGTAACTGTCCAACTGGCAAGTTGGATAAGGAACCTTATTTCATAGTCTTGGAATTTATTTATCTACATTGAACACCTATGGCAGCTATTAAAATGGAGTGGGAGACCTGATGAGGTTTAGATTAGAAAAAAAAATGAATATAAAAATGACATCTTTGACTAATCTACTGTCTAACAACCACAAAAACTAAATTATTGTCTAAGTGGAGAAACTTGACCTGTCATCCACAACCTGAGACGAATAATACCAAATCCAACGAAAGTCAAAAGAACATGTTTTGTAAAATGAGAAAACAAATCGTTTTTAGGCAAATTTGGAATCTTTGATGTTTACAATGTTAGTTTTATTATCTGTATGAACTGCAATGACCTTATACAAGCTTGTTTACAATGTTAGTTTTAGTACTCGGCCTCCTGTTGCGTTATTCCTCTTGCTTTATGCTTCTGGTTTCCAGTTTTTGGTTTAATTTCATGTGTATATGAATCTAACTGTTGATGTTGTTGTAATGTGTGAGTGATTGTTTCATGTATTCAAGCATTGCTTATACTATTATGTTTTCATGTGATTTTAGGTGAAAGCAAATGAACAAGTTCAAGAACATCTTAAAAAACCGGGCTCGTCAAAAGCTAAAGTGGAAATTGAAAATGCCGTGTTTGAGAAGCTTATGTATGAAGATGGAAAACCTAAGAGGCCAGTTGGATTCGGGTTAGGAGTGAAAGAAAGTGACGTTTTTGGGGTGTCCTTTTTCTTGAGACAAACAAGCGGTGGTGCCGGGAGCATGACCAATTCTATGGAAGTAGAGCATTTGAAATCAAAATTAACAAAGATGGAGGTGGAGAATGGAGCTGCTATAACAAGCTTGAAAATGGAAAATCAAGAGCTTCGAGCAAAGGTAGATCAATCTAACCAAATGATGCTACATGCTCTAGATGCAATTCGTACCGGTAGAGTTAAAGAGTTTATGGAGGCTGCTACATTGGACATGGCTGATTCTCAGGTTCTATTTATTTTCATAATGATTTGTTTTATATTTCCTAATCCAATTTCGGTTCCTCCCATTTCTAATATCATTTTTTTTTTGTTTTTTTTTTTGTATTAAGGTCGCTTCTACTAGTGGTGATTCGGAGGAAAGCATGGATGAAATGTGACTAATATCCCTTGAAGAGGTATAAGTTCTAGACCTCCTTTTGTGAGATGCCCATGTTTTTCATATGGCCATGCTTTCCTACATGTAAAATATCAATGATGATGTGGGTATTTGTGGAATTCACCATAAGACATGATTTAAGGGTTTTTTATTTTTTAAAAAATGTGGTTGTGGCTGTTGCTGTTGACAACTGAGTGTGAAACTGTAGTTGAATACTTGTGTGTGTTTGATGGTGTTGGAAACTTCCCTTGTCTCTGAATAAACAACTATGTAGACCTTCTGATTTCTTAGCCTATCCTCCTCTTTGCATTCTCCACTCTTGAGTGTGCTTTGCTCTTCAACTCTATATAGCTACTGAAATTTGGCTTTATACTGTTAGTGTTTGGATGATTGTGATGAAGGTGTCTTGAATAGATTAATTGACAATTTACTGATTTCCACCAGAAAACCTCTTAGCTGGTTAGAATTCAGGGATGCTCTTGAAAGTAAATTACTCGGGCATTATAGATTGCATAATTTGCCACCTTGTCCTATAGGTTCAATCATCAAGTTTCTACTGTTTTTCCTTCTGATTTCTCTTTTTACTTTTGGTATATTGAAATGTGTTGGGCTTTTATTCCTTCTTGTGCAGGTGAGCAAGAAATGTGTTAGGCAACAGGAGACAAATAGCTCATCTACAATGATCTTTTGGGTGTGTTTTTTTGCGACTTAAAGTGAGAACTTAAGGGTTATTTTGAAGTACTAAATTGTACCCAAGAGGAGACAATGGTAGCTTATGTGAACTTAAATGATACAATTGTGGTTGTGTGAATGTAAATGATGCATTATACCTATTATGTATATTTTATCTCTTATGGCTTGTGCTACAACCTTACATATATATGCCAATTAATTTAGAAAAGTGAAGAAAGAAAAATATTAATATATATATATATATATGCTAATTTCGACAGCCTAAAAAGGGGGGTCAGCCATTTTCGACACCCTAAAGTGTCAAGATTGGCTGAGAATAGAAATTAAATGAGCCATTTTCGACACCCTAGGGCGTCGAAAATGGTTGACAGTGATAACAAGATCAGCCATTTTCGACGCTCTAGGGTGTCGAAAATGGTATGCCAATCTCGACGCTTTTAGGCGTCGAAATGAGCCCCGACGTAATTTCACGTCGAAAATGGTAGATTGTCATTCGTGACGCCAAAAATACCGACGCTTTTTAAAAACGTCGAAATTGATTTTTTCGACGCTTTATAGCGTCGAGAATGGTCTTTAAAAGCGTTGAAAATGGCATGCTTTTCCTGTAGTGATATGTTACAAATGCTGGCATTATAGAAACAAATAAATTAACAATTAATGCAACTTTTGCAAGGAAGAAATGGTCTAACAGACAAGCACACACGTTGGATTATAGGTTCCTCTCTACTCTATAAGACGTGCAGCCAATTAAGTGCCCTTAAAAGGGGTTCTTCAAAACATTTGATGAACCTTCAGAACAACTATAAAATGCCCAAGAAATGATGCATTCTACATCTCATCAACTCCTCCCCCTCTTGTAAGCTGTATTGTCTCTAAACATCCAATATGGCTTTCAAGAACTCCTCCCTCTTGTCCTCTTTGCTTTTCTTAGCTCTTGCGGTTTTCACATCTGCTGATTACTACGGATACAGTTCTCCTTCTCCGGTTTACAAATCATCTCCCGTCTATACTCCTTCCCCGGTTTACAAATCATCTCCTGTCTATACTCCTTCCCCGGTGTACTACAAGAAGCCCGTGTACACCCCTTCTCCTGTATACTACAAGAAGCCAGTCTACAGCCCTTCACCTGTCTACTACAAGTCACCCGTGTACACCCCTTCCCCCGTGTACTACAAGAAACCCGTGTACATCCCTTCACCCGTATACTACAAGAAGCCCGTCTACACCCCTTCACCTGTCTACTACAAGTCACCCGTGTACACCCCTTCCCCCGTGTACTACAAGAAACCCGTGTACACCCCTTCACCTGTGTACTACAAGTCACCCGTGTATACCCCATCACCGGTGTACACCCCATCGCCAGTTTACTACAAATCTCCAGTGTACACCCCATCCCCAGTTTACTATAAGAAACCCGTTTATACTCCATCTGAATACCACAAGCCAATCTACACTCCTAAGCCATACTACAAACCATCACCCGTCTACAAGACACCCGTTTACACTCCATCACCGATCTACAAAGCCCCTGTTTACTCACCATCCCCTGTTTACAAGGCACCAGTTTACACTCCTCCAGTTTACAAGGCACCAGTTTACAAGGCATCACCCGTTTACGAGGTGGTGACGCCTAAATACGGCTACTAAGGAAACGATTAACCTTTTGATTTTCTTCGATCAGCGAATCAATTTGTTGCTTGAAACTTTTCTACATTGCTGAATTTGTTACTCACTTATTTGTAATCTTGTTATTCCCAAGTATCAATGAATTAACATATTATATTTTTGGATCATCTATTTAAGTTCATACCTAAGCATTTCTCTGTCCTTTGTTGTATTGCATGGCTTTTCGTTACCAACCGGCAGATATTAATAACGGAATGTACAGAAGTTTGTCATAATTCGCATAGCACCCCTGATTACTACGGATACAGTTCTCCTTCTCCGGTTTACAAATCATCTCCCGTCTATACTCCTTCCCCGGTTTACAAATGATCTCCTGTCTATACTCCTTCCCCGGTGTACTACAAGAAGCCCGTGTATACCCCTTCTCCTGTATACTACAAGAAGCCAGTCTACAGCCCTTCACCTGTCTACTACAAGTCACCCGTGTACACCCCTTCCCCCGTGTACTACAAGAAACCCGTGTACATCCCTTCACCCGTATACTACAAGAAGCCCGTCTACACCCCTTCACCTGTCTACTACAAGTCACCCGTGTACACCCCTTCCCCCGTGTACTACAAGAAACCCATGTACACCCCTTCACCTGTGTACTACAAGTCACCCGTGTATACCCCATCACCGGTGTACACCCCATCGCCAGTTTACTACAAATCTCCAGTGTACACCCCATCCCCAGTTTACTATAAGAAACCCGTTTATACTCCATCTGAATACCACAAGCCAATCTACACTCCTAAGCCATACTACAAACCATCACCCGTCTACAAGACACCCGTTTACACTCCATCACCGATCTACAAAGCCCCTGTTTACTCACCATCCCCTGTTTACAAGGCACCAGTTTACACTCCTCCAGTTTACAAGGCACCAGTTTACAAGGCATCACCCGTTTACGAGGTGGTGACGCCTAAATACGGCTACTAAGGAAACGATTAACCTTTTGATTTTCTTCGATCAGCGAATCAATTTGTTGCTTGAAACTTTTCTACATTGCTGAATTTGTTACTCACTTATTTGTAATCTTGTTATTCCCAAGTATCAATGAATTAACATATTATATTTTTGGATCATCTATTTAAGTTCATACCTAAGCATTTCTCTATCCTTTGTTGTATTGCATGGCTTTTCGTTACCAACCGGCAGATATTAATAATGGAATGTACAGAAGTTTGACATAATTCGCATAGCACCCCTGAGTTTTGTAAAAATTCCGCATTATACCCCACAGATGATTAGGGTTTGGGGATTTAGGGAGAAATCCATAGATGATTTGGGGATTTTGGTTTCCTTAAACACACAACACTGAGCATGAATAAGAGATCTAATTTCATCTTCGTAGGGTTCCCAACTTGTCATCGTATAAGTCGTGTCTGATTTAGGAAACCGAGTTTGAGGTTCAAATTTGAACAGTGTTCCCATTTGAAATTTCTTCTAATGTCCCTGAATCTAAAGATCGATAAGTTTCAGATTTGTGATATTTGCAATGTTGAATGGCAAACTTACAATTTTTCATCGGTTAATGCTGGCTTATTTTGGGGAATGAATAATGTTCATTTGCTTATTGTTCTTCTATTTTTATCACTGAATTTTGCACTTGATGGGCTCACATGGGATGAATCGTGCATGTTGATTAAAACTGCCCAATTAAACTCCCACATTCAAGAAGTTTCTGCTATATGTATATATACAACTCACACCTCATAGTTGAATTGTGTTGTTTGATTCTTATTCTCCAACGATGGAATGTGTCCATGTGTGCTTTTTTTAATTCTTAGTTCCATCTTTCTTAACCTTTTAATTTAGTTAGGCCAATTTCAAGTTACAGCTTATGTGGGTCTCAAGCATTTCACATTCACCCTAAACTTGTTAAGCCTATTGAAAAAAATATGTTAGTATTATTCTAAACAAAAAATGAGATTACATTTGATTTGATTGACTTCTTCCAACCGAATTTGAGAATATCTAGTGTTCTAGTAAAAAAATCAGTATAATTTGAGAATATCTTTCTCATATGAATTACCTTAATTATGAATTGGTGTGTTGGTCGGCCTCAGTGTCCTTGTTGTATAAAAATATGGAAAAAACATCAGTATAATTTGAGAATATTTTTTTCCCTGTCATACAAGGCAATTGAGAAAGTGTGTTGGCCTCAGTGTGTCTCTATGTGTAGAAGAGACACATTGGTGGATTCTGCATCATTATTAACCATAAAACCAAGGACAGGCCAGTAGGCTATAAACTTTGGAGAAATATTAAAATAGGGTTCTTTATTAGAGTTATCAATCAGATTAATTGCATTGGGTGATTTTTAACAACTCGATGAGGAGAAAATCAGTCATTTAACCAAAGATCTGTCTGTCTGCTATTTGAACATTTTATAAAGCCTAGCTCAACTGGTCGAGTGATGTGTTTATACACAGAGATGTGGGTTCGACTCCCACATAGGCTAAATTGGAATATGGATTGAAATAGCTATAAATTCTTCATTGAATTCTTTATCATATGTTTTTGTGTCCTTGCTGATTTCATGTAGTTAGGATCATGATTACTGAGGCATTCTTTCGATATGTGAGAGCAGAAGCCTCAGAATTCCTTGTACATAATCCAAGATAAGTTTTGGAGTGCTAGTTTAACGGCATTGAAATAACTATTACAAAAATGATGATCAGTAACAAATGGGATGGAAACACATGTTTAAAGAGACTCACCATATTAAGCAAATTATAATGTCTATTATCAAAATGGTTATCAAGATACTTCTCAGCATAGAACCTTTTCTTGCAGTACCCGCATTGCCATTCATTTATATCCACATGAATCTTGTGATTCTCTTGATCTCTGAACATGTCATTATCAGGATGAAGTCGACATGCCTTTGATATCTGATACTTTTCTTTTTCCACAAAAGGCATCAAATACTCCAAAAAAAAAAGGAAGAAAAAAAGACAACTTCAACAATTGACAGTTCAAACCTCAAACATTTACTGAGATGGAAGCTATCATTAAACCTCGTCAATAATCTTCCATGGTGCTTTGCTCCTTTCCCTTGAAAATGTATTTCATGCATATGTTCTGAGTGTACCCCAAGGGGTCTCCTGAAAGCACCAATTCAATAACGATCCTTTGAAAATTATTGAAGAACACGATAAACGGTTGACATCCTAGCTATTGCAGTTTTTGGGGAGGGTTACTTATGCCATTTTTAGCTAATTAATAATGATTAAACTTTAAAGTACCAAATTGCACTCACTGACTTAGAAATTAAGGGAGCGAGGGTTGTCAAATTCATCGAGGGTTATCAAATTCAATTGCATTACCCTACCCTACATACACAACCATAATATGTCATTTTGATTTTCATGGTTGCATCTAGGACAATGCAAGTGGTTCTAGATTAACAAGATAATTCATACTAGCAACAAAGTGAAATCCATGTCAAGAGCTTAAAGAAAATACAACAAGGACACATAAAAACACTTGTTCAATAACTACACATAATCGTTGATAGCCTATGTGGGATTTGAACCCACATCATTGTGTGTGAGCACAACGCTCTACCCATTTGAGCTAATAGGCTTCAAATCACTTCAAAACCTTAATTTCAATGCCCACATACTAATGTTCATCCTAATTTGACAGGAAGTTGATGCAGTGTGGTCAAATTTAGGTATGCCTCCAATGACTTGCATCAGCTACAATCATCATCAACTGGTCGAATTTTATCACCAACCCACAACATTTCATACTCAAATTCCAGAATCAAACTCAAAATCCCCAATTCACAAACTCAGATTCCAGTTCACATCTATCTAAATTCTAGACTCAAGTTCTCCAATTGGAAACTGGAAATCCTTAATTTGAAACTGAAATTCCACGATTTGAAATTGAAAATCCCTAATTCATGAACTCAAATTCACAAATTCAAACTGAAAATACCCAATTCAAAATTGAAAACCCCTAATTCACAAATTCAAACTAAAAATCCCAAATTCAAAACCCTTATTTTGGAATTTTTCAAAATCGACTTACCTTATTCGCTCTAATCCGACTCTAGTGTCACTTCATATCCAAAGAACGGTTGGCGCCACACGGTGTAGCGTCTCCTTCCTTGTGTCTTCGGTATCGCCTCCTCTTTCATCCTCCTCTCATAAGCCGCCTCTTCGCGATTTTGCTCTACCTGAGTTCTCCTCTTTCTTCTTTATTTTTTATTTTTTTCCCTAATAAAAACAAACGGAGTATCATCCACTGTTAAGTATAACACCGCAAGGGCGCAACGCGAATTTTTGCTAAACTTGAGGGGTACCAGGCGAAAAAGGTGAAAATGTTGTACACCCCGCGAAATACGCATTACCTCAAGGGTATCTGGCGAAATTTCCGAAAAACATCCGTCCAAACATGATAAGTAAATACCATTAACTTTTATTTGAGGGACAATATAACTAAACCAAACTCAATGATTCAACAATGATGAACATTGAATAAGACCCAGAGGAGTACAGCAAGCGACGAATTGATGACCAACACCCCAAAGCAAGCAAGGATCCGGCTCCCATCCAGTTTCTAATAAACTGCAGCATAAAGTTGATGCCATATCCACCGTTGATTTAGCCAACGGTTGAGATTAATCTCTATTTTGAAAACAGAAAATAAAGAAATTTAATAAAATTGCTTGCCATCCCGATAGAAACTTCCTCTTTCCCCTATTTTTCACTGGCGATAACCTGTAGCCTACTCAAATTGGTGATTCTCAATGGCACTTCGTTGGAGGACCGAGGACTACGACAACAACTGGAGGCAACAAGAAAGCGGTGTTGGTTTTGTTGCATTGCGCGAGTGACAATGATAGGTACATGTATCAATTTGGGGGTCGAAGAAAATTAGGGTTTATCGT
The DNA here is from genome assembly GCA_963922045.1 of Persicaria maculosa. NCBI lineage: Eukaryota > Viridiplantae > Streptophyta > Magnoliopsida > Caryophyllales > Polygonaceae > Persicaria > Persicaria maculosa. Next base: position 68,608,473 of record OY998255.1, read on the forward strand.
ATTGGAAATTCATCATTTGTGGTTGGATTTGTGGAGTTAAATGAATTCATATTTCAAATTTAGGGGTTTTTGGGTTTCTTGGGTTTGAATTTGGTATTGAGTTTCTGCATTGAATTGAATTTGGTATAAGAATTCAATTTATATATGGAATGGGGAGAGTATTACGTTTTTGTGTGATGCAAATTGCAATTTTATCATGAGTGTCCTAGACATGTGGTGTTGTACGAAAAGCTCAATACTAAGCTCTTTGTATAATTTCTTGAGTTGATTAGTGATAATATCTTCTAGTCACAATTGTCATGGCATATCGCCGTCCAGTTGAATTCTTGCTTCTTTGTGTGCTTGCGCTTCTCGATCTGTTTACTGGATTTTTTTTTGCCTTTCTGGCCAAATAAATTTGAATTTTTAATATGACGGTAAAAATCTGCTGTCATGTTTTGGAATTGCATATGTTTTGGTTATGTTTTATGCCTTACTAGATTTTTTTATGCCTTTTGGAATTGCAGGTTGGATTATGTGTTTAGTGCCATGTTTTGATGTAATAAGTGCATAAAATCTTTTGTTATTTCCATAAAATTATGTTGTCAAGCATACTATTTTTTTTAAAAAATCTGTTATGGAATTTGGTTAATTATTGTCAAACATACAGGAAGCTTGACATGCTTATAACCCTTAATCAAAGGATTGAACTGATCTAATCCCAAGTTGTGCATCACCACTTTGATTTGACATACCTAATTGTGATGCCTTGTTCCTTCTCATTCTCCTTGACAAGCATGCATGAAAGGAGATAATTGTATGTTTTAAAAAAATTACAAGTACTCGTGTAACAATTTTAAGCCTATTAGCTCAAATGGTAGAGCGATGTGTTTAGACACAAAGATGCGGGTTCAAGTCCTGCATAGGCTAATGTTGTAAAAGTTGTTGACTACACACAAATACACTCAAGGTTGCAAATTAAATGCAAATGCTTCAAATTGATGATTTTGGTTTAACACATGGTAGCCACGCAAAAAAGAATATGGAGTATAAGGTAATAGAACTTTGGCTGACCGAAACAACTAAAGCCTAAATGATGATAGATTTTGCAATGATGTTAGTGAGTAGTATATATGACAGAATGGAGTATAATCTCAGTCTTTTGATTATTTCATTCCCAATCAAACAGAGCAAGGAAATGTAAAGCTTTATATGATTAAATCTATTCCTATGGGGGTAAATATGGATTTATGGTAGCAGACCATTTCATGACCGTAAAAAAAAACAATAGTAACCAAACTACTTTTGTTGTTCAACACGTACAGATAACAGTGAAAACACCAAAAAGATTAAGCAAAAGGACTGTAGTTTGAAGAGTGACGACTTTGTTCAGTTCAACGTAGAGACACCAACAACATCACCAATGGCTTATGTAGTGTCCACTTGTGTCACAATCATAAATTTTATAATATTAGCCTATGCGGGATTTGAACCCGCATCTTTGTGCATGAGCACAATGCTCTGCCATTTGAGCTAATAGGCTTAAAATTTATAAATAGAATTAGCCATCATAAATATGAAAAAATGAAAATGCCATGACAATTGTGAGAAATAGCATGATAATTGTGACTTGTGGGTAGAAGCTACTGTAACCACAAACAGAGAAGTCAAGTAGCAATGAGTTCTCATGCTTTCTTAGAGAGAGAAGGGTTTGCTTCACATAACCATTCAACAATGACAGTAAAGATCATAACTAAGAGTATAATAATAACCCTTCAATCTATGTTAATCAAAAGTTGCGGATAAATTTTTATCTTTCATAAGATTCACACTAAGCCGGTTGAAATATGAATGCAAGACTTCCTAAACAAACCTAAATTTGACATATGAATCCACTCACCAAATTGAAACCCACGAAACCCAAAATCCCTAATTTTGACCTATCAATCCATTAAATTGCACAAATAGACACACTATATCAATTTTCTCAAGTTTTATTAAGTCTGTCCGTGGGTGGTTGGGTGGAGTCCGAATCTGGGCATGTGTTTTGCATTATGATGGAATTAGACAAAGGAGATCAATTAGATTAACTACAAAAATCTTCTAAAGTATAGTAGGTTTACTTGAAATTGCCCACAAATCGCAAACTTTTAAGCCCATAAACCCTAATTTATCAAATTCCCCAATTTGATACACATACCTGTCGTCCCTCACGCAAGACAACGATGACGGTGCCACCTTCTTTCCATGTCCAGTTGCCGGCATCGTCCTCTAGTAAATCGATATGCTTCCGATTTGCCATTGATCAACACAAATTTGGGTGTTCGAAAAGGCTAGGATCATTGATAGAAGGGTAAGAGAAGACCGAAAGAGAGAGACGGGGAAAGTAAAAAATTTCTTCTTTTTTAATATATACTATAAAATAAATAAATAAATAAATAAATAGAGGCTAATCCTAACCATTGGTTAAATCAAGGGTGGATATGAGCCAAACTGTACGCTACAGTCCATATACAACTGGATGGGAGCCGGACCCAGCAAGCAAACGATAAGGGAAAGGAATTAAGGAACATGAGATGAACTAGTGTAGGCCCCGTCCCGTGTACGGAGAATGGGTTAATCTAAATATAAATTATTTTTTATTTCAAAAAATAATATAAATAAAATTAGTTCGGTAGGTTATATATAATCTACCTATCTTTTAATTAGATTCTCTCAAAATATAAATAAAATTCACATTTATAAGGTACTACATAAAAGTTTTTTTTTTCTAATCTATGGTTAATTAAATCTCATGTAATTTAATTAAATAGTTGATTTTTAAAAATATTTTAATATTATTTTTTATTAAATATTTAGTATTTATTTATTACATTAGTTTACTAAAATATCTATATACGGATGGATTGTGACTACATATATGGCTATATAATATTTTATTTATTTATTTTGGCCTCAAAAAATAATATAGATAGATATAAAATAACTATTATTAAATGATTGATTTTGATATAAATAATTCTTTCCACCAAAAATAATATAAATATAAATAAAATAGCACCTATCAAATATTAAATATTTATCTATTAATATTTTTGGTAAGTATGACTATAAAAATTAGTTTTATTAATTATTTTTATTACTACTACGTTTAATTATATTGATATAGTTTTTTCCTTATATAATATTTACTCTTTTATAAGATATTCCATCTATCCAATTATGTGTGTTAAAGGTAAAATAAAATAATTATTTTTATTAGATTTCCTTTTTGACGGGAGAAAGCTTTGCGAGACGCACTCACGCGCCGCCACGTAGGCAGATTCACTCACGCGCCGCCACGCAGGCTTCAATGCATCGGTTTTAGTATATGTATATAGATTAAAGAAAGTAAAAGTGTTTATTGTATTTAGTGTAGCAAGTAGTTGTGTGATCCGGGGAGGAAGGAGATGGCAGATGAAAGAAAGTATGTCATCCGATTGCGCTGTAACTTAGCATTTGCCTTGTCTTTTATTGTTGGCCTGATCTTGCTTTCCTACCTTCTCAATATAGGTAAGGTGACCTTGCTGAGAGGATATGGTGCCTGTACATTTTCCATGTCCGCAGGTTCGACGAAATGCAGAAAACTAGCACTGGGTGACTAGTGGCAATGGTTGGTTTCCTATGTACCAAGTTACTTGCTACATTTTTTTTTTGATATAGGTAAGGATTCGAAGAACTAGACAAACCATTGTCTGGTAAATCGAGAGGGTGAAAATCGTCAGACAGACTGACCGTCATGATACAACAAAAACCAAACAAACAATCTAAACGAAAAACCCCGCAACCCTTGGACAAGCAGCACCAAGCTTGATGTGGAAGACCCAAAAAACGGCATGTGAATAATGAGAACATGGGATAGCGGAAGCTAACACGACATCTCACCGATGGAAGACAGAGAGCAGAAATTCATGACAATGGAAGAGATGACTCCTAGGGAAGCGTGGACCACACGACGTTCTCTTCCCTCACTAGACCCCAAACACTGGCACGACCTTCATCATCTACAGGGCCGCATGACTACACCTTCCTCCAAAATTAAACACAAAACCACATAACAACCACAAAAAAAAGGCAAAATGATCAACATCCCAAAGGCTAGACAAGGTCTGGTTAGGTCTCTTGCTACATATGTAACATAAAGGCTCCTCCTCTTCACAATTTCGCATATACGAATGAGAAGCAATACTATTTTGCTGCCCTGAAGAAGAGGCATATATGTTCATATTACCCTATAATGTTGATCGAAGTTGAACATTTCATTAATGCTATTGGTTAATTAGCTAGCTAGGGTATGTTTGGCAAAAACTTATTAGAGTTTTTAAAGTGGTGTGATCGAAAGCTTTTCGCGATTTACAAAAAAAAATTCTTTTAATCTATCCGCAAAAGCTAAAATTTTGATATATCTCTAAAATTTCATCAAAAATTTCATCTAGATTATAATCGTAAGCTAGATTAATCTTTGGTTTGTTAAACAAGCTTAATCACATCTTCAAACTGCACATTTTAGGTGTTTAAAGCTTGCTTAGAAGAGGGCAATTAACTTAAATTAATAATGCAACTTTTCAATGAAGAAATGGTCTAACAAACAAGCACACACGTTGGATTATAGGTTGATTAGGTTCCTCTCATGTCTCAACTCTATAAGACGTGCAGCCAATTAAGTGCCCTTAAAAGGGGTTATTCAAAACATTTGCTGAACCTTCAGAACAACTATAAAATGCCCAAGAAATGAAGCATTCTACATCTCATCAACTCCTCCTCCTCCTCTTGTAAGCTGTATTGTCTAAACATCCAATATGGCTTTCAAGAGCTCCTTCCTCTTTTCCGCTTTGCTTTTCTTGGCTCTTGCAGTACTTGCATCTGCTGATTACTACGGATACAGTTCTCCTTCTCCGGTTTACAAATCATCTCCCGTCTATACTCCTTCCCCGGTTTACAAATCATCTCCAGTCTATACTCCTTCCCCGGTGTACTACAAGAAGCCTGTGTACACTCCTTCACCTGTTTACACACCTTCACCGGTTTATTATAAGAAACCGGTGTACACTCCTTCTCCAGTGTACTACAAGAAGCCCGTCTATACCCCTTCTCCCGTATACTACAAGAAGCCAATCTACACCCCTTCACCTGTGTACTACAAGTCACTCGTGTACACCCCTTCTCCCGTGTACTACAAGAAGCCCGTGTACACCCCATCACCAGTGTATACCCCATCCCCAGTGTACAAATCTCCTGTGTACACCCCATCCCCAGTGTACTACGAGAAGCCCGTTTACACCCCATCCCCAGTGTACTACAAGAAACCTGTTTACACTCCATCTGAATACCACAAGCCAATCTACACTCCTAAGCCATACTACAAGAAGCCTACCTACACACCATCACCCGTCTACAAGACACCTGTTTACACTCCATCACCGGTCTACAAGGCACCTGTTTACACTCCATCCCCGGTTTACAAGGCACCAGTTTACACTACTCCTCCAGTTTACAAGGCACCAGTTTACACTCCTTCTCCAGTTTACAAGGCATCACCCGTTTACGAGGCGGAGAAGCCTAAATACGGCTACTAAGGAAACGATTAAACTTTTAATTTTCTTCCATCAGCGAATCGATTTGTTGCTTGAAACTTTTCTACATTGCTGAATTTGTTACTCACTTTTTTGTAATCTTGTTATACCCAAGTATCAATGAATTAACATATTATATTTTTTGGATCATCTAATTAAGTTCATACCTAAGCATTTGTCTGTCCTTTGTTGTATTGCATGCCTTTTCTTTATCAACCGGCCGATATTAATAACGGAATAACTAATTAATAAGATCTCTTAGTAGTGAGGCTAACTATCGAATGAATCAATGAGAATTTATTGTTTGGAGGAGCTTAAAATGAATGGTGATCATGAATTGGGATAAAAGAGATTGCAGATAAAAGGATTTTTACATGGATGCACATATATCTCTCGATGTATATATTGATCAAACAATAAACATGATCTGATGCTTCTACTAAAACAATATTAACTCTTAATTGAGGGACAATATAACTAAACCAAACTCAATGATTCAACAATGATGAACAAGATCCGGCCCAGAGCAGTACAACAAGCGACGAATTGATGACCAAGACCCTAAAGCGAGCAAATGATAAGGGAAAGGAAGTAAAAGGAGATGGATTAAAGAAAGTAAAAGTGTTATTGTGTATTCAGTGTAGCTAGTAGTTGTGTACTTATGTGATCCGGGAAGGAAGGAGATGGCTACGATGAAAGAAAGTTTGTCATTCGATTTCGCTGTAACTTAGCATTTGCCTTGTCTTTTATTGTTGGGCTTATCTTGCTTTCCTACCTTCTCAATATATGTAAGATGACCTTGCTGAGAGGATATGGTGCCTGTACATTTTCCATGTCCGCGGTTTCGACGAAATGCAGAAAACTAGCACTGGGTGACTAGTGGCAATGGTTGGTTTCATATGTGCCAAGTCACTTGTTACAATTTTTTTTTTTTTGATATAGGTAAGGATTCGAAATACCAGACAATGGTTTATCTGGTAAATCGATAGGGCAAAAATCGTCAGACGGACTCTGACCGTCATGATACAACAAGAAACCAAATAAACAATCTAAACGAAAAACCCTACAAGGCAGCACGTACTTAAGCTCGATGTGGAAGGCCCAAGAACGGTTTGTGAATAGTGAGAATATGGGATAGCGGAAGCTAACACGTCTCACCGTCGGAAGTCATATAGCAGAAATTCACGACGATGGAAGAGACGATTCCAAGGGAAGTGTGGACCACACGACGTTTCCCCCACCTAGATGAGGGATCTTCGAAGACCCTAAACACTGCCACGACCTTCATGATCGATCAATAGGGCCGCATGACTAAACTTTCTTCCAAAACTTAACACAAAACCACATAACGTATCACAAAAAGAGCAAATGAACAACATTCCAAGGCTAGACAGGGTCCGATTAAGCCACTTGTTACATATGTAACATAAAGGCTCCTAAAGAGGCACAATTTCGCATATACGAATGGGAAGCAATACTATTTTGCTGCCTTGAAGAAGATGCATATATGCTCATACCCTATAGTGTTGATCGAAGTTGAACATTTCATTAAGGCTTTTGGTTAATTAGTTAGCTACAGTATGGTTAGCACAAGCTTATTAGAGTTTTTAAAGCGGTGTGATCAAATGATTTTCGCGATTTTAAAACAAATTTCCTCTCTTAATCTATCTACAAAGGCTAAAATTTTGATATATCTCTAAAACTTCATCAAAAATTTCATCTAGATTATAATCATAAGCTAGATTAATCTTTGGTTTGTTAAACAGGCTTAATCACATCTTCAAACTGCACATTTTAGGTGTTTAAAGCTTGCTTAGAAGAGGACGCAATTAACTTAAATTAATAATGCAACTTTGCAATGAAGAAATGGTCTAACAAACAAGCACACACGTTGGATTAAAGGTTCCTCTCAACTCTACAAGACGTGCTGCCAATTAAGTGCCCTAAAAAGGACTTATTCATAACATTGCTGAACCTTAATTCAGAACAACTATAAAAAGGCCAAGAAATGATGCATTCTACATCTCATCAACTCCTCCTCCTCTTGCAAGCTATATTGTCTAAACATCCAATATGGCTTTCAAGAGCTCCTCCCTCGTGTCCGCTTTGCTTTTCTTAGCTCTTGCGGTTTTCGCATCTGCTGATTACTACGGATACAGTTCTCCTTCCCCGGTTTACAAATCATCTCCCGTCTATACTCCTTCCCCAGTGTACTACAAGAAGCCAACTGTGTACACTCCTTCGCCTGTTTACACACCTTCACCAGTTTATTACAAGAAACCGGTGTACACTCCTCCTCCAGTGTACTACAAGAAGCCCATCTACACCCCTTCTCCCGTATACTACAAGAAGCCCGTCTACACTCCTTCGCCTGTGTACTACAAGTCACCCGTGTACACCCCTTCTCCTGTGTACTACAAGAAGCCGGTGTACACCCCTTCACCCGTGTACTACAAGTCACCCGTGTACACCCCATCCCCAGTGTACTACGAGAAGCCCGTTTACACCCCATCCCCAGTGTACTACAAGAAACCTGTTTACACTCCATCTGAATACCACAAACCAACCTACACTCCTAAGCCATACTACAAGAAGCCTACCTACACACCATCACCCGTCTACAAGACACCTATTTACACTCCATCACCGGTTTACAAGGCACCTGTTTACACTCCATCACCGGTCTACAAGGCACCTGTTTATTCTCCATCCCCGGTTTACAAGGCACCAATTTACACCCCATCACCCGTTTACAAGGTGGAGAAACCTCAATACGGCTACTAAGGAAACGAAGAGATTATAACCTTTAATTTTCTTTGATCCGTGAATCAATTTTTTGCCTGAAAATTTTCTACATTGCTGAATTTGTTCCTCATTTATTTGTACTATTGTTATACCCAAGTATCAATGAATTAACATATTATATTTTTGGATCATCTAAGTTCATACCTGCGCCTTTTTCTGTTCTTTTGTTGTATTACATGCCTTTTCTTTATCAACCGGCCGATATTAATAACGGAATAACTAATTTTTAAGATCTCTGAGGAGTGAGGCTATAGCTATATATATATCAAATGAATCCATGAGGAAAAACAATTGGAGGAGCTTAAATCAATGGTGATCATGAGTTGGGATAAAAGAGATTGCAGATAAAAGGATTTTACATGGATGCACATATATCTCTCGATGTATATATTCAAACATAGCATTAGTTGTCATGTCAATATGTCAATGTTTTGAGTGTAATTCTGAATTTATCTCATTCGAATAAGGGGTTTGAGTATTGGACAACAAGTTTATGAATAGATTCGGAATTTCTGTTTGTTTTGAGTGGTAATAGATTGGATAACAAGTTTGTGAATAGATTCGGCAAATGACTTAGTTCAATCGCTTCGGCATTCAATGGATTCGAAATTTAAGTTGCTGCTGTAAAAATCAGAAATGAACAGAGTTGCTGCTGTAAAATTGCTATTACTGTTGTAAAAATCAGAAATGTACAAAGTTGTTGCTGTAAAATTGTAGTTGTAAAAATCAGAAATAAAATATACCCTGCAGCTGTAAAATTGCTGCTGTCATGCTCTAAAATTACTGCTGTAATAACATTCAGTAACAAAGATAACATTATTGTGTTGTCATGTGGTATAACACATTAGATTTAAGCAATTAATTTCAACTAACACGTAAGAAAGAAATTAAGCATTTCACCTGATTAAATTTCTCTTTATCTTGGTACATTAGAGAGATCTAAGCAAGCAATCAATTCAACATGATTAGGGCTAGCTGTTATTTGAGTCGAACAAGCCGAATACCGCTTGTTCATATTCAGCTCGTTTAGAAACGAGCCGAGCTCGAGCCGAGCTTAAATTTGAACTCGAGCTTAAAAATTAATGTGCATATACTCGGCTCGTTTAGGAAATGAACAAACTAGAGCCGAGCTTTTTTCGAGCATTAAGCAAATCAACTTGCTCAAAACACAGTTACTTTAAGAAATTTTAGAAATTTCACAAATTCCGAGTTGTTCGAGGTGGAGCTTTGCACCGAGCTTAAAAATATGCTCATATTCGACTTGTTTAGAAAATGAATGACCTCGATTCGAGCTTTTATCGAGTCAAGCTCGAGCTCGAGCTACTCGGCTCCTATAATAGCAATTAGTTGTTTGATCCGGGGAGGAAGGAGATGGCAGTTGAAAGAAAGTTTGTTATCCTATTGCGCTCTGTAACTTAGTGTTGGTAATTATGTGGTGATCACGTCATACAAGTTTGTTACTTGGTTGTTTATTGCACAAAGAGGGAGGAAGTTAGTTACAGATTCATTCCCTCTTATGAGATGTATAGATACTGTTGGGCTAGAAACCACTTTCCAGCCGCACCTGGAAGCGAATTCGGGTAATAAGAGAATCAACAACAATCAGCTAGCAAACCAACGACCAACCGATAATATCCAATCCGGAAATCAAACAACCAAGCAACCACAAACACAGATAAAAGCACAAATATTGACACAAGATTTACGTGGGAAAAATCATCTCTAACTAAAGGATAAAAAAACCCACCTTCCGCCCACCAGAGCAACCGATCCACTAATCAATAGGTCAATACAAGTGTTTAACAATCCAGTCTCAAACTGAGACAAACAAACATGGAGATCTCAAACACCAATCTAAATACAACCCGATCTAGAAAGGATTCCTCTCCAAAACCTAGATAAACACTTGTAATCAGATTAGATTTCCAAGGAGGAGAAAATACCTATCAACAAACACCCGTTGTTGACTTGCCGAAGAAATAAGACGGATCACCAGATTAGGAGACGAAACACCCGCTCAAATCTCCTATCTTTCCTCTCCTTTCTCCTTTCTCCCTCCTCTCTCTTTTCTTTCTCTCCTTTTACCCTAGTGGCGGCACTAACCTTGGAGCTTCACTTGTATCACCAAAACAAAAGGCAAATCATGCCTTTTATATCACAAATGGAGCCACACTTGGGCTGGACCCAAATGGGCCATAGGCTCAACAATCTCCCCGTCAAGCCCAAGGGAAAGACATTCCTGCTCGTCCTGGCCTCACCTGCATCCAAGTCCTATCTGCAATCTCGTCCTGGTACTACGAGGTAGAACTCCCGGTGAATACATGACTTCCTTTCTCTGACCCTCTGGCAGTTTCTTCTATCCGCGCTAGCTCGACGTGCTCAGATCTGCCACCAGTCATAGCACCTGATGAACTCCCCACTGACACGGCTATCCCATCAGCACAATCCTTTGAAGCAAACTCAACACTTGTGCTAACCTCTTCTGACGTCTCAGAAGTTCCACTAAATCCTGTCTGCAATCCAGACAAATCACAAGTGCTCAAGGTCTCCTTATCAGCAAAAGAAACGAGAGACTTTCTCTTCTGATTCTGCATCCCCTTTCCACTCAAGCATCCTGTAAGCCCTTGCCCCAAATCAAGCGAAGCATCACCATGAACCTCTATCATAGCTTCTCTGATTTCTTCCATCGGAGATCAGATACAATTTACCGCTCAAATCACCTGTAGCGATCACCATTGGCCCTTTCCTGAGTTTCCACTTCCTACTTCCAAAGAAGTTATCATAGCCCTTTTTATCCAAGACTTGAAGAGAGATCAGATTCTTCTGCAGATCCGGTTTACAAATCATCTCCCGTCTATACTCCTTCCCCGGTGTACTACAAGAATCCCGTGTACACCCCTTCTCCCGTATACTACAAGAAGCCCGTGTCTACACCCCTTCACCTATCTACTACAAGTCACCTGTGTACACCCCTTCCCCCGTGTACTACAAGAAACCCGTGTTTATCCCTTCACCCGTGTACTACAAGTCACCCGTGTATACCCCATTGCCAGTTTACTACAAATCTCCAGTGTACACCCCATCCCTAGTGTACTACAAGAAACCCGTTTATACTCCATCTGAATACCACAAGCCAATCTACACTCCTAAGCCATACTACAAGAATTAAGCCTGCCTACAAACCATCACCCGTTTACAAGACACCCGTTTACACTCCATCACCGGTTTACAAGTTTACAAGGCACCAGTTTACACTCCTTCTCCAGTTTACAAGACATCCCCCGAGGTGGAGAAGTCTAAATACGGCTACTAAGGAAACGAAGAGATTAACCTTCTAATTTTCTTTGATCAGCGAATCAATTTGTTGCTTGAAACTTTTCTACATTGCTGAATTTGTTACCCACTTATTTGTATTCTTGTTTATGAGAGTATATAGTAGGTGATGTGGTTCATGGTTCATGAGGTGCGATGACACAACGCACATCACTACAACCAAACTTGGTCTCGGTTGATCACTAAGGCACTGGAGGGGTATTTTGGTCATTTCAGTTTTGGTAGTTAGTTGAAACAGAATAAAATGCCAGCAAGTGGCTTAGGCGGGAGTTGAGCTTTTCAATGTAACAAACCAATTTGTTCTTGAATCAAAGGCGTTTTCTCCCAGCTTATTTACTCCATTGAATTGAGTTGATTTTGTTCAAATTGTTATTCCCAAGTATCAATGAATTAACATATTATATTTTTGGATCATCTAATTAAGTTCATACCTGGGATAAAAGAGATTGCAGATAAAAGGATGTTTACATGGATATGTGCACATGTCTCTCGATGTATATATTCAAACAATAAACATACTGTTCTAAAAATCCCGCTTAGGAGCTGCCTATGCGCTAGGTGACCCCCTCCCGCCTAGAGCTAGGTGGGCGCTTAGGCATGCCTAGACGACCGCCTTGACCGCCTAGGCGGCGCCTAGCCGCTAGGCGGCCCCTCATCACCTAGGATCCGCCTAACGCTTTTTAGAACACCATTGCAACATTAAAAAACATCAGTAAAAAATGATAAGTAAATACCAATTACTCTTCAGGTTAATTTGAGTCAATATAAGACCTATGTAATCTATCAAATCCCCGCAGTCGAAACTGGAGGGGCCCGTACAGTGAGACTGGACCGAAAATCAATGAACAACTGTCGAGGTAAACCCTTGGTGAATATATCAGCGTACTGATAGGAGGACGGGACATGTAGAACGCGGACATGTCCAATGACAACCTTGTCCCGGACGAAGTGGAGATCGAGCTCAATGTGCTTCGTGCGTTGATGCTGAACTGGGTTGCTAGCCAGATAGACGGCGGAGACGTTGTCAGTGTAGACCAGAGTGGCCTTCTGAAGAGGGCAATAGAGCTCAAGAAGGAGATTGCGGAGCTAAGAGCACTCGGAGACAACGTTGGCAACACCTCTGTACTCTGCCTCAGCGCTGGAGCGAGACACGACAGACTGACGCTTTGCTGACCATGACACAAGGGTGTCGTTGAGGAAGACACAATAATCAGACGTGGAGCGACGTGTGTCAGGACAACCACCCCAATCCGCATCAGTGTAAAGCAACAAGGTCAAGCTTAGAGGAAGGAGTGATCGTGGTGCCTCACTCGAGGGTGCCGCTGATGTACCGAATGATCCGCTTCAAGGCCTGAAAGTGGGGTTCCCTGGGTGCATGCATGAACAAGCAGATCTGCTGAACGACGTAACTGATATCAGGCCTGGTGAAGGTAAGATACTGAAGTGCACCAGCGAGGCTCCTGTACAACGTCGGGGGTGGCGATAGGATTACAGTTACCCATCTTGGTCCGAGCAACAATCTCAGCACCATACTTACTCTGAGAGAGAAACATGCCAGATGCATGACGCTGAACAACAACTCCCAAGAAGTAGGACAACTGACCCAAATCAGACATGGCGAACTCCGCACTCAACTGTGAAATAATAGACATCCGAAGAGCATCAGAAGAGGCGGTGAGAATGATGTCGTCGACATATAGTAACAGGAAGGCCATGTCCGAGCCTCTGCGATAGATGAACAGAGATGTATCCGAACGGCTGCCAACGAAACCCAAGCGTAGCAAATGAGAAGCAAAGCGCTGGAACCAAGCCCGCAAAGCTTGTTTCAGACCATACAGAGAGCGCTTCAGGAGACAGACGTGCTTGGGACGATCAGCATCAGCAAACCCCGGCGGCTGAAACATGTAGACTGTCTCATTCAGATGGCCATGCTGAAAAGCGTTCTTGACATCTAACCGATGGATGGCCCAATTGCGCGATAGAGCTAAACTCAATACCACTCGGATAGTGGCAGGCTTGACCACGGGGCTGAGCGTCTCATCACAATCAATACCTGTCTGCTGAGAGCAACTGTTGCCACAAGACGGACTTTGTAGCGCTCCAACGTCCTATCAGAGCGGAACTTGTGACGGGAGAGCCACATACAGCGGGTCTCATCACAATCAATACCTGCATGCTGAGAGTGACCGTTGACCACAAGACGGACTTTGTAGCGCTCCAACGTCCCATCAGAGCGGAACTTGTGATGGGAGAGCCACATACAGCGGATAACATTCGCCTCAGGAGGGTGAGGGACAAGAACCCAAGTACCATTCTTTTTAAGGGCCTTGTATTCATCGAGCATAGCCGCCTGCCAATTCGGGTCGAGGGGGGCTGTTTTGTGGGAGGTGGGAATGGGGGAAAGGGAGGCCGGGGTAGAGGCAGGGGGGGTTGGGAGTCGGGAAGGACGGATGCATGGGGAGTGGAGGCGGCGGCGGGGAAGGTTGGGGGCGCTGCAAGCCCGCATCAAGTTGATTGGCCGCGGCTGCCGCCAGTAGGTTGGACGAAGGGTGGGCTATGGGAATTTGATTGGTTGCGGTCGCAACATCGTGCTGCGGCCGCGACATCACTTCTTGGGGAGGGGATGGCGTGGAGGATGTATGGTTTTGAAAGGCGGGGCGATGTGTGGTGTTCATGGAGACGATCTGGCGGGTGTGTGGTCTAGTGGTAGGGGGTGGTGGTGATGGTGGTGGAGGGGGAGAGGGAGGAGCACCGGGAGAGCTCTGGGGAAGAAAAAAGTGAGGTAACGATGACTCTGACTCTGACTGAGACACAGGAGGTGTGAGATATGCAAAGGGGAATCACGATTCATCAAAGGTGACATGCCGAGATAAAATGATCTTGTGGGTCTTGATATCGAGGAAGAGGTAACCGCGATGATCAGACGGATAGCCAAGAAAGACACAAGGAGTGGAGCGTGGATGAAGTTTGTGTGGGGCGGTGGATGACTGATTTGGGAAGCACAAGCACCCAAAGGTACGAAGGTGATCATACCTGGGCAAAGTGCAATAAAGTGCCTGAGTTGGTGAGCGATGGTGGAGGGTGGTGGAAGGGAGAATATTTAGAGGTAGCAGGTGGTGGCTAAGGCGTAAGGCCAATAGAGAAGGGGAATGGATGCGTGGAAGAGGAGAGAGCGCATCATATTGGTGATGGTTCAGATGATTCGTTCGGCCTTGCCATTCTGTTGGGAGGTATAGGGGCAAGACAAGCGATAGGAGATCCCATTGGTGTTGAAGAAAGTGTGAAAGTCTTTGTTGTCAAATTCGCGGCCATTGTCACATTGGAAACACTTGATAGAGGTGTGAAATTGTGTTTTGATGTAAGCATGGAATTTGGCAAAGATAGGAAACACTTGAGATTTAAAGTGCAAAGGGAAAACCCATAAGAAATGTGTGTAATCATCCAGAAAAAAAGGTAATACTTATGACCCTCCTTGCTAGGCACATGAGATGTCCAAATATCACTATGAATAATATCAAATGAGGCAAAAGTAGTGTTTAAAGACCGCTGAAAATGAAGTCTGGCATGCTTGCCTAACTGACAAGAAGAACATAAACTAGAGCGAAGCTCTTTATTACATTTGACTAGACTCTTAGAACGAAGCAAATCTAAAACTACAGGACTGGGATGACCAAGGCGTGCATGCCAAAAACTGGATGATTATGCCGAGAGGGCGACTGGACTTGACGGGCTGGATGGTGAGGGCGATGACACAGGATAGAGCTCCCCGATGCTATTATATCTAAAGCGAGTAACCCCCGTAGTAAGATCCTTCACAGAGAAACCAAACGGATCAAACATAAGAGAAACATTATTGTCAGTGGTGAACCGACGGACAGAGATAAGGTTTTTGACAAGTTTGGGGGCAATGAGGACGTTGTGGAGGTGTAATGGGTTGGTTGGGGTTGGTAATGTGGCGTGGCCAATGCCCGAAGTAGCAAGGCGACTACCGTTGCCGACGATAATAGAATGTGCAGGACCCTTAAAAGAAAGAGAAGAGAGAGTACCTGAGGAGTTCGTCATATGAGAGGTGGCGCTAGTGTCCATGTACCAAGCGGAGTCAGGAGGTGCCAACTGCATGGAAGAGAAGGCGTGATGCACATCAGTCGAAGTGTATGCCTGATCAGACGACGACGGGTAGACCTGATGACCTGCGGGTCGAGGAGCAGGATCCAACAAGCCCGCTCCCTACTGACGGTTGGGATACGGGGTTGGTGGGCGATACGTCGCAGGTGGGTAGCCAAAGGGCATCCAAGGCGGATAGCCGGGGTTGTGGGGCATAGATCTCGTCAATGTCGCTTGACGAGACCAACACCGTCTTATCCTTGGCAGCGTCGGTGATCTGACGGTGAAGGAGAGTCTTCTCCAGGATCAGTTGAGATCGGGTCTTTTCAGAGGTGGGGAGAGGTTCCGTCTACTGGATATGAGTAGCAGCAGCGTTGTATTTAGAGGGAAGACCCGAAAGTACCTGGAGAACAAGGCGAGTGGCGCTGGGTTTGGAGTCGACGTTGCTTAGTTGATGAGACAGGGTCTTGATATGCTGACAGTAGGCGGAAATCGACGGGAAAGATGAAAGCTTGCAACTTGAGAATTCGTGCTCAAGGTAGACGGCACGAGTGGACTTGTTGTATTGGAAAAGGTTCTGAAGCTTGGTCAGGCACCCAAGGCGTTGTCTTTGGGGTCGAGGATGGTTGTCAATAGATCTTTGGAGATGATGTTGAAGATCCATTGAAGGACAATAGTGTCGAGTTGAGCGAAGAGATCGTCGTCCTCAGTGGTGGGACGATCGATGGAGGAATCAATATGGTGGAGGACCTTGTGAGCCTTGACATGTGTCGTAAAGAGGTGAGACCACATGGTGTAGGAACTGGATTCATGATCAAGGATGATGGGGATGCGGCTTTTGATGTTGGAGATGGTGAGAGCGGAGTGGAAGGGCGGCTTGATAGGGTTGGTGGGTGGTGGGTCAGCCATTGGGACGAGAAGAGAGTCGTGAGGGGGGGGGGGGGGGGAGTCGACGGCAACGGGGAAGCCGAGGGAGGGGAGGGCGGCGTCGGGAAGGGAGGCCGAGAGAGAGGGTGGGTCGGGAAGGAGAGGTGATGGCCGGCGTCGGCTAGGGGAGGGCGGGGAGGCGGCCGACGGCGGCTAAAGGTAAGAGAAAAAGAAAACTAGGTTTTTTGGGATCTTAGGCTGTGATACCATGTAAGATCATGGAAGTGATTTGATAACTCCCTCCCTTGATGGAAATTGGAATAAATGTTTCAAGGGCTTTGACTGGATGTTTTGTGTCAAAGGCCTTGGAGCGTTAACAGTTGATGAAATACAAAACCTATCTTATTTGTCCGTATATTATTTTATCTTATTATATACTTCCGTTATATTATATATATATGTATGCCTAACCTTTTCAGGAAGTATATTCGAAGATTATATCATTCCTTTAAGTACATATTGAGGAGATCTATTTCAAAATGGATTATGGCTTTGGAGTATCCATAAATAGAAGATTCAAAGATCAAGCCTGATTCGAAGGAGCCGTTGGAGATCTGGTGTTGAAGATCCTCACGCTCCATGCTCTTATATAAAGGAAAGGAATGAGAAGACAGAGATAACAAGTGCTACACACGAGCTTTCATTCAAGCAAGATCTGTCTTCCAAAGTGTCTCTCTGCTAAGCGCTCAAGAGTTTGTTGTTTATTTCAAAGCCTTTGAGAGTCACTGTGAGCTTATAGGATATATTCATTTATAGTGTTACTCGAGAGTTTATAACTCGGGAAGTTGCACTAGGCTATTGATTTGTGAGAGTAAGAGGATTGTACTAGATAACTGAGAGAGGTGGGGCTCTTTTAGATTGGTCTAGGACTCCAAGGGAACGTGAGTTGACTAGATTGCAATTGTATAGGAGAGAGACTTCTCGGTGAGCTATTAGGATCCTAAGCTAAGCGAATCAATAAAGCCTTTGAATCCTAGGGTTGTGGAAGAACCCTAGGCGGGGACGTAGGCCAAGTTGTGCTGAACCTCGTAAACAATTACTCGTGTTCTTTACTTATTTGCTTTACCTTATTTCCGCACTTGGTTCGATTGTCTAACTTTGTGATTCAGGTTTAATCTCAAAGGTTTTGGTACAAGCTCCAAAAGTCTTGAGACTTTCTGCGAAAAACGGGCATACTCTATTCAACCCCCCTTCTAGAGTATTTCTTATTACATTGTTTTTATATTATCGAACCTTCAATTGGTATCAGATCTTTACTCACTGTTTTTGATCTAACAATCTTGTGAGTTTTCGATCATGTCTGGTGAAGCAAGCGGAGGATTTGCACAGGGAAGGTCCACAAGCAGACCGCCACTCTTTGTAGGAAACAACTTTGTCCACTGGAGATCTTTGATGAAGATGTTCATCATAGACCAAGATCTAGAGCTTTGGAACATTATAGAGAATGGTCCAAAGATTCCAGAAAAAGATGGACCAAATGACACCAAAGTTGCAAGGAAGGAGTCTGAATACAACCAAGTAGATCTTGAAACCATCTCCAAAAACTACAGGGCTATTAACTTACTTTATTGTGGTCTTAGCACTGATGAGTTTAACCGTATTTAATCTTGTAGGTCAGCTAAAGAGATTTGGGACAAGTTGGTCGTCACCTATGAAGGAACGAGCCAAGTGAAAGACACCAAGATCAGCATCTTCCTTCGAAAGTATGATCTCTTTAAGATGAAGTCTGATGAGTCAATCAAGGCCATGTTCACACGATTCACAGAAATCACCAACAACCTTGACTCTCTCGGCAAGAGCTTTACCAACGTTGAGAAAGTAAGGAAGATACTGAGGTGCCTTCCAAAGGAGAAATGGGGTCCAAAAGTAACAGCTATAGAGGAAGCCCAGGACCTCACCACTCTACCCCTTGATGACCTTCTTGGAAAGCTGATCACGCATGAGATGATCCTTAATGAAGACGATGGAGAACTTCCAGCTAGCACCAAGAACTTGGCACTCAAGTCTAAGAAGGATGAGCCCAAGGATGGATCTGATTCCGAAGATGAGGATGACTATGAGGATGATCCTTTTGCTCTTATCACAAGAGGCCTTGCTAGAATTCTCAAAATGAAGAAGCAATTCAACAACAAGGATGGATCAGAGTCTTCAAAATTTCGAGGTAAGCCTCAATACAACAAGTATGAAAAGAAGACTAAACCGTTGTCTTATTTTGAATGTGGTGAAACAGATCATCTTGTAAAGGACTGCCCTCAAAAGACAAAGAGCCAGCCCAAGAAAGGTGACAAATGGAAGAAGAAAGCCATGGTGGCTACTTTGAGTGATTCCGACTCTGACTCCGACGATGAGAAGGCCAACATTTGTCTTATGGCCTCAGAAGATGAATCCCACGATGAAAAGCTTGAAGCTACTGTAAGAGAACTTATGGAAAGTCCAAAAGAGGTATTATCGGAATTCCTTTCCAATATGATTGCCAATGAAGAGAAGCTTATTGCCCAAACTAACATTCTTATTAAGAGAACTGTGGACCAGGAAAGAACTATTGAGGATCTGTCTATGAGGGTCAAAGGTCTTGAAGCTTCTTATTCAGGTCTTGACATTAAAGTCAAGACGCTTGACTCGGAGAAATCTGAAATCAAGCAAGATCTCTCCTCTCTAAGAAATGAGCATCATGACTTAGAGAACGAGAAGATCTCCCTGAATAATAAGATTCTAGACCAACAGACAGCCCTCATAAGTTTTACCAAATCCAAAGGCACTCTCGATAAGATGTTGGGTGAGCAACAAAGCTCTCTAAACAAAAGTGGTATTGGTTACAATCCAAAGTTTTTAAAGAAGCAACACATTACCACTTTTGTAAAGGCAAAAGGAAGCAGAACCTCTCATATATGTCACCATTGTGCTAGAAAGGGACATGTAAAAGAGACCTGCCCTTATAGAAGAAAGGATCCATACATTATTCGTAATACATTTCTTGTTCATTTGAGAAAAGAATGGATAACACAAGTTTGGGTCCCAAAAGGCACTATTTTACCAAATATGGTTTACCCCAACAATGGATCCAAATTTGCTTATTGGTCTAGCCACAAAGGTTGATGTTTGTCTTGCAGGAGATCACCAAGGTGAAAGAACACAAATGGATTATTGATAGCAGATGTTCGAGGCATATGAGTGGGAAGAGTTCTCTCTTTCATGATCTAAAAGAGCAATCCACGGGAACAATCACTCTTGGTGACAAAGGGAAATGCGACATCGTTGGTATTGGTAGTGTTGGAAGTGATTCCAGCCATAGTATTAAAAATGTCTATCTTGTTAATGGTTTAAAGTATAATCTGCTTAGTGTTTCTCAATTATGTGATAGTGGTAACAATGTCAGATTTAACAAGAAAAGATGTATAGTGTGCAGAGAAGATACAGGTGAAGTTATTCTGACTGCATATCGTTACAACAATATATACGCCGTAAATGCTGATCAAGTGGCACAAGGAAGCTTAACCTGTCTAAAGGCTTTGACGGACGATCCAAAGCTCTGGCACAGGAGACTCGGTCATGTGAGTCCACATACGCTACAGAAGCTTGTGTCCAAAGGGCTTGTAAGAGGGCTACCTGAGATGAACTTCAAAGGTATTGACATGTGCAATGCGTGCACACGAGGTAAACAAACACGTAGCTCTTTCAAACCCAAAAAGGTTGTAAGTTCTTCTAGACCCCTTGAACTTTTACATATGGATTTATGTGGTCCTATGCGAGTCAAATCTCCCAATGGTAAAAAGTACATGCTAGTTGTCGTTGATGATTTTTCTAGATATACTTGGGTTGCATTTTTGAAAGAAAAATCAGAGGCCTTATTTGAGTTTTCAAAACTTTGTAAGGAGTTGCAAACTTTAAGAAATGAGCCTATAGTGTCTATTCGGAGTGATCATGGTAGGGGGTTTGATCAACTTCAATTTGATTTGTTTTGTGCTAAATATGGCATCTCCCATAACTTTTCCGCTCCTAGGACACCTCAACAAAACGGGGTTGTGGAACGCAAGAACCGCACCTTAGAGGATATGGCCAGGACTATGCTTTTAGAAAATGCATTACCTAAAACCTATTGGGCTGAAGCTGTTAACACAGCTAACTACATTTTAAATCGTTGTCATATTCGTTCTATCTTAAAGAAAACTCCTTATGAACTTTTCAAAGGCCGCAAACCACTTATATCTTATTTTAAACCCTTTGGCTGTACTTGTTTTGTTCATAACAATGGAAAAGATAACCTTGGGAAATTTGATGCGCGTAGTGATGAAGGTATATTTCTTGGCTATTCCACGAGTAGCAAAGCTTATAGAATCTTCAATAAAAGGACCCAGGTAGTTGAAGAAAGTATACATGTTATTTTTGATGAATGCAATGACGGTGCTTTGAGTGAAAGTGTTGCAGATATAGATCTTAATATCCATGAAGAGAACGAGGAAGGTGATGATGCTGCTACCAAGAACACAGAGAAGAGGAACATGCAGGAACCGATTCTCAACACTGAAGAATTGGCCCAAGGTGTTGAAGATTCGTCCAAAGCCCTTGGTGTCCAATCTAACGGTGTTGAGACGTCAGAAACTGCTGTAATTGAATCTAACAGGACCACGGAGTCAGATGTACCACAAGTCAATCCTACAAGTGTGACAAATCAAGGAGCTGAGACTAGCAAAAGGAAATTCAAATGCTCCTCATCACACTCTTTAAAGGATATCATTTCTGACCCTACTTCTAGTGTTCAAACTCGTTCTAAACTTAAAGATCTTTGTGCTTTTCACGCGTTTGTTTCTCTTATTGAGCCAAAGAAGGTAGATGAGGCACTTCAGGAGCCAGACTGGATCATTGCTATGCAAAGTGAGCTTAATGAATTTGAAAGGAACAAAGTCTGGACCTTGAAGCCTAGGCCAAAGCATCAATCAGTCATTGGCACTCGATGGGTGTTTCGAAACAAGCTAGATGAGAATGGTAAGGTTGTGAGGAACAAGGCAAGGCTTGTTACTCAAGGCTACAATCAAGAGGAAGGTATTGACTACGAGGAGACCTTTGCTCCCGTAGCCAGGCTTGAAGCCATTCGCATTTTATTAGCATTTGCATCTTTTATGAGCATAAAGTTATATCAAATGGATGTTAAATGTGCTTTTCTTAATGGTTTCTTAGAGGAAGAAGTTTATGTGGCTCAACCCCCAGGTTTTGAAAGCTCAGAATTTCCCAATCATGTTTATAAACTTGACAAAGCGCTTTATGGTTTGAAACAAGCCCCAAGAGCTTGGTACGAGCGCTTGTCTAAATATCTTTTAGAAAATGATTTTAAAAGGGGGTTGATCGACAAGACTCTTTTTATCAAGACCAAAGGAAAGGACATTTTGGTTATTCAAATTTATGTTGATGATATATTATTTGGTGCTACTAACACATCTTTGTGCAAGGAATTTTCTGACATCATGTGCAGTGAATTTGAGATGAACTTGATGGGTGAACTCAACTTCTTTTTGGGATTACAAGTTCATCAATCCAAGAAAGGGATCTTTGTCAACCAAAGCAAGTACACTAAGGATCTCTTGAAGAAGTTCAAGATGGATCAATCCAAGGCAGCCAAGACTCCCATGAGCTCAACATTGTCTCTAGATCAAGACAAGACTGGAACAAGTGTTAATCAAAAGGAGTATCGAGGAATGATTGGTTCTTTATTATATCTCACGGCTAGTAGACCTGACATCATGTTTAGTGTTTGCATGTGTGCTAGGTTTCAAGCTGATCCAAAAGAATCTCACCTCGTGGCTGTGAAGAGGATCTTTCGATATCTCAATGGCACTAAGGAACTTGGACTATGGTACCCAAAGCAAAAGGATTTCACTTTAATTGGATATTCTGATGCAGATTTTGCAGGCTATAAGGTGAATAGGAAGAGCACATCAGGATGTTGCCAATTCTTAGGAGCATCTTTGATCAGTTGGCACTCAAAGAAGCAAAACTCAGTTGCCCTATCCACTGCAGAAGCCGAATACATTGCAGTTGGAGCTTGTTGCTCCCAAATCTTTTGGATAGCTCAACAAATGCGAGATCTTGGCATTAACCTCAAAGGTATCCCAATTAAGTGTGATAATTCAAGTGCCATATCCATCACTAAGAATCCTGTTCAGCATTCAAGGACCAAGCATATTGATGTAAGGCATCATTTCATTAGAGATCATGTTGAAAAAGGTGATGTGTCCATATCTTTTATTTCTACTGATTATCAATGGGCTGACATTTTTACTAAGCCTTTGGCAGAGGACAGGTTCACCTTCATAAGACGAGAAATTGGGATGCTTAATAAGGATGCACTTTCGTAGGGGGAGCTTTCCCTTTACGAAAGATAAATTCTACTTAGTGTCAAGACCCTTGAGAACTATGTCAAGGTGTGTGAACTAAATGGTGGAGTACATATATCGGATCAAATATTTTTGGTTAATATCTTTTTAGATATTTAATCAATTATATTTTTATTGGATTTCAAAATTACCTATTTCTGTGATTTTCTTAACCGTCAAGATATTTTATTTTTGGAACTAAATCTCGGTTTGTTCAGTCCGATTTTAATGGTTAATTTGAAATTTGAATTTGAAAACCTTTCAAATTGGCAATGTAATGATTTCTTTCCTTGGAACCCTAAACCCGTCCCATCACTCCCTCTACTTAAACCCAATACTGTACCCGATTTCTTCACTCTCTTAAACTGATCCATACCCCTTCACCTTCTCCCTCTTCAACCTCTCATCTTTTCTAAAAAAACCCTAGCCAATTTCCTCCATGGCACCCAAAACCAAGAAAGCTGTCACACCCAAAAGACTTGGCGCCACCCCCAAGGGACGTCAGGCCACTTCTACCTCTCCCACACCTGAACCCGCTCCTCAAGCTATCGTCCCAACTGTCGTCCAAAGCACCATCGCCGAGAGCTCGGCCATTGTTCCCAAGGGCTCTCAAAAGCGCTCTGCTAAGAAGCCTTTCAGTGCTAAACAGAAAGGAAAGAGGAAGATTCTGGCTGAGGAAGTGGATGAGGATGAGGAGGAAGATGACCTTGACGCCCTCCTAGAAAGAGATGCTGCCAAGGAAGCTGAGGAGGAGGCCTTAAGGAAGAAAAAGGCCGATGAGGAGGCCGAACTTGCTAAGAAACTGGCCGAGGAAGAAGCTGAGCGGATTCGGAAGGAAGCCGAAGCCGAG
The DNA here is from genome assembly GCA_963922045.1 of Persicaria maculosa. Lineage (NCBI taxonomy): Eukaryota > Viridiplantae > Streptophyta > Magnoliopsida > Caryophyllales > Polygonaceae > Persicaria > Persicaria maculosa. Next base: position 68,632,451 of record OY998255.1, read on the forward strand.
GAGGTTCCATCCGAGGAGGAGCCTGAGGAAGAAGAAGAAGAAGAGCAAGAGGGATCTGGAGAGGACGAGGAACCTGAAGGAGATGAAGCGGGGTCCGGTGAGGACTCGGGGTCTGAGGAAGAGGAGGAAGAATCTCCCTCTCCTTCTCCTCCTCCTCCCCCGTCTCCGAAGAAGCGGAAAGCCCCTGCTGCTGTCAAGCCTCCATCCCCCAAACGTACCAGGAAGGGCACTGTCAAGAGTCTTGTAGCGCCTGTCAAGAGAGCTGCTCCAACAGTTGCGCGCAGAAAGAATGCAGACCCCCCGGCCTATATCCAGGTAAATCAATCTTTGCCCTCCTCTTGGTTTCAAGATGCTGAGACTGCTGGTAAGTGGGTAGACGAGTTTCGAACTCGTAAGATTAGCTGTTCTGATTTTTTAGATTTTGAGTTCTTTGAAGCTTTGAAGTTACCTTGCATTGAGCTCCTCAAAAAATCCCCAGCCTGGACCCTTCTTAACCTTGAGACTGTCTACTACCCCCAGCTTACCCGACTCTTCTACATTAACCTAAAAGCCAAAAACGACACCGATGGTTGGTCTTTGGAGTCTGTTGTCAAAGGGGTTAGAATCTCTCTCAACTCCAATGATTTTGCAGATTTCCTAGGCTTACCTACACCAGTTCCACCCGCTGAAATCCACCCCTCAAAAGAAAATTGCATCATCCTTGCCCGAGCCAAATATCTCCTACCCGAAGCATCCAACAACACCTCAAAGCAACTCACCCACTCATCCCTAACCCTTGAGGCAAAAATAATTTTTAACATCATTGTTCGATGCCTCTTACCCCGTCTTAACTCTGGCTCACTCCTTACCGACAATGCTATGGTCCTGCTCTACCGCATCCTAAATGGCCTTGATCTTGATCTGGCCAACACTATCCTTGGAACCATGGCTCATGCCAGAAAAGCTAGAAAAGGCTCTCCCCTCCCCTTTGCTACCCTTTTGACACCTATCTTCAAAGCTTCTGGAATTGATGTCAAAAATGAAGAACAGCTGCGTCATACGGGTAAGTTCGACTCTAAAGGCCTTGAAAAGATTGGCATCACTCGGTCTCCCCAAGGGACCTTTAGTTTTGCCACTCCTTCAAAAGCCTTTCCCACTGCTCCAGCTTTCGATGAACGCATGGACAACCTAGAGTTGGGCTTGGAGGAAGTTCGCCTAGATATTAAGGAGCTGCAGAAGGAGATTATGACGGAGATGAGCAGGATTTCCAAGATGCTGGAAGGACTGTGGACGAGGCTCACTGATGATGCTCCGGATGACTAAACCCTACCCTACCCTATCCCACCCCTGAGAACTTGATACATTGCTGGTGTGTTGGAAACTTTTTCAAAACTTTTGGTGACTTTTTGGTGACTGTTTTTACCTCCGCCCTTTGTTGAAAGACAAAAAGGGGGAGATGACCTTTGGTGCTTAGACTTTGAAAACCTATGCTTAAAGGTCTTGGAAGACCTTGGTTTTTGATTTATGGTTTTCGGTTGGATGTTGTTTTTTGCTTGCTTTAAAATTTTTTGATCCAACATTTGTCTAACCCTTGCAGGTACTTAGTCTGATTTCTATTTTATTATCTATGCTTGACTAAGTTGCAGGGATGCACAGGTTTTGTCTTTCATCAAGGGGGAGATTGATAACTCCCTCCCTTGATGGAAATTGGAATAAATGTTTCAAGGGCTTTGACAGGATGTTTTGTGTCAAAGGCCTTGGAGCGTTAACAGTTGATGAAATACAAAACCTATCTTATTTGTCCGTATATTATTTTATCTTATTATATACTTCCGTTATATTATATATATATGTATGCCTAACCTTTTCAGGAAGTATATTTGAAGATTATATCATTCCTTTAAGTACATATTGAGGAGATCTATTTCAAAATGGATTATGGCTTTGGAGTATCCATAAATAGAAGATTCAAAGATCAAGCCTGATTCGAAGGAGCCGTTGGAGATCTGGTGTTGAAGATCCTCACACTCCATGCTCTTATATAAAGGAAAGGAATGAGAAGACAGAGATAACAAGTGCTACACACGAGCTTTCATTCAAGCAAGATCTGTCTTCCAAAGTGTCTCTCTGCTAAGCGCTCAAGAGTTTGTTGTTTATTTCAAAGCCTTTGAGAGTCACTGTGAGCTTATAGGATATATTCATTTATAGTGTTACTCGAGAGTTTATAACTCGGGAAGTTGCACTAGGCTATTGATTTGTGAGAGTAAGAGGATTGTACTAGATAACTGAGAGAGGTGGGGCTCTTTTAGATTGGTCTAGGACTCCAAGGGAACGTGAGTTGACTAGATTGCAATTGTATAGGAGAGAGACTTCTCGGTGAGCTATTAGGATCCTAAGCTAAGCGAATCAATAAAGCCTTTGAATCCTAGGGTTGTGGAAGAACCCTAGGCGGGGACGTAGGCCAAGTTGTGCTGAACCTCGTAAATAATTACTCGTGTTCTTTACTTATTTGCTTTACCTTATTTCCGCACTTGGTTCGATTGTCTAACTTTGTGATTCAGGTTTAATCTCAAAGGTTTTGGTACAAGCTCCAAAAGTCTTGAGACTTTCTGCGAAAAACGGGCATACTCTATTCAACCCCCCTTCTAGAGTATTTCTTATTACATTGTTTTTATATTATCGAACCTTCATGATTGTAATGTCCTCCTTGAGAGTTTCCATTCATTGATAAACATATATATATGTTACAAATGTATTGGGCCTTTTCGGCATTTGGACCCACTATACAATATAAGACCTATGTAATCTATCACAGCGCAGTACACCAAGCGACGAATTGATGATCAAGACCCTAAAGCGAGCAAACGATAAGGGAAAGGAAGAAAGTAGTTGTGGGATCCGGATAGGAAGGATATGGCGACGATGAAAGAAAGTTTGTCATCCGACTGCGCTGTAACTTAGCATTTGCCTTGTTTTTTTTAATTGTTGGGCTTATCTTGCTTTCCTACCTTCTCAATATGTGTGTGTGTTATGTGTGTGTGTGTGTGTGTGTGTGTGTGTGTGTGTGTGTGTGTGTGTGTGTGTGTGTGTGTGTGTGTGTGTGTGTGTGTGTGTGTGTGTGTGTGTGAGGTGACCTTGCTGAGAGGATATGTCCGCGGGTTCGACGAAATGCAGAATACTAGCACAGCTGGGTGACTAGTGGCAATGGTTGGTTTCATATGTACAGTCTCGATCACTTGGTACATTTGTAACATAAAGGCTCCTGAAGAGGCACAATTTTGCATGTACGAATGAGAAGCAATATTATTTTGCTGCCTTGAAGAGGAAGCTAATTAATTATTAGAGGTTTTTAAAGCGATGTGACAAAGCTTTTCGTGATTTTAAAAAAAAGTTTAATTTGTAAAACATTATAGACTTTCTCGTGTTAAACAAGAATGGCCTCTTTTAATCGATCTTTCAGGAGAAGTATGGGCTAATGAAGCTTGGGGATCCTATTGGAATTGGGACCAAAGGAAACGTGGACATTTATTACTTGGACCATATTCGCGATTTATTTGCATATTAAAACTATTGAGATATTTAACCTTAATGATTTCAATGATTTGCCTTTATTTTCCAATCATTGTAAATAAGGTTTTTACCATGTCACATCCGGGTGGTTACACTTGAATTTTAGTGTGTTTTTGTCCTTTAGCTAGTAGCCAATAAGGCATCGAAAGGTGCCTCTTTGTAAGGACTATTTAAGCTTTGTTTTCTTCCTGAATGAGTAAGAGAGAGAGGTGATTCTCAGCTGCAGCAAGGTTTCCAGCAACCCTAGTTTTCCATTGCCTCCTTTTACATTCATCTTCCTTTTTGTGTGTGTTTTCATTGCTATGTTGCTGGTTTTTGGTTAATCTGGTGAAGCTGTCACCATATCTTGCATCAAAGAGGATCTTTTACATGGTATCAGAGCAGTAGGCTCGATCATCTTGCTCGCTTTTGTCGTCGTCGTAAGCAACCATGAGTGTTAACTTAGGTACAACAACAGAAGGTAATTTCAGTGATCCCTTGTTCTTGGCTAACTCAGATCATCCTAGGTCTCAACTTGTTACCACTGTGTTTGATGGGATCAATTTCTTACCATGGATGAGAGGAGTGACTATGGCTTTGGGTGCAAAAAACAGGGCCTGTTAGTTCTCCTGATGCTCAGAAATGGATGAGGGCTGACTACATGGTTAGATGTTGGCTTTTGAATTCCATGACTAATCCTATTAAGGAAAGTTTTATTTATGTTTAATCAGCTAAGTAGTTGTGGGATGAAATAGCTGAAAGATATGGACAATCTAATGGTCCTCTTATTTACCAACTTAGGAAGAAATTAGGCATGATTGCTCAGGAGGGTCTGTCTGTGGCAGAGTACTTTAATAGATTGAAGGTGATATGGGATCAACTTCAGGTCCTGGAAGGGATTCCTGTATGCACTTCTGGGGGAAGTGTGAACTGTAAGTGTGAATTGCAGAAGAAAATGGTTGATATTGAGATGAGGAATAGGCTTATGCAGTTTTTAATGGGTTTGATTGATTATTATGAACCTGTTAGAAATCAAATTTTATCAACAGATCCCATGCCCAACCTCAATAAGGCCTACTATCTGGTTACTCAAGTGGAATCTCAGAGAGGAGGAAACAACACTGGTAATGGTCAGGATTCTAGTGCACTGAGTGTGAGCAAGCAGAGAAGCAGGAACTTCTCCAAGCCTCAGCAATAGGGAAGTGGAAGTGGAACCTTTGAGAGAAAGGATTTCAGAAAAGATAATTATGAGAGGGGAGATAAGCCTGATAAAGGAAACAGAAGGTGCAATTTTTACAACATGAAAGGGCATCTCATGGCCCAGTGTTGGAAGCTGCATGGGTATCCAGAGTGGCACCAAGGTAGCAAGGATACATGCAAGAGCTCAGCTAACCATGTTGGGGCTCATGAACAAGATAATCCTCTTGAGGAGGAGATATCACAGAAAGGGGGCACAGAGACAGACATTGACAAGGCACTGGTGAATGCTGTTTGCTAGGAAGTTTGCAGGATGATGAAAGGGGAGAATGTAGCAGACAACAGTTCATTAGTGAATTTTGTAGGTATAAGCTGTTTTGCTACTGTTAACTCGGTTTCTAAGAAAGAAAATGAGATGGAGTGGATTATAGATACTGGGGACAGTGACCACATGGTGAACAATGAGTCTCTTCTTCATGATAAGAAGAGACTCTCACATCCCTTCTATGTTGGCTTGCCTGATGGCCACATCATACATGTCACTGAATCAGGAAGGGTGTTGTTGTCTAAAGACATCACCCTTCAAGATGTTCTTTATGTGCCAGGATTCAAGCACAACTTGTTGTCAGTTGGAAAATTGGTTGATAAGTCATATTTTAAGGCAGTGTTTGACAGAAATGGTTGTGTGTTACAGGGCCCTGGATGTGAAGAAATTTTGCTCAGAGGATACAGAAGAGGTGGCCTATACAGGATTTTGCAAGATGGTCAGAATAAAGAAGATGCCAATATCATTGGGAATACTCCATATGTTTTTGTTTCAGCTAGAGTAGGTTTTGATGTTCAGCATGCCAGACTTGGGCACTCTTCTGTTTCTAAACTAAGACATTTAGATTTCATGAATGTTTATGATATGGATGATATATCCTGTGACCCTTGCAGTCTGGCCAAGCATCACAGATTGCCATTTCAGTTGAGCAAGTCTATTGCAGATGATATTTTTGCTTTGATACATGTTGATTTGTGGGGTCCTTATAGGGCCATTCAGTTAGAGATAAATTTGCAGCTAAGGGAAGGAGGTGTGTGTTCCTTGGGTATCCACATGCTCAGAAAGCATACAAATTGTATGACTTGGAATCAAAACAAATCTTTGTGAGCAGAGATGTTGTGTTTAATGAGAGTGTTTTTCCTTTCAAGGAAAAGGTAGAGAAGAAAGTCAGAAATGAGGCTACTCATAGTCTTCCTCTAGTAAATCCAGCTGCTGGCTATGAAGAGGTTTTTCAACTTGCTGAAAGTGACTCAAATGGATCAGTTCCTGCTACTGGTGTGAATGATCAGTCCCATGATTCGAGTAGATCAGTCCATGCCGCTGGTGTCAGTGATCAGTCCCAAAGGGAGTCAAATTCATCACCATGGAGAGTCATTCCTGCTACATAAGATGAAGGAGAGAATTCTCCTAACTTAGTTGATTTTCCACCTTTAAGAAGAACTACAAGAACCTCAAATAGACCTGGCAGATTCAATGATTATGTTTGCAATACTATTGCTAACACAGATTCTCAGGTTCTCCTAGCTAAGACGCTTGGAAACTTAGAGAATTATTCCCAAGAGTTTGTGAACTCTTTTTGCAATATGGTAAATGTGGTTGAACCTACCACATTCAAAGAAGCAGTGAGAAGTACTTTGTGGCAGGAGGCTATGAACAAAGAACTAGTTGCTTTAGAACAAAACAAAACATGGGTGATGTCTGAACTGCCTGCATGGCATAAACCAGTGGGATGCAGATGGGTGTACAAAGTAAAGTACAGGGCAGATGGTTCAGTTGAAAGGTACAAAGCAAGATTGGTTGCTAAAGGCTTCACACAGATAGAAGGAAAAGATTACAAACACACATTCTCACCTGTTGCCAAACTAGAAACAGTGAGACTTATCTTTTCTTTAGCTGCCAAGAAGGATTGGCAAGTGTACCAACTAGACATTAACAATGCTTTTCTTCATGGGACACTTGAAGAAGAGGTCTACATGTGTCCACCAGAAGGGTATGCAGTGAAGCCTGGGCAGTATTGTAGACTTCAGAGAGCCTTGTATGGGCTTAAGCAAGCCTCAAGGCAGTGGAATGCAGAGTTGACTCAGTTTATGGTGAATTTTGGTTTTCATCAATCAAAGAGTGATTATTCCTTGTTCATTATGGATGTTCCAAAAGGACAGGTTATGGCCTTAGTTTATGTGGATGATTTGTTGATAACTGGAGATGATGAAGGGGTTATCAATGCAGTGAAGAAAGCTCTTCATCAGGCTTATACCATTAAAGATCTTGGTTTAGCAAGATTTTTCTTAGGCCTTGAAATTACAAGATCATCATAGGGTATTTCCTTACATCAAAGGAAGTATATATTAGACATTATTGATAACTGTGGGATGGGAGAATGCAAGCCAAGTGGTTTTCCTATGCCAAGAGGGCTCAAGTTAAGTACAGATGAAGGCGAGTTAATAGCAGATCCAGAAAAGTACAGAAGGCTCATTGGGAGGCTGCTCTTTTTAAACTTGACCAGACCGGATTTATCATACTCAATCCAACATCTGAGTCAATTCATGAGCTGTCCAAGAAAGCCCCACATGGATGTAGCAATGCATGTCATAAGGTACTTAGCGGGGACTGTTAATGTTGGTCTGTTGCTCAGAAGGTATGCAGATTATGGGTTAACTGGATATTGTGATGCAGATTGGGCAGCATGTGCCTATAGTGCAAGATCTCTCACAAGATATTGTGTATTTTTTGGACAGTCCTTGGTGTCATGGAAGACAAAGAAACAACAGACAGTTTCTAAATCCTCAGCCGAGTCCGAGTACAGGAGCATGTCCAAGACATCAAGTGAGCTAGTGTGGTTGTTTGGTATTTTAGAAGAAATGAAAGTGTCTTGTCCACTGCCAATTCCTATGTATTGTGACAGTAAAAAAGCCATCTACATTGCTGCTAACCCAGTTTTTCATGAACGGACAAAGCACATCAGAGTTGATTGTCATTTTATCAGAGAGAAAGTATTGGAAGGCTTCATACAGACAAATCATGTTAGAACTGGCCTTCAGATTGCAGACATTATGACCAAGGCTCTTGGTGAAGAACACAACAAGTTTTTTCATGCCAAGTTGGGTCTTGTGAATCATCTCCCAAGTCCAACTCGATGAGGGGGTATTGAGATATTTAACCTTAATGATTTCAATGATTTGCCTTCATTTTCCAATCCTTGTAAATAAGGTTTTTACCATGTCACATCCGGGTGGTTACACTTGGATTTCAGTGTGTTTTTGTCCTCTAGCTTGTAGCCAATAAGGCATCGAAAGGTGTCTCTTTGTAAGGACTATTTAAGCTTTGTTTTCTTTCTGAATGAGTAAGAGAGAGAGAGGTGATTCTCAGTTGCAGCAAGGCTGCCAGCAACCCTAGTTTTCTGGCCATTGCCTCCTTTTACATTCATCTTCCTTTATGTGTGTGTTTTTATTGCTCTGTTGCTGGTTTTTGGTTAATCTGGTGAAGCTGTCACCAGATCTTGCATCAAAGAGGATCTTTTACAAAAAAAAATATAAATTAAAATTTTGACATATCTCTAAAATTTCATCTAGATTAATTATAATATTAAGCTAAATTAATCTTTGATATGTCAAACAAACCCTTAATCACATCTTCGAACTGCACTTATGTAGTTATGTGACACATTTTAGGTGTTTAATTAAAGTTTGCTTAGTAGAGGGCAAAATTAACTTAAATTAACAATGCAACTTTGCAATGAAGAAATGGTCTAACGGACAAGCACACACGTTGGATTATAGGCTGATTAGGTTCCTCTCAACTCTATAAGACGTGGAGCCAATTAAGTGCCCTTAAAAGGGGTTATTCAAAACATTTGATGAACCTTCAGAACAACTATAAAATGCCCAATAAATGATGCATTCTACATCTCATCAACTCCTCCCCCTCTTGTAAGCTGTATTGTCTCTAAACATCCAATATGGCTTTCAAGAAATCCTCCCTCTTGTAAGCTGTATTGTCTCTAAACATCCAATATGGCTTTCAAGAACTCCTCCCTCTTGTCCGCTTTGCTTTTCTTAGCTCTTGCGGTTTTCACATCCGCTGATTACTACGGATACAGTTCTCCTTCTCCGGTTTACAAATCATTTCCCGTCTATACTCCTTCCCCGGTTTACAAATCATCTCCTGTCTATACTCCTTCCCCGGTGTACTACAAGAAGCATGTGTACACTCCTTCACCTGTTTACACACCTTCACCGGTTTATTATAAGAAACCGGTGTACACTCCTTCTCCCGTGTACTACAAGAAGCCCGCATATACCCCTTCTCCCGTATACTACAAGAAGCCCGTCTACACCCCGGGCCCTTCACCAGTGTACTACAAGTCACCCGTGTACACCCCTTCTCCAGTGTACTACAAGAAGCCCGTGTACACCCCCTCACCCGTGTACACCCCATCCCCAGTGTACAGTACCCCATCTCCAGTGTACTACGAGAAGCCCGTTTACACCCCATCCCCTGTGTACTACAAGAAACCTGTTTACACTCCATCTGAATACCACAAACCAATTTACACTCCTAAGCCATACTACAAGAAGCCTAGCTACACACCATCACCCATCTACAAAACACCTGTTTACACTCCATCACCGATCTACAAGGCACCTGTTTACTCACCATCCCCTGTTTATAAGGCACCAGTTTACACCCCATCACCCGTCTACGAGGTGGAGAAGCCTAAATACGGCTACTAAGGAAACGAAGAGATGATAAACTTTTAATTTTCTTTGATCAGTGAATCAATTTTTTGCCTGAAACTTTTTTTTACATATATTGCTGAAGTTGTTCCTCACTTATTTGTACTATTGTTATACCCAAGTATCAATGAATTAACATACTATATTTTTGGATCATCTAAGTTTATACCTACGCCTTTCTCTGTTCTTTTATTGACATTGTATTGCATGGCTTTTCTTTATCAACCGGCCTATATTAATAACGGAATAACTAATTTTTAAGATCTCTGAGGAGGGAGGCTATAGCTATATCAAATGATGTTAAAGTCGGCTGGGTCTGGTGGGGTCAAAGACAAGCTGGAGGGAGGTCGTGTGTGCGGGCCCACATACGGAGACTCGAACAACATATAAACCCAACGTGGTTCCATTTTAAAACCAATTGGCAATGAGAGGAGTAACCTTTCAACCTTATATGTTGTCCAAATATTCTTTATATAACCGATGTGGGACAACCACATTCCAGCAAATGAATCCATGAGAAAATAAAATAAAATTGGAGGAGCTTAAAACCAATGGTGATCATGATAGTTGGGATAAAGGAGATTGCATATAAAAGGTTTTTTACATGGATCATGGATGCACATATATCTCTCGATGTATATATTCAAACAATAAACATGATCTGATTCAACATTAAGAAACATCCATCCAAACATGATTAGGGCTAGCTGTTATTTGAGTCGAACAAGCCAGGTATCGTTTGTACATATTTAGTTCATTTAGAAACGAGCCTAGCTCGAGCCGAGCCTAAAATTGTACTCGAGCTTAAAAATTAATGTGCACATACTCAGCTCGTTTAGGAAATGAACGAGCTCGAGCCGAGGTTTTATCGAGTATTAAGCAAACCAACTTGCTCAAAATGTAGTAACTTTAAGAAAATTTTAAAAATATAAGAAAATTCGAGTTGTTCGAGCTAGAGCTTAGCACGGAGCTTAAAAATGTGCTCATATTCGACTTTTTTAGAAAATGAATTGACTCGAGCCGAGCTTTTATCGAGTCGAGCTCGAGTTCGAGCTACTCGGCTCATATAACAACCCTAAACATGATAAGTAAATACCAACTCTTAAGGTATATAATGTTAGACAAATATTTTTACTAAACAATAATCCCTCCATTAATTAAAACATGACGTTTTACTATTCAAACATGTTTTTTTAGGTGTTAAAAACTATATAAAATATTAAGTTTTAAAATAATTTTTTAAAATAATTTCACACGTATTACTATTAAGTATGAATTTACAAAAACAAATGTAAAAAAATATTAATATTTTATATAGTTTTAAACATTCTAAAAATGAGTGCATGAATAATAAATGACAAATTTTAATTAACAGACAGACGGAGTATTGTTTAGGCCAAAATAATTGTGCTTAAATAATTAAGGGCAAAATAGATCGATCCTAAATATTAACTTTTATTCGAGGGACAATATAACAAAACCAAACTCAATGATTCAACAATGAGGAACAAGACCAAAAGAAGTAGAGCAAGCAACGAATTGATCGATGAACAAGAGTACAAGACCCAAGAGCGAGCAGTCGATAAGAGAAAGGAAGCAACATGATGAAGACTCCACCTTAATTGTAAAACTTTGAGCTAACCAACAAGTCATTTCAAATGACGATCAAAGACAAAACGATGTCTTTGTTTAAAGATCTTGAAACCAAGGCTAAATTGTATGCACTTTAAATATCTTGATTACGTTTATATTATGTTGAATGTTTTGGAAAGGCTTTTTTGCAGGACTCTTGATAAGAAATGAGTCGTATGTATATGGGCTTATGAAACTAAAGTTTTGGGCTCACATTCTTGGTGAGATATTTTGATTCTACATATATACTTGTCATTATTTGCTAACTTGTTTTAGGAAAGTGGATCATTTGATTCAATCAGCCATGTGCTCAAAGTTCAAATCAAGGATTGCCGACTTTATTGATCTCATCATCATCTAGGGGAGCGTCCCATGGAATGAAGGTTTTTTTGAAAAAACTCATTTTGAAGGAATTCAAATTTCAAACGATCCTCCCTCTTAGCCTTGGAGATAAACATCTATTTATATAGACGTGTGTAGAAGGTGATCAAGAACTAAGCAAGCAACCATTCTCAAGCAATCAAATATTCTCACGTCTTTGTTATTCAAAGTTTCTCTCTTGTATTCTCATAAAGCTTAGCGTGGGTAGTCTTTGAGAGTTGAGGGAAACACAATGCTTATTGTACAAGTCATTTGTTTTACTCTTAGAGTATTCCATACTCGATCAAACAGCCATTGGTGTAGTGAGAGCTTTTATTTCACTTGTAAAAGTTCAGTGCTAGAATAGAATCGGTGAGGCTTTGTATAGAAGAAGGGAAGTTCTTCTAGGAAGTTCTAGGCTCAAGAAAGTGAAGTAAGAAGTGTTGAATCTTACGAGTTGGATAACCCTAGGCGGGGACGTAGGTCAAGTTTGTGCCGAACCTCGTTAACAATTCGTGTGTTAATCTTTTATATTCCGCATTTGCTTTACATTTTTCGTTTTCACTTCGTCAAATTTTGATAGAGATATAGACAAAGCGCTTTGAAAATCATTTAAAGGTTTTGTTTTGCAAAAATCGAGCATAATCTACTCATCTCCCCCTTCTAGATCGAGTATTATTCATCGCCTTATAGACTCTTCAATTGGTATCAGAGCTTGGCTCACTGTTGGATCTAACAATCTAGTGAGTTTTATCATGTCTACCATAGGTGATGGAGGATTTGCTCAAGAGAGATCAGCCAACCGACCTCCTCTTTTATGTGGCGATAATTTTGTTCATTAGAGATCTTTGATGCAGATGTTTATCATTGATCAAGATCTAGAGCTATGAGAGTTGGTCAAGAAGGGACCATGCGTTCCAAAGAAGACTGGCGCTACTGCTGGAAAATAAGTCGAGAAGCCTGAAGACGAATATACTCAAATAGATTTGGAGAATATTGCTAAAAATTTTAAAGTTATGAATCTGTTATATTGTGGTCTTGATGCTAACGAATTTAACCATGTTTCCTCTTGCAAGAGTGCCAATGAAATTTAGGACAAGCTAGTAGTCACATGAAGGCACCAGTCAAGTTAAAGAGAGCAAGATCAATATCTTTCTTTGACAGTACGAGCTTTTCAAGATGAATCCTGATGAATCAGTGAAGGAAATGTTTACGAGATTCACTCAAATTGTGAATAACCTTGACTCACTTGGAAAGACCTTCTCTAATACAGAGAAAGTAAGGAAGATTCTTGGGAGCCTTACAAAAAAAAAGTGGGATCCTAAGGTTACTGCAATTGAGAAAGCTCAAGATCTTACCACATTGACATTGGATGACTTACTTGGAAAACTTATCACTCATGAGATGATATTGAATGAAGAAGATGGAGAAGTTCCCACAACTACAAAAAATCTTGCCCTCAAAGCAAGGAAAGAAGAAGTACAATCTGATGATGATGAAAGTGATGACGAGGACGATCCCTTCGCCCTTATCACTTATCACTTGAGAATTGGCGTGAATCCTAAAAATAAAAAAGAAATTCTCTAATAGAGATAATGTTGGTTCTTCTAAGTTCAAAGGTAAGTCCTCTAACTTCTCAAAGAAACCAAGGGTACTAACTTGCTTTGAGTGTGGTGAAACAGATCATCTTGTGAAGGAATGTCCTATGAAGAAAAGAAACAAATTCAAGAGAAATGATCAAAGGAAGAAAGCTATGCTAGCCACTTGGAGTGACTCAGATTCATTAAGTGACTCAGACACGGAAGGAAATCAGGCAAATCTTTGCCTAATGGCTAAACATGAGGAAGCTAAGAATCAAGACCTTGAGCAAGTGGTAAGAAGCTTAATGGCAAGCCCTCCTGATATTCTTTTTGAGTTCTTAAAGAATGTGATTTCTAATGAAGAAGCTTACAACAGTGAAATCAACATATTGAAAGAAAAGTTGAAAGATCAACAGAATTGCATAAGTAAAATGTTGCTGGAAATAAAAACTCTTGAATCTTCTCAATCGCCTCTTGACATTAAAGACAAGACATTGACATCATCGACTATGCTTTTGCGATGTTGTTGACATCAAATTGCTGGAATCCATGCCTCTAGCCTGCATTACCCTCCTAAAAAATTCCTGCCTCTGGTCTATTCTCAACCCTGGCGATTTCGCCTACCCCCGTCTCACCCGCCTTTTCTATGCTAACATGACCGATCCCCGTGTCAAAAAAACCTTAACCTTTGTCACTAAAGTCAAGAACCACCGAATCTGTCTCTTTGATGATAGCCTGGCTCTAATTCTCGACCTCCCCAGAGACATCCCCACAAAAGACTTCCCAGACAGAATCGATTGCATCAATTTTGCCCGAGAAGAGTTCTTTCTCAATGCCCCTCCCGATTCCTCTTCCACACACAAACCTACCCACACCATCCTCAAAATGCAGCCAAAATTAACTTAAATCAACAATGCAACTTTGCAATGAAGAAATGGTCCAACAGACAAGCACACACGTTGGATTATAGGTTGATTAGGTTCCTCTCAACTCTATAAGACGTGCAGCCAATTAAGTGCCCTTAAAAGGGGTTATTCAAAACATTTGATAAACCTTCAGAACAACTATAAAAAGCCCAAGAAATGATGCATTCTTCATCTCATCAACTCCTCTTGTAAGTTGTATTGTCTAAACATCCAATATGGCTTTCAAGAGCTCCCTCTTGTCCGCTTTGCTTTTCTCAACTCTTGCGGTTTTGGCATCTGCTGACTACTACGGATACAGTTCTCCTTCTCCGGTTTACAAATCATCTCCCGTCTATACTCCTTCCCCGGTGTACTACAAGAAGCCGGTGTACACTCCTTCACCTGTTTACACACCTTCACCGGTTTATTATAAGAAACCGGCGTACACTCCTTCTCCAGTGTACTACAAGAAGCCCGTCTATACCCCTTCTCCCGTATACTACAAGAAGCCCGTCTACACCCCTTCACCAGTGTACTACAAGTCACCCGTGTACACCCCTTCTCCAGTGTACTACAAGAAGCCCGTGTACACCCCTTCACCCGTGTACACCCCATCCCCAGTGTACTACGAGAAGCCCGTTTACACCCCATCCCCAGTGTACTACAAGAACCATGTTTACACTCCATATGAATACCACAAACCAATTTACACTCCTAAGCCATACTACAAGAAGCCTACCTACACACCATCACCCATCTACAAAACACCCGTTTACACTCCATCACCAGTCTACAAAGCACCTGTTTACTCACCATCCCCTGTTTACAAGGCACCAGTTTACACCCCATCACCCGTCTACGAGGTGGAGAAGCCTAAATACGGCTACTAATGAAACGAAGAGATTATAACCTTTAATTTTATTTGATCAGTGAATCAATTTTTTGCCTGAAACTTTTTTACATATATTGCTGAATTTGTTCCTCACTTATTTGTACTATTGTTATATCCTTGAATTGGTAAATAAAGAGCGGCCATTCCGGGGTTTGAACCGGGGACCTATGGGTACTACCCACAAGTCCTTTCCGGTGGGCCATTCCAGAATGGTCTATTGTTATACCCAAGTATCAATGAATTAACATATTATATTTTTGGGTCATCCAAGTTCATACCTACGCCCTTAATTTCTCTATTCTTTTGTTGTTGTATTGTATTGCATTCCTTTTCTTTACGGTTCGGCTATATACACCCCAAATCATGCACGTCCTTAAGGACGTGCATGATTAAAAGGGGTTAATTTTTTTTTTAAATATTAATTAGACACAAGGCTTGCACGTCCTTAAGGACGTGCAATTTTAACCTTGTGATTTGTGGTGTATCTAGCAACACTCTTTCTTTATCAACCGGTCTATATTAATAACGGAATAACTAATTTTTAAGATCTCTGAGGAGGGAGGCTATAGCTATATCAAATGAATCCATGAGAAAATAAAATAAAATTGGAGGAGCTTAAAATCAATGGTGATCATGAGTTGGGATAAAGGAGATTGCAGATAAAAAGGATTTTTGCATGGATGCAGATATATCTCTCGATGTATATATTCAAGCAATAAACATGATCCGATGCAACATTAAAAAATATTAATATCCGTCCAAACATGATTAGGGTTATTAGTCAAGTCGCCCGAGCCGAGTATCGCCTGTTCATATTTAGCTCGTTTATAAATGAACCGAGTTCGAGCCGAATCTAAATTTAGAGGTGAGCTTAAAAATTAATGTGCTCATACTTGGCTCATTTAGGAAATTAACGAGCTCGAGACGAGCTTTTTTCAAGCATTAAACAAAACAACTTGCTCAAAACATAGTAACTTTAAAGAAATTTTAGAAATTTCACAAAAATCGAGCTGTTCAAGCTTAAATCGAGTGAGTCGAGCTTTGCACCGAGCTTGAAAATGTTAACTTTTATTATATAACAAAACCAAACTCAATGATTCAACAATGAGGAACAAGACCTAGAGAAGTAGAGCAAGCAACGAATTGATGAACAAGACCCAAGAGCGATCAGTCGTTTTTTTTTTTTTTTTTTTGGAAGCAAGATAAGAGTTAGGAGAGACGCCAACGAGCCGACTTCTTTCCTAGAGCGTCCGAGCGGACGAGAACTCGAAGATCCTGATCTGTGGCCAAGCTATCATCGGCAGGGCAGCAGTAAGCCAGACGCGCAATCCTGTCAGCAACTGCATTAGATTCCCTGAAAATATGACGAATAGCAACATTAGAAATGGAACGGAGAATTAAGGTCGTATCAGTCATCAACAGCTCAATATTCCAAGGGCATGTCCAGTCACCCAGGAGAGCCTTTATGACGACCAAACAATCTCCCTCTATAAGGAGATTACGAATTCCCAGTTCTCTAGCCCTAGACACACCCATGTGTAGGCCCAAGGCTTCAGCGAAAACCGCCGACGTGTTGTTACACCTACCCGATCCAATAGCAAACAGCTTGCCTAGATGGTCCCGAATGGCATATCCATAGGAGGCCCCTCCTGAATGACGATGAGAGCCATCGAAATTTAGTTTGTGATATCCCTGTGGGGGGTTTTCCCACCCTTGCATTTGAGTCCTTTGCTCTCTATTGTTTGTTTCCCGGACTGTACCTCCACGCGAGGAGGCCGTGGAAGAACTAATATCGTTGGCAGCTTGTGTATCAAAACGGTCCTTCCAGGTAGTTCGACTAGAGTGACAGAAAAGGGCGATTTCCCGATAAGAAGTCGACGAAGCCCGTTGGAAGGTCAGCTGGTTACGGAAGAACCAAAGGCCCCACCAAGCGAACGCCAAAGAACACATATTATCCTTGCCTACAACATTATAGATGGAGGAGAGGATAGTAATGGGTTTCGAGTGGTTGTCTATACCATTAAGAGTCGGAAAAGCAATCCGCAGGTCAGCGATTAGTGCAAGGGCCATAGGGCACTTAACTAAAAGGTGATAGGTAGATTCTGTGGTGCAGTCACAGAAGCAGCAGCCCGAAGGCACTGCAACATGTATCCGTTGTAGCCTTTCAGTTGTTGGTAGGCCATCGCGAGAAATCTTCCAAAGCAAATGTTTGATTTTTTGTGGGATGTCAAGTTTCCACAGCCATTGGCAATCGAAACTGGCGTCACCATCATGTTGCCGAATGATAGAAGTGGCAGAGCTTGTCGAGAACTAGCCATTTCTACTAGGGCCCCAATAGAGTCTATCAGAGAGATTGTTTTCTGGTAATTTAGTGTCAATGATATTCTTTATGGTTGCCGGAGTAAGAATGTTCTGTAACTCATTTTGAATGTAGTCAACATCCCACTTTTTTTCAACTGTTATAAAGCGATCAACCGACCAATTCGTTGTTGTATCATTGATTGGTGCTAACGCTGAGTCTAGTAATGGGGTCTTCATAACCCAGTTGTCCTTCCAGAACTTGACCGATCGTCCATCACCGATAGACCAACGAAGGCCCGGCTTGAACAGATGTCTTATGGTCATCAATTTAGACCATTGCCAGGAGGTGTTTCCTTTCTTTTCGTAATCCATCAACGAAGTTCCTTTTAGGTATTTTGCAGAAATGATACTGACCCAAATATTGTTGGGTTCAGCAATAATTTTCCACAATAATTTCATCTGTAAAGCTAAGTTCATTGTCTCGGCTTTGTATAAGCCTAAGCCACCTTCCAGTGTGTCAGAGCAGATTTTGTCCCAGCTGATAAGAGGAGAAGATGTTGGTCCTTTATTCCAGAAGAATTGTCTGTAGACTTTATCAAGCTCCCGCAGAATCGACTGTGGAAGCATGAAGGCTTGCATAATAAAGAGGGGTTGTGCGCTTAGGTTGGATTTGATGAGGACCTTTCGTCCTTCAGCAGAAAGAGATGAAGCTTTCCATTTAGACAGCTGTTGTTTTGCTTTCAGAATGATATCTGCGAATGTATCGCGATTTACCCTTCCATTAACAATAGGGCATCCAAGGTATTTCTCAAGATTGTTTGTTAGCGGGATACCAAGGGAAGTAGAGATAGTTTGGACGGCCGTTGCAGTAGTAGCAGCAGACACTTGGAAACTAGATTTTTGCAAATTCACTTTTGGGCCTGAGATGAGGCAGAATCGTTGGATTATGTTGGAAAGATTGTTACAAGTTGCCTGGTTAGCTTTTCCGAACAACATAATATCGTCTGCAAAAGCCAGAAACGGGATCTTAAACCCCGGATTTCCCATGCAGAAGCCAAGTTCCTTTGAAGTCGCCGCCTTTCGTTGTAGCGTTCTAGCCAGCACCTCTGCAACGAGGATAAAAAGAAATGGAGAAAGAGGGTCACCCTGTCTAAGACCTCTGGATGGATGGAAAGGTGTTGACGGTTCGTCATTAATAAGAACCGAATAAGAAACCGTTTGTACACATTCTTTAATCCAAAGGATGAATTTATCATCAAACCCGAACTTTTGCAGAACTGCAAAAAGGAAAGGCCATTCGACTCTGTCATATGCTTTTTCCATATCCAGTTTGACTGCCATGTAGCCACACTTTGCTTTTGAGATTCTGAATGAATGAAAGATTTCGTGTGCTATCAGAATGTTATCCTGAATGGCCCTACCTTTAGTGAATGCACTCTGTAGAGGGTGAATGAGTCTGTCGAAAACTTTTGATAATCCGTTTGTCAGGATTTTTGATATTATTTTGTAAACTGTAGAACATAGACTGATTGGTCTAAAATGATTAACCGATTCAGGATTATCTATTTTCTGAATGAGGGTAATGAAGGTATGGTTAACTTGACGCAGCAATTTCCCCGATTGGAAGAAGGCCTTAACGGCCCTTGTGACGGTTGGTCCCACTATATCCCAGTATGTTTGGTAGAAGCCTGCCGGCATACCATCCGGACCTGGTGTCTTATCAGCTTTTATTGAAAACAGAGCTTGTTTTATTTCACCGTTTGTAACAGCAGAGGTTAGGATTGAATTTTCCTCATCCGAGATTTCATGTCCGATGACTTCGAGATCGTCGGAAAAGGAGATGTCATGGTTATACGAAGATTTAAAACGAGCATGGTAACTGGAGACGAACTCAGTTCTAATTAAGCTATGATCCGTGAGGTGCAAACCCGAATCTGAGGTCAGGTGTTTAATTATTTTTTTCCCTCGCTTGGCTGAGGCGATCCGGTGGAAGTAAGCAGAGTTTGTATCATTTAGTTTGGTGTGTTTGAGATTTGCTCTTTGACTCCAATAACGCCTCTGAAAATCAAGCAGTCTTTCTCTTTTGTTTTGTAAACTATTGGGCCGTGTAAAAATGTCTGGTCTGTGTTCCTTAATTAAAATCTGTTGCAGGCGCATGATCTCCTCGTCGGTTTGGTAAAGTTGTTTGTGAATGTTATTGAAGTTTAGCTTATGCCATTTTTTGGCCAGTTTCTTAAGCAAAGTGGTTTTTTTCACCAATTTAAACATGTTTGAATCCTGTGGGTTTTCTCGCCAAGCTTGTTTTACAATATTTTTGAAATCCGGTTTTGTGGTCCAAGCTAATTCAAATCGGAAGGGTTTCTTGTGTAAATGCGTCTGTGACCGTAAGTCAATGAATATTGGAGCGTGATCCGAGTTTGTGAAGGGGTGTATTTTCACCCTTAGGCCATCATATAGATCAATGATATCACTCTGCGCAAGCAGACGATCCAGTTTAGCAAAACTGTTATTCGGGGAACCGGTTTTTTTCCTTTGCCAGGTATAATTGCCCCCGTGAGTTGGTATGTCATGAAGCAAGAGAGTGTTTTTGATGTGTTGGATTCTTGTGAAACGGTTGGGAGCCGGTGTAATACCACCCAGTTTATCTTCAGGAATGGCAATTTCGTTTAGGTCGCCCATGAGACAGAAGGGATCGGTGAGATGTGAGGTATACATAATAAGGGAATCCCAGAAGTCGTCCTTTGCAGCAAGGTTTGGAGGAGAATAAACAAATAGAAGAGCAAAAGAACTATTCAGCACCCCGTCTTGATACTTAATATGAATAAATCTGTGGTTGATATATACAAGGGAAATTTCTCCTTCTGATGGGGAGAGATCTTTCCAAAGTAGACAGATCCCACCAGAGAAACCAATGGCCGGGTCAAAGGCTATGTTGGAGAATCCACATTTTCTCCAAGAGTTCTTTGGAGGAGGAATGTTGGTTTTTGTTTCAATGAGGGCTAAGACATTGATGTAATTGTTTTTACAGAACAGTTCCGTACTAGTCCAGAAATTGCGTTTCTTCATACCACAACAGTTCCAAGAGCAAATATTCATGGGAAACCTTTTAAGATTTGTGATTGTGTGCTAAAATGACTATCAAAAGCCAATAAGAATCCTTGGTGACGGTATGAAGTTTTATTGACGGTACCCTTAGTGTCTTGCCGGAGCACGAGCAACACTTTGTCCACATAGTAGTGCAAATATAATTGAAGAATCGAGGCAAAGGTAGCATAGGCGAGTGTTCTTCGATCAAAGGATTGCCGAATAGTACATGATTGAACACAATTATGGTTATGATTTGTTCTATAGTGTAACCGAGTAATGTTCATACAAGCTTGATCACATACATGAGAGGGAAACTCCCTGAGTTTGCATTTGTTGGTAGACAAGTAATTAATAAAGTATTTGTAAGAGATATATTGGACATAATTTGTGAAGTTTATAGTTGCCTTATGGGGCTTCAAAATTTGAAATAACACATCATGGTGGGCTTGTAAGCCATATTTGTTGTCATAACAGTGGGTACTGGCAATCAGCAGTACACAGCAAAGGGGCCATGGTGACACAGCAGAGCTGAAGATGGGACAAAGCCAGCAATGCAGAAGTGCCAGAAGAACCCAAGACCAGCAGCAGCGAGGTAGGACTTGGTGATAGCATTGTGATTTTGCACCCCTGTAAGGTTTAATCGATCCCTTAGGATCATGTTGATGGGCTTGTGAGCCTTTTTTAATTGAATTAGAAGGCCTGAAGACGGAGAATTCACAACCAATAGCACGCAGAAGGCAGCACACCAGTTCCCAACAGAAGCGGAAGCACCACCACGAGCAGCAACCTAAGGCACCCGAAAGAGGCAGCTGCCCATCGAAATCCAGCACACCCGGACAGCTAAGAAGTAGTGTGAGACACCTGCAAAACCAACAGCACAAGAGAGAGGAGTAGAAGCAACAAATAGGGGCTTCTTGAAGCGCCAAAACCAGAGCATTTATACCTAAGTTGCTGGTGAAGATCAGGTAGCAAACCGACAGACGCACGAAACGACCCACGACAAGGTAAATAGAGACCGATTGATTAACACGTGCCTGAAAGGACCTATGTGATATGTCATGATCATTTGTTGAGGCTTGTGAGCCAAAAAGGATTAGGAATTTTGTTTTTGAAAGCATTGCAAGACAAAAGCAAGCCGAGTCCAAGATGCCGTAAGAGCAGAAATTGACTAAGGAATTTAACTCCCGAAGAGAGATCCCGTACAAAAGTATAGTAATAAACTTCAATTGATTTATAAAATCAATATGTATGCAACAGTAAGATTTTGGAGCCTTGTAGAGGTTTGTCGATCCCTTAGCATCAAGAAGATTGGCTTGTGAGCCTATATGGATGAAATTATAAGTTATTGGGCCTGATAAGCCATAAACAAAACAATGTTGTGGAAGCCAGTAAATTGATAAAAACCAAACAAGACCAAAGGTAAGATGGAAAGTAACAAACAGCAACATCAAATTAGTAGTAGGAAATTGGCAAAAATTATAAGGAGCATGGGGATTCAGAGCCCAAAATGCACAATTGCACCTTGTAGATTGTAAGCTGAAGGTAGGGCGATATGCCCAATTGCACCTTGGAGAGGTGTTTAAATCGAGTCGAAGCTTGTAAGCACGAGAACCCTGGGTTTGTTTAGGAGTGGAGAAAGAAGAACTTACAGAGCACAGAGGCGAGACACAAAGCGAAAAGCAAGCCGGCGGAAGGGACACTCGAGAGAAACGCCAACCACACCACCGCAGGAAGTGACCCGCGCCGTCCGGCCACCACACACTCCCCTCGAATCTCATAGATGCCCGGTAAACGGTCGATACGGCACTGCAAGTGGCTCCCAAAGTGACCGGCCAAGTCCAATCGGAGGACTGAGCCTCCCGATTGTATGCCCGGTTAGGGTTTGCTCCAATAGGAGAGATTTGGTGGTGTGAGGCGAAGCCACTTCGGGGAGCCACAAGAAGGGCGATGGAGAGACCCAAGGCAGTTGGGTAAACAGAGAGAGGGGCAGGGCGCTGGTGCGAATTGGCCGGAGCGGAGGGCAAACGGAGGCCATGGCGGCGGTTGAAACACTCGGGTGTAGGGGTGGAAATGGGGCGGGTTATGGGTGAAAATCGTCATTCCATCACCCGCCCCGCGAGTATAAATCTTCACCCGCCCCGCTCCATCATCCGCAAATCCTTCACCCGTATCCAACCCGTGCGGGTTAGCGGGTGGTGCGGGTGATTATTGGATATCCAATAAGAAGACTGATTATTTTTATTTTAAAACATTATACGAATTTTTTTCTTATAAAAAAAACATACCAACATATCAAGTTCGGATTTAAAAATACGTAAACTATGCATAACTAATAAAAATAGAAAATATTTCGGTTTCTACTTTAATAATACGTGGAAAATATAAAACTTATAAAATAAAAAAACAATGAGACTATTCTCAATAAGATTATAACATAGAAACATTTTTGGATTAACTATGTAATCTAATTTTTAAATTAACTATGGAATTTTCTAACATTATAAACACAAATATAAAAGCACAATATAAAATTAATGTGAGGAAGTGATATCAAAACAAAGAAATGTATGGTTTTTAAGGGATAGAAAAGTAAAATGATATGTTTAATTGGGTTATTGGATTCTTATTGGGTGATTATTGGTGCGGGTTAATGGAGCGGGTTATGGGGCGGGTTATTGGAGCGGGTATTGGGTGAAAAATCATCATCCATACCTGCCCCGCCACCCACTTCACCCGTCACTCGCATCATCCGTTACCCGCTTTTTGCGGGTTTTCACCCACAAAAAAAATGCGGGTGGAGCGGGTGAATTGGATATCCGTCCCTCATTTCCAGCCCTACTCGGGTGTGAGTAATTGGGGGCGCGTATCAGCGCGTACAACTAGGGAAAGAGGGGTTTCCATTTTGAGAGTGAACTTAGAGCGATCAGTCGATAAGAGAAAGGTAGCAACGTACGTGAGGTGAATTAAAGAAAGTAAAAGTGTTATTGTATTCAGTGTAGCAACTAGTTGATTGATCCCGGGAGAAAGGAGATGGCAGATGAATTAAAGAAAGTAAAATTAATAGTTTATTATATTCAATTCCTAATAAAATATCCAAATACTTACATTAAAATTAACATTATTATTGTAATGTCTAACTAATTTAAAACATAAGACCAAGAAACATTGGATGACCCTAGACTTAGTCAATATATAGGTAGATTAGAAGTGTGGGTATTTATAACCTATGCTCATATATGTATATAGTGTATATGTGTGTACGTTAAATATGTGTGTATTTTCTAAGTGGGCTTGGCCCAAACAGAAGCCCAACCCAGCTTGCTTTGTTATCCGTATCAGTTCAGCAAAGATGAAGCTCATTTGGTGGAATGCAGCGTTTCAACTAAAGCTTCTCTTTAAAAAAAGAAGCTGGGGTTAGAGTTCCTTCACTTCAGCTGTTCGCTCTTCAGGTAATCCGAGAGAGAGAGAGAGAGAAGGCCGAGCAACGGAGAGAGAAAGTTAGGATTTCGTGATCCCAGCTCCGACGAAGCTTTTGATGGTTCGATCTAGAGCACATTTCATCATAGACTCTAGATCTAGCCTTTGGGAAGAAGAAGAAGGTGTTTCGTCCATGGTCCAGGAAAATATCTCCGTCTCTGGTGTACTCAGACGACGGTCTGACTCCGCTCTTCCGATCTAGGGTGTCCTCTTCCTTTACTTGCTTCGTTATTACTTCTCCTATGCATGCATGTTCATATATGTGTGTTTCTTGCCTGTATTTGCCTTGACTCTAGTCTAAGGCAACCTGTTCCGTAAACCTTTTACCCATTAGTGGATTTCTGACCTCAAGCCGTTCGGTTGAGGCTCTGTGAACGTAAGCTCCGACCGAACCACGTAAATGTCGTGTTTGGTTTCTGGTTTTGAACTTGTTCGTTTTCTGTTTTCGAAAACCCCAATCTTGGCTTTCGATCTGTAAAGCCAAGATCGCTTCGAATCATCAAAGTGATACCAGAGCTTAGGTGTCCCTTTACTTACCTACATGTGTCATTATTGGCTTCAAGGAGTGGGATTGGAGGCTGGACATTGGGTAAACCTTCAAAATCTCAGGCTTGATGCTATTCCTCTCCTGTCTATCTGACGTACCACCGGTCTAGATCTGTTTTGTGACCAAAGATTCTAGGGTTTCTTGAGTGTCTCTTCGTTTACAGTTTCACTCATTCACGTTTCCACTTATATACAATCTTTGATACTTATCTTGCTTTCCTACCTTCCCAATATATATATGTAAGGTGACCTTGCTGAGAGCATATGTCCGCAGGTTCGACGAAATGCAGAAAACTAGCACAGCTGGGTGACTAGTGGCAATGGTTGGTTTCATATGTACCAAGTCTCACTTGTTACATATGTAACATAAAGGCTCCTAAAGAGGCACAATTTCACATATACTATTGAGAAGCAATACTATTTTGCTGCCTGAAGAGGAAGCTTATTAGAGTTTTTTTAAGCGATGTGACAAAGCTTTTTTTTTAGTTTAATTTATAAAACACTATAGAATTTGTCATATCAAATAAGAATTTCCTCTTTTAATCTATCCACAAAGGCTAAACTTTTGATATATCTCTAAAATTTTGTCTAGATTAATTATAATCTTAAGTTAAATTAATCTTTGATATGTCAAACAAGCCCTTAATCACATCTCCGAACTGCACTTATGTGACACATTTTAGGTGTTTAATTAAAGCTTGCTTAGTAGAGGGCGCAATTAACTTAAATTAACAATTAATGCAACTTTTGCAATGAAGATAGGGTCCAACAGACAATGCAAGCACACACGTTGGATTATAGGTTGATTAGGTTCCTCTCAACTATGTAAGACGTGCAGCCAATTAAGTGGCCTTAAAAGGGGTTATTCAAAACATTTGATGAACCTTCAGAACAACTATAAAATGCCCAATAAATGATGCATTCTACATCTCATCAACTCCTCCCCCTCTTGTAAGTTGTATTGTCTAAACATCCAATATGGCTTTCAAGAACTCCTCCCTCTTGTCCGCTTTTAATACGGGGTTAGCCGTAGTTTGGTCCGATCTTCGACAACAAGCAAGAACAATCAAGAACTAATAAATAAACTCAAGAACTTAATCAAGATTGATCAAGAACTATAAAGACGCAGCAAGAACTAACAAGAAAGATGCAAGATTTAGGCAAGATTCAACAAGAAAGCAAAGAAACGCAGCAAGACTCAAGAATCGATCAAGATAGGGCAAGATCGACCAAGAAACACCAAGAACAGGGGTTGTACTCAATGTTGACTCCAAGAAGATGAACAAGACTCGATAAAGACTCGAAATTGCAACAAAGAATGAAAAGACGCGACCGATAAGGACTGAGTCGATCTATGCAGAACAAGATAAAGACCTCAGGCCTCCTCAGAGGGTAGGAACCAATACCAATGACTACACAACCCGCCTCTACAACCCTACACAATCAAGCGGACAACTTGAAGGCACAAGGAGGGGGCTTGTGGATACTAGATTCACCAAGTCTTGCGAAGTTGATGAACGGCAAAGCAAACCAAGCTAGATCAATACCAATAGTTTCAATTGAAGAGCACAGCTCTATTCAACCGACAAACACTCATTGTGTTTCACACAAAAAGAGAGCTTTTCTCATAAAATTCAACGTGAATGATTACAAAGAAGGCATTCGGCTTATATAGACCTAACTAGGGCCGAATGGGCTGATTTTAATAAAACTAACAACTATAGGAATTAATTAAAATAACCTTAAAGTTTCCTAAAATAACTTAAGTAAAAGAATTACTAAATAGGAAATAAATATAATGTTCCAAAACTTAACAAAATCCCGTCAAAACCAGCAGCAGCTCAAAGAATGTGGATTTCGGCCAAGCTATAGGACGAATCTGGAAAAAACCTTCAACAGCAAAGTTGTAGATCTCTTCGTCCTCGTTCTAACAAGGTATGGCACGCCTCAATCCGATCAATATTGAATCCGTACGACCCATTTTACAGAGACGTCAAAAAGCTGTCAAACTGTTGAACGAATGTAAAACGTCATTTGCACTTTGGATCTTCTCCCAAGGTGGAGCCTTCTTCTTCCTCTTGAGAAGGACATTATCCGAAGGTGTCTTGGATGGTCCCGCATCAGCTTTGCTTTTCTTGGCTCTTGCGGTTTTCGTATCTGCTGATTACTACGGATACAGTTCTCCTTCTCCGGTTTACAAATCATCTCCCGTCTATACTCCTTCCCCGGTGTACTACAAGAAGCCAGTTGTGTACACTCCTTCACCGATTTATCACAAGAAACCGATGTACACTCCTTCTCCAGTGTACTACAAGAAACCCGTCTACACCCCTTCACCTGTGTACTACAAGTCACCCGTATACACTCCTTCTCCTGTGTACTACAAAAAGCCCGTGTACACCCCTTCACCTGTGTATTACAAGTCACCGGTGTACACCCCATCGCCAGTGTACACCCCATCCCCAGTGTACTACGAGAAGCCTGTTTACACCCCATCCCCAGTGTACTACAAGAAACCCGTTTACACTCCATCTGAATACCACAAACCAACCTACACTCCTAAGCCATACTACAAGAAGCCTACCTACACACCAACACCCGTCTACAAGACACCGGTTTACACTCCATCACCGGTCTACAAGGCCCCTGTGTACTCACCATCCCCGGTTTACAAGGCACCAGTTTACACCCCATCACCCGTTTACGAGGCGGAGAAGCCTAAATATGGCTACTAAGGAAACCAAGAGATTATAACCTTAAATTTTCTTTGATCAGTGAGTCAATTTTTTGCTTGAAACTTTTCAACATTGCTGAATTTGTTCCTCACTTATTTGTACTCTTGTATCAATGAATTAACATATTATATTTTTGGATCATCTAAGTTCATATATACCTTTGCCTATTTCTGTTCTTTTCTTGTATTGCATGCCTTCTCTTTATCAACCAACCGATATTAATAACGGAATAACTAATTTTTAAGATCTCTGATCAGGTATGAGGCTATCAAATGAATCCATGAGAAAAATAAAATTGGAGGAGCTTAAAATCAATGGTGATCGATCATGAGTTGGGATAAAGGACATTGCAGATAAAAGGATTAACTAAATGGATGTACATATATCTCTCGATGTATATATTCAAACAATAACATGATCCGATGCAACATTAAGAAACTTCCGTCCAACCATGATAAGTAAATACCAACTCGATCTTAAGGTACATAATGTTAGACAGATATTTTTACTAAAACAATATTGTTTAGGCCAAAATAATCGCGCTTAAATAATTGAGGGCAAAATAGATCGATCTGAATATTAACTTTTATTATATAACAAAACAAAACTCTGATTTAGCAATGATGAACAAGACCTAGAGAAGTAGAGCAAGCAACGAACTGATGAACAAGACCCAAGAGCGAGCAGTCGATAAGAGAAAGGAAGCATATGAAGATTAAGCTAAGAATCTAGATCAAGCAAGATCAAGCATTAATGTGTAAAACAATGATCAAAACATTCAATAACTTGGTGACCAAGAAGGAAGAGAATAATCGGCTATTCAAGCCGCCATTCATTGATGACACATGATCCCAAAAACCCTACCTCAAAGGGTGGGAGACAATCCCTTAAATAGGTCCCCTACAAAGGTGACATGTGCGAAGCACATGGGACAAAGTCTCTTATTACAAACGAAATAAAGCACAAGAAAAACTGCTAAATGAAAGATGAAAGAATGCTTAGTGCAGCTGATCACTCAAGCTAAGCACATAAACATGAGCTAAACATAGCTTATTCTCCATACCCCCCCCCCCCCCCCCCCCCCCCCTTTTCAAGTTGGACTTGGGGGTAAGCCAACAAGTCCCAACTTGGAAGAGAAGAAGTAGTGTTGGCGTTCACCAAGAGCTTTAGTAAGTATATCAGCTAACTGAACTCATGTTCGGACATGTTGTGGTTGAATGAAGCCTTCCTGCAGCTTGTCACGCACATAGTGACAATCAATCTTAAGGTGCTTTGTCCTCTCATGGAATACAGGGTTTTTTGCAATGTGAATGGTAGACTTACTATCACAGAAGAGAGGAATAGGTAGAGGAACAGATACATTCAGCTTTTGTAGAATCCCTTCAACCCAAACAAGTTCACTGGATGAAGTGGACATACTCCTATATTCTGCTTCACTAGAGGATTTAGAGACAGTGACTTGTTTCTTTGTTTTCCAAGACACTAAAGCATCTCCAAAAAACACACAAAAACCAGTTAGAAACTTAGCACTGAACTGGCAACCACCCCAATCTGCATCACAATAAGCTGAAAGAATCATGGATGATTCTCTTGGGTAATACAGACCTGTAGACAAGGTCCTTTTCAAATATCTAACCACATGAACAGCTGCATCAAAGTGTGCTTGTCTTGGTTCAACCATGAATTGACTGAGATGCTGAACAACATATGATATACCAGGTCTGGAGAAATTGAGGAATAATAACCTCCCAACAAGTCTCCTATATTTCTCAGGATCAGGCAGGATCAAACCATTATCTGTGGACAATTTCAAACCTCTGGGTAAAGGGAAGAGTGCAGGCTTGCAATCCATCATTAGACAATCTTCAAGAATGTCAATAATATACTTCCTTTGGTGTAGTGTAGTGCCCTTCTGATCATGCATGATTTCTCAACCAAGAAAATACCTTGCACCCTGGCCAAGATCTTTTATAGTGAAAGCCTTATGAAGAGCTTCCTTTGTCTGATCAATCACAGTAATATCATCACCAGTGAGTAATAAATCATCTACATATACTAAGGCAGCCACAATGCCATTAGGAACCTGCTTGATGAATAAAGAATAGTCTTCAAGTGATTGAACATATCCCAAGCTCATTAAGAACCTGCATAACTCTGTGTTCCATTGCCTTGATGCATGTTTCAATCCATAAATGGATTTCTTTAATTTGCAAACTTGCCCAGGTTTGCCAAGAGCATACCCTTCATGTGGTTTCATGTAAACTTCCTCTTCAAGCTTTCCATGTAACAAAGCATTGTTCACATCAAGTTGGTGAAGCTTCCATCTTCTGACAGTTGCAACTGCAATTAGGATTCTCACAGTAGAGAATTTTGCAACAGGAGAAAAGGTGTGT
Organism: Persicaria maculosa; assembly: GCA_963922045.1. Lineage (NCBI taxonomy): Eukaryota > Viridiplantae > Streptophyta > Magnoliopsida > Caryophyllales > Polygonaceae > Persicaria > Persicaria maculosa. Next base: position 68,661,863 of record OY998255.1, read on the forward strand.
TTATAGTCCTTTCCCTTGATCTGATTATAACCCTTAGCCACCGGCCTGGCTTTATATCTTTCTATGGTTCCATCAGGTCTATATTTAATCTTATAGACCCACTTACTCCCAATAGGTTTCAAGTTATGAGGAATATCAACTAGCTCCCAAGTGCCATTTTTCTCTAAGGCCTGGATCTCAGCATCCATGGCATTCACCCAATTACTGTTCTGAATAGCATGTTTATAACTGTAAGGTTCAGGTTCAGCTACCATGTAAGCAAAATATTTCAATGCTCCCCAATCGTGATCAATCTTGTCTCCAAGACATTCTGCTAGAAAAGACTGGGATAAGGAATTCCTTTGTCTGCCATGCCTACAATCATAGTCTTATAATTTTCTAGGAGCAACATATTGCCTAATAGATCTTATTAAAGGAGGGAACTCATTCAAGTCCTGCAAGATCTCAGCTGTCATTTGATCATTGTTGGCCTCTAACTCCAAAGAGTCTTGAATTTGAGAAGGTAAGGGAGTATGATTAGAATCTACTTCATTATCTGCTAAGAAGGATGGAGAGTTACTTCCCTCATCATTAATAAAGTGGTGTGTGACATAGGCATCATCTGAAGCTGGATTAACAAGGGGCAGAGATGGTCTAGTCTCTGGACTCTCAACCCCACATTTAAGTTGCTCATTGAAGGGAAACTGATCTTCTTTGAAGATCACATCTCTGCTAACAAATACTTTCTGTGACTCCATGTCCCAGAGTTTATAACCTTTCTGTCCAAAAGGATATCCAAGCATCACACTCTTTCTTCCCTTTGCTTTCATCTTATCTCTTTTGTCATACCCCACTGGTGCATAACACAGGCACCCAATAACTCTTAGCTCATCATAACTTGCTGGTTTACTGAATAACTTTTCATGAGGAGATATCTAGTTCAAGACTTCAGTAGGCATCTTGTTGATAAGATGAGTAGTTGCAAGCACACATTCTCCCCAAAATCTCATAGGTAAGCCTGCATGTAACCTTAAACACCTTGATGTCTCAACAAGGTGTCTGTGTTTCCTTTCCACTCTCCCATTCTGTTGGGGAGTGTAAGGAATAGTTTTCTGGTGAATAATGCCCTTAGAAGCAAACAGGTCCACACACTGTTTCTGAACAAATTTTGTCCCATTGTCAGTTCTCACACATTTGATTGAACTAGCAAATTGATTCTCTACATAGGCTAGAAAATCACTTATTGTTTTGAAGACCTGCAGTTTTCTCTTAATTAAAAGAGTCCAAGTTACCCGGGTACAGTCATCAAGTATAGTAAGAAAATAAGAGCAACCATCATATGTAACACATTTGTATGGTCCCCATAAATCCATATGCTATAAATCAAAAGGCCTATTGGCAATATTCACACTCCTCTGGAATGGAAGTCTGTGATGCTTATATAAAGAGCAATACTCACAGTCAAAATTATCCAAAACTGAAGAACTAAACATCTTTAAATGTCTGAGCTTAGCCACAGAGCTATGATCAAGCCTAGCATGAACTATTTCCAAACTTAAACTAGCTTTATTACAACTTCTCAAAACACTTCCATCAACTCCTGTGCCACCATGATCTTGTAAATGTATCTTGTATAAACCATGCTCTGACTCCAGACAGTAAAATCTTCTTAGATCCAGGGTCCTGGAAATAACAAGAAGATTTTGTGAATATGGATATAAGATCAGTTTCATCAAGGATTTTCCCAACTGAAAGTAATCTGTGTTTAAAACCAGACACTAACAACACATCACTCAAGTTAATAGCATCAGTCAACTGCATGTGCCCTTGTTCTATAACAGATTTAATTGATCCATCAGGTAAACCAATGTGAACAGGCCTGTGTAAGCTTCTTTTGCCAGACAAATTATGACATTCAGACACCATGTGATTTGTAGCTCCAGTATCTACTATCCATTCACTCATAGGTCTCTCTGTCAAAACAATATTGGCATTATTAAAAGGTAGCATACCTACAAAATTAGCAGATGGTCCAATGTTGCCTTCCATCTGATTCTTGCCCCTCATCTTTTTGAGAATTTCCTGATACACATCATTAACCATTGCTGAATCTATGTTCCCTCCTGCATCATCCTCAAGAGGATTGTTTTGCACTTGGGAATCCATAGATCCAGCTGCATTTGCAGATCTCCTCCCAGTGGTTCCACTGCTCAAGTTACTTTTCTCTTTCTCCTTGAGCTCTTTAAACCAATCAGGTATCCCATGTAACTTGAAACATTGCTCAGCCAGGTGCCCTTTCATATTGCAATAAGAGCAGGTAGAATTCAGCTTAATTCTCTTCAATTCTCTCCAGTCTCTCACTTCTTTCTTAAAAGGAGCAACACCACCACTGGATGGCTTGTACTGATAGCTATTGTCCCCTCTATTGGCAACCTGGCACTAGAATCTGTATTCATACCCTGAGAATTATGATTAGTAGAAGCCTGATTTCCCCTTTCTACTTGCTGCAAAATAGAATATGCCTTATTGAGGCTAGGCAAAGGGTCTGTAGCTAGTATGGAATTTCTAGCAGCATCATACTTCTCACTAAGGCTCATCAATAACTGCATAAGCTTGTTACAAGATTCAATCTCAGTAAATGTCTTTTTCAAATCACAAGTACAGTTAGACAGAGCACCACAAGCACATTCTGGTATACACTCTAGAACCTACAATTCATCCCAGTTCCTCTTGAACAAATTATAGAGATCTGAAAGACTCATATTCCCCTGCACAATATTCCTAAGTCTCCTCCTGATCTGAAAAATAAGAGGTGCATTTGTCTGTTCAAATCTCTCCACAATATCCTCCCACGGAAGTTTAGAGGAATCTAGAAACATAAATCCTTCAACAATGTTCTTAGACATAGAATTCAATAACCAACATCTTACCATATAGTCTGCTCTTATCCATTTTTCTAGATCTGCATGACCCACAACAGGTCTAACACAAGTCCCATTAATAAAACCAATTTTGCACTTAGCACCAAGGGCCATAATCACCCCTCGACTCCAAGTCATATAGTTGCTCCCATCAAATGGAATAGCAACAAGCTGAGCACCTGGGTGATCTGAGTTCGACAAGAGCAAAGGATCTCCTTAATTTCCTTGTGGATTAGCCATGTCTTCAATCACTCTGTCTGCAGTGTTAGAGCTTCCAGCAATAGTGAACATAAGCAAGGCAACAAACAACAAAAAATGGACCAGATTACCTCCCAAAAACAACCTCTAGCTCTGATACCATATGAAGATTAAGCTAAGAATCTAGATCAAGCAAGATCAAGCATTAATGTGTAAGACAATGATCAAAACAATCAATAACTTGGTGACCAAGAAGGAAGAGAATAATCGGCTATTCAAGCCGCCATTCATTGATGGCACATGATCCCAAAATCCTACCTCAAATGGTGGAAGACAATCCCATAAATAGGTCCCCTACAAAGGTGCCATGGGACAAAGTCCCTTATTACAACCGAAATAAAGCACAAGGAAAACTGCTAAATGAAAGATGAAAGAATGCTTAGTGCAGCTGATCACTCAAGCTAAGCACATAAACATGAGCTAAACATAGCTTATTCTCCATAAAGCAACATGAGATGAATTAAAGAAAGTAAAAGTGTTATTTGTATTCAGTGTAGCAATAGCAACTAGTTGTTTGATCCTGGGAGGAAGGAGATGGCAAATTAAAGAAAGTTTGTTATCCTATTGCGATATCTGTAACTTAGCATTTGCTTTGTTTTTATTGTTGGGCTTATCTCAATAGTAGAAAAATCACATTTTAGCCCAATATAGGCGAAATATGATTCCAATATTTGAGTGGTATGATAATAGGTATAAAGCCCGGATATAAATTACTCGGCCAGCTTATTAGACTGGGCTAAATTTTCCCTTCAAATTTAAATTTAGAATAGACAATACTCCGTATAACCCTTATTTCATTATATTGCCGGCTATTTGGGTGATTATATAGCCCAGATGCGTGTAGGTTGCTTTCATTTTTAGCCCGGGCTAAAAAATAGCAGTGCATGGTTGACTAGTGGTAAATGGTTGGTTTCATATGAGATTATGATGTACCAAGTCACTTGGTACATATATGTAACATAATTACATCAAGGCTCTTGAAGAGGCACAATTTCGGATATACAAATGAGAAACAATACTCTAGCTTTCTGATTTGATAAAGAAGCAATACTTTTTGCTGCCTTGAAGAGGCATATATATGTTCATATATTCTACTAATTAATTAAAGAACTTCACTTACTGTGTACGTAGATCGAAGTGGAAGGCTCTTGGTTAATTAGTTAATTAATCCTGCACATGCACCTTCAAACTGCACTTATGTGCATTTTAATTAGGTGTTTAAAGCTCAATTAGTAGAGGGTTCAAAAACTTAAATTAACACGATTTAACTTTGCAAGGAATTAAGAAATGGTCTAACTGCAGACAAGCACACACGGTGGATTAAAGGTTCCTCTCAATTCTACAACGTGCCTGACGTGCTGCCAATTAAGTGCCCTTAAAAGGAGTTAGTTCAAAACATTTGCTGAACCTTCAGAACAGCTATAAAAAGCCCAACAAATGATGCATTCTACATCTCATCAAATCCTAATCCTCTAAGCTGTATTGTCTAAACATCCAATATGGCTTTCAAGAGCTCCTCCCTCTTGTCCGCTTTGCTTTTCTTGGCTCTTGCGGTTTTCGCATCTGCTGATTACTACGGATACACTTCTCCTTCTCCGGTTTACAAATCATCTCCTGTCTATACTCCTTCCCCGGTTTACAAATCATCTCCCGTCTATACTCCTTCCCCAGCGTACTACAAGAAGCTAGATGTGTACACACCTTCACCGGTTTATTACAAGAAACCGGTGTACACTCCTTCTCCAGTGTATTACAAGAAGCCCATCTACACCCCTTCTCCGGTGTACTACAAGAAGCCTATCTACACTCCTTCTCCCGTATACTACAAGAAGCCCATCTACACCCCTTCACCTGTGTACTACAAGTCACCCGTGTACACTCCTTCTCCAGTGTACTACAAGAAGCATGTGTACACCCCATCACCAGTGTACACCCCATCCCCAGTGTACTACGAGAAGCCCGTTTACACCCCATCCCCAGTGTACTACAAGAAACCTGTTTACACTCCATCTGAATACCACAAACCAACCTACACTCCTAAGCCATACTACAAGAAGCCTACCTACACACCATCACCCGTCTACAAGACACCTATTTACACTCCATCACCGGTTTACAAGGCACCCGTTTACACTCCATCCCCGGTTTACAAGGCACCAATTTACACACCATCACCCGTTTACAAGGTGGAGAAACCTAAAGACGGCTACTAAGGAAATGAAAAGATTGTAACCTTTAATCTTCTTTGATCAGTACGTACGTGAATCAATTTTTTGCCTGAAAATTTTCTACATTGCTGAATTTGTTCCTCACTTATTTGTACTCTTGTTATACCGATCAATGAATTAACATATTATATTTTTGGATCATCCAAGTTCATACCTACGCCCTTTCTCTGTTCTCTTTTGTTGTATTACGTACATGCCTTTTCTTTATCAACCGGCCGATATTAATAACGGAATAACTGATTTTTATGATCTCTGAGGAGGGAGGCTATAGCTATATCAAATGAATCTATGAGAAAATATAATAAAATTGGAGGAGCTTAATTAAAATCAATGGTGATCATTCATGATAGTTGGGATAAAGGAGATTGCAGATAAACATTAAGAAACATTCGTCCAACAATGATAAGTAGATACCAACTCTTAAGGTACATGATGTTAGACAAATATTTTTACTAAAACAATATTGTTTAGGCCAAAATAATCGCCCTTAAATAATTAAGGGCAAAATAGATTGATCTGAATATTAACTTTTATTCTATAACGAAACCAAAAATGATGAATAAAACCTAGAGAAGTAGAGCAAGCAACTAATTGATGAACAAGACTACTGAAGTCCCAGGGATCGGGGGTCGAGAGTGCACGTGCGTCCTTGCGCTAATAGCCTAGCATATAAGCCGAGCGGGGTTCCATCCTAAAACCAATTGGCAATTAATAGGAGTAACTCACTAGTTTATATACTAAGACTTCTTTGTTCATATTATCGATGTGAGACTCTATTGGTCTCTCCACATCTTTCATTCTCTCAACAAAGACCCAAGAGCGAGCAGTCGATGAGAGAAAGGAAGCAACATGAGATGAATTAAAGAAAGTGTTATTTGTATTCAGTGTAGCAACTAGTTGTTGGATCCGGGGAGGAAGGAGGTGGCAGATGAAAGAAAAGTTTGTTATCCTATTGCTCTCGATCTGTAACTTATAACATTTGCTTTGTTTTTATTGTTGGGCTTATCTCAACAGTATAAAATTCACATTTTAGCCCGGGTGGGCACCTTAGTATAGCCGGTCGATATAGGCGAAATATGATTCCGGTATTAGAGTGGTGTGATAATAAGTATAGAGCCCGGATATAAATTTCACGGCAGGGTTATTCGAGGGCTAAATAATATAACCCGTATTTCATTTTAATGCCCGGGCTAATATGCATGATTAATTATATAGTCCTGATGTGTGTAGATCCGGGATATTAGAAGGGCTATTAGGTTGCTTTCATTTTTTTTTATAAATAGACATTTAGCCCGTGTTGGACACCAAGCCTGAAGGTGAACAAGTGAATCCGAGGTCGAGTAAGCCTAAAGGTGAACCCGACGTCGAGTAGTGAAGATGTGAAGAAGTTAGTTAGAGTTTAAGTGTGTGATGTATGCGTGTGATGTAACAAACTAGGAGGTTTAGCTCCTCCTATAAATACTTTGTAATCTGCATTTGGTTAATTCAATGAATTCAGTTTCACAATCACAAATTCCAACTATATATCTCTTCCACTAGCTCTCTCACATTGTAACAGCCCGGATATAGATATAGACCCGGGCTAAAAAATATCAGTGGTTGACTAGTGGTAAATGGCTGGTTTCATGTGATGTACCAAGTGACCATCTGTAACATAATTACATCAAGGCTCTTGAAGAGGCACAATTTCGTAGATACGAATCAAAAACTTAAATTAACAATGCAACTTTGCAAGGAATTAAGAAATGGTCTAACAGACAATTCAAGCACACACGTACGTTGGATTAAAGGTTCCTCTCAACTCTACAAGACGTGCCTGACGTGCTGCCAATTAAGTGCCCTAAAAAGGAGTTAATTCAAAACATTTGATGAACCTTCAGAACAACTATAAAAAGCCCAAGAAATGATGCATTCGATCTACATCTCATCAACTCCTCCTCCTCCTCTTGTAAGCTGTGTGTTGTCTAAACATCCAATATGGCTTTCAAGAGCTCTTCCCTCTTGTCCGCTTTGCTTTTCTTGGCTTTTGCCGTTCTTGCATCTGCTGATTACTACAGATACAGTTCTCCTTCTCCGGTTTACAAATCATCTCCCGTCTATACTCCATCCCCGGTCTACAAATCATCTCCAGTCTATACTCCTTCCCCGGTGTACTACAAGAAGCCTGTGTACACCCCTTCACCGGTTTATTACAAGAAACCGGTGTACACTCCTTCTCCAGTGTACTACAAGAAGCCCGTGTACACTCCTTCACCTGAATACTACAAGTCTCCCGTATACACCCCCTCTCCAGTATACACTCCCTCGCCAGTGTACACCCCATCTCCAGTCTACTACAAGAAACCTGTTTACACTCCATCTGTCTACCACAAGCCAATCTACACTCCTAAGCCATACTACAAGAAGTCTGTCTACACTCCATCACCGGTCTACAAGGCACCCGTTTACACTCCATCTCCGGTTTACAAGGCACCTGTTTACACTCCATCACCGGTCTACAAGGCACCTGTTTACACACCATCCCCAATTTACAAGGCACCTGTTTACACTCCATCACCCGTCTACAAGGCACCTGTTTACACACCATCCCCAGTTTACAAGGCACCCGTTTACACACCATCCCCGGTTTACAAGGCACCTGTTTACACTCATTCTCCAGTGTACACTCCATCGCCGGTTTACAAGGCACCCGCTTACAAGAAGCACGGATATGGCTACTAAAGAACTTAAGGGATCAACCTTTCTACATTGAATCAATTTGTTGGTTGAAATTTCTACATTGAATATCAATTTGTTCCTTGAAGATTTTCTACATTGCTGAAATATTAATTTGTTACTCTATTATTTGTATTCTTGTTATACCAAACAAGTATCAATGAATTAATATTATATTTTTGGATCAACTAAGTTCATACACATACACATGCTTTTCTCTGTCCGTTTGTTGTATTTGCACGTCGTCTTCTTTATCAACCGGATATTAATCATGGAATAATTAATTTTAAGATCTCTGTGTGGGGTGAGGCTATCACATGAATCCATGAGAAAGAAATTGAAGGAGACTATCAAAAAAAAAGGAAATAAATTGAAGGAGCTTAAAATCAATGTTACGTGGTCATGATCGGAGTTGGGAGGATAAAGATTGCAAAGGATTTGTACATGGAGACTATATAGATGTATTCAAACAATAAGCATTAAGTTAAAAATCCGTTCAAACATGATAAGTAAATACTCTCAACTCACAAATGGTCTTTATTTTTAGGCAATGAGTGTGCAAACGCGTTAGTTCAGCACATAAGTCTAATTAGTGAGGTTCAGTTTTAAAATCAGGTGACAAAATGACAAATATGTCAAGACTTGAAGGTTGGATAGAAGAAACCAAGCTTCCATGGTGATTTGTGAGAGATTGAGAAAAAGAGAGGAAGTTAGAACTATCAGATCTCGGTAACCCTAGCTGAGATCTGATTCAGATCAAATTGAGAAAAAGAGACGATGAGATGAGATCAAGAGAGAATTTGGGAATTTCCGTTTTCATTAGCCACCACAATGAATCTGTACAAGGGGCTCCCTATATATACAAACACACAACCTTTAACCCACTAACTAACTGCAATTCTAACCACCTAACTACACAAGCTAAAGTTAACCAGACACTAGTAGCTCATCGGCTAACCAACAGACCACCTAGACTCCATATCCCCCCCTCGAGGTGGGCGAGTGAAATGAAACACTAGGCCCAACTTGCAGCACAAATGGAAATGCTGAGCAGCACCCAGTGGCTTAGTAAAGACGTCTGCAATTTGCAGATTGGAAGGTACAAACATAGTTGAGAGGAATCCCTCTTGAACAAGGTCTAGAATGTAATGGTTGTCCAACCTGATGTGCTTGGTGCGTTCATGATACATTGGATTTACTGCCAATTGTTGAGCCGATTTGTTGTCACAACACAGGGGAATTGGCAAGAACAATGGGACGCCTAAATTGGTAAGGACCCCTGCAACCCATTCGAATGCACTTCCAGTGCCACTCATACTTCGATACTCGCTTTCAGCAGAGGATTTGCAGATGTTCTTTTGCTTCTTGGTCTTCCAAGACACTAAGCAATCACCCAAAAACACGCAATAGCCAGATAACGAACGACTAGTGTCAATGCAATTTCCCCAATCAGCATCTGAGTAAGCTCTAACCTCAAGTGAACTCGAACTCGGGTTAAACATGGAGCATTTAACAGTACCTTTCAGATATCGAAGAAGAAATAAGCTAGGCAGCTCGCATATGAGGAGCTCTAGGAAGGGACATGAACTGCGTAAGCTGTTGCACCGTGTACGCAATGTCAGGCCTGGTAAGCGTGACATAAAGCAATCGGCCGACTAGGCGGTGGTAAGATTCAGGATCATCAAGAACCTCTCCATCATGAGCGCTGAGATGGAGATTCCTCTGCATAGGGAATTTGGTCGTTTGCAGTTAACCATGGCCAAATTTGACAGCAAATCCACAACGTACTTGCGCTGGTTGAGCAAGATCCCATCCTCTGATCGAGAAATCTCCATGCCAAGGAAATAACGTGCTAGCCCCAGATCCTTGATGGTAAATGCCCTATGCAGAGAATCCTTTACTTTGACAACTCGAGACTCGTCGTTGCCTGTAATGAGCATATCGTCTACGTAAACAAGAGCCACAGTAATACTCGAATCCTTCTAAAGAACAAACAATGAATAATCCCTCTTGGATTGAACAAAACCTTGAGACGTGAGATGCTTGGTCAATTCAAAGTTCCATTGTCGGCTCGCTTGTTTGAGTCCATATAGAGACCGGTTGAGTTTGCATACCTGACCAGGCAGGGCTTTCGTGTACCCAAGTGGAGGTAACATATATACCTCCTCATCCAAATAACCGTGTAAAAACGCATTATTGACATCAAGTTGGTGTAAAGGCCATCGTCTAACTGAAGCAATGGCAAGCAAGATCCTAACCGTGGGAAACTTCGCCACTGAAGAAAACGTCTCCTTGTAGTCGCGGCCTTTAATCTGATTGAAGCCCTTTGCTACTAACCGTGCTTTGTATCGTTCAACCGAACCATCAGCTCTGAACTTAATTCGATAAATTCATTTACAACCAATCGCATGATGACCATCAGGCAAAACTGTTAGAGACCAAGTGTTGTTGCTTTCTAGAGCACCAAGCTCCTTGTCCATTGCCTCTCTCCATTCAGCAAATTTCTGAGCTTGAGAAAAGGATGTCGGTTCTACAATTGAAAGCACATTGAACAAAGAAGTGACGTAATCTTGGGAAAAATGAACCAGATCAAGCGGATTGACCACTGTGAACACTGATGACAGTGAACTAGTGTCTGTGTGATCAGATGGATTTCAGGTAAGCAAATTTTGACACACAAAATCAATGAGCTTAGCAGGTCTAACCATGCGTCTAGCAAGTCAGACTTCAACAATAGGAATGACATTCGCTGGTGGCGAAGAAGCTAAAACTGGTGAGTCATCCACAATTTGGTTATGACCATCATCACCTTGTTCAACTGAATGAAGGTCAGATAAGGAATTGGGAGATTTAGATACACTGCAATGAAACGAAGGAGAAGACAACTTGTGAAACTCATCACCATCCTCTCCACATAACACCCAAGGTAAATTCGACCCATCTGAATATAGAGGTGCAGCAGACGCATTCTCCAGGGTCTTGAAAGGGAATATTCACTCTTTGAAAACAACATCTCTACTCACAAACACTTTGTGTGAGTCGAGATCAAACAATTTGTAGGCTTTGTAGCCAAGAGGATAACCCAACAACACACATTTCCGCCCCGAAGCTTCCAATTTTGAACGATTAACACTGGGAATGTGAGCAAAACATAAACATCCTATCACACGAAGATGACTGTAATCAGGAGACTTTCCAAACAGAACCTCATAAGGTGTTTTCCACCTGAGCACAGATGATGGTAGGATGTTGATGATGGAGGTAGCTCCCAACACACATTCCCCCCAAAATCGTAAGGGCAATCCAGCGTGAAGCCTTATTGCCCGAGCCATCTCAATGAGATGCATGTGTTTGCGCTCTACTCGTCCGTTTTGTTCATGGACATGGGACACATCGTTGGTGAACAATCCCTTTATCACGAAGCACAGCTTCCAATCGATTGTTCACGAATTCAGACCCATTGTCTGTTCTAAGGGTCTTAACCCCCGAGTGTCAAACTGGGTTTCCACATGAGCCAAGCACTCACCAATGACCCCAAACACCTAACCCTTGTCTCGTAACAAAAATGTCTGTGTAGACCGAGAGAAGTCATCTAACACAATTAGAAAATTCAGGGTCGGCTGGTGGGCGGTTCATGCGGTCTTCTCGCACAGGGCCCGAATTCGTTGGGGGCCCAGTACATTGAAAGTCAGTATATATCTAAAACGCGTACGTGATGAGAGAAATCAAGTGAAACAATGTGGTGTGGTGGTTTGCACTTTGCTGGGAAATGTAATAGATCCGTGTTCGATTCCCTGGACTAGCACAAATCTTGGTATTCATTTTTGTTGGGCTTCTCTCCACTCTCTAGTCTCTTAGTCTTTTTTTCTTTTGTTGGGCCACTCTCTACCATCTACTCTCTTAGGTTTTTTTCGTTAATTACTTACATTTAATTAATTATTGTGTGACTACTTGATATAATAACTTATACAATTAGAAAAAGTAATATAATTGATATTTATATAATTTTTAAATTTTAAAAAGAGTAATAAAATAATTTAAATTTTAATATGTTGAGAGTATGTTATTTCTTTAATTATTCTTTTCAAAAAAGTCATCTAGTGACACTAAAAATTAAGAAGTATATACATATAAATATATAACATTGTTTTCATGTAAATAGACAACAGATAGTTTTTTTTCCCATAAGATCATTTATGTCCTATACAATAAATAGATGTAAATCACTACTAAAAAAATATAATTATGATAGTAACAAGCATGAAAAAAAGGGTCTAATTCTAATAACCGCATCGGGCCTCCGAAAACATCGGGACGGCCCTGTTAGAAAATACCTAGCACCACAAATCGCAGCCACTTTGTAAGGTCCCCACACGTCCATGTGGACCAGTTCAAAGGGCTTTGATGCAATAGAATCACTGGAATGGAAGGGCAGTTTATGCAGCTTGGCTAAGTTGTATACATCACAATCGAAATTCTTCAGATCAGGTCCCGTAACCCAATCAAATAAATGCATTCTAGACATCAAAACATGACCAAGTCTAGCATGATGCACATTTATTAAACTTGTCCTAACAGAAGCAACAACAGTACTCACTTTGTTGCCGGAGGCAAGATCAGAGACACGACAAGCACCAGTGTTCTTCAGAAAGCAATTGAATCCATCAAATTTGTATAATCCTCCTTCTCGGAATCCAGAAGTTGTAACAGAGTCAGTTGAAATGTCCTGTAACCAACAATTTTGTTTGGAGAAAACGAACATATTGTTTCCATCATCCAATAGCTTCAACACTGATAGCAGATTATACTTGAAGGATGGCATATATAAAACATCCTTCAATAAAATATTCCGATTGAGCTGCGCTTGACCAGAGTATTTTACTAATTGAGTAATCCCATCCGGAAATCCAATCACAATGGGCTTAGCAAGAATACGCATGTCCAAGAACATGTCGTTGTTGCAGGCTATGTGATCCGATGCTCCGGAGTCCACAATCCATGTGATTGGGGAACCAAGACCTCTCTGAACATGATTAGAAAAGGATAGCATACCTGCAAATTTAATGGGGCTTGGACCTGCCATGTTCTGATCTGCTGGAGCCTTGCCTTTCATAGCACGGGTGACCTCGGCCACAACTGCATTAACCAGCGACATATCAGGTACACCATCATGAGCAGAGCTTGACGGGGCATAGGAATGAGCAGATCTCCCATCACTAGGAGCAGATCTTCCATCGCCAGTCAGAGGACAATCCACATCCATCACATCCTGCACATTCACTATGATTTTGTCGGGCGACGGACACTTCGGACCGGTGTACCAATCTGGAAAGCCGACGAGCTTGAAACATGTCTCCTTGACATGTCCACGCTCTTTACAATAGTTGCAAAAGAGCTCCATCTTAGCCTTCTTCTGGAGTTCCTTCAGATCATTGTTCTTGCACTGTCCGGATCCAGAACCAGACGATTGAGCACCACTGCTGCTAGCCTTCGAAGAACCTCCATGACTGTTGGCAATAGATCGAGTAGACAACACTTCATGATGCTGAGACGAACCGATCTTGTGATTCCTTTATGTCGTTCAATCCGCAACACCATGTGAAAGGCACGATTGACTTAGGGAAGGGGATCCATGGCCAGTATGTGACTCCGGATACCTTTGAAGGTGTCCGAGAGTCCCATAAGAAACTGCAGAAGACGCGTTGTAGCATCACGTTCCACCAATTTCTACAAGATGGCTTCCACTGTTTATATACATTTTATAAAATAATAAATTTATAGAAAATATGATTTTAAAAAAAAATTATACGTACTTATTAGTAATAAATATTAATAAAAATAAATAAAAAGTTAATATATATATATATATATATTTGATATAATTATTAACACCTTAAAAATATTTAAATAGTAAAAGTTAGGTAAGGTAATGGAGGAAGTATAATGCATCTTTATCCAAAAAATAATACTCCGTATAATGCATCTAAAGTCTATACCAATGCATTGTACATGTATTTTTTTCCCTCATGCATTGTATTTTTTTTTTTATCCGCTCTCATGCATTGTACATACGGAGTAATTTATAAGATAGGTAGGTATTTATGTCCATTCATAATACATTTTATTCAATACATACATACATATATATTGAATGAAATATATTATGAAATAAAAGATTGAAGAAAAACATATAGATGACTTGGAATTGACCGGGTCTGACCCTTCTGTTATACTCACATGGAAGTGTCCCCCTCAACCCTGGCCTCTCCCACTCTGTCTCCACTTCCCTTATAATTCATCCTCTCCTCTCCATCGATCTCACACCAGATTTATAGACAGATCCTTAATCGATCGATCGGTCGAGATCCATGGGGAGCTTGAAGCGGCCGCACCATCTCATCGCTCTCAAGCGGGACAAGAAGATCGGGTGCACCGCCACCAGCAGCGATGAATCCCCAACCACTTCTCTCATCAAATTCGAATCCGATTCGCCGGCGCCGGAATGCTGCCAGGTCCCCTACCTCCTCCTCCTCAAGCAGCTCGGCTGGAGAGTCCGATCCCGATGGAGGCAGTTCCTCATCCGCCGCCGCCGCTGCAACGGATCCGGTCTCCGTTTCAATTACGACCTCCGCAGCTACGCTCAGAACTTCGACGACGGCCGCCGCACCCTCCACGATCGCCGCTCCCCTCTCGCTCCTTGAATTTTCCTTTTCCTTTTTTTTTTAATTACAAGATTCGATCTGGTGATTTCTTACGTACTGTTTTGGTAATTTTGGTCACCCATTTTGTCTATTTTGTCTTTTAGTTACAGTTTTTATGTACAGTTTTGAACTGAGATGAGTGAAGAATACAATTAGCAGGTAAATTAGTCCTCTCCCTCTTTCATTTCCCTTCTTAATAATTTACATTTTGGGTCTTAATCCGAGTATTAAATTTAGCCATTTTCTGCAAATCATGCATAATTTTGTATATTGTCTGCCATGCATTTAATTATTTTTTGTAACTTTTATTTTTATAGAATAACGTACTTTTTTTTTATTACATTGAAAAGATTAATTTCATACATATAAAAATTAATATAAGTTTTGCAAATAATTAAGAAATAAATTTGAATATATTGATTTATGTTAAAATTATTTAGAATCATCAAAAAAGATGGTGAACGCATATATAGTGTAGATAGAATAGAATAAGCGAAATCATTATCTGACGTGACTTAAATATATATCTTGGATTATCAATTGATGTATTAAACCGATGAGTTCAGATTACATCGGATAATGACACATAAGCAAATTTCACATAGATCAAACATATAGAAATCGAGGTTTATGTGTAACTAGAATATAGATAGATTGTATAATAATTAAGTAATACTACCTCCGCTCAGAAATAGATGTCGTTTAACTTTTTGTTACGTTTTTTAAGGAGCTAAAAATTATATAAAATATTAACTTTTTAAACAACTATTTTAATAATATGATACTTATTATTAATAAGTATTATATTATATTAAAAAATTACAAAAAAAATAATACTTTATATAGTTTTTTTACTCCTTAAAAATCGTGTCAATTCAAAAAGTCAAACGACATCTATTTCTGAATGGAGTTAGTATGTAACCGTGTAGAATAACTTCCACTGTGGTAGAATTTAGTTTTCTTAGATCTATTTAGGGTAGCTATTTGTGGTAGAATTTAGTTTTCTTAGATCTATTTAGGGTAGCTATTAATAGGTGGATTTTAATTGTACAAGTTTTCCTTAATTAAAAATATAAAAATGGAGGATAAATAGTTGATGACAATTAAACTAAAAAAGGACAAATATAAATTTCATAGTCATAGATCGAGTTGTTTGGGGGTTCAGAACTTCAGATTTTAATAGGTGATGTATATATAATTATCGTCCATTTTGGGCATATTCTTTGATGCCTTTCAAGGTACTTATTGGGCAAACATCAGTTTACCGATTGCTTGTACAAGAAAACAAGTCAAATTCACAGCAACAGAATTAAATGAAACTCTTTTTTATTTATTTTGTTATAATATATAATTTTTTATGTTACATATCTCTTAAGTTAGTCGGGAAAATATAGTACCTACATACAATTTGACCCTTAGATCCTTTTATTACCCCATGACGTATTGGGACTGTTGTTACTTTTTTATTTTAATTATTTTCTCTAATTTAAATTTCATTTGAAAGTTCCAATGTTCCATATAAGAATTATTTTATTTTACCAAAAAAATATAAGAATTATTTTAAGCACATGTAATTAATGAAGCACTTTTTCAAGTTTGACATACTTTCAAACATCAAAGAATCCTATACTGTACGGCACATATAAAAAAAGAATAAAGGTATAACCACTTCAATTATTCCATATCCATAAAGAGAGGGAAAATAAAAATAAAAATAAAGAGAAATTAAGAAATCAAATAAGAAGAAAACGTTGGTTACATTTTAGGATAATATCCTTAATTACGTCTAGTTAAAATGTTCATTAATTTGTATTCAACTTATCTGAAATTTTATTCTTGATTTTATTTTTATTTTTAATGCAATAAATAAACAATTGAGTGAAAAAGGTAAATGAGTCCGAGAACATCGAATATGGAGAGTTTGTACATAACTAAGTTAAAAAAAAAAAAAAAAAAGATCATTTTATATCACAAAATGATAGGAAAAAGGTAAACTGATAACGAGGGGATGAACTCATCGCAATCAAAATGGCTAAGATTTGGAGTGGCTTTTGGGTGTTTGGTGACCGAACTTGGTGGTGGGCATCAAACTATCAATATCAGTACTCCTGCCACATAATTAAATGCTACAGTAACATTTATCATTTTTTGGTTCCACATTTTGCTTCAATTTTGTCCTATTGTGTTGAAAAAAATGATACTAAATGATTACCCACCCACCATTTATTTCCATTTGGTGGTAAATTAATACTACACTATTAAACGAAACACCTATATCACTATATGGATCGACTACTAACATACACATTCCCAAGAGGTGGAATGTTGATCGCTTTCCTATGTTAGGTATAAAAGTGCCGAATGATCATATGGGAGTATAGGTTACATTGTCACAATTCATAGTCAACACATGCAATGTAACACACACAAACACAGCATAAACACAACACAGCAACTCGGTTCACTAAGTGTTGGAAGGGTAATTTGGTAATTCCGCATAGGCAACCACTTATTCTGTTTAAGTAACAGAATTGGCGCCAGAACCACTAGGAGCTTGTGTGGTTTTCTGTAACAAACTCAGATCTGTGTTCTAGAGAGTTTTGAGCTAATGAATGAGAAATGGAGAGTTTCTCCATGATCTGAATTCTCTAAATGGTATCAGAGCGTGTTTCGATTCGGTGATTAGAGCTATCGATTTGGTTAAATCGGTGGATCTGGTGAGATTGATTGAATTGAGATCTGAAGATTGTTTGATCATCAGCTACATTTCTCGCAATCGCCATGGCTGGTAGAGGATCGCCGCTTGGACACAGCTATGCAGACGTCGTCAATGGAGCTGGAAGAGGCAATTTTGTAAGCGTTACACTACCTAATGGTGGAGCTAGAAGAGGATCACCTGGTGGCTTCAATGGCGGAGTACAATTTGGGGATTTCACGCAAGGAACGAATTCAGTACACTACAATTCCCTATTCCTATCAAACTCCGACCATCCTGGTATGCACCTAGTTACTACTGCGTTTAATGGATCCAATTTCATTTCATGGAGTCGTGGTGTTAAAATGGCTCTAGGAGCAAAAGCAAAATTAGGTTTCATAACCGGTAGTTGCGTGAAACCTCCCATGGATACTGAGGACTATGTTAAGTGGGAAAGGGCCGACTACATGGTTAGATGTTGGATGGTCAATTCAATGACAAGTGATGTGGCAGAAACATTGATGTATGTAGAATCGGCTAAGGAATTGTGGGATGAGATTAGGGAGAGGTTTTGTGAGCTGAATGATCCTCTCGTGTACCAACTGCGTCGTGATCTAGGAAATATTCGTCAAGAAAACCTATCTGTTGGAGCATACTATGGAAAATTGAAGAAACTCAGGGACGAGTTACAACTACTGGATGTTGTTCCTAACTGCACTTGTGGAGGAATTAATGGATGTAGTTGTGGATTGCTGAAAAGGATAGTTGAAAGGGAAGAGAAAGCTAAGGTCATGCAGTTCATGATGAGCCTTAATGATGTGTATGAACCTCTTCGAGGAAATGTACTTTCCAAAGATCCTATGCCTGGGTTGCTTAAGGTGTTTCAAATGGCTACCCAGTTAGAGAGATCTAAAGGTGTAACTTCAATGGTGCCTACTGATGTGAGTGTGTTGAATGTGAATAAGCAAGCACAGCAGAGGTTTGAACAGGCTGAATTTGAAGCTAATGCAGTGAACAGATATGTGAATGCTAGACAGAACCAGCAGAGATATGAACAAATGGATCAGGCAAAATTTGAGCAAGCAAAAAGGGATTACAAAAAGGCTAAGTATGACCGTGTGTGTAATCATTGTGGGGAGAGAGGTCATACAAAGGAATACTGCTTCAAATTGGTGGGTTATCCTGAGTGGTTTAAAGGCGAAAAGGATGAAGAGAACGGAAAGCAAACTGGGAGATTTGTAGCACAGTTTGACTCTCCACATATGGACAATCCCTTGGATTTTCCTATCCAGGAGATGAGGCCTGATCCTGTTATGGTTAATGCCATATACAATGAGGTGGTCAAGATAATGAAAGGCAAAGGTGTTGCAGATCAGTCTGAGAGCTCAGTAAACCAGGCAATTGTTCACTTTGCAGGTACCTTGAGTGTCTCTTACCTTATTGGTGCTAATAAAGCTAATAATTGTGCTTGGATTGTGGATTCTGGTGCTACTGACCATATTGGATTTGATAAGGCTATTTTCTCTGATCTTTGCTTGTTAAAAAATGCAATAGCCTTGGGGTTGCCTGATGGTACTCAAATCACTGTGAATTATCGTGGCACAGTGCAGTTGTTGCCTGACATTGTGTTGCATAAGGTTTTATATGTACCACAGTTCAGACACAACTTACTATCAGTGTCCAAGCTGCTAAAGGATCAGAACATGGTGTTTAGTTTTGATGCCTTTTCTTGTTGGTTACAGGGCCCTACAACTAGAAGAATTTTGATTAAAGGATGGGAGGAGGATGGGTTATACAGACTGCAAGCTGCTTATGCATTGAAGAGTTCTGAAGATTTGAATAACTCTAGAGTAATGTGTAATAATGTTACCAACCTTCATGTGCTACATGCAAGGCTTGGTCATATGTCTTTGTCTAAGATGAAACACTTGTCCATCTGTAAGGTTGATGATACTTCAGGTTTTACTTGTGACACTTGTTCAATGGTTAAGTTGCACAAACTAAAGTTTGACAGAAGTGAATCATTGGCTTCTGCCCCCTTACATCTTGTTCATATGGATGTATGGGGTCCCTACAAAACTCCCTCTATATGTGGTGCTAGGTACTTTCTTACTGTCTTGGATGATCACTCCAGGACTACTTGGGTATTTCTGATTCAAGACAAGCTGCAGGTCTTAAAGTGTATCACTAATTTTCTTAAATTGGTTGAGAATCAGTTTGAGACCTCAGTCAAATGTATTAGAACTGATTGTGGAACTGAGTTTACTCAAAAATGTTGCATGGATTTATTTGCTCAGTATGGTATTGTTCATCAAAAATCCTCTCCAGGAGTTCATGAACAAAATGGAAGAGTTGAGCGCAAACATAGACACTTACTTGAGACTGCTAGAGCTCTCAGAGTTCATGCTGGTTTACCCATCAGATTTTGGGGTGATTATGTCCTTAGTGCTACCTATTTGATTAACAAAATGCCTTCATCTATCTTAGGTTGGAAATCCCCTTTTGAAGTGTTATTTCATACCCCTCCCTCCTATGATAAACTTCACACAGTGGGTTGCCTTTGCTATGCTGTCCAGCCCAATGATCCCAGAGACAAGCTTAACTGTGTTGCTCGGAGATGTGTTCTTTTGGGATACCCTCCAGGTCAAAAAGCATACAAGTTATTTGACTTGGACAAGCAAACTGTCATCACCAGCAGACATGTAAGGTTTGTGGATTCAGTGTTTCCTTTCAAACTCAGAGGTGGGGTTGTATCTGGATCCATCTTTCCCCAAGATCACATGCCATCTTCTGATTCAGATCTTGACAATGCAACCTGGCTACCATCCACTACTCCCAATTCTTCTGACCATCTTGTTGAGCCACTTGTCTCTTCTGACTCCCCGGGTACATTTGAATCTGATAACAGATCAATTCATGACAATCTCAGCTCACCTGAACCCCTTATTTCAGTCCCTTCCAACCCAGTGATTGGAAACATACCTCTTATGCTTCCAAAGAGGACAATCAGGCCTCCAGCCAGACTCCAGGATTTTGTTTGCTCAGGGTTGCCAACTAGATCTTCAACTGACTCTGACTCACAGTCATTTGCAGTATTCTCTACTCAAAATCTTGCTCATCTCTCTCATGCTTACATTCAGTCCCTTGTGAGCATGTGTGAGACCTTTGAACCCAACTCTTATGCTTAGGCCAAGGGTGTGGAGCATTAGGAAACTACTATGAAAGCTGAGTTACTTGCTCTTGAGAAGAATCACACATGGACAGTTACTTCTCTTCCCCATGGTAAAAAAAAGCCATAGGTTCTAAATGGATTTTTAAGATCAAATACAAGCCCAATGGTCAGATAGAAAGATACAAAGCTAGGCTTGTGGCAAAAGGATATAATCAAGTCAAAGATAAAGATTACAAACATACCTTCTCTCCTGTGGCCAAACGGTCTACTGTGAGGGTAATCCTAGCTATAGCTGCTGCAAATAGTTGGATTTTACATCAGTTAGACGTCAACAATGCATTTCTGCATGGCTATCTAGAGGAGGAGGTGTTCATGGTTCCACCTCAAGGATATGAGGTGCCTAAGGGTCAAGTATGCAAGCTCAACAGGTCATTATATGGCCTCAAACAGGCTAGTAGACAGTGGAACCTTGAGCTCACTAGGTTCTTGATCAGATTGGGTTTTACTCAATCCAAGCATGACTACTCTCTATTTGTTAAAAAGAGAGGACAGTCCATTACCATTGCCTTGGTATATGTTGATGATATGCTCTTGTTTGGAAACTCTACTGAAGATATAGCTAGCACCAAGAGAGCACTACATACTGCTTTCATCATCAAGGACTTGGGAGTGGCAAGATATTTCTTGGGCATGGAGATATCCAGGGCTTCATCTGGCATCCTTCTCAACCAAAGGAAGTATATTTTGGACATCTTAAAAGATGCTCAAATGGAAGGCTGCAAGGTTGCTTCATTTCCAATGCAACATGGTACCAGATTATCCATTACTGAGAGTGAGATCTTCTCTGATCATGAGGCTTATAGAAGGATTATTGGTAGGCTCTTATACCTCACTCTCTCACGGCCTGATATTTCCTACACAGTTCAGCAGTTAAGCCAGTTCCTACATAATCCATTACAACCACATTGGAATGCAGCCATGTACTTACTCAGGTACTTGAAAGGCACTTTCAATTTAGCTCTGTCTTTTCCAGCTTCTTCATCATTCACATTGAAGGCCTACAGTGATGCTGATTGGGGCAATTGTAGAGATACTGGACGATCTTTAACTGGTTATTGTGTGTTCCTTAGCTCTTCCTTAGTTTCATGGAAAACTAAGAAACAAAATGTGGTTTCTCGTTCATCAACTGAAAGTGAGTATAGAAGTATGGCTTCTGCTGCTTGTGAGATTGTTTGGTTGCAAGGGCTACTTACAGATCTGTATATCCATGTGCCTACACCAATCACATTGCATTGTGATAATAAATCTGCTCAAGACCTTGCTGCTAACCCAATCTTTCATGAAAGGACAAAACATGTGAGAATTGATTGTCATTTCATACGGGAAATGGTGCAGGATGGCTTGATCAAGACAGCACATGTGTCTTCAGCCCAACAAATAGCTGATGTTTTGACTAAAGCCTTAGGGGCTGATCAACATAAGGTTCTCTCTTCCAAGCTTGGCCTTGTTCTTCCTCTCACAAGTCCAGCTTGAGGGGGGTATATGGGAGTATAGGTTACATTGTCACAATTCATAGTCAACACAATGTAACACACACAAACACAGCATAAACACAACACAATAACTCGGTTCACTAAGTGTTGGAAGGGTAATTTGGTAATTCCGCATAGGCAACCACTTATTCTGTTTAAGTAACAGAATTGGCGCCAGAGCCACTAGGAGCTTGTGTGGTTTTCTGTAACAAACTCAGATCTGTGTTCTAGAGAGTTTTTAGCTAATGAATGAGAAATGGAGAGTTTCTCTATGATCTGAATTCTCTAAAGATCATTTTCAATTATATATGTAATTTTGAAATGTGACTTTTTTTTAAAATAAGTTACCCAATTCTAGATTGTTGGGAGTTGGGACAATTGTGAATTCCACATCAAAACTAAAAACATTACGAGGTCAACATATAAGTGAATGTGTTACTATATATCCATTGTAGATCAACTGATTTTAAGTTGGAATAACATTATAACTTTTATGTTAAACTTTTCGGTGGAGCCTAACTGGACACTTCTGGTTGGATTCGTATGAAAACGGAGTATAAGTTAGTACTCTATCCGTTAATTCAAACATGTTGTTTTAAACATTTGCACGTTTCTTTAAGAAAATAAATACAGTAAGAGCAAAAAAAAAAATACACTTATCTGCATCCATGGAATCCAATTCGGTTTCTTAACTCTCCTTTTTATTTTATAAGAAACTAAAATTAATTTTTTTCTCACATCCTTACAACCCATTTTATTATAAACTAAATAATATAAAATTAAAAATAGCACCACCACCTACCCAAACCCCTCTCTTTCCTACTCTCTCAAGTGTCACCCATGTCTCTCACATTCTTTCTTTCTTGAGTTTTTAAGGTTCCTTCCTAGTAAACTCATCACATCATTTCTTAAAAAAAAAATATCAAGGGGAATTTCGTTTGGTGCCCCTGAGGTTTTAACAATTCCGCTTGGTGCCCTAAGGTTTTATTTCGTCCGGATGGTGCCCCTGAGTTTTGTCAAAAGTCCGTCTCATGCCCAAAACTCATATTTTCACTTTTTTAAATCAATAAAATGGCCCATTATTTTTTCTTATTTCACAAAATCTCTTTTACTTTTAACAATGAACAAAATTACTTATTATTTATCAAAATTCAAGATAAAATTGAAAAAACACCTTTATTTCTAAAATTTAACAAAATCAAATATTATTTCCAAAACTTTTATCACAAAATCACCCTTCTTCCAAAATTTTTAAAACAAAATCATTGCGGTTTTTAAAATTATAGAAAAGAAATATTAGTTTCCATACTTTGAAAAAATAAAATAAAAACACTCGTTATTTTCCAAAACAATATTTAACACCTATTATTTTCCAAAATAATATTTAACCTATAATGCACTAAATTTTAACAATTGTAAATGCGGTTGATCATATGGTGACTCAATATTTTGGTAGTATTTTTTTTTTCGGTTCAATCCGTAAACCCGGAATTTTTTTTTCAATTTAATATTTAGCCACAATAGTTCATTGTATAAGAAAGAAATACATTATAATTATCATTTTCTTTTAAAATCGGGTCTTTGGGTTTCACCTGAACTGAAAATGTTGGATCGGATCTTGTTGACCCAGCATGAACCATCCTAATTTATCAATCTAACCCGATACTCTATTAGAATTTTATTGGAAAAAGTAATGTAAAAAATAAAGGGTGGATTTTTTTTTACCTAATACTCAATTAGAATAAAGGAGATTTCTTTTTATCCAAAGTATGGTTTTATGATTTTTTTCCTTTTTGTAATTTATAGGTCAATTTTTTATTTCACAAAATGTGAGGATGGATTGATGCAAATTTTTTATAAATAATGGGTGGTATCCGTATGTTATGTATGTACAATGTTTGACAAATAATGAGATTTGTTTTTGCAAAATATTAAAAATAATGAATCTTTTGTGTAATGTTAAAAATAAAGGTTGATTTTTTTCTAAAAAATTTTGTAACAATGGGTGAGTTTTTGCTAAAATTTTGGAAATTATGTGTGCTTTTATTGAAAAAATATATAAAAGGTGTTTTTTTTTTCATTTTTATGTTGGATTTAGTTAAATAATAGGTAATTTTATTCATTGTTAAAAATAAAGGGGGCCTTGTGAAATAAGGAAAAATAATGGGCCATTTTATTGATTTAAAAAAGTGAAAATATGAGTTTTGGGCATGAGGCGGACTTTTGACAAACCTCAGGGGCACCATTCGGACAAAATAAAACCTAAGGGCACTAAACGGAATTGTCAAAACCTCAGGGGTACCAAACGGAATTTCCCATATATAAATCCTCTATTATTTTATTATTAAATTTCTTATTTTACTCCTTTAAACACCCCAATGTGGGTGCTTATACCCCTAATTATTATTTTATTTGTTCATTTTATTGAAAAAACTATACAGTAACTAATAAATCCCTAATCATTACTAGGGTAATTTTGAAAAGTAAACGCCAAAATATCTAAAATGACATGTTTTTTTAACAAGATTTTACTCATAAAACGACATAGCATTAGATTAAAATTTTAAATGACTATCTATGCCCTTAATTAGAAAAATACTAAAATGAACCCTAAGTCGAGAAAACTGAAAAAAAAAAGAAAAAGAGAAAGTGAAAAGATAATTGAAACGCTGACGTGGCTTTATTTCGTAGAATACGATCTCCACACTGGCTCTCTACGGACTCAAAAGACCCTTTCTCTCTCATCTAGCCCTACACGCGCCCCATCTGACGTGGCTCTACCCACCGCTAAGATTCCCCCACGTGGCACATAAAGTTTAGAAAGTGTAAACACGCTCTCTCCCGAGCGTGGCCAACTGGTGGGCCCTAAACCAGGTTTTCGACTTAATCATGGAGTCTGTGGAAGGAGCCGTGGAGGAAGACAAACAAGGAAGAGAGAGAACATCGCCGCGCTCATTCCGGCCGTTCGATTCTCTCTCATTCACTCCCTGCGGCGTCGCCGGCGAAACTTGGGCACTTCCAATTCGGACACGAAACCTTTTGTCTTTCTTCTTCGTTCCTCCTGCGCATTAGCGGCTCCATTTGCGGTGTTCTGAATTGCAGTTTCCTTTTATTACAGGTATGGATCTTTTCGATTTTTGTTCTCCTGTTGATTTTTTCGTTTTGCACTGTGTGATTTTTTTAGGTTTGAATTGCATTATTTTAGATTTGATTTTTGTTTGTGGTGATGAAGTTGGGGGGTTTTCCGGTTGTGGAATTGGAAATATCCATTTTTGTTACTTTCCTAAATTTGGTATAGGTAATAGATATCGAGCTCTGCCTTCAATTTTATAATTTTCCCCTTTTCTTGTGATTTTGTACAAGAATTGGCTGAAGTTCATGGTGCTGGGGATCTGATGAGTTTTTAATACTTCGATGTTTGAGCATTTGGTGAATTTTCTTTCACGCCTTTGAGCAACAAAGGTTTCATGGATTACAGTTATTATGCAGCTACTCTCATGATTTATGAGGTGATCTGTTCGCCTTGTGTGAATTGGTTGAAAGGATGGGCTTGCAGGAGGGATTTGGCGACCATTTTTGGCACCTAATGTTGTTAAGTTGAGATGACTATGAGAATGCATTTTGCCTTTATTTGAATGATTGGGAAATTAGAGAAGAGCCGTGGATTTTCCTCATTTGTTGAGCTTTTCTGGGGTCTCATGAATTGGATGAAGTCTGTGTGATTTTGTTTCCTCACATATTGGTGGTCAGCATTTGAGGAAGTGTAGGGTTGAGGTGGGGATTGTTATCTTCGTTTTACAAACCCTGCAATCTCGGGATATTAAGAAGCTTAGTGTCCAGCAGGAACAAGGATGGTGGTTCTCTGATAAACACACTATTGAACATCAACTCAAGCACCTTGTGTCTTTCTCACATGTGATGCCTAGTTCAAGCGGAAGTAGCAAAACTTGGTGATTGTGGAGATTTAGGCTAGATGGTGTATAGCTATTGGATGTAGGTTGATTACCATCAATGGCAGTTTTTCTTTGATGAGCTGGGCAAGTCAGTCTTGGTTAAGTTTCTCAACTGACTTAATTTGATTGGCTTTTGTTTTGTGTAATGCCCCATCACGAGTGTCCTCACTTACCCATTGAAGGAGGTGAATCGCAGGATATGCAGTGCCCATGGTGGTGATAGAAGCCATGACATTTGGCCAAGTGCTGCACCCCCTAATATTCCTGCCATGTGCCCCTGGGGCAATTTGACTAACTTTTCTGATTAGAAGTACTTGCTTTAATCAGTACAATACCTGCTCTTAAATAATACATGTTGCTCTCAATGATCCTTCTCTTTTTTCAATCAGTTTTGTTGCAAGCTTATTTCGTGAATCTCTAATTCTCTATGGTCGAGTGGAAATTCTTAAAATGCATCATTTCTTCTTGCTGTACCGTTGATATTGAAGAGCGTTGTCAATAGTTTTCTACTTTTCTTTAATATCAATTGGTTAAAACTACAGAGACAATACTGTTTCCATTGGTGCTGCAAAATATGGAAGGACGGCCTGCTTTATCTATTCAAAGATCAGGCGCTACACAACTTGCTATCCTGGGCGCCTCAGGTGCTCTATCCTCATCATTACCAGTTCTCTCTAGCTCTTTGGAAGAGAAGAATCCAAAGCTTCTGGACTCCGAGCTTGTCTCATGTGAAAAGGAAGTTATGTGTGACCCTAGGGTATTGCACCCAACTCCATTTCCGTCTAATAGTGGTATTGTTGGCCACATGTTCTCATCATCATCAGGTTACTCTGCTGATCTTCATTTCTCTTCCAACTCCCGGGAGAAGCTTGCTGGCATCACGCCATCATCTAATCAAGGATCATCGTTGCAAGTCACACATTTATCCCCTTCAGAATATCTCCAGTCTACAGCATCAAGTCGTACACAAGGAAACAGCAGATTATCCTGGTCTGCTGGCTCATTGTCAGATTTTCATGATTATCCTACCCAAACAATCATGCGAAATAGTCAATTACATTGCAGTAATGGTGGCAGTAATGAGGGCACTAGTGTTGCTATTCCACAAGAGGAACTCATAAAAGGAAATGATTTGCATGATTGGGCAGATCAGCTGATCGCTGATGATGAAGGCTTGAGTTCTAGTTGGAATGACCTGTTTATTGATGTCAGTATTGCTGATCCAGAACCAAAGGTGCGATTTGGTCACCTATTTGATCTGTCCAAGTGTTTACAAGAGATCTGTTAGATGTCTTTCCTCTGCCATGTTCTAAATGATTTGTTCTCAAGAGGAATGAAAAGAGTCATTAGCATTCTGTTTTTACCTGCCTTTGTGTTTCACAGTGATTTTTGTTATACCAGATGTCAAATCAGGTTCCTAAAGAACCCACGAATAGTGCAACCCAGCAAACGCCAAGTCATCAGCAGCTTTCTGTTTCATCTTCTGAAGTTAATGCTATTGAACCTGTTGTTAGCCCCTCTTCGTCCTCAGCTGGTGCTCCAACCAAGCCACGCATGCGTTGGACACCAGAGTTACATGACTCTTTTGTGGCGGCAGTTAACAAGCTTGGCGGTAGTGAAAGTGTGTATTCCTGAATTGCTTTCTCATGTTTTTCCTTCTTTTCAAGAATCATCAAATATATCAGCTGGATGTTTTGAAACTTTACAGGGGCTACTCCCAAAGGTGTGTTGAAGCTAATGAAAGTTGAAAGCTTGACTATATATCATGTAAAAAGCCATCTTCAGGCAAGTACGGTGGTGCATTCTTTCAACACTTTCCTCATATTGATTCTTTCCTAAGCATGAATGTTATCTTTTTTACTGCAGAAATATAGAAGTGCTAGATACAGGCCAGAGTCAACTGAAGGTATGATTTCACCACACATTTTCATCTTCCATTGGTCTATACAAGATCATCTGTGTTGTGTTTGTAATGTTGTAGGAAATAACTTACACTGATGGATTCCTTTCCTTTTAAAAAAAATAATAATTTTGTTTTGTTTTCGTTATTGCATCTTAGATGAGAAAATTTTCCATAAATTTGATCAACAGAGTTCCCATTCCCCATAAAATGCTTCATTTCTCCCTTTTTTGGGTAATGATAACGTTTTAGGCAAGCTGACACTCATTGCATGGCCCAAATTGCTTCATTTTTCTTGCAATGTAGGATGATTGGGCAGCACATTTCATTTGCTTTTGGTATTTCTCTGGGTAAAGATGATTGACAGAATACTCCTGCTCATTGAATCTATTTATCCCTCTCCGATGCATGCTTTATATATTTCTATTTCCTGGACAAGCAGTGAAGTTTATAATAATCTTCCTTTCTGGGTCTCCATAAATTTATATCCCAATATATTAATATTTTCTCTCATAGTCCTCCCCTATGCAATGCATTTCTCTCCCCTGATCTACCTTCGTTGTGACTTGTGAGATGGTTTGAATTGGTGTTAACTGCATACCTTCTCTATAATTTCTTTCTCCCACCTTTCAAGCCTGTTTAAAAGGAACTAGTGACTGACGTCTAGGCTCTTTTTGTTGTTTAGTTTAGTACCCATGGTAGTTTGTTTAGATATAGTCTTATGCACGCGATTTGGCCTTCTTTGTTTGCAGGATCGGCAGACAGAAAGTCATCCCCCCTTCCAGACTTGCCATCCTTGGACTTTAAAACGTAAGTTATATAATTCTCCGTTCTTCCTAATATCCTTCACTATATGTGAGGATGTAAATGAAATGGTGCAAGCATTGTGAGCCGCAGTTATGTTTACCCGCGTTTATATAGAGTCTCCCTTTGGGAAAAGTTATCTGTATATGTGCCTGTTAGTCTGTTACATCACGGTTTAATTGGTCGCTCATATCTCCCATGTGTTTGGACACACCTCAGCATCAGATTGACATCAAGTTATGTTACAGGGGTATGGATATCACAGAAGCATTGCGATTGCAGATTGAAGTTCAAAAGCGCCTTCATGAACAGCTTGAGGTACTGTTTATTTTAGTTAATATTTATTTCATTAATTCCTACCTACCAAATTTACAATTTTACTTTCTATAATGATTTTAAAAAAAAATTGTCAAGTGTTCTCAGTTCTATTTTCATATGCAGTTTGATTTATATTCCTCATGGTATCTTTCATTTCCTGCATTTGTATTACTACAAGGTTGTTTCCTTTGAAGTTAGAAAAATGTTGAGCTTTTTACAGCTATATCTGTGCATTATATAAAGTTGCAAGAATGAAGAATCTTTGGCTATCTTCCTTTATACGGATGTGTAATTTTGTACAAGTGGATGTTTGCTACTTGGCAGATCATAATAGTGCACAATGCTTGTATCTCAGCGTACTTTTTGCTACTTTGCAGATCCAAAGGAGCTTGCAGCTTCGGATAGAAGAACAAGGGAAATGTCTCCAGATGATGTTTGAGAAACAATGCAAATCAGGCGTCGACAAGCTTAAAACAGTTGAAGAGCCTTCTACCAAGACATCTGATGCATTGCAAACTTTACCCACCAAAGACGAAAAAGACACCTCACCTTGCCAAGATGGAATATCTACCAACACGGTGCTTGAAAATGGAAGCTCAACATCCAAGTCAAGTTCCCAGAAACCAGTTGATGCCGAGGAATCCCCAGTCACTGTCACAACCAAGGACCAGAACCCTCATATTAATGAGGCGTCCGAAGATCAACCATCAAAGCGGGCGAAGGTCAATGATTCTACACCTTCCGAGCAATCCAAGGTCAGAGAGTAAGGTTTAATCGCTTCTCATGGTCAATTTTCCTCTGATTTGTTAGATTGATTTTTGTGGCTGTTATTAGAGGTGGGGAAAAGTTGAGAATCAAAATAACCAATTGTACTTATATGGTGAAGGAGGATGTATTCCACTATTCCCCCCACAAAGCAGCTTGAAACTTTGTCTCACCCCCTTCTTTTTCGCCAGTGTGATCTAGGATGAGTCTGAGAATGTCTAGGAATCGAATCAATCAATCGTATTGGATGAACATTCATGTAAATTGTAATGGAAGTGCACTGTATGATGGAGTTTGTGTTCCCCCCAATATTTTGGGGGTTTCCGCCATTTCTACAACATGAAGATTTCTTTAGCTTATGCAAGCATACATTTCCAGTTCCACAACTCAGAAGCTATAAACTTCGCATTTTGGAGTGATCCAACCGCAGAAGGACCAGTTGGATGTTTTCTGGCTTATCAACAATCATCAATGGAGGATCAACCAACTCTGATACATTCATATTTCATTTAACCAAACTATGTGGTCTTAGCTTGAAGTCCTCGAACCAATGCTGTAGCTCCCATCTTTTTGTAAGCTCATGTCATAAACTTCTTCAGGGACCGAAGAATTCATCCTTTTCTCCAGCTTACCGTCTCGCCTAAACCGATTATAACCACCAATTTGCGGTTTGGAATTGTTCCTCTGCTCTATAGGACTTGAAGCTGCTGATTGCCTTGAATCTGAGACTCTGATCGCCCCATGGACGTCCCCTGATGATCCACCAATCCTACTTCCAAACTTCCGTGAGTCACCATCCCGGCGACCACCACTCCCTTTCTCATCAATGTTCCCTTGACCACTCTGACGACGATCTTGTTGTTCACTAAACCTCCGACTACGATTCCGATCACCGTCAGGTTGACTACCACTCCCTATTCGACCAATGTTCCTCTGACCACTAACCCTGGAATTCAAGAAATGTGGACTCTCATCATCGCTATCTTCAGATTCACTAAGATTCCGATCAGGTCGCGCTTGTTTCATTGATTTCCCCGATAGATTCAACCACTCTCCACTTCCTTGATCACTATGGAGCCCCGAATTCAGCCCTCCTTTCAATCTTCCCTTGCTCTTCATCCTACGATCGTCAATCTCGTCTTCAATTCCCTCTATATCGTCATCGGAATGCACTCTACCGTACGGCTTAATGCTGTGGACAACCCCCTTGGGAAGAAACCTAGCCGTAGGCAAGCCATCGGGGGTCTGAAAGAGCTGCGGCCCGTCGTTTTCGGTCCAGATGTCGAAACCGCCGGGCTTCTGGAAGCGATCGGCGAGGACCTTAACCTGTTCGTCGGCGCCGACGGAGAATAAATTGGGAGCAGCTTGTTCAACGACCTCCCAGGGGCGCTCGAGTTCCGAAACGGCAGCTTTGAGCTCGGCGCGCTTGCGCATTTCGTAGATCTGGCGCTCGCGCATGAGGCCCGCCTTGAGAAGCTGGCTCGCCTTTTTCTTCTGCATCCGCTTCCATTGCCACTTGCTGACGCCGCCGGGGAAGGTTCTGGGGCCGCCGCCCATCCGAACAGTGAAGGACTTGGCCGTTCGCGCATTGGGGAGGTTGCGGAGAGACAGCGATGAGAGAGAACGGGAGAGATCGTCGGAGATGGAGGATAAGGAGGAGAGGCAGTTGTAGGAGACAGTCGGGAGGGAGAGCTTCGAAGGCAGAGCGAGCGACACTGGGAGAATCGCCATTGATTCCTTCCAGTGGAAGCTGCGGCGGAAGAAGATAAAGACTGCGATTAGGCGAAATGGCGATTTTTTTACAGTTGTTTGAAATTTACAAAATTGCCACTTTTTTTTTATTTTCCTCTTCCTCTGATCTCTCCCCACAGACTACACCATCACAATAACGTCAAACCGTTTAAAGCTCTGATCTTCTCAATTTCCCATCTCTCTGATTTTATTTCTAGGGTTTTTTACTCACTTTTTAATCTGTTTTTGGGTAAAAATCGATTGCAATTGATTTCTAGGGATTACCCTCTTCTTTGGCAAATGACAAATTCCAATTGGATTCTGAATCTCAGAAACCATAGGTTCGGTTCGCTGAGCTGCTATGTTTGAGATCGCCAAAACCGTCAGATTCGACTAAGAAAGGTTTGCATTTTTTTTTCTATATATAAATTTGGTTAGTTGAATATTGTGGTATCTGTTGCTTCTTCGAATTAAATTTCAATAATTCTTATGTGATTTTGATTTATTGCTGACGGTATTCTTTAAATTTGGTTGTAAATTAAAATTGTGCGAGAGTTGAATTTTGTTCCTGCTTCAATTGGGAATTCTCAAGGAACTATGATGTTCTTGACTTGGGAAAATTATCATTATTCTTTTCAGTGTGATGGGGAAAATGATTTTGATTTTATGATTCCAACGGAGATTTTAGATTATGATAGATTGATGGACATTCTTTTATGTGTTGAGATTTGAAGAAGTGAAATGAAACAAATTGCATGGATTTCCGGTTTGTTTTGTTGTTGGTCATACAAAAGTAACAAACCTGGTAGCTCAGGAAATCGATTTCTTTGGTGGAATGTTTAGCTTGTTTGTGATCACTGAGATACTCAACTTAGTCAGTGGCCTGCCATGAATTTCATGGATATTAGAAGACATAACGAGCAAGTAAATGGAAGTTGTTCGGCTGAATAAGCCTTGTTTCTTTGCTGTCCAGACTCCAGAGAAATCTATGTCAAAATGTAGCTACCCTAAACTTTTAGCTTATTTCAATTGGTTTAGATGTTATAGATAATCTTGGTTGCCCCTCTCCATCCTTTTACTATCTTATTTACGTGAAGAGTTTTCTTATAATCCTATGTATGGTCAAGGACTTCCCTCGACTTCAGAATTTGGGTTGTTTAACTTACATCTTGTTCACCTTAATTTGACATTGATCAGATTAAACCCTGAGGAAGTTTATAATACCCCAAAATCAGGTTGGCTGGACAATGGAGTTAGCTGATAGGGCTGTTTGTTTACTTCTGACTCGTGTCAGCTTATCCATATTTACGTACTACACGTTTTGGATCATCATCCTAGTAAGTTCGAGTAACCTAGAACTTGAGTTTCCACGACTCTTAACTTGCATTTAAATATAATTTCTTACTCCTGGTTTTTGGCATTTCGCAGCCTTTTGTGGATGATGACCACTTTATCCACAAGTATTTCCTACCACAAGAATATGCGACACTGATGCCGGTTCTCGCTGGTGTGGTGCTTCTCTGCTTCCTGTGCATCTTTATTGGGAGTGTCATGCTCAAATCAAAGAAGAAGAAGAATAATTAGGACCTATAGGTTTGTCATTCACTTGTATAATTTCTTCTTTCACTTCTTTTGCTACCATATGAAGTTGGTTCAAGTACCATAGAACCATGATTAGATGATGTTTACCATTTGGCTCACTTATAGTTATTGCCCATATTCAGATCTCAGGATTTATTTCTGTTAACTTTTGTTCAAATTGTTTTGTTCTGTTATCTTATTGGCGTCTCTCCCTCTGAAAAGTTACATTACATTACTTTCCATTGCAGCTGAAATCAATCTACAACTGTTAAGGAATGTTTTATAACGTTATCTGTACTGTAGCTGGATACTTGTATTTGTATATGTTTCTGATGAACCAACTCACTTTCCCTTTTTCTTCGGATGAAATTTGTAATGGTTTACATCCGATTCTCGTCATCAAAGAGGGTTCTAGACATGCTTTCAGTCTGCCTAGTAAAAGATTTTCTATCATTCTCAATTTTATTGTATGCTTTATTTATTCGTTGGTGGCTAATCAAATGGTAGCACAGATTGGTGTGGATTTGTGGAAAAACAGTTCCAATTCGAAGTTGCAACTCATAAGGTGAATTCATAAGGTGTGAGGAATTGCTTTGAGCAAAGATGCATTATAGGTTGTGCTAATTGTTAGTTGTATTTTAGACAGCTTTTGATCCTAGGAGTCTTAACAACAATGTAGCAGACGAGAAGAGTTTTCGCACTGTCCATGTGCAATTTGAGCTTTGGTATGGAAATCAGTATTCGGTATGCTATGTTTGTTAAAAGGGAGCCCATCTGTCAATGCTATTTGTTTTGAAACGTTTAGGTATGCTTTGAATGTCAGACAGGAAGAATAGGGAAGTGTTTACATTCTGGTGCCAGTTGGCTATGTCATGCTATAGTCCTCGGATATTGGATACGCATGTCCCTTGCATGTTCTATGTTCTGATTTGCAGCATTTTCTAGTAGCCGTTGGAGTGTTACTATCTATTGGTGAATTCATAGTGTAAGGAATTGTTTGAGCAAAGGTGCATAATGCTAATTGTTAGCTCTAAATTTCATGTACAGTTTATGATGTCTTTGTGTAATTTGCCTTTTTACCTTTTTATCTTTGTGTAATTTGCCTTTTTATCTTTTGCTTCAAGTGTTCAAGAGGTTAAAAGTATATTGTGATGTGATATCATAACTATTAAGTCCTCAAGGTTTTGAATGTGTGAATCATGCATGCTAAGATTGCTAAAATGGAGAATAGAAAGTGTTGAGATTTGGTTTTAAATGACACCTGAATTGGCTAATGTTGTGGATGCAGTAACTATGTTATGTTTGGTCCTCATGATGTCAATATTTTTGTGTAATATTCGAGATGTCGTTGTTCACCCTGGAAAAAGAGTGAAAATCTACTTGTATTGTCATCTTCTAACAATTTTCTTGAAAAGATGAGCAGTAAGGACAGTGCATCTTAATATGCTCAAGTTGAAGACTGGTGCAGAAGCATTTGTTTAAGCGGTTGCTGAATCTCACAGGCTTCTGTTAAGGATGTCAACACGGTAATGCTCATCGACATCATCTTCCTTCTTATAAATTTCAGTACAGGTGCACAACTCTATTTAGAATGGCAAACCCTGCTATTGTACAGTTTGGTGTCTGAAGGGTTAACTCTTGTAATTCAAGAAGTCTCTTAGTATCTGAAATTTGGTCAACTCCTCAAGTACAATGCATAGCATACCCTGTTAATTTATTGTACAGTTTGATAAGATACAGATGAATCCTAAATTTGATCAGTTTCACTGCCGAGAATCTCTTAGTATCCGAGATTTAGGCTTCTGAGGTTGGGGAATGCAGAGAAGTTGAATTGGTCAAGCGTGGCATTTAGATCCATGTCGGAGACATTGATCTCAAAGATGGCACCAGATGAGCTGCATCGGATGCCTCTCCACTCACAGACATCAGCAGCCTTGGAGTCTCTCCATGAAAAGAGGTCAGCAGAATAATAAGAAAAGCTCCTTTTCCATTGGATGAGTGCATCTGCTTCCGGCCGCCTGTGTAGGAGTTGAGCATGTGTTCTCTACAACAGCACAGGGCAAATTATCAGATGGGTAAGAAACCTGTGAACAAGAAGAGGATGCTGATTTGGTGCCATCATGGTTAGGTTAATTTCTTTGTCAATGGTAACCCGAAACTGTAAATTATTACTCCGTATTAAATACAAGAATTATTGCCATATTATTAGAATATTCTAAAGCCATATATAATATTATTCACATGTCAAAATCAAATGCACACACACACTTTCAAAAGTGAAGTGAAAACATAAATATTATATGTTTACAAGTCAAAAGGTGTTTCCACTTGATGCATTGTGGGTCTCTAAACAATGGTTTAGAACCTGTTCACAGGAAATCAGCAAATGCACCTCTGAGTGAATTCATAAATTATTGGATATATCTCTACAGCAAACATAAAGCAAATAACTATACAGCAACATGATGTTGAAGAAAGACATGAAACACCCAAGAGGAGAGGGAAGAGGAGACTCACATCATGATGCCATGGTTACTGACTTGTGCTCTAGAATTTGTAATGGTGTTTGCCAAAATTAGGAATTATAAAATATGAAAATTCCTGCCAAATTAACAAAATACTAATTGCACTTCCAACTTCAAATTATGTCAAAGTAAAAGGCCCCTTTTTTTTTTAATAAGGGGGTGCCAAATCAAATTGTGTCAAAGTAAAAGGCCTTTAAGTTGTGTGTTTTATAAAGTGACATTGGAAATGACTTTTGTTGTCTGAAACAAAGAAACCAACATCTATTGGCATTATATAAAGTGAAAACGGTTTAATGTTTTACTTGAATCGACATTTTGTTATGTTTCGGTCGGCAGCAGAAATTGAACAACACCCTTTGGACAAAAGCAATCCCTCCTTGTCAACTGAGCCAATAAAAGTCAGTAAATATATACGTTTAACTGATTATAAGTACAGTAGATGTCGCCTTACCTGGAGCAATATGACCGTCTAATCCAGCAGCTGCTGAGGTCTAGTTGGATGTATCCAATCATAGGATATGCCAAAGGTTCCTAATCTCCGATTAAAGATCCAGTGAGAAACAATCATGATGCAGGTCTGGAAGTGCAAGTGCCAATAACTGGAAAGATACCTTTCTCAATGTAGTCCTGCATAAGGTAGACATCCTCCTACTCAGCTTCATAACAAACTTTCAGCGGCTCAGAGGTCTTCTTTGAACATTTTCATTTACATAAGTGATGCACATTGAACAAGACTCACCACCAATAATACTTGGGCAAAATGATCAATTTCAACACCTAAAATCTACTTCATTTCCTAAAAATGGTCAATTTCAACACCTAAAATCCACTTCATTACCTATTGTACGTGTTTGTGGATACGAGCTGGCTTATGGTGTAGAATTTGTTAATACTGTACTCCTAAAATCCACTTGATTTCATATTGCTTTTCTAATCTGTTTGATACATTTATTGACAACGAGGTTTCATATTGCTTTTCTAATCTGTTTGATCCAGCAGCTTAGGTCTAATTGGATAATCCAAGACTAGTGACATTGCTATGCTAAAGGTCCCAAAGGTATGATCTTCTGCAACCATGATGCAGGTGTGAAAGTGCCTGAATCAATCCCTGCACAACCTTCATAGAGTCAGCTGGCACTATCTTCCGCAAAATCTAATCTCATTGAAAATTAACCAGGAGATGTGTCACTAACCTCCAAATTCAACAAAGAATCCAAACTAGGCTTTATACAAGAACCATCTGCAAATTTGTATCGATGTATGCCTAGATGAAACTATCGATGCTTGTTGCAGATCTGTCACCTGCTGCCACTCTGTCCAATTTGTGCTGTCCGCCATGACTGCTACTTCTCTAGGGTTTGAACAAATAGAGAATGAAGCAATCGATCTCTTTGCTCAACCTGCTACTCTCAGACCATGTAAAGCTGAGCCAGGATCAACAAAGAATCGTCAGTTGAATGAGAAAAGATTGAATTTCATTGATATCACGATGATTAATTACAGATTGGATCAACAAGGATAAGAAACATATGAGGACACATAGAAGAGAGAACAAGGAGAAAGAAGTACAGCAGAGAACTACTAGTATAACTTAAAGACTATGAAAGAGATTTAACTATTATAAATCTTGCATCCAACCTCCATAGTCCATGGAGGCTGAACCAAATACATAGGTGCTGTTACCAATATCTGAAAAAAGAAAATCAATATTATTCCAACAAATAACAGTAGCTAAGTGCCTAAGTGGTCTTAAAAAGCTCGGCCAAGGAGGCCTTTGAACGCGATGAGAAAGTGTTTTCCACTTTATGCAATGTTGGTCTTGACTCAGGTTTATGACTTGTGCAGAGCAAAGATACTCTAATTGCCAGCATCAATCTATCAGTTAGATTCCTCCCAGGTGGGGAGATTCTGTCATCCAACACACCACTCATAAGCAGCTCTTGATGATTGTTGAATGGTGGTAGAAGTGAATTTAGGAGGTCTCCTGGGTGTTTTCCCATTATAATTTCCAGTGCCACGACTCCGAAGCTATAGACATCACATTTTGGAGTCACTCTCACAGTTTGAGCCAGCTCTGCCACCAAATGGAAAAAATAAAATAAAATCATAACCAATATATGTACTTGTTTGAGTAAATGATACAAAAATGGATGGCAGTATCAGTCGCAAGGAAAACAACAATCATGTATTTGTTCAAGTAAAAAATATGGATTAAATGCAGATTTTGGCCATATTACCTGGAGCCATGTAACCAAGTGATCCAACGATTGAGGTCCAGTTGGATGTATCAGGGTTAATAAACCTTGCAGTACCAAAGTCCGAAAGTTTTGGCTCAAAATCAGCATCTAGCAACACATTGTTGATGCTTACATCACGGTGAACTATAGGCGGAAAGCAATCATGATGCAGGTATGCAAGGGCATGTGCCAATCCGTGTACAATCTTCAGTCTTCTTTCCCAACTTAACTCCTTTGCTCCGTCGTTACTACGTAAAATCTTGCCCAGATTACCATTCTCAACATAGTCATACATGAGGTACATCCTTCTCCTCCAGTAACAAAACCCGTGCAGCTTGATGACATTGCGGTGCCTGACTTTTGTTAATGTCCGAACCTCATTTACAAAGCTCCACTCCTTTACGGGTTCACTGAACTCTGAAGTATCTATGAGTTGTTTGACAGCAAACACCTGATCTTTCCTGAGTGCAGCTTTGTACACACCGCCAAATCCACCTTTACCTGTACAGTATCCCTCACTGAACTCTTCCGTGGCCTCAATAATCTCACGGAATTTGAATTTTGCCTCACCACCCCACACCTCTAACTTATTGTTCTCCTCGGCACTGATTTTCATCTTTGAGTTCTTTCGACAAGGTAAAATTACAGCCAGATATGTCACAAGGAGTATGATACAAGCAACTGGAACTGTGACTGCTGTGATTATTATGATTTTCTTGAAACTTGATCTAGTTTTACAAGAAGGTAATCCATGAACCAAATTGCCACAGAGACCAGAGTTCCCAGTATAGATCCCATTTTGAAAATTGCCACCTTGAACTTGACCAGTCAGATCATTGTAAGATAGATCAATGACTTGTATCAAGGCCAGACTTGATAGCTGAGACGGGATCATACCAGAGAGATGGTTATGGGACAAATTCAAGGTGAGTAGTTGTGTACAATTGATAAGCCTCTGTGGAATAAAACCTGTCAAGTCATTCTCTGACAGATCAAGATATTGAAGAACTTCCATTTGACCTATTCTCTCTGGGACTTCCCCAACCAAATGGTTTCTGCTCAAGTTCATTGTAACCAAAGAGTTCAGAAGTCCTAGCTCAATTGGGATATTCCCTGATAGCTGATTTGAATCTAGGGCTAGGGTTTCTAATTTGCTCAACTGTCCAAGTTCTGCCGGTATTTGGCCTGAAATTCTATTTCCATCCAACTCCAAATTAGTGAGACTGCTACAACGTGCCCACCGGGGAGAAATTTCACCAACAAAGTGGTTCATGCTTGCTTTGAAAAAATAAAGGTTTTGATGGATTTCAAATGCCTCGGAGATGTTACCCGTAAACTGGTTACTGTCTAACCTGACTTTCACTAGTTTTGAACCGTTCCTGAAGCAATCTGGAATAGGCCCGGTGAAGTTGTTGTTGCTGACTGTTAACTCTTCCAGTGCAAAATAGCTGCAAAGATGCGGTGGTAGTTGACCCGAAAAGCTGTTATCGGAGAAGCTAACATTGGCTAGCCGAGGGCTATACCTTCCGAGATCCTGTGGGATGATGCCAGAGAAGTTGTTACTCATCAGAGATAGTATCTCTAAATTGGTAAGGTTGGATATGTTGCTGGGGAGCTCTCCTTGGAATTGATTGAAGTCAAGACTAAGTATTTCCAAGTTTATGAGATTTCCAACTTCCGGCGGCAGTACTCCGGAAAGATTATTGGTGAAAAGCTCGAGGAAGACAAGGTTTGTAAGGTTGCATATGCTTGGATGAAAAGAACCTGTGAGGTGATTAATTGAAAGATCTAACTCTACCAATTCCGTCAGGTTCCCAATCTCTGGGGGGATTGAGCCAACGAAGCTGTTGTTGTAAAGATAAAGAGACTCCAGTTTTGTCAAGAGGCCTATTTCATGAGGGATGGTTCCATGGAACTGATTGTTCTGAAGTTGCAAAGTCCTAAGTTGAGTCCAACTGCCAAAGAAAGCAGGTGAGATCTCCCCTGAGAGAGCATTTGCACTTAACCTTAACTCGGATATCTTCCTTAGGTTTGTCAATGACTCCGGCAGATCCCCAATTAATTAATTTAAAGATAGAGCAAGGAAAGTAAGGTTGATGCACAGGCCAAGCTCTCGGGGAATGGTAGAGTTGAACATGTTTGAACTAAAATCAAGATGTTGCAGATTCTTTAGATGGCCTATTGAAGAGGAAATGGACCCTTCAAACAAATTTGAGTTAAGATTGAGGAACTCTAGACTGGAAAGATTGGTATGGAGAGCATGTGGTATTGTTCCATAAAATGAGTTGAGTGACAAGTCAAGATAGAGCAGTCTGTTGGAAGCAAGTATGAAAGGTGGAAACTCTGAGCTTAAGCTATTCAGAGAGAGGCTGAGATAGGTTAGAAATGGCATGGGAACAAACTTGGACCAATCCACGGTTACTAAATAGTTATTTTTTGTTTTACGAGGAGATGCTAGGAAGTTACCTCCAATATCCAAGTGCCTTAAATTCGGCAAATGGCTAATCTGGTAAGGAATAATGCCTGCAAGATAGAGGTTGTTGTAAAAGTCCAAGTACTCGAGTCGTGTTAACTGACCAATCTCAGATGGAATGCTGCCAGCAAGAAGGTTGTTGCTCAGGTTCAAGTATGTAAGCTGGGCGAGGCTTCCAATGGCGGATGGTATAGGCCCATTCAGACTGTTGCTGCTGAGATTTAGGCTTGCGAGGTTAGGGAATGCAGAGAAGTTGAATTGGTCAAGCGTCGCATTTAGACCCATGTCGGAGACATTGATCTCAGAGATAGCACCAGATGAGATGCATCGGATGCCACTCCACTCGCAGACAGCAGCAAGGTTGTAGTCTGTCCATGAAGAGAGGTCAGCCGAATAATAAGAAAAGCTCTTTTTCCATTGGATGAGTGCATCTGCCTCGGCCGCCTGTGTAGGAGCTGAGCATGTGTTCTCTACACACAGCACAAGGCAAACTATCAGATGGTTAAGAAGAAGAACAAGAAGAGGATGCTGGTTTGATGCCATCATGATTAGGCTAACTTCTTTGTGAGTGGTATCCCGAAACAGTAAATTATGATCAAATACAAGAACTATTACCAATTTATTAGATACTAATCACTATTGTAAAGCCATATGAAAGGAGAGGTTTTGGGCAAAAAAGCAAACGCGCACACACACACTTTCAAAAGTGAAGCATGCATGTTGTACACATGCATGTATAATATATTCACAAATCAAAAGGTCTTTCCACTTGATGCATTGTGGGTCTCTGGATTATGGATCAACAATGCACCTCTGAGTGCATTTGCGAATTCAACAGCTAGTTTCTTGGATGGTTGGGATGAATCGATCACAAGTCACAACACAGTTGATGAATGAATCTAATCCATAGCTGATGAATTCGTGAATGCACTCAGAGGTGCATTGCTGATTCATGGTGGTAAAAACAGATAATATCTGATCATAGCTTATTCAGCTGTTACAACTT
The DNA here is from genome assembly GCA_963922045.1 of Persicaria maculosa. Taxonomy (NCBI): domain Eukaryota; kingdom Viridiplantae; phylum Streptophyta; class Magnoliopsida; order Caryophyllales; family Polygonaceae; genus Persicaria; species Persicaria maculosa. Next base: position 68,703,357 of record OY998255.1, read on the forward strand.
GTTGCACCATATAAATGAATCTTTTTTTTTTGAAGTTAAGTGCTGGATATATATATATTATAGGAGATCAATTCCCGCTAAGTCAACTAGACTAGGCGGGAAGTGATCGAACCATACACTGCTGGAAGCGTCAAATGGCATGAGTCTAGCTGCCATATGCGCTATAGTGTTTGCATTCCTACGGATATGCGTAAAGGATACAACAAATTACTTGGGAATAAATCAATAATATCATCACAAATAACATCAATGTATGAATTAGAGGAAGCGGGCCTATTTAGACGGGCAATAAGGTTGGCATCATCCGATTCAATCAACAGCGCCTCGGATTCATGGCCTTGCATCGATTGCACCCCAAAGAGGAGAGCCGACGCCTCAGCCAAAGCTACTGGCATCGTTCCTGCAAAATGCCTAGTAGCCACCATGAGAATAGCACATGTAGAATCTCGAAGGACTGCACCTAGACACACCGAACCATTCAACAGGCCGGCATCAGTGTTAAGCTTTAAGGATCCCGGAGCTGGAGGCGACCAGGAAGTTGCTGAAGGCGTGATGCAAGCCGCTGGAGGAGGCAGAACCTCGGCTCTCCTGAAGTCACTGACATACCTACGATATCCGTCCCGAAGGATATCTGGATGAAATGCCTCATCTGAGAATATCGTCTTGTTACGCAAAGTCCAGGCCACCCAAGCATTAGTGAGGAAATCACATGCCCCCACCTCGCCGAAAGCATCGAAAACAGCCTTGAGGGCCTCAATAGGCGCAAGAGATAGGAGTGTGGAGACAAAAGTGGAGGTGCTGGAGCCTACCCAAGCATTTACAGAGGAGCTGCAAGTGAATAAGGCGTGCCAAGTTGTCTCCTCAGAGGTATTGCACCGGGAGCAAATTGGAGAAGCAACCACCCTCTTATGGAAGAGATTGGAAGCCACACTGAGAAAGTTGTTGCACCACCGCCAACCAAAATTGAGCACTTTGGGAGGGAGTCTTAGACGCCATAAGAGACCCCAACCCTCCATACTAGGCACAAACCGTGAACCTAAGCAGCCCAACCAATAAGCTGACTTAACAGAGAAATGCCCTGATTTATTAGGGAACCAGATGCGAGTGTCCTCGGGTAGGCGATGGCTAAGCGGGATGGAAGTTATGTGATGAACATCCAATGGGCTAAATGCAGCAGAGAGAGCAAGAATATCCCACGAGCAACTGATGGGATCAATGAATTCTGAGACCATTATATCGGAGCTCATACCTGGCAACAATGATGGGCATACCAAACCCGAGTCTCCATCCCAACCCCTCAGCTGCGGGAATGTAACGGCCATCCCCCACTCTCCATCCCAACCCCTCAAGTAATAGAGATTTTGCGCCCCATATGCTGCGCCAAGAGTAACTAGGCCTATCTCCCCTGTATGAGGCAAGGAAAGACGATCGCTTAAAGTACTTAGCTTGATAAACTCTATGGAGCAAGGACTCGGGATGCTGAAGGAGGCGCCATCCCTGTCGAGCGAACAAGGCCTGATTAAATATGCGGAGATCTCGGAACCCCATTCCACCATGCTTCTTTGGAACACAAAGGTCGCTCCACGTACGCCAATGAATTTTGCGTCTGGTGGCTGTAGATCCCCACCAAAAGCGAGCAAGCAGAGTGTGTATGTCATCAATAAGGCCATCAGGCAAGCGGAAGACACTCATCACATATGTGGGAATGCTCTGTAAAACCGCCTTAATTAAAATCTCCTTTCCAGCCGCCGAGAGAAGCTTTCCTTTCCACCCTTGAACTTTCTTCCAAATCCTCTCTTTGATGAAGGCAAAGACTGATTTTTTTGAACAACCAATAATAGTCGGGAGACCAAGATATTTGGCATGGCGATCAACGAGATTTACCCCCAGTGCCAAAGCCAACTGTGCTTGGGAGGAAGGTGACGTATTCCTACTAAAAGAAACCTCAGACTTTTGCAAATTGATTTTCTGCCCGGAAGCCCTTTCATATTGACTGAGTAAATAAGTTATCTTAGAGCATTCCTCTGAAGTTGCCCTTGCAAACAATAGACTATCATTCGCAAAGAAAAGGTGTCATATAGGAGGAGCACCTCTGCAAGCCGCCACACCATGTAATTGAGCTCGTTCATTAGCCTTGCTGATAAGAGAAGAGAGCCCTTCAGCACCAATGATAAAGAGAATTGGCGATAGCGGATCACCCTGCCGAAGGCCGCGAGAAGGTACGACTAGCCCATCAATGACCCCATTAATTTTGAAGGAGTACCGAGCCCCACGAACACAAGCCATCACCTTGGACACCCAAGTTCCTGAGAAGCCCATCTGAATCATAATTCGCTCAAGGAAATCCCATTCCATGCGATCAAAAGCCTTGCTCATATCCAATTTAAGTGCCATACTGCCCGATTTACCCATAGTTTTGGTCTTCATATAGTGAAAAACCTCCATCGCAATGAGGGCATTATCAGAGATGAAGCGGCCAGCAATGAAAGCACTTTGGGAGGAGGATATTATCTTATCCAGTAATGGCTTCAGCCTGTTGACAAGAAGTTTGGTAATAAGTTTATAGATGACATTACAAAGGCTGATTGGCCTGAATTCAGTTAACCGGGTTAGGTTAGCAATCTTTGGGATGAGAGTAACCACGGTGGAATTGATGTCATCCAAATGAGCCCTCAAACGCCACCACTCTGCCACAAAATCAACCACATCAGAGCCTACTATGTGCCAGAAGCGTTGAAAGAAGAGGGCATGCATACCATCCGGCCCCGGGGCCTTACGTGGATGCATTTGCTTCAGTGCTGCGTGGATTTCCTCAGCCGATGGATGGCGCAGCAGAACCTCATTCATGTCATTGGTAACTTGAGGCTCAATATCAGCAATAACCGTATTAATGTGGGATGAAGAGGGCGAAGATGTGGTAAACAATTCTGAAAAGAAGTGCGTGATGGTGCCCGTGATCTCCTCATGGGTTCTGCTCATCTCTCCTGAATCAGTTATGAGTTCTCTGATAGCATTCTTAGAATGTCGCTGGTTGGCCTTATGGTGAAAGTAGGATGTGTTCTTGTCTCCATCCTTAAGCTCATTAGTTCGGGCTCGGGTGTGCCAATACGTTTCTTCCTCAGAATGAAGTTTATCAAGTTCAGCAGAGATTTCAATCCCTCTATTTAATATACCGCAGCTCGGGTGTCGGGACTGGAGGGATTTCAACTCAGCTTCCAATGTCGCAATTTTGCGCAGCCTGTTCTTAAAAACCTGCTTGGACCATGTGGAAAGGGCTTCAACACAAGCCTTGATTTTTCGGGAGGGCGGCCCCAATGGCCTCGCCAACTAGTGTCAATCACCTCCTGGCATTCCACATGATAGAGCCACAAAGGCTCAAACCGAAAAGGCTTGTTACCCCTGACGGATGAAGCCCGAACTGAAGCAAAGGTGCTAAGAAAAATCAAGGAGTGATCAGACCTATATCGAGCAAAATGGACAACTTTGGTGTGCGGAAAGGTGATGGACCAGGCAGGGGAAGCAAGGAAGCGGTCTAAACGCTCACTTACACTAGTGTCAGGGCTGCGGCCTCTATGCCAAGTAAGAAAAGGACCGGACTGGCATCCCAGATCCTTCAAACTGCAGTCGTCAATAACTTCCCGAAAGTTGTCCATGGCTCGTTGGGATCTCAACGCCCCTCCCTCTTTTTCCATTGTGTTGAGGATTTCATTGAAATCTCCAGCAAAGAGAAGAGGGAGTGCAGATTGCTGGTACAAGTCACGCATCAGTTGCCAAGTCCGCCACTTGTTTGAATGCTCAGGCCAACCATAAATACATATGAGGTTCCACGGCGACCTAGTGGAATCCGAGACTTGCAAGGATGTGATGCTGAGAATAAGAAGTGATGGAGACTGACATGTTTCGCCACCATAAGCCAAGGCCCCCTGAGCAACCAACTGAATCGATACAGAGACCTTCCACAAACCCACATTTACGCATTACAAGTTCCTGATCTCGGCGAGAAATCTTAGTTTCCATAAGAAAGACCAGGTCTGGGCAATGTTTCCAGGACCAATCCCGGATTGCTCGAACTGTTGGGGAATTGCTCAATCCCCTACGGTTCCAACTAAAGAGTTTCATTGTTGTTCGCGAGTATGGCCAGACGCCATACCCGCTACTTGGTTGTCCACAACCATTAAGTCACCAACTCCCCTAGAGCGTTTGCACTGTCCCGTTGGAGATAGAGCCAAAGGTGCTTTTCTCTTGCTAGTAGCTGTGTCAGGGCTTGAGTAAGCCTTGGTTCGAGCATTCTGCTTGATATTGACTTTGCGCCTAGAATATTGCCGCATCGAGGTTGATGGAATGACATTGGGAACCACTGGTGCTGACATGGCATCATGGGCGCCAGGATTATGCTCTGCTATCTCTTCAACTGCCGGATGGTGAAAGGGCCCAGGTGTCTGAGTTACAGCTGTTCTGCGAATAAATTTGTTAAACCAGATCCTCTCGCGATCAAGGGTGTCTTGGTGAATGCGCAGCCGAGAGCGGGGCGGGGATGCACGCAGCCACACACCAAATTGTGGGCCATCAACTGATGGGGAAACTGGCTTTGGGCATGTATTATGAAGATGTCCAATACACCCACAATTAAAGCAGAATGATGGGAGGCGTTCATACTGAAGTGGAATTTTGATCTCAGCCCCTTGGAACAGAAGTGTGACGCAACGCTTCAGAGGTTTCGTCACATTGATCTCGACTCGGATACGCAGGGTGCCGTTGAGGCCGAGAAAGTCAGAATCATCCATAAAAAGAAAGCGGCCAATGCGGTTACCTATTGCTTTGGCTGTTGGCAGAACACCATAGCCAATGGGGATGTGTTTAGCCACAACCCAGAAAGACGCACATACGAACTCCAGGTTTGAAGGACAGTTTGCACCCGAGACCTCCTTCAGAACTATCAAAGAATCATCAAAGCACCAAGGGCCATCCATGAGGGCGTGCTGAAGGTCCACTTTGTCAAAAAATTGAAATATGAAGACATCATCCCCAATTTATCTAACTGCCATTCCATGTTTGGGCGCCCAAACCGACTGAAGAGTTCTCTTCATAGCAGATGCATTGAAGCGCCGAGAAGTAAGGAGTTTGCCTGCCAGACAAAGATTGAACCGTGCCAGCAACAGATCCTCTTCGATTCCAGCGACCGGGATAACCTGATCTTCGTTCTCTAACAGTTGCAGTTTACTCAGATCCAATTCCGTGTCATCCATCACCAGCGGTTACCAGATTCGAGCGCTTGAAAACGGGTTCAGCAGGCAGTAAGACAGATCGGACTAAGATGGGAGACAAGAGCGAAGGCGAGATAAGGGAGATCGGAGAACAGGAAGAGAGAAATCTGGAGGGAAACCCAGAATACTGGGAGATAGACGTCGAAGACGAGGGAACCCTGACAATCGCAGGGAGTTCCTATTTTTACTTTCTGGTTAAGTTATTTTACATATAAATGAATCTAATCCATCGCTGGTAGATCATTGCTCCTCAAATTATGTTCAAGAATCATATTTAGCATATTCCAAAATTTCTTGACTTTACTGTTATATTCCCCTTACTGTCATGCTTTCCACAACAAGAGAAAACAAAATCATTGATTACTAAAAATCTTCAACTGAAACTTTGAAATTGAAAACATTGAATTTCATTAATTCCAGAATGATCAATTACAAGATTGAACCAACATGGAGAAGAAAGATAAGAGATACACAAGAGGAGAGCAAAGAGGCGACTCAAGTCAGGAAAAACAAATACAGCATATAACTATACAACAAAAATTACTCAAAAAGATTTAGTCATTATAAATCATGTATCCGATTCCAATATGCATAGGGACTGAACCAAATACCTGTAAAACAATATTATTCCAGTAAATACTACTCCATAGTAGTTAAGCGGTCTTGAAAAGATCGGCCAAGAAAGCTTTTGAATGGGATGAAAAAGTTTTTGCCACTTGATGCATTGTGGGTCAGGACTCGGGTTTTAGACCCGTGCATAGCAAGGATACTCTGATTGCCAGCACCAATCTACCAGTTAGATTCCTCCCCAATGGAGAGAGTTGATAGCACACCATTGATAAGCAACTCTTGATGATTGTTCATTGATATAATGGTATGAGTGAGTATAGAAGGTCTCTGGGTGTTTTCCCATCATAATTTCCAGTGCCACAACTCCGAAGCTATAAACATCACATTTTGGAGTCACTCTCACACTTTGAGCCAGCTTTGCCAACAAAGGGAAACAATAACCATAACCAATATATCTACCAATTCAAATAGACGATACAGAAACGGATGAAGAAGCACAAGAAGTGGATGCAGAATTGATGCCATGGTTAGTCCAATTTGTTTGTGCTAACCATGCACTGACTTGTGCTCTGGAATTTGTAATGGTGTTTACATAAATTTGTAATTATTAAATACAAAAATTTCTGCCAAATTAACAAAATACTAACTGCACTTGCAACTTCAAATTATGTCAAAGTAAAAGGCCTTTTTTTATATATAAATGGGCCCAAAATCAAAGCACACGCTTTAATTGTGTTTTTATAAAGTGGCAGTGGAAATGATTAATTGTTGTGTGAACGAAAGTAATCAACATCTATTTGCATTATATAAACTATAAAATAAAATGCATAAAGTGAAAACGTGTTAATGTTTTATTTTAATGGACATGTTGTTATGTTTCGTTGGCAGCAGAAACTGAACCACACCCTTTTAACAAAAAGCAATCCCTCCTTCTCAACTGAGCCAATAAATGTCAGTAAATATATACGGTTTACTGATTACAAGCACAGGGTCATCTTACCTGGAGCGATATGACCATCTAATCTAGCAGCTGCTGAGGTCTAGTTGGATGTATCCAAGCGTATAGCAACTCTTGATATGCCAAAGGTTCCTAATCTCCTATTAAAGTACCAGTGAGAAACAATCATGATGGTCTGGAAGTGCAAGTGCCAATACCTGGAAAGATACCCTTCTCAATGTAGTCCAGCATAAAGGTAAATATCCTCCTTCAGTCCTTCTCAAGCTTCACAACAAGCTTTCAGCGGCTTAGAGGTCTTTCTTTGAACGTTGTCATGTCCAAAATTGTTGAGCTTGATGGTTTAATTGACAATATTCGTGATAGAAAAATATTCTCCCAGCAGTTAATTGCTCTAAAAAAAAACTTACATAACAGATGCACAGTGAACAAGACCCACCCTATCAATAATACTTGGGCAAAATGATCAATTTCAACACCTAGAATCCACTTCATTTCCTATTGTGTTGTGGATATGAGCTGGTTTTTTTTTTCGATAAAGTAAGAATTCGAGAGTAGACGGACCTAAAACTCGATTGGCCAATACTCAGACAACACGCACTCTACAAAAGTCAAATCTAAGCAAACCTAAAATTAGAAGTTGGGAAGGTAGACTAACTAAGGAAATATGACCTGGCTTATGGTATAGAATTTGTTAATACTGTACTCTAAAATCCACTTGATTTCATATTGCTTTTCTAATCTGTTTGATACATTTATTGACAACGAGGTTTCGAGTTTGCCTACAGAGAAAGCAAACAGCTAAAACATGCAAAAATTCAAGTAAAAGACTTGGATATGGAGGTAGATTGCACCTTACCTGGAGGCTGGAGTGATATGACCATCCAATCAAGCAGCTTAGGTCTGTTGAAATGTGATTCAATCTCGGTTTGTTAAAGCTCAAGTTAGTTGTTAGTTAAAGTTTAGCTTGTCAATTAAGGTTATTTCCAAAAGTCAGTATGTATGACAGTTGATGAATATTTCAGTTTTAGTCATGGTTGTAAGTAGTGGAGTAGTGGATGTAGTGGTAGTTTCTTTGTCTTAGCAGTTACTCACTTGTAAGCAATATGTAGGAGTTGAATCAATCAATGAATGGAGAGAGGCTTTTACAAGAAAGAAACTGTCTAGTGTGAGGATTTCTGAAAAATCCAGAAATCTTGTTTTGTCCTCCTCAATCATAAGTGTGTGTGTGTCTTGTGTTCTGTCTCTGCTAACAGAGTGGTATCAGAGCAAACAAGAAGTTTGCATCCGGGTTTGTATCCAGGGATTGAGTGAAAGTGTGAGGAAAAAACACAAAAGGGAAACACAAAGAGTGAGAAGGTTAATCAGTATGCAGAACAATGGATCAAGCAGTGTGGGCAATCCTCAGTTGCCAATCTTCAAGGGAGTGAATTATCACTTCTGGAGTCTGAAGATGACAACCTTGTTCAAGTCCCAAGAGTTGTGGAGCTTGGTAGATCAAGGGTTTGAAGATCTTGAGCCGCCAGAGCCTGATCAGCAGTTGAGAGAGAAGAGGAAGAAGGATTCTAAGGCGCTGTTTATGATCCAATCTGCCTTAGACGATGAAGTTTTCCCTAGGATTGCAGCCTCAACCACCTCTCATGAAGCTTGGGAGGTACTCAGACAAGAATATATGGGTGATAAAAAGGTAATTACAGTCAAACTACAGTCTCTTCGTAGAGAGTTTGAAACTCTAGTTATGCCAAAAAAGGAAGGTGTTCAGGTGTATTTGTCAAGGGTCTCAGCCATAGTGAATCACATGAAGTCGTATGGTGAGAACTTGAGCAGTGAGACTGTGGTGAGTAAAGTTTTGAGGAGTCTGAGTAAGAGGTTTGATCATGTTGTAGCTGTTATTGAGGAGTCAAAGGATCTATCAACATATAAGTTTGAAGAGCTGACAAGTTCTCTTCAAGCTCATGAGGAGAGGTTGAATAGATCAACTGATCAGAAGGATGAGAAGGTTTTTCAAGTAAAAGAAGAATCTTCAAAAGAGAAATCTGAGCACACAGGAAATAGAGGCAGAGGAAGAGGAGGATATAGAGGAAGAGGCCGAGGAAGAGGCCAAGGAAGAGGTCAAGGAAATGGCTCAGGTAGAGGCCAAACTGGTGAGACAGAAAGAGGTCAGTGGAGAGGCTCAAATAGAGGACAGTACAGTGGTTCCAAGTCCTACAGAAGCAGCATACAATGTTATCATTGCAAGAAGTATGGGCACAAAGAGGCTCAATGCTGGGACAAGCAAGAGAGTGAACAGAAGACAGCAAACTTCTCAGAAAATAATGAGCAAGAGGGAAGGCTGTTCATGGCACTCTCAACTGTCATAGATGATGCAAAGGAGTTGAGGTATCTTGACAGTGGGTGCTCAAGCCACATGTCAAGTTCAAGAGACTTGTTTAAGGAACTAGATGAGTCAAAGAAGAGTAGAGTACGGCTTGGTGATGACAAGGTACTGAGATCAGAAGGCAAAGGAGTGCTGGCTATCAAGACATTGCAAGGAGGTGTGAGGTGCTTGTATGATGTGCAGTATATACCAGGTTTGGCACATAACTTGTTAAGTGTTGGCCAGCTGCAAGAAGCATGATATTCACTTCTTTTTGATGACAATGTTTGTGCAATCAGAGAAAAGAAATCAGGGCAAGTGATTGTGAAGGTGCAAATGACAAGGAACAGGATGTTTCCTTTGAATCTGTCAACAGGAGTAAGCAGAGCTATGATAGCAAAAGTGGATGAGATTGCAAAGTTGTGGCACTTGAGATATGGGCACCTGAATGTTCAGAGTTTAAAGCTGCTGAATTCAAAGGAAATGGTGCTGGGTTTGCCGACAGTAGGAGAGCTTGATGTATGTGAAGGATGTGTTTATGGCAAGCAATCCAAAGGAGCATTCCCAAGTGGAAAGGCTTGGAGAGCTAGTGAGTGTTTAGAGCTTCTTCATGCAGATTTATGTGGGCCAATGCAAACTGAGTCCTTGGGTGGAAGCAAATATTTCATGCTCATCACAGATGATTGTAGCAGATTGAGTTGGGTGTTCTTCATGAAGCTCAAATCTGAGGCCTTTGAACACTTTAGGAAATTCAAGGCCCTAGTGGAGAATGAGTCAGGTCAAAGGATAAGAGCATTGAGAACAGATAGAGGTGGTGAATTTCTTTCACATGAGTTTTGTCTCATTTTGTGAAGAGCATGGCATCAGAAGAGAGCTCACTGCACCCTATACTCCTGAGCAGAATGGGGTGGCTGAAAGGAAGAACAGAACCGTGGTTGAAATGGCTAGAAGTATGCTTAAAGCCAAGAAAATGCCAAATGAATTCTGGTGTGAAGCAGTTGCTACAGCAGTGCATGTGTTGAACATCTCACCAACAAAAGCAGTTCTAGACAAGACACCTCTTGAAGTATGGAAAGGAAGAAAGCCAGCAGTGAGTTATTTGAGGGTGTTTGGCTGCATAGCTTACTCTTTGGTGAATCTAAGAGCAAAGCTTGATGACAAGGTAGTTAAATGTGTGTTTGTTGGGTATGCTGATCAATCAAAAGCATACAGACTCTACAATCCTAGAAATGGGAAGATTATTGTGAGCAGGAATGTAATCTTCAATGAAGATGGTGAATGGGATTGGCAAGAGAAAGAGAAGAATCCCAAGGCTCAGAATATTTTAGATGGGGCAATGGAGGAGACTGATGTTCCAGTGGGTGATCAAGCACAGCCTAGTCCTCCATCCACACCATCAGATCAGCAAAGTGGATCAGATCATAGTGGTTCACCCTCAAGCTCATCGAGTGAGTCACCTCCAAGGAGGTTTAGATCTCTATCAGAGATTTATGCAAGCTGTGAGTTTGCTTTGATGGCAACAGAACCAGAGAATTTTGAGCAGGCTAGGGTGAATGATCAGTGGCAGGCAGCTATGAATGAAGAAATGAAGTCAATTCAGAAGAATGACACATGGGAGCTTGTTGAATTGCCTCATGAAAGAAATGTGATTGGTCTCAAGTGGGTGTACCGAACAAAATTCAATACAGATGGGAGCATTCAGAAATACAAGGCCAGGCTAGTAGCTAAAGGCTATGCACAACAAGAGGGAATCGATTTTGAAGAAACATTCTCACCTGTTGCAAGGTTGGAAACAGTGAGAGTGGTTCTAGCTTTAGCAGCTTAGTGGAAGTTGCCCATCTTTCAATTGGATGTGAAATCAGCCTTTTTGAATGGAGAGCTTCAAGAAGAGGTGTATGTTGAGCAACCTCCAGGCTTTGTCAAAGTTGGAGAAGAAGACAAAGTATATAGACTCAAGAAAGCTCTCTATGGACTGAAGCAAGCTCCAAGAGCTTGGTATAGCAAGATTGACACTTTTTTCTTGGAGAATGGATTCATGAGAAGTGAGAACGAGCCTACCTTGTATGTCAGAAAGGAAAGCAAGGGAGAGTTTCTGGTGGTATGTCTCTATGTAGATGATATAATCTACTTTAGCTCATCTCAAGTGATGTTGAATCAGTTCAAGGCTGCTATGATGGATGAGTTTGAAATGACTGATCTAAATCAGTTGCAATATTTCCTGGGCTTGGAAGTCAGACAGAGAAAGGAGGGAATTTTTCTTTGTCAAGAAAAATATGCTAAGGACTTGTTGAAGAAATTTCATATGGAGAATTGTGAGGTTGCTACAACTCCTATGAATACAAATGAAAAATTGCAAAAGGAGGATGGCAAAGGGAAGGCTGATGAAAGTTTATACAGAAGTTTGGTGGGAGGTTTGAACTACCTTTCACACACCAGGCCAGATATTGCATATTGTGTTAGTGTGGTGTCAAGATTTATGCACAATCCAACAAAGCAACACTTTGGTGCTGCTAAGAGAATTCTGAGGTATGTTGCAGGGAGTTTGAAGTATGGATTGTGGTATGAAAGTGCTGAGAATTTTGGCTTGAAAGGCAACACAGATAGTGACTGGGCCGGTTGTATTGATGATAGGAAGAGTACATCTGGATCAGTGTTTAGCTTTGGCTCTGGAGCTGTTACATGGAGCTCGAAGAAACAAGAAACAGTGGCCCTATCCTCATCTGAAGCCGAGTATGTAGCTGCAGGAGCAGCAGGGAGACAAGCTCTTTGGTTGAGGAAATTGTTGACTGATTTGGGGTGTGAGCAAAGTGGTGCTACTGAGATTTGGTGTGACAATAGGTCAGCCATTGCTATGACCAAAAACCCTGCATTTCATGCAAGAACTAAGCACATAGAAGTGCAGCACCACTTCATTCGAGAGCTTGTCACAAAGGAGAAGGTAGTGCTGAAATTTTGTGGTACAAATGATCAGGATGCTGATCTGTTCACAAAGGCACTGAACATAGCTAAACACCAGTTCTTTCGAGAAAGAATTGGAATGAGAGAGTTTGAATCAAGGGGAGGTGTTGAAATGTGATTCAATCTCGGTTTGTTAAAGCTCAAGTTAGTTGTTAGTTAAAGTTTAGCTTGTCAATTAAGGTTATTTCCAAAAGTCAGTATGTATGACAGTTGAGAATATTTCAGTTTTAGTCATGGTTGTAAGTAGTGGAGTAGTGGATGCAGTGGTAGTTTCTTTGTCTTAGCAGTTACTCACTTGTAAGCAATATGTAGGAGTTGAATCAATCAATGAATGGAGAGAGGCTTTTACAAGAAAGAAACTGTCTAGTGTGAGGATTTCTGAAAAATCCAGAAATCTTGTTTTGTCCTCCTCAATCATAAGTGTGTGTGTCTTGTGTTCTGTCTCTGCTAACAAGGTCTAGTTGGATCATCCAAGCCTAGAGACATTGTTATGCTAAAGGTCCCAAAGCTATGATCTTCGGTGTGAAAGTGCACAATCTTCATAGTGACATAGCTGGCACTTGCAGATCTTCCGCAAAATCTAATCTCATCGAAAACTAACCAGCAGGTGTGTCACTATCCTCCAAAGTTAACAAACAATCCAAACTAGGCTTTATACAAGAACCATCTGCAAATTTGTATCGATGTATACCTATATGAAACTATCGATGCTTGTTGCGGATCTATCGCCTGCTGCCTCTCGGTCCAATTTGTGCTGTCCGCCATGCCTGCAACTTCTCTAGGGTTTGAACAAATCGAGAATGAAGCAATTGATCTCTAATTGCTCAACCTGCAGCTCGCATTCCATGTGAAGCGGAGCCAGGATCATCGGAAAATCTTCAATTGAAAGGAAGTCTTGAATTTCATTGATTCCAAAATGATCAATTACAAGATTGGGTCAACAAGAAGAAGATACCGATACGACGGCACATATGAGAGAGAAGGCGTTTCTGTTATTAGAATTTAGCTCTCTCTTCTCGATCTCCAGTCCTCTCCAATGGCGGATGTCACTCGATCCTTCCCATGGCCGCCGTCCCCTCTCCAATTCCTCTTCCCTGGCCTTAGAAGTTGGATCTCACCATCATTTGAAACTATCAATGTTTGTTGCTGATCTGTCACCTGCTGCCCTCAGATCATGTAAAGCTGAGCCAGGATCAACATAGAATCGTCACCTCTACTTAGAATGGCTTCTGCGCGTTTTTAGCCGCTCTACGTGTTTTCCGATGTCAAATGGCCACTCTGCGTTTGCAGTGCGAATATCAAATACGGAGTACAATACATAGCAAACCATTGTAAAGTGTATCTGAAGTTTGCTCAACTCCTCAAGTACAATAAATAGCAAACCTTGCTATTGTACAGTTTGATAAGATACTGATTGATGAAAGCCTAAGGCCCGTTTTGTATCTAGCTATATCTTAATATCTAGATATCGATATCTTATTTCTTATTAGTAGCTAAGTGGTTTTGAAAAGCTCGGCCAAGGAAGGAAGCTTTTGAACGGGATGAAAAAGTGTGTCACTTGATGCATTGTGGGTCTGGACTCGGGTTTAGGTCCAGTGCAGAGTATCTAGATACTCTGATTGCCATCATCAATCTATGAGTTAGATTCCTCCTTGGTGGGGAGAGCCGGTCATCCAGCACATGAGCACACCACTCATAAGCAGCTCTTGATGATTGTTGAATGATGATGATGATGATGGTAGAAGAGAATATAGAAGGTCTCCTGGGTGTTTTCCCATCATAATTTCCAGTGCCATGACTCCGAAGCTATAGACATCACATTTTGGAGTCACTCTCGCAGTTTGAGCCAGCTCTGTCACCAAAGGGAAAAAAATAATCCGAACCAATATACTTACCAGTTTGAGTAAATGGTATAGAAATGGATGGCAGTATCAGCCGCAAGGAAAACAATTCAACAATCATGTTTCTGTTCGAGTAAAAAAGTAAATATGGATTAGATGCAGATTGTGGCCATATTGCCTGGAAGTTTGGAACCATGTGACCAAGTGATCCAACGATTGAGGTCCAGTTGGATGTATCAGGGTTTATAAACCTTGCAGTACTAAAGTTCGAAAGTTTTACTTGGCTGAAAATCAGCATCTAGCAACACATTGTTGATGCTTACATCACAGTGAACTATAGGCGGAAAGCAATCATGATGCAGGTATGCACGGGCATGTGCCAATCCACCCACAATCTTCGGTCTTCTTTCTCAGCTTAGCTCCTTTGCTCCGTCTTGACTACGTAAAATCTTCCCTAGACTACCATTCTCAACATAGTCATACATGAGGTACGTCCTTCTCAGTGGTGGCAGTCGCCCCCCAATCGAAAATGAAATTTAACATACACATTTCTCTTGTCGATAGCTTCGATTTGATATATCATAAACTCAAATCCGATATCTGAGCAAAAAATTATGAGCGTTTCAAATTTCAGCACTGAATTACCATATTTCCTACCTCATTTACGAAACCGATATATTTTTATTGTAATTATCATTTATTAATTTCATATCTTAATAATATAACTATATTCGAGAACTTCAAATTAGGAGGTTATACTGAAATATTTGAAAACCATGAAATAAATCATGCAAGTTCAGGATACATAATATTGATGATTTTTCGGAAAAGAAAAATTCGGGTTTAATTTTACATATAATATTTTTTTATCATAATTTTTCGTCCCTTCAATTAACGAGTTCAGTATCCGCCACTGCATTCCGGTGCCTGACTTTTGCTAATGTCCGAACCTCATTCACAAAGCTCCACTCCTTTCCCGAGAGCTGTTTGACGGCAAACACCTGACCTTTCCAAGCTGCTTTGTATACACCTCCAAATCCACCTTTGCCTATGCAGTTTCCCTCATTGAAGTCTTCCGTGGCCTTGATAATATCACGGAATTTGAATTTTTGCCTCACCATCCGACATCTCAAACATATTGTTCTCCTCGGAAGGTATTTTCTTCTTTGATTTCTTTCGACAAGCTAAAGTCACAGCCATGGATATTGATATCAGGAGATTCAGGAGGAATGGAGTATGCTACAAGCAACTGGAACCTTGACTGCTGTGGCTTATCCCAGTTGGACAAGAGAATAAGAGAAGGTCTTTAGTTCGAATCCTGTCAGGGCCCTCTTTTTAAATTTTTTCTTTTCTTAACATGTGACACAGACCGAAGTTGCAATTTGATTTTTTCGCCTCCAAACAAAGAGGAGAAGGCGGCGAAGCGAAACGCGACTCGCCCCCAGGCAGCAGGCGAGTCCTCCCCCGCTGTGACGCCGTCGCACCGCTGTGTTGGCTCCGCCGCGACCAGCTCCGGGCTATCGGCTCCCATGCTGCTGTGCTGTCGGCTCCGTGCTGCCACTGTAGTGGTAAACCAATTGGTCAAATTGTTCTTCCCCAAATCCCAAATCCGAATTCAAAAGGTTTTTGTTTTATACTTTATACTCTGTGAATTTGTGCTATAAATTTTGATTTTTGAGATTCCATTTATAAGCAGAATATGAGAATACGTTTAGGGTTTTGATTTTGGAAACCAATTGTTCAAATTAGGGATTGATTTTTGGAATCAATTTTGTCATTTAATCTGAGAAGAAGTTTATGAGTTTGTGAATTGAATTTGGGGTCTTGAGTCAGAGATTTGGTTGAAAGGAGCTGCCATTGAAGCGCTTGTCCAGAAACTCATTTATTTTTTGAACAAAAACTTCTTTTGTTTTCCTTGTCCTTTTTCCATTGCTTTTAATCTCATTTCTTTCATTTAAATATGAGTTGAATACCTTGAAAGAACATACCATGTCATTTGCAGTGAAGGAATTTTCTGGCAGCCAATCAATCAACTTGTGTACTTTGATTTTTCTATCGATGTAATGAAAATTTGGTTTGTGTGTGTGACCATGTATTATACATATAAACAGCTTCTTGTGTTTGCCTATGTTGCTGTTGCTGTTGCAGTTTTGGATGAACTATCATTGGGCATCCTTACACTGGCTTTCATAAGATGGTAGTAGCGATTATCGCCTTCAAGTGTACTGATGTTATTGCATTGTCGAATATTTACATTAAATCGTTAATATCATGATGGGGTATTGCTGTTAGTTTGCTATCCCGAATAAAGATCGGAAGATATTTGTTACTCTTGGGTAAGTCCGTACAAGCTAGCTGAATATAGTATCATCGTGGTTATTATACTTTAGAAAACTTATACATGTTTAGCTTATGTTACTTGTTCAATGAATTTCACCTATCATATCATTCGTGTGCCCAAAGTGTGACTGTTAAGTCTGCATTGCCTATTACAATCTCGGTTTAATGATGTTAGCTTTTCTGCAGATTTTGTTGCACTGATACACAATGATTCGGGCAAAGCAGATTACCACCCTTTCGCATTGTGCAAGGACCTTTCTATATACTGGGTCGAGATGTAGCAAAACAGATGGTAGTTCTTCATGTGCCTGCCCCGAGGATGAAAATAATTTATCAGAAAGAAGAAAGAATGATTTTCATCCTAAAGCAATTCCAGCGGTGCCTGCAATTAGTAGAAGAAGAGTGGACTCTGCACAACTGGTGGGCGCTGTAAATACCTTAGCATCACAAAAGGTTCTCAATGTTGATCGTGCAACTCCTCTAGCTCAAGTTGCAAGCGGTGCAGTTGATGTGGGCAGATCGCATTCTGTACAATATTCTGATGGAGTTGGTGTTGATGCAAAGGAAATTGGGCATTTAGGGCCACGGATGGGTAATCGCTTGGTAAAACCAGGTATGGCCACTGTGGGCCTTCTGTCGGATCTGATGAGCTATAAGCATCCCATCGCAGAAAGGAGTGGGACGACTGCCCAAGCTGAAAGTTATGCGTTGGGTTCATCTGGATCTCATTCCATTGTCAAACCTCTACATGTAATACCTTCAACAAAGGAACCTGTACATACTGTCCCAGTGAAGTCCTGTCCTGAAGCTGAATTCACGTCAAGTCCTATTAATCGTAGGAGTAGAATGAGTAAGAATGATAACCATGCTCCTGGAAGAGGCTACCGGCATGACAAGAATAGTACGCGTACTGCAAAGACTGTAGGAGCAGAGGATAAAACTTCATACAATAATTTTGTGCCACAGAGATCAAGAGATACACAGCAGCAGCGCCATGATCTAAATTCAAATACCAATTTCCAGAATCCAGTACCAAAGTTTTTGGGGCCTGTTGCGCAGAATTTCAACAATCGTCATATTAACACGAAGTCACAAGTGGGGTCTGTTCCTGTCATGAGGCAGTATACGAACACAGGTCATGTTGTGGGTTGTGTTATGGACATCTTAACGAGGCTAAAATGGGGTCCAGCTGCAGAAGTAGCTCTCGGGAATCTTAGATTCTCAATGGATGCTTATCAAGCGAACCAGGTTCTAAAGCAGATTCAGGATCATTCAGTAGCCTTTGGCTTCTTCTGTTGGTTGAAACAACAACCTGGGTTCAAGCACGATGACCATACATATACAACCATGGTGGGTATCCTTGGCCGTGCTCGAAAATTCAAGGAGATCAAAGATCTGCTTGAACAGATGATTAGGGATGGGTGCAAACCCAATGTGGTGACTTACAACCGCCTGATTCACAGCTATGGCCGTGCAAACTATTTGAGCGAAGCTGTTGGTGTTTTCCACCGGATGCAGAAAGCTGGGTGCCAACCAGACCGTGTCACCTACTGCACACTGATTGATATCCATGCGAAAGCAGGCTTTCTTGATGTTGCAATGCACATGTATCAGAGGATGCAAGAATCTGGCTTGACCCCTGACACGTTCACGTATAGTGTCATGATCAACTGCCTCGGGAAAGCAGGCCATTTGGATGATGCCCACCACCTCTTCTGTGAGATGGTCGATCACGGCTGTGTTCCCAACCTTGTCACCTACAACATCATGATTGCCTTACAGGCCAAGGCGAGGAACTACCCTGCCGCCTTGGAGATATATAGAAATATGCAGACTGCAGGGTTTGAGCCTGACAAGGTCACGTACAGCATAGTCATGGAGGTCCTCGGGCATTGTGGGTGCCTCGAGGAGGCAGAGGGTGTCTTCTCTGAGATGAGGAGAAAGAGCTGGGTGCCCGATGAGCCTGTATATGGTCTACTGGTGGACATGTGGGGCAAGGCGGGGAATGTCGACAAGGCTTTGGGGTGGTACCATGAGATGCTAAACGCAGGGTTGTTTCCCAATGTGCCTACTTGTAACTCATTGCTCGGTACGTTCTTGAGGGCGCATCACTTTGCAGACGCATACAACCTTCTTATGTCCATGGTCCAGATGGGTCTAAAACCATCTCTACAGACCTACACCCTGCTTCTCAGCTGCTGCACCGATGCCAAATCTTCCTTCGACTTTGGATTCTGTGGACAGCTGATGGCGATCACAGGCCACCCAGTCCACTCCTTCCTCCTGACAATGCCCGCACCTGGGCCTGATGGGCATAACGTGAGAGCTCACATGGGACAATTCCTAGACCTAATGCACAGTGAGGACCGGGAGAGCAAGAGGGGGCTGGTAGACGCGGTGGTGGACTTCCTCCACAAATCTGGGCTCAAGGAGGAAGCCGGCTCAGTCTGGGAGGTGGCATCCGAGAAGAATGTCTACCCGGAGGCAGTCAAAGCGAAGGGGGGATCCTGTTGGCTGATCAACCTCCACGTGATGTCAGACGGGACAGCGGTGACAGCACTCTCAAGGACTCTCGCAGGATTCAGGAGGAGGATGCTCTTATGCGGGGAGGCACCTGACAGGATCGATATCGTGACAGGGTGGGGAAGGAGGAGCAGGGTGACGGGGACGTCGATGGTGAGGCAGGCAGTGCAGGAACTGCTGGATATGTTCAGCTTCCCATTCTTCACAGAAGGGGGCAACTGTGGGTGCTTTGTGGGGTGTGGTGAACCACTAAGTAGGTGGCTCAGCCATTCATATGTTGAGAGGATGCATCTTTTGTAATAACCCACCTTGTTTTGTTTGTTGGGGAACTACTGGGGCTGAGAACCTAGAGAATTTTGTAATGCAGGAGGGGGCAGTTGCCTAATTATTCATCTTAGCGTATCTATCTATTTGTCTATCTATTTGTTCTTAACGATGTTTATTGTAATGAGGGTTTTTTGGTTAGTGACATTTTTTCGCCTCAAGCTTAATTCAATTAGTTCTGTTCTGTGTTTGTTTTTGGAAGGAATGATATGGAATCATTTGTTATGAGAACAATCAAGCATGAAGAAATGTTGCAGGACAAGTACTAAACCTGACTTGGCGGTGGCGCAACCAAACCTGATCCAGCCCTGAACTTTTGTTGGAACATATGACCCGAAAACAGATCTGAGTTGATCCAATGACACTAACAGAAATGATCAAACTTGATTAAAATTGACAAGAAAGTTGATTCTCTGCACTCAACGTTTCCCATTTGCAAATACTCCACCAACGCCCCACAGATTATCTTTCATGGTGAGTTGCTGTCATATTTGCACAAGGAGCCCCCTTTTCTGATTCATCTGTTACAACTTACAATTGCTGTCTCAATTGAATCAGCTGGTATGGCTGCTAAAACATGTTCAGTTTCTCCTCCTTCCGGAAGCTTCCCAAAAGCCGCAGACTCCTCACAAATATTCTCAGCGACAACACTTTGCTCCCCTTTACTCGCACCCTTGTCTTCCCCATTGGGCTCAACAAAACATCTGTCATTCATCAGTCCATTCCCCTCTTCAGGAGCTGCAAGAATACCTTTCCCCTTTGTGTGCAAGCCCTGTGCAGCGGGTGAAGGATCATACGCAGCACCCACAGCAACGACATCATTTCCGACCTTTCTGCAGCTCCCATCTGCAACAGAAGCACAGACTTCATTGTTACCAGCTGCAAACACCACTCTCTGTTTATACACTCGACCTTGTGTATCTTCAATATTGATCCTTTCCACAAGAGCCTCCTTCGCAGAGATCTCTATAATAATATAATGTCGAATTTGCATAGTTTACAATCTCTATGTTTCCATTTTTTATTTTTTTATTTTTTGAGCTCCTATGTTTCCATTTATTGGTTATACAAAAAAAGACATGTGAAAAAATTGTTTCTATTGGCAGTAGTAGATGAGAATAGCATAGTAGCTGCTGAAGGTAATGCAGTCTAGAAAATGACTGTCAATGTCTAACACAATCACCTCATCAATTCAATTCCTTGAATTTGAGCAAATTATAAAATCATAACAAAAATCAAAATTGGAACCCTAAATGTCATATGGATCGTACACAGATTAGGCACATCATGTATTTTGTCACATAATTTCACCCGTGACTTGGTAATTTCTTCCACTGAAAACAAAAGCAGGGAAGGAGGGAAATGCTGAGGCGTCACCCGTTCAAAACACCAGCTAAAGGGAAAGTCAAGGCTTATCGTTCTCAGATTCTTCCTCGTTTAACTTCTGCACAACAGAAGCCAAAGAGAAAATCAATAGAATGCATGAATTCTTCGGTGAGAATAAATACTGACACCATAGGAAAAAAGTAATCAAATTCACTATTAACCTAGGTGAAAAAACAGTATCAGGGCAAGAATTAGAGTTCCGCTAAAAAAACTTGTATGATTGTTTCATGAAAACCCCTGATGCTGTCGTATTTCAAATGGCAGTATATAATATCCGGAAAACCTAAAATTCGACAACCATAAAGTCAAGCCATTTTCAGTTGCAAGTTTTTGGTTTTTAACTAGTCAAGTTTTAATTAGAAGCTACTTGTTCAAACTGCTGAAATTGCAACTGACTTGTAAGCAACAATTTTAACATCTTCAGTCTGTGAGTTCATAAGCTACCACACAATTTTAACATCTTCGGTCTGTGAGTTCATAAACTACCACACAGAATTTCCCAAAACTTAAGCACCTTATAAACACATGAAGTGATGACGCAGCCAAGGATTGTTGTTTGTGAGATTAAGAAGAACATAAATAAACAAAACTAGAGAGCAAAGAGATGTTGATCTATTAAAAAAGGAGACTTGTATTTAACCAAAGCAGAAATCAAATTATTCATGATAGACACCCTAAGAAAGATGCAGGGTCTGATAAACCTTGAATTCGTGAGATGCACTGAAGTAAGTAATTGAGAAAAGAACCAAAGTTTATGGCCATCACATAAGTGAACCATGAATATAGGTATTATGGAACATATGGAGCCCAATGTATCAAAAGAAGAGACTCCTGTCAAGCAGAAACAATAGACATATGGAGATAGATAATAGGTCCTATAAATCCTGAATTTAGGGGATGCAACTGCAAGCAATCTAGTAATTACTGGAAAAGAACTAGATCCTGTAAAGGTCACATCTTTTTCACTTGCATCGTTCTTCCAAAAATGGACACAGTTCACAAATTGCAACTTATCAGAGATGCAAATTAAAAAGATGCACCGTCAAGGAAGCTGATCAAGGATTCCACAAGAGTAACTAATCAGAGTTTCGAAACCACCAACTCTCATCCCACCAATGAAAATTAACGCTAACAAGTTTGATGTACTAGAAGGAAGGAAAGAAATGAATTCCACCGTTGGCAAGTACAAATTTCTAGGGATCGCGACAGAGAAAACAAAATTGGGTTGGGGGGGGGGGGGGGGGGGGGAAAGGGGGCAGAAAATATGACAATTTGTAGAAATTGAAATCAAAACAACAACTAGGGTTGTGTGGATGCAATTGATTATTCAATCTGAAAAAAATTAAAATCAAGTGGAGAGGCAGGCGAGATTTGGTAAGGAGAGGGCGTACGGATTGAGCGTTGTGCCAGGAAAGGCCACGGTAGACGTTGACGGAGAAGGTGGCGGCGAGATAAACGGTGGTAACGCCGAGGGCGGCAGTGAAGCCTTTGAAGGCCAAATCTCCGACCTTACTCGCAACTCCCATCTCTTTCGAATCCTGATTCCTTTTGGTGGTCTCTCCTCTTCACTCTGGGCCTGCTGGGGAGCTCTCCTTGGACAGTATTCGCAAGTTTATGAGATTTCCAACTTCCGGCGGCACTACTCCGGAAAGATTATACGGAGTATTTTTTATTTTGTAGTCAAAGGACAAAAGTGCCCCTGTTTCAACCATTGTTATACCTGGGCCACCTGGCTCAGCCTCCCGAGCCCTATAGGAGTATAGGGACTCAGGGAGCAAAAAATCAGCCAAAGATCTGGGAATGGAAATTGAAATAGGGAAATCAGAGACATATTCGGCATTGGGGCCGAATGGGGGAGCTGGTGCATATCAATTTCGAAATGGGGGAAGGAGCTGGTGCATATCAATTTCGGAATGGGGAAAATGTCGAAATTCATCGACATTGGGGCCGAATCTAGTGGCAGCGAAGATAGATTCGACATGAAATCCAACGATCCAGCCCCCGAAGGTGAAGATTTGCAGAGGAACGGAGGGGTTCGAGATGAGAGGGAGGGGCAGAGAACATACTCGAATCTCGCCGAAGTTGTTCTCCAGTTGCCTATTGTCCTGCAAGCATGAATGGGGAAGACGACACCAAGGGCAAGGAGGTCAGATGGAAGGCTCCAGTTTTGTCAAGAGGCCTTTTTCATGAGGTATGGTTCCGCTGAACTGATTCGTGTGAACCTTCAAAGAAATAAGTTTAGTCCAATTGCCCTAGAAATCAGGTGAGATCTCCTCTGAGAGAGCATTTTCCCTTATGCTTAACGCGGATATCGTCCTAAGGTTGGGCAACGATGCCGGCAGCTCCCCAGTTAATGAATTTTGAGCTAGAACGAGGTAAGTAAGGTTAGTGCGCAGGAGAAGCTCTGGGGGAATGGTAGAGTTGAACATGTTTGAACTAAGATCAAGATGTTGCAGATTCTTTATATGGCCTATTGAAGAGGAAATGGATCCTTCAAATAAATTCAAGTACAGATAGAGTACCTCTAGACTGGAAAGATTGTTACAAATCTTGTATCCAACCTCCATAGTCCATGGAGACTCAACCAAATACATAGGTGCTGTGCTGTTACCAGTATCTGGAAAAAGAAGATCAATATTATTCCAATAAACAACAGCAGCTAAGCGCCTAAGTGGTCTTGAAAAGCTCGGCCAAGGAAGCTTTTGAACGGGATGAAAAAGTGTGTGCTACTTGATGCATTGTGGGTCTGAACTCGGGTTTACGACCTGTGCAGAGCAAAGATACTTTGATTGCCCGCATCAATCCATCAGTTAGATTCCTCTCCGGAGGGGAGAGTCGATCATCCAACACTCCACTCATAAGCAGCTCTTGGTGATTGTTCAATGATGATGATGATGGTAGAAGTGAATATAGAAGATCTCCTGGGTGTTTTCCCATCATAATTTCAAGTGCCACGACTCCGAAGCTATAGACGTCACATTTTGGAGTCACTCTCACAGTTTGAGCCAGCTCTGCCACCAAAGGGAAAAAAATAATCATAACCAATATACGTACCAGTTTGAGTAAATGATACAGAAATGGATGGCAGATTTTGGCCATATTACCTGGAGCCATGTAACCAAGTGATCCAACGACTGAGGTCCAGTTGGATGTATCTGGGCTTATCAATCTTGCAGTGCCAAAGTCAGAAAGCTTTGGCTCAAATTCATCATCCAGCAAGACATTGTTGATGGATACGTCACGGTGCACTATAGGCGGGAAGCAATCATGATGCAGGTACGCGAGGGCATGTGCTAATCCATGTACAATCTTCAATCGGCTTTCCCAACTTAGCTCCTTCGCTCCATCTTGACTACGTAAAATCTTCCCCAGGCTACCTCGCTCAATGTAGTCATACATGAGGTACATCCTTCTCCTCCAGTAACAAAACCCGTGCAGCTTGATGATATTCCGGTGCCTGACTTTTGTTAATGTCTGAACCTCATTTACAAAGCTCCACTCCTTTACGGGTTCACTGAACTCTGAAGTATCTATCAACTGTTTGACAGCAAACACCTGACCTTTTCTGAGAACTGCTTTGTATACACCGCCAAATCCGCCTTTACCTATGCAGTATCCCTCGTTGAATTCTTCCGTGGCCTTGATAATCTCGCTGAATTTGAATTTTGCCTCACCACTCCACACCTCCAACATACTGTTCTCCTCACTTGTGATTCTCTTCTTTGATTTCTTCCGACAAGCTAAAATTACAGCCAGAGATGTCGCAAGGAGTATGATACAAGCAACTGGAACTGTGACTGCTGTGATTATTATGGTTTTCCTGAAACTTGATCTAGTTTTACAAGAAGGCAATCCATGAACAAAATTGCCACAGAGATCAGAGTTCCCGGTATAGATCCCATTTTGAAAATTGCCACCCGGAACTTGACCAGTCAGATCATTGTAAGATAGATCAATGACTTGTAATAAGGCCAGACTTGATAGCTGAGACGGGATTGTACCAGAGAGATGGTTATGCGACAAATTCAAGGTGAGTAGTTGTGTACAATTGACAAGCCTCTGTGGAATCAAACCTGTCAAGTCATTCTCTGACAGATCAAGATATTGAAGAACTTTCATTTTACATATGCCCTCTGGGACTTCCCCAACCAAATCGTTTCTGCTCAAATTCATTGTAACCAAAGAGTCCAGAAGTTCTAGCTCAATTGGGATATTCCCTGATAGCTGATTTGAATCGAGAGCTAGGGTTTCTAATTTGCTCAACTGTCCAAGCTCTGCCGGTATTTGGCCTGAAATTCTATTTCCATCCAACTCCAAATTAGTGAGATTGCTACAACGTGCCCACAGGGGAGAAATTTCACCAACAAAGTGGTTCATGCTTGCTTTGAAAAAATAAAGCTTTGGATGGATTTCAAATGCCTCTGAAATGTTGCCCGTAAACCGGTTACTGTCTAATCGGACTTTCACTAGTTCTGAACACTTCCTCAAGCAATCTGGAATAGGCCCGGTGAAGTTGTTCTTGCTGACTGCTAACTCTACGAGTGCATGACCGCTGCAAAGATGCGGTGGTAGTTGACCCGAAAAGCTGTTATCGGAGAAGCTAACATTGGCGAGCCGAGGGCTATACCTTCCGAGATCCTGTGGGATGATGCCAGAGAAGTTGTTACTCATCAGAGATAGTGTCTCTAAATTGGCAAGGTTAGATATGTTGCTGGGGAGCTCTCCTTGGAATTGATTGAAGTCAAGACCAAGTGCTTGCAGGTGGTTGAGATTTCCAATTTCCGGCGGCAATACTCCGGAAAGATAATTGGTGGAAAGCTGGAGGACGGTAAGGTTTGCAAGGTTCCATATGCTTGGAGGAAGAGAACCTGTGAGGTAGTTACTTGAAAGATCTAACTGTAGCAATTCCTGCAGATTCCCAATCTCTGTGGGGATTGAGCCAATGAAGGTGTTGTTGTAAAGAAAAAGAACCGCAATTTTGTCAAGAGGCCTATTTCACGAGGGATGGTTCCATGGAACTGATTGTTCTGAAGCTGCAAAGCACTAAGATGAGTCCAATTGGCCCAGAAATCAGGTGAGATCTCCCCTGAGAGATCATTGTCGGATAAGCCTAATTTGGATATCTTCCTAAGATTGGTCAATGATGCCGGCAGCTCCCCTTTTAATGAATTATCAGATAGAGAAAGGTATGTAAGGTTTGTGCACAGGCCAAGCTCTGGGGGAATGGTAGAGTACTTGAACGGGTTTTGATGAAGATCAAGAAGTCGCAGATTCCTGAGATGGCCTATTGAAGAGGAAATGGATCCTTCAAACAAATTTGAGTACAGCTTGAGGACCTCTAGACTGGAAAGATTGGTATATAAAGCAAGTGGTATTGTTCCATAAAATGAGTTAAGTGAGAAGTCAAGATGAAGCAGTCTGTTGGAAGCAAGTATGAAAGGTGGAAACTCTGAGCTTAAACTATTCAGAGCGAGACTGAGATAGGTTAGAAATGGCATGGGAACAAACTTGGACCAATCCACTTTTACTAAATAGTTATTTTTGGTTTTACGAGGAGATGCTAGGAAGTTACCTCCAAGATCCAAGTGCCTCAAATTCGGCAGATGCCTAATCTGGTAAGGAATAATACCCGCAAGGTTGTAATTGTTGTACAAGTCCAAGTACTCAAGTTGGGTTAACTGACCAATCTCTGATGGAATGCTGCCAGCGAGAAGGTTGTTGCTCAGGTTCAAGTAGGTAAGCTCGGCAAGGCTTGCAATGGTGGATGGTATAGGCCCATTCAGACTGTTGCTGCTGACGTTTAAGCTTTTGAGGTTGGGAAATGCAGAGAAGTTGAATTGGTCAAGTGTTGCATTTAGACCCATGTCGGAGACATTGATCTCAGAGATGGCACCAGATGAGCTGCATCGGATGCCACTCCACTCACATACAGCGGCAAGATTGGAGTCTGTCCATGAAGAGAGTTCAGCTGGAGAATTAAAGAAGTTATTTTTCCAATGGATGAGTGCCTCTGCGTCTGTTGTAGCAGAAGATGTGCTTTCTACAGACAGCAAAAGGCAAATGAGAAGATGAGCAAGAAAAGAAAGAGTAGTTGATGCCATGGTTAGGCTTGCAATGGTGGATGGTATAGGCCCATTCAGACTGTTGTTAATGGTGTTATTATATCTTAAAATCCACTTGTGGCTTCGAGTTTGACTCAGCTAGGTTTATTCCAAGAATTTCATGATCAAGAATTTCACATGGTTTGAAAATTGAAGTTTGTTAATACAATGTAAACACCATCAGCTTCTTTATAATCCCTCCGTCTCTCAGGTTTTTTTCTCACCCTAATTAATGTTTTAGACTAATTTATACTGGCCAAAATACCAAATTAAAGTGGCATAGTATGGCCATATAGATATTTAAAAAAACAACTTTGAATAAATGAGTATTAAAAAAACGTGAATAGATTAAAAAAAATATAAGAACCTGACAAATAGGTTCTTTTTTCTATACAAACCAGACTCAATTGGTTAAATTTGATATTTATTATTTTGAACCATTTTTTTTCAAATTATACTTCCCCAAATTTAATTTTTAAGATAATTTTTTCAATCATGTTGTTTAATTTTTTTAAATAATTTTTTCAAATTATATAATTATATTTCTCCAAATTATGTTCGACTCAATTGATGTTTTCGACTATTTTCCACCTACCATATTTGATTTTACTCATTATTCATTTCATCATCAATTTTCAATGCGAAATTATACATCTTTTCTAATTTCCAATTCAAAATCCAATAAAAAAAAATAATTAACACCTGAAGAAATATTTTATCATTCTTAATTAATCATATATTTTATTAAACACCAAATGTTTTGATAATGTGAGTGAGAAGATTCCCCTCATCCTGGGGTTGTGATGAAGTCCTTCCACCACAACAGACTATTCAAGTGTCAAACCACACTATTTACAAAGACTATTTCTATGATAGAAATCCAAACAGAAGACTTGGAACGAGGGAAGTTTCAAGAAAACCCCCAATAATAGAGTGGATTTTCCCATAAAGACTACTCTCACCCCAGAAAGAAAAAACTTTGTTATAAATTTGCAGAAAACCACCCAAACTTCTTATATCTTTCAAAGTCACACCTCTTTCAAAAAAAAAACACCCTAATTTCTTTCAAAGCCACCCTAATCCATTCATAATTCATAAAAAGGACATTTGTCCAAAAGGATCAAGATACATCATCTCTTAAATTTTTGAAAAAAAAAAATCACCCCGGCCAAGTTTCACACTAATTAGTAAGGAATAAGTGTGAATTGGAGAAAATGAGTAATTTGTGTGTTTTTTAAAAATAAAAAATATATGTTTTTTAAATATAAAAAAGGCCCAAAATTGAGGGTGATTATTTGGAATTTCTCATTGCCAAATGACACTTTATCTTGTTCATAAAGTCTATTGACAACATTGAAAAGTCTTATTGACAAGACAATTTTAGGGTCAGTTTGGTAATATTTAGCCGATGGGGTAGCTGAAGCCGATGAATTCGATATTTAGATGTGTTAAGCATATGTTAAATTTAATTGTTTATAAGCTAGTAAGATGTTAGGTAACCCTAGCTGATACAAATTGGCTGATGAGAAAGAAGAAAATGAATAGATTAGTGAATAATAAAAAAAAAACTCCGAAAAGCTTCAGGTAAGTAACGGTTGAAAATCCAATTCTAAAAGCTAATTAAACTAATATCTTATATTTACCTCATTTAAAACTTTATAATATTAAAACCGAAAGCTTTGAAAAGTTACTTGAGTTGTCACGGAGCTCAAAATTGTAATAAAGTTACTTGAGTATTTTTGTGAGAAGAGCGAGGAACCGAGGAGGAAAGAGTGAATTAACGAACTCCCATTGGAGCCCTACCAGAAATTGCAATAAAAGTCCCATTGTTTGAAAAAAAATATATCAATGTCCTCCTACTAAAAGACTTGAATATGGAAGTAGACTTCACCTTACCTGGAGCGATATGATCATCCGATCCAGGCTCCAGCAGCTGCTAAGGTCTAGTTGGATGTATCCAATCATTAGCTACCTAGATACCAAAGCTCCTATTAAAACATGGGTGAAAAACAATCATCATGCAGGTCTAAAAGTGCAACTGCCAATACCCAGGAAGATACCTTCCTCAATGTAGTCCTGCATAAGGTAGACGTCCTCCACCTCAAAGCTCCATTGCTTCAATGCCCACCCTGAGAGATCCAAAGTATCCATTTGAATGTTGACGTCTCCATCATATTGTTGAGCTTGATGGTTTTATTGACTAGATTAGTAATAGAAAATATTCTCCCAAGGGTTAATTGATCTAAGAAAAAACTTACATAAAGACCCACTCTACCCAATAATACTTGGGCAAAATGATCAATTTGAATGAATTCTAGAAAACCAATATGTAGAATTGGGCAACCAGGCATTGAATATAACTACCATTACCGGTAAGGTGAAAGGCAACAGGGATGAAATCATCGAGGAACTAGCGGAATGGCTTGAGGAAAAGGGAGCCTACTCTCAAAATATTTCCTTCCTAGACTGGGTCGTTGTTTACTGATAAATAAAGCAATCTGTTACAACTTGTTGCACCAGATAAATGAATCTAATTCATATTTGGCAGATCTTTGATTAAATCTGTTATCCTCACGCTATCAATCATTTACTCCCATGGAAAACTCCATCAATTTGTTCCTCAAATTATGTTCATGAATCCTATTAAGCATATTTTAAATTTTGTTGAATTTACTGTCATACCCCCCTACTGTCATGCTTTTTAGTTTTTACCAACAAGAGAACAAATTATGTTCAAGAATCCTATTTGTTCCCCAAATTGATTTTAGGGTTACACCATTAACATAATTTGAGGGATATGAAAATGGATGCAGTATCAGATGCTAGCTTTACCTGGAGCCATGTAACCAAGTGATCCAACGACTGATGTCCAGTTGGATGTATATGGGCTTATAAATCTTGCAGTGCCAAAGTCGGAAAGCTTTGGCTCAAATTCATCATCCAGCAAGACGTTGTTGATGGATATGTCGCGGTGATCTATAGGTGGGAAGCAATCATGTTGCATCTGCCTCTGATAGAGTAGATGAAGATGTGTTTAGGCAAATAAGAAGATGGGTAAGAAGAAGCACAAAAATAAGAGGATGCGAAGTTGATGCCATTGGTGGTTAGCCCAATTTCTTTGTGCTCTACTGTCATGCTTTTTACCAACAAGCGAAAACAAATTATGTTCAAGAATTTACAGCATTAACAAATGACTAGAATATTCCCCCAACTGTCAGTCTGTTATGGAATTTGTTAATACTGACATACTATAATCCTAAAATCCACTTGATTTTCTATAGCGTTTCTAATCCATTTGATATGTCCATAGACAATGAGGTTTCGAGTTTGACTCAGCTTCACATTCTAAAGTCACAGAATTTACAGTGTGACTTTGGAGAATGACTGACTGCTGCACTGTGAAAGAAGCCCAGCAGGACATAGCCAGAGTTAGAAATATGCACAGATTCAAGTAAAGACTTGGATATGGAAGTAGATTGCACCTTACGATCCAGCAGCTGAGTCTAGTTGGATCATCGAAAGGCCCCTAAGCTCTAATTCAACTACGGGGGAGAAACAGTCATGATGCAGCAGGTGTGGAATTCCATCGGTCGATACCTACACAATCTTCGTAGAGTCATAGTTGGAAGATATTCTGCAAAACCTAATCCCATCGAAAACTAACCACCAGATGTGTCACTAACAAATTTGTATCAAGTTGTATACCTGCATTCGTTCGAATTTGTGCTGTCCGCAATGACTGCTACTTCTAGGGTTTGAACAAACCGAGAACGAAGCAATTGATCTAAGTGAGGAGAGAAACTTCGACGGAGCACCTCCAATGGTGATAATTCCTGTCATCCAGCAAGTTCGTAGAGAGAACGATGATCGGAATTGTGGAGGTAAAGCTCGCTGAGAGGATCGACGGCGGAAGGAGGAGGAAATCGCGGATCAGGAACTTGCTGAAACGCCATGGAAGAACACCGAGAACTCAAAAGAATCGAAAACCTAACTGATACCATGTTACATTTTGTAAATGCGGAAGCAAAGAAAGGAAGAGAGAGAATGAAGCAACTGAATTTGTTTTATTGAATTGATGATTGAATCAACAATGTACAGGAGTATTCATAGAGGAGGAGGCATAGGCTCTTTTCTGTTACACACGTACACTCCTTCTCAACTACTAGCTTGCTTTCTTCTTTGTATTGCCACTATCATCATCTATATAGTTCAACAATCTGTTTGCTCAACCTGCAGCTCGCATTCCATTTCCATGTGAAACTGAGCCAGGATCATCAGATAATCTTCAATTGAAAGGCAAACCTTTAATTTCATTGTTTCCAAAAAGATCACTTACAAGTTTGGATCAACAAGGAGAAGAAAGAACTGCTTATACAGCTTAAATACTGTGAAAGAGATTTATCCGTAATAAATATTAAATAACAGTAGCTAAGTGGTCTTGAAGAGCTCGGCCAAGGAAGCCTTTGAATGGGATGAAAAAGCGTTTTCCACTTGGCGCATCGTGGGTCTCAACTCCGGTTTAGGAGCTGTGCAGACCAAAGATACTTTCATTATCAGCATTAATCCATTTGATAGATTCCTCCCAGGCGGGGAGACTCGATCATCCAACAAACCACTCATAAGCAGCTCTTGATGATTGTTCACTGATGAAGATGATGGTAGAAGCGACTGTAGAAGGTCTCCTGGGTGTTTTCCCATCACAATTTCCAGTGCCACAACTCTGAAGCTATAAACATCGCATTTTGGTGTGACTCTCATCGTTTGAGCCAGCTCTGCCAACAAAATTCATAATCAATATGTACCAATTCAAATAAAAGAATGAAAACGGATGCAATATCATATTTTTTACCTGGAGCCATGTAGCCAAGTGATCCAACGACTGAGGTCCAGTTGGATGTATCTGGGCTTATCAATCTTGCGGTGCCAAAGTCCGAAAGCTTTGGCTCAAATTCATCATCCAGCAAGACATTGTTGATGGATACATCGCGGTGAACTACAGGCGGGAAGCAATCATGATGCAGGTACGCAAGGGCATGTGCTAATCCATGTACAATGTTCAATCGGCTTTCCCAACTTAGCTCCTTCCCTCCATCTTGACTACGTAAAATCTTTCCCAGACTACCTCTCTCAATGCAGTCGTACATGAGGTACATCCTTCTCCTCCAGTAACAAAAACCGTGCAGCTTGATGACATTCAGGTGCCTGACTTTTGTTAATGTCCGAACCTCATTTACAAAGCTCCACTCCTTTACGGGTTCACTGAACTCTGAAGTATCTATAAGTTGTTTGACAGCAAACACCTGGCCTTTCCTCAGTGCAGCTTTGTATACACTGCCAAATCCGCCTTTACCTATGCAGTATCCCTCATTGAACTCTTCCGTGGCCCTGATAATCTCGCAGAATTTGAATTTTGCCTCACCACTCCACACCTCCACCATACCGTTCTCCTCGCTTGTGATTCTCTTCTTTGATTTCTTCCGACAAGCTAAAATCACAGCCAATGCTATTGTGAGGAAAATTATACAAGCAACTGGAACAATTGCTGCTTTAATCGTGTTGATTTTCTTGATAACCATACCAGTGTCCGGGGCTTGAACTGTAAGATCATTGTTAGATAGATCAATGACTCTGCTTTGGGCCAGGCTTGATAGCCAGGGTGGGATAGTACCAGAGAGATGGTTGTGGGACATGTCCAAGGAGTTCAATTGATACAGGAGATTGAGCCCGGGTGGGATAGTACCAGAGAGATGGTTGTGGGACATGTTCAAATACGACAGTGAACTTAGATTATGAAGATCAGGGATTGAACCCGAGAGTGAGTTGCTGCTAATGTCCAGGGAGTTCAGCTGATGCAGGAGATTGATTCCAAGTGGTATCTCACCTGATAAACCATTATACCTGAGATTCAAGTACTGCAATGGAAAGCAGTATGTGAGCTCATCCGGAATGATTCCCATCAAGTTATTCTCTGACAAGTCGAGAGATTGAAGGTGTATTAGATGACCTATGGTTACTGGGATCTGCCCTGATAGCTGATTTGAGTTGAGGGATAGCTTGACCAAGTTTCTCAATTGTCCAAGCTTAGCCGGTATTTGACCTGTAATTCTATTTCCATCCAACTCCAAACTACTGAGATTAGAAGAGAGTAACCACTTGGGAGAAATTTCACCATAAAAGTGGTTATTGCTTGCTTTAAAAAAAGAAAGATGCTGATGTACTCCAAATGCCTCAGAAATGTTGCCCATGAATTGGTTACCCTGTAACCGGACTATCAGTAGTCCTGAACAGCTCCTCAAGCAATCTGGAACTGGCCCGATGAAGTTGTTCCCATCGACAGCTAACTCTTCAAGTGCAAGACCGCTGCACAGATGAGGTGGTAGTTGACCTGAAAAGCGGTTAAATGAGAAGCTGACCTTGGTGAGAAAAGGGATGTTGTTTCCGAAGTCCTGTGGGATGGTGCCGGTGAAGTTATTATTCACCAAAGATAGTGCCCGTAAGTTGGTGAGAGTGGACAGGTTTTGGGGGAGCTCTCCTTGGAATAGATTGAAGTCAAGAGTAAGTGCTTGCAAGCTTTTAAGATTTCCGACTTCTGGCGGGACCAAACCTGTGAGATGATTTGATGAAAGATCTAACTGTAGTAATTCCTTCAGACTCCCAATCTCTGGCGGGACCAAACCTGTGAGATGATTTACTGAAAGATCCAACTGCAGTAATTCCTTCAGACTCCCAATCTCTGGGAGGATCTAACCAAAGAAGTTGTTATGGTGAAGTAAAAGAACCTCAAGTTTTGTCAAGTGGCCTATTTCAGGAGGTATGGTTCCGTTGAACAGATTGCTCTGGAGTTCCAAACTGGTAAGTTGAGTCCAACTGGCTAAGGTTTTGGGCAGCTCCCCAGTGAATGAATTACCAGCAAGAGAAAGGAAAGTAAGGTTAGTACACAGGCCAAGCTCCCGAGGAATGCTGGAGTAGAACTCATTATCATGAAGATCAAGAACTTGAAGATTTTTGAGATGGCCTATTGAAGAAGGTATGGATCCATACAGGCTAGTCATGCTGAGGTTTAGGCTTTTGAGGTTGGGAAATGCAGAGAAGTTGAAATGGTCAAGCGTTCCAAATAGATACATGTTGGAGAAATCGATCTCAGAGATGGAACCAGATGAGCTGCATTGGATTTCACTCCACTTACAGACATTAAGTGGACTGGTGTCCAATAACCAAGAATTAGATGGACTGTTAACCCAAGTGAGGAGTGCATCAGCATCTGATTGGGTAGCTGAAGATGTGTTTTGGGAAAAAAGAAGATGGGTAAGAAGAAGCAGAAAAAGAAGAGGATGGGGAGTTGATGCCATTGGGGTGGTTAATTAGCCCAATTTCTTTGCGCCTTTTCTTCTTCCCAAATCGATTTGATCATCATCCTGGCTAAAAACGCATGACTCTACAGTCATGTTTATTGACTCAAGTCTAAAGATTGTGTTGGAGTCTTCAGCAATAACGTGTGGAAAATGTACCTCATAAATACGGATCGGAGTATCATTTATACATACGACTACGACTAATTTTATTTTACCATTCAACGAATTTGAAATGCTTATTTACTTCTAATTTCATTCCTATAATTAAAATCTAATGGTTTAACGAGTACTCTCTTCATTGATGATTGAAAATTTTCATGTTTTAGGTTCTTTAGACAAATAATTTGGTACAAGGGATTGATTTACAAGATTTTTATTAAAACTTGTTTCTATGGACTATTTTTCCTAGTTTCATTATTGATGGACTTCAAAGACAAATATATGATAAGATATTTGTAAAGCATCATTTATGGTTAATCCCAACTGGTGGATATGCCTGTGTTTGTTAAAGTCAGGCGTGTTTGGAACGCCAGTGCCATTGACCCCTATTATTTCCATGGGTATACCCCATCGGATGCTTTGACAGAGACTTGACAGAGACTCATCTGAAACCAATCGTATCTTCGATTCAATCTGACTTACACCAATCTCATGTATATCAGCAGGTAAACATTTTTTAGATTTTTCTAATCTTCAAGGCTTTAACTTAATCAATAATTAAGGTATCAATGTAAGCATAGGATATGAAGTGTGAAGTGCGGAATAGGCAGAAAAGAAGCACGCAAATACTCTATAAGGGGGGTTGGATAGAGTATGTAAACTTTTCGCAAAACGAAACAATAAGACCTTACCACGAGCTGTAAGACCTTATCTGAGAAGAAAGAACCGATTAGCAAAGATAGAAAACAAGGGATAAGCAAAAGTAAAACCTAGATGAATTGTACTATAAAGCGTAATGAAACCCCACACACACTCAAAGTAAATACAAACTCTTAGCAACGGGAGCTGTGTGAGATCGATCGATTGAAGAAGACTTGACTACAAGAGATGATAAGCGTTGTAGATGTGTGTGTACTGCAGACGTCTTCTTTTTCTTTAAATAGGCCAGCGACATATTTGAAATTCAAACGTTTGAACAGAAACGTTTACACCGAACTTCTGGGAGAAATCTTTGGCCAATCCAGAACCTTCTCTTGATATGTGAGAACGTATCAAAGATCTGGAGAACTTAGGAGATCGTTGGACGTTTAGGATATGTTCAAATCCCTGCAAAATCTTAACAAAGCTAGAAGAGATATGCAATAGGATTATAGATAGAAAGTTTAAGTCCGAAAAAATCCAAACACCAAATACGAGCCCAAAACAAAATTAGGCCCAATACATTCTTAAGCCCAAGTCCAACCGGAATGGCTCTTGAATAAATCGATCTCGGTTTGGGTTAGAGTAAATTAGGTCCGTTTAATAAATAGGCCCATTTACCCTAAACCATTTCCGAGTCCAGTAGAAACAACCTATCATCTTGAGCCTTTTGGTAAGACCTTACCAAACTCAGGATTCCCGAGTTTTGGCTTTCATCAACCAAAGCCTTACATCCTTTAGTTAGATCTTATCATCAAGATGGAGTTAACAATCTCCCCTATGATGAAAGACAAAACTTATGCACTTGTTCACCTGTCAAGAATATACAACAATCCATATACATAACAGTGCAAGCATATTATAGCATGTTGGATCAGTTTTTAAAACACCACACACCAAAAGCAGTAAGACCTTGCAAACCAAAAGTAAGGCCTTACGAAGTTCACCTAAAAACCATAATAAAACTAGAAGATCTCCCCCTTTTTTTCTTTCAACAAAAAGGGAAGAGAAATTGTTCAAAACCTAGCCAGTTTAAAAAGAAATAGAAAGAGTTTTCAAGACCAGCGCAAGAAACAGAACCACCAGCACCATTACTCGTCATCATAGAGGACCACCACATCCTCTTCGTACCATTGTCCATACTTTGGAGGAACTCCATCTTCATCTGGGCGACCTTTGTAGATCTTCTCACGCCAACGATCTTTCGCATTCTTCACATGGAAATTTCCCCACATCTTGGCTTGTCTCCTAGCCTCTTCGTCCCGCCACTTCTTCACTATACCATACTCCTCGACGGTGAAAACGTTTGGCTCTGGAAAGAGAGGTCGTAGGATAGGGCTATTGGTCACCTTGCGCTCGCAATTGAGGATAACGTTCTTTGCCGTTTCCTCAACATGCTTCACTGCATCGGCATCCATTGGCAAGATTGAAGTGGTTGCACGGTAATTCAAGCCACAAAGCATGAAGAGCTGATTCAGCTTTTCATTTAAAATCCTAATCTGCAGGTGGTTGTCGTCCTGGCGATCGACGATGTCTGCTCTGGCAGCGTTGACGTCCTTCCTCAAAGAATCAACCTCAGCTTCCAGAATCTCATTCCTTTCCTCCAATTTCACTGAGTCCCCTTGAGCCTGAGAAGGGGGTTTCAGAATCCAGCCACCGGCTAGAGTTCGTTCAACCCCAAGGCGCTTCCAGCAATCTTTATCGATACGACCGGTGTGAGACACAAATTCCTCTCCTAGAACGTCAATATTGAAGAACTCAAAAATCTTGGGAAGAAAATTGGCATAGGGGAGAGGTGCAGTCAGGGGAGTGTTGATAGTGTGGAGCATGTAGGTAAGGATGAGATCGGGGATATCCAACTCATGGCCTGCCATAATCAGGTAAAGATAGTGCAGCAAGTTATCGGTGACAAGCTCGCGAGAATTCTTCCTTGGCAGGACACATCTAGCGAGAATGGTAAAGACCGTTTTAGCCTCAAGAGATAGGACGTTATGGGTGTGCTTAGGCTTAGACTTAGAGGTTTCAGCAGAGGCAGAGAGACGAACAAAGAGTTCTTTTTGGCCTTTGTGGATACAGTAGGCTTTGGTAGGATGAGAGCTAGTGTTGATGGTTTCAGGGGTGCCGAGAATGAGAGCTAAGGAGGAGCGAGTAAGGGTGATCTGGCGCTGCTTTACCTGAGAAGAGAGAGTAAGAACCCCTTGTTCTCGGCTAGCAGTAAGGTTGACAAAGAACAGCCTGGTCAGGCGAGGATAAGCTATGGTTCCGGGGTTGAGAAAGGACCAGATATGTGAGTTCTTCAATAAATTGACACAAGAGAGTTTTGTGGATTCTAGAAATTCTAGATCCACATGCTCACAGAAGTTAATGGGTCGATGAACGAACCCGTCCTTCCACATTCCGGATGTCGTATGATTAATAAACCAGCAGTGAGGGACATCGGAAAATACCTCGTGTGGAATTGGAACCTAAAGATGGTGTTGACGAGGTGCCTTCTATGGAGCACGGGGGTTCGCCTAGCGCGGCTGATTGTGAGAGGGATAGCAGGGCTCCCGTTTGATTATCTTCGATCCGGTGGGGGCGAGTCCCTTCATCCTCACTCTCTGAGGAGGTTTTCAGTTGCCGGAGAAGAGCTTTCCCCTTGAAGTCGTCGTCGATTGCTACTCCTTTGCCCTTGTAATCGGAGGGACAGTGACGCTTTGCTCCAGATCTAGTAGTGGGAGGTGAGGAGGGTTTCTTCGGAGCCATGGTGAGGGGGAAGTACTTGAGTGGTCTTGGGAAGGGATGAAAACAGAGAGAGAGAGAGAGAGAGAGAGAGAGAGAGAGAGGGCGTGGGATGTGACTGATGGAAGATCGGATATAAATAGGGAAGAGACTTTTGAGCTTCTAAATCCCGTACGAAGAATCCGGCCAAATCTTCTTCATTTTAAAAATTTAACCACTTTTCAAGAAATGATAAATACAAGGGATATGGGTAAAAACAATTTTATCCTTTGAAGAAAATCTGGAAAATTAAAATCATCCAAAAGATCTTATGGGTAAATATCTAAAGAGATATTACCTAACAGATTTGATCAAAAAAAATTGTATTTGAAATTTAAATTTAACGTCAAACTATTCCAAAGTAAGACATTAAATTTTAATTCAAGATCTTGATGTAGGAGATAATACTAATATCATAAGATACGATTGCTCCCCCTACATCGATGCTTCCTTATTAAGCATTCCAAGTTCTAATCGGATGAAATTAAATCTGTCTTCGGGTAGAGGTTTCGTAAAGATATCTGCAAGTTGAAGCTCAGTAGAAATGAATGTCAATGACACATCTCCTTTTTCAACATGATCTCGAATGAAGTGGTGTCTCACATCAATGTGCTTCGTTATTGAGTGTTGTACAGGGTTTTTAGAGATAGAAATAGCACTGGTGTTATCACATTTGATGGGAATGCCCTTATAATTGATTCCAAGATCTTGGAGTTGTTGTGCAATCCATAAGACTTGTGAACAACATGCTCCAGCAGTAATATATTCAGCTTCGGTTGTTGAAAGCGCTACTGAATTTTGTTTCTTGGAATGCCAACTTATAAGGGATGCCCCAAGAAATTGACAACACCATGAGGTGCTCTTTCTATCCACTTTATACCCTGCAAAATCAGCATCAGAGAATCCGATAAGATCAAAGCTTGTTTGATGTGGGTACCATAATCCGAGGTCTCTAGTACCATTAAGATATCTCAAGATCCTCTTTACCGCGATCAGATGTGATTCCTTTGGATTAGCTTGGAATCTTGCACACATACAAACGCTGAACATAATGTCAGGTCTGCTAGCAGTGAGATATAGGAGAGAGCCGATCATACCTCGATATTCATTCTGATTTACCTCTTTGTCGGTAAGATCTTGATTTAGAGACAGTGTGGAACTCATAGGAGTTTTTGCCACCTTGGAATCAATTATATATCTTGTATTTCTTGAGTAGCTCTCGTGTATACTTCCCTTGATTAAAGAATATGCCTTTAGAACTTTGATGTACGTGAAGGCCGAGAAAGAAACTCAAGTAAATCGTGAATAATCATCAACAACTACAAGAATGTATTGTTTACCTTTGGGAGATTTGACATGCATAGGTCCGCATAGATCCATGTGTAATAATTCTAAAGGTCTAGTAGTACTAATGACCTTCTTTTTCTTGAAAGAGCTATGAGTGTGTTTTCCTCTTGAGCAAGCATTGCATAGATCATCGACTTTAAAGTTCAGATCCGGAAGTCCTCGAACAAGA
Organism: Persicaria maculosa; assembly: GCA_963922045.1. NCBI lineage: Eukaryota > Viridiplantae > Streptophyta > Magnoliopsida > Caryophyllales > Polygonaceae > Persicaria > Persicaria maculosa. The sequence continues at coordinate 68,742,461 of OY998255.1, forward strand.
CCCTTAGACAGTAGCTTTCCAAGAGAATGCAGACTGATATGCCCAAGTCGCATGTGCCACACTCTTGGATCTTCTGATAAGGCCTTGAGACATTTCAGATTGGAGGCTGGAATTCGATCTGTATTAAGAGCATAGATATTAGAGTCTCTATATGCTGTAAGAACCACATCTCCTGTCTCTTCATCTTGAACGATGCACTTCTCCTTGTTAAAGCTTACACGATTGCCTTTATCACAAAGCTGGGAAACACTAAGAAGATTATATTTAAGACCATCAACAAGATATACATCTTTAATGAAATTATTGGGATCAACACCAATGTTACCAATACCGACGATATCACACTTTCCTTTATCACCAAGAGTTATAGTACCTCTGGATTGCTTCCTTAGATGATGAAAAAGAGATTCTTTTCCACTCATATGCCTAGAGCAACCGCTATCCATAATCCATTTATGATCCTTAGTCTTGGTGATATCCTGCAAAATAAAAAATCAACCTTTCCGGCTTGACCAATAGGATTTTAGATAGAAAGTTTAAGTCCGAACAAATCCAAACACCAAATATACGAGCCCAAAACAAAATTAGGCCCAATACATTCTTAAGCCCAAGTCCAACCGGAATGGCTCTTGAATAAATGGATCTCGGTTTGGGTTAGAGTAAATTAGGCTTGTTTAATAAATATGTCCATTTACCCTAAACCATTTCCGAGTCTAGTAGAAACAACCTAACATCTTGAGCCTTTTGGTAACACCTTACCAAACTCAGGATTCCCGAGTTTTGGCTTTCATCAACCAAGGCCTTACATCCTTTAGTTAGATCTTATCATCAAGGTGGAGTTAACAAAGTGTATCGCTATTTATACCAGTTGTAGAGCGATCGAGTCGATTGAACTAGACTAAGATCAAAAAACTATACCGGTTGTCATGTTGTTGTGATTTTACCTCATCAATAAAAAAAATGTAGTTATTGATTTAAAAGTTGAACATGTTTTGTATTTTAAATGTTAAATTATGCCCATAAAGTACATCTTACTTCATTTTCACTAGATTGTTTGATATATCTCAACACCTAGATATAAGATATCAGTCTCGATATCGATAAATAATATTTGGTATACTAATTCAATCATTTTTACCAATATCAGTCCATGGAGATTGAACCAAATACATAGGTGCTTTGCTGTTATCAATATCTGGAAAAAGAAAAGCAATATTATTCCAGTAATTTCTTTGTGCTAACCATGCACTCACTTGTGCTCTAGAATTTGTATTGGTGTTTACCGAAATTTGTAATTACTAAATACAATAATTTCTGCCAAATAAACAAAACACTAACTGCACTTCTATATATCTATATATAAAAGAGCCGATCGGCTTATAAATAGTGACTTTCTCATTCTGTCTTTACCCCTGTAAATGCTTAGAATTACAGCCGCAATATTAGACCATTAAATCTGAACTTTTTATAGGCTTTCTTTTGGGCTTAAAAGCCCAAAAACATGTATTCTTCTTTCGGATAGCTGATTTATTGATCCTTTTAGTCCTTTTATTGGTCTTTCAGCCCTTATTTTCAAAATTGATCATATACAAATCTCGAAATCGCTTATCCACTGTGACATTGATGAAAGTTCTTGCTCTCGCATCCAATATCCATGGGCGTCACCTTCCTTAATCTTGTGATGTCGAGCATATCGCCGAAGTCCGAGGTAAGGAAGGAGTAGAAGCTGGCTACGGCTGATTATTGGAGCACGGAGTTGAGCTTGGGATGTCGAGCCTAGCGCTAAAGTCGGAGGTAAGGAGGAAGGAGGAGAACCTGGCTATACACTTTTGGCTGCTCGTTGAATAGATTGGGGACTTTAGCCTAGCAATTTCTGTCTTTTTGACATTCATAAGGCGATTGCGATGTTGTGTATGATTGAAGAAGTTGCTTATTACTTGCTGATTGTAGCTATAATTTTGGAACTTGAAAGTTTCTAATGTCTTTCTTCTTCAATTTTGGTACCATTAATGATTTTGTGCTTCAGTTATCACCTAAAGAACATTCTTTATTTTCCCTCTTTTGTTCACCCTCAACGTCGTTTCACATGTGAGGTTGCCTATCTCTTGGTGGCCTCTTTTCTCTCTTTTAGTTTAGGAATTCGACTAATTAGTTCTGCTAAATTGTGATGATGTTCTCATGCCTGGTTGATTGAATGTTAAAATTTTTAGGTGAAAGATGTGAATTTTTTAGTTTGGTAGATGGTTAATCATAATGCACATAAGATGTTTGATAAAATGCTTAATTGAAATCACTTCTTATTTCGCTGATAGTTTTGGATTTCGAGCTAGATTGATTGTGGTACTGAACATGAGCTGAATTTATGTTTCAACTATAAGTTTTTTAAACTACTGTAAGTTCATTGCTAATAGCCCTCTTTCTATTTAAAAACATTACTAATAAGGTGTTATTTCAGTGCTTTACTTACCTAATCAGTGCTTTTGTTGAAGGCATTTCTCATTTGGTTGTATGAATCATATTATCAACAAGGCAAAGAACTCGCAGAGATTGGTTGGTGGAGTACCTTGTGGCTTTTGCCAATGCCAAGATCAAGAACGCCAACAAAAACCACTACAATCCTTCTGAGATAAGTATGATAATATCGCCTCGCTTTCTCTCTATTTCTCCAGCATTGTTAGGAATTTGTGTTGGCCGCTTTCGAAAGCTCCCAATTTTAGCTCTATATCTTGCGTAGTTGACCAGATTTGGTTAGATTAGATTCCTAGCGGGCTGTATTTGTGTGATATTGGCTCAATTTCCACAATCCACACTTTGAAATTGAACGAGCAATTATCCTATTGATATGAAATTACGCAAGATTGGAAGACTTTAAGAATTTTGGATGCACTTATTAGTTATTTGAGCCACCTCTGTGGTAGTGATAAACAATGCCTTATTGTGAAAAGCTGAAGGTGATTGGTTGATGACGATACTTCTTTTCTGTTGAACCTTGGCTAATGTTGATTATTTTTTGTCGATGATGGAAACTGAAATGTGTTGCAAAAAAAAGTGTGATACTATTTAAGGTGTGAAGTTGTGGATCCATCTGTGTAGTTGGTTTCCTACTACAGGGACCAAGTTTTAGGGACTGAACATGTGTACGTGTAGGTTTTAATAATAAAGTATAGTGGGATCCGAATGTCAAAAGAGTGTACTTACCCTTGAAAAAGCCACTGGTAACATTTGATAGAATGTAGTACTAATTTGAGGGAGCATTTCACGTTGGATATCTATTCTTGACTTTATGAATATGATGATTCTTAAAATTTCAGGTCCCTGATTATGCTATGTCTTTTGTTCATGGGACTTCTACCAAGTAAGTTACATTCCTCAAGCATTCTAATTTCGCCAAAGTAAAACTCTAATCCGTCTTAAGGGATTATGACAACGTCATTTTCCGGGCAGACCTTTTGGGAGATTATGGTGGGACAAGATTGTTGGCACGATTTTTACAAGGGCATAACCTCACAACTAGGTAATTTGTGTATATGCATATCTGATGTGTAATTTTGTGCCAGAAAGAAGCATTGATGACTGTAAATTGTTGCTTTCACAGGTCATTTTTCACCCATTGCAAGATAGAGTACGTCTTGAATGTACATGAGAATGCTGAATGCACGACTACAAAGCTTCCCAAACTACTATAAGTTGTATGGTCCTATTAAACAGAGGTGAGCGTTGCTACTGAAACTCTTCAAAGAATCTTAAGTATCAGTTTATTGTCAAAATGTTCTCATTACTGAGATGGTTATCTTTATCATGTTTATATTGCTGTATTTATGATCTCAAACATATTTTGATTGACCTTGTGCGAGTAGTGCAAGAAATAAGATACTTCTTACTTCCTATCTTACGACTCTCTTGATTGTGTTTATGATCTGAACTTGGTTAAAGTTGATTATCCTTAACTTAATTAAAGTTGTTCATTGCAGGATGTAGGTCATGCCACACTTGAAAGCTTCTCAAGGATACTAGAAAGCCTGTTCTAGATTCTCAAGAAAGCCTGTTCAAAATTCAACATTCACCATTTGCACCTCATTCTACCATCTCAAACTTCTGCTTCTCCATGGTGCATGAAAGCTAAAGGAATTCTTCTCTTTCACCAAGAGCAATCCAAGATAATTCAAGGACTTCAAAATCAGAAAACCCAACCCTATTGAGACCGAGAGGGTCCGATCACAACTTGGCAACTACTTTTAATGTAATTTGTTGACAAATAAGGATTGAATTCATATTCTTGATTGTTACCTTCTTTGTTCAAGGAAAAGGAATTTGTCAATTTCTAAAAAGCTACGATCGACAATTCGCGTGCGAAGCACGCGAATAGCAACTAGTCCAACTTCAAATTCTGTCAAAGTAAAAGGCCTTTTTTTGTGGGCAATAAAGGGGTCCAAAATCAAAGCACACGCTTTAAGTTAAGTGTTTTATAAATCGGCATTGGAAATGACTCTTGTTGTGTCAAAGAAAGAAATCAACATCTATTTGCATTATATAAAGTACATAAAGTGAAAACGTGTTAATGTTTTACTTGAATCGACATTTTGTTATGTTTTGTTGGTAGCAGAAATTGTACCACACCCTTTGGACAAAAAGCAATCCCTCCTTATCAACTGAGCCAATAATGTCAGTAAATATATACGTTTAACTGATTATAAGTACAGTAGACATCACCTTACCTGGAACGATATGACCATCTAATCCAGCAGCCGTTGAGGTCTAGTTGGATGCATCCAAGCATATAGCAACCTTGATTTGCCAAAGGTTTCTAATCTCCGATTAAAGTACATGTGGGAAACAATCATGATGCAGGTCTGGAAGTGCAAGTGCCAATACCATATGCAGTCCTGCATAAGGTAGGCATACTGCAAATTTTATTCACTCTACTGCAATGCTCTCTTGGACAAGTGGAGACAAATATCCTCATCTCTATCAATCAATTTTTCCTCAGTGGCATGAAGCACTCATATGTGTTACAATACAGCACCAAATTCAACAAAGAATCCAAACAAGGCTTTATACAAGAACAATCAGCAAATTTCTAGCATTGAACTCTAAAGGAACCAACTGCACACCTCGCCTGTATTATTCGATTTCTAGCATTGAACTCTAAAGAATCCAAACAAGGCTTTCCTCAAAAGCATGAAGCACTCATATCTATGCTTGTTGCAGATCTGTCGCCAACTAAGCAGCCTTTAAATCATCAAAAAAATCCAACTATGACAAAGAGAGGAAAGATATGAGGGCACATAGGAGAGAGAGAGAGAGAGAGAGAGAGAGAGAGAGAGAGAGAGAGAGAGAGAGAGAGAGAGAGAGAGAGTGAGAGAGAGATAGTGAATGAGTTTCTGTTATTAGACTCTCATTAATGAGAAACAAGTACTAGAGAGAACTACTTGTACAGGCGTACAGCATAAACACTATGAAGAGATTCTGCCATTATAAATCATGTATACAATCTCCTCCATAGGCTCAACCAAATAGAGGTGTTGCTATGCTACCAATCACTGAAGCAATATTATTCCACTAAATACTACTCACTAGTAGCTAAGTGGTCTTGAAAAGCTCAGCCAAGGATGCCTTTGAACGGGATGAAAAAGCTTTTTCCACTTGACGCATTGTGGGTCTGAGCTCGGGTTTAGGAGCAGTGCAGAGCAAAGATACTCTGATTGTCAGCATTAATCCATTTAATAGATTCCTCCCTGGTGGGGGAATTTGATCATCCAACACACCACTCATAAGCAACCCTTGATGATTGTTCATTGATGATGATGATGGTAGAAGTGACTGCAAAAGGTCTCCTGGGTGTTTTCCCATCACAATTTCCAGGGCCACAACCCCGAAGCTATAAACATCACATTTTGGAGTGACTCTCATAGTTTGAGCCAACTCTATCAACAAAGGGAAACAATAGTCATGCTCAGTTTGTACCAATTTGAGATAAAGACAAGGAAATGATGCAATATCAGCCTTGTTACCTGGAGCCATGTAACCAAGTGATCCAACCACTGAGGTCCAGTTGGAGGTATCTGGGCTTATCAATCTTGCAGTGCCAAAGTCTGAAAGCTTTGGCTCAAATTCATCATCCAGCAAGACATTGTTGATGCTTACATCACGGTGAACTATAGGCGGAAAGCAATCATGATGCAGGTATGCAAGGGCATTTGCCAATCCATGTACAATCTTCAGTCGGCTTTCCCAACTTAGCTCCTTCGCTCCGTCTTGACTGCGTAAAATCTTCACCAGATTACCATTCTCAACATAGTCATACATGAGGTACATCCGTCTCCTCCAGTAACAAAACCCGTGCAGCTTGATGACATTTCGGTGCCTGACTTTTGTTAGTGTTCGAACCTCATTTATAAAGCTCCATTCCTTCACGGGCTCACTGAACTCTGAAGTATCTATCAGTTGTTTGACAGCAAACACCTGGCCTTTCCTGAGTTCAGCTTTGTATACACTGCCAAATCCGCCTTTACCTATGCAGTATCCCTCAGTGAACTCTTCCGTGGCCTTGATAATATCGCGGAATTTGAATTTTGCCTCACCATCCCACACCTCTAACATATTTTTCTCCTCGGAAGCGATTTTCTTCTTTGATTTCTTCCGACAAGCTAAAATCACAGCCATGGATATTGTGATCAGGAGTATGATACAAGCAACTGGTACTGTGACTGCTGTGATTATTATGGTTTTCTTGGAACTTGATTTTGTTTTACAAGAAGGTAATCCTTTGATAGAATTGCCACAGAGACCAGGGTTCCCGTCATAGATCCCATCCTCAAAATTGCCACCCGGGACCTTACCTGTAAGATCATTGTAAGACAGATCAATGACTTGCGGGCTCGCCATACTTGATACCGCAGATGGGATAGTGCCAGAGAGATGGTTATGGGACATGTTCAAATCCACCAGTAATGTAAGATTCTGAAGGTCCTCCGGGATTGAACCTGATAGCAAGTTGCTGCTAATATCCAGAGAGTTCAGTTGATACAGGTAACCGATTTCAGGTGGTACGTCGCCTGACAGATCATTGTGACTGAGATTCAGCTCAAGCAGTTGACTGCAGTAGACAATATGTGGTGGAATGAATCCCTCCAAGTTATTGTCCGACAGATCAAGATGTTGAAGGTTTTCCAAGTAGCCTATGCCTTTTGGGATTTGGCCAGCCAAATAGTTTCTGCTCAAGTTGACAGCGACTAGAGAATGTAGGAATCCCAGCTCATCAGGAATCTGCCCCGATAACTGATTCGAATCGAGGGATAGGTTGACCAACTTTCCCAGTTGTCCAAGCTCTGCTGGTATTTGGCCTGAAATGCTATTTCCATCCAACTCAAGAGTCGTGAGATAGCTACACTGTCCCCAGAGGGGAGAAATTTCACCACTAAAGTGGTTTCTGCTTGCTTTTAAAAAAGAAAGATTTCGATGAACTCCAAATGCCTCGGCAATGTTACCCGTAAACTGGTTACTGTCTAACCGGACTTTCAATAATTATGCACAGCTCCTCAAACAATCTGGAACGGGCCCAATGAAGTTGTTCCCGTTGACAGTTAACTCTTGCAGTGCAAAATGGCTGCAAAGATGAGGTGGTAGTTGTCCTGAAAAGTTGTTAACCGAGAAGCTAACATTAGTGAGTGGACTATTCTTTCCGAGATCTCGTGGGATGATGCCAGAGAAGTTGTTATTCATAAAAGACAGTGTTTGTAAATTAGAAAGGCTGGACAGGTTGCTGGGGAGCTCTCCTTGGAAATGATTGAACTCATTGAAGTCAAGACCAAGTCTTCCAATCGTTTGAGATTTCCAACTTCTGGCGGCAGCACTCCAATAAGATGATTGTTGAAAAGTTGGAGGACAGAAAGGTTTGTGAGGTTCCATATGCTCGAAGGAACCAAACCTCTGAGATTATTAACTGATATATCTAACTGCTGCAATTCCTGCAGATTCCCAATCTCTGTGGGGATTGTTAGGGGAAGTCTTGTTGGGCCCGACCAGAAAGCCCAACATATAAGCCGGACCGGGACACCATCCAAAAACCAATTGGCATTAGGCGGAGTAGCTCATCCACTTATATGTTGGGTTCAGAATCATCCCACTTCCGATGTGGGATTCACAAGTGTCCCAACAAATCCCCCTCTCACTTGCGAATCCATCACAAGTCTAGCCCGGTTGGAATTGAGACCTCCACGCAACGGGTTCGACTAACCCGTCATCGATACAGATGTGGAGTCCATCTCAATCATCGGTGCAACCGGCCCACCCGTCGAACCCGGCTCTGATACCAGTTTATTAGGGGGAAGTCTCGTTGGGCCCGACCAGAAAGCCCAACATATAAGCCGGATCGGGGCACCATCCCTCATCCCACTTCCGATGTGGGATTCACAAGTGTACCAACAAATCCCCCTCTCACTTGCGAATCCATCACAAGTCTAGCCCGGTTGGAATTGAGACCTCCAACGCAACGGGTTCGACTAACCCGTCATCGATACAGATGTGGAGTCCATCTCAATCATCGGTGCAACCGGCCCACCCGTCGAACCCGGCTCTGATACCAGTTTATTAGGGGGAAGTCTCGTTGGGCCCGACCAGAAAGCCCAACATATAAGCCGGATCGGGGCACCATCCCTCATCCCACTTCCGATGTGGGATTCACAAGTGTACCAACAAATCCCCCTCTCACTTGCGAATCCATCACAAGTCTAGCCCGGTTGGAATTGAGACCTCCAACGCAACGGGTTCGACTAACCCGTCATCGATACAGATGTGGAGTCCATCTCAATCATCGGTGCAACCGGCCCACCCGCTGAACCCGGCTCTGATACCAGTTTATTAGGGGGAAGTCTCGTTGGGCCCGACCAGAAAGCCCAACATATAAGTCAGACCGGGGCACCATCCCAAAACCAATTGGCATTAGGTGGAGTAGCTCATCCACTTATATGTTGGGTTCAGAATCATCCCACTTCCGATGTGGGATTCACAAGTGTCCCAACAGGGATTGATCCATCGAAGCTGTTGTTGTAAAGAAAAAGAACCGCAAGTTTTGTCAAGAGGCCTATTTCACGAGGGATGGTTCCATGGAACTGATTGTTCTGAAGTTGCAAAGAACTAAGTTGAGTCCAATTGGCCCAGAAATCCGGTGAGATCTCCCCTGAGAGAGCATTTTCGGATAAGCCTAATTCGGATATCTTCCTAAGGTTGGTCAATGATGTCTGCAGCTCCCCTTTTAATGAATTTTCAGATAGAGCAAGGTATGTAAGGTTTGTGCACAGGCCAAGCTCTGAGGGAATGGTAGAGTTGAACATGTTTGAATGAAGATCAAGAAGTTGCAGATTCTTTAGCTGGCCTATTGAAGAGGAAATGGATCCTTCAAACAAATTTGAGTACAGCTTGAGGACCTCTAGACTGGAAAGATTGGTATATAAAGCAAGTGGTATTGTTCCATAAAATGAGTTAAGTGACAAGTCAAGATGAAGCAGTCTGTTGGAAGCAAGTATGAAAGGTGGAAGCTCTGAGCTTAAACTATTCAGAGCGAGACTGAGATAGGTTAGAAATGGCATGGGAACAAACTTGGACCAATCCACTCTTACTAAAAACTTATTTTTGGTTTTACGAGGAGATGCTAGGTAGTTACCTCCAACGTCCAAGTACCTCAAGTTCGGCAGATGGCTAATCTGGTAAGGAATAATGCCCGCAAGGTTGAGGTTGTTGTACAAGTCCAAGTACTCGAGTTGTGTTAACTGACCAATCTCAGATGGAATGCTGCCAGCGAGAAGGTTGTTGCTCAGGTTCAAGTAGGTAAGCTCGGCAAGGCTTGCAATGGTGGATGGTATAGGCCCATTCAGACTGTTGCTGTTGAGGTTTAAGCTTTTGAGGTTGGGAAATGCAGAGAAGTTGAATTGGTCAAGTGTGGCATTTAGACCCATGTTGGAGACGTTGATCTCAGAGATGGCACCAGATGAGCTTCATCGGATGCCACTCCACTCGCAGACAGCAGCAAGGTTGGAGTCTCTCCATGAAGAGAGGTCAGCTGGAGAATAAAAGAAGCTCTTTTTCCAATGGATGAGTGCCTCTGCCTCTGTTGTATTAGAAGATGTGCTTTCTACAGATAGCAAAAGGCAAATGAGAAGATGGGCAAGAATAGGATGAGGTGTTGATGACATGGTTAGGCTAATCTGTTTGTGCTGTGGACATGAACTTGCTTGTTAATAGTGTTATTGACAATGAGGCTAATGGTGTTATCTTAAAATTCCCTTGTGGTTGTGGTACGTTTATTGACAATGAGGCTGGCTTCGAGTTTGACTGATCAGCTCGGTTTTTCCAAAATTTGAAAACAATAAATGATTGGAAAAATATGTGCAAGCTCACATCTCAATCTCATGCATTTAAAGCAAGGAAACATTTCATCGTTCACCTTCGTTAGTCCGTTGTGGTGCTTTGGTCTTATAATTTTCGTTTCTTTTCATAACGGTTTGTCCGTTGTCGTTCTTTTCGGCCTCTCAACTCACTGGGCATATCCGGTAGTCGAATTCTTTCCTGTTCAAAAAAAAATAGGAAACATTTCATCATCAAGAATTTCACCGTGGTTTGAAGTTTGTAAATACAGAAAATGACATTGTATTACATATAGATATTTAAAAACAATTTGAATCTTTGTATTTATGCATTACAAATTTATATTTCGATCCAAATAAAAACATGTGCTTATTTACTTCTAATTTCATTCCTCTAATTAAAGTCTAATGATTTAATGAGTACTCTCTTCATTGATGATTGAAAATTTTGTCACGTTTGAGGTACAGGGGATTGAGTTGCAAGATTTTTATAAAAACTTGTTTCTATGGACTATTTTTGCCTAGTTTGATTATTGATGGACTTCAAAGATAAATTTATATGATAAGATATTTGTAATAATATATTTTTTAAAAACTTGGGGTCAAAAGTAAAATTTATGGTTAATCCCAACTGGTGGATATGCCTGTGTTTGTTAAAGCCAGGCGTGTTTGGAACGCCAGTTCCATTGACTCCTATTCTTTCTATGGGTATACCCCATCTGATGCTTGACAGAGGCTTGACAAAGACTCATCTGAAACCAATCGGTCAATTCTGCATCTCCAAATCTATACTAAGGCCGTGTTTGCTAAAAGTGTATTTGTTGATAGTTGTAGATGTCAGTGTGGGTATATATATATATATATCGGTATTTGTGTATTTATTGCTAGAGGTTTGAGTAGCGGATAAAGGAGATTTATTTTGGTTTAAAATCTTGTAAAAATCGTTGTTAAGTGTTTGGTATTAGAAGATTTATAGATAGATATCAATCTTGAAAAGACCAAATTGGACTTGAAAAATAAAATAAATATATGAGAGATGTAGAGACGTGCCAAAGAAATTACTTTTCCAATTTCATAGAGTGGTTGATAGTAGTAACCTAGACCAAAATTGCTCCCAAAGAAAGATATTCGCCGACCGAGAGCTCAATAAACTGGAGGTGACAGAGATTATGGAGTGCTTGTTGCACAGTATGCAGGCGGTGTGAGGGAGCTTCGTCGGCGCGACCATCCATCCAGGTAACTGAAGTGTGAGCATTGATATTATTTATTCGTATAGAGCAACCGATGATGGCGGGATGTGTTCATATGTGTGTTCGTATGCTTGCTTTCGATTCACCTAAAGTTGTTTTTGAATTGCAAAACCTAAAGGTAGAAGTGTGTTGGTTTTGTGAAGTTGAGCAATTCGATAGTTTTGGACTGATAATTACAAGGAGTCCAGATCACCTACGACCTATAATAAGACCTTTGGTGTAACACAAAAATATTTAAGATATTTTCTAATGATAAAAAAAATTTTAAAAAAAATATCTACATTGCACATGTCAAATAACATATATTTATATAATTTTATAATATAAAATGATATTTAAAAAAATATTAAAATTAAAAGAGTCGTTAATTTAGAATATGAATTATAATATTTATTAAAATATCATTTTGAAAGGAAAAAATGTACAAATATATGTTATTGGGTATTTACAATGTAAATATAATTTTTATAATTTTTTTTATTATTAAAAAATACCTCAAATATTTTTGTAGGAAATCTTTACTCCAAAGTCAAAGGGAGATGTGAAAAGATGACGGGGGCGGGCCCACGAAGCAATTTGGGTGTAAAACAACGAAATTGGGCATAAGTGGAAAGTCGCGGTTAATAACCGCGACTTTGCTTTGTTTTTTTTTTTTTGTTTTTTTTTACAGCGACTTTATTATTATTTTTTTAAATTTTACTTAGAGTCGCGGTTACAAACAACGACTTACCCCTCTTTTGGATATTTTTCAAAATAGTTTGATTTTTTGGCTATTTTGCAAATTTTTTTGGTTTTTTTGGCTATTCCAAAAAAAAAAGAGGAAATTTGATGAAATGAATATTTAACCATTTTTGTTTAGGTAGTTAGCCCCCTTAATTTTTTTATTAGACACAACCAACCCATCTAATTTTTTTTTTAGCAAAAGGACTGCTTCCTCCCATCTTCTTCCTCCCATCTTATTTCCTTCCTCCCATCTTCTTCCTCGGAGCTCACCGGATCTGGAGCCAACCAAGCCGGAGCCGCCCTCGGAGCTCACCGGATCTGGAGCCGACAAAGCTGGAGCTGCCATCGGAGCTCACCGGATCTGGATTTTTCGACCCCCCTCCCATGGCGGCTGGGTTTGTAGCGAGGCTCGTTGGCGGCGGATCCGGGCTTTCGGTGGCCGGATCTGTGGTGTGGGTGGCCGGAGGAACTCGGATCTGGGGTGGCGGCGGTCGGCGAGGGCTGCTGGGACTCGGATCTGCCGGAGCCGTGGGTGGCCGCGCATCTCTGCAAGTTTCAAACGGGGAAGAAAGGGGTTGGGTTGTAATTCATAATAAATCACGAAACCGGCCCGAAGTTTTTAAAAATTACAGATTGGCCCTATATTTTATATAATTACAGAAATGGGCCTAAAACTTTCAGGGATGTATATTTTGCCCCTGTGAAGTATTCACATATCCTGAAGGTAATATGTAACCCCCGAAGTGGTTGGCCCTATATTTTATTGATTCCGCATTATATTACTTACATTGATGCATTTTTTTTAGTTGATGACATGTTATAATAGGTGTTTTTACGTATACAACCAATATTAATGTCGTAGTTTCAAAGACTTTGTATTTTTATATGTGCAATAAGGTGACAATATTTTGATTCCACGTTGTAAGCTCTTATGTCATCAATTATATAAAATTGTCACCATAAAACATTGTGATTAATGAAGCGTAATAACAAATGTCATCCATGAATAAAAATTTAAGGAACATGTCACCACAAGTGATTGCATCAATGAAGTGTAATCACAAACGTGTCATCAGTGAATGAAAGTATAATCGATGAAAATAAATCGATATACAATTGATTAAATTAAAAACATGTGGCATCAATCGATTTGATTAAAAAAAAATGGCATCAAATAATTACATTATAAAAATGACATCAAAATACCATTTTGAAAAATTTGTATCACATTAAAGGAAAAAAATGTCATCAAAATACTACTTTGAAAAAATATCATCAAAAATATGGCATCACGGTAAAAAAAAATATCATCAAAAAATTGACATAAAAAAAAGTGGCATCTGACGTTAACAGTAAAAAAAAATGGCATCAATGATCAATATGACATTACTGTAAACAAAAAATGTCATCAATGTTTAAAAAAAGCGACATTAAAAAAGTGTCATCCAATCATTTCATTAGAAAAGTGGCATCAAAGTGAAAATAAAATATATTAAAATTTTGGCATCAAAACGGTAAAATATGGCATCTCTAAATAATAATAAAAAAAAAAATTGGCATCAAAATGGGTTGGTCAACGTTGACCGGTCAATGGTCAAACGGTTGACCATTGACCAACCCACCCTATTGGGAATGGGTCTAGGGCAAAATTAATTAAATTGATTTAGGGGCTAAGTGCCTAATTGAATATTAAAAAAGTCCCTCTATCAAAATCACCCATGAAAAAATTCTGCATTTATAGCAAGGAAACATTTCATGATCAAGAATTTCACCGTGGTTTGAATTTTTTAAATACAGAAGGTGAACAAGGCCCATCCTACCCAATAATACTTGGGCAAAATAATCAATCTGAACTAATTCTAGAAAACCAATATCTAGGATTGGGCAACCAGGCATTCAATATACCTACATTACCGGCATTCAATATACCTACCACTACCGGTAAGGTGAAAGACAACAGGGTGAAATCATTGAGGAACTAGCTGAATGGCTTGAGGGAAAGGGAGCCTACTCTCAAAATCTTTCCTTCCTAGACAAGGTCGTTGTTTACTGATAGATAAATCAATCTGTTAAAACTTGTTGCACCAGATAAATGAATCTAATTCAGGTTTGGCAGATCTTTGATTAAATCTGTTTCCTCATGCTATCAGACTCATTTTCTCCCATCGAAAACCCCATCAATTTGTTCCTCAAATTATGTTCAAGAATCCTATTAAGCATATTTCAAATTTTCTTGATATCCCCTAATGTCATATCCCCTAAATTATGTTCCACATCTATATATTTACCAGCAAGAGAAAATAAATTATGTTCCACATCTATATATTTACTTTTTCAGTAAAACAAATTATGTTCAAGAATCCTATTTGTTCCTCAAATTTTCTTGATAGAGTTCACAATCCCATTGTTTGAGCCAACTCGATCTGCCTACAGAGACAAACAGACAGCTATAATGCACAGATTCAAGTAAAAGACTTGGATGCTGAAGTAGATTGCACCTTACGATCCAGCAGCTGATTCAACTACGAGGGAGAAACAATCATGATGCAGGTGTGGAATTCCATCGATCGATCCCTGCACAATCTTCATAGAATCATAGTTGGCAGATATTCCACAAAATCTAATCCCATCGAAAACTAACCACCAGATGTGTCACTAACAAAAAAAAAACAAATTTGTATCAATTTGTATACCTACATGAAACTATTGATGCTTGTTGCGGATCTGTCCCCTGCTGCTGCCACTCGTTCGAATTTGTGCTGTCCGCCATGAATGACTGCTACGTCTAGGATTTGAACAAATCGAGAACGTAGCAAATTGCAATTGATCATCAGAGAATCTTCCATTGAAAAGCAAACCTTGAATTTCATTGTTTCCAAACTGATAATTTACAAGATTGGATCAACAAGGAGAAGAAGAAAAAAACGAGGACACAAGGAGAAAGGGAGAGAATGAGTTTCTGTGAAAGAACTACTTTATACAACTTAAATACTGTGAAAAAGATGTTGCCGTTATAAATCATCCAATAAATAACAGCAGCTACGCGGTCTTGAAAAGCTCGGCAAAGGAAGCTTTTGAATGGGATGAAAAAGCGTTTTCCACTTGACGCATCGTTGGTCGGAGCTTGGGCTTAGGACCTGTGCAGAGCAAAGACACTTTCATTACCAGCATTAATCCATTAGATAGATTCCTCCCTGGTGGGGAGAGTCGATCATCCAACACACCACTCATAAGCAGCTCTTGGTGATTGTTCATGGGTGCTGACGATGGTTGAAGTGATTGTAGAAGATCTCTTGGGTGTTTTCCCATCACAATTTCCAATGCCACAACTCCGAAGCTATAAACATCGCATTTTGGTGTGACTCTCATCGTTTGAGCCAGCTCTGCCAACAATAATCATAATCAGTATGTACCAATTTAAGTAAAAGATATGGAAGGAAATGGATGCAGTATCAGCTTTGTTACCTGGAGCCATGTAACCGAATGATCCAATAGCTGAGGTCCAGTTGGATGTATCTGGGTTTATCAACCTCGCAGTGCCAAAGTCGGAAAGCTTTGGCACAAATTCATCATCCAGCAAGACATTGTTGATGGATACATCGCGGTGAACTATAGGCGGGAAGCAATCATGATGCAGGTACGCGAGGGCATGTGCTAATCCATGTACAATGTTCAATCGGCTTTCCCAACTTAGCTCCTTCGCTCCATCTTGGCTACATAAAATCTTCCCCAAACTACCTCGCTCAATGTAGTCATACATGAGGTACATCCTTCTCCTCCAGTAACAAAACCCGTGCAGCTTGATGATATTCCGGTGCCTGACTTGTGTTAGTGTTCGAACCTCATTTGCAAAGCTCCACTCCTTTCCGGGTTCACTAAAATCTGAAGTATCTATCTGCTGTTTGACAGCAAACACCTGATCTCTCCTGAGAGCGGCTTTGTATACACTGCCAAATCCGCCTTTACCTATGCAGTAATCCTCATTGAACTCTTCTGTGGCCTGGATAATATCACGGAATTTGAATTTTGCCTCACCGTCCCACACCTCTAACGTATTGTTCACCTCGGAAGTGATTTTCTTCTTTGATTTCTTCCGACAAGCGAAGATCACAGCCAAGGATATTGTGATCAGGACTACAACTGGAACAGTAACTGCTGTAATGATGATGATTTTCTTGATCTTTATTCCATGCTGAAAGTTGCAATCTGGTAGTTCAATCATAACATTGCAAGATTGATCTAAGAATTGTAGTCTGGGCAGATTTAATAGCTTGGGATTTAGGATCGTACAAGATAGATTGTTATCGCAAAGATCTAAATTTACCAAATTCTTCAGACTCCTAATCGTTGAGGGGATCGAACCAAAGAAGTTGTTATGGTGAAGTAAAAGAACCTCAAGTTTTGTGAAGTGGCCTATTTCAGGAGGTATGGTCCCGTTGAACTGATTGTTGTGGAGGTCCAAAGTGGTAAGTTGAGTCCAGCTGGCCATGGCTGTGGGCAGTTTCCCAGAGAATGCATTGTTAGCTAGAGAAAGGAAAGTGAGGTTAGTACACAGGCCAATCTCCGGAGGAACGCTAGAGTTGAACTTGTTATAATTAAGATCAAGAACTTGCAGGTTCTTGAGGAGTCCTATTGAGGAAGGTATGGACCCTTTCAGATTATTGGCACTGAGGTTTAGGCTTTTGAGGTTGGGAAATGCGGAGAAGTTCAATTGGTCGAGCGTTCCATCTAGATACATGTTGGAGAAATCGATCTCAGAGATGGAACCAGATGAGCTGCATTGGATTTCACTCCACTTACAGACATTAAGTGGACTGGTGTCCAATAACCAAGAATTAGATGGACTGTTAACCCAAGTGAGGAGTGCATCAGCATCTGATTGGGTAGCTGAAGATGTGTTTTGGGAAAAAAGAAGATGGGTAAGAAGAAGCAGAAAAAGAAGAGGATGGGGAGTTGATGCCATTGGGGTGGTTAATTAATTAGCACAATTTCTTTGGGCTCTACACTCTCCTTTTCTTCTTCCCAAATAGATTTGATCATCATCCTGCTAAAAACGCATGATTCTACAGTAATGTTTATTGACTCAGTCAAAAGATTGTCTTGGACTCTTCAGCAATAACGTGTGGAAACTGGAAAATGTACCTCATAAATACTGGAATTTTTTTTAAAAATATTCACAAAAAAATAAAAATTTACAATAAAATTCACAACTTCAAAATATTTACGAAAATATTCAAAATTTGCAGAGAGGTCATAGAAACGCGGTCTCAGACCGCGTTTCATTCACAATAAATGAAATTGGAAATTGGAAAAAAAAATAAACGAAAGAGACTTCCAATAAAAATTAAAAAAAAAGAAAAAAAGTGAAACGCGGTTGGGTACCGCGTTTCTTTTGTCCCATATCAGTCATCTTCTTCGTTGAAGCGAAGAGAGACAAGTCCGTCCACCTGGCCATGCCGGCCACCCCGCTGGCTAGGAAGCCCGAACGTCCGGCCGCCTGGCCATGCCGGCCAGTACCCGTAACCTGAACCCGATCCGATCGCTGGCTGGGTAGACCAGTCGCCGGGCTGAGTCAACTCGGGCGGAGCGGGTGAGGTTCCAAGGCAGTATCTTTTGAGCGGCGCCACCGGAGGAGCGGACGAGTCGGCGGCGCCGGGGTAGGCTCTGGCGGCTTCCTCGGGGGTGGGGAAGGTGCCGAGCCAGACTCGGACGCCCTTCATCGGGTCGCGGATCTCGACGGCCCATTCCCCCAAGGCCTCTTCCTTGTCCCTCTGTACGCTGTCTTCCTCGATCGGTGGCTTCTCGTTCCTCTGCGCCGCCGGAACCGCCGCCGCCTCTTTGCCGACTCCGCCACCGAACTAATTCTTCCTCCCGGCGCCGTTTCCTAATTGCACAAACACCACATAAAAAATTAAAAATCACAGGTTTTCAAACATCAAATTCGAACTCTAAAAGAAAAAAAAAAAGAGAAGAAAACAAGATCATCGATCAATCGGAGGATGCCGGCGCCTGGCCATGCCTAATTGCCGATGGCCGAGGGAGTGACGAAGGAATTGGGGAAAATGGGGGACAAAAGAAACGCGGTACCATGCCGCGTTTCACTGGTTTTTTTTTTTTTTAAAGTTTTAAATTTATATTGGAAAAACGCGGTTTGAAACCGCGTTTTACCTAAAATTAATGTTAAAACGCGGTTTCAAATCGCGTTTCTTTCGTTTATTTTTTTTTTTTCCAATTTCCAATTTTATTTATTGTGAAAGAAACGCGGTCTGAGACCGCGTTTCTCTGACCTCTCTGCAAATTTTGAATATTTTCGTAAATATTTTAAAGTTGTGAATTTTATTATAAATTTTTATTTTTTTTGAATATTTTGAAAAAAAATTCTAAATACTGAGTTGTTATGAATGGTTCACCTCTCAACCATTCACCTCCTTTAACCGGGCACTCAACTTGTAAACTGAGAAAAAGTTCTCCGTACAAAAAACCCTCCGGGGATTGATTAACCAGTCTGGCGGCCGCCCGTCGCCGGACCTCGCCTACCCATCATCGATGAAAGGATCTAGAGAAAAAGGGGAGCTTTTTGCGCCCTCGATCACACACTACCGGCTATCAATTTGTTCGAGGAACGTTTTTTAGCTTCGGGTCTCCGGCCCCTCGCTTCCCTGGCCACCTCCTCCGTCGAGCCTCCTCTTCGGTTGTCGACGCCTGCAGAATCATCCCTCTGGGACTTCACCCTCTTCGTTGGTGGTTTGTTTCCCATCGGACAGCCCATTCGCTTCGATCCACTCCCCCGTCGGCAGATTCTCATGCCTCCTCTCCATGGTGAGGCATGGTGTGCTCCCCCTGCGGGATGGGTGTCACTGTGTCTTTGCCGGTGGTCGGGGACTTTCCTCTTCTGCCGGTGTCGGCGCCCTTCTTCGCCGAGTTAATCCCATCCTCCGGCTTCTTCGGAGTTCTCTCCGTCAGGCGGGGATCGATCCTTCGGCGTCGGGCGGGGCGGGCTTCGATAGTGGTCTTTTGTCTGCCGTCTCCTCCCTGCTCCTCCGTCGTCTTCACCTATCACCGCCGTTGTTTGGCCGCCGCCTTCGAGCTCTGCTTAGAGCGCTCGGCTGGGCTTAGCTGTACTCCCCTTGTGCTCCGTACGGGTGTGTGGGTCCCCATCCTTGCCTTGCAAGGCATGGTTTGGCCGCCCCAAGTTTTTTACTTGGGCCCTGAGGCAGCCCGCTTTATTTTTATATTTATGATAGGAAAATCATTTTTAAGGATTTAAACAAAATCGTTTTTAAGGATTTATTTTCCGAAAGGGCTTGAGTAAACCCACCCGAAAGGGTTTGATTAATTCCCGCAAGGGCTTGACTATTTTCTTGTAGAGAAAATCTTGTTGGCGCTTTGTTCGAGTAGCTTGCGGCTCTGCTTCTGATGTTTCTAGGAGGTCTTCTGCTTGGTTGAAGGGCTTGGAGTTTGGAGTCGGGATTGGCTGGGGTCGAGGTGGTGCGCTCAGGGCGACTCCGTATCCAGAATCGAGTTTCCTTGGAGTTCGTCTGCACTACCCACAGGAGATAAAGTCCTGTTGTACCGCTGGCCCGCAGTGCCACTGTTCTGTGGTGTTTAGCTTCGTTCTTCGGCGGCTTCTTTAGCTTTCTTGGGAGTTGTTCTTCTTGAGTCATCTTGTTGTAGAGCTTTTTTCTGCTTGTTTCATTTCGCTTATTTTCTGTATTTCTGTTTGTTAGGTTGTACGCTTGACGGTTCGCCGTCTGCCGACTTTGTCGGTCTCTCGATGAGTCAGGCCTGTCTGACCATCGAATCTTTACCTAATCAAAAAAAAAAAAAAAAAAAATTCACCTCCTTTAACCTCTCACCCTTTGCCTATAAAAAGGCTTGTAACCTCACTTTAGAAGATACACACATGAATAAGAAGTCTTCTTCTACTCTCTCTACTCTACGTTGTTCTTACAAGAAAGACTATTCTCGTTTGATATCTCTCGTATTATAACACGTTATCAGCACGATCGACTCGTTCGATAAAAATTTGAAGCGTATCTAAGGTTTTATGGAAAGCGATGGTGCACTTGCCTGTTCAATTATGATGTATATTGATTTCAAAGTTGGCTTTCGGAATCATGATTTTTCCGAACGAATCACGCCTGGCCTCTTCAAAGCACCCAGAGTTTGCAAGGGAGCAGATTGTTCTTGCTCGATTGGTTTTGACGACCCCTGATTTCATTATTTGCCCTCTCGATCGATCGGTATAATATTCATCCCTTTTATGGTAGCCCAACTACGAGATTGTTTGTGCTACTTCAATAGAGTTTATTCATTCTTATTTTATGGCTTCGGTCTTCGTATAATTACGTGCACATACTTAATGTTTCATTTTTTTTTATTTCTTCTGGTATATGTCGCCAACCCCCAAGGAGAATCTCAATATGCCCTTTCGACACCACCCTATTGGTTTGATCCTATGGTTTGAAGGCATTACAACTTCAAATTTTGAATGCCATAAACCGTATCAAGAGAAAGAATTTAGAAGGTACGCACAGATATAATTACGATCGATGAATAAATAGATTTAGGAAGCTTTTGTTGCTTCTGTTAATTAATTAATTGATAATTGGAAGATGGAAGGTGCTTGACTAGTTAATCTCTTTTGCAAATTATACGTACAGAAATGTTTTTCTTTGAGGGGCGCTTAATATATTGATCTTAATCTCACGTGGTTTAGATTTATTATTACATGTGCACTTGAAAATCTTTATATACGTTGATGACCAACCATGCTCATTCTTCTTTACTAATTGATTGTTCAAATTAATTAACACTGTTTCTTTATTGATTGTTCTAATTGATCGAGTTCTCAACTTCTCATGCATTTAGGTGTTTATATATACCATGCTCATTCATATATATACTAATATGGCCTTCCATGCCTTATTAGATAATATTGTGTTTAGTGTTTTTTCCCTACTGAAATCGGACTAATATTAGATTTTGAGTTTTATTTCTTATCCCGATGAGATAAATCAATCACACCTCTCGAAGTAGATGAACAAACGTATCTCTCAAAGTAGATGACCGAACTCATCTCCCAAAGCGATGAACGAACTCATCTTATCCCCGAAGCGATAACGGACCCAAGTGATGAACAAACCAATATCATCCTCGTAGAGATGAACAGACTAATCTCATCCCCGAAGCGATGAGCAAAATAATATTGATTGATTTTGCATGCCCATTATTTACATGCATATTTTGTGTTACTATGTTCATATTGTGATGACCATTCAAGTTGTTTGATAAGGTGTATGCATGTACATCTAGTTTTTTCCCACATTTTTACAAGTATACTCCGTCCGATTGGAGGTTGTACTAGTTATTCCCGGGAGTGAATAAACTAACATTATATCATCTCCGAAACGGTGAATATTACTCCTCAAATAGAAGAACTAATATTATATTAGCATACCTAAAGTAATCAACTTTATCCCCTGAAGTGGATAAGTAAAAGAGATAATTCAATCTCCTTCCCAAAGAGGATTTGTACGTGAATAAGTAAATATTAATTGTCCTTGAAGAAGACAAAATCAATATTCTCTCCCAAAATAGACAAACGGACTCACCTGCCGAAGTAGACAAACAGAGTCATCTCTCGAAGTAGATGAACGATAAACTGCATCATCATAAGGATCAACCGGTAAATGTCATCCTTGTAGTGATGATTTGCATTGCCAGAGAAACAAATCAACTCTGATCCTTAATGTTTCTCCATCAGCTTCCCGCAGTAAACGATAAAATTGTGTATAAAGTTACCTCCTCCTGACGTAGATGATAAAAAGGTCTCGAAGATCTATGTTAAATTTTATTGTCACTCGAAGTTGACATTAATTTTATTTATTTATTTAAGATTATTGTTGTTGATATACACGTTTCTTAATATGCTTTACTATTCAGTATTATCTTCTACATAATTTTGTTATTATTATTATCCCCTTAATCCACTATATTGTGAGTTTTTTACACCTATTTTGTGGGCTTGAAGTTCCTAAACTCAATGGTTAAACAATCCAGTAGATTGTGACACTTATCTCGCCAAGAGCTCAAAGTCTCGATACCATTTGTAAACAATCCAGCAGATTGTGAGTTTTCATCAAAGTCTGCATAAGAGCTTGAAGACTCTAATTTCATATTCTTATAAACTCTAGCAGAGTATATAAGATCTTATTTTAAACATTTGTACTCTTGAAGAAGTACATGGAATATAGGTTATGACATATTCAGAACTATTTTTTTATTTGGTCGGTACAACCAATATAAATAACCACAAACATGATCCAGTTTACAAGGCCACTTCCTGACAATCCTCTAAGCATTGCCTGAAGCATGCCCATCTTGTAGAGGGTGTAAAAGAGGTAATAGTTAAGCGCACAACCAAAGTTATTGTTGTGGCTTATAACTAGGTCATCTTTGTACGGTTAATTTATAATGTCTTGAAGAACATTATGAATAATGTCAATATAGTTGGTCGTTAGTTTCATACCTCTAGTATGACACCAACAGAAGTTCTGAAAATACCCAGTTAACGACATCTAATTAATGGATCACCATGTACAAAGTTCAATGGTTACAATGTTTTACAGTTGAAACTTATGATGTCAATAACCAGGAGTTATCTGATGATAGAATCTTATTCTTTGTGTCATTTGGTCGCTCAAGTTAAATGATGATTTGCAAGATCATTGAAATTCACATGAATTCTCACCAAAAGGACTAGAAGATCCTAGGACTGGAAGATCCTCAATAAGGGCGACCATACATGTACGGCTTGTTCTATTGGCAAAATAATAACAAGACCGTCTATAAAAAGAGTAAATGCAAAGTCTCTTATGTCTCTTGACCGAGCTCAATGAGACAAATACGAACATAAAACATCATCATATGGACCAGTGTTATTCCAATATAGATGTCTTAACACATTGGTCATATGAAAAGGTAGAGAATGTTTGTGAAGCATATAGTAGCTCGCAACTACCTAGAAGAGTCATTAGTCAAATGGGCCCATGCAATTTTGCATTTTGAATTTGACACTAACTTCTCTCAAATTACCTCCAGAAGAGAGTATATGTTTCGAGGCCTCCTCCACAATTAACTAAAAGACCACAAAGAAGTTGAATGATACATGGGGTTTGAGTCCCTAATGATATCAAATACCTCGAGCTTTATAAAGGTGATCAAATGCTCGGTATTTAGGGGGAGAGGAAATGAGACTATATATATTAAGAAAGAGATTGCATGAAAGCAACTTCTCTATCATTTGGGATTCGCGGATGAACGAAAGTGAACCAGAAGTTCAACACTTATGTACACCAAATGATAATTATGTGGTTTAGCAGAAAACCATCAAGTGCATTTACTAAGACCAAGAGAGTGACTAAGTCACGTATATTGTGCTAGCTAGCTCAATTGGAGGTTTTGGAAATAACTCCGAAACCAACAAAAATCAAGTGATTCTCAAATACACCAGAAGTGTTGAAGATCACTAGGCTCTCATTTTAAGGATTCCTCGGAAGCGGAAAGAGCTCATGGGAATATAATCAAATAATGGATTTCGACATCGAAATGATATATGATAAAAGAGATAGAAAGAAGGAATTCATGATGAATTGTTTAAGCATGATCCTATTGGACCCGTAGTTCCAACATCGGAAAGTATAACATCATTGGTTTTAAGTGGGTGTTTATACAAAACCGCAATAAAAAAAATGAAGATGTAAGATATATAGCAAGATAGATTGCATAAAAGTTTTATAGTTGATGATATGAAAACATATTCACCGGTAGTGGATATAATATTTGGTTGTCGATGAACCGACTCTAACCGTAATTGACGGGCATAGTAGTTGTATACTCCAATTGATCATTAATAAAATAATGTAAGTGAAAATGATCGATTAATTTGAAATGCCCGAAGCATTAATATGAAAGCCTCGTCATATGTACACGATTAAGCCAAAGGGTGCTTATAGTACTTGAAGTATTGTGTAAGTGGTGACATAGTGTATTGAGTCCTGAAGTACTATACACAACGTTAGAGGTGTACATCCAAGGGGGAGTGTTATGAAATCAATGTGGATGGTTCACCTCTCAACCATTCACCTCCTTTAACCTCCCACCCTTTGCCTATAAAAAGGCTTGTAACCTCACTTTAAAAGATACACACCTGAATAAGAAGTCTTCTTCTACTCTCTCTACTCTATGTTGTTTTTACAAGAAAGACTATTCTCGTTTGATATCTCTCGTATTATAACATATCATTTATACATACGACTACGACTAATTTTATTTTACCATTCAACAAGAGTGGATAAGAAAGATGATCAATTACAAGAGTGGATAAGAAAGATATGAGGACACATAGGAGAGAACAAGGAGAACCAAGTACATCAGAGAACCAAGTATAGATTAAAGACTATGAAAGAGATTTAACTGTTAAAAATCTTGTATCCAACCTCCATATTCCATGGAGACTCAACCAAATACATTATAGGTGTTGTTACCAATATCTGGATAAAGAAAATTCAATATTATTCCAATAAAGAACAGTAGCTAAGTGGTCTTGAAAAGCTGTGCTTGATTACCCAACATTATTTTGTAAGAAATATTGATTAGGTGAATCGTAAATATTGTGCTTAAGGACGCGCTCGATCTCATTTTGTGAGATTTGGATAATTGTCCCTTACCTTCTTTGTATTCATTCTATCAATATATAGGTTATATCTTTGCTTGTTACATAAGCTATCTAATTTACATAATATATATATATATAATACACATATATTCTAATACTCCCCCGCAGTCGAAACGGGAGGAGGACGGACAGCAATACTGTCTCTAAAGTCTAAGAATAGTTGACGCGGCAAGCCCTTGGTGAATATGTCGGCATACTGATAGGAGGAGGGTACGTGAAGAACCTTGACATGGCCAAGCGCAACCTTATCACGCACAAAGTGAATATCGATCTCAATGTGCTTGGTGCGTTGATGCTGCACTGGATTGGTCGCGAGATAGGTGGCGGAGACATTGTCCGTGAAGACCAAACTGGCGGTCCGCAAAGGGCAATGAAGTTCAAGCAGTAGATTTTGGAGCTAGGAGCACTCGACAACGACATTAGCGACACCCCTGTACTCAGCCTCGGCGCTAGAACGAGAGCATACCTACTGACGCTTGGAGGACCAGGATACGAGGGTGTCATTGGGGAAGACACAATATCCAGACGTGGAGTGCCTCGTGTCCGAACAGCCGGCCCAATCGGCATCAGTATAGGTCACCAATCCGATGTCAGTGGCTGGTTGAATGGAGATGCCAAGATTGGGTGGGCCATAGATGTAACGAATTATTCATTTGAGAGCTTGAAAATGGGGCTCTCGTGGATCGTGCATGAACAAACATACCTGCTGCACAGCATAGCTGATGTCAGGGCGAGTGAAAGTGAGGTACTGTAGGGCCCCGGCGAGACTCCTGTATAAGGTGGGGTCGACAATGAGAGGGCCTGAAGAAGCGCTGAGCTTGGTGTCCGTGTCTGCAGGAGTCTGAGCAGGCTTGTAGTTTGACATGCCTACACGATCAACAATCTCACGAGCATACTTGTCCTGAGTCAAGAAGATGACAGATGCCGACCGAGTTGCAGAGACACCCAGAAAATAAGAGAGCGGGACAAGATCAGTCATAGAGAACTCAGAGCTCAACTGAGCGATGATGGTCTGGCAAACGGAATCAAACGAGGTGGTCAACGCAATATCATCGACATAAAGGAGGAGATATGCAACTGCTGGTCCCTTTTTGTAGATGAACAAAGTGGTGTCCGACTTGCTGATGGCGAAACCAATGTGAAGAAGGTACCTGGCAAACCGCTGATACCAGGCCCTAGGCACTTGTTTGAGGTCGTAAAGGGACCATTTCAACAAGCAAACATGATCATGATGGGTCTCATCGAAAAACCCAGGGTGGTGGAACATATAGACTCTCTCATGTAAGTTCCCATGCAGAAATGCGGTCTTGACATCTAGCTGACGAATGGGCCAAGAGCGAGTAATGGAAAGGGTGAGGACGGTGCGAATAGTAGCCGGCTTCACAACCGGACTGGAAGTCTCATCACAGTATATGACAACCTGTTGAGAGCGTTCATTAGCGACGAGGCGAGCCTTGTAGCGCTCGAGAGATCCATCAGAGCGAAACTTATGCCTGAAAAGCCAAGCACGACGCACAATGTTTGCCCGTGGAGGGCGAGGGACCAAAACTCAAGTGTTATTACTAATAAGAGCATGATATTCGTCATGCATAGTGGCTGCCCAATTCGGATCCTGGATGGCTGATTTGTGGGACGTCGAGATGGGGGAGAGGGTCGGTTTTGTGGAGCTAGAGGTGTTTAGGTCGAAGATGACCTTAGGGCAGACAATGCCGCTTCGGCTCCTAGTCTGAATGGTGTGCAAAGGTGGCGCGGTGGGAGGTGCCGGCGGCGGGAGGATGGGTGGGGGTGGTGTCGGAGACTCAGGGAGGGGGTGCAGAAATTTAGGGGACACCGGGTCATCAGAGCCAAAGGCATCATAGGAGCGAGACAATGATGACAGTGTGGAGAATGGGAAGACATGTTCATCGAATACCACATGTCAGGAGATGAAAACCTTGTTTGAAACAGGGTCGAGGCACATGTAGCCACATTGTTAGGATGGGTAGCCAATGAAGACACAAGCGACCGACCGTGGTTGGAGTTTTTGGTGTGTAGTGGCGGTTTGATTCGGATAGCACAAGCACCCGAACACCCGAAGGTGATCATAGGAGGGGGTGGTGCGGTAGAGGGCTTGAGTGGGAGAGCGATTTTGAAGTGTTTTGGTGGGCAAGATGTTGAATAGGTAGCAAGCCACTGCTAATGCGTGAGACCACATAGAGGGAGGCATCGACGCATAAATAAGCAATGTCCGAATGGTGTTGTTGACGGTGCGAATGGTTCATTCGACTTTACTGGTGGAGTGCTTCGAGTAGGATCCGATCCCATCCCAGCTCCTTCCTGACCCGCCGAAGGCACTGACTGAGGATTTCCCTCACCTAATTTTTTAGAACGAGGCAGTCTCAATTCATTTCACTATAGGTTCTGAAGGAAATGCTGGGCTGGGCCACCTCGAATGGCGTGAGCCACATGCGGGAAGACCCGCACGTACGGTTTTTAGGGGGAGAGGTATGGGGATATGAGAAGCAAAAGGAGATTCCATTGGAGGAGAAAAAGGAGTGAAAGACATGATTGTCGAACTCTCTGCCGTTGTCACATTGAAACGATTTGATGGAGAATTGAAATTGTGTTTTGACAAAGTTGTGAAATTTGTTGAATATATCGAACACTTGAGACTTATACTTTAAAGGAAACACCCATAGAAAATGAGTAAAGTCATCCAATAGAAGTAAATAATAACGATGTCCCAAATGATAAACAATAGGAGATGTCCATATATAAGTCACTATGAACAATATCAAAAGAAGCCAATGTAGGCGTCTGAGATGGAACGAAAGGCAAGCGGGAATGTTTCCCTAATTGACAAGAATGAAAAACACGGGAGTGCAACTCCTTATTGAACGGTGAACTAACAGACTGGTTGACATTGTTTAAGATGGTGGCACTAGGATGCCCAAGGCGAGCATGCCAGAGAGGAGATGACGAGGCCGACGACGACACGAGAGTGGCTGGAGGGGCGGTAATGGGGTAGAGGTCTCCCGAACTATCGCAACGAAGTTTGGTTGTTCTCATTTGAAGATCCTTCACAAAGAAACCATATGGGTCAAAATCAACGAAATCATTATTTTGTTTAGTAAACTGACGCACTGACACAAGATTTTTAACAATATGTGGAGCAATGAGCACATTTTGAAGGGTGAAGGGAGGGTGTGGAGAGGGTAAAAGGGCATTACCAGAACCCGATGTAGACAGGCGCTCACTGTTGCCAACAATTATCGAAGGGGAATTGCTATTAGAAGTAATAGCAGAGAGATTACCTGGGTTGTTGGTCATATGCGAGGAGGCGCCAGAGTCCATATACCAAGACTGATCCGGAGGGTCCAGTGTCATGGAGGATTCATGACACTACACCCTCCGGATCTATTTGCCAAATCTCATAATCATAATAAGCGGCAATAGCAAGGATTATCCTAATGGATCTTATCATGACAACTGGTGAAAAGGTCTCATCATAGTTTATACCATGAATCTGTTTAAAACCTTTGGCAAATAATCTTGCCTTGTATACATATACCTTTCCATCCTTATTTGTCTTAAGTTTGAAAACCCATTTGCTCCCTATGGGTTTTACCCCATCTGGCAAATCTATCAAGCCCCATACTTGATTTTCAAACATCGAATCCATTTCGGATCTCATGGCCTCAAGCCATTTCTTGGAGTCTGGACCCGTCGTTGCTTGCTTATAGGTATTAGGCTCATCATGTTCTAGCAGAAGAACATCAAGGTTTACATTCAAGATGAAATCATCATAACGTCTTGGTTGTACCCTTGGCCAATCTGATTTACGAGTGGGTTCAACTGGTTCAACAACTGGAGCTGGAACAGTTTCCATAACTATTTGTGAATCCTCTTGTTCCGGTTCTTGGATGATTTGGGGCCCTTGGCCTTCCAAAACCATCAACTTATCCTCGACATCATCTATGTCATCTCGTTGTTGAGTTTGTTGCTCTTCACCATGAACTGGTTCAAGATGAATATTTCTCCCACTTGACTTATTGGAAATGAACTCTCTTTCCAAAAAGACACTATCCCTTGCAACAAACACCTTTTGTTCAGCAGGATTATAGAAGTAATATCCAAAACTACCTTTTGGATACCCTATGAAATAGCATTTATCTGATTTAGGGGCAAGCTTATCCGTTTGTAAACGCTTTACATAAGCTTCACATCCTCATATCTTCATAAAAGACAATTTTGGAACCTTTCCAGTCCATATCTCATATGGAGTTTTGTCTACGGCTCTAGACGGAGTCCTGTTTAGTGTAAGTACGGCAGTTGTGAGGGCATATCCCCAGAAGGATACCGGAAGGTCAGCAAAACTCATCATAGATCGGACCATGTCTAGCAGTGTCCTGTTTCTCCTTTCAGATACACAGTTAAGCTGTGGTGTTCCTGGAGTAGACAACTTTGTTACTATCCCACAATTTTTCAAATGATGATCAAATTCAGGGCTCAAGTACTCACCACCACGATCTGATCGAAGTGCTTTTATTTTCTTGCCAGTTTGAGTCTCTACCTCATTTTGAAATTCCTTGAACTTTTCAAAGGATTCCGATTTATGTGACATAAGGTAAATATATCCATATCTACTCATGTCATCAGTAAATGTGATGAAGTATTTATAACCACCTCTAGCTTCTATACTCATTGGCCAACATACATCAGTATGTATAATGCCCAATAGCTCAGTCGCCCTTTCATTTGTTCCTTTGAAAGGTGCAGACTTGTTCTTCGCTTAGGCTCGCTTCTTCTTCTCATGACCTCTTTAGATCTTTATTTAAGCTTCTTCGATCAACTAGACTTCCTCATCTTAATGCGGCATCAACCCATGTCTTATCCTCGGATCCACAGTTACCTGAAATAATCAATAAAATTAAAGTGTGTAGATTCCGACTCTACCAACGTAGAGAGCAAATATGCAAATTGTACTTAAACCATGCATGATATGCATTTTAACTAAGCTAAATGAAACTTATTATGACTATCTAAATGCATGATATCAAAAGGTGACCTTGTCATCTTGCCCATCAAACATGACTCACATGTATCAATGGATTCACAATCCACGTCTTTTAGAAGTCCATCTTTATGGAGCTTCTTCATGCGGTCTAAACTGATGTGACCCAAACGACAGTGCCATAGGTAGGCTTCACTCAACTTACTTGATTTTTGCCTTTTTGTATTTATGTTATAAGATTCTGTTGTAAGGTCGAATACAAATATTCCATTAATATCTTGAGCACGAGCATAAAAGATATCATTCTTGTGAATAATTATACCTTCATCTGTAGTGCTAAAATTAAAACCTTTAGAATAAATTACTGCAGCCGAAACAAGGTTCTTTGTAATGCTAGGAACAAAATAACAATTATTTAGTTCTAAGATTAAACCAGAAGGAAGAGATAAACTAAAATCTCCTACGATAAGTGCAGCAACGCTTGCTCCATTTCCAACACATAGCTCTATCTCCCCTTTCTTCACTTGTCTCCTATTTCTTACTCCCTGCACATTTGAAATAATGTGAGCACCACATGCGGTATCTAATACCCAAGTAGGACCATTATCTAATGTGCAAACATTGGTTGACAGTAATTCAATAACATAAATACCTGAAGTGTTGGAACTCAAAGTCTCATTCTTCTTGTCTTCCAGGTACTTGAGACAGTTTCTCTTCCAGTGTCCTTTTGCCTTGCGATAGAAACAATCATGGTCTGCAGCCACTCTTGGCTTCTCACCTCCCTTAGGTTTTGCAACTTTCTTGCCTTTCTCTTGGGGATTGTTCCTATTCTTGGCTACCTTCTTAAACCCTTTTCCTCTATTGACATTAAGAACTTCTTTCTTGTTGTCAGTAGGACTATTCTGCTCAGCAGCTTTGAGTATACCATGGAGTCCGTTCAGGTTCTTCTTAAGACCATGCATATGATAGTTCATCCTGAATGAGGCAAATCCATCATGCAATGAGTGCAACACGATATCTGTGGCCGACTCTTGGTCATATGGGGTGCCTAGTGTCTCCACACGGCTAAAAAGCCCAATCATGTTAAACACATGAGGACCTACTGGCTTCCTCTTCACAGGCTTGCTATCCAGTATAGCCTTCTGAGTTTCATATCGTTCAATCCTTGCCTGTTCCTGAAACAACACTTTCAGGTTGGTGATGA
This sequence comes from Persicaria maculosa, assembly GCA_963922045.1. Classification (NCBI taxonomy): domain Eukaryota; kingdom Viridiplantae; phylum Streptophyta; class Magnoliopsida; order Caryophyllales; family Polygonaceae; genus Persicaria; species Persicaria maculosa. The sequence continues at coordinate 68,773,731 of OY998255.1, forward strand.
TTGTGTAAGCATCCTGATGTTCAAACCTCTTTTGAAGATCAGGTTCCATGCCTGCTAGCATCAGACAAGTGGAAGGCAAAGACTCACTCCTAAGCTTTTCTTCATTAGCCTTCTCCTCATCTGATGAGGTATCAGTAATGACAGGGATAGGGGTTGATAGGACATCTTCATGCCCTTCAGACCTGAGGACGATTCTCATATTCCTTTCCCAATCGAGAAAATTCATTCCATTCAATTTGTCTTTCCCAATCAAGAAAATTCGTTCCATTCAATTTGTCTTTCCCAATCGAGAAAATTCGTTCCATTCAATTTATTTTTTCTCAACTATTGAGCGCAGGGTGAATTTCAAGTTATTGTTCGACATAATGCCTATATAAAAAGGAAATGACATACAAATCAGTTTATGTTCGAAATGCAAATTACTTAGGATTAAACACCTTTAAAATAAGTAAATGCGCATTTTATTCAAATTGTTGTTGTTCCTGGTGAATAAAATGATTCCAAGATCCCATTACACACAAGACCCAACGTACTTTTGCACTGCCTTGAGTCTTGTATGCTCAAGGTAAGTAACAATTACTAATTATAACTCCTTATAATTTTTGGTTGATGATCCACATCCAATGTAAAATCATCCTATGCCTCAAGATCCAAAACTTTGCCTTTTGGTCACTCGTTGGGTACAATACAACCATATCAAAGCTTATGAACCCCTTGTATAGACTCACCCTCATTAGCCCAAGATTATGGAAAGACACCCTCACTTTTGTGAAGCTCATCCAACCAAAAATCCAGAACTTAATGGGTTATGATATGAAAAGGCATTGCCCCAATTTACCTTAGGAACTTAAGTCGTTTATTTGTCTTTATTTATAAGTGAAAAAATATCATAAATAAAAACAACATAAAACTTAAAATAAGACATTCAAAATGCAATGAAATTGTGATCCTAGTATGGCCCCTACGATGCATAAAATAAAGATGTAATCTTCATGGGTCTCCACCCTCGCGCCCTTCATGGATCTCCATCCTTGAACTTCTTATGTCTTCTTGTATTAATTACAATATTTTCTAATAATCTAATCACTAAAAATAAATTACAAAAATACATAACGATACGCAGATCGTGTACAAAAAAACATAACAATACGCAGATCGTATTTATGGGCCATACTAGTCACCTTATGTATGCAGGCAATATATCATAATATAAAACAAGCATAATAAATCCATGAACATTCTTGATATTTTTAATTCAAAAACTAGCAATAATATATATGGAATTAATTTTATGGTAACTATTACCTTGTATAATTGGATAGAAATTTTTTATTAGGGATAAGATATCTACCATATCTAATTAAGGTAATTTAAGATTTTACACTAAAATCATAAATATCTTCCATAACCCTAATTCCACCTCCATCAACTCTCACTTAAATTTTGTAACAATTACAAACTTTTAAGATGATAAATTTTGATAAATTAATACATGAGTCAGATTAATATCAATTTTAGGGATCAAAATTATAAAATTCTGAATTTCTTAAATTCAAAATTAATTTCAACATGAAATCGTCTATTTCATTATTTATAAAAGAAATCATATTGTCTTGTATAAATTATGCCAATTGATTAAAGATCGAGAAAATAATAAGGCTGACGGTTTTTCAGTCGGAATTATATTCCAAAACTAAATAAATACTTCGTAGTAAATAAAACCGACCCGATCGATCATCCGTGATCCACTATACGTCTATACCCTTAATAATCACATAGATTGACTTCCATGTGTAGATGTTTAATCAAATTAGCATATGTATGGTTGATTACTAATTAATTAGAACAAGGTTGGGGGACGGTGGTTATCGAAATCATATTCCGATCGAACGTGTGCAAAAAACCAATCGAAATCTTATTCTGATCATGAAAACAATTTGCTGTACTAAATTTTATACATATCCAATTAATCAAAGGGCGATTTTGCAAAATAGCCACGAAAATAGGCTTATTTTGCGAAATATCCGCGTTTTGGGACATTTTTGCAATATGTCCTAAATAAAAGGCTTCACCGTCTCTCGACAACCGCTTTTCTCTCTCCTCCAGCTCTCCATCTCCAGACGCTCTCTCTTTCTCCCTCCCGACCTGCTCGCCGGAGATTGCTAGGATTTCCGAGAGATTACCATTCTGACATCATCCAAACGATTGTTTTTGAATTCTATTGTAGAGAATCAGGTAAGTCGATTTACTAGAATTTTAAGTCGATTAGAATTTGCGTCAAAGATGCAAATTTGCGCCTTCGGCGCAAATTTCCTAGAAATTTTGGATTACTCCTTCGGTTTTGCGATTACTGCTTCAGTCTGTGTTTATCTATGCTTCAGTTTTGCAATTACTACTTCAGTTTTGCGATTACTGCTTAAATTTGGGCCAAAGGCGCAAATTTCCTAGAATTTTTTGTTTACTACTTCAATTTTGCGATTAATGCTTCAGTCTTTGTTTATCTATGCTTCAGTTTTGCAATTACTGCTTCAGTTTTGCGATTACTGCTTAGATTTGCGCCGAAGGCGCAAATTTCCTAGAATTTTTTGGTTTACTACTTCAGTTTTGCGATTACTGCTTTAGTCTGTGTTTATCTATGCTTCAGTTTTGCGAATACTGCTTCAATTTGCGCCGAAGGCGCAAATTACTGCTTTAATTTTGCGATTACTGATTGGAATCGTGTGATTACAAGTGTAGATTACGTCAAATTTGTGTTTATCTATGCTTATATATGCTATAACAGTATGGAAATATAGTTGAACACAATGATTACTGCTATTGAATGCATCAAAATTTGTGCCTTTTGCGAAAACTTTGATTCATTTTTTATGCATTAAGTGATTAAGGTTATGGAGTCACACATACAGTAGAATCAAATGAAGAATGTTATACAATGCATCAAAATTTGCGCCTTTGGCGCAAATTTTGATTGATTTTTTAAGCATGAATTAATGTTTATGAGCATTTTTTTCTGTATATGTGTAATCTTCAAGTTTCAAATCGAATCTGTGTATGTTTATGGTTATTTATGCTTGTTAATATTTTACATTACTTAAGTCATCACTATGATTGCTTAGGATGTGATTTCACTATGATTGTTTCAACTAATCAGTAGACCTTAATCATAGAAGTTTTCCACCAAAAATGCAAGTTTTATACAATTCTTCTCACAACAGGTGTATTGTACTCACTTTGGTTGCTCGTGTCATCGTTTTTGAACATTGATTGAGCCATGCCAGCACTATAAGTGAGTCATAGAAAAATTACACAAGGGGTGCAAATCTATTGTTGCATTTGACAATACAATGATCTATAGATTCCTTATTACATTTTGAAAGTTTTAATGTCACCATTGTATTTTACTCATATAAAATTTGCACCGTAGGTGCAAATTTTGTGATAATTTTTTTCATAACAGGTGTATTCTACTCAATTTGGTTGCTCGTTTCATCATTTTTGAACAATGATTGAGCCATGTCAGCACTACAATTAAGTCATAGAAAAATCGCACAAGGGGTGCAAATCTATTGTTGCATTTGACAATACAATGATCTATAGATTCCTTATTACACCTTGAAATTTTTAATGTCAGCAATGTATTTGAGTCATAAAAAATTTGCACCGTAGGTGCAAATTTTGTAAGAATCTTTTCCATAACAAGTGTATTTTACTCACTTTGGTTGATCATTTCATCATTTTTAATCAGATTGTGTTTGTTATTACATAAATGTATTTATCCTCTTAAATTCATACTCTGCAGATTACAATGGCAACCCACATTATTACAGTTGTATGTGGTGGGAAATGGTTGTTTGATGATTCATGCCCAACCTTTGTTGGAGACACTACTTCAAAGGTGTTTCTGATTGACGAGTCAATAACATTATAGAGTTTAACCGAAAAAGTGCACAACAGATTCAATATAGATAGTGCGTTAGAATTGAAATTCAATCATTTACACCCTTTCAAAATGTTGAGAGCTCCGCTTCTTGTTGAATGTGATGCTTATTTGAAAGAGTCTTTAAGGTTGTCTGACCTAAAGGATGTTAAATTTGCTGTTGAGTTGTGTGTCAGCATTAAATCAGATAGTGAACAAGTTCAAGATCAACATCCATTCCCAGCTGACAGTTTACAGTTGGTGACATGCAATCCAACTATTACCAATATTCTTACAGGGGAAAATAACCTGACATTGATCGGTGACACCAGGATGAAAGGTGTATTGTTGGAAGATACTGGAGATGACATGAATTCTCTAAACAGTGACACTGCAAGTGAAGAAGATTCTGCAGATGAAATATGGAGAGCATTCTATTCTACAGCACACAGAAGAGAAACTACACTAGAAGATTGGGATGCTGATAGCTCTACTATGCCTAGTGTGAATCTAAATTCACAAAACTTGATTTCCGTAGGCAAAAGCTTTGCATCAAGGAAAGCAGTTAAGCATGCTTTGGGAATCTTTTCAATAACCGAGATATTTGGTTTTCGCGTGGCAAAATCAGATACAAAGTATTATAGGGTGCATTGTGTAGATCCTGACTGCAAATGGAAAGTGCCTGTCAAAACTTTTGGTCCAACTTGGCATGAGGTCATAGTGTATGTGGACATGCACACCTGCACATGGGATTTCAGGACAAAACACTGCAAACAGTCTTCATCTTCTGTGATTGCAAGTATCATCGAATCAAGGTGAACTTTTTTTAAGAAATAGTATTTATATTTTAACTTGCTTTCTAATAGATGATTTATTCTAATTTGACTATAATTACACAGTGTTGACGCTGGATACAGACCAGCACAGATAAGGGATAAAATGAGAACAGAAAAAAAGATGCAAATTACCTACTGGAGAGCATGGAAGTCTTCAAAAATAGCTCACGAAATGGTTAAGGGGACACCGGAATCAAATTATGCAGATTTACCATCATTTTGCCATATGCTCGTGGAGAGAAACAATGGGAGTATAGCTTTAATTTCAAAAGACAAAGAAGATAGGTTTCAGTACTTCTTTCTGTCATTTGGACAGTGCATCAGAGCATTCCCCCTCTTAAAGAAGGTATGTCTTAAATAATGTCAGCACAAATTCTATTGTCATCGATTTCCTTAACTTCGATAACATAAGTAATTTTATTTTCTTTATATTCCAGGTTGTTGTTGTTGATGGAACATTCCTAACTGGCAAATACAGAGGAACGTTGCTTGGAGCAGTTGCACAAGATGCCAATAGACAAATTTTTCCACTTGCCTTTGGTATTGTTGACTCCGAAAACAACAGCTCTTGGGAATGATTTATGTATCAGCTGCTACAGGTTGTGCCTCCATCAAATGACTTAGTGTTTGTCTCTGATAGACATGCTAGCATTTCAAGGGCTGTATCTTTAGTTTACCCAACAACTACACACTGCATATGTATGTGGCACTTGAAATAAAACATCAAAGCGACGTTCAGGAAAAAAGAGCTGGGGAAAATGTTCACAAAAGCAGCAGAGAGTTACACTATCCAAGAGTTCAACAACTACCTTGCACAAATTGAAGCAACATGTCCAAAACTATCAGAATATCTGGTGTCAGCAGGTTTTGATAAATGGGCCAAAGCACATTCAAAGTGTGATAGATACAACATGATGACATCCAACAATGCTGAGAGCTTGAACTCCGTTTTCAAAGGGAAAAAGGATTATCCCATTGTGGCACTTGTGGAGTTTGCTAGAGAAAAGCTCACATCATGGTTCCTGGATAGAAGAGAGAAAGCATTGGCAAACCAAGACCGAATAACTCCTGAGATCCTTAAGGTGATAAGACAATCACAAGAGCAAGTTGGAGTATGCAAAGTAGAAAGGATGAATGAATCACAATTTGAGATCAATGGTCAAGGAGTTGTAGCTATAGTTGATCTATCAGCGAGGACATGTACGTGCAGAGTATTTGATGTTGAGAAAATACCTTGTGTACATGCTCTAGCAGCCATTACACACATAAAAGCAAATGTGTCTGATTTTGTTGCAAAATTTTACAGCAATGACGCTTGGCGTATGGCATATGCAGAAATAATATATCCAATGTTGGATGAAGATGAAGGAAACATCCCTAATGTGATCAAATCTATCAACTGTTACCCCCCAGTAGTAAGAAAGAGAGCAGGAAGACCACCTACAAATAGAAAGCTTTCATTGGGAGAGTACAAGAGGAGGATGAAGCATTCAAAATAAGGCTGTCAGCACAATTTCTGTCATCAGTATTATATAAGAATAATGTTACTAGATAATAAAGTTTATAAATTTGTAAATGACATTTATTTTTGAAAATAAACATTAATTTAATACTATAGAATAAAATTTGAAATTTTACCATGTAATAATACAAATTTGTATACTCTTTTCCATCTATGTCATAAATAGATAAATATAAGATATTGTTGCAAACAAAGTGTTGTTTTTGTGCAATATATAAACAATCGTTGAGCAAAAATAAGGTGATGTTGAGCGAGTTCTCCCCAATCATAATATGTTGTGCAATTTTATTCTATTGATGAGCAAAAATAAGACCATGTTGAGCAATAACCTATTAAGCAACTATGAAAACATAATTAGATAAAACTAAGATCTTGTTGCAAACAAAGTGTCGTTGTGTGCAATATATGTACTGTCGTTGAGCAAAAATAAAGTGATGTTGAGCAAGTTTTCCCCATTCGTAATATGTTGTGCAGTTTTATTCTATTGATGAGCAAAAATAAGACCATGTTGAGCAATAATCTATTAAGCAACTATGAAAACATAATTAGATAAAACTAAGATCTGGTTGCAAACAAAGTGTTGTTGTGCAATATATGTACTATCGTTGAGCAAAAATAAGGTGATGTTGAGCAAGTTTTCCCCATTCGTAATATGTCGTGCAATTTTATTCTATTGATTAGCAAAAATAAGACCATGTTGAGCAATAACCTATTAAGCAACTATGAAAACATAATTAGATAAAACTAAGATCTTTTTGCAAACAAAGTGTCGTTGTGTGCAATATATGTACTATCGTTGAGCAAAAATAAGGTGATGTTGAGCAAGTTTTCCCCATTCGTAATATGTTGTGCAATATATGTACTATCGTTGAGCAAAAATAAGGTGATGTTGAGCAAGTTTTCCCCATTCCTAATATGTCGTGCAATTTTATTCTATTGATTAGCAAAAATAAGACCATGTTGAGCAATAACCTATTAAGCAACTATGAAAACATAATTAGATAAAACTAAGACATTTTTGCAAACAAAGTGTCGTTGTGTGCAATATATGTACTATCGTTGAGCAAAAATAAGGTGATGTTGAGCAAGTTTTCCCCATTCGTCATATGTCGTGCAATTTTATTCTATTGATGAGCAAAAATAAGACCATGTTGAGCAATAACCTATTACGCAACAATGAAAACATAATTAGATAAAATTAAGATCTTGTTGCAAACAAAGTGTCGTTGTGTGCAATATATGTACTATCATTTAGCAAAAATAAGGTGATGTTGAGCAAGTTTTCCCCATTCGTAATATGTCGTGCAATTTTATTCTATTGATGAGCAAAACTTTATTAAGCAACTATCAAACCATATATAAAGAAGGTAAGAACATGGTTCTAACAAATTCACAAGGGTCAAGCGTTGTGCAAATATAAACTATTGCTGAGCAAGAATAATACGATGTTGAGAAAATTTAAGGTATGGAATTATATGTAAAATAATAAGAAATAAATAAAGTCTCACAAAATTCTCGATTTTTGGGAAACAAAAAAAAGAAAAGGAAAACGGTTTTCCTAAAAAAATATAAAAAGCAAACAATATAAATGCGTAAAACGCTATTCACGTTCGAGAAATTCTCCATCACTTTCGTTTAGTTTCATTCTCCAACTAAATCTACTCTCTCCATTTCTCTGCGATATTTCTTGGGGCTTAATTTTAGACTTGTAAGGAGGAGATCTATCATATACATCAACATGTCTTCAGATCCGAAAGGTTTAATTTTGTGTTTTCTGTGTATTAAAGTTTAAATTAGAACGAGTCCTGTTTAGGGCTTAGTTTTTCACGAAAATTAGGAAAATCGCACTTATTCAATCGAATTTAATGTTTATAATCAAGCAGTTATTCAGCCTTACAAGAGCTACCATTGATATTTCAATTACTTTCGCATAATAAATTGAAGTTAATGTGATTAATCTGGAGGCTGAATTTGGGAATTAGAGAATTTGGGAATTTGTTCGGCATAAACTACTGTCTCTTAAAATGTCATTTCTTCAATTATATTTGTATAAATTGATTGTAAGTGTTCATTCTATAGGTAAACGTCCGCAGAGTGTAAGTGATTCACCTGTTCTACACAGTCCAAATAGAAATTTGAAGAGATCAAAACGATCTGGAGTTAAACCTCCAGTAGTTGATTTATCTAGAGATTCACCTCCCTTCAAGGATGAACTGTCTGTTGATACTGAGACTGGTAATTCCTTCGAAGTAGGGGAGGGTTGTAGATCACTTGAATCCAAAGATTTGCAACCACTTGTAAGAAAAAACAGTAAGAGAGAAGTGCACCCTGCGATTGATCTTCCTGTTAGCACTGTTGCTGTGGAGACAATTGAAATTGCAAGGTTGGAAAACCATTCACCTAATGAGACGGTTGTTCAACATGTAAACCCAACTGTGCATATCATAACATCTGATGAGCAAACAGATACCACAGACATACAACCTATCGCAGAAAACAGGCAGCTGATTGTGAGGAACGAGAGAAACACTAGACAAAAAAATCTCCCATCATTGAAATCACGGTCAAGCCCACGCTTGCTGGTGTCGTCCTTGAAAAAAATGAATGCCAAGCAAAAGAAATTGATTGAGGATATTGGCTTTGGATTTTTGTTCAACTTGGATATTGTTACCCTATCACTGCTTCTTTCATATTGGTTAGTGGATCAGTTTGACCCTAACAAGTGTTGCTTGGTGTTGGCTAATGGAGGCGAACTTGAAATTGCAGAAATAGACGTGCATATCACAATGGGATTACCAATGGGGAAGTTTTAGTGGGAAGAAAATCAGCTAAAGAGAATTTCAGTCTTGTGCAAGAGTGGAAAACCACATTTGATGTCCAGGACAATATAACAACAGCTATGGTTATGGAAAAATTGATAGCTGACACTGACTGTGGTGATCAATTCCTTCTGAACTTTATTGTTATACTGGACTCTATCTTGATTGATACACTAGGAAACGGGTATGCCAACCATAGTTTAATAAGAATAGTTCCTGAATTGGGTGACCTGAAAGACCTAAATTGGTGTGCTCTTGTGTTGGAAAGTTTGGTCGATGCAAAAAGAAGCTGGGAAAAGAACAAGAATGGCCATTTCAGAGGGCCTCTATTATTCTTGGTTGTAAGTATTTTTTTCAAACCTTTGCTCTGATGTTAACTTAATTTCTTTACCATGTCTAGGTAGTACAAATGTCACCCCCACTACTTTTATCTACATGTCTACAGTATTCTTTATGTCAGCATTCCCTGCTCCATCGTTATACTGATATATGTTTATCCCCTTGGTGTGTCAGTTGTTTTACATGGATAGGGTGAAATTATTCACAAGCACAACGCTAAGAAGAATGACTCGTTCTTTCCCAGTTTTCGTTGGCATAAATTACAAAATCTTGTGCAAACGAGAAACTGATGATATAAGTACTGGAGGCTTTGGATGTGGCTTAGTCCAGGCTCCCCAAGTTGTTCCTCAACATCAAGACGTACCATCTACAGCTTGTCCACACAGTACTGTAGAAAACGATGAAGGCACCAGTTGCCCTGCGGCTCCAGAAAAACAGTCGCCCCCAGTTGAGGTCTATATGAATTATTTAAACCAATTCAATGTAATATTAGTACAGTATAGCAATGTTCTGATATTTACTGATGACTTTTTATTCTTATTTTTTATGTGATGTTATCTTCTAGAGTTGGATAAAGTTGTTTGCTCAAAAGACTTCTGCACTTGCATCTGCTATTTTGGATTTTGCTGAGTGGTCTACGAAAGTCCCGACTGAACTACAACATGATGACAAGGTGAAAAGACTTCTACGTGGAGCAAACCGGCTTTTAGGGATGGAAAATGTCAATTCTGAGGCTCCTATGGCTACGGATGCTGCTGACATGTCAAATATAAATGACCCTGTAAGCCCATATTTTATAGAATCGCAAGAGAGATTCTGGGCAGACCCTGTTTTATTAGATTGCATTACTCAGATCGAAATGGCATATCAGAACAAGCAAAAAATGAAATCAAATATCAAAGTGGACGGGGAATTTTCCTTTGATATATTTCTAGATGATCCTGTTTTTAAGAAAGATGAAGGGACATCATTGAACACATCGGTTGAAATGAAGAATGCTAATGAAGCAACCCAGACTCCCCCAGACAGCCATGGCCAGTCTCCAATACAACAGGGTGTTGAAGCTACTCCTAATCCCCTACCCACTCAATTTAAAGTTGATACTCCACCAGTGAACCCTTTGGGAGATACAATGAAATGCATTCCCCCTGCTGCCTTGCCACCAAGAAGGTCGCCACGGATCAACATAGTTGATGGAAATGCTGCAGAACAACTTAATAACATGAAGAGAGAAGAAGCTACAAGGAGAGCACATAAACCTTCTGCATCTTTGAGAAGCCCATATTACTCGCGTGTTGTTGACATTACAGATCCTATCTCTGAAATTGAGCGCACTGTTTCAGCCTATTTAGCAATGAAAACACCTCACATCATGTAAGTTCATTTTAAACTTAATTTTCTTAATGTATGTTCAGTTACAAGTAAAAGATTATTTTCATATAATCCATCTTCAAAATGATTGACATTGCAGGGAAATTTTGTTTAAGCACAAGTCTGTTGAAATTGTTAGAACAGACATGGCTACGCTTGAGGATGAAACCCACTTGTCTAGTGTCATTATTGATGCATGGACAGCTATCCTCAACCACAAGGAACAATATAAAAGTGCTCAATCACCAGCAAGACTATTTGTCAATATCAACAAAACTGTAATATTCTTAAAATTTTATCTTTCAATTACACTCCATTGTTAGCCGTTATTACAATTCGTCTGTTTTTTTACTAATTTCTATCCTTAATCCAGTTTAATGTAGAGAGTGTATCATTACGAGCTTGTGATGAACAGTTCCAGAGGTTTAACCTCCACATTGATACTGTATTGTCATTGTCACCACACCTTTCTTTGAAGGATATAGACATGGTACTCCCTTGCAATTAAATAAATAAAGTTCACAAGACCAATCACTAATGTTTATTTGTTTTTTATTATGTTGATTAGATTGTATTTGGGATTGAACGAACAGTAGACTATGTCATGATTGTCTTCAACTTTAAAAACAAAGTGGTCCAAATTGTTGATGTCACACCATCTTGCGCTGATCCAATTAGCCCCTTCCCATCACCCTTTGAATGTTTGGTAAGTTTTACTACTGATATCTAATATTTCTTTCCTTGTCTTAATTTCATTTAAATATCAACTCATTTTATAATTAAAATTACTTGAATTATAATTCAATCCATGCAGGGAGATATGCTGATTGCTTATCTAACAGATAAGGGACTCCGAGCAAAGGCAGAAATAGTGTCAGCTGCACCATCATCAAAAGTCCCCATCACATGGGTTGGAGAGGAGAAAGTTCAACATTCTGGGGTATGCCTCATGCGCCACATGGAGACCTTCTTTGGGACAGAGAGAGGGTACAAGTGTGGATTGAAAAAGGGCAATTTCAAGAATATTTCAAAGCTAGGGGTGAAGTATCTTCAGAGTTGAATGAAGTGAACGTAGATGTTGTGAAGGCAGCAAAATCCCATGCAAGAATGACTTCAAAAGGAATTCAGGGACAGAAACTAAATCTTGGTTGAAGAACCACAACGCAATTTCGTGTTTTATTTGCAAACTTTGGAATGTATTTTGGTGTAGACAGTTATGTACTCTGCTTCTAAATAGTTTTCTCGTACCAATTAAGAAAGTTGTTGTCCCTGTGGTCAGTTTTCTCGTACCCGTTAAGACATTTGTTGTCCCTGTGCTTTTTTGATGGATAGTATTTGTCAAGATGCATACAACTACAACTGCTTCTAAACAGTTGTATTTGTTCTTCAATGTGTCAGCATAATTCTCTGCCCCGGTAATCAAGTGGTCTATGTTATTAAAAAAGTTGATTTAGTGATATCCATTCGTTTGTTGTGCAATTATAAACTATTATTTAGCAAAACTAAGATGATGTTGAGCAAATTACAAGTAACATATAAACTTAGTTAAACAGTGTCAGCACTACTTTTACCAAAACAATCCACAAACTAATCAAATGTGTCCGCAGTATCACAAGAGATAGACGTAAAACTTCAGTAAAAATTTATAATTTGAAATATGAGGAAGGAAATTACAAAATAATTATATGATTATTATGATATTAATATGTTGCATCATATCATTAGGATGGAACACATATAAACTAAAATAACAAAAAAAAAATACATTCAACATATAAATAAGTACCAATGTTATCAATTATTAATATAGTAGAACTACAGTCCTAAGAAGTCATTAATCTTCTTCCTCCTTTCCATTTCTGCATCTAAAACCTCTTTAACGCACCCCATGAGATTGTCCTTTGCCTCTTCAAACATATGTCTTTGGTTGCCCAGCTCTCTTTCCATCTACATAAAAGATTAAATACAAGACTCAATCACAGTATGGAAAAAAAATTTATGGATAAAACTTCAAATATCACCTTTGATAATGCTTCACCGTCTTTATCTCTGGACGCAATCCGAATGTGATGTTGAGTTGCTATTATTGATCTTTGTAATTCCTCATATAATGTATAATGAACCACAACGACTTCCAACAATTCGGCCCTGCGAGCCTCTTTGTTAGTCTCGCATGCTTCATCAACAAGATTCATGTGATACCCGCGGTAAACAACACCATCAAGCACGTCCATCAATTGATGGAAACTCGTGCAAAACCCAACAGTGTTTCCATAGTTCATCTTTTTAGAGAGGGATGTGTTCGCAGTGTGGTTAAAGGGTCTGGTATACTGATTTCTGTTAAAACCAAATTTCAGACGCTAATGGACAACAAAGAATGATTTATGGATATATATATAGGCAACAATTAGACAGTTTTCATCTTGTAACAGTTATTTGTGACAGTTCATTACAGAGTAACTATAAAAAAAACTGTCAAAACTGTAAAACTATAAACTGAAAATGGATTACAGTTATTTGAGTTACAGTTATCGTTGGTGGACATTAACTAACTCGTGTCAGAACTACTTTTGGCCTTATCCACCTAGTGTCATCACAAAAACTTCAAAAACAGAAAACAGCCAAAATTATAAGAATTGTGTCACCAATAGATCCAATTACTCTAACCAACAATGTAAACAATGTAACAAAAGACTTTGAACACTTGCCAATTCGTGCAACAACATACACTTGAAAATCACAAAAAGAATACAAGCCCAGGGTCCCAAGTAAATGTACCTAATATCAGTGTCAGCCCTACTTTGGGACTTACCCAACTAGTGTCACACACATAAGTTTCAATATCAGAAAATGTCAAGCCATAAACTTCAATAGCAGAAACCACCAATATGATCAACTAGTGTCACACCAAATGTCCTACTTAAATATCAAAGATTACTATAATTTGAATAGAAATCAGAAAGAAATGTGATCAAGGACAAATTTCATTCATAAAATGTATTTTAGGTTACATCAGTACCATACAAAATTACATACTGCAATTATATCATATACAGCTAGAGTTCTGCTCGGAAAAGAGGACAGTTGTTTTGAACTAAAAACCTAGATCGTAAACAATTTGGATGAAAGTGATGTTGGCATGGCGTTTGAAGAACAAGATCTGACTCCAACATTGGAAGCAGGCATATTGTACATTCTTCATCATCAAGATCAAGGTGATATATCTCCCTTAATCCGTCAACATCCATAGGTTCTGGAGGTGCTGGATGATCTGCTTGGTCAACCTCCATATGAATGTCATCGTTTATGTCGGACTCATAGCTTGAATCAGACGAAGAGTCGTCATAAAAATGAACATTGATGGTGATGTTGGGGCAAACACCATACTCAACAAGATCAGCATCGGCGTCAAACCAACTTCTAGTGTAATCCATTAGAAGCCGATTGGCTACCTGGTTTCTAACCTCAACAGTTACTCCTGCATCATGTAGCACTTCGTTACAGCGGGCTAGACTCATAGGCATACCATTCCAAGTAGACGTATGATAGAATGTTAAGGAAATGCTGTCAGAGTGGATGGACACAACAAGTAGACTCGGTCCATACCAGTATGACTCAGATGCTGATATTTCAACTTCATAAGTACCAACAATGTAGTCGTAATCTAGTTCAGTATAGGTTGGGAATGCCATTGAAAGAGAGAAAACCTACACAGCCAAAATCAAAATATACTCATATATTAGACATTCACTTAAAAATAAAACATTACATCGATATTAATAAGAAATAAACATTTCAGAAAGACAAAAGAGAAAAAATGTCTGAAAAACTGGAAAAACCCTAACTGATGACTTTTAATGACAGTAAGAATCACACAACACCCACAAAATATAATGCAATAGGAAATAAGCAAGACAAACACCAATATATGAATATTAATAGACTAAAAACCAAGGGGAAGTTCAACGAAAATCGGAGAATACAACAATAAGAAATTTGCTGAAACAGTACATCAAAATAACAGATAACGTTTTTTTTAAAGGAAGAAAATAGAAAGGAGTACATACCACAAAAATAATACCATGATGCAAAAACAAAATTATTGGAAAATTATAAAATTATATTGACAAAAAACTATAATCATTATGAGAATATTTCAAAAGGATCAATTGTTGTGCAACTATAAACTACTATTGAGCAAAAATAAGGTGATGTTGAGCAAAATTACACCAATCACCCCACACATTGTGCAACTTTATTCTATCATTGAGAAAATTAAGACCACATTGTGTAACACTGTATTAAGAGACTATAAAATTATATTGACAAATAAAATTGAATCATAATGGACAAAATTTCACAAGTCTCAAGTGTGATGCAAAAATAATCTATTGTTGAGCAAATATAAATTACACAACATACACTCCCAAAATCATAGAATACAAGACTGGTATCACCACTTGTTGTAACTAATACAAGTTTGGTGTAATACTATGTGCATTAAACACCTCTGGCAACCACATACACTTCAAAATGAAAAAATACAAGTGTAGGGTTACCACTATTTGTAACTAGTATCAGTGTCAGCACTACTTTGGGTCTAAAATACCTAGTGTTCACCACATGAAATTCAATATAAAAAACGATCAAACTGGTGACACCATAAATTCAAACTAATATAACCCACAATGTCAACAATAATATGGGCATTAAACTCCTCTTTCACCCCATACACTTAAAAAAAAAATACAACACTCGTGTCATCACTACTTGTAATATAATATGAGTGACACCAATACTTTGCATCTCAACCACATAGAGCCCACCACATACACTATAAAAAGAAAAAAATACAAATACATACACTTCAAAAATCATAGAATACAAGACTTCAATATCAGGGGGGGGGAAACCAGTGTCACCACTAATTGTAACTGATATCACTGTCAGCACTATTTGGGACACCAAACACCTAGTGTCACCACACACAATGCAAAATCAAAAAATACAAGTATGGTGTCGCCATTACTTTAAACTAATCAGACAAGAAATGTCAACAATACTTTGGGCATTAAAAACATCTTCACAAAATATACACTTCAACAACAAAAAAAACTAGGCCACTGTCACCACACATAATATATAAGCATATTCATCAAAGTTCAGGTGGTCTTTCTTCCTCAAATAAAACACAGTATCATACGCAAACAAATATAACAGTGCACACATTTCATTAATATTATACATTTAGAAACACCAGTTATGACAAATAGTTACAAAATACATTGGTATGATTGGAATGGAAATCAGATACAAAAAGGTGCCAGACACCAACTTCCATTCATACCATACATTCCATTATATTAACTAGCACAAAATAGGTGCAACTACAATGTCTTTTCCAAGCACATATACATTACAAATATGCCTAAAAGGGTGATCGACATAGTGGACAAATGGGTTGATACGACGCCCACTCTAGAAGACACCCTGTGTGGAAGGTATGATCACACAGTGTCCGAAGGACAGGCATTGATGGCAGCATCGGATCAAGACATATTGAGCACTGGTCCGAATCCTATTCTGGTTGAGGTGGCTCTTGTAAATTGCCATTTTGGTCTGCATTTTCTGGAGAAGCAGGGGGATCCACATCCTCTTCAGAGTCGATGCTCATCTCAGATTGAGAGCTTGAATCAGAGCTCATGTCATTTTCAGAGTCTTCAATGAAACGTACATCGATAATGAGATCAGGGCAGAGACCATATTCAACGAACTCAGCATCGCCTGAAAACCACCTGTGAGTATAAGTCATTAACATCAGGTTGGCTACTTGAGTTCGAACCACAGCAGTGACCCCTGCTTCATGTAACAACTGATCACATTGTTCATAAGTCATCGGCAACCCATTCCACTCAGTGAAATGGTCCAGGAACATCTCAGGGATTCTTTCAGAATTAATAGCCACGTGCAGTATGCTAGGTCCATACACAGGCGGCCGCCTTGGTGTGATTACCACTTCAAAAGACCCAACAGTGTAATGGTAACCAATTTGAGTTGTAATTGGAAGTGCCATCTAAGGATACAAAACATACACAAACAAAATAAATATACACTCATATAACTTGCTGAAATCAAAACCCTAACCGACTGAACGATGATGAAAAACTCATCTAAAATCAGGAAAAAAACAAAATAAAACTTGCTGGAACAATGTAAAAACCCTAACCAATTATATAAAGTTTACAGGAGAACGAAAGGGAGAGAACTACATAAGAAAGGGCGCACCTTGTGAAGAAAACTCCGGAAAGAGGAAGAGCGTGTGGAGGACGACAAAAAGACTTGGAGAGACAGAAATGGGGAAGAGAGTGGAAAGGGTTGAAATGAAGTTGGACTCTTGAAGAAACAATGAAGAACACCGCCTTAAATAAAGTAACTAAATTGGGCCAACTTTTTTGATCAGGAAATGGGCCACGGTCTCCTATCTTGCGGTTTTAAATTACCCAACCACCAATTTCGTCCAAATCCTATTGTTGTGCAAAATTTAACCTATTCACCAGTACAAAATTGGCCTAATATCACGGATATTTAGGACCTAATATCACGGATATAGGCAAATACACGCCCGGGCTTTAGCTCAGTGGGCTAATAGATAGGGGACTCTAATATCACGGACCAAAAAATGGACACGCCCGGGATATTAGAGGTGGATTTTTTCAAGCTTCGACCCTAATATCACGGATCATATGTGTGACACGCCCGGGATATTAGGGTTGAGATTTTTTCATGTTGGACCCTAATATCACGGATTATAGGGGACACAACCGGGATATTAGGGTTGATTTTTTTTCAAGGCTGAGAAAATGTTTTTTTATATATCTCGGTTCTGAATATCCGGGCTATATGGTTATATCTGATTTTCAATATATTTCTTTTATTTATGCAATTGAACCTGTATGTTACACAAGTAAACAATCTGCAAAAAACATCTGTCTGATCCAAAACCATGACTTTTTAATTGAATCGAAAAATAGAAGAATTCTTCATTACAATCTAAATTGATCCATCACTAAACCAAAGTTGATTCTACTAACTGAAATCATGTGGCATCAACTCAAACTTAGCAAACTAAAGTCAAGTGGAAAGCTTTCAACATCAAAATATTTTTGAAATGAGAAAAATACAGTACTGAATTTAACTACTTTTTTCCACTTCTCTTGATTTCGGCTATTGCATTGTCCATTTTGTACTCCATTACCATGCCTGCAAAGGTGAAGACCACTCCAGTGAGAAATTATCAGAAAGTCACCAACAACACATAAAAGACAGTTAGAGCTGAGAGCCTTTTGTTAATAACTAATCATATGAAATGCAGTGCTACCTGTGTAAATAAGTCTAAGCAAGTGATATCTTTGATGTGTTTTAGGCGCTATAGTGAAAGAAAAAATAATTTCTGAACTGATGCGAACTGAAGTTATGTTCTAAATAATATTGATATCATCTCTCAAACTTAAATTTGTTTATATGGATAAAGCCACATTCTCAGTAAGCCTCGAGAAATTCATCCAGAATAGTAAAACTGGTATTAGTTGAGAAGCTCAGGAGAATTTCCTCGGTGCAAAGCTATGAATTGTTTTCTGGAAAATGGTCTTACCACTTGTAGATCGGGAGATGTTAAGACAACGGCGTTTGTGGAAGATCATACTTGAATCTTCAACTGAACCTGTTCAGCAAAGCCTCCAGAAGTGAATATGATTGTGTAGCTGCGGAATATTTTTTTTATTGAAATAGAAGAGGAAACAAGGACATATCAAACGTATACAATTGCACGTGTACTGGATTAAAAAAATGGCATTAAGATAATCTTATAGGTATCTCCACTATCTAACATTTGTTGACTAGGCCGTTGGTATAAATGCATATACTTGTGTGACCGTGGAACCGACTTTTTTCAAACCTTGCCTTTCCTCTTCGAGAAAGTACCCAAAAAACACCATACATGAGCTTCCATTTAGTCAGATTTTTTTTTTTACTCCTAATCAACCTAGAAATGAGGAAATAGAGCAAACAAAAATTCCTAATTCCACAGAGATAAAGTCTGATTAAGAGAACTACCTCCACATTTTCAGTGTTGAGATTTCTCACAAGTTAAATCCATTTTCCCATTGCACCAACGATGAACGCACTTTATATGAGCATATTGTAAAAAAAAGGACCAATTTTAGTTCTTTATCACAGATCATGTAAGCCCGGAAAAAAAGGCATTATAAATGTACACACCGTGACATCATCATAATAAAGAAGTTTCATCAAAATAGTGCGTGCTCTAAAAGATAAAATCATAAAGCTACGATTTATTTCAATATAGATAGAAAATGGAAAGAGAACGACAAATTGATCGATCATTCTCTCGCAATAAGTAGCTCAACATTTACCTCCTCTGGTTTTATCTAGTGTCCTCATCAGTTGAACCAACGTCTTTACCATTTTACAAGCACTAAATCTGCAAATCAATGAATTGGTGTCATACAATAGCAGTAGTAAGTACCTAACAAAACAAAAATCAAATAAGTAATTACCCGATTTAGCTTGTAATTCCTCTAGTTTTATCTAGCTTAGTGTCGTACAAGAGATAAACTACCAGATATTAGACTAATAACAAAAATTAATCAAATCAATTGAGATACATTTATATAACCTGCAAAACAACTTCACCGAATGATTAACTAGAGTAAGTTGAACCTAATTTAGCTTGTTAGGACTCCATTGACAAGTAATTAGAACAATCAGTACATTGTTAAGCTTCTGTGGAATTTATATAATCATTACTCAGTACATGGACAAGTAATTTACTTATAAGTAAATTGAAAACCAGGACAACTGAATGTGAACAGAGATGATATTGGCGAGATTTGTTTGGTGAAGATCCTACAATTTGGCCTTAATTAACTCGATTAATTCACTTAAAAGAGGATCACTAAAACAAACTATCAAAAGAGGATCACTAAAACAAACAAGCAACTATCCCTATTCTTTTACATTCATTCATCCATAGAAGTCTTTACAAAGAAAACTATATAGAACAAGCGCACCATCAACTTTAGCGAACAATTGGAATGCCATTAACAGAACTACAGAAGCGTATCAAAGAATGTTAAACCAAGTTGCCACAACCTTAATCTATATTATGTTTTCTTAGGCTCCCACTTTCAAGGCAAATTTATAAAAACAAAATCCATCATATTATCTCAAAATATATGAGAAACAAAAACAGAAACAGTGATGATTCGGTCCAATAGATAATAAAGTATCAGATTTCGTATCCAGCATAAATAATATAGACATCATAGGAGATTAACACAATTTAAGGAATCTGATTGGAGCCATACAAGCATCTTCAAGATCAACAGTAGTGTAAACAGAAAGAAACTAAGGTTAAAATTAATATTGAGTACTAAAATTTTGCCAAGAGCTACAACTGCATCAAATTTGATCAATAATGAAATCATGTCTCCAAACAGATCGGAAAGAATATATCATAGCAATAAAATAACCGAGTGAGGGGTGGGGGTATGAGAGAAGGTTACTGGTAGTTTGAGGTATTGAAAGATTGCACATCTGTATGGCAGGTTAAAACTATGTAGACCTGCGATAAGAGAAAATGAAGCAAGAGATGATATATGAGTAATTGAGTATGCATGCTAATGCTTTACCAATCATAATTTAATATCTTCACTCTTTATCAGAAAAGCAATAATCATATGGTTTATAAATTGATACATGAGTATGGAAGGTTAAGATTGCACATATGTTACTTTCCTTTGTTTCACTTTCTTGTTTGTCACAAAATACGGCACCATTTATTTCTTGAGAGCAGAAGTAGGATTGCTTCTCACCATGTTCATTCAAATCGACTAATCCAAGTAACACTTCAAAGAATATATAAATAAGTAGCTATAAGATATCAGCTCTGTCACAAATTCACAATCAAGTTGATGCCATAACACATTAAGCATTGAACCTCTCTCCTATAAGCCAAATGCGGACATCAAAATTGACTAAACAGACAAATTCACTTATTTAACTCGATCAATTCATTTAAAATCTCAGACATGAAAACCTCTGTCACAAATTCACAATCAAGTTGATGCCCTCGTTTGGTATTCATATACTGATATGAGATATCAAATATGGGTATGAGATATCAATATCGGATATATGGGTATCAAATCCGATATCTCATATACTGATATCCTGTTTGGTATTGGAGATATGGGTATCAATCTAAACCTAATTCCACCTTTCTCCCTCCCCGCTCCCCATTTTCTTCAATCTCAACCACTGAAAATCCCCTCCCATGGCGGACTAGGGTTTACGGGAGCAGTAGCAGGGCCTCCCCACCGCCTCTGTCGCCGCCCCTACTGGTGGCACCTTAAACCGTCGAAACCTCCTACCTCTGGAGAGCGAAATCGACTAGAGAGAGCCCTCCGTTGAACTGTTGAAGATCCCTTCCAGCCTCAATGGCTTTGGGGGAGTTCAGAGCAACCACTTTGCTCTCATTGAAGGACTTGCACAGAAATTGACATCCAGATTGAAGATCTCCTCCCATGGATTGAGAAGAAGAGAGGAAGAAGAAGAGAGAAGAAGAAGCGGTCAGATAGAAAACCCATATCTCAACTTTTGGGGGTATATGGAAGTGGGAATATTTACAAAGGGATGAGTGAATGGGTATATGAGAGTATATCAAATTGATACCCATATACCCACATACCAAACAAGGGTATGGATATGAGTGATATCCATACCCATACCTGATATCAGGATATGGATACCCAAACAGGGGCGAAATTTCAAACCCTAGACTAGGCGTTTAGGTCACTCCTGTAGTTAAAACGAATACAAATGTCAAGAACTTGGAATTTCTGAGAAAGGCGACATAATCAGAGTGATTCAACAAAGTTTGTTTGTGAATTGTGACAATCAAATTCAAAGAAGTCAAAGAGAGACGAGCGTACGATTTCCATGAAGTCGGAAGAGTGGGAAAGGCCTTCATCCAGAGCAAGAGAGAGAGAGAGTCAAATCTCGAATTCTAAGAAGTGAGCGGCGTCATTGGTGGCCATATGGATGTTTCCACCACTTTCTTGGCTTTTTTGATGGCCTCGCTCATCGCCATCGCTCACCTCTGGGGGAAGTTGTCGGAGAAGGTGTCGCTGGCGAAATGGAGGGATCCAGGTATGTGGTTGTCGTGTAGCATCTCAAAATCCCTATGCGATGCAGATTACAATCTAATTTCTCAATTCAATCGGCAAGGGGCGGAAATAAAACCCTAGGCAGTAGGGGGAAATCAGAGAAATTGTGGGGACGGGGAGGATGCATACCGGACATCGATCGACGATGGCAATGTAGACCACAGAGACGAGAGAGACGAATAGTGAGAGGCGGCAGTGAGAAGCGGCAGGAGAGCGATGAAGATGGAAGTTCAGATATGAAAGGGGAAGAGGGAAGGGGCGAACAGTGGGAGGCGGAAGAAACTCAAGGGAGACGTGCAGGGTTGAATAAAAAAGAAAAAAGTCTAATATCCCGGATTGAATAAACCGGGATATTGTAATGTGATAATCCACACTACTATAAATGTGTGGAGAGAAGTTAATCTGGACCATTGAACTTAAAATTATCTACGGTCCAAAATGCAACTGAGGCCCTAATCACTGTTACATATTGACAACAATCTGAGGTGAGATGTGGGCCACTGGATTCTGTTTTTATAAAACTTTGTCCGGCCCGGATGATTTGTTTTGCTCTTTACTATTTTACCCTCAAAAGTTTGCATTTAAAAATGTTTATTTTTTTGTTTCGATGGCCCTTTATGTAATTTCATCTAATTACTCTCCCCCAGCCGCGCCTCACTCTCGTTTAGCAGATCCTTCTCCGGAAATCACATCTCGTCGGAGTGTTCGCCGGCTTCGCCGCCACTGGTTGTATGGTGTATTCAACAGTTCGCTGCCTTCTGTCGATGCCTCGATTCTTCACCTTCAGTTCCAGTCCTCCAATTTAGAGGCTTCCTTTCCTCTTTTATTTTCGATATCTTATTTTCGGATCTATAGAAGAAGACAAGGGTGCGAGAGGATGAATCAAAATTTGTAGGGATTTGTTCGCGCAATCGCCTCACTGATCGCCATTGTAAGTAGTTCTTACCTGCTCACCGATTGCCTCTTTCCGTTCCGCAATTTCTCAATTTCAGTGTTGTTTTTTGGTTTCTCGATTGCTTCTTTCCTATTTCGCATTCTATTCGACCGATTCTCCCGTTTGGTATGCTGTATTTGCGTTTTCTCAATTTCTGTTTGACATGTTTGATTTATTTCAGCACTGTCGAGTTTTTTAGGGTTTGTGGAACCTCTTTGAATCATCCGTCCCAGGTAATTGAACTTCATTTCTATCTTGATTTTGTAATCAATTCCTAATTGACAAGAACGTCTTTCAATTACTTTTCCCTTATTAATCAGCTTAGGGATTGTTGTTCGTAGCTTATAGTTAGTGGATATCCACAACAATATATGGTTAAATTTGATATTACCTATAGTTTTGATTTTTTAGTTTAATGAATTGATTTTAATTGAGATTAGGAATCCCATTGATTGATAGCAGTTATGAACTTATGCATTGGAGGTTAGATATTGCAACTTGGTGGTTGTTTACTTTTATGCCTTCAAGGTGTTTGTAGAAATGTTTAAGAGAGATTTTGGGTTGATTGGGTCGATATAGGGTTACATTTTTAGTTTTGAATTTTTACTTTACTGAATTGATTTTCATTGAGATTAGGAATCCCATCGATTGAGAGTAGTGTATAGGCTGTCAGTTGTTTTTGTTGTGACATCTATGTATACTGGACAAACCTGCAAAAAGATGAGGTATGTGCCCACTGCCCAGGGTTAGATTGTTTGACAAACGGCCAAAGGCAGAAATCAAGAATGTGTTCAAAAGAATTAACTCACCTAAACACTTTACCTTTCATCTGAAATAGAATTATCTTGCAAATGAATTGTTAGAGGTCTAAGACAGGGTCGGATTATCAAAATACCTTGGGTGGTTCAAACATCAAAACTTCCCAACCCTCTTTAATTCGTGTGTCAATTCAACATTTGTTTTCCTCATTTGCAGCTATCGCTCGTACTGTGGGTCATCTATCTAAGAGTGGAGAGGTGATGAAACTTGTTAATAATCTTATGAAAGCTCCAGAAATAGCAGTGACAATGCAAGAATTCAGCAAGGAAATGACCAAGGTATCTTTGTTCGAAACCTTATGAGCTCTTTCATTTCAAGATAAGGATCAGTGATCAAGATATACACTTAGCTGATGTGCCATAATATGTGTTGTCATATCATACATACACCTCAAGGCAAGTATGAGAGTAAAGTAGTTTATTTGGCTCAGAATTTTCATTTTTTACCCAAGAAGTGATTGTCCCATATCGTCCAGCATTATTAAGATTTAAGATGTGTGCAGTAAATACAAAAACGTAGAAAGAGGGAAAAAATAACTTGATGGAATCCACACTGGTTTGCAAATTGGCATATTGTTGACAAGAACTTGATGCTCCTATCGATATGACATCATACTATACATCTCAAGACCAGCATGAGAATAGCTAATAAACAATTCGTATCTTAATCTACATTTTTTACGCTTTCATGCATATAGCTAATTGGAAATTTATGATCTGACGGAAATTCTTAGTCACACTCCTACTCCCTGTCTCTCTTAGCACGCTCTTCTTGTTCCAAATCACATTCCTATATATCATAGGTAATTTCTGATTCAAAACATAATATTCCTTCTACTTATTTTGGTCTTTCTTCTGGCTACTTTGCTTTATTTTAGGCTTAATCTCCATTTCTATTCGATATACAGCTAATTTTTACCTGTTCGAGATGGTGACAGATTTCAACACCTTGTCAGTTTCTCATTGCCACTGAATCCAGGTAAAGGAACTAAGTTTTCATCAATATATTTCCAATTTCTTCCTTATTTTCATCCTCTTTTACCTCAGCTGTCAATTCGAGTTTATAAACTGGGTTTATTCTTCAATTTCTCATCATATGCTTAGGAACACCTTACACCACTATTTAAGGGCTGCTGTATCTCTTTTAGATAATTCTTAGTCTACCACCTTTTTTCAAAACATGGAACCGAAGTTATCACAAGTATTAACTCAATCTTATTATGATGGGAAGTAAGAAAGTTGATATTTTTTGAAATTTCAATCCTTCCAGTTATTTTGAGAATTAACTTCACAAGTACTAACGCAATCTTAATACTTAAACTAACCATATCATCTTTTTCTCAGATTGCCCACTATGGCAATGACGGCGCTTGCAACGGAAAGTCTAACATATGACAAAGCCGTTACCCCATAAGCCGATCTTTTCTCTCTTCAGGTATTTACTTTAGTATGATAAAAATAATAGATTACCAGATGTACTAATTTCTAAACATGGACTGTGTTTACTTAAATTTTGAATTTTATTTTCTTCAACAGAGGTTCATGAACATCAGCAAGCCAAGACTGGACAAAGACCAGCAGCTAAATCTGCACAGATGGGTTGTAAGTAACTACTCCTTCCCTTGAATTCAATCTTTACATTCTACATATACAAGGGGCCAACCCTTCTTCAGGCTCTTGATCAGATCCATTAGCCGAACAGGCCCTCACACAATCCCCTCCATCTCCCAGTCCAGGACGAGCATGAACCAGGCAATATCAACACAACACCATTGCAAAGTAGACATGGAAAAAGGAGAAAATGTTTCTGAAGTCTTCATCAGATGGCTTAAATTCCCTTTCTGTTGAATTCAATCTTATGAATTCTACCTTCAATTAATGACACTGTTGTCTGTTGTTCCATACACCCTAAATATGGTTTGAGTTTGACACTGAAAGTTTCCAGTGTATTTCAATGAGAAATCCATTGAGGCAGTCAAATTTTATTATTGGAGTTGCACTGCATTGATTCTTAGTTTGACCAAAAGTTTTGTCATGAATCTCTGCTTTTGTCAATTAAACCATGCTAAGGAGAGCTATTTAATGCAGTGATTGAAGATTCTTTCTTCTGTTTTCTCTTTTACACTGTAGATTTTGACAGTGGCAGTCATTGGTTTCATTACTTCTTCCTGTTAAACTGTCGTGAACACATGCTGTCGAATTCTTGCTTAGTTGAATGCATATCCATAGTCTGTTACTCTGTTAGTTCCCAATCATTTTTTTTCCTGAACCACTACTTATCCATCTCTAACCTGGTTTTCTTAACTTCTGTATATCTCTTCAGGGCACTCCAGATCTGCTGCTACCATTATTGATATTAGTTTGTTGTTTCGTGATGTAGTTCACTATCTCAAGGATGATCAGAAAGTGGCGAGCTTCTAGGTATTATTCTATAAATTTTTTACTTTCTTGATCTTTAATGAGAGTAAGGCATTATATTTGAAGGTGCAGTGGGTTTCCTTAACCAAATATGCATCATCTGTCCAATTAACTAACTACATTTCTGTTCATGATGATTTATACCATTCTTGATCTGATGGAAGATGACCCACTGACCCAGGTGGCTCCTGTTGCAGTTTAAGTTGTGTCTTTATGAACTTGACATTTCTACAAAATTTTCAGGGTTTGGAGTCCCCATGCGAAGAGGTATTGAGCAGCCACTCCCGCACGCAACCGAGCAGAATTCCTTACCAAGCCAGGGAAGATGCAACCTCAAGTGAAGTCATGGAACAGTCCGCCTCCATGCAAAGGGAGTTCCTGGTTTGGCCCTCCAATCAGAGGTGTGTCTTCTAACCGCACTTTGTTGACTTTTTAATGCTTGGCTATCCCTTTACCTGCTGGATAGTAATAATGTTGGCATCTTCATTATGAGAAAGAACACAGTTTGCATGGAAGGTTATAGAAATAATGGATTTTGTCATTAAAGTCTAAACAAAGGATAGTAATAATGGCTCCATGAAGACTACATGTGAAACC
Source organism: Persicaria maculosa (assembly GCA_963922045.1). Lineage (NCBI taxonomy): Eukaryota > Viridiplantae > Streptophyta > Magnoliopsida > Caryophyllales > Polygonaceae > Persicaria > Persicaria maculosa. Next base: position 68,800,547 of record OY998255.1, read on the forward strand.
AATTCGGCCATTGATCCAGAGCGGTTTGGTGCCATGTCATTATGCGTTATAAGCTTCTTATTAGGTACCCGACACACAATATACATTATAGGCTCCTTTTCGGACAGATAAATATCTCTTCTTATTAGCAACCAACAGTTCACACCAAACAAACCTCTAAATGAAAGGAGAGTAATTCAAGAACAAGAGGACAGAAAAGGAATGTTGTTACTTGTTAGTTTGTTTATATGGAAGTGGATTCTTTTTTATTCCAACTCCTTGGTGTCTTTGGGAAAAAAACAGGAAACCTTACAAATTATAGATTATTGAAAAGACTTTATAAATCTGCCCTTCATGGTATGATTTGGATATCTTTATGCTCACAAAAAGTAGGGGCATTTTTTCGTGACATTACCCCCTTTTTTTATGTTTGCCAAGAAAAATTGTGCTCTACAATGTCTAATCTCTACTATGTTTTGAGCTTATCTATTAGAACGATCCAGTTAGGAAAAATTCTTTCATTTTTTTTTTTAATTTTAGATCATCTCCTTAGCCTCTCTATTTTATCTCACTATTAAAAGCATTAATATATTCTCTCTATCTTTTTTGTTTGTGCATATATGCAGTTGAAGGAAGGGGAGAAGGACTTGATTAGGAGTCAGGAATACAAGTGCTTTATGCAGAGGTGATCATCTACTTACAATTTCACATGAACGCACTTTGGAATGCTTTGCTGTCCTGAGTAATAATTTGGCTTGATGGTGGATACTCTTGGATAGTATATAACCAGGTCCACGGTTTCTTTTACTGAGTACCCTTATCAGTTATGGATTGCCTGCGTACCTGAAAAGCTTCCTCAGCCCCCAACAAGGATATATTATTGGATTCATGAGTCATGATGGGCTGGCAATGTTTATTTCCTTTAGCCTGTTGGGTCATTTAACATTTTGCATATACCAAGTAACGAAGCAAATTATGGTGGAGTCTTATGATGCATCAGATAAACGAAGCTTATTTTTGTGCATGGTTTGATGGTGTGACCACTTCATAGAAAATAACTCTTTTTGTTTGGCTTCCATCCCCAGTCTTGTTAGCAATTTTAGGTTTATAGATCTCTCAATAGTGGTTTGATGACCTGTTTGAGACACAGATGGCTATCCTAGAGCTTTGATTATGATGTTCATATGTGACCGTCATTCTTTAAATCATGCTAACTACACCCCCTAATTTGAATTTCTGGCATACAGGTTATCTACAGAGGAAAGCATTGAAGGCATCAGGGGTTTCTTTAACTACTAAATGTGTGCCCTCCTTCAACTACTAAATGTGTGCCCTGGTCATCGAACTTCGTCCATGTGATACGTTCCAATTATTAATAGCTGAAGATTTGTACATTTCGTTTTCAAAGATGTTTAAGTTGTTATCATTAATGAGCATTTATTCTGGTGCTGGGTTAGTGGACCGATCATATGCAATTAGAACTTTGATTAAAAAAAAATTGAATCATTGAGAAAGCATAGGGTCTAAGCTAGATTTAAGTCTAAAATTTGGTCAGCTATTGTTCCCATGGCTGTAGCTAAAATTTGATTTTATGCTCAAGCTGGAAGAAATAATGGGGAGTTGTTAATTACAAGAGAGAATTCATACATGGTACATTGTATCATTTAGCAGAAAGGACGTGACAAGAATTTGCCTTATGGAGTACTTATTTGCAGACTCTTATATAGCTTACGAGTTTGAGCTCATGAGAGTCATGCAATGTTTAGATTGATAATCTCTTGGGCTTATTTTGTTAAGAAATTATGATAGGAGAGAATTCACTGTAGCATTTCATATAGTTTTTCAACATTAGAATGGGTGCTCAAATGTGTGTACACTCTTATATAGCTTGCAGATCTGCACCTTTGGCCCTTTAGAGTCAGGTAAATTCTTGAATGGATGGTTTCACAAGTATGATCAAAACTTTTTAATGTTCATGGAGCATGTCAATGGATTGCTGGTTCAGTTTCAATCTCCTAGCCTAAAACTATGACTTTGAGCTTCCATTTTCAATTCTTATCTCTTTTATTCTCGCAAATGGTAATTTGCATCCGTTGAGACCTTTTTTTTGTGTAATTATTTGCCTTCTTTTGCAGTTCTTAACTTCAAAACCACTTTTGTGTGATCCATCAAGCGCTCTAAAGTATTCTCCCAGCAAGGAGTTTGATGCAAAATTGAGATACAAAGGCTAGAAGGTCGGTCATTTATGCTCCCATCGTATTTGAATTTGTGTCATATATTTCTATTGACCTATTCAGGTTATTGAGTTTAATATGAACTACTCATAATCGGATTTCCATTGAATCTTTCTAATAAGTCTTAAGGCTTATAAAAAATAAAATTCTTTTAAATGGAGAAGTGCCTTTTTACCATTTGGTACTATTGCAAAAGTTCTTTTTCATAAGTGTTGATCAATAGAAAATTCTTTTAATTGGAGAAAATTTATGCACCTTGATAGAAGTGTTCATGGGTGATTCACATGTGCATGTATTTCAGTCCAGGTACTAAAATTTATTTTCCCCTTGAGCTCAGTCAGTTGAGACTCAACACCAGTCAACATTTCGAAGAATCAGCTTAGCTGCAAGATTTATTTCAGCAACAATAACCTAAACACAACCCATTCGGTAAGAGCGGCGATAACCTGAATATCCGAATTGGCTCATAAAAACGAAAATTATAGTGATGCATTGCCTTAAATGACAAGTTTTTGCATATGCATTGCATTTAAGCTCATTCCTTGATATGGTCAAATTAGCTTGTTTTGATATTTATTTCCTCTGCTTATCTATCATTATTGTCTCTGATTCCCTTTTGTTTTACCATTTTAGCAGTTCATTAGATGTGTTTTTTTTTTTCCTTATTTTGGGAGATCATCTCTATCTGAGTTGCTGAACTAAAGAAGATATTCTTTAATGGAAGCTGATTTTGTCAAAATTGGGCTTAGTTTCATTATGTATTTACCCGAAGTCGTGAACTTAATAGCATTCCCTTCACCTCCCATTTTTAACATATAGAAGCTAACATGGTTGCAAATTAATGGGATTTTCACGAACATCAACACGCTTGGTTTTGCAGAACTACTAGAAAAGGTTGTCAAGGTACAAAGCTTGCTCTTTATCCCAAGGCTTTCTCAATCATGAGTACCTTGACATAACTCACAACTACAACGAAAGACCTCTTTATTGGATGACCTAATTAAGTGTTTGTTATTTCTTCTATTGATGAAGATGTTAATTGGAGGACCATATGTGAAAATAGAAATCTCCATCACATAGTGTAATTCATTATGATTTTACTGTAATGCATATTTGTTCACTTTCTGATCAATATATTTTGTTTGACTGCATTTCATAGGTGAAAATAATAATGAAGCCAACAAGCTGAGGTATCCAACCCCGGTATTGGAGTTGAATTGCATGGAATTATTGGATATTTTCGTAACCAAGGCTGACACAAGTCCAGACGTATTTGAAGGAATCAACTGATTAATATCATATTCCAGCTCAAGTTTGAGATCTTTTAAAGAGCGGGAATCATACAAGCTCACAACCATTTGTTGTTAATCCCCCATTGCAAGGCCCTTCATCAGCATACAACTTACTTTATACCGATAAATAGGTTTGTCATGCCGAATGGGTTGTGTTTTTGCCTTTTTGGGCATAAGTTGCCCCAATAAACCCCAGATCTGCACATAAGCAATTACTACACATTGTCGCCGTGCAACGCACGGCCTCTACACCTAGTATACCAAATATTCCGGGCGTGTCCAGCATTTTTAACCCCGGAATATTATATTATATCACACTTATCTAGCTACCCCTAATATTCCGGTCTTTCTTATTCATATCCGGGATATTTGACTTTCACCTATTAAATTTTTTTTCCTCCAAGCTTAAAGGGCATAACATCACGGATATAAATGTTCCGTGATATTATGGTTATGTGATAAAATTAACATTTTGTACTAGTGATTGTTCAGCAAAAATAAGATCATGTTGAGCAAATTTTCACAAATCGAACATGTTGTGGAATTTAATTCTTATTATGTCCAAAAAAAGGCAACATCATGAAAAAAATATATTTAAAAATTCAAAATTTATATTAAAGAAAAATAATATCATATTGGGCACAATTTCACAAAGATCAATTGTTGTGCAAAATTTAACCTATTGTTCAACAAAAATATGATCATGTTGAGCAAATTTCCACAAATCGACCATGGTGTGCAATTTAATTCTAATTATGGCCAAAAAAAAGACAACATCATTGGAAAAATATATTTATAAATTCAAAAATTATATTAAGGAAAAATAATATCATATTGGGCACAAATTCACAAAGATCAATTGTTGTGCAAAATTTAACCTATTGTTCAACAAAAATATGATCATGTTGAGCAAATTTTCACCAATCGACCATGGTATGCAATTTAATTCTAACAACGACCAAAAAAAAGGCAGCATCGTAAAAAAATATATATTTAAAGATTCAAAAATTATATTAAGGAAAAATAAGATCATATTGAGCGCAAATTCACAGAGATCAATTGTTTTGCAAAATTTAACCTATTGTTGTGAGGAGGAAATCGAGTATGAAATATAACAAAATAGATCAAACCAGATTCAGGCCCACGCAAATAAATACAAGACTCCTCCAATGCAGTAATGGGAAGTCAGGATCGAATCCACGAGGAAGCACGTCAGCAGATCTCAGGTAGCTGTAAATCTCACAGGCAAAGCAGCAGAAAGACAGAAACACAGAAACAAGGAAAGAAACAGAAAATAACAAACAAAAGCAATGAACTAAACGAAGACAGAAAAGACAAAGCAAAGCAGAAACTAAATCGAGGACACAGAAGCTACTCGATCTCGAGTAGCTGTCCTCTATATCGACAAAGAACAGTGATGAAAACAGAAACGAAAGCAATCAACTCGAGGCAGACAAATCAACTCGATCTCGACCACACCTACTCGAGATCGACAAGGGCAAGTCAAGACAAGTTCAGAATTGACGACAGAAACTCGATCAAGACAACAGTGTACTCGATCTCGACAAAGCCCACTCGAGATCGACAAAGGCTTCCTCTAGATCAACAACAGTAACTCTAGATCGAGTAAAAGACAGAAACTTTAAAGGCAAATTTTCGAACACAGAACTCAGAAATTCAATGAAATAAATCAATATATAAAAGACTCCCAAGACCAGGGTATCAACACCACAACGATAACCATGCAAAGTAACACATAAAGGCACAAAAGATCATGCTTTCCATCAAATAACTTTCGTTATTAACAAATAGGCAAATAGAGGCTTTCGCATAAACCCTAATTGTTACTAACCCTTTTTCACATAATTAATCCAAGTTGCATTAAGATCACTTTCGCTTCAATAATACAAACAAGGACCACCTTCAACTCTCGCAAAAGAATCATGCTTATAGGGATAGAAGAAAAATTGCATAAAAAGGTCTGACCTTTACCGCGTCACCTCACATGGCTACCGTCGGGCTCACCCCAGCCCCAGAAGTGGGTGGACTACTCACGCCTCATTGCAATAACATACATTGATGTATAAAAAGAAACTTGCATTAAAACTATATTCAAAGCCTTTACAATCCTGGCAATCAACTTTCGCAGAAAGCCAAAACCCTAAAAACCTTAGAACTCCCTAAACTGTATCTGTGGAACTACTTGTCTCTCTGAAAATTGAATGAATAAAACTGAGCCCCTAGGGCTTTATTTATAGTGATCAAACCCCGCTAATCAAGGAAATAATCATCTATCTCTATATCTAAATCTATATCTAATTTTCTAAAAGATAAATAAAATGCTTTAAGGAAATAAATCAATATGGAAAAGATAATTCTAAAGTGGGTAAGTCTTCATGTCTTGATAGATCTTGCTTCCTTGGATAGAATTGATCAACTTTGGATAGATCCCGGCCAAATCGACTTCCTTCACGCCCAAGGAATCTCAATTCGAGTAGGACTCATCACGTCGACGCGTTTCTGGAAACTGGGTCTACTCGATATCGACAAGGGCTGGTCGACCTCGAGTAGCTTTCGTCGTCTCGGCTAACTGGTGCTCGATGTGGTTCTGACTTGGCTCCTGGCGCTCGTCTACCTCGAGTAGCCTTAGTCGACCTCGAGTAGGAAAGTCTTGCCGACTAGGTATCCTCGGGTAGTGTTGTTGCAGGAGGATGGTCAAGTATGAAATAAATATAAAGTATAGATCAGACTGACTTCCCTGTCTCAGCAAATGAATACAAGACTTCCTCCCGTTGTAGTAAGAGAATAGTCAGGATCGAATCCACGAGGAAGCACGTCAGCAGTTCTTAGGTAGCTGTAAATTCTCACAGACAAGGCAGCAGAAAGATAGAAACACAGAAAGGAAACAGAAATAAAAGCAGAAAATAACAAACAAAAGCAAAAAACAAAGCAAAACAGGAAATAAAGCAAAGACAAAGGCTCGCCGATCTCGACAACAGCTACTCGAGATCGACCACAGCAGTCGACAGAAACAGAAAATCGACAACAGAAACAGAAGTTCAACTCGACCTAGACCAGTCCCTACTCGAGATCGACAAGGGCAGTACTCGATCTCGACCAAACTCTCCTCTATGTCGACAAGAAACAGAAACTTTACATTGCAAATTCGAATGCAGAATTCAGATTTTCGACAGAAATAAACTCAATATGCTAAAAGACTTCCAAAGCCAGGGTTTCAACACCACAACGATAACCATGCAAAATAACACATAAAGGCACAAAAGATCATGCTTTCCATCAAATAACTTTCGTCATTAACAAATAGGAATATAGAGGCTTTCGCATAAACCCTAATTGTTACTAACCCTTTTCACATAATTAATCCTATTTGCATTAAGATCACTTTCGCTTCAATAATACAAACAAGGATCACCTTCAACTCTCGCAAAAGAATCATGCTCATAGGGATAGAAGACGAATTGCATAAAAAGATCTGACCTTTAACGCGTTATCTCACATGGCCACCGTCGGGCTCACCCCAGCCCCAGAAGTGGGTGGACTACTCGCTCTTCATCATCAAGAAAGACATCAAATAACAAAAGGGACTAAATTGCATTAAATTAAATAAAGAAAGCTTACAACCGACAAGACAAATCCGCTTTCGCCTCTCCACCTTGCTTGCTACAAACTCTCTCTCTCTACTCCTACTTACTTGAATTGATTGTCTGAATTGGAATGAATGAAAAACCAGCCCCTAGGGCCTTATTTATAGTGATCAAACCCCGCTAATCAAGGAAATAATCATCTATCTATATCTAAAATTATATCTATTTTGCTAAAAGATAAATAAAATGCTTTAAGGAAATAAATCAATAAGGAAAAGATAAATCTAAATAGGTAAGTCTTCATGTATTGATAGATCTTGTCTCCCATAGATAGAATTTGCTCAAAATCGGATAGAATCTTCCTCCTTCGGCCCCAAGGAATCCCAAGTCGAGTAGGACTCATCACGACGACGCGTTTCTGGAAACTGGGTCTACTCGACCTCGATAAGGCTTCGTCGACCTCGAGTAGGATTCATCGTCGACTGGACTCTTCGGCTAGATCTGCTCGATGTGGCTCGGACTTGTCTCACGGTGCTCGTCGACCTCGACAAAGCCTTGTCGATCTCGACCAGGGTGGTCTTGCCGACTGGGTCTTCTCGGGTAGGTGTGCTCGACAAGCCTGGATCTGGACTCTGGGCGTTGTCGATCTCGACTAGGACTCCTTGAGATCGACTAGGGTTGGCCTCTGTGGTGGTGTCGAGGAATCCTCCTCGGACTGGCTCTGGGTGGCTTGTCGATCTCGACCACTGCTTGTCGAGATCGAGTAAGGTTGCTCGGCTTCTCGATCAACACTTCTCCTCGTCGACTCCGGGTGCGGCGCTGAGGCGTAGTCGATCTCGACTAGGGTTTGTCGAGATCGAGTTGGCTCCGGAAGTCGGGTTGACTCAGCTCTCTCGATCAGGCTTGCTCGACCAAGGTTGCTCGGACATGCTCGTCGAGATCGAGTAAGACCTACTCGAGATCGAGTAGCCTGGGTTCTCGGCTCGATTCGACTGGTTCTGCTGCTTCTTTGACCTTGGACTTCTGTAGTGGTTTTCCGAGCTTTTCCGACCTTCCTTAGAATTGCTGTAAAATGCCTCGAAATCTGCGATTTAAACAGAAACTGGTGTAGATTCCATAATTTGGCAAATAAACATAAACTACATAGATTCTGTACTATCTTAGCCCAAATGCATGAAATGTATACAGAAATCGATATAAAAGTTACTGTAAAACATGGCAGATTCAGCTCACAACAAACACCCCATACTTAAGCTTGCTTGTCCTCAAGCAATACTTTTAATTGTCATTCAGGAGAAGAATTCAAACTCTCAACATCTTAGATTCATTCTCATATGACCCGGCAATCAATTACCATCCTCGAAAAGGTACTAGTGTTACAGATCCATGCATGTGCAAATATATAAGAGCAACATCTACTAACAAAAGGAGGGTTATGCACAAATAATTTTTATGTGACAAAACAACAATAATCAAGAGGACTTTAATTTAAGCTCAATAAGGAGTAGATTGGTAAAAGGCTAAAGGTGGGCAATTTTTGGCAATGTGGTGCTAATGATCCGGGGAAATGGAGTATTTCCAAATTGAATTTCCACATTCCTTCTCCATAAGATTCATCACCTTTCATAATGCTTTTCTCAATAATAATGCTTTTACCTCTCTAACCTCAGCACTGCCTTCTCGCGAGTCGCAAACATGGGTGTCATGAATGGCCTCGGATACTTAGTGCGTCGGACTCCTCACCTGGTGTCCCATCTCGCCAAACTATTATCTCAGCGAGCAGGGTCGATCTTTGATCGGATTTTCTTTCACTCATTAAATTTTCCATATATTTCAAATGATTCCGCCAAACTCCAATAATGATAACAATCACACAAACACCATATAACAATCTCCATAATGTAACATCATTCTCAACATAATCCCCGGATAAGGTAAAGAATGGCAAATATTTAGATCATGTGGAGCAATAATTGAAATAAGGCATATTATGGCTTTTGTGATGCATAAGCATAGGTAAGGCTAGGATTTTAACAATGAGCATTATATGGAAATATAAAGTCCTCCATCATCTTATCATGCAACATGTCAAAAGCAACTTCAAATTTACCTCCTTTAATGGTTTTCAAGAAAATATGCACTTCATTGTGACTTTCCTTTACTAGGCAATTTCATGCTATATCTCTAATGAATCCAATTTTGCATCGTCGAGTTCAATATAAGCTTCCATGACATTATCAGAAAAATTTCAATGGGGGTCATTTTTCTAAATTTTGGAAAACATGCATACAAGCCCATCAATCAAATAATGCATTCCAAAATAGCCATGTAGCAATTCAAAGAAATAAATTCACAAGAAATGTCAAATAAATCAAATATGCATAAAGTAAGCCCTTCCCCCACCCCATACTTAAACATTACAGTGTCCTCACTGTATAAAAACAAAATAAGGGTAAAGAAAAAAACTCACTAGACAGGTGTGCAGGGCCTTAAAATTTCGACTGGAGCACCTCCTGGCCGAGTTTGAATATTGCTTGGTTCTATCCTTGGACCTGAAAAGTGTAGAAGACATATACCCAAAAAAACAAAAAAACAAAAGTGTTCAAAACAAGCACAAGCAAAACAAAGTCTCAAAAGTCCTAAAAAGTCTATGTACAAGCTCTAGATTTTATAGTCGCTAGGCCGACTTTTCCATTTAGCTCAAGGTGGCATTTGCAGGGCCCATGTAGCTTGGGCCTCAAATAGGACTCCATTCTTGTCCATCAGCTGTAATCCTCCAGAATGGATCTTGTTTACCACGAAAGGTCCCATCCGCTTCTTGTTGAATTTGTTGGGAAACCAATGATCCTTTGATTTAGAGACATAGGGCTTGTCTCCAACTTCATACTCCTTAGGCTCATCATTGGAAATCCTGCATAATCGCACATACCAAGGCAAACCTCTCCCATGTATAGATAGATCTTTAATGGAAATAGGAGAAGAAAGATCCATACCTTGGCTTACCTTCGCAGAGACGGAATCGGGGACAACGGTATTTGGTCGATCTCGACTAGGGTTAGTCGATCTCGACGAGGTTTCAGGTCCTGGTGGCGGCCTTCTCGGAGATCCAGAAGTCGATGAAGAAGATGGCTCGTCGACCTCGAGTAGACTACTCGACATCGACAAGGATTCTGCTCCTGGTGGCTTGCTCATCGAGGAAGGTGGATCTGGTGGAGCCGGATGGTGGTCGATCTCGACAAGCTTAGTCGAGATCGACGAGGATGGTCCGTCTGGTGGTCTCAGTGTCGAGGAAGCAGGAACTGGGCTCCCCGAGTGGTGGTCGACATCGACAAGCCTAGTCGATATCGACGAGTCCTCGCAGTCTGGTGGAGTCCGTGTCGAGGAAGTCGGTGCCCGAGGATGCTGAAGTTGGTCGACATCGAGTAGCGTACTCGAGATCGACAAGGGCTCTGGTGCTGGAGTCGTCAGCGTCGAGGAGGGCGAAGTCGGGTTGGCCGAGTGGTGGTCGACCTCGACAAGTCTAGTCGAGATCGAGGAGCCTGGTTTGTCTGGTTCGCTGCTTGATGATGCTGGGGGTGGTGGAGTCTCCTTGGTCTGGTCGAGATCGACTAGGGTCCGGTCGATCTTGACCCCATACTTAGCTCCTGTCAAGGCATCCGAAAAATAATTAATCCACAACGACTTACCTTGGTCCGGGTCGATTGGATTCTCTGTGTTCTCCTTGAGGATTGCCATGATCTCCTCCACCTGGGCCTCCATGTCCCTCTTTTCCAGCTCCTCAGGGGTCATCTTTCTGACCTTGGGTTCCCCGCAGGTGATGTAGCCAGCTGAGATAGATTTGACCTCTTCCATTGGACCTGTATGCCTTTCAGTTTTATTAAAGGAATACTCAATTACCTCATCGCTGATGTTGAAGGTGAGCACTCCTTTCCTTACGCTTATGTTGGCATCCACCGTCGTCAAGAATGGTCTTCCTAAGATAATTGGACAAGCAGGATCTTCTTGCATATCAACAACTAAGAAATCAGCAGGGACAAAGAATTTACCTACTTGTACTGGAACATTATCCACCATGCCTGTTGGAATGACCACTGTGTTGTTGGCCATGTAAAGTCTAGCATCCACAGGCTCTAGGGCACCTATCTTAATCTTGGACCAAATCGTTAAAGGCATTATACTCACACTAGCTCCAAGATCACATAGGGCATTAATTTTGTATGGACCAAACCCAATAGTTATAGAAAACTTACCTGGATCCGGCCTCTTCTCTAATATGTCCAGATGGCTGCACTCCTCTGTAATTTCAGCCATCGATCGCTTTTTGCTCAGAATCTCCTTTAGGAACTTCACATAAGATGGCATTTCATTGAGAGCTTCTGTGAAGGGAATGGTGACGTTGAGTTTCTGAAGCATCTTGATGAAGCGCTGAAATTTCTTTTCCGCCGGGTCCTTTAGAGATTTTGTGGGGAAAGGCAGCTTCTTTTTCTTATTCGGAGCCAGAACAGATGTCGGAGGTGCTGCAGTCTGCTCTATGTCGACTAAGGGCTCCTCGACATCGACTAGAGGCTTGTCGACATCGACCAGGTTGGGCGTAGTCGAGTTGCTGTGCGGTGCAGACGAAGATTTTTGCAGGTTCTCCTCGAGATCGATGAGGCCTTCGTCGAGATCGACCAGAGGTTTGTCGACATCGACTAGCTGTTCCTCGCTGTTCTGCTGCTTTTCGACCTCTGGCTCTTGCAGTTGATGGCCGCTTCTGAGTTTTACAGCAGCGATGTGTCCAGTCTTTCCCTTGGGATTTGGTTCTGAAGATCCAGGGAGCGCACCTGACTGTCTGGGGATTCCCGCTGCTAGCTGACCAATCTGTGTATCAACTGATTTTCTCCATATATCAATTTCCCCAAGCCTAGAGTTGACACCTTGCATCTGAGTATAGACGGAGTTGAAGGACTGCCTAGTTTCTGAGTGGTTCCTCCGTATTTCCTCCAGGACTGTCTGTATATCATCCTTTTTCTGGTCCCTTTCCGGATGTCCTAGAGCTCTGTAGGGCGGGGGGTTCCTAGGAACACCTTGGTTCCATTGTGGTTGCTGAAACCTTTGGTCCCCCATATAGCGACTGGGACCCCCTGCGTAAGCTACCTCCTCTTGGTGCTCTGCCAGCCTGACTTGCTCGGTGTGTGGGCACTCAGTAGTGGTGTGCCTCTGTGATCCGCATTCAATACAAGGCTGGTTGACGGAGAGATACTTTACTTGCTTAATGAGCTTTTTGTTCTGGTCTCTGTAGTACTGCTCCCTAACATCTGGATCAATCTCCTTAGGTGGATCATATAGGGGCATGGATGGTGCTGGCCTGGCGTATGGGTTCTCTTCATAAGTTGCAGTAGACCCATACTTGTTGTCGTAGGTAGTGAGCTTCTCTAGCACACCCCATGCGTCACTTGGCGGCATTGTCAGATACTCATAGCGAGTATAATGATTGATTCTGTCCTTAGTGCCTTGATCAAGAGAGTTGAAGAAGATCTCCTGAATGACCTAGGGTGGCTGTCCATGAGTAGGGCAAGATCGCAGAAGTTCCTTGTAGCACTCCCATGCCTTTGCCAGTGGTTCCCCTTGCTTCTGTCTGAAGGCGGTGATTTTCTGGCGGAGATGTGCTGTTTTGGCGGGTGGGAAGAATTTGTTCAGGAATTCTTGCTCTACTTGGGCCCAGGTTGTGAGTGATTTTGGTTTCAGCCCTTCCAGCCATTTCAGTGCAGGCCCAGCGAGAGACCAGCGAAAAGATTTCATCTTGACATATTCCAAAGTTGTACCTTCAGCAAGAGTACGGCACATGTCAGCAAAGTTTGTAATATGTTCAAGAGGACACTCATTAAATCTACAATAAAAGGCATTATTTTTAAGCTCTATAAGAAATTGAGTGCGAATTTCAAAAGAGTTATCAGGGATAAGAATCGCCGATTCAGGCACGACGAGAGTTGGGTGCATATAGTCCTCTGCCGTGGTTGGATACTGGGCAAGCTCAGCCTGTGCTTGTTCCCTTGCTGCTTTCTCAGCGGCTATAGCAGCATCTTTAGCGGTCAATTCCCTGGTAAGCCTAGCGATCAGCTGTTCCTGTGTTTCAGCGGCCGCCATGGCTCTTTGTAGTTTAGCTCTGATGTGAAAAAGGCGTTCTGGTTCGTCTAAGGCGTCAAACTCAGGTGTTTGACCAGAACGACGCATACACCTGCAAAGTAACTCAAAGAAACAGTGAGAACTGACTACCTAAGGCGCGATTGATAGCTTCCTCGGCAACGGCGCCAATTTGTTGTTGCAGGAGGATAGTCAAGTATGAAATAAATATAAAGTATAGATCAGACTGACTTCCCTGCCTCAGCAAATGAATACAAGACTTCCTCCCGTTGTAGTAAGAGAATAGTCAGGATCGAATCCACGAGGAAGCACGTCAGCAGTTCTTAGGTAGCTGTAAATTCTCACAGACAAGGCAGCAGAAAGATAGAAACACAGAAAGGAAACAGAAATAAAAGCAGAAAATAACAAACAAAAGCAAAAAACAAAGCAAAACAGGAAATAAAGCAAAGACAAAGGCTCGCCGATCTCGACAACAGCTACTCGAGATCGACCACAGCAGTCGACAGAAACAGAAAATCGACAACAGAAACAGAAGTTCAACTCGACCTAGACCAGTCCCTACTCGAGATCGACAAGGGCAGTACTCGATCTCGACCAAACTCTCCTCTATGTCGACAAGAAACAGAAACTTTACATTGCAAATTCGAATGCAGAATTCAGATTTTCGACAGAAATAAACTCAATATGCTAAAAGACTTCCAAAGCCAGGGTTTCAACACCACAACGATAACCATGCAAAATAACACATAAAGGCACAAAAGATCATGCTTTCCATCAAATAACTTTCGTCATTAACAAATAGGAATATAGAGGCTTTCGCATAAACCCTAATTGTTACTAACCCTTTTCACATAATTAATCCTATTTGCATTAAGATCACTTTCGCTTCAATAATACAAACAAGGATCACCTTCAACTCTCGCAAAAGAATCATGCTCATAGGGATAGAAGACGAATTGCATAAAAAGATCTGACCTTTAACGCGTTATCTCACATGGCCACCGTCGGGCTCACCCCAGCCCCAGAAGTGGGTGGACTACTCGCTCTTCATCATCAATAAAGACATCAAATAACAAAAGGGACTAAATTGCATTAAATTAAATAAAGAAAGCTTACAACCGACAAGACAAATCCGCTTTCGCCTCTCCACCTTGCTTGCTACAAACTCTCTCTCTACTCCTACTTACTTGAATTGATTATCTGAATTGGAATGAATGAAAAACCAGCCCCTAGGGCCTTATTTATAGCGATCAAACCCCGCTAATCAAGGAAATAATCATCTATCTATATCTAAAATTATATCTATTTTGCTAAAAGATAAATAAAATGCTTTAAGGAAATAAATCAATAAGGAAAAGATAAATCTAAATAGGTAAGTCTTCATGTGTTGATAGATCTTGTCTCCCATAGATAGAATTTGCTCAAAATCGGATAGAATCTTCCTCCTTCGGCCCCAAGGAATCCCAAGTCGAGTAGGACTCATCACGACGACGCGTTTCTAGAAACTGGGTCTACTCGACCTCGACAAGGCTTCGTCGACCTCGAGTAGGATTCATCGTCGACTGGACTCTTCGGCTAGATCTGCTCGATGTGGCTCGGACTTGGCTCACGGTGCTCGTCGACCTCGACAAAGCCTTGTCGATCTCGACCAGGGTGGTCTTGCCGACTGGGTCTTCTCGGGTAGGTGTGCTCGACAAGCCTGGATCTGGACTCTGGGCATCGTCGATCTCGACTAGGACTCCTCGAGATCGACTAGGGTTGGCCTCTGTGGTGGTGTCGAGGAATCCTCCTCGGACTGGCTCTGGGTGGCTTGTCGATCTCGACCACTGCTTGTCGAGATCGAGTAAGGTTGCTCGGCTTCTCGATCAACACTTCTCCTCGTCGACTCCGGGTGCGGCGCTGAGGCGTAATCGATCTCGACTAGGGTTTGTCGAGATCGAGTTGGCTCCGGAAGTCGGGTTGACTCAGCTCTCTCGATCAGGCTTGCTCGACCAAGGTTGCTCGGACATGCTCGTCGAGATCGAGTAAGACCTACTCGAGATCGAGTAGCCTGGGTTCTCGGCTCGATTCGACTGGTTCCGCTGCTTCTTTGACCTTGGACTTCTGTAGTGGTTTTCCGAGCTTTTCCGACCTTCCTTAGAATTGCTGTAAAATGCCTCGAAATCTGCTATTTAAACAGAAACTGGTGTAGATTCCATAATTTGGCAAATAAACATAAACTACATAGATTTTGTACTATCTTAGCCCAAATGCATGAAATGTATACAGAAATCGATATAAAAGTTACTTTAAAACATGGCAGATTCAGCTCACAACAAGTAGGTGTGCTCGACAAGCTCGGATCTGGGCTCTGGGCGTCGTCGATCTCGACTACTCCTTGTCGAGATCGAGTAGGGATGTGGCCTTCTCTGGTCGAGCAGCTTCTCCTCGGCACGGACTCGGACTGGCGTTGTGGGGCTTGTCGATCTCGACTAGAGCTTGTCGAGATCGAGTAGGGTTGCTCGGCATCCTCGTCCTCGGCTTCTCGGTCAGCTTCTCTCCTCGTCGACTCCGGGTGTGGCACTGGGCTTGGTCGATCTCGACCAGGGTCTTGTCGAGATCGACTAGACTTCCGGAGCTGGGTTGGTCTGGCTTTCTCGATCAGGCTCTGTCGACCAAGGCTGTGGTCGGACATGCTCATCGAGATCGAGTAAGGTCTACTCGAGATCGAGTAACCTTGACTCTCAGATTGATTCGACTGGTTCCGCTGCTTCTTTGACCTTGGACTTCTGTAACTGATTTCCGAGCTTTTCTGAACTTTTGTAGAATTGCTGTAAAATGCCTCGAATTCTGCGAATTAAACAGAAACTGGTGTAGATTCCATAATTTGGCAAATAAACATAAACTACATTGGTTCTGTACTATCTTAGCCCAAATGCATGCAATATATGCAGAAATCGATATAAAAGTTACTGTAAAATATGGCAGATTCAACTCACAACAAACACCCCATACTTAAGCTTGCTTGTCCTCAAGCAATACTTTTATTTGTCATTTAAGGGAAGAAATCAAAACTCTCAACATATTAGATTCATTCTCATATGTCCCCGTAGTCAATTACCATCCTCGAAAAGGTACTAGTGTCACAAATTCATGCATGTGCAATTATACAAAAGCAACATTTACTCACAAAAGGAGGATTATGCAAAACATAATTCATGTGACAAAGCATTAATAATCAAGAAGACTTTAATTAAGCTCATGAAGGAGTAGATTGGTAAAAGTCTAAAGGTGGGCAATTTTTGGCAATGTGGTGCTAATGATCCGGGGAAATGGAGTATTTTCAAACTGAATTTCCACATCCCTTCTTCCTTTGATTCATCACCTTTCATAATGCTTTTTCTCAATAATAATGCTTTTACCTCTCTAACCTCAGCACTGCCTTCTCGCGAGTCGCAAACATGGGTGTCATGAATGGCCCCGGATACTTAGTGCTTTGGACTCCTCACAATGTGTCCCATCTCTCCAAACTATTATCTCAGAGTGCAGGTTCAATCTACCTTTATCTCCTGAGGTGATTGGATTTTCTTTCACTCATTAAATTTTCCATATAATTCAAACAATTTCCTTCCAAACTCCAATAATGATAAACACAACAACCATATAAAAATCTCCATAATGTAACATCATTCTCAACATAATCCCCGGATAAGGTAAAGAATGGAAATATTTAAGAACATGTGGAGCAATATAAGAAATAAGGCATATTATGGCTTTTGTGATGCATAAGCATGGGTAAGGCTAGGATTATAACAATGAGCATTATATGGAAATATAAAGTCCTCCATCATCTTATCATGCAACATGTCAAAAGCAACTTCAAATTTTACCTCCTTTCATGGTTTTCAAGAAAATAATGCACTTCATTGTGACTTCCCTTTACTAGGCAATTTCATGCTATATCTCTAATGAATCTAATTTTGCATCGTCGAGTTCAATATAAACTTCCATGACATTAATCAAAATTTTCAATGGGGGTCATTTTTCAAACTTTGGAAAACATGCATATAAGCGCATAAATCAATAATGCATTCCAAAATAGCCATGTAGCAATTCAAAGAAATAAATTCGAAATATGCACAAATAATGTCAAATATGGAAAATAATGCATAAAGTAAGCCCTTCCCCCACCTCATACTTAAACATTACAGTGTCCTCACTGTATAAAAACAAGGTAAGGGTAAAGAAAGAAACTCACTAGACAGGTGTGCAGGGCCTCTTAATATTGAATGAAGGGATCGCCTGGTCGAGTTTGATTGTAACTTGCTCTTATCCATGGACCTGAAAAGTGTAGAAGACATATACCCACAATAGCAAACTAAAAGTGTTTTAAAACAAAAGCAAAAGCAACAAAGTCTCAACAAGTCCTAAAAAGTCTATGTACATGCTCTAGATTTTATAGTCGCTAGGCCGACTTTTCCATTTAGCTCAAGGTGGCATTTGCAGGGCCCATGTAGCTTGGGCCTCAAATAAGACTCCATTCTTGTCCATCAGCTGCAATCCTCCAGAATGGATCTTGTTCACCACGAAAGGCCCCATCCGTTTCTTGTTGAATTTGTTGGGAAACCAATGATCCTTTGATTTAGAGACATAGAGCTTGTCTCCAACTTCATATTCTTTGGGCTCATCATTGGAAATCCTACATAAGCGCACATACCAAGGCAAACCTCTCCCATGTATAGATAAATCTTTAATGGAAATAGGAGAGGAAAGATCCATACCTTGGCTTACCTTCGCAGAGACGGAATCGGGGACCACTGTGTTTGGTCGATCTCGACTAGGGCTAGTTGATCTCGACGAGACTGCAGGTTCTGGTGGTGGTCGGCTCAAAGGGGCAGGAGTCGACGAAGAAGATGGCTTGTCGATCTCGACAAGGCTACTCGATCTCGAGTAAGCCTCTGCTTCTGGTGGCTGCAGCGTCGAGGAAGAGGGATCTGGTGCAGTCGAGTGGTGGTCGACCTCGACAAGGTTGGTCGAGATCGAGGACGATCCTTGCTCTGGTGGTCTCAGCGTCGAGAAAGCAGGTGCTGGGCTCCCCGAGTGGTGGTCGACATCGACAAGCCTAGTCGATATCGACGAGCTCTGGCCGTCTGGTGGAGTCAGCGTCGAGGAAGACGGTGCCCGAGGATGCTGAAGTTGGTCAATCTCGACAAGTCTAGTCGAGATCGAGGAGCCTAGTTTGTCTGGTTTGCTGCTCGACGATGCTGGTGCTGGTGGAGGCTCTGTGTTTTGGTCGAGGTCGACTAGGGTCCTCGATGTCGAGGAGTCTTGGTCGATCTTGACCCCATACTTAGTCCCTGTCAAGGTATCCGAAAAATAATTAATCCACAACGACTTACCTTGGTTTGTGTCGATTGGATTCTCCGTGTTCTCCTTGAGGATTGCCATGATCTCCTCCACCTGGGCCTCCATGTCCCTCTTTTCCAGCTCCTCAGGGGTCATATTTCTGACCTTGGGTTCCCCGCAGGTGATGTAGCCAGCTGAGATAGATTTGACCTCTTCCATTGGACCTGTATGCCTTTCAGTTTTATTAAAGGAATACTCAATTACCTCATCGCTGATGTTGAAGGTGAGCACTCCTTTCCTTACGCTTATGTTGGCATCCACCGTCGCCAAGAAGGGTCTTCCTAAAATAATTGGACAAGCAGGATCTTCTTGCATATCAACAACTAAAAAATCAGCAGGGACGAAGAATTTACCTACTTGTACTGGAACATTATCCACCATGCCTGTTGGAATGACCACCGTGTTGTTGGCCATGTAAAGTCTAGCATCCACAGGCTCTAGGGCACCTATCTTAATCTTGGACCAAATTGTTAAAGACATTATACTCACACTAGCTCCAAGATCACATAAGGCATTAATTTTGTATGGACCAAATCCAATAGTTATAGCAAACTTACCTGGATCCGGCCTCTTCTCCAATATGTCCAAGTGGCTGCACTCCTCTGTGATTTCAGCCATCGATCTCTTTTTGCTCAGAATCTCCTTCAGGAACTTGACGTAGGACGGCATTTCATTGAGAGCTTCTGTGAAGGGTATGGTGACATTGAGCTTCTGAAGCATCTTGATGAAGCGCTGAAATTTCTTTTCTACTGGGTCCTTTAGAGATTTTGTGGGGAAAGACAACTTCTTTTTCCGATTCAGAGCCAGAGCAAACGTCGGAGGTGCTGCAGGCTGCTCTATGTCGACTAAGGGCTCCTCGACATCGACTACAGTCTTGTCGATCTCGACTAGATTTGGTGCTGTCGAGTTGCTGTGTGGTGCAGACGAGGACTCTGGAAGTTTCTCCTCGACATCGAGTAGGCCCTCCTCGAGGTCGACTAGGCCCTGGTCGATGTCGACTTGCTGTTCCTCGTTGTTCTGCTGCTTTCCGACCTCTGGCTCTTGCAATTGATGGCCGCTTCTGAGTTTTACAGCAGCGATGTGTCCAGTCTTTCCCTTAGGATTTGGTTCTGAAGATCCAGGGAGCGCACCCGACTGTCTGGGGATTCCTGCTGCTAGCTGACCAATCTGTGTATCAACTGATTTTCGCCATATATCAATTTCCCCAAGCCTAGAGTTGACACCTTGCATCTGAGTATAGACGGAGTTGAAGGACTGCCTAGTTTCTGAATGGTTTCTCCGTATTTCCTCCAGGACTGTCTGTATATCATCCTTTTTCTGGTCCCTTTCCGGATGTCCTGGAGCTCTGTAGGGCGGGGGGTTCCTAGGGACACCTTGGTTCCATTGTGGTTGCTGAAACCTTTGGTCCCCCATGTAGCGATTGGGACCCCCTGCGTAAGCTATCTCCTCGTGGTGCTCTGCCAGCTTGACTTGCTCTGTGTGTGGGCACTCAGGAGTGGTGTGCCTTTGCGATCCGCATTCAATACAAGGCTGGTTGACAGAGAGATACTTTACTTGCTTGAGGAGTTTCTTATTTTGATCTATGTAGTACTGCTCCCCAACGTCTGGATCGATCTCCTTAGGGGGATCATATAGGGGCATGGATGGTGCTGGCCTGGCGTATGGGTTCTCTTCATAAGTTGCAGTAGACCCATACTTTTTGTCGTAGTTAGTGAGCTTCTCTAGCACACCCCATGCGTCACTTGGCGGCATTGTCAGATACTCATAGCGAGTATAATGGTTGATTCTGTCTTTAGTGACTTGATCAAGAGAGTTGAAGAAGATCTCCTGAATGACGTAGGTGGCTGTCCATGCGTAGGGCAAGATCGCAGAAGTTCCTTGTAGCGCTCCCATGCCTTTGCCAGCGGTTCCCCTTGCTTCTGTTTGAAGGAGGTGATTTTCTGGCGGAGATGTGCTGTTTTGGCGGGTGGGAAGAATTTGTTCAGAAACTCTTGCTCTACTTGGGCCCAGGTTGTGAGTGATCTTGCTTTCAGCCCTTCCAGCCATTTGAGTGCAGGCCCAGCGAGAGACCAGCGAAAAGATTTCATCTTGACATATTCCAATGTTGTACCTTCAGCAAGAGTACGACACATGTCAGAAAAGTTTGTAATATGTTCAAGAGGACACTCATTAAATCTACCATAAAAGGCATTATTTTTAAGCTCTATAAGAAATTGAGTGCGAATTTCAAAAGAGTTATCAGGGATAAGAATCGCCGATTCAGGCACGACGAGAGTGGGATGCATATAATCCTCTGCAGTGGTTGGATATTGGGCAAGCTCAGCTTCTGCTTGCCTTGCGCGCTCATTTGCTTGTTCCCTCGCCGTCCTCTCATTGGCAATAGTAGTATCCTTTGCGGCTAGTTCCCTGGTAAGCCTCGCGATCAGCTGTTCCTGTGTCTCCGCAGCTGCCATGGCTCTTTGCAGTTTAGCTCTGATGTAAAAAAGGCGTTCCGGTTCGTCTAAGGCGTCAAACTCAGGTGTTTGACCAGAAGGACGCATACACCTGAAAAGTAACTCAAAGAGAACGTGAGAACTGACTACCTAAGGCGCGATTGATAGCTTCCCCGGCAACGGCGCCAATTTGTTGTGAGGAGGAAATCGAGTATGAAATATAACAAAATAGATCAAACCAGATTCAGGCCCACGCAAATAAATACAAGACTCCTCCAATGCAGTAATGGGAAGTCAGGATCGAATCCACGAGGAAGCACGTCAGCAGATCTCAGGTAGCTGTAAATCTCACAGACAAAGAAGCAGAAAGACAGAAACACAGAAACAAGGAAAGAAACAGAAAATAACAAACAAAAGCAATGAACTAAACGAAGACAGAAAAGACAAAGCAAAGCAGAAACTAAATCGAGGACACAGAAGCTACTCGATCTCGAGTAGTTGTCCTCTATATCGACAAAGAACAGTGATGAAAACAGAAACGAAAGCAATCAACTCGAGGCAGACAAATCAACTCGATCTCGACCACACCTACTCGAGATCGACAAGGGCAAGTCAAGACAAGTTCAGAATTGACGACAGAAACTCGATCAAGACAACAGTGTACTCGATCTCGACAAAGCCCACTCGAGATCGACAAAGGCTTCCTCTAGATCAACAACAGTAACTCTAGATCGAGTAAAAGACAGAAACTTTAAAGGCAAATTTTCGAACACAGAACTCAGAAATTCAATGAAATAAATCAATATATAAAGGACTCTCAAGACCAGGGTATCAACACCACAACGATAACCATGCAAAGTAACACATAAAGGCACAAAAGATCATGCTTTCCATCAAATAACTTTCGTTATTAACAAATAGGCAAATAGAGGCTTTCGCATAAACCCTAATTGTTACTAACCCTTTTTCACATAATTAATCCAAGTTGCATTAAGATCACTTTCGCTTCAATAATACAAACAAGGATCACCTTCAACTTTCGCAAAAGAATCATGCTTATAGGGATAGAAGACAAATTGCATAAAAAGGTCTGACCTTTACCGCGTCACCTCACATGGCTACCGTCGGGCTCACCCCAGCCCCAGAAGTGGGTGGACTACTCACGCCTCATTGCAATAACAGACATTGATGTATAAAAAGAAACTTGCATTAAAACTATATTCAAAGCCTTTACAATCCTGGCAATCAACTTTCGCAGAAAGCCAAAACCCTAAAAACCTTAGAACTCCCTAAACTGTATCTGTGGAACTACTTGTCTCTCTGAAAATTGAATGAATAAAACTGAGCCGCTAGGGCTTTATTTATAGTGATCAAACCCCGCTAATCAAGGAAATAATCATCTATCTCTATATCTAAATCTATATCTAATTTGCTAAAAGATAAATAAAATGCTTTAAGGAAATAAATCAATATGGAAAAGATAATTCTAAAGTGGGTAAGTCTTCATGTCTTGATAGATCTTGCTTCCTTGGATAGAATTGATCAACTTTGGATAGATCCCGGCCAAATCGACTTCCTTCACGCCCAAGGAATCTCAATTCGAGTAGGACTCGTCACGTCGACGCGTTTCTGGAAACTGGGTCTACTCGATATCGACAAGGGCTGGTCGACCTCGAGTAGCTTTCGTCGTCTCGGCTAACTGGTGCTCGATGTGGTTCTGACTTGGCTCCTGGCGCTCGTCTACCTCGAGTAGCCTTAGTCGACCTCGAGTAGGAAAGTCTTGCCGACTAGGTCTCCTCGGGTAGGTGTGCTCGACAAGCTCGGATCTGGGCTCTGGGCGTCGTCGATCTCGACTACTCCTTGTCGAGATCGAGTAGGGATGTGGCCTTCTCTGGTCGAGCAGCTTCTCCTCGGCACGGACTCGGACTGGCGTTGTGGGGCTTGTCGATCTCGACTAGAGCTTGTCGAGATCGAGTAGGGTTGCTCGGCATCCTCGTCCTCGGCTTCTCGGTCAGCTTCTCTCCTCGTCGACTCCGGGTGTGGCACTGGGCTTGGTCGATCTCGACCAGGGTCTTGTCGAGATCGAGTAGACTTCCGGAGCTGGGTTGGTGTGGCTCTCTCGATCAGGCTCTGTCGACCAAGGCTGTGCTCGGACATGCTCGTCGAGATCGAGTAAGGTCTACTCGAGATCGAGTAACCTTGACTCTCAGATTGATTCGACTGGTTCCGCTGCTTCTTTGACCTTGGACTTCTGTAACTGATTTCCGAGCTTTTCTGAACTTTTGTAGAATTGCTGTAAAATGCCTCGAATTCTGCGAATTAAACAGAAACTGGTGTAGATTCCATAATTTGGCAAATAAACATAAACTACATTGGTTCTGTACTATCTTAGCCCAAATGCATGCAATATATGCAGAAATCGATATAAAAGTTACTGTAAAACATGGCAGATTCAGCTCACAACACCTATCGTTCAGCAGAAATATGATCATGTTGAGCAAATTTTCGCCAATCAACCATGGTATGAAATTTAATTCGTACAATGACCAAAAATTCACAAAGATCAATTTTTGTGCAAAATTTAACCTATTGTTCAGCAAAATACAACAACAGTCTCAACACTGCTTGAAACTAACATCAGTGTCACCGCTATTTTCGTACTTAGCAACCTGGTGTCATCCCATAATGTTCACTTGTCTATTTTGAGCACTGAATTTGTCAGATTACATCCAAACTTCCCCATTTACACAATAACAACCTATCTAACTACTGGTTTTAAAATTTAAAACTCCAAGTTTCTTTGATCAGATCTGCACACATGAGTTCTCTGAAACGAAAGATCTTTTCGTTGTTGAAACTTTTAACATCTCCCCCAAATACAGAAGCTTCAATCGCTTTTAATGTAAACACACCACATAAAGCCCTGTAGACAAAAAAAGAAACAATGTAATGTAAGAACATAAATAACAAGCATCTAAACATTACCAAAGAACTAAACAAGATAACAAATAGATACCCAGTAGAATCATGCATTAAACCAAGAACCATGTATAGCTGGAAAGGAGAGGAATCGAAGTTTTCAAATAGCTCAGCCTTTGCCAAATGAATTGGGAGCCAACTAGCAAACGGTTGCAATTGTTCTTCAAGAACACCTTCCCTAACAGCAGGGACATTGCAATCGAACACGCTGATTACCCTATCCTCAATGCTAATCTGCAACGCCACCCAGTGCTTGTTTATCACGTTGAAAATTGTGTAGATTTTCTTTACAGATGCCCATGGCTTCCCATAATCAGCAGGGCACGTACTGACAAAATACTCCTCGGTACTGGATTCAAGAGCTATGTCTTCCCGATAACTTAAAGCATAGTCAGGAAGGTACTTTATATAAAATATCCAATCAAGAACAAGAACATCTCGATACTTGACAAGGTCCTCATGAATGCGCTTCCTAATGTGAATCAAACCTGCTTCTAGATGCTAAACAAAGTAATAAAAAAGTGAATTCAACAATCAACTAATACAATAAAATCTAATCCACAAATATATATATATATATATATATATATATATATATATATATATATATATATATATATATATATATACATATATATATACATACTGCAGAAATACAACCAGTTATTACCTGACAATCAAACCACATATTCTTCAATAAAATGTGCTGGAAAAACTTTCTATCAAACCTTGTGATTGGACCAGCAACGGAAAAATTCCTACCAAATATTACACAAAGTGAAAAAAAATATATATAGCATGAGATGATGTAACTAATACAATAACAACATCATTCCAAACAAAATACTAAACATAAAAATAAACCATACCTTTGCTTCTTTACGAGTCCATAAATAAATTCATGATCTTCCGAGCTGATCAGTGATTTCTTAGGGGCATGCTTTGGCATCCTCACTTTCTTCATTTCCTCAACTGGACCATACAAGAATGTACTGTTTGATGAGATAAGATTGGAAGCCTTTAGTTGGTCAACTTCGATTTGGATTGCAGGATCTTTGGCGAACGAATCCCAATCAACACCTGCACCCTTGTCATCATCATTGTCGGACAGACAAATGTACTTTTCCAGGGATGGGTCAACCGTAACTCCAACAACTTTACCACCAGCGCCTTCGCCTTCACACTTTGTAGATTGAGGCACTTCAGCTGAAGTTGCTGGAATCCCAACCTCATCTCCAAGAACCTTAAATTCGGTGTCAGCAACAACAGGTGGAGACTCCTTACCCACTCCTGGAACCTCAGTACTTACTGATGGCAAAGACACAGGCACAACTTCACCAGAAGCGGGAGATGATTTCAACATTAACTCCTCGTCAGGGAAAGACTGTTGAAGATCAGACACAACATCATTCAAAATTTTGTTCACATCTTCAACAACAGCCTTCACAGGTGTGGCCTGGGGTTTACCACCACTGACACATTCATCATCACCTCTCACAGGAGTGCCATCAGGCTTGACAGGAACGTGTTTATCATCAGCCTTCACAGGTGTGTCCTGGGGCTTAACACCCCTGACATGTTCACCATCAACAACCGCAGGAGAGCTCGCAGACTTACCAGCAATATGCTTATCATCAGCCTTTAAAGGTGTGTCCTGACACTTAGCACCACTAACACTTTCATCATCAACTTTTGCAAAAGTGTCCTTACCATCAGGCTTGACAGGGTTTGACTGCAACCTCTCAAACAAAGCCTCATAATTAGCAACCCTAACTTCAAGCTCATCGTACCTCTTCGCCATCTCACCAAACACTTGAATGCTCCCCTTCAACTCAACAATCTTTGTTTCAATTGCATCAACCCTCGCAGACAACAGATGCATAATTTTAGAGACCTCTTCAAGCTTCTCAATCCTCCTATAAATCTCCTTCACCCAGTCAGGATGAGATGGGAGAGAAGAAGCAAAAGCATCACCATGCGTTTTGGGAGGCAACTCACAAGTTGAATCATCGTTAGCATCCATTTGAGGAGAAACATCGTCAATATCTTCCACTTTCTCTGATGACACTGCTATTCTGTCAGCTTCATCACTTAAAATGTGAACATCTTCATTTTCACAAGCAGCAGATGTTTGTCCAAGCACAGACCGCCCATCAACAAAATCATGTGCTTCAACACTCCCCAGGGGTGACCTCTGCACAGAAGGGGTCGGTGCATCACCCTCTCCATCACTGTCACCAGAAGGTGTCTCGACTCCTTCAACGGTGTCACCACTCAATGACATCTGCAAGCTCGGCCAAAACATATAGCCTCGCAGTTTGACAAGCATCCAATTTATCGGATTTAGGGGAATGGGTGTCAGCGGCCAAAACATCAACCTTGTCGTCGAAAATAGGAACTTCACCACAAGATTTGGAAGAATGGGTATCGGCAGTAAAATCTTCACCCTTGTCATCACCAACACTGACGTCACAATCAGATGTAGATACTGCACCATGAATATCTACGGGCTCCACTACATGGTGACCCTCAGTATCAACAACATGAACTGAAGGAATAACAAAAGACTTGTCAACAGTACTATCATATACTGGCCTACCACTACCCACACCACCATTCTTCTTCACCTTATACCTTCGCTGATACACAATATTCAGTGGGACATCATCTTCTAATAGATCACATGAATCACTACCCAACCGACATCTCTTGGAGGGTGAAGCAACCACATCAACCTTCTTATGCAAATCTGTGTCAGCAGTAACTCTCTTCACATCCTTAGAAGGAGTAACTCTACCACCTATCCTCACTTCTGAAGCCTTCTGTCGAGGCGTCTTTACATCACTCTTGGCAGATTTCTTACGGTCTAAAGCAATGTATGGATTG
The DNA here is from genome assembly GCA_963922045.1 of Persicaria maculosa. Taxonomy (NCBI): domain Eukaryota; kingdom Viridiplantae; phylum Streptophyta; class Magnoliopsida; order Caryophyllales; family Polygonaceae; genus Persicaria; species Persicaria maculosa. The sequence continues at coordinate 68,827,462 of OY998255.1, forward strand.
AATAGAACACGACTTGCAGAACGCCCCCTCCTCAAGAAAACCGGTTCCTCAGAGGTATCGCTGGACTCCACCTTCTGTTTCTTTTTACCACCCATCCCTCCAGTGGAAGATTTCCTCTTCTTTGAGATCCCTACATCTTCTTTATCCCCCTCAGGGAAAACTTCAAAAGCAGTTTCAAAGGACTTACCATCCTGTTTCTTTCTAGCAGCCTTGCCTCTCTTCACATGTGTCTTCTTCTTTGAGGTCTCGCCTTCATCATGTTTCTGCAAGACATTAGATTCTTCATCCTCAACTTGAAGAGCCCTGTTTGAAAACTTAGCTTCATATGCCCTTCTACGAATACGACGACTCTCATACAAAGTCGCATCAACAGGTCCAGAAACTATTTCTTCAACTGATGCATCAACTACAGCATCAGCTTTTTCACCAGCAAACGCCATTCTTTCGATGCGTGCAAACTCCCCATAAATAGGGAACAATGGAGTCTGGACAAAACGCATGTATCAGAATAAAAACCCAAAGATGCATCAAATAAAAATGTTATTTCAGAGAGAAAATATAAAAATATTATCAAATCGCCATGAAAGAACTTCTCAGCTTCAGCGTATACTTGGCTATAATCACATTGCCAGTGCAACAAGTATGGATCTCTATCAGGCATCTTAAAATTACAGTCAAAATTAACGGAGATAGCTGGGAAAGCTTCTAATATCCAAGCCTATTACAAAAGAAAACTCGTTATGACACTACAAAACAATATTTAAATAATGCTCACATAAGCATTAAAGTTGTGCTAACACAGACAAAAAAATGATGACATAAGACATGCAATAACTAAAGCACAATACCTGGAATGCAAGGCAATACCCATACATTTTATAAGAACCCCAAACCCCATTCCGATCTGCAACAAAAGAACTCTTCAATGACTTCAACAAACGGGTGTATGACTCTCTACCCCAAGGATATAGTTCAAACTCCTTCTCATTGCACGCAAGAGATAAGAATTGTGCACTTACAACTTCTGACCTCCTATAAACAATTAACCTCTCAATCAGCAACAACTTTGCCATAATCAACTTCTTCTTAGACATTTTTTTCTCAGATATGAAACTATCAAGTAACTCATCATGAGTCATTTTCTTCTGCCCAAAAAATTCAAATATTGACACTTTCTTTGGGATATTACAAACACGGTCTTCACAAGGAAGGCCTGTAATAACATGAAACTCAGCAATTGAAAAAACGTGCAAGATGTCCACCAACTCTAAACCACAACTCATTCTCTTTTTGTGTTTGTACTTGATGGAGCACCATTTGATGCATAAGCTAAAAATTCGTAACCATTTTGGTGCCTTGCGTCAGCACCCATCCAACGCAACTTTTTTGCAGAGTATTGTAGTGAGAAGGACACAAATGCTCCTTGATCAGATCACAGACAGAAGGATATGAATATATGTTGGATCTACAACGAAATCGCTCAGAAACAGGAATGCAATATTTCAAACCCTGATCAATAACAGACAATTAAGCACAAAAACAACCATCAGATTAAGAAAAAACTACAACTTGCTCATCAAACTAAAAAATAACTTACATCAGAACCAGGATAAGAGGTGGATGAATCAGAAGATTGAGTTCCTGCAAGAAACAACATACAGAACAATGTAAATATACAGTAACAGAATCTGTGATGACACAAACAACCATAAACAATAAAAATAAAATGTTACAAAGACATAGTAAAATAACATAAACATCACAAAACACAACACAAAATACCAAATCCAAACACAGACATTGTTGGAACTACAATAAACTAACACAAAAACAGACAGTGTCAGCCCCATTCACATGAAGATAGCAGCAGATAAGTACAGTATCATCAACACAAACAATCGAAAGCATGGAAAACAGATTCACATACACGAAGAACACTAAAAAGGCACTTACAAAGTGCCACACCGCAAAATTGACGAAAAGAAACAGTTCAAATCAACGAATTTACATATGCAACTTCCATAAACTACGGAAACTACTAAAAAACGCACATAATTATGCATATAAAGCATCGATTTAACCATAGATTGTCAATATTATAATGAACAAACAATAAAATCAACATAAACAAACTTAATCCAAAACCCTAGCACGACAAATTTCGGAAAAATCCACCAAATTTATACCTGAGCTGCTGGATGACGACATTGAAGTAAACGATGCAAACTCCGAACTTTACCGATGTAAGGAAGAACAATCGAGCGAATCAAGCCGGAAAAAGCACCAAGCCGGAAAACGAACAACGAACCAAGCCAGGGAACGCAAAATGAAAAACTTCGAGCAAAGAGAGAGTTGGAAAGAGGAGGAAATCGATTTTCTCGGAAACAGGAAAAACTGTCCGTACAAAGCGAAATTAGGTATATATAGGGGCCATTTTGCAAAATTGTCCAAATACGCGTCCATTTTGCAAAAACGTCCAAATAAAGTGCCTTTTTTGCAAATTTTTTCTTAATCAAAATCAAAATTTTAATCATACAAAGGATTCCAATATTCCATATATCAAAATTATTGCTAAATTGAATCAACACTAAAAAGAAAATCAATTGATCATATCAAATTATGCAAGATGCTCTGATGACACTGATGGAAAATTAGATGGGCAACAGAAGTTTTAGAAACTATTTTCTATCATCTAATCGCAAGATCTTCATGCATAAAATCGATAGATCAAATTATTGTTCATAGGAGATACATGTTGATGCGTGAATCGAATCTTCTCGGATATGAACGGAAAGATTAGAGCCCCACGCGTTGCTCCTCTACTTGGTCCACAAGAGCCCGATCTAGATCTCCTTTGCCTTCGACTGATAGGACCAAGATCGAAAGGTGAACAATCAAATTGTTCTTGATTGATGATGGTGGAATTCAGCCCTCACAAAACCAATTACTGCGGCAAAACTCCTTTTCCTTTTGGGATATGTTAATTAGGTTAAGTCTTCATAAGCCCATATTTATAAGCCCATATTTATACCCTATTTAATTATTTATTTATTTCACAAATAAATCTTATCCCATTATTATTAATATATATCTAATATACACTAATAATAAAATCATCTATATTTTGATCAAGTCCATCAACTCTAAGTGTGTGACCGCATAAGACCCGTTTATAATAGCCATGGGTTTAACCCATTTAAACCCATTAATCGTAGTCAGCTTCTAGCAAAGCATTATGACTCCTAAAATAATCGGATTGAATATCTCTATCAATTGTCATATTCCATAATTAGTCATTGCACATTAAATTAAAGGACACAATTCCTTCAAAAACTGATTCCAAAGAGAATTTCCTTGCCCACTCCTAACAGAAAACAAGGCTAGATCATTCCAGATTGATAGCTTCTTCGAAAGAGAGGTTCATCTGAGCACATCTTTTCTACATGATCTCATCTCTAATTTTAGGTGTCTACGCATCTTATCACTTGGTGGTTTTGAGTTTGAGGAGTTGCCAAACTCAATTGGGGATTTGAAGCATCTCAGGCTTCTTATCTTGAGTAGGAACGACAAACTTAAGAGGCCCCTTGATTCAATATCCAAACTAGTCAATCTACAAGCACTAGAAGTGTTTCATCCTTGGCCCAATGATCCAAACCCAAATGAGGGTATTGATGCAACCCCAACAAACTCCGCCTTGCATCAATATCCGAATAAGCTCATGCCGCATAAAGCCCCGAAGGGCACTCACTGCTGAGAAACACAAACCAAGTCCAAACATGGATTGGACTTGACAATCGGGCCGGAATCAGCAGTAATACGAGAAGGACCCCATAAACCAGAGTGAGCATAATCCAAAACACCGATCTGGGTCACCTCTTACCTGGCTGGCTGAGTTGTTTCACTACAACGCCACAGGTTGGGGTTCGATTCCTGGTAAGAGATGGAGAGAGAGAAGAGGATGGATGAAATCATGAAAATAATCCAAAACACCTTTAGGTGTACGACGAACTTTGGAGAAGTTGGCCCCTTTATGTTTTTCAAAGACATAATGCTCACAGAAGTTGATTTTGCAACGAGTATGATCAACCAAGGAACCTCTCTTTAAGGACAAATGCATGCCCTTCTCACGAATATGGCTAGAACGTGTACGCCACCTTTGAGTATCATCATGATTCATGATGAGAGGTAGAAGGAGAGGCAACAAAAGTTGAACCTGCAATTGAAAAAGCCCCGAACCCTTGAGGCCACCATTTTTAGTGAGGCCCGAGAATCTACCTGGTGAAGTGATCAATCTCCCCAACGGGCTTACCTGACCCGTATCGAAATAATCGACGCGGCCCAACCTGTGCCGCGGGAAGTAATCCTTTGAGTTTTTCTGAAAGGCGATTCCCTTATCGAGTTTTTTCTAGACAATTCGGAAAATTGGTTCACTTACCTGTCGCTGTTGAATATCTTGAGAATTAATAACAACAGTCTTTTTCCTTAACAGAAATTTATACTAAAGACAAACAGGGTCTGTATCCGCGGAGTTGGTCCAGTGAACGATACTGATTTTGCTATGAAATAGGTTCTTTTCCACGCGTACGAATTCTTCTTCTTGTTCTTCTTTCTTCTTGAGTTCACTAGGCCAGAATCCACCTTTTTTTCCTTTCTCCCAAAAAGTCCTCCTTTCCTTCATGGAGTTTCCCCCTTTTATAGGTCTTGGATAGTCTCGAGTGTTGTGCCACGTGGTGTTCTCCATTCGACACATGTTCTACTCGTGGGGTGTGGGCATGGCTGCCACGTGTTCACCCTTTTACATCCGCGGATGACCGTGGTTGAGTTAGTTTTTTGGACATTTGTCCGCGGACGATATGTATGATAACATGATTATCTTATTTTTTGCTAATCGGTTGGCGTTCTTTACTTTATTATTTTTATATTCTTACAGATGTTTCTAATATTGGTTTAGTCACAGCTCCTCGGGCCGTGTTGATTCCAACAAGGGATTGACGCGGATCGATAAAGATTTTTAAAAGTAAACATCTATAGTTTCGTTACTGCTATAGTTCTGATTTAGGATCGGTGGGCCTTCTCTTTTCGAGTTTTGGCCCAATTTGGGCCCATCAGGCCCATTTATGCTCGGAAGTCTAAAGGTCAGTAATTTCCTATAAGTTACCCCGTCCCGTTTTCTTTTTCACTCCACACTTGTCTTCTTCTGTTTTTCCATAATTTTAATCCTTATCCACATCTTGGTTTTCCGGCGGCGGTTTTTTAGGGTTCCGGTTGTTTGCTCGAGGTTTTCGGTGGTTTTCTTCAACTTTTTCAAGGTATTTTTTTCTTGTTCTAAGCTGTTCTTGATTTTTCTCCATTAAGTTTTCTAATTTCTCGACGTTTAGATCGTAAACTTGGGTGCAAATTTGTCTCTGAATGTGTTTTTGGATGAGATTTTGCTTTGTGTAAGTAAAACTTCATACGATTTTCTTCTAGTTTCTTTATAAATGGCTAGTCTCAACGAGGAGCGCGATTTGTTAGAAGATTTTGAGAGGGATGAAGGATGGAGGAGTGGTGTTGCTTCATCCTCTCAGGCGCGTCCGTCCCCAGAGGCACTTTCTTCCTCTTCTGGGAGTTCTTCTTCCAACTCTGATGATTCTTCGTCGGAGTCATCTTCTTCTACATCCGCGTCTACTCCGGATCGAGTTGGCCCTACTGGTAGTCCTATTAAGGTGAGAAGGCACCGGAAGCGTTCTGACCCTGATTACTATTCTTCACCTTACACAGTTTCTTCTTCTTCGAAGGGATGCGCAGAAGAAGAAAATCCAAGGGCTGTGGATGAATCGGGTGCTAGTTCTTCAGTGGACGCGGGGGCTTCATCTATTTCTCAATCTGCGGATCAAGAGTCGGAGGAGGTTTGGATTCCTTATGAGCTTCCTCCAATTGGTTTAGCAGAAAGTCCGAAGGTAATCCGTTCTAAGGAGAACTTGAGCGACCTGGACACCCCAGTGTATAACTTAGGGGATTTAGATACTTGTCTTTTCCTGGGAGGTTTTAAACCTCTTCCACCTCCAACCAGTCGTCCACCAGTTGTGCCTGATAGGGTTCATCCGTGGAGGTCCCCTATGAGTAAGTTGAGGGGTTGTACTACTCTTTTGAACTTAGAAGATCTTGACTCCCTTTCGCAAGTCTTCCCTTGGCCAGCGGGTGTAGAATTCTGTCTTCCTGAGGAAGGGGGTGGTTGTCTGGACGCTTATGAAGATTGTTTGGTCGTATATGCAGCTAGCTTATCTCAAGGCTTCCGACTTCCTCTACATCCTTTTTTCTTGAAGTTTTTGGAGGAATATAATTTGAGTCCTGCTCAGATCGTCCCTAATGGTTGGATGTTTTTTACCAGTTTTATTATGAGGTGCAAGGAGATTGGTGTTGCTCCTTCTTTGAAGTTGATGTTCAGTATTTTTTCCTTAAAAAAGGGAATTCAAGATTCAAGATTTTACCAATGCAACTCAAGTTGTAGGTACATGGAAAGGTTTTCTAGTAAGCCGAATTGGAAGTACAAGTGGTTTTTGGTCCGCGACAGATCTGGGCAATGTTTTAACTGTCGAACGGTCCCAGGGCCTTTTTGCTCTGTGATGAAACCAAAAATTTCCAATCTTTCTCAGTTCAAGCTATCGTTTTCTCATATTCCTAGATTTCCGTGGGATAAAATGTTATCCGCATTTCGTCTCGAGATGGCTGGCTTGAGCATGCCTCATCCGCGACTAGGTGGCTTCTTTGTTTATTTGTTTCTTTCAGTATATAGATTTGTGCCTTTATGTTTTGTCTTTCTTCAATGGATAACTTATCAGAAAATGTATTTTTGTGTTTAGACAAAATGGATTTGGATGCACTTTTGAAGCGGCATAAGGCCAAATCTGGGAAGAAGAAGAAATCTAGTTTAGTGGCCAATGATCCTCCTGCTCCTCCCCAGACCCTAGAAGTGGCATCGAATGTTGATGTAAGTGTCGCGGACGAGACTGGAGCTTTAGTTGAATCTTCTTCACTGGTTCCTGTATCTCGAGAGAAACGCACTTGTCCGTCCGCGCCCGAGACTTCTAAATCAAAAAGGAGGAAGATTGCCATTGCTATTGGGCCATCAGCTTCAGACAAAAAGAGGCTCTTTTTGGAGGGTGTAGCGACTCTTCGCGAATTTCCTATTCCAGGCTTTGATCCGATTGACTTACAAGGCCTTGCTTTTTCAGCCAAGAAGCGTTGTCTCCCAGAGCAAGGATATATCAAACGACTGGATCCCGTCACTCTTTCAACTAACTTTGATCGTATTATTCAGTGGGTAGGTTAAAATTCCTTTCTCGCTTTTCTTCGTCTTTTTTGACGCGGTTTATTTTCAATTTTTCTTACTCTTACCTTGATTTTTATAGTTGAGGGTAATTCAACCAGATGTTGAGAGACGTATGGTATGTGGAGAGGAAGATCTTAGAAAGAAAGATGAAGAAATTAAGAAGCTGAACCATCAGCTTCGGATATTGGGGAATACAGTGGGAGACCCAGTCTCAGTGGAGAAGTTTAAGAAAAGGTCGGCTGACCTTTATGAGGAAGTGCAAACTCAGAAAGAGGCCATGGCAGCTTTACAGAAAAAATATGATGATTTAAAAGTTTCTTCGAGCTCTGCCGTCTCTCGTGTTAAAGAGCTGGAGGCTACTGAAGGGGCTTCGCGGGAGCTCCTCCAAACTAAACAGGCTATCATTGATAAAATGGAAGAGGATTTCTCCATCCTTCGCGAAGAACTGTCCATCACTAAACAGGAGCTTGACACCATCAAGGTGCGCTCAGATCAAGACGTGGCCCTCCAATGGCTTCAGAGTCCTGAAGGTTTGAATTATGTTTCTTCTGAGTGGATAAAAACTGAGGTTGGTATCTCCTTCCTGTCCTCCGTGGCAAAAGCCTGCCTCCAGACTTCAAAAGGCTCTAGTATTTTGAAGGATAGGTGCTTTAGCTATTTTCGGAAGGGAATGGTTGCAGGGATCAGCCAAAGTGTTACGCGTTCGTCAAACAACCCGAGTGTTCCTCTGGAAAAATTTGAGCCTAGCCTGGAAAGTGCCGACTGGGGACTTTCAAAAGAGGAGATGGACGCGGAGGATTCTTATTCTGAAAATGACGACGATGAAGACGCGGAGGAAGAAGTTGAGAAGGCAGCCACTCCTTAGTAGACTTTGACCTTTGGCTTTTATGGGGGATGAAACTTTTATGGATTTTGGGAACCTGTATGTGGTTTCCTGTTTTTTGGTATATCATCGAGATACTTCTTTTGTTTTGAATATGGGTTGAAAATCTCTTTGGTCGAAACATTGGTATTGATTGTTTGTTTTGTGCGTAGTAAATATTTATATATTTATATTCCGAATTCTCCAAGTGTTGAACGGGTTAGTCCTGATGTTCGAAATCCTTCACCACTTGTCCTCACCCCCTAGGATGAATTTTTTCTTTTTAAAACCTTAATCTCCATCTTTTTTGCTGCCTCCTATGTTGTGTTAACCGATCGTGCTATTGCAAGTATCATGTCCCCAGGAAGCTTTAATCCTTGGGCTTTTTTCCAAAAGATTGAGAATGTGGAACAACTTTCTCGGCTAGTGAGTTTCTTTTAATTTTACTTCAAACGGAGTTTGGGCTTCCTATATTAGGTCTTGATTTTATTAATATGTAGGTCATGCCTCCCCAGTTTGAGGCTGAGTATGGGCCTCTTCCGCCTCAGTGGGCTTTTCTTTCAACGTATCTCGTCCGCGATTTTCCAGTGGCTGTATCTTGGAGTGAGAATGGTCTTTTTCAAATTGATAATGGTTGGGATGAGTTCCTTCTGCTTCACCACCTGGGAATTGGAAATGCCATGATGTTTTTTCATAAGCCATAAGGGCAACGTTTCCTTCCAAGTTTGTCCGCGTCATGAAATCGAGGATGATCACGAGGCTACCTTGGACTCGATTTCTTCATCATGCAGTTCTAATTAAGTTATTTCCGCGTCATGCTTTAGGAGTTTGTAAACCGATCTTTTGATATAAGCCTTCATAAAATAAAGAAAAAAGGGGATCCGTGATTCTCCTTATTGTACCCATGTGTTTTTTAGAAATGAAATAGAAGGAGGAATCCTTTATTATTAATAATACGAAACAGCGTACAGAAACCTTTCTCAGGGGTTGGATCCCTCTAAGCTTGTTACACCATTGACGCGAAGAACCTAGTGGGAATTCAAGGATGGCCCACCTCCCCATTTTCTTCGCTGTCTGGGCTGACGACGTCGACTTCAAAGATGGAATCGCCCATGTAGGTAAAAATCAAAGCTGACCCTACATTGACTCGATTTGCTTGTGTAAAGTTGTGTCATCCTTGAGTCAACCAGAACAGGCCATCTTCATCCCTTTCTACCTTCACTTCGTGTTCCTGGTTGGAGCGGGACCAGAGCCTAGCTTGAGTGTGAGCGTCTTCGTCGATTAGAACATACATGAGGGGGAGGCGAAGGGTTTGAAGTTGTTCCTCCCTCATAATGACTCTATAAAAAGCCCTAGGCTGTGGATTTGGATCCATCGTGTTTTAAGATTGTTCATCCCTTGTGAACACCCAAGCGTGTTTTATACTCGTCGCGCAAGGCTCTCCTGTTGTTGGTTTTGTCACTTTTTATCAAAAAGTAATTTTAATTTCCCCCATTGTAATTTACTTTTACTGGTTTTGGGAAAAGATTCTTCTCTGGTTAACTTTGTTTCTAGAGAAAAGGAGACGCGTGCCCTTGGTGGCTGTGCTACCCATTGCATGTCATGCATGCAATTCTTCCTTTTTCCTGTTCAACTGTTCTCCCGTGATCGTCAATAAAGCAAAAGGGTCTTTAATGTTCTCCTCTAACTTCATCGGGATGCGGGGATCCATTATAATCCCTCCTCTATCATTTAGGGCGGACGGGGTTTTTGGGTCAGAACCACGATGGGCTTTTTTCCAAGCGATCGATTATCCCAAACAGTTCCTGCAGTTGGTGAGCTAATTATACTAAATTTACTTCTTTTAGAGAATTTTCTCTGGACTTTACATTTTCCTTCTATTTTTTAGTTTCTTCCGCTTAGGTTTGAGGAGGAGTATGCAGATGCTATTCCTAGCCAGGTTTTACTTTCTTCTCATCTGCTGCGCAATTTCCTAGTCCGTATAGAGCGGCATAACGGTGGTCTTCTCTACCTTGGCCGCGGATGGAAGGATTTCGTGGAATCGCATGGTTTTGAAAGGGGGGTCTCCATGATTTTTACTTATATGGGTGAGGCTCGTTTCGAGGTTCGGGTGGTGGATCCACGCGGAGGAAATCATGATGATCCTATCTTCCGCGTCGCAGCTTCGAATGGATTTTAAACTGTATTTTCACAATGGAATAAGACTTTAAGCCTCTTTGTTATTTTAGTCGCAACTTTGTTGTTTGTCAGGCTTTTGTTAATTGTTTCTGGAGATTTCTCAGTTATGTATGCTAATGGTGTGATCGTTTTAGTCTTTCGAGGTCTATTTGTTATGATACTCTTCTCACGGGATTTCTGAGAAGTTCAGTAATAGTGTTTACTGTTTATCTCATGCATGGTGCCTGTGGTTTTTTGTCTCAATGATTTGACCATTCGAATTTATTTGCCCCACATTTCTGTTTTCGACACATGTCCAGTATTGTTTACGTGCTCTATAAAAGAGTGTATGGGGGAAAGGGTTACTAGACTTGTTGTCTGCTTTCATTATGCCTTCCTCTGCTGGTTTACCTTGGTCCTTTTTTGAGAGGATTAGTTTTCCTGAGCAACTTCTCCACTTGGTTAGTTTCTTAATTGCTGAATTTTTCCTTTATTGGGTCAGTTTATCCTTTAACATCCTTTAAAATCTATTTCTTGTTAGTCTTTGCCACTATGTTTTGAAGATAGACTTGGGCCAGATCTTCCCAGGAGCGTTCTTTTGTCAACCAGGATTCTTCGGGACTTCCCAGTGGAGGTTATACGCGGAGACTATAGGGTCCCATTTTTAAGGGGAGGCTGGAATGATTTTGCCGAGTCGCACAGCGTCCATATTCGTTCCTCTTTAACCTTTATCCATAAAGGAGGAAATCGCTTTGATGTCCAGATCTTAGATGCTGGGGGAGATGAGGTAGATGCGAAGTGGGCTTCTCCGGAGTCGGAAGGTCCTCCTTCAAATGGATTTCGCTTAAGTCAGGGCAGAACTCGCCTTATCCCTGCTCGGGCTCCGCGGACATGAGCTGATGGATACTTGTTTTCTTTTATCTAAATTGTCAACCCTTTCGAAAGTGGTATCATGTTTTATCCTTTGTTGTTTTTATTTTAATGATGGATTTATAGCCACAATTTCCTTTGAAAATTAGAAAACTTTGGGAATCTCATGAGGGTTCATGAAAACCATGTTTCTTTTTTCTAGATTGCCTTCAACAGAGATCCGTCGTGGGGCTTGGATCTTAGAGTGTTTAGATACTATTTGAGATATGACGCGGAGCCAAGCTCATGCGTCCCAGGATTTTTAAAAAATACCCTCTCTGAGAATGCGGATTCGATTAGAGGCCTGACGCGGAGCCAAGCTCCTGCGTACCAGGACTTTTCATAAAATATCATCTCTGAGAATGCGGATTCGATCAGAGGCCTGACGCGGAGCCAAGCTCCAGCGTCCCAGGACTTATTATAAAATATCATCTCTGAGAATGCGGATTCGATCAGAGGCCTGACGCGGAGCCAAGCTCCAGCGTCCCAGGACTTATTATAAAATATCATCTCTGAGAATGCGGATTCGATCAGAGGCCTGACGCGGAGCCAAGCCCCAGCGTCCCAGGACTTATTATAAAATATCATCTTTGAGAATGCGGATTCGATCAGAGGCCTGACGCGGAGCCAAGCTCCAGCGTACCAGGACTTTTCATAAAATATCATCTCTGAGAATGCGGATTCGATCAGAGGCCAGACGTGGAGCCAAGCTCCAGCGTACCAGGACTTTTCATAAAATATCATCTCTGAGAATGCGGATTCGATCACAGGCCTGACGCGGAGCCAAGCTCCAGCGTCCCAGGACTTATCATAAAATATCATCTCTGAGAATGCGGATTCGATCAGAGGCCTGACGCGGAGCCAAGCTCCAGCGTCCCAGGACTTATTATAAAATATCATCTCTGAGAATGCGGATCTGATCAGAGGCCTAACGCGGAGCCAAGCTCCAGCGTCCCAGGACTTATTATAAAATTACTTAGGTGCAAGACATGATAGAAAGCGTCCTCTAACCACTTTATTTAATCTTTGCGGGGGCGACTAAGTTTTATATTCATATCGCTACTTGGTGATTACACATAGTACTTTTTTAGGTTGTCCGCATTCCAGGTCTTGTTTAGAACGATACCTTTAGGGGTGCTGAGCTTGTACGCACCTTCTTGAACTTCTTTGATGATCACATAAGGTCCTTCCCAGTTAGGGTCTAGTTTCCTTCCAGAGGTAGCTTGTCGTAGCACCAAATCCCCCTCCTTGAGATGCCGCGGGAAAATTCGTCTATCCCGATACTTGGAGAGCCTCCTCTTGTATTCTTGCTCCTTCAAAGCTGCCGTCATCCTGCGTTCTTCTATGAGATGGAGCTCGAATTCTAATGCTTCATCATTGGTGTCTTGGTCGTATGCCATTATTCGTGCCGAAGGAACCAATCTCTCGATTGGGATAACCGCGTCCATACCAAAGACTAAAGAAAACGGGGTTTCTCCAGTCGGAGTCTTTGCTGACGTGCGGTAGGACCAGAGTACTAGAGGTAAAAGTTCCGCCCACCGTCCTTTTGCTGTGTTGCCAAGTTTCTTTTGTATCCCATATAACAATTGTCGATTGGTTGTTTCTGCCTGCCCGTTCGTCTGCGGGTGAGCCATGGATGAGATTTTGAGGTTGATGCCTAGACCGACGCAGAAATCTCTAATTGTTTCACAATCAAATTGAGGTCCATGATCCATAATTATTGAGTCGGGTACTCCGAAACGGCGGACAATATTCTTCTATAGGAATTTCCTCACCTTCTCCGCGGTAATTAATCCCATTGCTTCGGCCTCCACCCATTTTGTGAAATAATCAACCAAGACCAAGACATATCTTAACTGACCGGGAGCAGTGGGAAAAGGACCTAGAATGTCCATTCCCCAGACAGAAAAAGGGCAAGCACCGGTTATACTTTTCAGTACCTCAGAAGGGCGGTGACTCAAGTTTCCAAACCTTTGACACGCGTCGCATTTTTGGATATAATCTTGAACATCACGCTTCATAGTTGGCCAATAATATCCTAGCCTGGTTGCTTTGGCCACGACAGCCCTCCATCCTTGGTGATGCGCACAAACTCCATCATGCAATTCTTCTACTACGAGACTTCCTTCTTTTGATGATATGCACAACAAATCTGGGAGGCAATATCCTCTCTTGTATAGCTTTCCTTCCTTGTTGGTGAATCGAGAGGATTTGGTAATTATCTTCTTAGCAGCGTTTCTTTCTTCAGGTAGAACACCCTTGCCCAGATAGTCCGCGATCGGTGCCCTCCAATCTTCTATCTCAATTTCCTGTACTTGGTAGACTTCCTGAATAAGCCTTCGATTGTTCATCCTTTCGAAGATCACTTCTCTTCCTACTTCCTCAGGCATAACAGCTCCCAGTTGAGCTAATGCGTCCGCCTGCTGATTATCATCCCTGGGAACAGTCGTTAAGCAAAAACTTAAGAAAGCCTTTGATAATGCCCGTGCCTTTCTCTGATAATCAGGCATTAATCCAGTTCTCACTTCATATTTCTCTGTTATTTGCCGCGTCACCACTTCTGAATCAGTGTAAACTGATACCTGCCTAGCACCTTTAACCAAAGCTATCTCTAGTCCAGCAAGCAGGGCTTCGTACTCAACCTCATTATTTGTAGCCTGGAAGTCCAATTTATAAGCGTAATTGTACTGCTGTTCATCTGGTGCCGTTAGTGTGACCCCTACTCCGCACCCATCTTTGTTGGCTGCACCATCTACCTTGAGTGTCCACTCACTTCTTTCTGTTTGAGCATTCAATTCGAAACTTGTTTCGCCAATAAAGTCGGCTAAAACCTGAGCGAGAGCTGCTTTCCGCGGGGTATATTCTATTTCAAATTCTGTGAGTTCGACCACCCACTTCATCATTCTTCCTGACAAACATGGTGAGTGGAGGATTTGACGCATCGGTAAGTCCGTCATAACTCAGATAGGATGGTCCTGGAAATATGGCCTCAACCTCCTTGCCGCGAATATTAAGCACAAAATCATTTTTTCTACTGGTTCATACCTTGTCTCAGCGTCCTGCAGCACACGATTGATGTAATAAACTGGGAATTTCTCCTCTCGCGTCAAAACTGCACTGATGGTGACACTTTTTACTGACAGATACAGATGAAGGACTTCTTGCTTCTCGGGTTGATGAAGAGTGGGAAGTGATGACAGAAAAATTTTTAAACTTCCAAATGCTTCTTGTAACTCGGGAGTCCATCATATCGGTCCCTTTTTCTTGAGCAGAGAAAAGAAAGGTAATGACCTATCCGCCTGGCAGGAGCAAAAACGACTCAAATAATTTACTGCTCCATTTAAAGACTGTAACTCTTTAATCGTCCGCGGTGGTTGAAGATTCTGAATTGCTGTGACTTTTTCGGGATTCACATCAATTCCTCTATGGCTAACCATAAAACCAAGGAATTTTTCGGAATCAACCCCAAAGACACACTTTTCCGCGTTCAAGTTCAAACCTCCTCTTCGAAGAGAATCAAAAGTCTCCTGTAGATCCGCTGCGTGATCCTCTGCTCTCTCGATTTTGACTACGATATCGTCAACATAAATCGATACATTCCTGCCAATTTGGTTACGAAAGATCCGGTCAACTGTTCTCTGAAATGTTGCCCCAGCATTCCTGAGTCCGAAAGGCATGACGCGGTAGCAGAATATCCCCTGATTGGTGATGAAAGTTGTAGCTTTCTTGTCTGAAGGGTTCAGGTTTATTTGATTGTATCCTGAGTAAGCATCAAGAAAACTAAGGACTTTGTTACCCGCGGTTCCATCAACGAGTTCATCTATAGACGGTAATGGATAACTATCCTTTGGGCAGGATTTGTTAAAATCAGTGAAATCTATGCACATCCTCCACTTCCCATTAGATTTCTTCACTAAAACCACGTTAGAGAGCCACTCTGAGTCTTCCACTTCCTCTATGAAGCCTGCTTCTAAAAGTTTATCAGTTTCCTCTTTTGCCGCGGCAGCTTTCTCCGGAGCCATCTTTCTCTTCTTCTGTACTATGGGTTTCGTTCCTGGACGAATTCTCAAGGTATGCAAAGCTATCGCGGGTGGGACACCCAGCAGATCTCGAGGATTCCATGCAAAAATGTCTCTCGACTTCGTTATGATTTCTAAGACTCGAACTCTTTCTACTGTCTCTAGTTCCCGTCCCAAGTAGACCTTCTCTTCTGGGTTTGGGAAGGGCGTATACGTAATTCTTTCATCCGCGGTAGGTATTTTTACTTCTGACGGTCTAATCTCTAGTTCGGCTTCTGAAAGTTCCGCCAAGTCATTGTCCCCGACCATGGATTCACAATTTTCACTAATACACATCACTTCTTTATTCTTCTTGATGGAAGTTAAGTAACAGCTTCTGCTTTCTTGTTTTTGCCCGTGAACCTCACCAATTCCTCCTCTGGGTAAGGGGAACTTTCCCACAAAGTGGTAGATTGAAACTACCATCTGAAACTTATAGAGTGAGACGCGACCCAGCAAAGCATTGTATACAGTGGGAATTTTTACCACTGTGAACACAATATTTTCCACGCGTCTGTTTGGGGATGTCCCCAAAACAACTGTAAGCTCGATTGTGCCTGCTACTTGTACCTCTCCTCCTGAGAATGTGATTAGCGTTCCTAAATATGGTTTCAACGACGCTGCAGAAATTCCCATTTGAGAAAATGCCTCCCATGATAGGATGTCAACAGATGACCCAGTATCAATAAATACTCTTTTTACTGTCTTGGCGGCTATCTGTGCGTGAATGACCAAGGGGTCTGAGTGCGGCATCCTTACTTCCTCAGCATCTTTTGGGGAAAAGGAAATGTTCTCATGTTGTGCAAGAGAAATTCTTCTGCTTGACGCGGACGGTGGCTGTCTTCCTTCCCTCTCGTAATTTCTTTTTTCCTGTCTACTGGACCCGGCCATGGAAAGGCCTCCTGCGAGGGTGTTGATGAAGCCCTCAGGTTCGGGTATTTGGCCTGCCTCTGTTTTTTGAGCTTCTCTCTGGTTGACAGATCTCTGGACTGCAGGCGTATAGTTGTATCTACCTCCTCGTCCCCTTCTTCCTCTCCCTCTTCCCCGGTTGTGAAAAGGGAGATCTCTTCGCTGATTCGGTTGCCTGAAAAATCGTTCCTGTGGATTATGAGATTCGTCAAACCTAGGGTTTCGGTCCTCCCAACGTGGCCTATGGTCAGGTCGATTCTCCCTTCTAGGTGGAGACCTCATATCACGATTTCCATATCGGTTCTCCCTTGGATGGTAGGAACGCGGATAATCTTCCTTGTGGCGAGATCCATGTCCTCTTTCTAAGTTCATATGCACTTCATCGCGGCGGGGATGAAAATCTATTGCTTCTGAATGATGCCTGGGTGGCTTAGCCTTTTCTTTTCTGAATTTTCCAGTAAGCTTCCCAAAGAGACCTGGATTCCCAGTATTCGCCTTAGAGCTGGACGCGGCTGCTTCTTCTGCCTCAATCTGCCTTGACACCCGCTCTCTTAAGTCATCATAACTAGTTGGCTTCTTCCGAAACAGATACGTCTTGAAATCTCCCTCTGCTAAATTGCCCATAAGTATGATAATTGCTGACTCATGATTAAAGTTGGGGATCTGAACTACCATGCTGGTAAATCGAGTGAAAAAGTGTCCCAAGGATTCCCCAGCTCCTTGCCTAATGGAATTCAGGTCGAGCATGGTCTTCTTTCTCGATCGCGCACTTCCGAAATGGGACGTGAAGATGTGGGACATCTGGGTAAAATTGGCCACGGACCCTTTTGGAAGATTTGTGAACCAGGTGAGCGCGATCTTCGTTAAGGTCGAAGGGAATGTTCTACATAACATGGCATCATTATACTCGTTTATTCCCATAGCAGTTGCAAAATGGCAAAGATGATCTTCAGGATCAATTGTTCCATCATATTTCATGAGGTTCACATCTCTACACCGTTTTGGTACAGACGCGGAACAAATTTCTTGGGTAAACACTGATGGAAAACCCGCTGGTGCGTTTCCGTTTCTTTTTTCCGTTGAGTCGGATTTTGTTGAGGTGGAAACATCTGCTGACCTTTCCCCGCGTCGATGTTTATTCTCTCGGTGCCAGTGATCACTCTGCCATGCCCGGCGCGGTATTTCCTGATTCTGAAAGCCGTAGTTCCAGTTGCTGGGATTATCGTATGCAGTGTTACGCCTATCAAAATTTCCATACTGCTCTTCCTGTCGATAATTCCCTTGTTGACGCGGATTCTATTCCCACTGATCATAACAAAAGTACTGAGATTGCTCTTACTGAAAAGGGTTAGGCTGCTCTTGACGTGCTTCAAAATACCAGAAGTTCTGCGGGATGAATCCTCCATCTAGTCCATACTGATCGCCATAATGATGTGGAGGGGTTCCGAGGTGCTGATCTCTCATCTCACCATCTGGATTTGGTGGTGGTGTCAACGAGACATACATGCTGGAGGCCTCCTGATCCTGGTGGACCCCTTGACTCATGTCCTGTGTTGGATTGTTCTGGCTGTCACTCATCTTCTTAATGTCGTGAATCTGTCGCGATCAAAATTTTAATTTCATATATCTAAAAATTTGTATTTCTAAGTTCAGACGCGGACCCTAACTTTTCAAAGGTTTGAGGGTCTTTGTGTATTCTTATCAAAAAGGAAACCCCTTAGTGTGAGGGGGTTCCCATAGACGGCGCCAGTGAAAAAGCCCCGACCCCTTGAGGCCACCATTTTTAGTGAGGCCCGGGAATCTACCCGGTGAAGTGATCAATCTCCCCAACGCGCTTACCTGACCCGCATCGAAATAATCGACGCGGCCCAACCTGTGCCGCGGGAAGTAATCCTTTGAGTTTTTCTGAAAGGCGATTCCCTTATCGAGTTTTTTCTAGACAATTCGGAAAATTGGTTCACTTACCTGTCGCTTTTGAATATCTTGAGAATTAATAACAACAATCTTTTTCCTTAACAGAAATTTATACTAAAGACAAACATGGTTTGTATCCGCGGAGTTGGTCCAGTGAACGATACTGATTTTGCTATGAAATAGGTTCTTTTCCACGCGTACGAATTCTTCTTCTTGTTCTTCTTTCTTCTTGAGTTCACTAGACCAGAATCCGCCTTTTTTTCCTTTCTCCCGAAAAGTCCCCCTTTCCTTCATGGAGTTTCCCCCTTTTATAGGTCTTGGACAGTCTCGAGTGTTGTGCCACGTGGTGTTCGCCATTCGACACATGTTCTACTCGTGGGGTGTGGGCATGGCTGTCACGTGTTCACCCTTTTACATCCGCGGATGACCGTGGTTGAGTTTGTTTTTTGGACATTTGTCCGCGGACGATATGTATGATAACATGATTATCTTATTTTTTGCTAATCGGTTGGTGTTCTTTACTTTATTATTTTTATATTCTTACAGATGTCTCTAATATTGGTTTAGTCAGCAATAGTAGCACCTTCCATCACATATAATTTACCAATACGGTTAGCTTTCAACATAACTAGAGAGCCATGGGAAACTTTCAACACTCCGCCTTAACTTGAGTACTTGCACCCATGAGATTCAAGGGTGCCTAACGAAATCAAGCTTTGTCTCATCATGGGGATGTGTCTAACATCGGTCAAGTATCGAATAGTACCATCATGTGTTTTAATCTTGATAGTACATTTCCCGACAACCTTGCAAGGAGTGTTATTTCCAAGCAAGACAGATCCACCATCAACAGTCTCATAAGAAGAGAACCAATCTCTATGTGGACACACATGGTAAGTACATCCAGAATCAAGAATCCACCCATGACTACTAATATCACCCGTGTTAGCGGCCAGTAAAACATCACCATCAGAGCAAGC
The DNA here is from genome assembly GCA_963922045.1 of Persicaria maculosa. Classification (NCBI taxonomy): domain Eukaryota; kingdom Viridiplantae; phylum Streptophyta; class Magnoliopsida; order Caryophyllales; family Polygonaceae; genus Persicaria; species Persicaria maculosa. Next base: position 68,846,563 of record OY998255.1, read on the forward strand.
ATCAACAATACCAGCTTCGACGGATTTATCATCATATTGTTTCCTTTTAGCCTTTTCCTTATTCTTCAGCTTATAACATTCAGAAATAAAGTGGCATGATTTCTTGCATTAATTATATGTCTTATTTCCTTTAGACTTAGAAGAATTACTGCTAGTGCCATTTTCAGTGATGTGCCCCCTAACACATAAACCTTCTCCAGGTTTATCAAACCGATTATCAACATCATATTTTTTTTTAGCAAGAAGGTTAGCCTTAACATCTTCCAAGCACAAACTATCAGCATTATTCCCATAAAGTATGATTTCCTTAAAGTGCTTGTAAGAAGGGGGCAAAGAGACAATTAACAAAACAACTTTATCCTCATCATCAATCTTAACATCTAAATTCTCAAGATCAACAAGGATAGAAGAGAACCCACTGAGATGAGTTTGAATCGGGGTACCTTCAGACATACGAAGAGTGTAAAGGCGCTCCTTCAACGCAACTTGTTGGCAAGACTCTTCGTCATATAAAGCGATTCAAGCTTCAACCACAAACCAGCAGCGGTGGTCTCATGAATTACCTTGCGCAGAACTTCACGAGATAAACAAAGTTGGATGGTTGACAAGGCTTTCTCATCCAACTCGTCCCACTGCTCATCCGTCATAGTAGACGGCTTCTTGGATTTCCTATCCAAAGCTTTCTTCAAGCCGTTTTGGGTGAGAACGGCCTTCATCTGGACTCGCCAGATAGAGAAGCTAATCTTGCCATCAAATTTCTCAATATCGAACTTGGTAACAACCGACATTGAGACAGTGATTCTAAAAATGATCTTAGAACGCTCTTAGAATGCTCTGATACCACTTATTAGGGATTTAGTGGTAATAAGAACCACGAGCTCGCAGTAGAAGAGCGGAATCACGAATAGAGAGAAATAAGGCAAGATAGAACACACAAATTTTTACGTGGGAAACCCGAGTACCGGGAGGAAAACCCACGGGTGACAAGAGCCAACAAATTCACTATCAAATAAGAAAGAGTACAACGAATCTTGTATGGATTAAAAGGGGTAATGAACAAGACTCTCCCTTTACAACAAAGTGGAATATGATGCTTGGAAGGAGACTAATTTGTGTGTAGATGGGAAGTGTTTGTGGGTTGGTTGAAATGTGGGGAGGAGCCTCCTATTTATAGGCTTGAAGCCATGGAAGCCAAGGGAAGAAGTTTCTAGATAAATCAAGAGGAGGTGGTTGAAGGAAGCATGAAGAAGCTTGGTGGTTTCTCTAGAATTCTCCAATTTGAAGAGGCTTGTGGAGGCCTCTAGAGAATGGAAGAAACTCGGGATCTCTACCAAGTTTAAGAAGCTTCTAGAAGAACCTCAAAACTCCTCATCCTTGGCCCAATGATTCAAATCCAAATGAGGGTGTTGATGCAACCCCAAGAGAGTAGTATCATGCAAGAATTATTGCCAAATCATTAGATAATAATCGCACTTGAGAATATTATAAAGCCATATGAAAGCAGAGGTTTTGGATACAAAAGCAAACGTGCAAACAAACACTTTCAAAAGTGAAGCATGTTGAACACACGGTGTTTCCACTTGATCATGCATTGTGGGTCTCTGGACTATGGTTTAGAACCTGTGCACAGGAAATCAGTAATGCACCTCTGAGTGCATTTCCGAATTCGTCAGCTAGTTTCCTGGATGATGGGGATGAATCGATCACAAGTCACAACACATGACTGAATGATCATATATTTCTTTCCCGGTTGTAAAAGCAGTTAATATCTGATTATAGCTCATTCAGCTGGTACAACTTGTTGCACCAGATAAATGAATCTAATCCATAGTTGGTAGATGTTTGCTCCTCAAATTATGGTCAAGAATCCTTTTTAGTATATTCCAAAATTTCTTGACTTTACTGTAAAATTCCCCTTACTGTCGTGTTTTCTACAACAAGAGAAGACAAAATCATTGACTAAAAATCTCACCAGAAAATCTTCAATTGAAACTTTGAAATTGAAAACATTGAATTTCATTAATTCCATAATGATCTATTACAAGATTGAACCAACATGGAGAAGAAAGATATGAGATACACAAGAGGAGAGAGATATGCCAGTAAATGTCAGTAAGTATAGACGTCACCTTATCTGGAGCGATATGACCATTTAATCCAGCAGCTGCTGAGGTCTAGTTAGATGTATCCAAGCATATAGCAACCTTGATGTGCCAAAGGTTCCTAATCTCCGATTAAAGCACCAGTGACTGATGAGAAACAATCATGATGTAGGTCTGGAAGTGCAAGTGCCAGTAACTGGAAAGATACCTTTCTCAATGCAGTCCTGCATAAGGTAGACATCCTCCTACTCAAGCTTCATAACAAACTTTCAGTGGCTCAGAGATCTTCTTTGAACGTTGTCATGTCCATCTTACTGTTGAACTTGATGGTTTTAATTGACAAGATTAGTGATAGAAAAATATTCTCCCAACAGTTAATTGCTCTAAGAAAAAACTTGCATAACAGTGCACAGTGAACAAGACCCACGCTAACAATAATACTTGGGCAAAATGATCAAATTCATCACCTAGAATCCACTTCATTTCCTATTGTGGTGTGGATATGAGCTGGGTTATGGTATTGAATTTGTTAATACTGTACTCCTAAAATCCACTTGATTTCATATTACTCTTATAATCTGTTTGATACATGCAAACAGAGAAATCAAACTTGGATATGGAAGTAGATTGCACCTTACCTGGAGGCTGGAGTGATATGACCATACGATCCAGTCATCCAGCAGCTTAGGTCTAGTTGGATCATCCTAGCACAATCTTCATAGTGTCATAGCGCGCACTTGCAGATCCTCCGCAAAATCTAATCTCTTCTAAAACTAACCAGCAGATCATTGAACCATCTGCAAGTTTGTGCTGTCTGCCATGACTTCTACTTCTCTAGGGTTTGAACATATCGAGAATGAAGCAATTGATCTCTTTGCTCAACCTGCTGATCTCAGACCATGTAAAGCTGAGCCAGGATCATCAAAGAATCGTCAGTTGAAAGACAAAAGACTGAATTTCATTGATATCAAGATGATCAATTACAATATTGGATCAACAAGGATAAGAAAGATACTAGGACACTGGACACATAGGAGAGAGAACAAGGAGAAACAAGTACATCAGAGAACCAAATACATAAGTGCTGTTACCAATATCTGGAAAAAGAAAATCAATATTGTTCCAATAAATAACAGCAGCTAAGCACCTAGCTAAGCGGTCTTGAAAAGTTCAGCCAAGGAAGCTTTTGGACGGGATGAAAAAGTGTTTGCTACTTGATGCATTGTGGGTCTGGACTCGGGTTTAGGACCTGTGCAGAGCAAAGATACTTTGATTGCCCGCATCAATCCATCAGTTAGATTCCTCCCTGGTGGGGAGAGTCGGTCATCCAACACACCACTCATAAGCAGCTCTTGATGATTGTTGAATGATGAGGATGATGGTAGAAGTGAATATACAAGATCTCCCGGGTGTTTTCCCATCATAATTTCAAGTGCCACGACTCCGAAGCTATAGACATCACATTTTGGAGTCACTCTCACAGTTTGAGCCAGCTCTGCCACCAAAGGGGAAAAAATAATCATAACCAATGTACCAGTTTGAGTCAATGATACAGAAATGTATGGCAGTATCAGTCGCAAGGAAAACAACAATCATGTATTTGTTTGAGTAAAAAATACGGATTAGATGCAGATTTTGGCCATATTACCTGGAGCCATGTAACCAAGTGATCCAACGACTGAGGTCCAGTTGGATGTATCTGGGCTTATCAATCTTGCAGTGCCAAAGTCCGAAAGCTTTGGCTCAAATTCATCATCGAGCAAGACATTGTTGATGGATACGTCGCGGTGAACTACAGACGGGGAGCAATCATGATGCAGGTATGCAAGGGCATTTGCTAATCCATGTACAATCTTCACTCGGCTTTCCCAACTTAGCTCCTTTGCTCCATCTTGACTACGTAAAATCTTCCCCAGACTACCTCTCTCAATGTAGTCGTACATGAGGTACATCCTTCTCCTCCAGTAACAAAACCCGTGCAGCTTGATGATATTCCGGTGCCTGACTTTTGTTAGTGTTCGAACCTCATTTACGAAGCTCCACTCCTTTACGGGTTCACTGAACTCTGAAGTATCTATCAGCTGTTTGACAGCAAACACCTGACCTTTCCTGAGAGCTGCTTTGTATACACCGCCAAATCCGCCTTTACCTATGCAGTATACCTCATTGAAGCCTTCTGTGGCCTTGATAATATCGCGGAATTTGAATTTTGCCTCACCATCCCACACCTCTAACATGTTGTTCTCCTCAGAAGAGATTTTCTTCTTTGATTTCTTCCGACAAGCTAAAATCACAGCCAAGGATATTGTGAGGAGTATGATCCAAACAACTGGAACAGTAACTGTTGTAATGATGATGATTTTCTTCCTACGGAGACCAGTGTCTAGGGCTTGATCAGTATAACTGGAAGATGCAACTCTGGGACTTGATTGCCTTCCGTTACATAGATCACTTACTGGGCTTTGGGCGAGACTTGATAGCCCGGGTGGGATAGTACCAGAGAGATGGTTGTCAGACATGTTCAAATACCTCAGTGATGTTAGAGTATAAAGATCAGGGATTGAACCCGATAGCGAGTTGCTGCTAATGTCCAGGGAGTTCAGTTGATACAGGAGATTGAGCCCGGGTGGGATAATACCAGAGAGATGGTTGTGGGACATGTTCAAACACCACAGTGATCTTAGGTTCTGAAGATCAGGGATTGAACCCGATAGTGAGTTGCTGCTAGTGTCCAGGGAGTTCAGTTGATTCAGGAGATTGATTCCAACTGGTATCTCACCTGATAAACCATTAGATCTGCGATTCAAACCCCTCAGTTGAGTGCAGTATATAAGCTCAACCGGAATCAATCCTGTCAAGTTATTCTCAGACAAGTCGAGATATTGAAGGTGTATCAAATGCCCTATGGTTACTGGGATCTGCCCTAATAGCTGATTTGAGTTGAGGGATAGCTTGACCAAGTTTCTCAATTGTCCAAGCTTAGCCGGTATTTGACCTGCAATTCTATTTCCATCCAACTCCAAACTACTGAGATTAGAAGAGAGTAACCACTTGGGAGAAATTTCACCATAAAAGTGGTTATTGCTTGCTTTAAAAAAAGAAAGACGCGGATGATCTCCAAATGCCTCAGATATGTTACCCGTGAACTGGTTACCTTGTAACTGGACTATCCGCAGTCCAGAACAGCTCCTCAAGCAATCAGGAACTGGCCCGATGAAGTCGTTCCCATCGACTGCTAACTCTTCAAGTGCAAGACCGCTGCACAGATGAGGAGGTAGTTGAACCAAAAAGCGGTTAAATGAGAAGCTGACCTTGGTGAGAAAAGGAATGTACTTTCCGAAGTCCTGTGGGATGGTGTTGGTGAAGTTATTATTCACTAAAGATAGTGCCTGTAAGTTGGTTAGAGTGGACAGGTTTTGGGGGAGCTCTCCATGGAATATATTGGAGTCAAGAGTAAGTGATTTCAAGCTTTTAAGATTTCCGACTTCTGGCGGGACCAAACCTGTGAGATGATTTGCTGAAAGATCTAACTGTAGTAATTCCTTCAGATTCCCAATCTTTGGGGGGATTGAACCAAAGAAGTTGTTATGGTGAAGTAAAAGAACCTCAAGTTTTGACAAGTGGCCTATTTCAGGAGGTATGGTTCCGTTGAACAGATTGCTCTGGAGTTCCAAACTGGTAAGTTGAGTCCAACTGGCTAAGGTTTTGGGCAGCTCCCCAGTGAATGAATTACCAGCAAGAGAAAGGAAAGTAAGGTTAGTACACAGGCCAAGCTCCCGAGGAATGCTGGAGTCGAACCCGTTATGATGAAGATCAAGAACTTGAAGATTTTTGAGATGGCCTATTGAAGAAGGAATGGATCCTGACAGAAAATTGATGCTGAGGTTTAGGCTTTTGAGGTTGGGAAATGCATAGAAGTTGAATTGATCAAGCTCGCCAGTTATATACATGTTGGACAAATTGATCTCAGAGATGGAACCAGATGAGCTGCATTGGATGCCCTTCCACTCACATGCATTGGCAGGACTGGAGCCGTTTATCCATGAAGTGATTTCGTCGTCATAAGAAGACAAGGTATTTGCCCAAGTGATGAGTGCCCCAACCTCTGTAGGAGCTGCATACGTGTTCGAACATATATAGTGTAGCTTGTGCGGATTTGATAGCTGAGGTGGGATAGTACAATTGAGATAGCTATTGGAAAGATCTAAATGTAGCAATTCCTCCAGACTCCAGATCTCAGGGGGGATTGAACCAATGAAGTTGTTTTCGTAAAGTAAAAGAACCTCAAGTTTTCTCAAGAGGCCTATTTCAGGAGGTATGGTTCCGTGGAACTGATTGATCTGAATTTCCAAAGTGGTAAGTTGAGTCCAACTGGCTAAAGTTGGTGGCAGCTTCCCGGTGAATGAATTTACAGCAAGAGAAAGGAACGTAAGGTTAGTACACAGGCCAAGCTCCGGAGGAATGCTAGAGTTGAGCGCGTTACCATGAAGATCAAGAACTTGCAGATTCTTGAGATGACCTATCGAAGAAGGTATAGATCCTGTCAGAAAATTTACTCTGAGGTTTAGGCTTTTGAGGTTAGTACACAGGCCAAGCTCCGGAGGAACGCTAGAGTTGAACATGTTACCATGAAGATCAAGAACTTGCAGTTTCTTGAGGAGGCCTATTGAAGAAGGTATGGATCCTGTCAGAAAATTCAATCCGAGGTTTAGGTTTTCAAGGTTGTCAAGGCTTCCAATGGTGGATGGTACAGCTCCATTCAGACTGTTGCTGCCGAGGTTTAGGCTTTTGAGGTTGGGAAATGCGGAGAAGTTCAATTGGTTGAGCGTTCCATATAGATCCATGTAGGAGAAATCGATCTCAGAGATGGAACCAGATGAGCCGCATTGGATTTCACTCCACTCACAGACATTAAGAGATCTGTTGTATAATAACCAAGAATTAGATGGACTGTTAACCCAAGTGATGAGTGCACCAGCATCTGATTGGGTAGCTGAAGATGTGTTTTGGCAAAAAAGAAGATGGGTAAGAAGAAGCAGAATAAGAAGAGGATGGGGAGTTGATGCCATCGGGGTGGTTTGCCCAATTTTGTGCTTATGTTTATTGTACTCTATACATATGACTACAACTATTTTTTTGATTTTAAGATTGAACCCCACTAGACTTATGTGCTAGTAGTGCATGTGTACGTGTTCTCCAAATATCCCAAGCTAGCTAGTGGACTACGAAGTGTATCATTTCACATGAAAGCAGAGGTTTTTTGGGTCTCTGGACTATGGTTTGGATGGTGGGGATGAATCAGCAATGGTTGGTAGATGTTTGCTCCTAAAATTATGGTCAAGAATCCTATTTAGCATATTCCAACATTTCTTGACTTTTACTGTAATATTCCCCTTACTGTCGTTCTTTCTACAAGAGAAGACAAAATCACTGACTCCTCAAAATCTCATCAGAAAATCTTCAATTGAAACTTTGTAATTGAAAACATTGAATTTCATTATTCCAGAATGATCAATTACAAGATTGAACCAACATGGAGAAGAAAGATATGAGATACACAAGAGGAGAACGAAGAGGTGACTCGAGTCAGGAAAACCAAATACAGCATATAACTGTACAGCAAAAATTACTCAAAAAGATTTAGTCATTATAAATCATGTAAACGATACAGAAACGGATGAAGAAGCACAAGAAGAAGCACTGACATGTAATGGTGTTTACTACAGTATTGTTTACCAAAATTTGTAATTATTAAATACCAAAACTGCTTCAAATTAACAAAATACCAACTGCACTTCCAACTTCATATTATGTCAAAGTAAAAGGTCTTTTTTTTATATATATATATAAATGGGTCCAAAATCAAAGCACACGCTTTAAGTTAAGTGTGTTTTATAAAGTGGCATTGGAAATGACTCTTGTTGTGTGAAAGAAAGAAATCAACATCTATTTGATGCGGGACCATCCAAGACACCTTCGGACACACCTATACTTGGGGATGGACCTATAATTCAAGCTCGTGAGAATGTTGTCATTCTAAAGAGGAAGAAGAAGGCTCCACCATGGGAGAAGGTCCAAAGGTGGAAGTTTGACTTTTTTAAGATTCGTTCAGCAGTTTGACAGCTTTTCGACGTCTCAGTAAAATGAGTCGTACGGATTCAATATTAATCGGATTTGATCGTGCCATACCTTGTCGGAAAGAGGACGAAGAGATCTACAACTTTGCTGTTGAAGGTTTTTCCAGATTCGACCTAAAGCTTGGCCGAAAATCACAATCTTTGCAAGCTGTCACTGTTTTGCGCGGGAGTGCAGGTAGGTGCGCGGGCGTGCGGCGTGGGCGCGCGGGCGTGCAGCTCCGGGCTGTTGGATGCTGGCCACCGATCTCACCTATGCCGAATTTGGTGTTTCTTAAGTTGTTATTTTAGAGACCTTAATTAATTATGTTATTTTAGTTATTTTAGGATTATTTAAATAATTTCTTTTATTTATTATTTTATTTAGTAAATTAGCCTTTTAGGGTTATAAGAAGGCTAATCTCCATTGTAGAACGATCCAGACGTTGAGAGAAAGTCAATCGATTCGAAGCGTAGCTCATCGATTGCAAATTGGTTATAGATCTAACTTGGTTTGCTTTGAGTTCGTCAACCTCGCGAGAGCTTGGTGATCCAGGTAATCACAAGTCCCCTCCTTGTGCCTCCAAGTTATCCGCTTGGTTGTGTAAGGTTGTAGAGGCGGACTTTATAGTCGTTGGTATTTGGTTCCTACCCTCTTAGGAGGCCTGGGGTCTTTGCCTCGTTCTATTTTAGTTCGAATCAATCCACTATCGGTCGTGTCTTTGTTATCAATTTCGAGTCTTGCATTTTATTCATCGAGTCTTTGAGTCTTTTGCTTCCGTTCTTGTTATTTCTTGTTTGATTGTCGAAGATCGGGCCACCCTACGGCTAACCCCGTATCACTATTTGCATTATATAATGTACATAAAGTGAAAACGTGTTAATGTTATAGTTGAATCAACATTTGTTATCTTTCCTCGTAAGCAGAAATTGAACTGAGCCAATCGATAATACTTGCATAACAGTGCACAGTGAACAAGACCCACCCTATCGATAATACTTGGGCAAAATGATCAAATTCAACACCTAGTGACTTAAAATCCACTTCATTTCCTATAGTGGTGGGGTTATGAGCTGGGTTAATACTGTACTCCTAAAATCCATTTGATTTCATATTGCTTTTCTAATCTGCTTGATACATTTATTGACAACAAGGTTTCGAGTTTGCATACAGAGAAAGCAAACAGCTATAAACATGCAAAGATTCAAGTAACAAACATGGATATGGAAGTAGATTGCACCTTACCTGGAGGCTGGATCATCCTAGCCTAGATACATTGCTATGCTAAAGGTCCCAAAGCTATGATCTTTCGCAACCATGATGCAGGTGTGAAAGTGCATCAATCAATCCCTGCATAATCTTCATAGTGTCATAGCGGGCACTTGCAGATCCTCCGCAAAATCTAATCTCATCGAAATCTAACCTCCAGATGTGTCACTAACCTCCAAATTTGGCAAAGAATCCAAACTAGGCTTTATACAAGAACCATCTGCAAATTTGTATAGATGTATACCTACATGAAACTATCGATGCTTGTTGCGGATCTGTCAGCTGCTGCCACAAGGTCCAATTTGTGCTGTCCGCCATGACTGCTACTTCTCTAGGGTTTGAACAAATTGAGAATTGCTCAGCCTGCTGCTCTCAGACCGTGTAAAGCTGAGCCAAGATCATCAAAGAATCGTCAATAGAAAGAGAGAAGATTAAATTGCATTGATATCTAGATGATCAATGACAAGATTGGATAAGAAAGATACGAGGGGACACATAGGAGAGAACAAGGAGAAACAAGTACAACAGAGAACTACTAGTATAGCTTTAAGACTATGAAAGAGATTTAACTGTAATAAATATTGTATCCAACCTCCATAGTCCATGGAGACTGAACCAAAGACATAGGTGCCGTTACGAATATCTGGAAAAAGGATCAATATTATTCCATAAACAACAGCAGCTAAGCGTCTAAGTGGTCTTGAAAAGCTCAGCCAAGGAAGCTTTTGAACGGGATGAAAAAGTGTTTGCTACTTCATGCATTGTGGGTCTGGACTCGGGTTTAGGACCTGTGCAGAGCAAAGATACTTTGATTGCCCGCATCAATCCATCAGTTAGATTCCTCTCCGGAGGGGAGAGTCGATCATCCAACACTCCACTCATAAGCAGCTCTTGATGATTGTTGAATGATGACGATGATGGTAGAAGTGAATCTAGAAGGTCCCCTGGGTGTTTTCCCATCATAATTTCCAGTGCCACGACTCCAAAGCTATAGACATCACATTTTGGAGTCACTCTCACAGTTTGAGCCAGCTCTGCCACCGAAGGGAAAAAAATAATCATAATCAATATACGTACCAGTTTGAGTAAATGATACAGAAATGGATGGCAGATTTTGGCCATAGGAAAACAACAATCATGTATTTGTTCAAGTAAAAAATATGGATTAGATGCAGATTTTGGCCATATTACCTGGAGCCATGTAACCAAGGGATCCAACGACTGAGGTCCAGTTGGATGTATCTGGGCTTATCAATCTTGCAGTGCCAAAGTCAGAAAGCTTTGGCTCAAATTCATCATCCAGCAAGACATTGTTGATGGATACATCACGGTGCACTATAGACGGGAAGCAATCATGATGCAGGTACGCGAGGGCATGTGCTAATCCATGTACAATCTTCAATCGGCTTTCCCAACTTAGCTCCATCGCTCCATCTTGACTACGTAAAATCTTCCCCAGACTACCTCTCTCAATGTAGTCATACATGAGGTACATCCTTCTCCTCCAGTAACAGAATCCGTGCAGCTTGATGACATTCCGGTGCCTGACTTTTGTTAGTGTTCGAATCTCATTTACAAAGCTCCACTCCTTTACGGGTTCACTGAACTCTGATGTATCTATCAGCTGTTTGACAGCAAACACCTGACCTTTTCTGAGAACTGCTTTGTATACACTGCCAAATCCACCTTTACCTATGCAGTATCCCTCATTGAAGTCTTCTGTGGCCTTGATAATCTCACGGAATTTGAATTTTGCCTCACCACTCCACACCTCCACCATATTGTTCTCCTCGCTTGTGATTCTCTTCTTTGATTTCTTCCGACAAGCTAAAATCACAGCCATGGATATTGTGATCAGGAGTATGATACAAGCAAATGGAACACTTACTGCTATAATCTTGATGGTTTTCTTGCTGATATTCATTCCATGCTGGAAGTTTCCATTCGGTACTTGATCCGTAACGGCCACCGTAAGATCATTGTGAGACAGATCAAGGACTAATCTTCTTTGCAGACTAAATAGCCCGGGTGGGATAGGACCAGAGAGATGGTTGTGGGACATGTTCAAATCCAGCAATTGAATGCAGTTTGTAAGCTCTGCCGGAATTATTCCCGTCAAGTTATTCTCTGACAAGTTGAGAGACTGCAGGTTTATTAAATATCCTATGCTTATTGGAACTTGCCCAATCAAATGGTTTTTGCTCAAGTCGATGGTGACTAGAGACTGTAGAACTCCCAGCTCAGCTGGGATCGGCCCTGATAGCTGATTTGAGTTGAGGGATAGCTTGACCAAGTTGCTCAATTGTCTAAGCTTAGCTGGTATTTGGCCTGAAAGTCTATTTCCATCCAACTCCAAACTAGTGAGATTGGAAGAGCTTAGTAACCAACTGGGAGAAATTTCACCATAAAAGTGGTTATTGCTTGCTTTAAAAAAAGAAAGACGCGGATGATCTCCAAAAGCCTCAGAAATGTTACCCGTGAACTGGTTACCCTCTAACCGGACTATCTGTAGTCCTGAACAGCTCCTCAAGCAATCTGGAACTGGCCCGATGAAGTGGTTCCCATCGACTGCTAACTCTTCAAGTGCAAGACCGCTGCACAGATGAGGTGGTAGTTGACCCGAAAAGCGGTTAAATGAGAAGCTGACTTTGGTGAGAAAAGGACTGTTCTTTCCGAAGTCCTGTGGGATGGTGCCGGTGAAGTTATTATTCACCAAAGATAGTGCCCGTAAGTTGGTGAGAGTGGACATATTTTGGGGGAGCTCTCCATGGAATAGATTGGAGTCAAGAGTAAGTTCTTGCAAGCTTTTAAGATTTCCGACTTCTGGCGGGACCAAACCTGTGAGATGATTTGCTGAAAGATCTAACTGTAGTAGTTCCTTCAGACTCCCAATCTCTGGCGGGACCAGACCTGTCAGATGATTTGCTGAAAGATCCATCTGTAGTAATTCCTTCAGACTCTCAATTTCTGGGGGAATTGAACCAAAGAAGTTGTTATGGTGAAGTAAAAGAACCTCAAGTTTTGTCAAGTGGCCTATTTCAGGAGGTATGGTTCCGTGGAACCGATTGCTCTGGAGTTCCAAAGTGGTAATTTGAGTCCAATTGCCCAAGAAATCAGGCAGACCCCCAGTTAATGAATTTAGAGCTAGAGCAAGGAAAGTAAGGTTGGTGCACAGGCCAAGCTCTGGGGGAATGGTAGAGTTGAATGTGTTTGAACTAAGATCAAGATGTTGCAGATTCTTTAGATGGCCTATTGAAGAGGAAATGGATCCTTCAAACACATTTGAGTTAAGATTGAGGACCTCTAGACTTGAAAGATTGGTATACATAGCCTGTGGGATCAGTCCAAGAAAAAAGTTTTGTGACAAGTCAAGGTAACGCAACCTGTTGGAAGCAAGTGTGAAAGGTGGAAACTCTGAGCTTAAAAAATTCAGGGCTAGGCTGAGATGGGTTAGAAGTGGCATGGGAACAAACTTGGACCAATCGGTTACTAAATAGTTACCTCCAACATCCAAGTGCCTTAAATTCGGCAGATGGCTAATCTGGTAAGGAATAAAGCCCAAAAGGTTGTAGTTGTTGTAGAAATCCAAGTACTCGAGTTGTGTTAACTGACCAATCTCAGACGGAATGCTGCCATTGAGAAGGTTGTTGCTCAGGTTCAAGTATGTAAGCTCGGCGAGGCTTCCAATGGCGGATGGTATAGGCCCGTTCAGACTGTTGCTGCTGAGGTCTAAACTTTTGAGGTTGGGAAATGCAGAGAAGCTGAATTGGTCAAGCGTGGCATTTAGACCCATGTCGGAGACGTTGATCTCAGAGATGGCACCCGATGAGCTGCATCGGATGCCACTCCACTCGCAGACAGCAGCAAGGTTGGAGTCTCTCCATGAAGAGAGGTCAGCTGGAGAATAAAAGAAGCTCTTTTTCCAATGGATGAGTGCCTCTGCCTCTGTTGTAGCTGAAGATGTGCTTTCTACAGACAGCAAAAGGCAAATGAGAAGATGGGCAACAAGAGGATGAGGAGTTGATGCCATGGTTAGGCTAATTGTTTTGCTTAGGCTATCAACATGAACTTGTTTGTTAATAGTGTTTTCTTAAAATCCCCCTGTGGTATGTTTATTGACCAAGAGACTTCGAGTCTGAGTCAACTCGGTTCTTCCAAAATTTCCCAACAATAATTGACTGGAAAAATAAGTGCAAGGTCACATCTCAATTTTGATCGGATTTTATCAGCCACCTTTTTCCTTCTTATTTATTTTTTTTCCTTCTTATTTATAGCATGTGATTTTTTAAATTCAATTTTAATTACTTTTATTAAATTAAATAACCTGTTCTCGTGCTGTTTAATTAACACTTGCATGCCATGATGCCATCCACCTGTGATATCCCCATGCCATATGAAATGAACAGAGAAGGCAAAAATCACAAGTCTAAGGACCATAATGGAACAAAACAAAGCTTAGAGACTTAAATGAAACATTTAAAAAAGGTTAGGGACGATATATGCAATTTACTAAAAAATAATCCCAAATAATACCCGAACATAATTATATTTTTTTGGGAGCCTTACCGAATAGGGGCTCTAGGTCTAGGCGACCGCCTCTTGTAAGTTGTATCCGCCTCAAGGGCCAGCCCTGGATTTGAAGTTTGATAATGCAGAATACCTTCAACTTCTTTATATAATCCCTCTGTCTCAATAAACCATGGGTGAGAAACAATCACGATGCAGGTCTGAGAGTGCAACGGTCAATACCTAGAAAGATACCTTCCTCAATGTAGTCCTGCGTAAGGTGGACGTCCTCCTCCTCAAAACTCCATTGCTTCAATACCCACCCTGAGCTCCAAAGTATACATTTTATGGTTGCTTCACGTACAACAACTTTCAGCGGCCCAGAGGTCTTTTTTGAACGTTGACATCTCCATCATATTGTACGTTGAGCTTGATGGTTTTTATTGACAAGATTAGTGATAGAAAATATTATCCCAAGGGTAAATTGGCCTAAGAAAAATCTTACATAACGCATATTGAACAAAGCCCACCGTTTCATCACGCTATCTAGAAAACCAATATGTAGAATGGGGCAACTAGCCATAGGCATTGAATATACCTACCATTACCAGTAAGGTGGACGACAACAGGGGTGAAAATCATCAACTAGCTGAATGGCTTGAGGAAAAGGGACCCTATTCTCAAAATATTTTCTTCCTAGACAAGTAGACAAGGTCGCTATCAGACTCTCATTTACTCCCATCGAAAACTTCATCAAATTTTGTTAATACTGTAATCCTAAAATCCACTTGATTTCCTATTGCGTTTCATTCTAATCCATTTGATATGTTTATTGACAATGAGGTTTCGAGTTTGACTCAGCTTGAGATTCTGAAGTCATAGATGAACTTTCAAAATTCATCTATGAAGTTGCTTTCAAAATTCAAGCGTGTTGAACACTAGAATTTACAGAGTGATATTGGAAAATGACTGCTGTATTGTGAAAGCAGTCCAGTAGGACATAGCCAGAGTTAGAAACATAATAGTATAGAGTTCACAATCTCATTGTTTGAGCCAACTCTGCCTACAGAGACAAACAGACAGCTATAATGCACAGATTCAAGGAAAAGACTTGGATGTGGAACAATCATGATGCAGGTGTGCCAAAAGGGCTTGTATGCCTGATTGGACATAACTTCACGGTTTTTGCTTTAGTCATGTCTTCGTGAGGGTTGGCCTGCGTGTTGACCCTGAGAAGACTTGACTCGATTGTATGGGTCCTTTGGACCCTCCCCATTCTTTTATCCAATTTTACATATCTATCCCCTATTGGGGGTGGTTCACCGTAACAAATTTGTATCAAGTTGTATACCTACATGAAACTATTGATGCTTGTTGCGGATCCGTCCCCTGCTGCTGCCACTCGTTCAAATTTGTGCTGTCCGCCATGACTGCTACGTCTAGGGTTTGAACAAATCAAGAACGAAGCAAATTGCAATTGATCATCAGAGAATCTTCCATTGAAAAGCAAACCTTGAATTTCATTGTTTCCAAAATGATCATTTACAAGATTGGATAGAAAAAGGGAGAGAATGAGTTTCTGTTATTAGACAGACTCTCATTAAGGAAAAACAATGGCAGCAAAGAACTACTTTATACAACTTAAATACTGTGAAAGAGATTTTGCTGCTATAAATCATCCAATAAATAACAGCAGCTACGCGGTCTTGAAAAGCTCAGCAAAGGAAGCTTTTGAATGGGATGAAAAAGCGTTTTCTTTTTTTTGATTTTAAAGGTAAATATATTAAAATAGGAAGAAAATATTTACAAGCTGAGTTTGGACCATAGGCCTAATTAGTAGATTCCTAAGTTAGCCCTTTAGTGAGTAAGGCTCACATCCTAAAGTGACAATAGGGGTGTTTAGGACTAAGTCCTTGTGTGGATCCTATCTCTTCAGGCCACGGCCATCAGAAGTCGGACACACACCTCGAGTGTAGCATAATATGCCTTCCCCTTCGGCTATGCCATCAAGGAGGCTATATCACATTACACTGAGCACCCCATTTCCATGTTCTACATGCCTTGATATAGTCCAATAGCCTTAAAGCAAAAAAAAAAAAAATAGTCTTACACTCCTTTCATATTAGGCAACAAGATACAAAAGGTTGCCTAGACATGTAAATCACGAGTCTATGATGCTGCTGCATTGCATCTAAAACGCAGGTTTCCTTCAAAAACTTGTGCCTGCATTGCCTTCATGCTCTTGTTGGGTTATGCCATTGAAATCTTCCTTTATCAGACCCTCTTGAAGGGTGATGGCTGAGTTGAAAAGAAGGGAGTGTGTGTAGCTCAGCGCTTTGTACACATGAAGCTTTATAAGGTGCACAATCTCATCCGGCCTCTTAGTAATGTTCTCAAAAATCTGCTCGTTCCTTGTTTTCCAAATGTGGTAAACCGTTGCTCCGAGTCCTATTCTTTTTGCCTTTGATATCCAGCTCCTTCCTTTTGCCTCCTTTTTCATCCACTTTAGTGCTCCTTGTAAGGTATTCATCTCCCTCCAAATGCCTAGCCATGATTTAACCTGTGACCAAATTTGTGAAGAGAAATTACAAGCAAAAAAAATATGTTCATGAGTTTCAGGAGCTTGATTACAGAGTTTGCAAGTAAGGTCAACTTCCCTTGTTTTGATTTTGTCTTTCGTGGCCAGCCTCCTTGCAGCCAACCATAAGATGAAGGCATGTTTAGGGATGATGTTAGAGTCCCATACCACCGAGACCCATGGAGGTTTAGGCATCTTTCTTCTGAAATGGTCATATGCAGCGTCTATTCTGTACTTTCCTCCCTGACACCAAGAACTTAGGAGTAGGATAGCTTGCTCTCTTGAACCTGCAAATGTTAGTAACTGATTTTTGATGTCTAACACCTTCTGAAATGGTCATATGCAGCGTTTTCTACTTGACGCATTGTGGGTCTGAGCTCGGGTTTAGGACCTGTGCAGAGCAAAGACAATTTCACTGCCAGCATTAATCCATTAGATTAGCCCAATTTCTTTGCGCTCTACACTTTCCTCTTCTTCTTTCCAAATTGATTTGATCATCATCCTGGCTAAAGATACATGATTCTAATGTTTGTTGACTCAGTCTAAAGATTGTCTTTGACTCTTCAGAAATAACGTGTGGAAAAATTTGTGCTTCTAATTAATTTTATTCCTACAATTAAATTCCCAACTGGGATAGATAATGATTTAATGAGTACTCCCTTCATTGATAATTGAAAAGTTCATTACATTTTAGTCGCTAGACAAATAATTGATACAGGTTATTGAGTTACAAGATTTTGATTAAAACTTGATTTTACCGACTATTTTTCTCCTAGTTTGATTATTGATTGACTTCAAAGATAAAGTACATAAAGTGAAAACAGGTTAATGTTTTACTTGAATTTACATTTTGTTATGTTTCGTCGGCAGCAGAAAATGAATCACACCCTTTGGACAAAAAGCAATCCCTTCTTATCAACTGAGCCAATAAATATCAGTAAATATGTACATTTAACTGATAAGTATAGTAGACGTCACATTATCTGGAGCGATATGACCATCTAATCCAGCAGCTGCTGAGGTCTAGTTGGATGTATCCAAGCTAAAATCACCACCCCGCTCGCAGACAGCAGCAAGGTTGGAGTCTGTCCATGAAGAGTTGTATCCAAGCTCTTTTTCCATTGGATGAGTGCATCTGCATCAGCTGCCTATGTAGGAGCTGAGCATGTGTTCTCTACACACAGCACAAGGCAAACTATCAGATGGTTAAGAAGAAGAATAAGAAGAGGATGTTGATTTGATGTCATCATGGTTAGGCTAATTTCTTTGTGAGTGGTATCCCGAAACTGTAAATTATGATCGAATGCAAGAATTATTGCCAAATTATTAGATACTAATCGCGCTTGAGAATATTATAAAGCCATATGAAAGCAGAGGTTTCGGGTAAAAAATCAAATGTGCAAACAAACACTTTCAAAAGTGAAGCATGTTGAACACATGGTGTTTCCACTTGATGCAGTGTGGGTCTCTGGACTATGGTTTAGAACCTGTGCACAGGAAATCAGTAATGCACCTCTGAGTGCATTTCCGAATTCGTCAGCTAGTTTCTTGGATGATGGGGATGAATCGATCACAAGTCACAACACATGACTGAATGATCATATATTTCATTCCCGGTGGTAAAAGCAGATAATATCTGATCATAACTCATTCAGCTGGTACAACTTGTTGCACCAGATAAATGAATCTAATCCATAGTTGGTAGATGTTTGCTCCTCAAATTATGGTCAAGAATCCTTTTTAGTATATTCCAAAATTTCTTGACTTTACTGTAAAATGCCCCTTACTGTCGTGTTTTCTACAACAAGAGAAGACAAAATCATTGACTAAAAATCTCATCAGAAAATCTTCAATTGAAACTTTGAAATTGAAAACATTGAATTTCATTAATTCCAGAATGATCTATATTACAAGATTGAACCAAAATGGAGAAGAAAGATATGAGATACACAAGAGGAGAGAGATATGCCAGTAAATGTCAGTAAGTATATACGTTTAACTTATTATAAGTACAGTAGACGTCACCTTACCTGGAGCGATATGACCATTTAATCCAGCAGCTGCTGAGGTGTAGTTAGATGTATCCAAGCATATAGCAACCTTGATGTGCCAAAGGTTCCTAATCTCCGATTAAAGCACCAGTGACTGATGAGAAACAATCATGATGCAGGTCTGGAAGTGCAAGTGGCAGTAAGTAACTGGAAAGATACTTTCTGAATGCAGTCCTGCATAAGGTAGACATCCTCCTACTCAAGCTTCACAACAAACTTTCAGCGGCTCAGAGGTCTTCTTTGAACGTTGTCATGTCCATCTTACTGTTGAACTTGATGGTTTTAATTGAGGACAAGATTAGTGATAGAAAAATATTCTCCCAGTAGTTAATTGCTCTAAGAAAAAACTTGCATAACAGATGCACAGTGAACAAGACCCACCCTAACAATAATACTTGGGCAAAATGATCAAATTCAACACCTAGTGACCTAGAATCCACTTCATTTCCTATA
This sequence comes from Persicaria maculosa, assembly GCA_963922045.1. Classification (NCBI taxonomy): domain Eukaryota; kingdom Viridiplantae; phylum Streptophyta; class Magnoliopsida; order Caryophyllales; family Polygonaceae; genus Persicaria; species Persicaria maculosa. Next base: position 68,865,636 of record OY998255.1, read on the forward strand.
GTGGTGTGGATATGAGCTGGGTTAATACTGTACTCCTAAAATCCACTTGATCTCATATTACTCTTCTAATCTGTTTGATACATATATTGACAACTGTTAGGAAAAATCGGGTTTCCCTCTTCGTAGGATTAAGATGGGCAAAACTCACTTTTGTATAAAAGTGAAACTTTTATTATATAGTGAAAACTTTACAAAGATATAACTCTCACTATATAATTTTGTGGCTCACGCACACTTACTCTTACTAGGCTTGATCTCTCACACACTTGCTCTCACTTGAATTGCTTTGCTTGTGTTGGATGCTCCAAACCAAGACTTCTTAGGCTATTTACAGCCCTCATATGTCGGTGGATTTACATCCCCATCACCGACCTTTTCACTTTCCAATGTTCAAATTTTGCCTAGAATTTTCTAGGTATTGCCTACATAGTTCTAGGCTAGTGTTCTAGGATTTTCTTTTTCTAAATTAGTCTAGAAATCTCTTGAATATGGGCTGATCAAATTAACCATTAGCCCAATAAGGAGGGAGCCCAACAATCTCCCCCTTCCCGACTTAATCATGGGCGTGTTATGATGCCGGATCCTTGACAGCAATCTTCAAACTTCTTTGTTGGGATTACCTTGGTCATCATGTCAGACCAGTTCTTCTCCGTATGCACCTTGTCAAGTTGTAGGAGCTTCTCTTCGAGGATATCTCGGATCCAATGATATCGGATATCGATGTGCTTCGAGCGAGAGTGATAGGTCGGGTTCTTCGCTAGATGAATAGCGCTTTGATTGTCACACTGCAAGACATATCTGTCTTGCTCTACTCCCAGCTCGAGTAAGAAGCTCTCCATCCATAGCATCTCCTTGCAGGCCTCCGTGGCTGCGATGTACTCTGCTTCAGTGGTGGACAAGACAACGGTCTTCTGTAACTTTGATTGCCAGGAAACAGCTCCCCCTGCAAAGGTAGTTAGATATCTTGATGTTGATTTCCTGGAATCATTGTCTCCGGCCCAATCTGCATCTGTGTATCCTTCTAACACAGGTTTTCCATTTCCGAAGCATAAGCACCTTTTAGAAGTACCCCGTAGATACCGGAGGATCCATTTCACTGCAGCCCAGTGTTCCTTCCCCGGGTTTGCCAAGAAGCGGCTTACGACCCCGACTACGTAGGCGATATCAGGCCTCGTACAGACCATTGCGTACATGAGACTGCCTACCGCGGATGAGTATGGGGTACTCTTCATCTCTTGTTTCTCCTTCTCACTTGTTGGACTTTGCTTCGAACTTAGCTTGAAGTGTCCAGCAATTGGCGTGCTGACCGGCTTGGCTTTGTGCATGTTGAATCTCTCCAACACCTTTTCGATGTATCTCTCTTGGGATATCCACAATAGCTTCCTCGTTCTATCACGAGTGATTGTCATCCCAAGGATTTGCCTTGTCGGTCCCAAGTCTTTCATGGCAAAGCATTTGCTCAAGTCTTTCTTTAGAGCGGCTATTTTGTTGCGGTCCTGCCCTACTATTAACATATCATCAACATAGAGCAAAAGTATGAGAAAGTCACCGCTTGCGTACCTCTTCATGAAGACACAGTGGTCATTCATGGTTTTCTTGAAGTTGTGATCCGCCATGAAAGAGTCGAACTTCTTGTACCACTGTCTTGGTGCTTGCTTTAGGCCGTAGAGACTCTTCGTGAGTCTGCACACCAGATTCTCCTTGCCTGGAACTTTGAATCCTTCAGGCTGCTCCATGTATATCTCCTCTTCAAGGTCACCATGGAGGAATGCTGTCTTGACGTCGAGTTGTTCAATCTCCAAGTCTAGGCTTGTTGTTAAGCCTAGAACAACTCGGATAGATGACATCTTCACGACCGGTGAGAATATTTCTTCAAAGTCGATGCCCTTCTTTTGGCCGAATCCTTTCACGACTAGTCGAGCCTTGTATCGGGGCTTCGAGTTGCTGTCCTCGGTTTTTAACCGATACACCCATTTGTTCTTCAAGGCCCGTCTCCCTTTTGGTAGCTTCACCAGCTCATAGGTGTGATTCTCATGCAGGGATTGCATCTCCTCCTGCATGGCTTTTAGCCACTCATCCTTGTGGCTATCATCCATAGCCTCCTTATAGCTTTGAGGCTCCCCCTCATCCGTGAGGGTCACATACTCATCTGAGTTGTATCGATTGGAAGGCCGCTTGTCTCTAGAGGACCGCCTCAGCTCAGGCTCTACTGGAGTGCTTGATTTTGCTTCCGGCTCAACTGGGGCATCTTCTTGATCATTCTGCTCTTGAGAATGATCCTCATCATCAGCTTCGTCATCGCTCTCGATCGGAGCTTCTTCTAAATCGTCCCGTTGTCCATTCAAGGGACTTGGCTCTTCCCTCCTTTGTCTTAGCGTCGGCTTTGTTGATCTTTGGATGTCTTCAATCGTCTGATCTTCGAAGAACACAACATCTCGGCTCCTAATAACCTTGCTGGTGGCCGGATCCCATAGCCGATAGCCGAACTCATCTCTGGGTGAACCAAGATAGATGCACTCCTTTGTCTTAGCATCAAGCTTGGCCCGCTCGTCCCTTGGAATGTGAACGAACGCTCTGCACCCGAACACCTTCAAGTGTTTGTAGGAGGCCTTCTTCCCTGACCAGACCTCTTCTGGGATATCTCCGTTTAGAGGGACAGAAGGTGTGAGGTTGATGATGTCGACGGCGGTCATTAAGGCTTCTCCCCAGAACGACTTGGGTAGTTTGGCATGAGAGAGCATGCATCGAACTCTCTCTGTGAGAGTACGGTTCATCCTCTCAGCAACCCCGTTCAGTTATGGCGTCTTGGGTGGCGTCTTCTCAAGCCTGATCCCATAGGAGCTACAGTATGCCTCAAAGGGTCCTCGGTACTCACCACCATTGTCTGATCGGACACACTTGAGTTTCCGACCAGTCTCTCGTTCCACCTTGGGATGGAACTCCTTGAATGCTTCGATGACTTGATCCTTTGATTTCAACAAGCGCACCCAGACCTTTCTTGAATGATCATCAATGAAGGTCACAAAATACAGTGCACCTCCATTGGATTTTTCTGTCATTGAACACACATCCGTGTGTACAAGGTCTAGGACATGCTTCCTCCTCGTGGGCGGAGATGATCTCTGGAAAGCTACTCTATGTTGTTTACCGACTAAAAAATCAGAGCATGGGTCGAGGGAAGTACCTTTCAGGTTAGGGAGGAGTTGCCTTCGAGTGAGGATTTGAATGCCCTTCTCGCTCATATGTCCAAGTCTTTGGTGTCAGATCTCCATGTCAGTGTTGGAAACGTTCACCTCTCCCTTGCAGACTTGGGCTTCTGTCCAGTACAATGTGCCTTCTTTTCTTCCTCGAGCCACGGTTAGGTTTCCTTTAGTCAACTTCCATTTGCCTCCGCCATTTTGACTAAAGTAACCATCATCGTCTAGCCTTCCAGTTGATATGAGGTTACGTCTCATATCAGGAACATGCCTCACATCTTTTAGGATGAGGTTGCATCCTGTGTTGGATGTGAGGATAATATCTCCTCTCCCCACGATCTTGCTCCATCCATGATTTCCCATCAGGACGGTACCGAAGTCTCCACTTCGGTAGGATGAGAAGAAGCTTTTGTACGGGGTAACATGAAAAGAGGCACCAAAATCGACAATCCAGGAGATATCATTACATTCAATGTTTAGAATGTTACCTCCTTCAACGAGATATGAATCCTCGCCTTCATCAGCCATGGCGGTAATACTCCTTTCTTCTCGCCTCCTCATAGGATTGATCTGGTCTGGCTTCACATTTCCGGCCTTCTGATCTCTCTTGAGGATGCGACACTCTTGCCTCTTATGGCCTGGTTTGCCACAGTAGTAGCACGTGACCCTGGTGCGTGACTTGGACCGCCCTCGAGACTGATCTCGGTCTCGGTTTTGCTTCCGTCCATGGGCATCATTATTGCCACGGTTGTCAAGGACATTGGCCTCGGAATGATTAGTTATTCCTCTCTCCTTCCTCCTAGCTTCTTCATTGAGAAGACTATCGTAGACGGTATCCATGGTGAGCTTCCCGTCCGGTGATGAGTTACTTAGAGTAACTACAAGAGTATCCCAACTCTCTGGCAGAGAGGTAAGGAGTAGGATGGCTTGTAACTTATCATCGAGTACCATATCCACCTTACTTAGCTGATTGACAAGCCCCTTGAAATTATTCAAGTGCTCAATCATACTTTGACCATCCTTATACTCCATCTTCACCAACCGTCTAGCTAGGAGGGCCATGTTACGAGACGATTTCTTTTGAATCATGGACTCAAGCTTTGTCCACAATTCAAAAGCATTTGTATAATTAGAAACATGCTCAAAGAGAGTTTTATCGATGTACTTACGGATCATGGCAACCGCCTTCCGGTTAAGGAGATCCCACTCCTTATCGCTCTTTCCTTGAGGCTTGTCCTTGTTGAAGACGGGTTCGTACAGGTCCTTGCAGTAGAGATGATCCTCCATCATCGGCTTCCAATAAGAGTAGTTGTTTGCCGTGAGCTTGAACATGTCACCCTCGTAAGTGACGCTAGCCTCCATCTTGATCCGCACGAGCTAACACCTTCCGAAAATGAACCTCGCTCTGATACCACTGTTGGGAAAAATCGGGTTTCCCTCTTCATAGGATTAAGATGGGCAAAACTCACTTTTGTATAAAAGTGGAACTTGTATTATATAGTGAAAACTTTACAAAGATATAACTCTCACTATATAATTTTATGGCTCACTCACACTTACTCTTACTAGGCTTGATCTCTCACACACTTGCTCTCACTTGAATTGCTTTGCTTGTGTTGGATGCTCCAAACCAAGACTTCTTAGGCTATTTATTGCCCTCATATGTCGGTGGATTTACATCCCCATCACCGACCTTTTCACTTTCCAATGTTCAAATTTTGCCTAGAATTTTCTAGGTATTGCCTACATAGTTCTAGGCTAGTGTTATAGGATTTTCTTTTTCTAAATTAGTCTAGAAATCTCTTGAATATGGGCTGATCAAATTAACCATTAGCCCAATAAGGAGGGAGCCCAACAACAACAAGGTTTCGAGTTTGCCTACAGAGAAAGCAATTAAACAGCTATAAACATGCAAAGATTCAAGTAACAAACTTGGATATGGAAGTAGATTGCACCTTACCTGGAGACTGGAGTGATATGACCGTACGATCCAGTCATCCAGCAGCTTAGGTCTAGTTGGATCATCCAAGCCTAGAGACAATGCTATGCTAAAGGTCCCAAAGCTATGATTTTCAGCAACCATGATGCAGGTGTGAAAGTACATCATTCAATCCCTGTACAATCTTCATAGTGTCATAGCGGGCACTTGCAGATCTGTCACTAGCCTCCAAATTTAACAAAGGATCCAAACTAGGCTTTATACAAGAACCATCAGCAAATTTGTATCGATGTATACCTACATGAAACTATCGATGCTTGTTGCGGATCTGTCAACTGCTGCCACTCGGTCCAATTTGTGATGTCCGCAATGACTGCTACTTCTCTAGGGTTTAAACAAATCGAGAATGGAGCAATTGATCTCTTTGCTCAACCTGCAGCTCGCATTCCATGTGAAGCTGAGCCAGGATCATCAAAGAATCGTCAATTGAAAGAGCAAAGACTGAATTTCATTGATACCAAGATCATCAAAGAATCGTCAACAAGGATAAGAAAGATACGAGGACACATAGAAGAGAGAACAAGGAGAAACAAGTACAGCAGAGAACTAATAGTAAAGCTTTAAGACTATGAAAGAGATTTAACTGTAATAAATATTGTATCCAACCTCCATAGTCCATGGAGACTGAACCAAGGAAGCTTTTGTAAAGAAAATCAATATTATTCCGATAAATAACAGCAGCTAAGCGCCTAAGTGGTCTTGAAAAGCTCAGCCAAGGAAGCTTTTGTACGGGATGAGAAAGTGTTTGCCACTTGATGCATTGTGGGTCTGGACTCGGGTTTAGGACTTGTGCAGAGCAAAGATACTCTGATTGCCAGCATCAATCTATCAGTTAGATTCCTCCCAGGCAGGGAGAGTCGGTCATCCAACACACCACTCATAAGCAGCTCTTGATGATTGTTGAAAGATGACGATGATGGTAGAAGTGAATCTAGAAGGTCCCCTGGGTGTTTTCCCATCACAATTTCCAGTGCCACGACTCCGAAGCTATAGACATCACATTTTGGAGTCACTCTCGCAGTTTGAGCCAGCTCTGCCACCGAAGGGGAAAAAATAATCATAACCAGTATGAGTACCAGTTTGAGTAAATGATACAGAAACAGATGGCAGTATCAGTCGCAAGTAAAACAAGAACCATGTATTTGTTCGAGTAAAAAAAAAAGGTTGGCCCTATTACCTGGAGCCATGTAACCAAGTGATCCAACGACTGAGGTCCAGTTGGATGTATCAGGGTTTATCAACCTTGCAGTACCGAAATCCGAAAGTTTTGGCTCAAAATCAGCATCTAGCAGCACATTGTTGATGCTTACATCACGGTGAACTATAGGCGGAAAGCAATCATGATGCAGGTATGCAAGGGCATGTGCCAATCCGTGTACAATCTTCAGTCTTCTTTCCCAGCTTAGCTCCTTTGCTCCGTCTTTACTACGTAAATTTTCCCTAGGCTACCCTTCTCAACATAGTCATACATGAGGTACATCCTTCTCCTCCAGTAACAAAACCCATGCAGCTTGATGACATTTCGGTGCCTGACTTTTGTTAGAGTTCGAACCTCATTTATAAAGCTCCATTCCTTCACGGGTTCACTGAACTCTGAAGTATCTATCAGCTGTTTGACAGCAAACACCTGGCCTTTCCTGAGTGCAGCTTTATATACACCGCCAAATCCGCCTATACCTATGTAGTATCCCTCATTGAACTCTTCCGTGGCTTTGATAATCTCACGGAATTTGAATTTTGCCTCACCGCTCCACACCTCCAGCATACTGTTCTCCTCGCTTGTGATTCTCTTCTTTGATTTCTTCCGACAAGCTAAAATCACAGCCAATGCTATTGTGAGGAAAATTATACAAGCAAATGGAACTGTGACAGCTGTGATGTTTATGGTTTTCTTGGAACTTGATATTGTTCTACAAGAAGGTAATCCTTTGGTAGAATTGCCACAGAGACCAGGGTTCCCGGCAAAGATCCCCTCCTGAAAATATCCACCCGGGACCTGACCTGTAAGATCATTGTAAGACAGATCAATGACTAGCAGGCTGGCCATACTTGATACCTCAGATGGGATAGTGCCAGAGAGATGGTTATGGGAGATATTCAAATCCACAAGTGCTGTAAGATTCTGAAGGTCCTCCGGGATTGAACCTGATAGCAAGTTGCTGCTAATATCCAGAGAGATCAGTTGATACAGGTAACTGATTTCAAGTGGTACCTCACCCGACAGATCATTGTGACTGAGATTCAGCTGAAGTAGTTGACTGCAGTGGACAATATGTGGTGGAATGAATCCCTCTAAGTTATTATCCGACAAGTCAAGATGTTCAAGTTTTTCCAAGTAGCCTATGCCTTCTGGGATTTGGCCAGCCAAATAGTTTCTGCTCAAGTTGATGTCGACTAGAGAATGCAGAAATCCCAACTCATCTGGAATCTGCCCTGATAACTGATTCGAATCAAGGGATACGGTGACCAACTTTCCCAATTGTCCAAGCTCTGCTGGTATCTGCCCTGATAACTGATTCGAATGGAGAGAACCTGTGAGGTGATTAATTGAAAGATCCAACTCTACCAATTCCGTCAGGTTCCCAATCTCTAGGGGGATTGAGCCAACGAAGTTGTTTTGATAAAGATAAAGATACTGCAGTTTTGTCAAGAGGCCTATTTCATGAGGGATGGTTCCGCTGAACTGATTGATCTGAAGTTGCAAAGAAACAAGTTGAGTCCAATTGCCCAAGAAATCAGGTGAGATCTCCCCTGAGAGAGCATTGTCCGATAAGCCTAATTGGGATATCTTCCTAAGGTTGGTCAACGACTCCGGCAGACCCCCAGTTAATGAATTTACAGATAGAGCAAGGAAAGTAAGGTTGGTGCACAGGCCAAGCTCTGGGGGAATGGTAGAGTTGAACATGTTTCGACTAAGATCAAGATGTTGCAGATTCTTTAGATGGCCTATTGAAGAGGAAATGGATCCTTCAAACAAATTGAAGTTAAGACTGAGGAGCTCTAGACTTGAAAGATTGGTATACATAGCCTGTGGGACCAGTCCATGAAACGAGTTTTGTGACAAGTTAAGGTAACGCAATCTGTTGGTAGCAAGTATGAAAGGTGGAAACTCTGAGCTTAAACTATTCAGAGCGAGGCTGAGATGGGTTAGAAGTGGTATGGGAACAAACTTGGACCAATCCACGGTTACTAAGTTGTTACCTCCAACATCCAAGTGCCTTAAATTTGGCAGATGGCTAATCTGGTAAGGAATAATGCCCGAAAGGTTGTAGTTGTTGTAGAAATCCAAGTACTCGACTTGTGGTAACTGACCAATCTCAGATGGAATTCTGCCATCAAGAAGGTTGTTGCTCAGGTTCAAGTATGTAAGCTCGGGGAGGCTTCCAATGGAGGATGGTATAGGCCCGTTCAGACTGTTGCTGCTGAGGTCTAAACTTTTGAGGTTGGGAAATGCAGAGAAGTTGAATTGGTCAAGCGTGGCATTTAGACCCATGTCGGAGACGTTGATCTCAGAGATGGCACCCGATGAGCTGCATCGGATGCCTCTCCACTCGCAGACAGCAGCAAGGTTGGAGTCTGTCCATGAAGAGAGGTCAGCTAGAGAATAAAAGAAGCTCTTTTTCCACTGGATGAGTGCCTCTGCCTCTGTTGTAGCAGAAGATGTGCTTTCTACAAACAGCAAGAGGCAAATGAGAAGATGGGGAAGAAGAGGATGAGGAGATGATGCCATGGTTAAGTCTAATTGATTTGCTTGGGCTATCAACATGAACTTGTTTGTTAATGGTGTCATCTTAAAATCCCGTTGTAGTATGTTTATTGACAAAGAGACTTCGAGTCTGAGTCAACTCGGTTTTTCCAAAATTTCAAAACAATACAGTAGGGGTGGGCACGGGACGGGATTGGGCCGGGACGGGACTCGTCCCGCGAATTTTTTTCGGGACGGGATTGACATTTTTTTTTCGGGACGGGATGGTGTCTGGACGGGACGGGATCGGGACGGGACGGGCCTTGTCCCGCATATAAAAATAATAAAATATTATATAAATTTGCAAAGTGAAAAATGCTTTCATAATTCATTATTAGTATAATATGTTGAATACGGTATTATTCTCAACTATATTATTCAATAATAATAATAATAATATTATTAATATTATAATACTATTATTAATTCATACAATAATTGTATAATTAATTATAATGTTCAACATATTTGGCTACATTATCTTACTAGATCAGGACGGAAAGGAATTGGGACGAAATTTACCAATATTGTCTAATTATCGATTGATAGTTAGGAAGAATACCGTATTTAATTAGCTATTTGCCTCTTGTAACTCTAAATGGGCGGGATGTGTGTGTCGATCTGATGGGATCCTCTCCATTGACTCAGTCTGGAATTTCTGACTTTATGCCTAGTCGTGCTGTTGTTGATGCTGCTCGACGTAAGTGTGTCAAGTATCGAGATTTGTGTACGGCGGCTGTTTATGGTTTCCTACCCTTTTCATTCTCTTCATTGGGGGAGTTGGATACAGATGCAGTTGCATTGCTGAAGCGGATTCAGAAATTCTCGGTATCTCAGGATGTTGGGGCTCGTGCTGCACGTTATATTTTTACTAGACTTGGCTTTGTTATCGCTAAAGGAGTGGGTGCCCAGATAGTATCTCGGTTGCCCACTAATTTCTTGTAATATGTTTTTATTATAATAATAATAATAATAATAATAATAATAATAATAATAATAATAATAATAATAATAATAATAATAATAATAAATAATAATAATAATAATAATCCCACGTTATAATTAAAAATAAAATAAAATAATATTACTTATTTTTATTGTTATTATTATAAAATAATTATACTTCACAAGAAAAAAAAATAATATGATATAATAATAATATAATAATAATAATAATAATAATAATAATAATAATAATTTTATTATAAATTAATATTATTATTAAATTATATTATATTATTATAATATTATATAATAATAATATTATTATTATTATTATAAATTGAAAATTGAAAATTATTATTATAGTTATAAATAATATTTGCTCAAAATAATAATACTAATAATATATTATTATTATTCTATAATATTATAATAATAATATTATTATAATATTATTATTATTATAAAAATTATTATTATTATTATTATTATTATTATTATTATTATATGCGGGACGGGACGGGATTTGCGGGATCCCACCGGGATCGTCCCGCGTTTCGTCCCGCATAATTTTTGCGGGACGGGATCGGGACGGGACCGGGACGGGATCGGGATTTGCGGGATTTGTGCCCACCCCTACAATACAGTAATTGACTGGGAAAATAGTGCAAGGTCACATGACTCACATCTCATGGAACCTTTTTCCAAAATATTCGATTCGAGCATAATAATTGTCGATTTTTTTTCCAAAATGTATGTGCAAGTGGTGCCCGGTCACATCTCAGTTTTGATCGGATTTTTTTTTTATGGAAACAGGAAAGCATTTAGAATAAATAAACAGCAACACGCCGTTATTCATCCTAGAGCGTCCTTGTGGACGAGAACACGCAGTTCTTGATCATTCTCCAAACTTCCGTCGGCAGGGATACTGTAAGCCAGGCGTGCAATCCTATCGGCCACAGTATTAGCTTCCCTGAAAATATGACGAACAACAACATTAGAGAAGGAATTTAAAATAGACATAGAGTCAGCTTGAATCAGCTCAATGTTCCACGGACAAGGCCAGTCCCCCAGCATAGCTTTGACCACCCTTAGGTTGTCGCCTTCAATAAGAACGTTGCCGAAGGGCCACCACTTCTGTAAAGAGGGCTGATGCACCGTTACAAGTCCCCCATCCAGACTGGATGATAGCAGCTGTATCATCCCGAATGACATACCCAAAGGTGCCAACCCCAGAATCGCAGTGCGATCCGTCGAAATTAAGTTTGTAGAATCCAATCGGGGGTTTGACCCATCTCGCAAGGGCACGCTTCCCAACTTGGTTATGCATGCTAATCACAGTGTTCTGCACCAAGGGCGTCGAATCAGCAGAAGGATCATCGTTCAGTTTTTTCGAAGCCAGCCAGGTCGGCCTACTTGTTTCAATGAAAACGTTGATCCCCTGGACCGTTGTAATCTTATTCCGGTCAAAAGAACTTTGGTTTCGGAAAAACCAACAACCCCACCAACAGAAGGCAAGGATCGACATTTTGTTTAAACCAACGTGATTTTTGATCAGATTTAGCGAGTGGTCATTATTTGTACCGTTAAAAAGGTTGGGTGGCAGTGATTTCAAACTAATATGTCGTTGCATCATTACTTGTTTGGTAATCCCACACTCCATTAGGGACTCAGATTGGCAGTCACAGAGAGCACATGCCATAGGAACGTGGATATGCGATTTTTGTAGACGCTCCTTCGAGGCGAGGCCATCTTTTGTCAGTTTCCAAAGGAAGTGACGGACTTTTGGCGGGACATCGAGTTTCCAGATCCAATTACATTGGAAGTTTTGTACTTTGTGCCCATTAGGGATAAGCGTTGTTGCAGACTTGGTGGTAAACCACCCGTTCGGGCATGATCCCCAATAGAGCCTGTCCGACAGACTACTTTCTGGCAGGATAATCGACCCAATATGGTTAATATCTGAAATGCTTAGCAAGCCACCCAGCTCCCTATGAAGCTGAACTCGATCCCAAGTGTTGTTGTGTATGAAACGATCTACATGCCATGTCTCGTTCAGTATATGCCCTCCATCGAGAAGCCGGTTTTTTAGTGGCTTATCAAAAGCCCAATTGTCTTGCCAGAAGTTAATTGTACAACCATTACCGACTGACCACCGCAAGCCTGGTCTAAATAACTCCCTTAAGGACATCAATTTAGACCACTGCCACGAGGTCGAAGCCTTCTTTTGATATTGCATGAGAGGAGCCCCTTTGAGGTATTTTTCTGTAACTGCTTGAACCCAAATGTTCGTAGGTTCAGCAATAATTTTCCAAAGGAGTTTCATTTGTAAGGCGATATTGATTGTTTCTGCTTTATAGATACCGAGTCCACCGGACAGAGTATCAGTACAAATTTTATCCCAGCTGATGAGAGGGGTCGATGTTGGGGTTTTGTTCCAGAAGAAACAACGATAAATTCTGTCTAGTTCGGTCAAAATTGTTTTAGGAAGGAGGAAAGCTTACATAGTATACAATGGTTGGGCACTCAAATTAGCTTTAATTAGCACCTTACGCCCTTCTGCCGAAAGATTCGATGCTTTCCACTTTGATAGTTGTTTTCTTACTTTAAGGATGATACTTTCGAAAGTATCTTTGTTAACCCTTCCATTAATCAAAGGGCAGCCAAGATATTTTTCAATTGTTGTGGATTGGCTTATACCAAGTGATTGAGCAACCGTCCGAATGGAAGAAGTAGATGTGTTTTGTGAGACCTGAAAGCAAGACTTCTGGCGATTAATTATTTGGCCAGACATTTTGCAATATTTGTCTAATAGGTGTGTAATCCTTTGGCAAGCCCCAACAGTAGCCTTTGAGAAAATTAGAATATCGTCAGCAAAAGCGAGAAAAGGAAACTTCGTTCCGCCTTGCTTGAGGCTGAATCCCAGGTTTTTAGACGGAGTTGCTTCTAACTGGAGGGAACGAGCTAGTACTTCTGTAGACAGAATGAACAGAAGGGGAGACAAAGGATCACCTTGGCGTAACCCTCTGCCAGGAAAGAATTGGATTGTAGGTCCTTCATTAACCAGAATGGAGTAAGAAACGGTCGAAACACACTCCATGATCCACTTAATAAATTGGTTGTCAAAACCCAATTTAGTCATAACTTTTTCTAAAAAATCCCATTCAATTCGGTCGTAGGCTTTTTTCATATCTAGTTTGATTGCCATCCAGCCCTCTCGCCCCTTTTTAGAGCGAAAGGAATGGAAAACTTCATGAGCGATGAGGACGTTATCATGGATAGATCTTCCCTTAAGGAAGGCACCTTGTAATGGGTGTATTAGCCTTTCAATAACAACTGATAACCTAGCGGTCAATATTTTTGAAATAACTTTGTAAATAGTGGAACACAAACTTAATTGGTCTAAAATGGTTGACAGATTATGGGTTGTCGATTTTGGGGAGTAGCGTAATGAACGTATGATTAATTTGTTTAAGTAATTTACCAGTAGCGAAGAAAGCCTTGACGGCCTTGATTACAGACGGTCCTATGATGTGCCAGTACTTATGGTAGAAGTCGGCTGACATACCATCCGGACCAGGTGATTTCTCAGAGCCAATTGAGAAGACAACATTTTTTATCTCTGAATTGGAGACCGGAGAGGTAAGATTATGGTTGTCTAGATCCGAGACTTCTGTAGACAAGACACTCAGTTCGTTAGTGAACGACAGACTTGGGTCCGTGGTGGATCTAAATCTTTTTGTATATTCTCGCAAAATTTCTTGTTTAATCAACTCTGCATCTGTTGCATGAATGCCATTATTCAGAGCTAGTGATTTGATTATTTTCCTATTACGCTTAGCCGAAGCTATTTTATGGTAATAACCTGAGTTAGTGTCCCCAAGTTTAACGTGTTTGAGTTTCGCCCGTTGGGACCAAAAACGACGTTGGAAATCAAGCAGGTGTTCTCTCTTATTAAGTAGCCGCTTGTGAATGAGTAGGTTTTTTTGACAACTATCATACAACAGTTGTTCCTGAATCTGAAGGAGAGCAGCGTCAGAAATTAGTAGTTGGTTATTCACATTACCATTAGTTTTTTTATGCCATTTTTTGGCTAAGTCTTTGAACAGTTTCGTTTTATGGATCAGTTTGAACATTGGAGTACCACGTCGGTTCAACCTCCATGCTTGTTTAACGACGTTTTCAAAATCTTTCGTTTTTGTCCAAGCCATCTCGAATCGGAATGGGCGGTTGCCATATTGAATAGAAGTTCTAAAATCACACGAAATAGGACAATGATCAGCTGATGTGAAAGCGTGGTTTTTAACGACCAACGAGTCATATGAACCCACAATTTCATTTTGCACTAGCAATCTGTCGAGTTTTTCATAACAATTGTTAATACAGGTTTTGTTTTTACGCCAGGTAAAGGCACCGCCAATAGTAGGGACTTCCATCAAACATAAATTATCCTTAATGGAAGCCAACCGTGTGAATCTTGAGTTAGCTGGCTCAACACCACCCAGTTTATCACTAGCCTGTTCAATTTCATTCAAGTCTCCCATAATACAGAACGGATTACATAGACCATGAGTGTAGTTGTCAATCCTAGTCCAAAAGGCATCCTTGTCTTGGTAGTGTGGGGGTGCATACACGATTAAGAAAGAGATCAAGCAATTCTTTGCAACATTAAAGTAATCGAAGTGAATGAATCTGTGTTGAATGGAGACGAGTTCAATTCGTCCAACAGAGATTGGTATATCCTTCCATAGGAGGCAGATTCCGCCTGCAAATCCGTTAGCAGGATCAAAAGCGATGTTTGTGAAACCACACTTTTTCCAATTCCGTTCCTCCGGACAATCCGACGTTTTAGTTTCAATAAGGGCGATAACATTAATAAAATTATTTTTGCAGAACGTATCGATAGACATCCAAATGTTGCGTTTGCGCAATCCCTGACAATTCCAAGTGCAAATATTCATATTAACTGATTTTTAAACGGACATTGTCGAAACATTCGAGAGACGAATGAATCCATAGGTGGGCAGGTTGTATGCCATTGAAACCAAAACACCACCCGAAAGTGTGTAATAATCATCGTGTGACACATAGGACACACAAGAGCTGTGGTAAACAGAAGACCCAATCAACCATTCACACAAACCATGTAAATAAAGTAGAAAGGATATACACAGTATCATCCAGTACGAACACAAGACGATCACGAACAAACGATTGTAGTGAAACAAACGATTACAGTGTAACCTGGGGATCTTTGTCATTTGTAAGGGTAGTGTAACCAACGACATAAGCCAATAACCAACAATAAAAGAGACAAAGAGTGTACTAAAAAACAATTTCCAATACAAGGTACATGTACATCCCATGTCGGAGGAGCTTGGTAAGCTGTCGACCCACGTGACCCGTAGCCCGAACCGTGTGTAGGTGCTTGTTTTAAGCTTTGGTGGAGATACCGTGTAATAACCCAATGGACCGGTATGGTCACAGAAAATTTGTTTGTGGCAAACAAGTGGTACAGAGCATGTTATAGGGCTGATATACAGCAACAGATAGAGAAAATGGGACAAACCTGCCCGCCCATCAGCCTGGATGCTAAACGAAGCACACCAGCAGCACCAATAGCGCGGGCAACCTTCCTTTTGGGGGGTAGATTGTATTAGGTAAAAGGACCAATTATCGGGCATATTTGGACGACTTTTGAGAGCCACAAGGTGCAAAATCAAGTATACTTGCAAACAGGGATTAGATTTAAGAGATGCATCATAAGGAGGATAGTCCTCTAGAGTCACTACCACAAATGCCGTAGCACCCATACCGGAGTCAATAGTCATTAAAGAGCCCGGAAAACAACAATAACAAAACGCACACACCGCGATTAAGAGAATCTGAAATTGGTAGATCAAGTGATAATAAACAAGCAACACCCGGCTAGGGTTTACATAAGTCAGAAAATACAGGTAGTAATTGACTAGAAATTGGTATACCCGACGAGATAGCAGCAGGCTAACCTGCAAGCCATGAGTGGTGTAGGGGTTGAGGTATCTCCGAAAAGCATGAACCGACGAGACGGGGACGGAGAAGACCCAGCCACGCCAACGTACAAAACCCAACGCCCGCACGCCCACCCTGCGGAACGAGATTACGGCGCCACACCACCAGATTACATACATAATGTCCCCGATCGAAAGGTAATCGCCATCATTGGGCAGCAATTCGGTCGAAATTGAGTACGGCCGCACTTCCCACTTGGTCCGCTTTCGCGAAGCGCAGAGAAACCCGACATCGATTTTGGATGTGAAGGGTGTCTAGATGGAGGGAGCTACCCCCACCGACCCCCATAGGAGTTGATAAGAAGCTTTGATTTCTTGCAGATGGCGGTGGAGCCAGTGGGAAGGTGATAGCGGCCGGCGAGGACACAGGAGGAAGGGAAAGGTGGGCGCGTACTGGAGCTGGTACCTTCGGTTATATCATTCAGGATATATGACAAGGCTGATCCGCTGCTATCGTTCAAACAGGATGGGGTTCTTGCAATAGTACATCCGCACTCTAAACCGAAGCGGTAGCCTTGAGACAAGGGGTGTTAGGTGCTAGAAACTTGGGCCTAGACAACCTTCTTATTGAAGGAGGTAATTGTCGGGTCGTTAAAGCCGTTCTGAAGATTGACCCTGTTCGTGGAACATTGAGTTGATTCAGTTTGAAAGTATATCTTAAATTCTTTCTCTAAAGTTGCTATTCATCGTATTTTCAGTGAAGCTAATACTGTGGCCGATAGGATTGCACGTCTGTTTTATAGTAAACCTGTCGACGGAAGCTTAGAGAATGATATAATGAGAAACGGCTAGTGGCTCGTTGGTCGATCTAATTGCTTGTCCCGTTTCCACACACAAAAATAAAAAAAGAAAACAAAAAAAAAAACTTGCGTGCCATCATGATGATGCCATATTGCCATCCACCTAGGAAATGAACAGAGAAGGACCATTAACCATATAAGCTAACTGTAAATTTGACAGGAGGACCATTGGCAGGCAAAAATCACAAGTTAAAGGACCATAATGGAACAATACAAAAATAATCCCACATAATACTGAACTTAATACAAAAATAATCCAGGGCCCACCTTCAGGGTCGGCCCTGGATTTGAAGTTTGATAGTGCGGAATATCTTCAACTTCTTTATATAATCCTTCTGTTTCAATAAACTTGTTGTTTAATCTCAAGCTTTTGTCTAACAATAATTGATTTTTTTGACTATTTTCCACCCATCGTCTTTAATCTTACTCATTTATTCATTTCATCATCAATTTTCCATGCGAAATTATGCATCTTTTCTAATTTCCAATTCAAAATCCAATTAAAAAATAATTAACACCTGAAGAAATATTTTATCATTGATTGTCCTAATTTGGCCTCCCTTCCAAATAGCATTAAACTCCTGACTACTCTCGAGGATTTATATATTGACAATTGTGAAAAGCTAAGCTTGAGTGGATGGAAAGGATTGAATGGCTTAAGAAACTATTAAAGTCCGACTCGGACCGATGACTGAGGGTCGTGTGCATAGGCGCACATGCGCTATTGGTCTCATTCACATCTCTAACACGTCCCCGCAAGTCCAACTAAGAATGATCATCTAGTTGAGACTTGGACAACTGGGTAACCCATATCAAAGTCCGACTTGGACCGATGACTGGGGGTCATGTGCACGGGCGCATCTGCGCTAGTAGTCTAGCACACAAGCCGTGTGGGGTTCTATTCTAAAACCAATTGGCTATACGAGGAGTCATGCCCGACCCAGTAGCAAGAGCAGCAAGTGCACCAGCCCAGGGCCCAAGTTTTTAAAGGGCCCATATCTAATTTTACATAGGTAATACTTCGGATAGGCCCACATATAAAAAAAAAAGGCCAAAGGACAAGCCCGAAGTATTAGTTTTGACCCCATATAAAAAAAAAGCCCATAAAATTATAAAACTAATAATGACAATAAAGGGTAAACTGTAGGAAACCACCCTTTAAATATATCACATTGCCCTAAACCACCCCTTATATATAAATTTGCAGAAAACCACCCATTAAATACAAACCGTTAACAAAAACCACCCGTTTTCACTATTTCGTCAAGTAAATGTTAAATAGTTGATAAAATTATGTTAGATTACCATTATACCCCTCTATCTTTATTATTATTTCTCCCTAAAAATAGTTTTTTTTTATAAAACCTTTTATTGTATTTTTTTTAACTATTTTTTTTTGTAGAATATCATCCATTCAATTTAAATATCAATCTATATTTTTCGAAAAAATGTTTAAATTTTTGGGTGAAATTTTATTTTTAGTCATCGAAATGTACTAAATTAATTAATTGTAGAAAAAATATTATAAGATTTTTAATTAAAAGACCTTGTTTAATTATTATTTTTACAGAATAAGGCACACTTTTTTTATTTATTATTTAGGATTCAAAAATAAATAAAAAATGTATATTTTATTTCTTTTTGAAAGATAACTCAAAAAATGTAAATAAAATAGAATTTTTTTTCTAAATATTTCCTGAAAATTAAATAATTAAACGCGGTGGGTGGTGGGCGGAGATGGAGCTTCGTCGTCATCACCGACTCTGAGCGTCCCTTCTTAGGCAATGGTGGTGGGCGAAGGTGGAGCTTCGTCCTTCGCCTCTTGCACCCACACCTCCCTCCTTCTTCTTCTTCCCCCAACTGCCCCGACCTCCTCCTTCTTCCCCAGCCTGCAACTGTCTCTCCGGATCCAGATCAAGAGCCAAGGTCGTCTCCAATCCAAGATCGCTTCCAAACGTGGCCCAGATCCAGATCCAAATCCAGAGCTAGATCGAAGAGGAAGTGATCTCTCTTCCTCCTTTGATCGAAGGTCTCCTCCTTCCTAGTGATTTCTCCGGCATTCGGCGTCCCGGTCTATCTTCCTCCTTGATTTGAGACGGCGGCTCGAGATCCCAGCGATTTCTCTTCCTCCTTGATCGAAGATCTCCTCCTGCATAGCGATTTCTCCGGCCTTCGACGTCTCGACCTCTCTTCCTCCTTGATTTGAGACGGCGGCTCGACCTCCTAGCGATTTCTCTTCCTCCTTGACCTAAGGCTGCCATTTCTCCTCCTTTTTAAGCTTAACTAATACTTCGTACATAAAAAAAATTATTAATTTTTTTTAACGGAAAGTCTAGGGGTGAAATGGTAACTTCAAGCATTTTAACGGAAAATAAACGGAGTTGAGGTAGTGGGTGGCTTATTGTTAACAATTTGTATTTAATGGATGATTTTATACAATTTCAGATATAAGGGGTGGTTTAGAGCAATGTGATGTATTTAAGGGGTGATTTTCCGCAGTTTACCCGACAATAAATGAATAGGCTCACAAGTCTATAAGTCCACAAGGGAAGTATATGGAATTCCGGCCCACAAGTCAATTTCGAGGTTTAAAAGAATTAGGCCCACATTAAGTAATTTTATCAATTACTTAATTAGTCAAAGTATTCCAAACTTCTATAACGTTCTTCTGTTCACTTTCATTGTATTGAAATAGAACATTTTTTTGGGTTGAATGTATCGAAATGGAACTGGGAACGCCTATACGGATAATTTGCAAAAGCTTACTGCTGTTACTTAAAATTTAACATTTTAATATTCATGCACCATTTTTTTAGAGTTAAAAAATATATAAAATACTTTTTAAATAATTTTATATTAATTACAGTATTAATTATGGATTTATAAAAAAAATATAAAAAAGTAAATATTTAATATAGTTTTTATCATTCTAAAACAGTGTACATAAATAATAAACGACATATTTTAATTAACCGAATGAGTATTTTGGTATTATATATACTACTTCTGTCCGACAATACATGAGCTTTTATTTTTTAACGTGTTTTTTAGTAGCTAAAAACTATAAAAAAAAATTATTTTTTAAAAAGAAATGTTAATTTATATTGGGTTTAGCTCCTAAAAAATCGTTCCAAAAGGTTAATGTCCATATGTTGCCGAACGGAGGGACTATAATATTAGGGCCCATAATTATCTTTCGCTCCGGGTATATAAAACTATAGGACCGGCGCTGGGTAGATGTTGACGGAGAAGGTGACGGCGAGATAAAAGGTGACGCGAGGCTTGCAATGGCGGATGGTATAGGCCCATTCAGACTGTTGCTGCTGAGGTCTAAACTTTTGAGGTTTGGGAATGCAGTTGTTGAATTGGTCAAGAGTCGCATTTAGACCCATGTCGGAGACCTGGATCTCAGAGATGGCACCAGATGAGCTTCATCGGATGCCACTCCGCTCGCAGACAGCAGCAAGGTTGGAGTCTTTCCATGAAGAGAGGTCAAATTGAACGAATTGCCAACGGAGTCCTGCATAAGGTAAATCCATCTTATCAATAATAGGGCAAATAGGCATTGAATTACAATTACCTACCATTACTGATAGGAAAATCAATCTGCTGCAACTTGTTGCTGATAAATCCATCTGTTAGCGATAGATATATATGATTCTAATTCATATTTGGCAGATCTTTGATTAAATGTTTTTCCTCACGCTCTCAGACATCATTTACTCCCATCGAAAACTCCATTACTTTGATCCTCAAATTATGTTTAAGAGAAAAACAAATTATGTCCAAGAATCCTATTTGTTCCTCAAATTGATTTTAGGATTACAGCATTAACAAATTACTGTAGTAATACTCCCCCTATTGTCAAGGAATTTTTTAATACTGTAATCCTAAAAATCCACTTGTGTTTCTATTGCGTTTCTAATCCATTTGATATGTGTATTGCCAATAAGGTTTGGAGTTTGACATTCTAAAATCACAGAATTTACAGTGTGACTTTGGAGAATGAATGACCTGCTGTATTGTGAAAGAAATCCAGCAGGACATAGCCAAAGTTAGAAACATACTAGTTTGAGCCAACTCTGCCTACAGAGACACCAAACAGCTATAAATATGCACAGATTCAAGTAAAAGACTTGGATAGTGCACCTTAGCATCTGAGTCTAGTTGGATCCCATCGAAAACTAACCTCCAGATGTGTCACTAACCTCCATATTCAACAAAGAATTCAAACTATTGATGCTTGTTGGCTTGTTGCAGATCTGTCCCCTGCTGCCACTCATTCGAATTTGTGCTGTCCGCCATGACTAATTGACTACTACATCTAGGGTTTGAACAAATCGAGAACGAAGCAGTTGATCTGTTTGCTCAACCTGCAGCTCGCATTCCATGTGGAATTGAGCCAGGATCATCAGAGAATCTTCAATTGAAAGTTAAACCTTGAATTTCATTGTTTCCATAATGATCACTTACGAGATTGGATCCACAAGGAGAAGAAGGATACTTGGACACAATGAAAGAGGGAGAGAAGGAGTTTCTGTTATTAGACAGACTCTCATTAAGGAAAAACAAGAACAGCAAGGAAGCTTTTGAATAAATAACAGCAGCTACGCGGTCTTGAAAAGCTCGGCCAAGGAAGCTTTTGAACGGGATGAAAAAGCGTTTTCCACTTGACGCATCGTGGGCCTGAGCTTGGGTTTAGGACCTGTGCAGAGCAAAGACACTTTCGTTGCCAGCATTAATCCATTAGATAGATTCCTCCCTGGTGGGGAGAGTCGATCATCCAACACACCACTCATAAGCAGCTCTTGGTGATTGTTCATTGGTGATGACGATGGTTGAAGTGATTGTAGAAGATCTCTTGGGTGTTTTCCCATCACAATTTCCAATGCCACGACTCCAAAGCTATAAACATCGCATTTTGGTGTGACTCTCATCGTTTGAGCCAGCTCTGCCAACAATAATCATAATCAGTATGTGCCATTTTAAGTAAAAGATATGGAAATGGATGCAGTATCAGCTTTGTGTTACCTGGAGCCATGTAACCGAATGATCCAATAGCTGAGGTCCAATTGGATGTATCCGGGTTTATCAACCTCGCAGCGCCAAAGTCGGAAAGCTTTGGCTCAAATTCATCATCCAGCAAGACATTGTTGATGGATATGTCACGGTGAACTATAGGCGGGAAGCAATCATGATGCAGATACGCGAGGGCATGTGCCAATCCGTGCACTATCTTCAGTCGTCTTTCCCAGCTTAGCTCCTTTGCTCCATCTTGACTGCGTAAAATCTTCCCCAGACTACCTCTCTCGACGTAATCGTACATGAGGTACATCCTTCTCCTCCAGTAACAAAACCCGTGCAGCTTGATGACATTCCGGTGCCTGACTTGTGTTAGTGTTTGAACCTCATTTGCAAAGCTCCACTCCTTTCCGGGTTCACTAAAATCTGAAGTATCTGTCTGCTGTTTGACAGCAAGCACCTGACCTCTCCTGAGAGCTGCTTTGTATACACTGCCAAATCTGCCTTTACCTATGCAGTGACCCTCATTGAAGTCTTCCGTGGCCTGGATAATATCGCGGAATTTGAATTTTGTCTCACCATCCCACACCTCTAACATATTGTTCTCCTCGGGAGTTATTTTCTTCTTTGATTTCTTCTGACGAGCTAAAATCACAGCCATGGATATTGTGATCAGGAGTATGATAGAAGCAGCCGGAACAGTGACTGATGTAATATTGATTGGTTTCTTGCTACCGATACCAGAGAGATCATTGTAAGATAGATCAATGACTGGCTTTTGGGCCGAAATTGGTAGCCCGGGTGGGATAGAGAGATGGTTGTGGGACATGTTCAAATACGACAGTGAACTTAGATTATGAAGATCAGGGATTGAACCCGACAGTGAGTTGCTGCTAATGTCCAGGGAGTTCAGTTGATGCAGGAGATTGAACCCGGGTGGAATAGTACCAGAGAGATGGTTGTGGGACATGTTCAAATGCCACAGTGATGTTAGATTATGAAGATCAGGGATTGAACCCGATAGTGAGTTGCTGCTAATGTCCAGGTAGTTCAGTTTATGCAGGAGATTGATTTCAAGTGGTATCTCACCTGATAAACCATTATACCTGAGATTCAAGTTCTGCAATTCAAAGCAGTATGTGAGCTCAACCGGAATGATTCCCATCAAGTTATTCTCTGACAAATCGAGAGATTGAAGGTGTATTAAATGGCCTATGGTTGTTGGAATCTGCCCTGATAGCTGATTTGATTTGAGGGATAGCTTGACCAAATTTCTCAATTGTCCAAGCTTAGCCGGTATTTGACCTGTAATGCTATTTCCATCCAACTCTAAACTACTGAGATTAGAAGAGAGTAACCACTTGGGAGAAATTTCACCATAAAAGTGGTTATTGCTTGCTTTAAAAAAAGAAAGATGCGGATGATCTCCAAATGCCTCAGAAATGTTACCCGTTAACTGGTTACCCTCTAACCGGACTATCTGTAGTCCTGAACAGCTCCTCAAGCAATCTGGAACTGGCCCAATGAAGTCGTTCCCGTCGATTGCTAACTCTTCAAGTGCAAGACCGCTGCACAGATGAGGTGGTAGTTGACCTGAAAAGCGGTTAAATGAGAAGCTGACCTTGGTGAGAAAAGGACTGTTCTTTCCGAAGTCCTGTGGAATGGTGCCGGTGAAGTTATTGTTCACCAAAGATAGTGCCCGTAAGCTGGTGAGAGTGGACAGGTTTCGGGGGAGCTCTCCATGGAATAGATTGGAGTCAACAGTAAGTGCTTTCAAGCTTTTAAGATTTCCGACTTCTGGCGGGACCAAACCTGTGAGATTATTTACTGAAAGATCCAACTCTACCAAATTCTTCAGACTCCCAATCTCTGGAGGGATCGAACCAAAGAAGTTGTTATGGTGAAGTAAAAGAACCTCAAGTTTTGTCAAGTGGCCTATTTGAGGAGGTATGGGTCCGTTGAACTGATTCCACTGGAGTTCCAAAGTGGTAAGTTGAGTCCAACTGGCCATGGCTATGGGCAGTTTCCCTGTGAAGGAATTTAGAGTTAGAGAAAGGGAAGTGAGGTTAGTACACAGGCCAAGCTCCGGAGGAACGCTAGAGCTGAGCCTGTTATAACTAAGATCAAGAACTTGCAGATTCTTGAGAAGTCCTATTGAGGAAGGTATGGATCCTTTCAGACTATTGGCACTGAGGTATAGGCTTTTGATCTTGGGAAATGCAGAGAAGTTAAAATGGTTGAGAGGGCCATCTAGATTCATGCCGGAGAAATTGATCTCAGTGATGGAACCAGATGAGCTGCATTTGATTTGTCTCCACTCACAAACATTAAGAGGTTTGTTGTCAAATAACCAAGAACTATTAGGTGATCTGTTAACCCAAGTGATGAGTGCAGCTGCATCTGATTGGGGAGCTGAACATGTGTTTTGGCAAAAAAGAAGATGGGTAAGAAGAAGCACAATAAGAAGAGGATGCAGAGTTGATGCCATGGGCGAGCACTGGGCAGCCCAATTTCTCTGTGCTCTCTCCTTATAAATGCATGATTATGGACCGATTCTAAGATCTTGAGCAATAACGTGTGGGAAACTTTGTGCTTATGTTTACTGTATTTTATAAATATAATTTATAGATACGACTATGGCTAATTTTATTTTATTTTATACGATTCAACGAGTTTGAATTTTGTATTTATGTATTACGAATTTACGATCCAAACAAAACCATGTTCTTAAAGCACTTCTAATTTCATTTCTACAATTAAGTCCAATTTGGAATAGATAATGATTTAGGGCTTGTTTGAAATGGGTATATAGATATAAGCTATGGGTATAGAAAGCCCTATATCTATATCTCTTGTTTGGTATATTTATCCAAATTGGTATATGGATATCAATCTTATATCTCCATATACTAATTTTAGGGGTTCATTGAGTTTTTTTTATTACTAGGGTGGCAGACCCGTGCTATTTCCGGGGCATGATTTTATATTAAATACATGAGTGATATTATACTTGGTGGATAACGCAAAAATTAACATGACAGAAATTTTATAATAGGGTAATGAAATATTAATAACTTATCTAGTAAATTTTAAGCATAATTTTTTAATTACTCATTTTATTATAAGTTAGAATTGGTAAAATATTTAGATATATGCACTCTCTTGAACTTATAATATTCCTTTTTAAAACTAAGCATATCTATTTACTTCAATCGAGAAGTTTCTTATAAGGTGAAACTTTTATGACATGTATTTTTTATTTAATGCTTGATATTTTAATAGGAAGATATTTAAAAACTAATAATATTCTATCATTTTTCAAAATAAAAAATATCATCTTAATTTAAAACCATTCAATTGAGCTTTAATCTCAACTAAGATTAAATATAAAATATCATTTAGATATAACATTCGTCCATTAACACAACTTAATCATCAAATTTAATCTCAAATTCGAGAATAAAAATGGAAAAAAATACTCTAAGAGAAAAAATATTAGATGAATAATACCATATAAGGATTTGAAATTTAGACCATTGATTATATTTGGCCACAACTTTTCCAAAGAACCAAATGAGTCATATTAATATAGTTTTGGTTGAATACATCCCTTTCTCCCTTCCCCGGCCTTCTCTCAACTAGGCTTTGTACGTCTTCCTCCCGCCGCCCCACCACCCCCAACTCCATGTGATTCTGCCCTGCAACAAGGCTTCAGACTCATATCAAGAGGGTGTACGCCTCACTTAATTCGCCCCTTATGTCCATCTCTTAGAAATACTGGAAGACCATGTGCGTATCTGTCAGATTCAACTACTGAGGTCGCTAATCTAATTCAGCGAGTTCCTTCATGAAGCTCGGCCGATTTCCATGAGTTCCTTCATGAAGCTCGGCCAATTCCAATGAGCTCTTTTGTGAAGCTCAGTCAAATCCGATGAGCTCCTTCATGAAGCTCGGGTGATTCTAACGAGCTCCTTAATTAATTTGTGATGTTTACCGATTCTGTCGAGCTGATTTGCAATGTAATGCTCAGCTAAAAAAGTGACCTCATCTCTCAATTTAATATCTGAATGAGGATGATTTACCTTTGTTTGTAGTCATAACATGAGGACAAGATAACTAAATTTAAATCTTTACTAGCTTTGATGCTACGCTGAATTAATTTTGTCTCCACATTAGATGGAGTATTTCAAGTAAAAATTGTTTGCCAATTTCACCGATTATTAATATGCTGTCTCAATGAAGAAACTGGAGGATGAAATCTTAAACTTGAAAGGGGAAGACAAGCTTGAAACTTGAAAGAGAGCCATGTATTTGCTTGAAAGAGATGATCTGACGAGAAATTCACTGTCTGAAAAAAAGGAGCTAACAATTTAAACAAGGCATATCAGGATATGCTAGAGAAGGTGGGGCTGGTGGTATTTCAGCTAGAGTCCCCTGCACAATCCGTTAAAACACTCACAGGATGAGGACTCAAAGCTAATAAAGAAAGCTGCCACAGGAGGAAAACTGAGATATATGCTCTTTCAGAGAAGTTGGCAATAGAAAACCTTGCTAAAAAGAAGATCATTTTGGAGCATTCTGTTTTTAAATTAAGTGGGTAAGTGGTGAATTTGAGGATGCTAAAAGTTTAAGGCACTGGAAGAATCGTATCAGTTGCTCATTAAAGAGAAGTTTGAGGTGATTATTGAGAAGACCATTTGATTTCTTAGTTCGAGATAATAGTGGAGCATTTAGATAAACTTTTGTAGCAAGGAGTTTGGATAACTCTTTTTTTCATGCAAATGAGGAACTTGATACACTGAGGAAACAATAAAAAAAACTAATTAGAAGATTCATATCGGTTGCTCAAGGATGATAAGTCCGCCAGTGTTAAAGAGAGACAAACATTTGAACTAAAATTGGAAACTACTTGGCAGAGGCTAAACTACAGGGAACCTAAGGGATGACAATGGTGTTGAACCAAGGAGAGTATCTTGGATATATAGGAAGCAGAATATGAATATGATAAGAGTCCTTTGAGAAACTTGATGAAGGACTAGAAGAAGTGAAAATAGAAAACAATCGGTTGAAGCTTGAACTTGCAATGAAGAGGGACCTGTTGTCTCAGAAAGAAATGAAGCTTTTGGAAGCAGTGATGGTAGAACTACATAGGACGCTCAACAAACAAAAACTGACCATCCAAACTATGGAAATGTTGCATTCACAGTTGGAAAAGAGGAGTGAATTAAGTTGAATTGTGGAAGATTGTTGTTGGGTCATTCTTTATTGAATTGCATACCTCCTTTGTTAGTGAAGCATTATTCAGCGAGTTCACTGAGCTTTCCAAGAATACTGCCCATTGGAGCTGAAAATTATTCAAAAAGTGTATAATTTAGCATTTCTACGGAAACTCGATCAGTCTATTTTGACGAGCTAATTAATTATGTTCAACGAATTCTACTGAACTGATTTGCAATGCTCGGCTACTCAAAGCGAGCCCACCCTCGACAGGCACCTCATCGCCGTCACCAGATATCAGTTCTCCTCCGATGCCTCCTTCGTCAATATAATTATCCGACTCTCCTCCATCACCTGATGCTCCGTCGTCGTTACCTTTGGGCTCTCCCACTACAGTGCAGATTCTGATGAGACTTCTCCTTCTTAGGCTCCAGAGGTCAACCTTTGAGACTTCTTCTCCATCACCTAATTGCGGGATTGTTGAAGATTACATTGGATTTGTTTAGCCAATTAATCAATTCACCGATTCACTGAATTAGATTTGAGTATGAATAGGGTTTTTTTAGATCTCGGTTCACTTTGTAAATATTTTCTAAAACAAAAAATGATTTGTGTGCAATTTAGTTATACTTATCTTGTTAATAGTCATTTTTGCATCTTGCCAGAAGCCCCTATATATGAAAATGATTTTAATTATAATTTCAAATATTACAAAAGTTAAAAGGTTAATTATGAAAATGATTATTTAGGATTAATATTTATTACATTTTGTAACTCTCAGTTACAATTATCCATACCCCTTAAATTAATTGATCATTAGGAGTTTCAAATGCTCCTTGTATTATTTTAAAACAATTACCATCATATGATTAACTTTAAAGAAATTATAGCATAAAAATGGATTAATTAATTTTTTTTATTACCGTCGCCTAAAGACTTTTGGGATAACGTCGACCCGACTCGTTAAATATAATTTGATGTACATGTTACATTGTTACTTATTTTTTATTTTTTAATTAAAGATAATCAAACTTTTAACAGTCATATGCACTTTCAGATTCATTTTTATTTATATTGATATAAGAATATGCACTAATACCTATTTTCTTCCTTGAAGGAAAAAAGTAAAAGAGAAGTTTAGGGCCACAATTCAGAAGAGTTTCTACATAAGCAATGCTATTGACCAAAATATATAAACATTCCATGGAATCAAGTACGACCAAGAAACCAGTTTTAATCATTAAAAAATAAAGAAGGATGACACTGACATCATGAAGGAAGAACATTATGGGGCACATCACGCACATCTACCTTCTATTCAAAAGTTGGAAACACCTCTTGTATAAAGAAGAGGATTTTGAGGATATATATGAGCTCCGAAAGACAATCATTAGTTCATGGTTAATATGAAGGGTAGTCAAAAGATAAAGACGGTTTTAAGAACCAAAGTAACCGTCCTATTTACATTTCAAAAGGCTAAAAAGAAATTAGGCTACAGCGCACCAAGAAACATACACCAGAAAGTCACACCTGTACAACATAAATACAAACAGAATCGAACTATTCGTGTGAAATAGGATGCTTCTATTTCACATCTGCACAACCAAATGGAAAGGAGACCGCACTCCAATTACTTCAAGCAGATCACTCAATGCATCATGAAATTCTTTTTTTGCAAAAGTGATATTACTATATCAGAAATTTTGATCTTTATCCCCGCGATAAATTCAAGTGAACTTCTTTTCCGTCGATATCTGCCTACTGTCAGCACATCAAGACCCTGGCTGATCAGCTCGACGCCGTCGACTCCAAACCCAACGTCACCCGTCTCGTCCTCCAGGTACTCTCGGGCTCCCTTCCGAATACAATGCCGCTGCTACTCATATACAGCAGACGGAACCTCTCCCTACGTTCGAGAAGACCCGGTCTCAACTGATCCTGGAGGAGACTCGTCTTCAACGTCAGACAATTGACGCCGCCAAAGACAAGACGGCGTTGGTCTCATTCAGTGACATCATCGAGCAACTTGCCCTCCAGCCCGGCCGCAGCAACGACCAGTAGGGACCAAGAGGCGGCGGCCGCGGCGGCCGCAACACTGGTCGCCGCCCGCAGCAGTTTGATCCCCGCCACCCCTCTTGGTACCCCAACCCTGCCTACCCTCCTTGGATGCCCTACAGCTACCCCGGTGCGTCGTTTCGTGGACCAGCCCCGTATCCCAACCGTCAACAGGGCTTGTTAGGTCCTGCTCCCCGCCCTGCTAGTCATCAGGCCTACCCGTCGTCTAATCATGCATACCCGACTGATGTGCACAATGCCTTCTCCTCAATGCAGCTGACACCCCCTGACGCCGCTTGGTACATGGACACTGGCGCCACCTCTCATATGACGAACTCCTCAGGTACTCTCTCCTCTCTTTCTTTTAAGGATCCTGCTCATTCTATTATCGTCGGCAACGGTGGTCGCCTTGCTACTTCGGGCATTGGCCACACCACACTACCAACCCCTACCAACCCTTTGCACCTCAACAACGTCCTTGTTGCCCCCAAACTTGTCAAAAACCTTATCTCTGTCCGTCGGTTCACCACTGACAATAATGTTTCTCTTGTGTTTGATCCGTTTGGTTTCTCTGTGAAGGATCTTACTACGGGGGTTACTCGTCTGAGATGTAATAGCACCGGGGAGCTCTATCCACTACAAAAAAAAAAACAATTTAGCATCGGCAATTTACCGTGGCGAAAAGCTGATCTGGGGTGGCAAAACCTATTTAGCCACGGACGTAGCTACGGGAAACTAGGGGTGGCCAAATCTGCGGTGGCAAAATGTTAATAGCTACGGATGCTTGCCGTGGCGACCAACCTAGCCACGGCATAGCTATGGCTAAGCGACCCCATATGAAAGACACGACACATTTGCGACGGTAGGTTGCCGTAGCTAAGGTCTGGGTGGAAAATAAAAAAAAAACTGCTTTTTAGCCCGGATTCTTTAGACCCGGGCCAAAAGTCCAATACTTTTTTTTAAAAAAATACACACAATTTACCAATATAATAAAATTTCATTAATTATACAAATTTTACATTTCTAATAAAATGACAAAAAACTACATAATTTATATAGAATAAAAATACATAATTACAAAATATACATATACAATAAAATGTCCAAAACTACATTTTAACCAAAAATAAAATGTCCAAAAGACAATAGTAATTCTAACTCCAAACTTACTGAACTAAAAGACAGCAGTATAATTTCAACGAGCAAGATTAACATGGCCCCTGTAAAAAAAAAAGAAACAAAGAAAGAATAACATAGGCCTCTGAAATGGAACTTAGCTGACTGGTAGTCCCAAATTATTCATATATCTTATGCTTGACTGAACACTTGAGAAGAGCTGCAAGTCTGCAATACACTGACAGCTTCAGGAATATCTTGCATTTGAACTAAAGCCTGAAATTTTGCAAAAGGTAAAAATAAGTCTCACTACTAGAAATTTCACCAAATAACTTTAAATATTAATTCTTTATTTTAACCAATTTACCAATATAACATATATCTAACTGTTAAGCACATATCAGCCAATACAAATAAAACAGCACCAATAAACAACAAGGAGTTACTTGCTCAATACATCAGTCACACCAGGTACTTGACAATAATGATGCACTGTGAAGGTAACTCCTTCAACTGAATGATGCACTTGATCAGAATTTACCAGCACTTGGTATTAACCCAACATCAGTCACACCAGGTACTTCACAATAATGCATATCAGGCAGCTGCATTTTACTTAAACTAAAAGCTAAAATATGTATTTTACTTAAACTAAAATCTAAAATCTAAAACTGAACTTATTAAAATTGAATCTAATATCTAGAATCTAAGAAAGAATTGAAAGAAATGAGCTGCAAATGCATCTAAAGCTATTGAACCTTTGACTAATAAACACGCAAGCAGGACTTTACCAAAAAAAAAAGGAAGCAGAAGATTTAGCAGGCTAATGTACCTGGAGATATAAAAGGTTTACTTAGCAGGTTGATGTATCGAAATGAAAGAAAATGTATAAAATCCAAATAAGTGGGAAGCTCTCCAAGAGCCAAGGCATCCCGACTAGGCAACATAAAAGCAGCAATGGAACACCAACAAGAACTAATATAGGCTCAGAAAAAAATTCACAGCAAGTGTAAGTGTTATATTCCTTATTTACAAAGCAGAGAAAAAGCAATTTCAAAGATTCACAGCAAGTGTTATATTCACAGCAAGTGTTATATTCCGTGCAAGCTACGATCAACTTGCTTGGTGTGGGAACATCTTCCATGGCAGCCGAAAGCACAATATCCACTAACACAAAGCATCATGAATTTCAAAGAAAAAGCAAGCTCTTACATAAGAGCTTGCTCCCAATTCCCTGTAATGAATACAAACTTGGTGGAATCTCAAAGAAAATTTTACACGTCTAACAAAGAAACCCTAAATCATTGGTCTCGAATTGAAAAGCAATTTCAACTAGCTATAATGAATCGAAAGCAGTTCACTTACCTCCAAAGAAACCCTAAATCTTTAATATTGAAATTTAAAGGAGGAAAAGTGAAATACCTAAGGCGGGTGGTTTTGAGAGAGGCAGCAAGGGAGGTGGTGCTGAGAGAGTCAGTGGTTGGTGAGGGAAGAAGTGCTGAGAGAGTCGGTCGCACTGCATAAAAAATAGCTTTAGAAATGAATTGCATTACGTAAAAAAAAAAGGTCTGTGTATAATATTTTGTACTTTCTATTAAACAATAGCTTTAGAAGCAACTAGAAAAAGATTCAGCTCTTGATGGGGTTAAGGACAAAGGAAAAAAATAATGAATATAGCCAGAAGCCTACAAATCAGTAACATAAGCACAACTACCACTAAAGAACAGTTCTGGCACACCGTATAAAACATATGCTGTCATACAAGTCCATATATAGCAACAAGCCAATAGTGATGAAATATGACAAGCTATGGCAGAAGAGAAAATAAATGAGCAGACAATAGAAGATCAAACTCACAAAATTAATATTAATAGTACTTACTAAACTGCTTTTCTGACTATTCTGTAAGCAATACCAAGAGTGAAGATCAGCAATTCCTTCTTAATCTATTAGAAAGTACAATATTACTTGTCAATAAAATCCTAAATACAATTATATAAACTCAAGAGCAGCTATTTTTTTTTCTTAATCTATTAATAGTACTTACTAAATTGCAAACACAAAGACCTATAATTTATAGGGTAGCAAACAAAACAGACTATTAAGATTGGACTATATCCTAGTCTTGAACCAATTCACAAACTTAAACATCAGGCAAAGACCCCACAACAGCTACCCACATTGCTTAAAACACTTGTTTTTTTTTTTCATTTTATGCCATCCCTCCAGTACAATTTTTTTCTTTTCTAAACCAAAGAGCCCATTAATCTCATGTAGGAATCCCGCACTTACATCTAGACATCTAATAGTACCCTTTGGATGAAATCATAGTTTCACGGTAGAAGCACACACAAATATCTGAAAGGCTCTTAGTTACTGATTTCTCCAGTTACACCTCTTCCTCATATCCTTGAAATTTCAGACTTGTTACTACAATTCCACATTTTACTGTTGCATTAAGTGAGTAAGTCACAGATCAAAGAAAATCAATTGCTCAATCAATTCAGCAACTAAACATGACATGTGAAATGTAGCGGTTTACATGTAATTTTGTCCATCTTGGGAAGGTCATTATTCCATTACTGTGAACTCAGGGTCTCAGCAGGTCAATTGGTGTGAATAACAGATTTTATAATGTAACTGATTGAACTATGATTCCGTTGCTTGAATTCAATTCAGTCTATTCAGATCATATAATTTGAGATTTTGTGTTTGTTTGATTGATGGTTTAACTGATTAATCAGATTGAAGAAACACTAAACAACATATCCTGTGTCATCACCCTCACCATCCAGCCCGTCAAGTCCAGTCGCCCTCTCGGCATCATCATCCAGTCTTTGGCATGCACGCCTTGGTCATCCCAGTCCTGCAGTTTTAGATTTACTTCGTTCTAAGAGTCTTGTCCAATGTAATAAAGAGCATCGCTCTAGTTTATGTTCGTCTTGTCAGTTAGGCAAGCATGCCAGACTTCCTTTTCAGCGATCTTTAAACACTACATTTGCACCTTTTGATATTATTCATAGTGATATTTGGACATCTCCTGTGCCTAGCAAGGAGGGTCATAAGTATTACCTCTTGTTTCTGGATGATTATAAACATTTCTTATGGGTTTTCCCTTTGCACTTTAAATCTCAAGTGTTCCCTATCTTTGCCAAATTCCACGCTTACATCAAAACTCAGTTCCACACCTTTGTCAAGTGTTTCCAATGCGACAATGGCCGCGAATTTGACAACAAAGATTTTCACACTTTCTTTAATACCAATGGGATCTCCTATCGCTTGTCCTGTCCCTACACCTCTCAACAAAATGGCAAGGCCGAACGAATCATCCGAGCCATTACCAATATGATGCGCACTCTTCTCTTCCACGCATCCATTCCCCTTCTTTACTGGCCTTTTGCTATCAATGAATGGAAACCCTCAAGGAGGACATTACAATCAATCTCATGATCTCACAGAGGAGAAGAAGATGACCTTAGAGCTACAAGGGAGGACTAGATTGATTTTCCGTCCCTATTTCAGATGCATTACAATTTGAATGCATCTGAAATAGGCAATTACAGATGCATCCCAGATTTCAGCAAGTTAGAGCTTCTTACCAAGGAGACAAGGATTGATTTTCCGTCCCTATTTCTCATCTATCTCAAAATCTCAAAGCTTCAAAAAAAGCTTATGTAAGTGCTCCTGAACATTACAATTTGAATCCAAATTGGAAGCCCCATGTTCTACAAGGACATGCTTCATCAACCGGTAGAAAAATAAAAAAAAACAATAAACACCAAGGCAAATTGAATCTATTGTGAGGAAATTAGGCAAATGAAAGTAATTGAATTAGGCAAATTGAAGCAATTCAGTACTAATTTTGACCTACCCGAATGTGGTGAGTTGTGCCAGGAAGAACGGGTACTGCTTCAGTGGAACAAAAGCCAGTTTGTAAAGGACCCGATTTCCAATCCCTAAAACCATCGGCGCCGTCGCCGTCATCAGCACCTTCAACCTCTTATCTCCGGCCTCCACGACTAACAATAACTTTCTCCTCCACCGATTTCGCTTTCAATTTGATGTCAATTTCTACCGTACAATCTCTCAACAACTCATCCGATCATCTTAAAACAACAAAATAACAAAATCGGAGGATCAATTGAAGAAAACGGGAAGTGAGTACCTGTAAACTGGAGAGCGGCACCGAAATCGGGGAGGCTAAATGCAGCTTCGTCTGGCCATGGAAATTGGAGGAGGATGAGTCTGGATTCGTCCTCGCAGATGAGCGGATGAGACTAGAAGGGGAAGCGTGAGAGATAGAGAACGAGGTCGATGGAGGAGGAGGGAACGGAGGTTGAGAGAGTGAGATCGAAGTCGCCGCCATGGACGTCTCTCCAGATCTGAGGGAGAGAGTGAAATGAAAGGGTTAAGGGGTTAATTAATTTTCAAGATGTGCTAGCACAGCTAATAAAATTTGAAGAGGCGTTAATTACTTAATTAGAATCTTAAAAGGTGATATTTCACCAAATTTTCTCTTTTAAAATTGCACAAGATAAAATCTTTTATTAAAAATTGAAGTTTTAATATTCAATCTTTCCAAAAAAGAATTATAATTATTCATTTCTTGTTATTCTTATCTTTTCTATCTTTCAACTTTCAAACCCTAAAACATCTTGTTAAGCAGTGTTGATCTTCGTCCTAATTTCAACCTTTAGAAGGAGGAAGCCTTTCAATTTTTGTTCTAGATTTTTTTTCAATCTTGATTTTGTATGCAATGAACCAGCTTATAATTTTCTTATTTGATACTACATCCGATCCACAAAGGATGTCGTTTGACTTTTTAACACGTATTTTACGAAGGTAAAAACTATATAAAATATCAAATTTTTTAAATTATTTTTTTACAACTTAATATTTGTTGGTAATAAGTATTAGATTATAAAAAAAATAACAAAATTAATATATTATATAGTTTTTAGGTCATTAAAATACGTGTTAAAAAGTCAAACGACATGCTTTGTGGATCGGAGGGGTAGGTTTTATCACATTGAGATGTGCCATCAATATGGATAGAAATTTTACAAATCAAGATCGATTCTCCTCTTTAATTATCAATGATATATCTCCAATCGAAAATGAGAATCTAATGAGTAATATCGACACCTTACCCGGTCAAAAGTTGAAGGCTTGGAGAAAGACAGAACCGCCAGTGGTGGCCTGGTGGGCAATGCAAGGTATAAATTTATGAGATCTTATTCTTACCGTTACTGAAGATTATGTTGTTGGATCTTTAATTTTCAATGGGTATATAAATGATTAGATAACTTTCTATGGGTATATACAAATGTAGTTATTGATTTAAAAGTTGAACATGCTTTGAATTTAAATGTTAAATTATGCCCATAAAGTCCATCTTATTTCATTTTCACTAGATTGTTTGATATATCTCAACACCTAGATATAAGATATCAGTCTCGATTCGAACCAAAAAAAAAAAAAATATCAGTCTCGATATCGATAAATATTTCATTTTTACCGCATTTTGATACTAATTTGAGTGGATATATCTAGTATTTATTTTAATTATTTCTGCTCCTCTATCTTTTTCCAACTATATACTCCGTACATATAAATTCACACTAGATAAAACACTTGGCAAATTAAGTTAAGACAGGAAAATAATCATTACAAATTTTCAAATGGAGTACAAAATAAAATCTTATTCTATAGCTTATAAAGTAACGTTTTACAAAAATTGGATCTTGCTTGTATTACATTTACATATTAAGATCAGATCTGTACGTATTTTATCTGACTTTGGAAGTGTATGGTAGTATACACAATGTATTTAGATCATGTAATTATTGATCAACCAGAGATTGATTGAAAGAGAAAAGATTGAATTTCATTGATATCAAGATGATCAATTACAAGTTTTGGATAAGAAAGATATGAGGACACATATATAGGAGAGAGAACAAGGAGAAACAAGTACATCAGAGAACTACTATAGTATAGATTAAAGACTATGAAAGAGACTATGAAAGAGATTTAACTGTTAAAGAACGTACAGTAGCTAAGTGGTCTTGAAAAGCTGTGCTTGATTACCCAAAACTTATTCCAATAAAGAACGTACAGTAGCTAAGTGGTCTTGAAAAGCTGTGCTTGATTACCCAACATTATTTTGTTAGAAATATTGATTAGTGAATCGTAAAGATTGTGCTTAAGACGCGCTCGATCTCATTTCATCTGAAGATTTGGATCAAATGGTCCTATTTGGTAGACGTTATGCTCAAAAGCTTCGACAACTATGATAGAGAAGATTTGCAACTTTAATAAAAGAGAACAATAGTGATTCACACTTTACTCACATATACAGCCAACTTTGATGCTGTGATTTCAAGACAACACTTTCCTCAAATGTATGACACTGCTTTCTTCAATTGAATCTCCAATTCCATTCCATCCGAGTTTTATTCAAGCTCTCTTCTTCTCCAATTCCTTTCTATCTGTTAATCAAAACCTTAATCGATCTTCTCCACCTACAAATGGTTGATCCTATTTCAGCTGCGATTGTATCTGGCCTTGTGGTGCTCTTTTTCGATAAGCTCGACTCACCTGCCTTCAAAGAAATCGGAAGAAGCTTTGGAGTGAAATCTGAACTCGAAAGACTCCGTCGCGCCTTGTCTGCCATCAACGCAGTGCTACTTGATGCTGAAGAGCAGCAGGCCACCCTGCATTCAGTCAGAGATTGGCTTCTGAATCTCAAAGATGTCGCTCATGACATCGAGGATGTGCTCGATCTCATGTCAACTCAAGCTTTGGATGATAAGGTCCGTCAAAGAATTTTGCTTCCAAAGGTTCGCAAATACCTTCCACATTTCGGCTTGGCTTCGAAGCTCAAGGCTATTTGTGGGAGACTGGAGGAGATCTCAGCCAACCGAAGGAACTTCAATTTCCAAGAGCGCCGAGTGTCTGTAGCTCCTCCTGCTCACACCTATGGGGAAAGAGATCAATCTCCCTTCATTCATGAATCGAGCGCTTTTGGCAGAAAACAAGACCAAGATTGGATTGTATCTCGTCTGGTAAGCTCCTCCTCTGACCATCAAATTTCAGCAATTCCAGTTCTTCCAATTGTCGGCATCGGAGGGATGGGTAAAACCACATTAGCCAAATTGGTATTCAATGATCCTAGAGTAGAAGAAGACTTTAAGATCAAACTGTGGGCTCCTATGCCGAACGAGTTTTCTAAGAAAACTGCAATACAGAAAATTTTCGAGTGTGCTACTGATACCATGGAGAAAGCCTCGGGCTCTAATATGCAGGCAATAGAGAAGAGATTACATGACATTCTTGCCGGGCAAACATTTCTTCTTGTGTTGGATAATGTGTGGGCTTCTACACCGAGCATTCTTTCCAGCCAAACATTTGTGAAGGAGTGGTTAGATTTAATGGAATTTCTGGGGGTTGGTTCCAAGAGTAGCAGAATTATAGTAACGACCCGTGAGGATACGGTGGTCTCCATTGCCGGAACCATGGAAGCTTACAAGTTAGAGCCCCTCTCTGAAGATGCTTGTTGGTCAGTATTTGAGAAATATGCATTTAGAGATGGTAAAAAGGAAGAATTTCCTTCGTTAGTGAAAATTGGGAAAGAAATCGTTAGGAAATGTGGTGGGGTTCCATCGGCAGCTAGGACCTTGGGAAGTCAACTGTGGAATGTCAGAGATGA
This sequence comes from Persicaria maculosa, assembly GCA_963922045.1. NCBI lineage: Eukaryota > Viridiplantae > Streptophyta > Magnoliopsida > Caryophyllales > Polygonaceae > Persicaria > Persicaria maculosa. Next base: position 68,903,490 of record OY998255.1, read on the forward strand.
ATCACATTGGAAGAGGATTGAAGAAAGCAAGTTGTGGGAGATGGAGCAAGCACCTGATGACATCCTCCCTGCTTTGAAATTGAGCTTTGATCTGTTGCCCTCTATTTTAAAAGCCTGCTTTTCCTTTTGTTCTACAATAACCACAAATGGCCGCTTTTATAGGGGATGGATGGTAGAATGCTGGATGGCACTAGGATTGACAGAATCGAAGGAGATGAATGGAACCATTGAAGAGATTGGAACTGTATATTTTAATGAACTTGTGTCAAGGTCTTTCTTTGAAGTGGTCCATGCTGCTCAACTTTACCAACACCAATTGAAAGATGCAACAGATCCCGCAGGGTTATCAGAAATGTTCGATTTAATGGATTCGAGTAAAATGCATGACAGTGGGGATACATTCCAAATGCATGACTTGTTTCATGAATTAGGAAGATATGTTGCTGGGGAGGAGACAGCTTTTGTGAGCTTTGACAAACATGAAGTCTCGACAAGGGTCCAACATTTAGTGTGGACAGAAGATAACTGCTTTGAAAGAGAGTTTCCTTACCAACTCCTAACAGCAAACAAGGCTAGATCGTTCCAGATTGATAACTTCTTCGAAAGAGAGGTTCATATGAGCACATCTTTTCTACATGATCTCATCTCTAATTTTAGGTGTCTACGCATCTTATCACTTGTTGGGTTTGAGTTTGATGAGTTGCCAAACTCAATTGGGGATTTGAAGCATCTCAGGCTTCTTATCTTGAGTAGGAACGACAAACTTAAGAGGCTCCCTGATTCAATATCCAAACTAGTCAATCTGCAAACATTGAGCCTTTCAGGGTGTACGCAGCTAGAAGTGTTTCCAAGGAACTTGCACAGATGGATAAGCTTGAGGCTTTTGTATTTTACCTCAAAACTTGATAGTTGTCTGGAGAGATGTTATCATGGTTGGACCTCCATACTGAAGATAAAAATCACAGGCTGTGCATATTTAACATCCTTGTCAGAGAACATTGGGAGCCTAACCACCCTTCGTGTCCTAAGTATCATTGATTGTCCTAATTTGGCCTCCCTTCCAAATAGCATTCAACTCCTGACTGCTCTCGAGGAGTTATATATTGACAATTGTGAAAAACTAAGCTTGAGTGGATGGAAAGGGCTGAATGGCTTAAGAAACCTTCGGTGTTTGTTCATCCAGGAACTTCCTCTCTTGGAGCATTTTCCTGATGGCTTGCAACACTGCACTTCTCTATTGAAGCTATTAATAAATTTCTGTGTTAATTTATCTACTCTTCCAAGAGGCATCGAAGCTCTCAACAGCCTGCAAGTGCTATGGATGGAGGGTAACAACCCTATTCTAAGGTCGAGGTGCGAAAGAGAAATAGGAGAAGACTGGAATCTCATCTCACACATTCGTACAATCTATGTACGGTGATCACGGTTGTATCCAACAACAAAGTGAAGGCTATCAACGCTTCAATCTGTGAAGGCACTCTCTATTGCCTTTAGCTTCCATATATTGGCGTTTGGCATTTGACAAAGGTGTGTGTTTGATTGATTAATTACAAAATAAGACTTCATTGTACGGTCGCTATTATGTATTATTCATTTCAGTTGAGTGTTGATTTATCAAAGCAGTGTGATTATGTTTGAGATTCTTATGTTGTGTGATATGCATACATGGGGCCATGGGGGATGTATGTGTGTACTCTGTTTATCTTTCATTTCTAATAAACATTATGCATGTTTGGTTGAATAATTGTGAGGAATTAAGCTTCAATTCCATTTATGTACTTCTTTATCGGTTGTTGTTTGGTTGTTGGATGAATGGTAAATATATATAAAATGAAAACCATCCTGGCAAGTTTCTAGGGCTAAAATATCAAAGTCATGTAAGACCTCATGACATACGCAACAAAAATCACTAACAAAACATCAAAAGGTAGAAGTACTCAAATGGATCCGAGAGTGCGTCAAATAGATCGAGTGAACCATCTCCACTGGGAATGTTCATGCAGGAGCCTAAAGACTTCCAACATCGCGAGCATAGCCACCACCTCCGCAGGCACTGGATTCTCGTCAAACACCCAAGAGTTCCGTGCCTGCCATTTGAACTAAACAGCTGCACCAATAGCAAACACATGAGGCTTGGCCAAGGCATTCCTACCCTTCGCCGAGGCTCTCAGCCACTGTTTTCTACAGGGTCTCATATCCAACTTCCAGTGTGTACATATCCTACTGCTCTATGGTTTTCAGTTTGGGGATTTAAAGCATCTGAGGTATCTTAACTTGACATTTAATGGCAAACTTACAAGGCTTCCGGATTTAATATGCAAATTGGTGAATCTTCAAACCTTGATTCTGTTTGATTGTGTGCAACTGAAGCTATTCCCAAGAGACTCGCATAAATTGGTAAGCTTGAGGCATTTGCTGGGGATTCATGCAAGTTGGACCTTCATACAATTATACAAATCCTATTTATCGCCAACTGTGTTCACTTGATATCCTTACCAGAGGAAATTGGAAGCCTGACCACCCTTCGGATTTTGCGTATTATGCATTGTCCTTGTTTGTGTTCTCTTCCAAACAGCACATCCAACCTTGAAACATTAGAAATTCTGGGCTGTCAAAAGCTGGACTTGGTGGGATGGGAGGAGATTGCATGGGTTAAGGAGCCTTCAGAAGCTGCCGTTCCATCGACTTCCTCTCTTGAAGCATTTTCCTGATGGAGCTGAAAGCATTGGTGGATCTCTTCGACATTTGAAGATGATTAACTGCCAGAACTTGAGAGCGTTGCCAGAGTGCTTGCAACACTGCACTTGTTTACTCCACCTTACATTGTTCAAGGGCTCTAGTCTGCCTTCACTTCCTAAAGGCATTCAAGCTCTCAACAACCTGCAGCAGCTGTCTATTGCTGATTGCCCGAAGCTGAAACCGAGGTGTGAAAGAGAAATATAGGAGAAGACTGGCAGCTCATCTCTTATATTCCCAAATAAAAGGGTTTCCTAGTTGGTAAAGACTATCAAGTTTCATGTTCCCTTGGATGCCGCTCTTGCAACCTTATGGATCATTGAATTTCATTAATTTCAGTCTTTCCAGAATGATCAGTTACAAGATTGAACCAACATGGAGACGAAAGATATAAGATACACGAGGAGAGCGAAGAGGCGACTCAAGTCAGGAAAAACAAATACAGCACCAATCTATCAGTTAGATTCCTCCCCGATGGGGAGAGTTGATCATCCAACACACCACTGATAAGCAGCTCTTGATGATTGTTCATTGATATAATGGTATAAGTGAGTATAAAAGGTCTCCTGGGTGTTTTCCCATCACAATTTCCAGTGCTACAAATCCGAAGCTATAAACATATATCACACTTTGGAGTCACTGTCACACTTTGAGCCAGCTCTACCAACAAAGGGAAACAATAATCATAATCAATATATCTACCAATTCCAGTAAACGATACAGAAAAGGATGAAGAAACACAAGAAGTGGATGCGGAATTTATGCCATGGGTAGTCCAATTCTTTGTTTTTTTTTTTTTTTTTGATTTTAAAGGTAAATATATTGCTGGAAAATTAAATATGTACAAAAAGAGTTTAGTGACGGTCATTAGGCTACAACCGAGGCTAGCTCAATTGTGGCCGTAAAGGTGAGTAAGGCTCACTTCCTAATCTTAGCCATGAGGGTGTGGGACAATGTCCTTGTGTGGATCCTATCTCTTCAAGCCGCGGCTATCAGAAGTCGGACACACACCTCAAAAGTGTTAACATGAGACCTCCCCTTCGGCTCGGCCATCAAGGAGGTTCCATCCTAACACTTTGAGCACCCTAAATCCATATGTAAGCCTCATAATCTCCAAACATTGACAACATGAACACGAACCTACTAGACTTTAAGTCCTAAAGTAATAGTGTGGCAACAAGGGACAAAAGGTTGCCAACACACATTCGTTATGCTCCAGACGGTGTGTTGCAGGTAGTATGCACTTGCTGATCCATACCCAGCATCTTTCAAAAAGGGGCTGCTGTGTACGCCATTCTACTCAGTGCATTGTCTCTCCAGTGATATCGTCACTGAGCAGGCCATCCTGTAGCAGAGGTGCAGCGTTAAAGTGCAGGGAGAACCGTTGATTTAGCACCTTGTATACATGGATTTTGATGAGGTGTATAACTTCATCCATGCTCTTAGTAGTTTCCTCAAAAATCTTCTCATTCCTGGCCTTCCAGATATAGTAGACGGTAGCAGCTAGGCCCACTCTTTTCACTTTGGATTGCCAGCTTCTTCCTCTTGCTTCTTTTTTCATCCACTTGAGAGCTCCCGACAATGTGGTCATCCCCCTCCAGATTCCTAGCCACTGTTTTACCTGAGACCATATGTGGGAAGAGAAATTACAACCAAAGAATATATGTTCATGTGTTTCGGTTACTTGGTTACAAAATGTGCAGTTTAAGTCAACTTCCCTTGCTTTAATCTTATCTTTTGTGGCCAATCTTCTTCTTGCTGCTAACCATAAGATGAATGAGTGCTTTGGTATGATAGTTGTGTCCCACACCACCGGACACCATGGAGGCTTCATTGCTTTTCTCCTGAAAAAGTTATAGGCAGCACTAATTCTATATTTCCCCCCTTGATACCACGAATTTAGTAGTACTTGAGCCTGTTCTTCAGAACCTGCAAGGGTTAGTAGCTCATTTCTAATAGATAGCACTTTTTTAATTAAAGGGGAGTCATTGACTTTGTGAACTTCCCATGTCCATATACTCTCTTGTCGCAAATATTGGTGGTGGATCCACCTTATCCATAGGCTGTCTTTCTTCCTCAAAATATCCCACAAAAGCCTAGAAAGGAAAGCTGTATTCCATGTCTTCAAATCTTTGAGTCCTAATCCTCCTTCATCCTTTGGTAGGCACATGTCTTTCCATTTCACCCTGTGTGATTTCCATAGAAATTTTGCACATAACCTATTTACTCTGTCAATTAAAGTGGAGGGAGATGGCAAAACAGAGAACCAAAAAGCTTGGATCCCTTGCAAAATTGTCCTTATCAGTTCCACCTTACCTGCATATGACAGTGTCTTTGAATTCCAATAACTAATGTTAGTTAAAAGCTTATCTAGGAAGGGGGAGAACTGAGAAACAGTTAGCTTTCCAAATGAAATAGGTATGCCTAAGTATTTGAAGGGGAAAGCACCTGGTGAGAAACCTGATCTACTAACAAGGTAGTCCTTGTCTTCAACTTTAGCTCCGGCCAGAAAGAAAGAGGATTTAGTTGGGCTTACCTCAAGTCCAGAAACATCAGTAAAGTGTTCAAGTGAGTCAAGCAGGGTTTTGATTGAACCTTTGTCACCTCTAGACAGTAGAATTATATCATCTGCGTATGCTAAATGAGTGATTTGCAACAATCCACATTTAGGGTGAAAGTTGAAATCTGGAAGCCGAGTATAACATTTAAGGATTCTTGATAAATAATCCACTGAAATCACAAATAACAGAGGAGAGATAGGGTCTCCTTGTCTCAATCCTCTCTTTCCTTTAAAGAAGCCATGCATGTTTCCATTAACATTAATTGAGAATGATGCAGTGGAAATGCATTCTAAAATCCAATTAACAAACCTAGAAGGGAAATTCAAAGCTAGAAGCATGTGTTCAACAAATTTCCAGGAGATTGTGTCATAAGCCTTTTTGAGGTCCAAGTTAAGGATGCATCTAGGACTTATCCTCTTCCTAGTATATTTTCTGATTAGTTCTTGGAGGAGCATGATATTTTTCAGTCATAACCCTCCCTTCAATAAAGCCAATTTGAGCAGGAGAAATAATAGACACAAGTTCAGGTTTAAGCCTATTAGCTAGGATTTTTGTGATGACCTTGTATGTAACATTACAACAGGAAATAGGCCTAAAGTCTCCTACTGTGTTGGCATTAGATTTTTTGGCTATAAGAGCAATGCTTGTGTGGTTAATCTGTTTGAGCAGCTTGCCAGTTTCAAAGAACTCCTTGACAGCCCTACAGAACTGATCCCCGGTTGTTTCCCATGTGTCCTTGAAAAATTTAGAAGTGAAACCATCCGGACCTGGTGACTTGTCATCCCCTATATCCCAAAGTGCATTTTTGATTTCTTCCATAGTAACAGATTTGGTGAGAGAGTCATGCCTGTCATTTTTTAAAATATCCCCTCCGTTGTTGACTAGCATATAATCTATATCACCAGTTTCTCTTGCAGTTCCTAAGAGGTTTTTGTAGAACATCTCGAATTGGTCTGCAACCTCTTCTAGTGACATGGTTTCCATCCCATTTTCTTTGACTAGAGAGCATATATGATTCCTGCGCATGTTCTTCTTCATCAATCCATGGAAGTAGGATGTACACTTATCACCTTGGAATGTATGTTTTGCTTTGGCCAGTTGAGAGTTGAACTTATATTCCGCTTCCTTTAGTCTTCTTGCTTTCTTTTTAGAAGCTTCCATTATCTGGAGCAGCACTTCTGATTCAGTGTCATCCCTGAGAGCGTGGAAACATCTTTCATATTCTTCTTCAGCTTTCCTTGCTCTATCCGAGATGTCTGAGAAGTGTTTTCTATTCAGCTCTTTTAGAGGTATCTTGAGATTCTTTAATTTCTTGCAGAGCAAATATTGTTCAGTGCCGTTCCCAAGGTACACCCATTTAGACGCAATTGTCTCCCGGAAGTCCTCATGTTGTCCCCACATGTTAAAGTACTTGAAAGCACTCTTTCTCCTTTCCTGCTGCTCAAGTACCTCTACTACAACTTGGCTGTGATAAAAAAAGGCCTTTGGAGGAAGGAAAGTTGCTTTGCAATAATATTCTGAACTCTCCCAACCATCATTTATCATAACTCTATCAATCTTTGTCGATTTGCTGCCCTTAAACCATGTATGTTCCTGCCCTACCATGATTGCATCTTTCAGTCCCAATTGAACACAACAATCCCATAAATCAGAGATCTCATAAGCTGAAACTGTATTGCCATTTTTCCTTTCACAGGATCTCATTATAGCATTGAAGTCCCCTTGTATGAGCCATGGTCCCTGTCTGCTGTTACATTCCTGAGTAAGATCATTCCACAGTGCCCTTCTCCTAACTATAGTGTGCAGCCCGTATACCTGAGCAATCTCAAAAGTTTTCCCAGATACTATGCATTTCAGTTGACCACTTATCATCTGATCAGTGCTTCTTCTATGAGAAAAGTCCACCCTTGTAGGATCCCATATTATGACTATCCTCCCAGCTGTGCTGTATTCAAAATTGTGCTTGAAATTCCACTGAGGAAAGCCTTTCTTCATGATATCTTCTAGCTTTCTTTCATCCAGTTTTGTCTCCACAATTCCTAGGAAAGAAATATTCTTTTCCCTAAGGAATTTCTTTACAGCTTTTTGCTTCAGGGAGCTGTTCAAACCCCTTATATTCCATGAGCCTATTATCATTTCCTCGTTTTTATAAGGGTGCTAGGCCCTTTATCCACCTTTACATCTCCTCCGGGTCCTTCTCCCGGCCAGTATTGGAGACTCAACCCCATACCTTGCTGCTCTTTTTCTGCATACTTCCCATTCTGTTCCTCTTTGCTGTTATCCTCATTCTTATCTCTCTTTGTGCTCTGGTGTTGAGTGGATTTTCTTTTGTAGATTCTACAACTTCTTCTAACTTCAGTAGCTTGTGTCTGGTGTGTGTCATTTGTTGTTTCCACCTGGATTTCCTTTCCTTTATCACTGCTAGTGTTTCTGTCTACAGGATCCACCTCTTGTCCATTTGTTAGAAGTAAGATCTCCTGACTCTGATTTCTTACCTCATTTTCCATATTTTCAAGGACATGGAATCTGTTTTGATTAGAAAAACTGACTTTCTTCTTTGATCTCCTCTCAGCTTCTTCATTCAACTCAGTATGCTTCTTTCCCTCATCTAATCTTAAAGAGGCTTCCCTAAAGGTGGCTTGTGTTCCATGAGGATCCACAACCCGAGGTGGGGGAGAGGGGGAGGCTTTTTTCTTTTGATAGGCTTGGTTGATTCTTTCTATTGAGGAAAAGAGGGAAGATTTGACATTTGTTTTGGTAGAGCGAGAGACTGAAGAGGCTGGTTTGAGAGATGATCTTTGAGGGGGGCCTGAGGAGGTAGAAGGGTGAGGGGGGTTGACAGTGGAGAGATTAGGAGAGGGGGTTGGGAGAAGAGGAGGTTGGAGGTTTGATGTTGGTATTGAGTGGTTGAGGTTAGGCTCATCCGTAGAAGGGGGTGGGGAGGAGGAGGTGGAGTTGGTGGAGTTTGTGATGTTATCAGGTGGTGGGGGGTGGGGGGGAGGAGGAGAGGAGCCATCATTGTTAGAGGAAGAGGAGAGATTGGAAGGAGTAGTATTTGTGTTGGGGAGCTGTTGAGAGGAGCTTTGTTTTCCTGATAAGAAATCTTTCCCTTTGTCAATGGCATATCCTTTAGCAGCCGGGCATTTGTTGGTCTCATGACCGTAGGTTAGGCATCTGTTGCACCGAGGTGGGAGGTTTTCATACTCTATAAAGCACAGGTGGTCAGGGGCATCATCAAACTCAATATTCACCATTCTTTTCAACTCCTTTGAGCAGTCCATATCAACCAACACTCTAGCATACAACTGCTTTGTTCTGTGCTCTGTATATTCATCAGTCATGATTGGATCCCCAATTTTAGAAGCAATTTTCTGTAACATCACAGGCGTCCAAAATTCAGTGGGTAACTTGTGAATTCTGATCCAGATTGGGAGGCTAGAGAATAGGGCTTTATCAAAGGTGAATCTCTCCGGTACACACTTAAGCAGTAGAGTATACCCAGGTCCTGTAAATGGTCCTTTTAGCAGTACAGAGTCCCTATCATCTTCGTTGAAAAATTTAAACATAAACCAACCCCCTTGGGCATTGAATTCATGTTTTGGCCAGGTTTCCTTTAGTTTACCTATAGCCTGGAACCCAGGGAATCTGCCAACCACATATCCTACTAAGGCATATCCCCAAGCTTCTTCCAGGCTAAGGCAATCACTCTTACTGGCCTTGACTACATCCCCCTCCCCTGACTTTTGGTATGAAAGCTTGAAACCCTTTCCTTTAGAGGTTCTTCCTGTGAGAGCATTATATGTGGCCCAGGCACCTTGGAGTTGTTGAGTAATGGGAGTCCTGGCTTGGGTAGGTTGTACTGTCTTTGGAGGAGGAGTGGCTCTGTAAGCCTCAGCTGGAGTAGGCTCAGGGTTTGGGATACTGCTAGAATTTGTAATGGTGTTTACATACAGTACTGTTTACTGAAATTTGTAATTATTAAACACAAAAATTTCTGCTAAATAAACAAAATACTAACTGCACTTCCAATTTCAAATTATGTCAAAGTAAAAGGCCTTTTTTTGGGGGGTAATAAAGGGGTCCAAAATCAAAGCACTCGCTTTAAGTTAATTGTGTTTTATAAAGTGGCATTGGAAATGACTCCTGTGAAAGAAAGAAATCAACATCTATTTGCATTATATATAAGGTACATAAAGTGAAAACGTGTTAATGTTTTACTTGAATCAACATTTTGTCATCTTTCGTCCTTATCAACTGAGCCAATCAATGTCTGTAAATATATACGTTTAACTGATTATAAGTACAGTAGACGTCACCTTACCTGGAGTCGTATGCCCATCTAATCCAGCAGCTGCTGAGGTCTAGTTGGATGTATCCAAGCATATAGCAACCTTGATATGCCAAAGTTTCCTAATCTCCAATTAAAGCACTGGTAACTGGTGAGAAACAATCATATATGATGCAGGTCTAGAAGTTCAAGTGCCAATACGGCAACACCTGGAAAGATACCTTTTCTGAATGCAGTCCTGCATAAGGTACTACTCAAGCTTCACAACATAACTTTCAGCAGCTCAGAGGTCTTCTTTGAACGTTTTCATGTCCATCTTACTGTTGAACTTGATGCTTTTAATTGACAAGATTAGTGATAGAAAAATAACAGATGCACAGTGAACAAGACCCACCCTAACAATAAAGCTGAGCCAGGATTAGTGATCTCTTTGCTCAACCTGCTGATCTCAGACCATGTAAAGCTGAGCCAGGATCATCAAAGAATCGTCAATTGAAAGAGAAAAGACTGAATTTCTTTGATATCAAGATGATCAATTACAAGATTGGATCAACAAGGATAAGAAAGATACAAGGACACTAGACACATAGGAGAGAGAACAAGGAGAAACAAGTACAGAAGAGAACTACTAGTAAAGCTTTAAGACTATGAAAGAGATTTATTATTCCAATAAATAACACCAGCTAAGCGCCTAAGTGGTCTTCAAAAGCTCAGCCAAGGAAGCTTTTGTACGGGATGAAAAAGTGTTTGCTACTTGATGCATTGTGGGTCTGGACTCGGGTTTAGGACCTGTGCAGAGCAAAGATACTTTGATAGCCCGCATCAATCCATCAGTTAGATTCCTCTCCGGAGGGGAGAGTCGATCATCCAACACTCCACTCATAAGCAGCTCTTGGTGATTGTTCAATGATGATGATGACGGTAGAAGTGAATATAGAAGCTCCCCTGGGTGTTTTCCCATCATAATTTCAAGTGCCACGACTCCAAAGCTATAGACATCACATTTTGGAGTCACTCTCACAGTTTGAGCCAGCTCTGCCACCAAAGGGAAAAAAATAATCATAACCAATGTACCAGCAATCACTCTCACAGTTTGAGTAAATGATACAGAAATGGATGGCAGGATCAATCGCAACGAAAACAACAATCATGTATTTGTTCAAGTAAAAAATATGGATTAGATGCAGATTTTGGCCATATTACCTGGGGCAATGTAACCAAGTGATCCAACGATTGACGTCCAGTTGGATGTATCAGGGTTAATAAACCTTGCAGTACCAAAGTCCGAAAGTTTTGGCTCAAAATCAGCATCTAGCAGCACATTGTTGATGCTTACATCACGGTGAACTATAGGCGGAAAGCAGTCATGATGCAGGTATGCAAGGGCATGTGCCAATCTGTGTACAATCTTCAGTCTTCTTTCCCAGGTTAGCTCCTTTGCTCCATCTTTACTACGTAAAATCTTCCCCAGATTACCATTCTCAACATAGTCATACATGAGGTACATCCTTCTCCTCCAGTAACAAAACCCGTGCAGCTTGATGACATTCCGGTGCCTGACTTTTGTTAGAGTTCGAACCTCATTTATAAAGCTCCATTCCTTCACGGGTTCACTGAACTCTGAAGTATCTATCAGTTGTTTGACAGCAAACACCTGGCCTTTCCTGAGTGCAGCTTTGAATACACCGCCAAATCCGCCTTTACCTATGCAATATCCCTCATGGAATTTGATAATCTCGTGGAATTTGAATTTTGCCTCACCACTCCACACCTCCAGCATACTGTTCTCCTCGCTTGTGATTCTCTTCTTTGATTTCTTCCGACAAGCTAAAATCACAGCCAATGCTATTGCGAGGAAAGTTATACAAGCAACTGGAACCGTGACAGCTGTGATGATTATGGTTTTCTTGGAACTTGATTTAGTTTTACAAGAAGGTAATCCTTTGATAGAATTGCCACAGAGACCAGGGTTCCCGGCATAGATCCCATTCTGAAAATTGCCACCTGGAACTTGACCAGTCAGATCATTGTAAGATAGATCAATGACTTGTAATAGGGCCAGACTTGATAGCTGAGATGGGATTGTACCAGAGAGATGGTTATGGGACAAATTCAAGGTGAGTAGTTGTGTACAATTGACAAGTCTCTGTGGAATCAAACCTGTCAACTCATTCTCTGACAGATCAAGATATTGAAGAACTTGCATTTGACCTATTCTCTCTGGAACTTCCCCAACCAAATGGTTTCTGCTCAAGTTCATTGTAACCAAAGAGGCCAGAAGTCCTAGCTCAATTGGGATATTCCCTGATAGCTGATTTGAATCGAGGGCTAGGGTTTCTAGTTTGCTCAACTGTCCAAGCTCTGCCGGTATTTGTCCTGAAATTCTATTTTTATCCAACTCCAAATTAGTGAGATTGCTACAACGTGCCCACAGGGGAGAAATTTCACCAACAAAGTGGTTCATGCTTGCTTTGAAAAAATAAAGGTTTGGATGGATTTCAAATGCCTCTGAAATGTTGCCCGTAAACCGGTTACTGTCTAATCGGACTTTCACTAGTTCTGACCCGAAAAGCTGTTATCGGAGAACCTAACATTGGCGACATTAGGGCTATATCTTCCGAGATCCTGTGGGATGATGCCAGAGAAGTTGTTACTCATCAGAGATAGTGTCTCTAAATTGGCAAGGTTGGATATGTTGTTGGGGAGCTCTCCTTGGAATTGATTGAAGTCAAGAGCAAGTATTTGCAAGTTTATGAGATTTCCAATTTCCGGCGGCAGTACTCCGGAAAGATTATTGGTGAAAAGCCGGAGGACGCCAAGGTTTGGAAGGTTCCATATGCTTGGAGGAAAAGAACCTGTGAGGTGATTACTTGAAACATCTAACTCTACCAATTCCGTCAGGTTCCCAATCTCTGGGGGGATTGAGCCAACGAAGCTGTTGTTGTAAAGATAAAGAACCACAAGTTTTGTCAAGAGGCCTATTTCACGAGGGATGGTTCCGTGGAACTGATTGTTCTGAAGTTGCAAAGCAATAAGTTGAGTCCAATTGCCCAAGAAATCAGGTGAGATCTCCCCCGAGAGAGCATTTTGGCTTAAGCCTAACTCGGATATCTTCCTAAGGTTGGCCAACGACTCCGGAAGACCCCCAGTTAATGAATTTAGATGTAGAGCGAGGAAAGTAAGGTTGGTGCACAGGCCAAGCTCTGGGGGAATGGTAGAGTTGAACATGTTTGAACCAAGATCAAGATGTTGCAGATTCTTTAGATGGCCTATTGAAGAGGAAATGGATCCTTCAAACAAATTTTTGTTAAGACTGAGGAGCTCTAGACTTGAAAGATTGGTATACATAGCCTGTGGGATCAGTCCATGAAAAAAGTTTTGTGACAAGTCAAGGTAACGCAGCTTGTTGGAAGCAAGTATGAAAGGTGGAAACTCTGAGCTTAAACTATTCAGCGCGAGGCTGAGATGGGTTAGAAGTGGCATGGGAACAAACTTGGACCAATCCACGGTTACTAAATAGTTATTTTCTGTTTTACGAGGAGATGCTAGGTAGTTACCTCCAATGTCCAAGTACCTTAACTTGGGCAGATGGCTAATCTGGTAAGGAATAATGCCCCCAAGGTTGTAATTGTTGTACAAGTCCAACAACCCGAGTTGCTTTAACTGACCAATATCTGATGGAATGCTGCCAGTGAGAAGGTTGTTGCTGAGGTTTAGGCTTTTGAGGTTGGGAAATGCAGAGAAGTTGAATCGGTCAAGCGTTCCGTTTAGCCCTATGCCGGAGAGGTTGATCTCAGAGATGGCACCAGATGAGCTGCATTGGATGCCACTCCACTTACAGACACGAGCAAGATTGGAGTCTCTCCATGAAGAAAGGTGACCAAAAGAAGAAGACCAGGTCTTTTTCCACTGGATGAGTGCCTCTGCTTCTGCTTCTGTTGTAGCAGAAGATGTGCTTTCTACAGACAGCAAAAGGGAAATGAGAAGATGGGCAAGAAGATGAGGAGTTGATGCCATGGTTAGGCTAATTAATTTGCTTGGGCTATCAACATGAACTTGCTTGTTAATGGTGTTATCTTAAAATCCCCTTGTAGTAAGTTTATTGACAAAGAGACTTCAAGTCAGTCAACTCGGTTGTTCCAAAATTTCAAACAATAATTGACTGGAAAAATATGTGCATTGTGCGAGGCCACATCTCAGTTTTGATCGGTCACATCTTGTGGATTTTTTTTCCAAAATGTACGTGCATTGTGCAAGGTCACATCTTATTTATAGTATGTGATTTTTAAATTCAGTTTTAATTACTTTTATTAAATAAAATAACATGTTCTCATGCTGTTTAAGTTGAACACTTGCATGCCATGATGCCATCCACCTATGATATCCCCATGCCATATGAAATGAACAGAGAAGGACCATTCACCATACAAGCTGACTGTAAATTTGACAGGAGGGCCATTGGCAGGAAGAAATCATTAAGAACCATAATGGAACAATACAAAAATAATCTCACATAATACTGACCTTAATACAAAAATAATCCAGGCCCACCTTCAGGGTCGGCCCTGGATTTGAAGAAGACTTGACTACAGGAGATGATGAGCGTTGTAGATGTGTGTGTACTGGAGACGTCTTCTTTTTCTTTAAATAGGCCAGCGACAGATTTGAAATTCGAACGTTTGAACATAACCGTTTACACCGAACTTCTGGGAGAAATCTTTGGCCAATCCAGAACCTTCTCTTGATATGTGAGAACGTATCAAAGATCTGGAGAACTTAGGAGATCGTTGGACGTTTAGGATATGTTCAAATCCCTGCAAAATCTTAACAAAGCTAGAAGAGATATGCAATAGGTTTATAGATAGAAAGTTTAAGTCCGAACAAATCCAAACACCAAATACGAGCCCAAAACAAAATTAGGCCCAATACATTCTTAAGCCCAAGTCCAACCGGAATGGCTCTTGAATAAATGGATCTCGGTTTGGGTTAGAGTAAATTAGGCCCATTTACCCTAAATCATTTCCGAGTCCAGTAGAAACAACCTAACATCTTGAGCCTTTTGGTAAGACCTTACCAAACTCAGGATTCCCGAGTTTTGGCTTTCATCAACCAAAGCCTTACATCCTTTAGTTAGATCTTATCATCAAGGTAGAGTTAACAATCTCACCCTTGATGAAAGACAAAACTTATGCACTTGTTCACCTGTCAAGAATATACAACAATCCATATACATAACAGTGCAAGCATATTATAGCATGTTGGATCAGTTTTTAAAACACCACACACCAAAAGCAGTAAGACCTTGCAAACCAAAAGTAAGGCCTTACGAAGTTCACCTAAAAACCATAATAAAACTAGAAGATCTCCCCCTTTTTTTCTTTGAACAAGAAGGGAAGAGAAATTGTTCAAAACCTAGCCAGTTTAAAAAGAAATAGAAAGAGTTTTCAAGACCAGCACAAGAAACAGAACCACCAGCACCATTACTCGTCATCAGAGAGGACCACCACATCCTCTTCGTACCATTGTCCATACTTCGGAGGAACTCCATCTTCATCTGGGCGACCTTTGTAGATCTTCTCACGCCAACGATCTTTCGCATTCTTCACATGGAAATTTCCCCACATCTTGGCTTGTCTCCTAGCCTCTTCGTCCCGCCACTTCTTCACTATACCATACTCCTCGACGGTGAAAACGTTTGGCTCTGGGAAGAGAGGTCGTAGGATAGGGCTATTGGTCACCTTGCGCTCGCAATTGAGGATAACGTTCTTTGTCGTTTCCTCAACATGCTTCACTGCATCGGCATCCATTGGCAAGATTGAAGTGGTTGCACGGTAATTCAAGCCACAAAGCATGAAGAGCTGATTCAGCTTTTCATTTAAAATCCTAATCTGCATGTGGTTGTCTTCCTGGAGATCGACGATGTCTGCTCTGGCAGCGTTGACGTCCTTCCTCAAAGAATCAACCTCAGCTTCCAGAATCTCGATCCTTTCCTCCAATTTCACTGAGTCCCCTTGAGCCTGAGAAGGGGGTTTCAGAATCCATCCACCGGCTAGAGTTCGTTCAACCCTAAGGCGCTTCCAGCAATCTTTATCGATACGACCGGTGTGAGACACAAATTCCTCTCCTAGAACGTCAATATTGAAGAACTCAAAAATCTTGGGAAGAAAATTGGCATAGGGGAGAGGTGCAGTCAGGGGAGTGTTGATAGTGTGGAGCATGTAGGTAAGGATGAGATCGGGGATATCCAACTCATGGCCTGCCATAATCAGGTAAAGATAGTGCAGCAAGTTGTCGGTGACAAGCTCGCGAGAATTCTTCCTTGGCAGGACACATCTAGCGAGAATGGTAAAGACCATTTTAGCCTCAAGAGATAGGACGTTATGGGTGTGCTTAGGCTTAGACTTAGAGGTTTCAGCAGAGGCAGAGCGACGAACAAAGAGTTCTTTTTGGCCTTTGTGGATACAGTAGGCTTTGGTAGGATGAGAGCTAGTGTTGATGGTTTCAGGGGTGCCGAGAATGAGAGCTAAGGAGGAGCGAGTAAGGGTGATCTGTGCTGCTTTACCTGAGAAGAGAGAGTAAGAACCCCCTGTTCTCGGCTAGCAGTAAGGTTGACAAAGAACAGCCTGGTCAGGCGAGGATAAGCTATGGTTCCGGGGTTGAGAAAGGACCAGATATGTGAGTTCTTCAATAAATTGACACAAGAGAGTTTTGTGGATTCTAGAAATTCTAGATCCACATGCTCACAGAAGTTAATGGGTCGATGAACGAACCCGTCCTTCCACATTCCGGATGTCGTATGATTAATAAACCAGCAGTGAGGGAC
Organism: Persicaria maculosa; assembly: GCA_963922045.1. NCBI lineage: Eukaryota > Viridiplantae > Streptophyta > Magnoliopsida > Caryophyllales > Polygonaceae > Persicaria > Persicaria maculosa. The sequence goes on from OY998255.1 coordinate 68,919,898, forward strand.
AACGGAAAATACCTCGTGTGGAATCGGAACCTGAAGATGGTGTTGACGAGGTGCCTTCTTTGGAGCACGGGGGTTCACCTGGCGCAGATGATTGTGAGAGGGATAGCGAGGCTCCCGTTTGATTATCTTCGATCCGGTGGGGGCGAGTCCCTTCATCCTCACTCTCTGAGGAGGTTTCCAGTTGCCGGAAAAGAGCTTTCCCCTTGAAGTCGTCGTTGATTGCTACTCCTTTGCCCTTGTAATCGGAGGGACAGTGACGCTTTGCTCCAGATCTAGTAGTGGGAGGTGAGGAGGGTTTCTTCGGAGCCATGGTGAGGGGGAAGTACTTGAGTGGTCTTGGGAAGGGATGAAAACAGAGAGAGAGAGAGAGAGAGAGAGAGAGAGAGAGAGAGAGAGAGAGAGAGAGAGAGAAGAGGGCGTGGGATGTGACTGATGGAAGATCGGATATAAATAGGGAAGAGACTTTTGAGCTTCTAAATCTCGTACGAAGAATCCGGCCAAATCTTCTTCATTTTAAAAATTTAACCACTTTTCAAGAAATGATAACTACAAGGGATATGGGTAAAAACAATTTTATCCTTTGAAGAAAATCCGGAAAATTAAAAACATCCAAAAGATCTTATGGGTAAATATCTAAGGAGATATTACCTAAAAGATTTGATCCAAAAAATTTGTATTTGAAATTTAAATTTAACGTCAAACTATTCCAAAGTAAGACATCAAATTTTAATTCAAGATCTTGATGTAGGAGATAATACTAATATCATAAGATACGATTGCTCCCCCTACATCGATGCTTCCTTATTAAGCATTCCAAGTTCTAATCGGATGAAATTAAATCTGTCTTCGGGTAGAGGTTTTGTAAAGATATCTGCAAGTTGAAGCTCAGTAGAAATGAATGTCAATTACGCATCTCCTTTTTCAACATGATCTCGAATGAAGTGGTGTCTCACATCAATGTGCTTCGTTATTGAGTGTTGTACATGGTTTTTAGAGATAGAAATAGCACTGGTGTTATCACATTTGATGGGAATGCCCTTATAATTGATTCCAAGATCTTGGAGTTGTTGTGCAATCCATAAGACTTGCGAACAACATGCTCCAGCAGTAATATATTCAGCTTCGGCTATTGAAAGCGCTACTGAATTTTGCTTCTTGGAATGCCAACTTATAAGGGATACCCCAAGAAATTGACAACACCATGAGGTGCTCTTTCTATCCACTTTATACCCTGCAAAATCAGCATCGGAGAATCCGATAAGATCAAAGCTTGTTTGATGTGGGTACCATAATCCGAGATCTCTAGTACCATTAAGATATCTCAAGATCCTCTTTACCGCGATCAGATGTGATTCCTTTGGATTAGCTTGGAATCTTGCACACATACAAACGCTGAACATAATGTCAGGTCTGCTAGCAGTGAGATATAGGAGAGAGCCGATCATACCTCGATATTCATTCTGATTTACCTCTTTTTCGGTAAGATCTTGATTTAGAGACAGTGTGGAACTCATAGGAGTTTTTGCCACCTTGGAATCAATCATCTTGTATTTCTTGAGTAGCTCTCGTGTATACGTCCCTTGATTAAAGAATATGCCTTTAGAACTTTGATGTACGTGAAGGCCGAGAAAGAAACTCAACTCTCCCATCATACTCATCTCAAACTCCTTGCACATAATGTTAGAGAATTCTTTGCACAAAGAATCGTTAGTAGCCCCGAAAAGAATATCATCAACATAAATTTGGACGACAAGTATATCCTTTCCATGAGTTTTGATGAAGAGAGTTTTGTCAATCAATCCTCTTTTAAAATCGTTTTCCAAGAGATATTTAGAAAGCCGCTCGTACCAAGCCCTCGGGGCTTGTTTTAAACCGTACAGAGCTTTGTCAAGCTTGAAAACATGCTCTGAAAATTCATCGTTTTCAAAGCCTGGAGGTTGAGCAACATAAACTTCTTCATCCAAAAAACCCATTAAGAAAGGCACACTTTACATCCATTTGATAAAGCTTGATATTCATGAAGGATGCAAAGGCAAGAAGCATACGAATGGCTTCGAGTCTGGCTACAGGAGCAAAAGTCTCCTCGTAGTCAATACCTTCTTCTTGATTATATCCTTGTGCAACTAGTCGTGGTCTCACAAGTGGCATTGGCAAGGGCTCGATACTCAGCTTCGGTGAATGATCGAGAGATTGTTGATTGCTTCTTTGTGGACCAGGAAGTGAGGTTCGAACCATGAAAAACACAATAAGCGCTAACCGATCGTCGATCCTTGTGATTGCCCCCCCAATTTGCATCTGAGTATGTCGAGAGCCGGTGATCACGATGAGCAGCAATGTGAAGCTGTAGATGCGCAGTGGCACTGAGATATCTGATAATTCGCTTAACAGCTTGCCAATGGAGGGTCGATGGACGGTGCATAAACTGGGAGACTCGGTTGACAGCAAAGGCAACATCCGGGCGAGTGAATTGTAGGTATTGTAGACTGCCAACAATGCTTCGAAATAATTGAGGATTGTCGAAAGCAGGGGCCGAGGAGAGATCATCAACGGAAGTCGCCATTGGAGTGGAAACTGGTTTGCAGGAGCCCATCCCAGCCCGGTGAACAAGGTCTTTAATGTGCTTCGATCGACACAAATTAAAACCGGAGGAGTCTCTAGTAACTTCAACGCCCAGAAAGAAAGTAGCAGGACCCAAGTCCTTTACAGGGAACCTGCGAGACATAGCTGCAATGAACTTGGAAGAGAGGTGAGGAGAGCTTGCAAATACAAGAAGATCATCAACGTACACTAGCACAAAAACAGAATCGGACCCTTGGCGATATGAAAAAAGGGAGTAATCTGCTTGAGAAGGGGTGAAACCAAATTGGATTAAGCCATTGCTAAGTTCGGCAAACCAGGCTCTGGGAGCCTGTTTCAAGCCATAGAGGGATTTACGAAGTTTACAAACATGATACGGGAAGAGAGGATTGATGAAACCTGGAAGTTGCGAGACGAACACATCTTCCTGACGGAGGGAAAACCTGTCGTTGATCCCTTCAAAGTAAACTCAAACCTATAACTAGTATAGCAATAAGCAAGAGGTCGATCCCACAGGGAAATTACTATTCAAGTGTGATTTAGATGCCAATTAAGTAACCAAAGAGGGGGGTTTTTTAGTGTGAAAGTTCCGCCTTTTATCAAAGCTGATTGAAGCAAACAAAAGTAAATAGTTGTATTTCAGACAATTAGGAGAAGCAATTCTACCTACAATTTTCCACTTTATTGGATTGAAGCGATCCTTGTAACTTCTTCTCGTCCTATTAAGTTTCCTGTGAATGCCCTTGTCCCGACCTAATATAGTTACTAGTCCAACCAGTCCTAGCAACCCTTATCAATCGAACAGTCCCTAAAGAAGGATTTAACCCAATTGATAGCTTTAAGTTCAGAGATTAGCCAAGGTATTTGCAGTCCCTAAAAAAGGATTTAACAACACATTCAACTTCCTACTTATTCAATTAGTTCAACCAGCCCTAAAGGAACAAGTTTGCCACTTAGGTTAAGGTTCACAACCAGGAATCTACAAAACCTTAGCAATTGAATTGATCTAACAAGTTGGCCAGACAAGATAGAACAAAACAATAAACAATCAAGCACAAAGAAGTTGAAGCATTCAAATATAGAAAACAAGGAACGAGAATTAGAAACTCACAATCAATCCGAATAAAGCTTCAAATTGCAGGCAGAATAGATGAGTTTATTTCCTCATGGAAGACATCGCTCAAAATCTCTAAAGTGTCTGATGAATAGAATAGAATAGAATAGAAGTTCTGAAAATAACATAAAACTTGGCCTTTTAAAACATCAAAGTCGGCCATGAAAGAAATAAATAAGTTATAGGGTTTTCATTAATCAAAACGCTGCGAATTAACGCTGACGACCACTGTTTCCTCCAACCCTTTGCAAATTGATTGGCCGCGGGCGCCACAAGGTTGCTGCGGCCGCAGCCAGGGGCTTTTCACGGAAAATTTATCATGAATTCGCTCTTCTTGTCAACAGGAAAGTTGTAGTTCTCTGAAAGAGCTTTCCAACGCATGGTCATAATAGTCAATCGGACAACCGAGGCCTCCAGAAAGTGCAAAACAAGTTCAGCATGTCTTGCGACAACTTCTGCAGACTTGTTCTTCGTTTAGGTTCGCTTCTTCTTCTAAGGACCTCTTGAGATCCTCATGTAAGCTTCTCCGATCAACTAGACATTCTCTTATAATGCGTCATCAACCCATGCCTCATCCTCGGATCCACAGTTACCTGAAATAATCAATAAAAGCATGTAGATTCCGACTCCGACAACATAGAGAACTAATATGCAAATCGTGCTTAATCCATCAATGAAATACATCTTAACTAAGCTAAATGCAACCTATTATGTCTACCTAAATGCATGCTATCAAACTCCCCCACACTTAACTTTTGCTTGTCCTCAAGCAATGATAGAATGAACATAAATCAATGTATCCCACAGGAAATCCCTTCAAGTTTCAACCTCATCAAAAAGCAACATCATATCAGGTGAAAACATAAACCAAGCAAACAAACGTCATAGCATGTATTTCAGTGATCAAAGCTTAGAAGTAGACATCATCCAACCTCACCAGAAATATGTGTTTCACTCATGTGTTTAGGCTTTAAGCTACAACTCTCAACTCAAACCAATCATACACTAAGCTCATAGGCATTGACCACCATATCACCAATTCTTTACCGAAATGTCATTACTTGCGGGACACAATAAAGAAAATAAAATGCAACACTTTTTTTTCTTTTTCTTTTGTTTTCTTTTCTCCTTTTTTTTTCTTGGTGCTTTACTTACGCGAAGCGCAAACATGGGTGTCATGAATGGCCCTGGTCTATCAACACCTTAACCTTCTAAAATGAAATCCACTTGAACATCTTTTGACGCAAGTTGCAAACATGGGTGTCATGAATGAACCTGGTTACTCAATGATCAAGCTTTCTTTCCCAGTGGATAGTTTTCAACACCTTTTTGCGCGAATCATACCCATGGGTGTCATGCATAGATCCGGTTACTAAGTGCATCAACCATTGCCACCTTATTCACTAAATATTCACAAATCCAAACAAAAGACTCAAAATATAAACATAAACTCCGCAAGCAATCAAACATGTGCATCGGTCTTTAAAATTAGATACTGCAGTCAATGCCAAGAGGTAGCAACACTAGGAGAGTAATTTACACAACTGAGCAATGGAATTCAAATAAGGCCAAACATTCTCACAGGGTCATGTTTTTAGGACTTCAATCATAATTTAGCTCAATCATACATGCTCAATTATATTTGCTAGCTCATGTTTCACAAAAATCAAATATAGACAAGGCCAAAACATCCAAAACTCCATGGGATTTATATGATCATGCTTGAAATTTAAATAAGAGGACAAACTAAGATAGATGGGTGTTTGAATAACACATATGTATGCAATGCATGCTTCTTTTTGGGATTTTCGATTTTTTTTAATTACGAAAATAAACAAGAAATTAATAAAATAAATAAATAAATTAAACATGGTGCAGAAATTTAAATATGATCTCCTATATGCACTATATATACAGAATTTCTCTCCCCCACACTTAAAGTTTTCATTGTCCTCAATGAAACAGTAAAGACAACAAAAGTAAATAAAATATAATCAGGGTGAAGGAAGAGGAAAAGGAAAAAGAAAAAAAAAACAAAACTTACCTCGGGTTGCCTCCCGAGAAGCGCCTTTGTTTCAAGTCGTTGGCTCGACGTAATAGCCCTTGATTGGCCTAGGTTCCTCCACCAGGGTCACCTACATCTGTCATTTCATTGACAAATGCGGGCACCCTTGGAAGGTGTAGCTTTCTGTCCAAACATTCATCCATTACCCTTAGCTTTTCTCCTTGAGCTATGCCTGGGGGTTGTCCTGGAATCACAAAAGGTTTCAATTTGTTAGGATGTTTAAATTTCCATAAACTATGTTCCTTAGGTGTCTCTAACAAATCACGAAAATTATTGTTGCGATCAATATTGTCAGCAATAGGCATATCTAAAGAATTTTCAAGAGAAAGCTTAGCATGATTAAAGAGAGAGAATTATATCTTTCTTCCATCAAACTCCATAGTCAATAAACCCTCACAACAATCAATTTTCGTTTTCGCAGTTTTCAGGAATGGTCTTCCTAGTATAATGGGTGTTTCTGGGGCTCCCTGCTCCATATCTAAAACAAAGAAATCAACAGGGAAAAACAAATCATCTACTATAACCAAAACATCTTCAATAACGCCTCTTGGCCTGATTTGTGATCGATCAGCAAGTTGCACTGTAACCCCAGTCTCAGTCAAAGCACCCAAACCCAAAGACATGTACATGTTATAGGAAATAACATTAATTGAGGCTCCTAGATCTAACATGGCTTGTTTGAATCTAGTATTCCCAATTCCACATGGAATTGTAAACATACCTGGGTCTCCACATTTTTTAGGCAATTTCCTTTGCAACATAGCAGAGACATTTTCATTCAAACTTACCTTTTCCTTCTTTTTTAATCGTTGCTTCTTCTTGATGGTGCACAATTCCTTCAAAAATTTAGCATATCTAGGAATGCTCTTAATCAATTTGAGTAAAGGAATATTTACCTCGCACTTGTTGAACGTCTCAAAAATCTCCTTATCGGTCTCATACCTTCTTGTATCCTTCAAAGCTTCCGGAAATGGTGGAACCGGCTTTGGAGTTTCCATAGGTAAGGAAGAAGAAGAAGGAGGAGGAAGAGGGGAAGAAGGAGAAGAAGGGGAACAAGACGAAGAAAACGTACCTGGTACCGATAGGTCGATGGGGGCACTGGCGGCGGGCGCCGCAAATTGCTGCGGGCGCAGCCAGGGGCTTTTCACGGAAAATCTATCATGAATTCGCTCTTCTTGTCAACATAAAAGTTGTAGTTAACGCATGGTCATAATAGTCAATCGGACAACCGAGGCCTCCAGAAAGTGCAAAACAAGTTCAGCATGTCTTGCGACAACTTCTGCAGACTTGTTCTTCGTTTAGGTTCGCTTCTTCTTCTCAGGACCTCTTGAGATCCTCATGTAAGCTTCTCCGATCAACTAGACATTCTCTTATAATGCGTCATCAACCCATTCCTCATCCTCGGATCCACAGTTACCTGAAATAATCAATAAAAGCATGTAGATTCCGACTCCGACAACATAGAGAACTAATATGCAAATCGTGCTTAATCCATCAATGAAATGCATCTTAACTAAGCTAAATGCAGCCTATTATGTCTACCTAAATGCATGCTATCACTTCCGTTAGGGTACCGTGAAGAAAGGCGTTTTGAACGTCTAGTTGCTGCACACACCAATCGTTCATTGCTGCGAGAGAAAACAACAGTCGTATGGTTGAGGGCTTTGCCACGGGGCTAAAGGTTTCCTGGTAATCGATCCCTTCTTGTTGATGGTAACCCTTAGCTACAAGTCTCGCCTTGCGTCGCTCAATTGTGCCATCCGAGTGCCGCTTGGTCTTGAAGACCCATTTGACACCAAGGACATTCAATTTTGGATTGAAGGGTGTTAGAGAGTGAGATATTATTGTTATTATTTGAGATATATCCTCCGTATATCTCTTCATACCTGTTGCATATCCTCTGTGTATCTCTCCATATCTCTTTTGTAACCTCCTAATGTAAGTACTATATGGTATCAGAGCCCTAATTATCGATCCCCACTCAAGGGGAATTAGCCTTTCTACATGGTATCAGAGCCCTAATTATCGATCCCGCTCATCTTCTCTTTTGGCCCTATTTCCTCTACTTCCCTTGCCATGTCTTCCGACGACACCACCTCTCAAATTCCTACCGCCATCCCTTGACCTCACCGATCGTCGATCCTTGTGATTGCCACCCTAATTTGCATATGAGTATGCCGAGAGTCGGCGATCACGATGAGCAGCAATGTGAAGTTGTAGATGCGCAGTGGCACTGAGATATCTGATAATTCGCTTAACAACTTGCCAATGGAGGGTCGATGGACGGTGCATAAACTGGGAGACTCGGTTGACAGCAAATGCAACATCCGGGCGAGTGAATTGTAGGTATTGTAGACTGCCAACAATGCTTCGAAATAATTGAGGATTGTCGAAAGCAGGGGCCGAGGAGAGATCATCAAAGGAAGTCGCCATTGGAGTGGAAACTGGTTTGCATGAGCCCATCCCAGCCCGGTGAACAAGGTCTTTAATGTGCTTCGATTGACACAAATTAAAACCGGAGGAGTCTCTAGTAACTTCAACGCCCAGAAAGAAGGTAGCAGGACCCAAGTCCTTTACAGGGAACCTGCGAGACATAGCTGCAATGAACTTGGAAGAGAGGTGAGGAGAGCTTGCAAATACAAGAAGATCATCAACGTACACTAGCACAAAAACAGAATCGGACCCTTGGCGATATGAAAAAAGGGAGTAATCTGCTTGAGAAGGGGTGAAACCAAATTGGATTAAGGCATTGCTAAGTTCGGCAAACCAGGCTCTAGGAGCCTGTTTCAAGCCATAGAGGGATTTAAGAAGTTTACAAACATGAGACGGGAAGAGAGGATTGATGAAACCTGGAGGTTGCGAGACGAACACATCTTCCGTTAGGGTACCGTGAAGAAAGGCGTTTTGAACGTCTAGTTGCTGCACACACCAACCGTTCATTGCTGCGAGAGAAAACAACAGTCGTATGGTTGAGGGCTTTGCCACGGGGCTAAAGGTTTCCTGGTAATCGACCCCTTCTTGTTGATGGTAACCCGTAGCTACAAGTCTCGCCTTGCGTCGCTCAATTGTGCCATCCGAGTGCCGCTTAGTCTTGAAGGCCCATTTAACACCCAGGACATTCAATTTTGGATTGAAGGGTGTTAGAGAGTGAGATATTATTGTTATTAGTTGAGATATATCCTCCGTATATATCTCTTCATACCCGTTGCATATCCTCCGTGTATCTCTCCATATCTCTTTTGTAACCTCCTTATGTAAGTACTATATAATACAGTGAATACAATGGCAACCCCACTCAAGGGGAATTAGCCTTTCTACATGGTATCAGAGCCCTAATTATCGATCCCGCTCATCTTCTCTTTTGGCCCTATTTCCTCTACTTCCCTTGCCATGTCTTCCGACGACACCACCTCTCAAATTCCTACCGCCATCCCTTGACCTCACCGATCGTCGATCCTTGTGATTGCCACCCTAATTTGCATCTGAGTATGCCGAGAGTCGGCGATCACGATGAGCAGCAATGTGAAGTTGTAGATGCAGTGGCACTGAGATATCTGATAATTCGCTTAACAACTTGCCAATGGAGGGTCGATGGACGGTGCATAAACTGGGAGACTCGGTTGACAGCAAAGGCAACATCCGGGCGAGTGAATTGTAGGTATTGTAGACTGCCAACAATGCTTCGAAATAATTGAGGATTGTCGAAAGCAGGGGCCGAGGAGAGATCATCAAAGGAAGTCGCCATTGGAGTGGAAACTGGTTTGCATGAGCCCATCCCAGCCCGGTGAACAAGGTCTTTAATGTGCTTCGATTGACACAAATTAAAACCGGAGGAGTCTCTAGTAACTTCAACGCCCAGAAAGAAGGTAGCAGGACCCAAGTCCTTTACAGGGAACCTGCGAGACATAGCTGCAATGAACTTGGAAGAGAGGTGAGGAGAGCTTGCAAATACAAGAAGATCATCAACGTACACTAGCACAAAAACAGAATCGGACCCTTGGCGATATGAAAAAAGGGAGTAATTTGCTTGAGAAGGGGTGAAACCAAATTGGATTAAGGCATTGCTAAGTTCGGCAAACCAGGCTCTGGGAGCCTGTTTCAAGCCATAGAGGGATTTAAGAAGTTTACAAACATGAGACGGGAAGAGAGGATTGATGAAACTTGGAGGTTGCGAGACGAACACATCTTCCGTTAGGGTACCGTGAAGAAAGGCGTTTTGAACGTCTAGTTGCTACACACACCAACCGTTCATTGCTGCGAGAGAAAACAACAGTCGTATGGTTGAGGGCTTTGCCACGGGGCTAAAGGTTTCCTGGTAATCGACCCCTTCTTGTTGATGGTAACCCGTAGCTACAAGTCTCGCCTTGCGTCGCTCAATTGTGCCATCCGAGTGCCGCTTGGTCTTGAAGGCCCATTTAACACCCAGGACATTCAATTTTGGATTGAAGGGTGTTAGAGAGTGAGATATTATTGTTATTAGTTGAGATATATCCTCCGTATATATCTCTTCATACCCGTTGCATATCCTCCGTGTATCTCTCCATATCTCTTTTGTAACCTCCTTATGTAAGTACTATATAATACAGTGAATACAATGGCAACCCCACTCAAGGGAAATTAGCCTTTCTACATGGTATCAGAGCCCTATTTATCGATCCCGCTCATCTTCTCTTTTGGCCCTATTTCCTCTGCTTCCCTTTCCATGTCTTCCGACGACACCACCTCTCAAATTCCTACCGCCATCCCTTGACCTCACCGATCGTCGATCCTTGTGATTGCCACCCTAATTTGCATCTGAGTATGCCGAGAGTCGGCGATCACGATGAGCAGCAATGTGAAGTTGTAGATGCACAGTGGCACTGAGATATCTGATAATTCGCTTAACAACTTGCCAATGGAGGGTCGATGGACGGTGCATAAACTGGGAGACTCGGTTGACAGCAAAGGCAATATCCGGGCGAGTGAATTGTAGGTATTGTAGACTGCCAACAATGCTTCGAAATAATTGAGGATTGTCGAAAGCAGGGGCCGAGGAGAGATCATCAAAGGAAGTCGCCATTGGAGTGGAAACTGGTTTGCATGAGCCCATCCCAGCCCGGTGAACAAGGTCTTTAATGTGCTTCGATTGACACAAATTAAAACCGGAGGAGTCTCTAGTAACTTCAACGCCCAGAAAGAAGGTAGCAGGACCCAAGTCCTTTACAGGGAACCTGCGAGACATAGCTGCAATGAACTTGGAAGAGAGGTGAGGAGAGCTTGCAAATACAAGAAGATCATCAACGTACACTAGCACAAAAACAGAATCGGACCCTTGGCGATATGAAAAAAGGGAGTAATCTGCTTGAGAAGGGGTGAAACCAAATTGGATTAAGGCATTGCTAAGTTCGGCAAACCAGGCTCTGGGAGCCTGTTTCAAGCCATAGAGGGATTTAAGAAGTTTACAAACATGAGACGGGAAGAGAGGATTGATGAAACTTGGAGGTTGCGAGACGAACACATCTTCCGTTAGGGTACCGTGAAGAAAGGCGTTTTGAACGTCTAGTTGCTACACACACCAACCGTTCATTGCTGCGAGAGAAAACAACAGTCGTATGGTTGAGGGCTTTGCCACGGGGCTAAAGGTTTCCTGGTAATCGACCCCTTCTTGTTGATGGTAACCCGTAGCTACAAGTCTCGCCTTGCGTCGCTCAATTGTGCCATCCGAGTGCCGCTTGGTCTTGAAGGCCCATTTAACACCCAGGACATTCAATTTTGGATTGAAGGGTGTTAGAGAGTGAGATATTATTGTTATTAGTTGAGATATATCCTCCGTATATATCTCTTCATACCCGTTGCATATCCTCCGTGTATCTCTCCATATCTCTTTTGTAACCTCCTTATGTAAGTACTATATAATACAGTGAATACAATGGCAACCCCACTCAAGGGAAATTAGCCTTTCTACATGGTATCAGAGCCCTATTTATCGATCCCGCTCATCTTCTCTTTTGGCCCTATTTCCTCTGCTTCCCTTTCCATGTCTTCCGACGACACCACCTCTCAAATTCCTACCGCCATCCCTTGACCTCACCGATCGTCGATCCTTGTGATTGCCACCCTAATTTGCATCTGAGTATGCCGAGAGTCGGCGATCACGATGAGCAGCAATGTGAAGTTGTAGATGCACAGTGGCACTGAGATATCTGATAATTCGCTTAACAACTTGCCAATGGAGGGTCGATGGACGGTGCATAAACTGGGAGACTCGGTTGACAGCAAAGGCAATATCCGGGCGAGTGAATTGTAGGTATTGTAGACTGCCAACAATGCTTCGAAATAATTGAGGATTGTCGAAAGCAGGGGCCGAGGAGAGATCATCAAAGGAAGTCGCCATTGGAGTGGAAACTGGTTTGCATGAGCCCATCCCAGCCCGGTGAACAAGGTCTTTAATGTGCTTCGATTGACACAAATTAAAACCGGAGGAGTCTCTAGTAACTTCAACGCCCAGAAAGAAGGTAGCAGGACCCAAGTCCTTTACAGGGAACCTGCGAGACATAGCTGCAATGAACTTGGAAGAGAGGTGAGGAGAGCTTGCAAATACAAGAAGATCATCAACGTACACTAGCACAAAAACAGAATCGGACCCTTGGCGATATGAAAAAAGGGAGTAATCTGCTTGAGAAGGGGTGAAACCAAATTGGATTAAGGCATTGCTAAGTTCGGCAAACCAGGCTCTGGGAGCCTGTTTCAAGCCATAGAGGGATTTAAGAAGTTTACAAACATGAGACGGGAAGAGAGGATTGATGAAACTTGGAGGTTGCGAGACGAACACATCTTCCGTTAGGGTACCGTGAAGAAAGGCGTTTTGAACGTCTAGTTGCTACACACACCAACCGTTCATTGCTGCGAGAGAAAACAACAGTCGTATGGTTGAGGGCTTTGCCACGGGGCTAAAGGTTTCCTGGTAATCGACCCCTTCTTGTTGATGGTAACCCGTAGCTACAAGTCTCGCCTTGCGTCGCTCAATTGTGCCATCCGAGTGCCGCTTGGTCTTGAAGGCCCATTTAACACCCAGGACATTCAATTTTGGATTGAAGGGTGTTAGAGAGTGAGATATTATTGTTATTAGTTGAGATATATCCTCCGTATATATCTCTTCATACCCGTTGCATATCCTCCGTGTATCTCTCCATATCTCTTTTGTAACCTCCTTATGTAAGTACTATATAATACAGTGAATACAATGGCAACCTCACTCAAGGGAAATTAGCCTTTCTACATGGTATCAGTGCCCTATTTATCGATCCCGCTCATCTTCTCTTTTGGCCCTATTTCCTCTGCTTCCCTTTCCATGTCTTCCGACGACACCACCTCTCAAATTCCTACCGCCATCCCTTGACCTCACCACATCCAACTACAACAAATGGCGTGCCCTTTTCTTAGTCACCGTCGAAAAGTTCGGTCTCAAAAAGCACCTTGATGAACCAGCCCCAACAAACCCTCCTGCGGATGACTAGCAGCGAGTTGACTACATAGTCCTCTCTTGGCTCTACGGTTCCATTTCCATGGACATTTTTGATATTGTCATGCAATCGGATGCTACTGCCTCCTCTGTTTGGGCATCCATTGAACAACTCTTCCGCAATAACAAAAAGACGAGGGCTGTTCACCTGGAAGCTGCCTTTCGTGGCCTTACTCAAGGCACGAAAACCATCACCGACTACTGCCACAAGCTTAAGACTCTCGCGGATAGTCTTAAGGATGTTGATCACCCCGTTTCATATGAGACTTTGGTTCTCTAAACCATTCGTGGTCTTCACAACGACTATGCCACTATAGCTGCTATAATCCCTCTTCAAACCCCATTCCCAACCTTTATCCAGACTCGCTCTCTCCTCCTCATGGAGGAAGATCGCCGTTCAAATTCTACCACTACCGAAACTGCTCTCATGGCCTCTCAAGAAAAACCAAACACAACCCCACCAACATAACCCCAACCCCCGCAGCAACCTCAAAACCCTAATCCAAACCAAAACCCAAATCGAACCGGCACTCCCAATAGTCGTGGTGGTCGTGGTGGCAGAAACGGACGAGGTCGTGGCCGAGGGCGTGGTCGTGGTTGGTTCTCTTGGTCTCCGCAACAGCAGTACTTCCCAAACCAGTGGCAAACTTCTTGGTCTAATCAGGGTATCCTTGGCTCTGCACCACGTGGTCCTGGTGCTCCTCACTATGGTGTCGGTGCACCAAATAGTCAAGCCCTCATGACAGGTCACCAGCATATGCCCCCGCAGTTCCCACCTCCATACGGAGGCTATTCGAATCCAAGTTGGGATCAGTCCGGCCTCATCGGTGCGCTCGATAACATGACCATGCGCCCAAAGGCTGACAATGAGTGGTATATGGATTCCGGGGCAACCTCACACATGGCATCCCATCAAGGTAATCTCAAAACTGTATTTAATCCTTGCATTTATTCTCATTCAAATCAGCGAATCATAGTTGGTAATGGCAGTCATTTACCTATCACCCACACCGGTACCACCACGTTTGACACTTCCACCCGTCCTCTTAGCCTCAACAATGTCTTAGTTTCTCCTCCCATCATTAAAAATCTCATTCCGGTCCGCCGATTAACAACTGAAAATAATTGTTCCTTGGAGTTTGACCCGTTCGGTTTTTCTGTGAAGGATTATCCAACTAAGAAGGAAATACTCAGGTGTAATAGCACCGGTGATCTCTACCCATTCCGACCATTCAGGCCTCTCGCTCTAACGGCACTTCAGGCGTCCTCCCCGACTCTATGGCATCAGCGACTTGGCCATCCCGGTCTCCCTGCCTTTAATCACTTAGTTTCCATTTCTGCTATTCCTTGTAATAAAAGAGCTTTTGGCTCTAGTTGTTTAGCATGTCAATTAGGAAAGCATGTACGCTTGCCTTTTATTAATTCAATGTCTTCTACTTCAATACCATTTCAACTAATCCATAGTGATCTTTGGACGTCACCAGTGTCTAGTGTTTCTAGCTATAAGTATTATCTCCTTCTTCTAGATGATTTCACGCATCATGTTTGGACATACCCTCTACGGGTTAAATCTGATGCGTTCGGCGCCTTCAAAAATTTCCATGCCTTTATCAAAACACAATTTAATGGCCATCTACAAATGTTCCAATGTGACAATGGACGGGAATTCAATAATTCATCCTTTCACACCTACTTTAATACCCATGGCATCAAATTTTGTTTCTCTTGCCCACATACATCTCGGCAAAATGGAAAGGCCGAGCGTATGCTCCGATCGTTAAATGACATGGTTCGATCCCTCCTATTCCACGCATTCATGCCCGTAGCCTATTGGGCAGACGCTCTTCAAACCGCCTCACACTTAATAAATCGCCTGCCCTCGAAAACCATCCAAAACCAAACCCCGTATTTTGCTCTTCACAAAGTACACCCCGTTTACAAGCACTTGCGTACCTTTGGGTGCCTGTGCTTTCCAAACCAATCATCCACCATTCCCCACAAATTGGCACCTCGAACCACGCCCTGCGTCTTTCTTGGGTATCCTCAAAATCACCATGGGTATAGATGCTTAAATCTTGAAAATATGAAAATTATTATTTCCCGTCATGTCATCTTCTAGGAACATATTTTTCCATTCAAGGTCAAACATAAAACTGAGCCTCTCAATTTGGATCTTCTTCAATTCTCCATGGAAAACCCCTCTCTCCCAAGTCCATCTCCTCGTCATCAGTCTATCTCATCACCAGCACAACCTACGGGCCCTCATCAACCTGACGCCTCCCCGACGGCGGAAACCGAAGCTCTCCCAATCCCATCTCTACAAACACCCCGAAACACACAACCTGAACTTCCCCGGGTCACCCGCATTGCTGCCTCCCAACCTGAAAACAATCACCCCATGCAGACACGAGCCAAGGACGGCATTTTCAAACCCAAGCAAATCCTCAATCTGGCTCATCAAATCGAACCCATTTTCCCAATCCCTAAATCCTACCGCCAAGCCCTCCAAAATCCAAAGTGGCTCGCTGCCATGAATGCTGAATACAATGCATTGCTTAAAAACAGTACATGGGATCTTGTCTTGAAGCCTCCAGGTGCCAACGTAGTCTCCGGAAAGTGGCTTTTTCGCCACAAATACAACGCCGATGGAAGTCTGTCAAGGTATAAGGCTCGTTGGGTTGCAAGGGGATACTCGCAACAGCCCGGTATCGACTTTGACGAAACCTTCAGTCCAATTGTTAAGCCCGCAACGATTCGAACGGTCCTCAGTCTTGCGTTGTCCAAAGAGTGGCCTATCCATCAACTAGACGTGAAAAACGCGTTCCTACACGGATCTCTTCAAGAAACTGTTTTCTGTCAGCAACCTCCTGGATTTGTCAATCCACTCAAGCCGAACCATGTTTGTCGTCTCAATCGGGCATTATACGGCCTTAAAAAAGCCCCGTCCATCATTCGCACAAGTCTCTTTGTGTTCAACAAGGGCACAACCATGGTCTACTTACTCGTCTATGTGGATGACATTGTACTCACCGCTTCGTCTCCGTCCATCATTCACACCATTATTGATGCTCTAAGCCGAGAATTTGACATGTCAGATTTGGGTGAGCTGCATTATTTTCTTGGAATTTCAGTTAAAAAGGTGGACAATGGCCTCTTTCTCTCTCAACAACAATATGCTAAGGAAATACTTGATCGGGCTAACATGGCAGCCTGCAATTCATGTTCGACTCCAGTCGACACTCGACGTAAGCTTGCTCATGGCGATAGCCCTCCAGTGACTGATCCTACCCATTACCGTAGTTTGGCTGGGGCACTTCAATATTTAACCTTTACTCGCCCCGACATCACTTACGTTGTCCAACAGGTTTGCCTACATATGCATAATCCCAAAGAAAGCCACTTTGCTGCCCTCAAAAGAATCATCCGCTATGTAAAAGGTACTCTTTCTCTCGGTCTGACTCTACACAAGTCTCATTGTCAAAGCCTCATTGGTTACTCCGATGCCGATTGGGCGGGTTGCCCCGATACAAGAAAGTCTACCTCTGGTTACTGCTTGTTTCTTGGAGACAATCTGCTGTCTTGGTCTTCAAAAAGGCAAAACACCTTATCCAGGTCCAGCACTGAAGCAGAGTATCGGGAAGTGGCGAATGCGGTTGCAGAAACGTGTTGGATTCATCAGCTTCTTCAAGAATTACATTCTCCAATCAACCAAGCCACTATCATCTATTGTGATAATGTGAGTGCAATATATATGAGCTCCAATCCGGTCCAACATCAACGGACTAATCACATTGAAATCGACATTCATTTTGTCCGGGAAAAAGTGGCTCTAGGCCAACTACGGGTTCTTCATGTTCCCAGTTCCTCACAATATGCAGATGTCTTTACCAAAGGGTTGCCAACATCAACATTCACTGAATTCAAGAACAGCCTGAACGTCCGTCAACCTCCCGTTCCGACTGCGGGGGAGTGTTAGAGAGTGAGATATTATTGTTATTAGTTGAGATATATCCTCCGTATATATCTCTTCATACCCGTTGCATATCCTCCGTGTATCTCTCCATATCTCTTTTGTAACCTCCTCATGTAAGTACTATATAATACAGTGAATACAATGGCAACCCCACTCAAGGGGAATTAGCCTTTCTACAAAGGGAACTAAATTCCATGTATGGGTATCAAGAAGAGCCTTGAATTCGGCTTCCATTGCTTTCCTCCATTGTATGTGTTTAGAGGCTTCAGTGAATGACGTTGGCTCTTCTGGGATGAGGGTTGTCGCTGAGCATTGTGGATGAGACGGCCAGGGTATTGTACCATCATGCCTGATCAAAGGCTTGTGGATATGGTCACGGGCCCTTGTGAGCATTGGGTGGACATTGGATGGGCCGGCCTAAGGAGATGAGGAATTGGTGATGGTGACGGGCTGGGCCGGGACAACAGGGGATGGTGTTGGGCTGTTTTGGGCCGGAACATCAGGAGAGGAGGGGGAATTGGGTTGGGAATGAGTGACAGGGGTGATGTTAGGTCCGGTAGGAGGGACCAAAAGTGGTAGTGTAGCTAATGACGGAGAGAGATTAGGTGATGAGGCAGTTTTGAGAGCAAAGGGAAATGTGGTTTCATGAAAAATAACATCTCTCGAGATGTATGTGCGGCGGTTTACCCAATCGTAGCATGTGTAACCCCGGTGGTTGGGACTATATCCAAGGAAAATATTCGGGGTGGATCGAAAGGCGAGTTTATGTTTATTGTAGGGGCGGAGATTAGGAAAACAAAGGCACCCAAAAACTTTAAGGAACTTGTAGTTGGGAAAGATGTTGAATAAAACCTCATAAGGGGATCGAGAGCCAAGTGTGGGAGTTGGTAGACGGTTGATCAAATAGGCGGTCGTTTGGAAGGCGAATTCCCAATAGTCAAGGGGTAGAGAAGCATGTTTGAGAAGGGTGAGGCCGGTATCCACAATGCGACGATGTCGAGTCTCAACGCTCCCATTTTGTTGGTGAGAGTAGGGGCACGTGAGGCGATGGAGAATGCCCAATTCTTGGAAGAGAGATTTGAGTGGTAGGAACTCGGTTCCATTATCCATTTGGATAGCTATGATTTTGCGGGAAAAATGATTAGTGACCAATTTAATAAAAGTGGTAAGGATGGCCGAAACTTGGGACTTTGATTGGAAAGGAAAGAGCCAAATGAAATTAGAAAAGTCATCCACAATAACTAGATATTATTTATTCCCATTAAGAGACTCTTGGTGGGCAGGCCCCCATACATCACAAAATAAGAGTTGCAATGGAAAAGTGGATTTGGACTCACGAGGTGGATGGGGTAAGGCATGGGCTTTAGCCCATGAACAACTAGAACAAAAGGGGCCAGACTGGGCCGACTCAATTGGGCTTAAATTAAAAAGACGAGTTATTTGCTGAGCAATACGAGAGGAAGGGTGACCAAGCCTCACGTGCCAGATAGATGAAGACGCATTGGAGACAACTGTAGACGCAGCAGAGAAGGTGGGTTGCAGAGATGGTGGAGGAGGTGTGGTGGCTGTCAGGACGTACAAACCGCCTTCAACGGTACCCTCGAGAAGAGGAGCCCGAGTCGCCGAATCCTTCACAAAGAAATCAGAAGAGTGAAATTAAAAAAAGACATGATTATCTCGGCAAAATTGATTTACTGAGAGGAGATTCTTATTAAGAGCAGGGGTATGTAGAAGATTTGAAAGTTTGAAAATACGATGGGGAAAATGAAGGGAAGAAGAACCGTGATGCTGGATAGGAATTGATGAACCATCGCCAAGAGAAACCGTTTCCGTTCCATGATAGGGGACGTTGTCAATCCTCAGATTCGCAAGATCGGGGGTGAAGTGGTTCGTTGCAGCTGTGTCGGGGAACCAGTGAGTGGTGGTGTGGTGAGCTTGGAAGGAGGGCGAAGGTGGTGCCTGAAAAGCGCTGTCAAATCTGTGCCAGCAGCTGATGACAGTGTGCCCTTGCCTGTTGCACAACTGACAAGTGGGACGATTATCCGGATATCCAGCAAAATTGTTGGAGCGACCTCCTCGGAAAGAACCACGACCACCCCTATAGCCTCCTCTGTTCTGTGAGCCTCGGCCGCCTCTGTCACCCCTGTTGTCATTCCGATTGGTGAAGGGGCGATCCCCTCCGTCTCCCCGATCCCCTCTGTCACTGCGAGAGGAGTTGTTGTCGGAATTCTGGGTTGTGGTGGTTGTATTGAGGGAGAGCTGAGTATTGGCTTGGAGAGAGGCATCCTTGCGAGCTAAACGATTTTCTTGGAGCATCATGTAGTGTAAAACATTACCAGGAGTAGCCATGGTAGGAAGAGTGGTCAAGGTGGTGACCATGGCATCATAATCGGTGCCAAGTCCAGCCAAGAGATAGATGACAAATTCATCGTCAGTAACCGGTTGCCCAGCAGCTTGAAGAGAGAGAACGAGAGATTTACCTCTGTTTTAGTAATTTGTGACTGACTCGCTTCCCTTCTTCAAGCTTGCTAGTTGGAGCCTTGTCTGGACAACTTGTGCGTGAGAACGAGCCGCATATAGCTCATGAACACGATCCCAAATTTCCTTTGAAGTAGTGCATTCCAAAGTGTGCACCATCACCGCTTCTGTGAAGGAAGAAGATAGCAGCGCCACCACAAGCTGATCCTTCGAGAGCCATTCGGCGTGCACAGGGGCTGTTACCGATGAAAGCTCTGGGCAGGGAGTGGTCCCATCAACAAAGGGGAAGAGATTCTGGGCTCGGAGGTAGGCGGTGACCTGTCTCACCCAAATATTGAAGTTGTCGGTGGAAAGCTTCACCGTATTTAAGGTATGGAAGCTAGGAGTAGCAGGGGATTTTGGGGATTTGGGTTATTGGCCATGGCCGTTTGGACTTGGGAAATAATTGCAGCTAATTGTGTTTCATCCATGGATCCGCGCGCCTTAGTGACGTGGGTCAGGGGCTCTGATACCATGGAACGATTTTGGGATATGAGAAAAGTTGTTTCCTTTAATTCATTCATACATCCATGAGGAAGATGACAATCTGAATTTATATAGCAGCTCTGGCACATTAGGGATTCTATTCTATTCTAGAACCTGGACAACGTCTAGACTAAAGAGGCCTATGGGCCTTCTATCCTTTGTCTTTGCTGGGCTCCAAGTCTTGGTCTAATGTGCTTGTGTCACTAAGCACTCATATGTATTACAATACAACACCAAATTCAACAAAGAATCCAAACAAGGCTTTATATAAGAACAATCATCAAATTTCTAGCATTGAACTCTAAAGGAACCAACTGCACAACTCACCTGTATTATCCGATTTCTAGCATTGAACTCTAAAGAATCCAAACAAGGCTTTCCTCAAAAGCATGAAGCACTCATATCTATGCTTGTTGCAGATCTGTCGCCAACTAATCAGCCTTTAGATCAACAAAAAAATCCAACTATGACAAAGAGAGGAAAGATATGAGGGCACATAGGAGAGAGAGTGAGAGAGAGATAGTGAATGAGTTTCTGTTATTAGACTCTCATTAATGAAAAACAAGTACTTGCACAGGCGTACAACATAAACACTATGAAGAGATTATGCCATTATAAATCATGTATACAATCTCCTCCATAGGCTCAACCAAATAGAGGTGTTGCTATGCTACCAATCACTGAAAAGCAATATTATTCCACTAAATACTACTCACTAGTAGCTAAGTGGTCTTGAAAAGCTCAGCCAAGGATGCCTTTGAACGGGATGAAAAAGCGTTTTCCACTTGACGCATTGTGGGTCTGAGCTCGGGTTTAGGAGCAGTGCAGAGCAAAGATACTCTGATTGTCAGCATTAATCCATTTGATAGATTCCTCCCTGGTGGGGGAATTCGATCATCCAACACACCACTCATAAGCAACTCTTGATGATTGTTCATTGATGATGATGATGGTAGAAGCGACTGCAAAAGGTCTCCTGGGTGTTTTCCCATCACAATTTCCAGGGCCACAACCCCGAAGCTATAAACATCACATTTTGGAGTGACTCTCATAGTTTGAGCCAGCTCTATCAACAAAGGGAAACAATAGTCATGCTCAGTTTGTACCAATTTGAGATAAAGACAAGGAAATGATGTAGTATCAGCCTTGTTACCTGGAGCCATGTAACCAAGTGATCCAACCACTAAGGTCCAGTTGGAGGTATCTGGGCTTATCAATCTTGCAGTGCCAAAGTCCGAAAGTTTTGGCTCAAATTCATCATCCAGCAAGATGTTGTTGATGGATACGTCGCGGTGAACTATAGGTGGGAAGCAATCATGATGCAGGTACGCGAGGGCATGTGCCAATCCGTGTACAATCTTCAGTCTTCTTTCCCAGCTTAGCTCCTTTGCTCCGTCCTTACTACGTAAAATCTTCCCAAGACTACCATTCTCAACATAGTCATACATGAGGTACATCCTTCTCCTCCAGTAACAAAACCCGTGCAGCTTGATGACATTACGGTGCCTGACTTTTGTTAATGTCCGAACCTCATTTATAAAACTCCACTCTTTTACGGGTTCACTGAACTCTGAAGTATCTATCAGTTGTTTGACAGCAAACACCTGGCCTTTCCTCAGTGCAGCTTTGTATACACCGCCAAATCCGCCTTTACCTATGCAGTATCCCTCGTTGAATTCTTCCGTGGCCTTGATAATCTCGCGGAATTTGAATTTTGCCTCACCACTCCACACCTCCAACATACTGTTCTCCTCACTTGTGATTCTCTTCTTTGATTTCTTCCGACATGCTAAAGTTACAGCCAGATATGTCGCAAGGAGTATAATACAAGCAACTGGAACTGTGACTGCTGTGATGATTATGGTTTTCTTGAAACTTGATCTAGTTTTACAAGAAGGCAATCCATGAACCAAATTGCCACATAGACCAGAGTTCCCGGTATAGATCCCATTTTGAAAATTCCCACCCGGAACTTGACCAGTCAGATCATTGTAAGATAGATCAATGACTTGTAATAAGGCCAGACTTGATAGCTGAGACGGGATTGTACCAGAGAGATGGTTATGTGACAAATTCAAGGTGAGTAGTTGTGTACAATTGACAAGCCTCTGTGGAATCAAACCTTTCAAGTCATTCTCTGACAGATCAAGATATTGAAGAACTTCCATTTGACCTATTCTCTCCGGGACTTCCCCAACCAAATGGTTTCGGCTCAAATTCATTGTAACCAAAGAGTCCAGAAGTCCTAGCTCAATTGGGATATCCCCTGATAGCTGATTTGAATCGAGGGCTAGGGTTTCTAATCTGCTCAATTGTCCAAGCTCCGCCGGTATTTGGCCTGAAATTCTATTTCCATCCAACTCCAAAATAGTGAGACTGCTACAACGTGCCCACTGGGGAGAAATTTCACCAACAAAGTGGTTCATACTTGCTTTGAAAAAATAAAGGTTTTGATGGATTTCAAATGACTCGGAAATGTTACCCGTAAACTGGTTACTGTCTAACCGGACTGTCATTAGTTCTGAACAGTTCCTTAAGCAATCTGGAATAGGCCCAGTGAAGTTGTTCTTATTGACTTCTAACTCTTCGAGGGCATGACCACTGCAAAGATGTGGTGGTAGTTGACCTGAAAATCTGTTATCGGAGAACCTAACCATGAAAAGCCAAGGGCTATACCTTCCGAGATCCTGTGGGATGATGCCAGAGAAGTTGTTACTCATCAGAGATAGTGACTCTAAATTGGTAAGGTTGGATATGTTGCTGGGGAGCTCTCCTTGGAATTGATTGAAGTGAAGACCAAGTATTACCAAGTTTATGAGATTCCCAACTTCCGGCGGCAGTACTCCGGAAAGATTATTGGTGAAAAGCTCGAGGGCCAGAAGGTTTGGAAGGTTGCATATGCTTGGAGGAAAAGAACCTGTGAGGTGATTGCTTGAAAGATCTAACACTAACAATTCCGTGAGGTTCCCAATCTCTGTGGGGATTGAGCCAACGAAGCTGTTGTTGCGAAGATAAAGATACTCCAGCTTTGTCAAGAGGCCTATTTCATGAGGGATGGTTCCACTGAACTGATTGTACTGAAGTTGTAAAACAATAAGTTGAGTCCAATTGCCCAAGAAATCAGGTGAGATCTCCCCTGAGAGAGCATTTTTGCTTAAGCCAAACTTAGATATCTTCCCAAGGTTGCTCAACGACTCCGGCAGCTCCCCAGTTAATGAATTTAGAGCTAGAGCAAGGTAAGTAAGGTTAGTGCACAGGCCAAGCTCTGGGGGAATGGTAGAGTTGAACATGTTTCGACTAAGATCAAGATGTTGCAGATTCTTTAGATGGCCTATCGAAGAGGAAATGGATCCTTCAAAAAAATTTGCGTTAAGACTGAGGAGCTCTAGACTTGAAAGATTGGTATACATAGCCTGTGGGATCAGTCCATGAAACGAGTTTTGTGACAAGTCAAGGTAACGCAATATGTTGGAAGCAAGTATGAAAGGTGGAAACTCTGAGCTTAAACTATTCAGAGCTAAGCTGAGATGGGTTAGAAGTGGCATGGGAACAAACTTGGACCAATCCACGGTTACTAAATAGTTATTTTCTGTTTTACGAGATGCTAGGTAGTTACCTCCAACGTCCAAGTACCTTAACTTGGGCAGATGGCTAATCTGGTAAGGAATAATGCCCGCAAGGTTGTAATTGTTGTGCAAGTCCAAGTACTGGAGTTGGGTTAACTGGCCCATCTCCGATGGAATGCTGCCAGTGAGAAAGTTGTTGCTGAGGTTTAGCCTTTTGAGGTTGGGAAATGCAGAGAAGTTGAATTGGTCAAGAGTTCCGTCTAGATCTATACCAGAGAGGTTGATCTCAGAGATGGTACCAGATGAGCTGCATCGGATGCCCCTCCACTCACAGACAGCAGCAAGTTTGGAGTCTTTCCATGAAGAAAGGTAATTGGAAGAAAAAGACCAGGTCTTTTTCCACTGGATGAGTGCCTCTGCCTCTGTTATAGCTGAAGATGTGCTTTCTACAGACAGCAAAAGGCAAATGAGAAGATGGGCAACAAGAGGATGAGGAGTTGATGCCATGGTTGGGCTAATTGATTTGCTTGGGCTATCAACATGAACTTGTTTGTTAATGGTGTTATCTTAAAATCCCCTTGTGGTATCTTTATCGACAAAGAGACTTCGAGTCTGAGTCAACTCGGTTTTTCCAAATTTCCAAACAATAATTGACTGGAAAATATGTGCAAGGTCACGTCTCATGGAAATATAAGTGCAAGGTCACATCTCAATTTTCATCGAATTTTATCAGCCACCTTTTTTCCTTCTTATTTATAGTATGTGATTTTTAAATTCAGTTTTAATTACTTTTATAAAATTAAACAACATGTTCTCATGCTGTTTAATTAACACTAGCATGCCATGATGTCATTCACCTATGATATCCCCATGCCATATGAAATGAACAGAGAAGGACCATTCACCATATAAGCTAACTGTAAATTTGACAGGAGGATGATAATGGAACAAAACAAAGATTAGGGAATGAAACATTTATCAAAGGTTAGGGATGATAGATGCAATTTACTCAAAAATAATCCCAAATAATACCGACCATAATTATATTTTTTTCGGAGCCTTACCGAATAGGGGCTCTAGGCAACCACCGCTTGTAAGTTGCATCCGCCTCAAGGGCCAGCCCTGGATTTGAAGTTTGATAATAAAGAATACCTTGAACTTCTTTATATAATCCCTCTATCTCAATAAACAAATACAGCATAGAACTATACAGCAAAAACTACTAAAAAAGATTCAGTCACTATAAATCAAGTAACCAATTCCAATATGCATAGGGACTGAACCAAATACCTGTAAAACAACATTATTCCAGTGAATACTACTCCGTAGTAGTTAAGCAGTCTTGAAAACTGAAAAGATCGGGAAAGGACGCTTTCAAAAGGGATGAAAAAGTTTTTGCCACTTGATGCATTTTGGGTCCGGACTCGGGTTTTAGACCTGTGCAGAGCAAGGATACTCTGATTGCCAGCACCAATCTATCAGTTAGATTCCTCCCCGATTATTGTTCATTGATATAATGGTATAACCGTATTGAGTATAGAAGGAGGTCTCCTGGTTGTTTTACCATCATAATTTCCAGTGCCACAACTCCGAAGCTATAAACATCATACTTTGGAGTCACTCTCCTCCCGCTTTGACTTTTAGCCAGCTCTGCCAACAAAGGGAAACAATATATCTACCAGTTCCAGTAAACGATACAGAAACGGATGAAGAAGCACAATAAGTGGATGCGGAATTGGTGCCATGGTTATTCCAATTTCTTTGTGCTAACCATGCACTGACTTGTGCTCTAAAATATGTGATGGTGTTTACCGAAATTTGTAATTATTAAATACAAAAATTTCTCCCAAATAAACAAAATACTAACTGCACTTTCAACTTCAAATTATGTCAAAGTAAAAGGCCTTTTTTTTTGGGTAATAAAGGGGTCCAAAATCAAAGCACACGCGGTAAGTTAAGTGTGTTTTATAAAGTGGCATTGGAAAAGAATCTTGTTGTGTGAAAGAAAGAAATCAACATCTATTTGCATTATATAAGGTACATAAAGTGAAAACGTGTTAATGTTTTTATTAACACTTGTTTCTATGGACTATTTTTTCCTAGTTTGATTATTGATGGACTTCAAAGATAAATACAGTACTACGGAGTATATGATAAGATATTTGTAATTATATATTTTTTAAAGAAATTGATATTTTTTTAAAAACTTTGGCTCAAAAGTAAAAGATCATTTATGGTTAATCCCAAGGCCCTTTTGCATAAATAGACCAAAAAAAAGGGCCTATTGGCACAACTAGACATGTCCTTGTTTTTTTTTTACTAGGGGTAGAAAGTGGCCATTTTTTGCAAATAAAAAATGCAACCGGGAGAGGAAGTTGCAGGTGAAGGTGAGGGACACTGTAGCTACACTGTAGCTATAACTGTAGACTGTCCATCTTACCAATAGAATTAATTGATCCTACCAATAGGCTAAACCTGTCTTTCCATACCTGGAGATATTTTGAAAAGAATCTGGAGGGGATTCACTGTAGCTGATTTGGCGGGCTGTCAGTGTAGTTTTGGCGCCAAAACAGGGTTCCTCCTTTGGGGAAAGGGGGAGCATTTATGAGGGGAAAATACAATGATTGCATTGATGGGTGTCCCCCAAGAACATATATAAGCTTGAGAGGGGGATCTGAAACACCATAACATGCTCTGCAAAAAGTGAGGCAGAATAGGAGAGAAGCGGAAAGGACGAGGGAAAAGTTACCCGTTCATTCCAGGAAACGATACAGTCCCCATCCTACCAATAGAATATTTCCGTCCTACCAATAGTGTACAACTGTCCTTTCATACCTGAAAAAGTGCAAGAAGTTTGTCCGATGACAGTGGCAGCGATGGGTAAGTGATTTTGTACCTATCCTTTGTAGTTGTTCCTTTTTCTTATAACAGAACTACCCTAAGGTGACGGTTTCACGAGACCAGTTGCAGAGTGTTCGTAATTTATACTCTCTCCTTTTGATCAGTTGCATAACTTGCAAATTAAGATTACAAATTCAAGCGCTATTTTTGCTTCCTGCGAAATTATCACTTCTTGATGCCTAGACGATCATAAGGATCCATTGAAAATAGTCTATTAGCTCACTTGGTAGAGCGTTGTGTTTGCACACAAAGATGTGACGTTCGACTCTCACATAGGCTAATACGGAGTATGTGTTCATGAATCTCTCTAAACTTTTACAATTATAAACCTGACAGAAAATATATATAATAATGGTAGGACAAATTTACGAACATGGTAGGACAAATTCATAAATCTCTCTGAACTTATACGATTATGAACATGATAGGAAATATATACATTGGTGGTAGGACAAATATGTGAACATGGTAAGACAAATTCATAAATCTCTCCAGACTAGGTTTTACTCAATTTTCTTTCTCCACATGATGATCATGAACTTGTCAGCGATGACTGGGTACTTTTGAGTGTCAATATTCACTACTTGGATCTTATCTTTCAATCCAGCACTAACTTTATCCAGGATAGGGACCATAGCTTGAGATTCATCGTCAAACATGATATATCCATGTATAGCTTTTCCATCTGTGGTTCATATAACTTCAGTCTCTGCCTGTGGAGTCTGCCTTCTCCTTTTGCTTTTTTTGAGATTCATGTGGAAGTAAATTTTTTTTGTAAAGTCAATTATGCATTTACATATTTCCAATAGTATAAATATATCGTACCATCAGTGTGCATCTATCCTACCATTAGTGTCAAGTTATACAGAAATTACTGGATTTCCATTATGATCCTACCAATATCGTTGGTTTCTCCTACCATTAGTTTCCATCAATTATACCATTCTGATCCTACTGATATCGTTGTTTTCTCCTACCATTAGTTTTCATCTATCCTACCATTTTTGTGCATCTATCATACCAATTTAAATAGCTTTCAAGGAAAATCAAGCTAGAAACCATAGCAAATTATGTTCCACATTTTTCAGAAAAACAACCAAGGGTAGAGGGTTTTCAGTTTACAACAGAAGATGAAGGAAACCTAAGTAACATTATATCCATTGGTAGAGGCTCTAATTCAGTCGTTCTAGCATTGAATTAGATTATATTCATGAATTTTGATTGATAGAAATTGGATTGAGATTGGGATTTATGGACTGGTAATTGAGATTGAGATTAGGGTCAATTCACGCCTCACTGATTACTAGTCTGGAATTTGTGGATTGGTCAATATTAATTCTACTTCTTTGCCAATAGTACAAATATATCTTACCATTAGTGTCAAGTTATACATTTAGGAATTTCGGTGATTACATTTTTATCATACAAATATCGTATATTTATCCTACCAGGTTCACAAATTTGTCCTACCACTAGTCTATATATTTCCTACCAAGTTCATAATTTTATAAGTTCAGAGATATTCATAATTCATAAATTTATCGTACCAGATTCACAAATTTGTCCTGTCATTAGTGTATATATTTCATACCATGTTCAATCGTATAAGTCCAGAGAGATATGAACACATACTCCGCATTAGCCTATGTGAGAGTTGAACTCACATCTTTGTGTGCATACACAATGCTCTACCAATTGAGCTAATAGGCTATTTACAAATACTCATTAGGCTGCTCAACATCTCTTTCGATACGATCCTCCACAAGCAAAATTAAGAATTAGAATAATCCGCAGGAACATAATACTATCACACTTAAGTCAACTGGTTTAGTACCTTAAGTGTTCTCACATTTACTAGATGCCCAACAATACTCATTAGACGGCTCAACAGCTCTTTCGATACCTTGCCATGGCTCACTTGCTGCAGACATGTAAAAAAAAGAGTAAGTGCCTCGACATCCGATCCAGTAAGTTTATAACTTACATCATCTGACATACAGAAAGCCAAATGAAGGGAATTTCACTGAAAAGAATTGGTGGAAGTAATTGCTTCACATACAGCCACTTTAGCAAGCTGTTGCTTTATTTCTTGAGACAATCTCCTTTTGACTGACTGTGAGGTAATATCAGCATCTTGAAGGTCCAAAGCTGGTGGTCTAGCTGCAAGTTTATGGAAAAATGATTGGCCTGCTTTGAGGATTTTGTGCCGTTCAACTTTCTTTCAAGTTTCAAGTGGAAGCAAGGACTATAAAATGCTTACATTCTGCAACCATATTCTCCGGCTCCCTAATGGCCCTGTCAAGCACATTACGTTTAGGCTTATAACTAGAGCCTTCCTTCCTGTGGAATAGGGATGTTTTCTGCATAACATCAAAATCATTATCACAACATACCCGATATTTCAGTTTCTCCATGTGAAGTATACAGTATCGCTAGATTGTATAATAAGCACATTGAACTTTCATCCTGTGCATATAATATAGATCAAATGAATCTGGCTCAAAAGGTAAGAGTGAACCCAGATAGATGGTCAAGGCAAATATTTCATTTGCTTCCTCCTTTTTATCACAGGTGATTATATACTCAAATTCTATAAAGGTTTACATGACTAAATGCAGCGCTTTGCATAGGACAACTGCAGCTCATTGGCATTAGTGGCTGAACATGATTCTCACCATTGGATGCTTGTTAGGAGCAACATTAAGGTCGATTAGCTCACGATTGCCATTCTGTTCTCTGTGCTGGAAGGGAATTTCTGTTTGTTCTGTATTGCTTGCCTTTCCCGTTTGAGGTTTGAAATGGCCAGACCCACTTTTTTCCAGATATCTTACATGGCCAGAATCTGAAAATATATGCGTTTTCTTCAACTTGATAAGAACTTTACTAGTACCGTCATTGAAAATTTTCAAAGATATAACAGCATATAAGGAAAGCTTACCATCTACACGGATTTTCTGAGGATCATTTCTGGAAGGACTCGCAGATGTAGGAAAAAAGCTGTTCTCAACTGATGGTGCTATCTTGCTAGCTGCTTTCTTACCAGTTTTCATGTGATTGTGTGTAGCATGACCAAGATCGCTTTCTCTGATAGCTTTTACAATTTCTTTCCTCCTCCTTTTCTTTGGTTGCTGATTAGGAGATGAGGAAGGCTCCCTGTGCGACAAGAGATAATACCGGTAAATTTCCAACATATTATCGAAAATATGGAAATCAAAATAGCATTAATGGGGTAACAAATAGAATTATCTAAAAAGTGGCAACTTAGGATAATAATCTCAACTCAACACCAAAGAAACTAGTTAAGATGCCCGTTATTTTGAACCTTGCCACCTAAAGCCACTTACGAATCAAACACTTAAACAGAAGCAGTTATTTGTGCAGATTTTGAGCAAATTAGCCACCCAACTTTGCCCATTTTAGTATAACATGTAAACCTTTAGCCTAAAAAATCAAAACTTACAATTATTTCTATGGTAAACGATACATCTCTTTTTTACTAAATTGCATCCCTCTTCTTTCTCTACGAAGAAATATCATAATTCAGCCAGATACCTTTTTTGGCTGCTATTTATCCACTTACAGTAAATGCTTTGGGATCTGTATACTTCCTCTATCCACTGAAGTACCCTCAACTCCCTCAAGTTAAGAAGGGAACACCTGAAGCTCAAATGCTTAATCCTCCCTCAAGCATAACCACAGAAAAATCTACATCGCCTAATATATGCTCAAGTTCGCACTCGGCCATCATCACACCATAGCTGGCCCCAACAAGCCAACAACATGCAATACATGAACAAATTTCTTAAGCTAATCTATTCATATAAACACAGTAATCAAAATAGACGAGAGCCATCAAGGTAAGATCAAATCACTACTCCATCCTTCACTGCAATCCCAACAAAATTAGTCTCATATCTAAGCCTGAACTTTATTTTGCTATCAAATCCAAATTCTACAATCAATTTTGCTACTGCCAAGCCCTGGCACCACTTCCCATTAGCGGTAAATCCTCGTCCTTGTTCAGAGATAGTCCCAAACTAAAACAAGATTAGCCAGATTTCTGCACTCATCTCCATCTAAGTGGGTTCAAAGAAAGTATGATATCATCAAAATTCTACACTCATCTCCATCTAAATGTTATCGCATATCACACACATTGAACTTTTCCTTCATCATGTTTCCAGACTTCATATAAATACCACCAAATCATCGAAATTAGCAAGTCGAATTACTTAAAACAGCTTCATTCCCATATATGATTACAGATTCAAGTGCACATTTCAATTCTATCCTTTAACTAATAAACAAGCAAGATGAACAGAGTACTAAAAGAAAAAGAAAAAACAAGTCATCTAAAAAGAAAACAAATTCGTGGAAGCAACAGAGAAAGAGGGAGGGAATTCGGACCTTGAAGGCCGGAATGGCAAAAGCCGAGGCCGAGCTTGCAGTGTCATCAAATGAATTTCCAGCACTATGGGTGACAAAACGACGAGCGACGGCGAGACGAGCAGCACCTGCAATGGAGAGATGAGAGATTAGAGCGGTGGTTGAAATCAAATCCCTAATTCAACAGATCCCTAATTCGAAATTAAATCCCAAATCGAAGAAACCCAAAAGCAAATCCCTAATTCGACAGATCCCCGAACCCCAAAATCCCAAATCGCTGGTGGATCTTCCTCGCCGACGCCTCGCCTGGTGGATCTTCCTCGCCGACGCCTGGTGGATCTTCCTCGCCGACGCCGCCGAGCCCTACCCGACGCCGAGCCCCTTCCTCTCAGTCTCTCTCCCTTTAAAACTCCCACATGCTGCACCCGGTTCCAAACAGTGCCAAAAAACCGGCATTTTTATTTGCTTGGGGTAGAGGGTTATTTTAGCACATTTTTTGAGCTTGTGGTCTAATTGTGTAAATAGGACCAAAATTTGGTCTAGTTACTACCCTTTCCTCTAATCCCAACGGGTGGATATGCCTGTGTTTGTTAAAGCCAAGCGTGTTTGGAACGCCAGTGCCATTGACCCCTATTCTTTCTATTGGTATAGCATCTTAAACCAATGGTGTCTGCATCTCCAAAACTATACTACGCAGTAAATGGCAAAGACTTTTTGGGAACTTTCTAATACATAACTTGTGTCATACTACATATAAATTCACACTAGATAAAACACTTGGCAAATTAAGAGACAGAAAAATAGTCAATACAAATTGCAGCTTATCAGAGATGCAAATTAAAAAGATGCACCGTCAAGGAAGCTGATCAAGGACTCCACAAGAAGTAATCACGAGTTTCGAAACCACCAACTCTTTGGTAAGTACAAATTTCTAGGGATCGCAACAGAGAAAACAAAATGGGGAAAAAGGGGGCAGAAAATATGACAATTTGTAGAAATTGAAATCAAAACAACGACTAGGGTTGTGTAATTGCAGTTGATTATTCAATCTGAAAAAAAAATTAAAATCAAGTGGAGAGGGAGGCGAGATTTGGCAAGGAATGAAAGGGCAAGGAGAGGGCGTACGGATTGAGCGTTGTGCCAGGAAAGGCCACGGTAGACGTTGACGGAGAAGGTGGCGGCGAGATAAACGGTGGTAACGCCGAGGGCGGCGGTGAAGCCTTTGAAGGCCAAATCTCCGACCTTACTCGCTACTCCCATCTCTTTCGAATCCTGATTCCTTTTGGTGGTCTCTCCTCTCTTCAGTCTTCACTCTGAGCTCTCCTGTTTTAACCATTGTTATACCTATTCACGCGTACAGGGAGCAAAAAATCAGCTACAGATCTGGGCAAGGAAAGGTTGTTGCTCAGTTTCAACTCAAGTATGTAAGCTCGGCGACTGGCGAGGCTTGCAATGGCGGATGGTATAGGCCCATTAAGCCTGTTGCTGCTCAGGTCTAAACTTTTTGAGGTTGGGGAATGCAGAGAAGTTGAATTGGTCAAGCGTGGCATTTAGACCCAAGTCGGAGACGTTGATCTCAGAGATGGCACCAGATGAGCTTCATCGGATGCCACTCCACTCGCAGACAGCAGCAAGGTTGGAGTCTTTCCACGAAGAGAGGTCAATTTTGATGATCTGATAGAGTTTAGATTGAGAGAGAAAGAGATGCGGAAGCAAGAGAGAAAAAATCATTCAACACTTCATTGCTGTAACTGAATTGGATTGTCTGTTAGCTCCAGAGGAGTTATTTATAGGAGAAGATACAACTTCTTCTTATTTACACAAAATGGCCCATACTTCCTATGTTACAAATTTGAACGAATTGCCAATGGAGTCCTGCACAAGGTAAATCTATCTTATCAATAATACTTGGGCAAAATGATCAATTTGAACGAATTCTAGAAAACCAATTTGTAGAATTGGGCAAATAGGTATTGAATTACAATTACCTACCATTACTGATAGGAAAATCAATATGCTGCAACTTGTTGCTGATAAATCCATCTGTTACTGATAGATATATGATTCTAATTCATATTTGGCAGATCTTTGATTAAATCTGTTTCCACGCTCTCAGACATCATTTACTCCCATCGAAAACTCTATCACTTTGATCCTCAAATTATGTTTAAGAGAAAAAGAAGTTATGTCCAAGAATCCTATTTGTTCCTCAAATTGATTTTAGGATTACAGCATTAACAAATTACTGTAGTAATACACCCCCTACTGTCAAGGAATTTGTTAATACTGTAATCCTAAAAATCCACTTGTGTTTCTATTGCGTTTCTAATCCATTTGATATGTGCATTGAAAATGAGGTTTGGAGTTTGACATTCCAAAATCACAGAATTTACAGTGTGACTTTGGAGAATGAATGACCTGCTGCATTGTGAAAGAAATCCAGCAGGACATAGCCAGAGTTAGAAACATAGTAGTTTGAGCCAACTCTGCCTACCGAGACACCAAACAGCTATAAATATGCACAGATTCAAATTCAACTAAAAGACTTGGATACGGGAGGATCCAGGAGCTGAGTCTAGTTGGATACCATCGAAAACTAACCACCAAATGCGTCACTAACCTCCAAATTCAACAAAGAATTCAAACTATTGATGCTTGTTGCGGATCTGTCCCCTGCTGCCACTCGTTCGAATTTGTGCTGTCCGCCATGACTACTACGTCTAGGGTTTGAACAAATCGAGAATGAAGCAATTGATCGGTTTGCTCAACCTGCAGCTCGCATTCAATGTGGAATTGAGCCAGGATCATCAGAGAATCTTCAATTGAAAGGCAAATTGAATTCCATTGTTTCCAAAATGATCACTTACAAGATTGGATCAATAAGGAGAAGAAAGATACTTGGACACAAGGAGAGAGGGAGAGAAGGAGTTTCTGTTAGTAGATAGACTCTCATTAAGGAAAAACAAGAACAGCAAGGAAGGCTTTGAATAAATAACAGCAGCTACGCGGTCTTGAAAATCTCGGCCAAGGAAGCTTTTGAATGGGATGAAAAAGCATTTTCCACTTGACGCATCGTTGGTCTGAGCTCAGGTTTAGGACCTGTGCAGAGCAAAGACACTTTCATTGCCAGCATTAATCCATTAGATAGATTCCTCCCTGGTGGGGAGAGTCGATCATCCAACACACCACTCATAAGCAGCTCTTGGTGATTGTTCATTGGTGATGATGACGGTTGAAGTGATTCTAAAGATCTCTTGGGTGTTTTCCCATCACAATTTCCAGTGCCACAACTCCGAAGCTATAAACATCACTTTTTGGAGTCACTCTCACAGTCTGAGCCAGCTCTGGCAGCAATAATCAAAATCAATATGTACCAATGAGAGTAAAAGATATGGAAATGGATGCAGTATGAGCTTTGTTACCTGGAGCCATGTAACCGAATGATCCAACAGCTGAGCTCCAGTTGGATGTATCCGGGTTTATCAACCTCGCAGTGCCAAAGTCGGAAAGCTTTGGCTCAAATTCATCATCCAGCAAGACATTGTTGATGGATATGTCGCGGTGAACTACAGGTGGGAAGCAATCATGATGCAAGTACACGAGAGCATGTGCCAATCCGTGCACTATCTTCAGTCGGCTTTCCCAGCTTAGCTCCTTCGCTCCATCTTCACTGCGTAAAATATTCCCCAGACTACCTCTCTCGACGTAATCATACATGAGGTACATCCTTCTCCTCCAGTAACAAAACCCGTGTAGCTTAACGACATTCCGGTGCCTGATTTTTGTTAATGTCCGAACCTCATTTTGGAAGCTCCATTGCTTTACGGGCTCACTAAACTCTGAAGTATCTATCACCTTTTTGACAGCAAACACCTGGCCTGTCGCAAGAGCAGCTTTGTACACGCTTCCAAATCCACCTTCACCTATGCAGTATGTGTCATTGAAGTCTTCTGTGGCCTCCACAATCTCATTGAATTTGAATTTTGCCTCACCAACCCACAACCAACCCTCCTCAGTAGTTGTTTTCTTCTTTGAATTCCTTCGGCGAGCTGAAATCACAGCCATGGATGTCGCAAGGAAAATTATGCAAGCAACTGGAACTGTGACTGCTGTGATGATTATGGTTTTCTTGAAACTTGATCCAGTTTTACAAGAAGGTAATCCTTTTATAGAATTTCCACAGAGACCAGGGTTCCCGGCATAGATTGCATTATGAAAATTTCCACCCGGAACATGACCTGTAAGATCATTGTAAGACAGATCAATGACTTGCAAGCTGGCCATACTTGATACCTCAGATGGGATAGTGCCAGAGAGATGGTTATGGGACATGTTCAAATCCTCCAGTGCTTTAAGGTTCTGTAGGTCCTCCGGGATTGAACCTGATAGCAAGTTGCTGCTAATATCCAGAGAGATCAGTTGATACAGGTAACTGATTTCTGGTGGTACCTCACCTGACAAATCATTGTGACTGAGATTCAGCTGAAGTAGTTGACTCATATGTGGTGGAATGTATCCCTCCAAGTTATTATCCGACAAGTCAAGATGTAGAAGTTTTCCCAAGTAGCCTATACCTCTTGGGATTTGGCCAGCCAAATAGTTTCTGCTCAAGTTGACGGCGACTAGAGAATGCAGGAGTCCTAGCTCATCTGGGATCTGCCCTGATAACTGATTCGAATCGAGGGATAGGCTGACCAACTTTCCCAGTTGTCCAAGCTCTGCAGGTATTTGGCCTGAAATGCTATTTCCATCAAGCTGTAGAGCCGTGAGACTAGTACAACTCCCCCACAGGGGAGAAATTTCACCACTAAAGTGGTTTCCGCTTGCTCTGAAAAAAGAAAGATTTTGATGAACTCCGAATGCCTCGGCAAAGTTACCCGTAAACTGGTTACTGTCTAACTGGACTCTCAATAGTTGTGAACAGTTCTTCAAACAATCTGGAACGGGCCCAATGAAGTTGTTCCCAGTGACTGTTAACTCTTGCAATGCAAAATAGCTGCAAAGATGAGGTGGTAGTTGTCCCGAAAAGTTGTTATATTCGAAGCTAACCTTGATGAGCGGACTATTCTTTCCAAGATCTCGTGGGATGATGCCAGAGAAGTTGTTATTCATCAAAGATAGTGTTTGTAAATTAGAAAGGCTGGACAGGTTGCTGGGGAGCTCTCCTTGGAACTGATTGAAGTCAAGAGCAAGTGCTTGCAATTGTTTGAGATTTCCAACTTCTGGCGGCAGCACTCCAGTAAGACGATTGTTGAATAGTTGGAGGACAGAAAGGTTTGTGAGGTTCCATATGCTCGAAGGAACCAAACCTCTGAGATTATTATCTGATAGATCTAACTGCTGCAATTCCTGCAGATTCCCAATCTCTGTTGGGATAGATCCAACGAAGCTGTTATTGTAAAGAAAAAGAACCGCAAGTTTTGTCAGGAGGCCTATTTCACGAGGGATGGTTCCATCGAACTGATTGTTCTGAAGTTGCAAATCAATAAGTTGAGTCCAATTAGCCCAGAAATCAGGTGAAATCTCCCCTGAGAGAGCATTGTCGGATAAGCCTAATAGGGATATCTTCCTAAGGTTGGTCAACGATGCCGGCAGCTCCCCTTTTAATGAATTATCAGATAGGGCAAGGTATGTAAGGTTGGTGCACAGGCCAAGCTCTGGGGGAATGGTAGAGTTGAACATGTTTGAACTAAAATCAAGATGTTGCAGATTCTTTAGATGGCCTATTGAAGAGGAGATGGATCCTTCAAACAAATTTGAGTACAGCTTGAGGACCTCTAGACTGGAAAGATTGGTATAGAAAGCAAGTGGTATTGTTCCATAAAATGAGTTAATTGACAAGTCAAGATGAAGCAGTCTGTTGGAAGCAAGTATGAAAGGTGGAAACTCTGAGCTTAAACTATTCAGAGCGAGACTGAGATAGGTTAGAAATGACATGGGAACAAACTTGGACCAATCCACTCTTACTAAATACTTATTTTTGGTTTTACGAGGAGATGCTAGGAAGTTACCTCCAAGATCCAAGTATCTTAAATTCGGCAGATGGCTAATCTGGTAAGGAATAATGCCTGCAAGGTTGAGGTTGTTGTACAAGTCCAAGTACTCGAGTTGGGTTAACTGGCCAATCTCTGATGGAATGCTGCCAGTGAGAAGGTTGTTGCTGAGGTTTAGCCTTTTGAGGTTGGGAAATGCAGAGAAGTTGAATCGGTCAAGCGTTCCGTTTAGCCCTATTCCGGAGAGGTTGATCTCAGAGATGGCACCAGATGAGCTGCATTGGATGCCACTCCACTTACAGACAGCAGCAAGGTTGGAGTCTCTCCATGAAGAAAGGTAATCAGAAGAAGAAGACAAGGTCTTTTTCCAATGGATGAGTGCCTCAGCATCTGTTGTAGCAGAAGATGTGGTTTCTACAGACAGCAAAAGGCAAATGAGAAGATGGGCAAGAAAAGGATGAGGAGTTGATGCCATGGACGGTTAGGCTAATCTGTTTGTGCTATATGGACATGAACTTGCTTGTCAATGTTATCATCTTAAAATCCACTAGTGGTATGTTAATTGACAAAGAGACTCCGAGTTTAAGTCAACTCGGTTTTTCCAAAATTTCCAAACAGTAATTGACTGGAAAACTATGGGCAACTTGTGATTAACACTGTCAACTAACTCCGTTTGTGTTTTCAGTTGTATTCCACCAAACCACTCATCGCCTCTCGGCTCAGCTACTTCCCTCTGAATCTGCATCCTCCAGTCTCCTCACTGCCTACTGCTACTCATCTCCGAATCTGCCCCCTCTCCAATCTCGCTTTTCGATCGCTGGACTCCCCCATTCGATGGCTTATTTGCTTTGTCCAAAGCCCTAGCAAGATTCTGACGACCATGAACTACCGCACAAGGGTATTGACTGTCTCTCCATGAACGATAATGTCATGTGCTGTAAAGGAATGTTATGCCTCTTTCGAAAGCATAATTAATATCATGGTCCAAGGTGACCGTGAAATGGAGTAAGTCTTCTAATCTATCATGTTGGCGGACTACTGTTGGCACATCAGGGAAGTGAGTTTGAAGAATTAACTTCTAATATAATTGTTCAGGCTGATAAATGGCATCTTTAACATGGTGGATACACAGATAGAAGAAGGTGATCTTATTACAGAATACAACATGAGTGCCCTTCCTAGCCGCAGCCGCAGTCAGGAAATAACCAAAAGGAGAGGGATTTGCAGCTAGAAAATATGAAGAATCGAGTCGTACTTCTTTTCCAGGACATGTTGGAAGTCGTGGCAAAGGATATATTTTATGATAATTTACCCAGGTGAAGAATGATTACGCTTTCTATTACTGTAAAAACATACTACGTATGTCCTTTGTTCCTTCTCCTCACATATGGGAAATTTCTTCTTTCAATAATTTATTGGATTCAATACATGGAGGGCCCTTTCATGAAGGAACACTTTATCCTGATCAGCAGCATCAGTTATTTGCTGGGACAATTAAGTTTCCAATTAGAGGCAACAGAATGGAGCGAGAAGGTTTGTGTGATGGTTGGGATTGTGATTTGTTTGTACTCTCTATGAATGCCTTTTAACTAATATCTGGATACCTTACATGACAGATCAAACGACTTCATCTATTGCTCACAGTGAAGGAGTCTGCTGTGGAGTGTGGACGTGCCTTCAAACCTGGATGTTAGACGTTGTATTTCTTTCTTTTCAAATTCCTTATTTATGGACATGCCACCAGCACCTAAAGTTCGCAACATGCTCTCATTCTCGTAAGTTCTCACCATTTTCTCTTTACAAAACTTGCACCAGAAACGGGCAGATTTCTGTGCTGATATATCTTGCTCGTATTCAGAGTCTTATTTATTGACCTTGAATCTTCTGAAGCATTTTTATTTGATAAACGAGTGAGTTTATCTATTTTCTTTTAAATGCCGGGAAGACCAAGTGTAGCTTAATACATGTAAATTGAACTTTGTTCTGGATTGTGCAATGTTGAAGGCTTGGATGGGCCATGGAAATTGGGCATGTTATATTTGCTTTTATGAGAGGAGTTTGCTCAACAAAAATGATAATGACCTATGTCATCATAATTGCTTTTCTAGGTTCCTCACCTTAAAACTGTGAAACTTTTTGGTTGGGTCTCTGCCTGCCCATTTGTCCTTTTTATGGGGATAATGGGGTTTTGGGTCAGGGTGCAAGTGTTTGTCCCTTTCTCTGTCATAATCAATTAATCATACATTTCAGAATTTATATACTCCAGTATTTGGATCCCTATTTATCTGGGATTACATTAGACAGCATTAGGAGTTTGTATTGATTATATTCTTAGTTCATTTTCCTCGCATTGTCTGAACACTTGAAGATCTACACTTTCTAAAATTAAATACAAATTTTATTGTACGGCATATCTACCTAAGCATTTGTTGACAAAAGTAAGTACTCTCTCCGTCTCAACATTTAAGTTGTTTTAAAAATTTTTCATGTTTTAATGAAACACTCACCTCTCAATCAACATCATCATTCCAACAACTTTTTAATAAATTTTATTGTTTTTTAATACCCACTACTCTTTTTAACCAATCAAAATCTTAAAAAAAATCAACACTACACAAATCGATACAAATCATTATTATCTCCAACCTAGAAAACCTAAAATTACATCTATTTTGATACAAAAATAAAGACCTACAACGATCTAAATTTCGATACGGATGGAGTATAAAATTATGTAAAAATAAATTAATATTTTATATAGTTTTTGAGTCATTGAAAAATGTTAAAGACTTAAATCATTATCTATCCCACATTTGATTTAATTGCAGAAATAAAATTAGAAGTACACATGTTTTTGTTTGGCTCGTAAATTTGTAATACATAATTAATCATAGTTATAAAATACAGTAAACATAAATTAAAATTAGTCATAGTCGTTGAATCGTATAAAATAAAATTAAATTAGTCATAGTGGTATCTATAAATTATAGTTATAAAATACAGTAAACATAAGCACAAAATTTTCCACACGTTATTGCTCAAGATCTTAGACTCAGTCCACCATAATCATGCATTTATAAGGAGAATGTAGAGCACAAAGAAATTGGGCTGCCCAGTGCCCCCCATGGCATCACCTCTGCATCCTCTTCTTTTTGTGCTTCTTCTTACCCATCGGGCCATCTTCCTATTTGCCAAAACACATCTTCAGCTACCCAATCAGAGGCAGATGTACTCATCACTTGGGCTAGTTTATGTAGTTCTTGGCTTTTGGACAACAAACCTCTTAATGTATGTGAGTGGCCAGAAATCCAATGCAGCTCATCTGGTTCCATCTCTGAGATCCATATCTCCAACATGTTTCTACATGGAACGCTCGATCAATTTAACTTCTCCGCATTTCCCAACCTCAAAATGTATGGATCCATACCTTCTTCAATAGGTTATCTCAAGAATCTGCAAGTTCTTGATCTTCATGACAACGAGTTCAACTCTGGCATTCCTCCGGAGCTTGGCCTGTGTACTAAACTTACTTTCCTTTCTCTTGCTGGTAATTCATTCACTGGGGAGCTTTAGTTTTCCTGTTAAACTGTTCTAGCATTAGTTTGTTGAAGGGGTGTGCTGAAATGCTTACTTCAAAAACATAACCACCGAAGCATAGATGTGACTTTGATAATCTTTCGAGCATAATCATATAAAGTGGTGTGAACATCTCCCGTAAGGAAAGAATTTTTTTTATTCTGTACTGTAGTGAGTGAAGATGATGTCTCTATGGTGCAGGGCAAGTCCGATGCTGGATCCATTTCAGGATTTTGGCCTAACTGTTCTTACACTCACCAATTTCACCAAACAAAATCAAGCCACTTCTTTTTTGAGTGATCTACCTCGATCATATCAGAGCCTATCTAGTCCCGGGTCTGGCGAAGTTAGTTCAAGCGTAGTTGCTGACTCGTTACCACAAGTAATCAACGGTTCCCATAAATTTAGAGGGGTAAGATGTCACCAAGGGTACTAAATGTAGAATGATAAAATTGATGTACCTCCTTGAGGGTTTCCATATTCATTGATAAACATATATATATATATATACGTTAAAAAGGTATTCGGCCTTAACGAGCTTTTAGCCCACTATACATGAGGAGACCTATATAATCTATCAAACTCCCGCAGTCGAAACGGGAGGGGTCCGACGGTCCGTACAGTGAGACTGGAACGAAAATCAATGAACAATTGTCTAGGTAAACCCTTGGTGAATATATCAGCGTACTGATAAGAGGATGGGACATGTAGAACGCGGACATGTCCAATGGCAACCTTGTCCCTTACGAAGTGGAGATCAAGCTCAATGTGCTTCGTGCGTTGATGCTGGACTGGGTTGCTAGCCAGGTAGACGGCGGAGACGTTGTCAGTGTGGACCAGAGTAGCCTTCTGAAGGGGGCAACGGAGCTCAAGCAGGAGATTGTGGAGCCAAGAGTAGGGGTGGGCATAATTAATTGTAATTGAAAAATTGTTTTGAAAAACTGAAAAATTGCTAAATTTTACAGTTAACTGTTTTAAAACAATGAGATATTTCAATACAGGTAATTGATTTGCTTTTATCC
Source organism: Persicaria maculosa (assembly GCA_963922045.1). Lineage (NCBI taxonomy): Eukaryota > Viridiplantae > Streptophyta > Magnoliopsida > Caryophyllales > Polygonaceae > Persicaria > Persicaria maculosa. Next base: position 68,961,575 of record OY998255.1, read on the forward strand.
ACCAATTCAAAGCAATTACAATTAATTGCTACAATTAATTGATTAACTGAAAAATTTGTACTCCGTAAAAACTTTTTTTTTTTTTATCCAGGTATCCTAAGCTTACACTTAGACTAGTCCTGGACCCCAAATCTCCGGCCCCTCATCGACTTGGGGAGGTAAACCACGGGATGTGCCTCACCAATGGTCCAACCACCCCCCTTTTTCTCTCTCCTCTCTCTTTCCCCGATACTCTTTCTGGATCTCTCCATCGTCGGATCTTCCCCCATTCACCTTCTCCCTCACACCATCACCGACCGTGGACGATTGTCGATGGAAGTGGAAAAGCTCACATCCGCCATGGACGCTTTCAAGAACCTGGAGAAAGTTCACATCCGCCATCGACGCTTTCGAGAACCGTGGACGATTCCCCCAGTCTCCATCAGCCCTTCAATTCCGACGTTTGGCTCTCCCGACACCGTCCCTGCCACCTCCACCCCAAATCAGTCCCTCAACCCCCTTTACCCCCTTTTCTCGCTCCGACAAACTCGACCGCATAGCCGACACCCTGCAACCGAAACCCCAATCGCAACGCCACTGATTCAATCTTCAACTTCTCCGGCGACGATGCCTTCGCCTCCTCTCTCGCTGCCGAGAGGGATTCCTGAAAGCATCTAGATCCGGTATTGAAATTTTCCTCTTCAATCTGATTGAGTTTTGAGTTCTTTTTAATTGTTGATTACAAAGCGTCCACCCTTACTTATTTCTCAGGTTGTAATTACGGTATTGACTCAGTTCCATGTAGTTTTTCTCTTCAATCTGATTTCTCGGGTTGAAATTAAGGTATTGAAATTTCTGATTACAATTGAAATTGAAGAGGAAAGTTCCTGATTGTGATTTGAGTGCTTTGTAATTGCTTGCCGATGTTCTTCTCTTTTTACTCGCTATAATTGAGTCAATGGAAGCAGTGTAGTTCATTCACTGGAATTGCTGATATTAACCTCACCTAATTGAGGATTACAATTATCAATTAATTGAAGAATTGAATTGAAATTACCAATTAATTGGTGACCAATTAATTGCTCTTTTCAATTCAATTACGGTATTGAAATTTTGGTAATTGAAATATCAATTAATTGCTTTTCAATTAATTGAATTAACAATTAATCGGAAATGCCCACCCCTAGCCAAAAGCACTTTGAGACAACGTTGGCAACACCCCTGTATTCAGCCTCAGCGCTAGAGCGAGATACAACGGACTGACGCTTGGCTGACCATGAGTGTCGTTGAGGAAGACACGGTAACCAGGCGTGGAGCGACGTGTATCAGGACAACCACCCCAATCCGCATCAGTGTAAGCAACAAGATCAAGCTTCGAGGAAGGAGTGATCGTGGTGCCGAGCTCGAGGGTGCCGCTGATGTACCGAATGATTCGCTTCAACGCCTGGAAGTGAGGCTCCCTTGGTGCATGCATGAACAAGCAGACCTGCTGAACGGCATAACTGATATCTGGCCGGGTGAAAGTGAGATACTGAAGAGCGTCAGCGAGGCTCATGTACAATGTCGGATCATCAACCAAAGGACCAGAATGGGCACTGAGCTTGTTGGATGTATCGACAAGGGTGGCGACTGGATTGCAGTTGACCATCTTAGCCCGAGCAACAATCTCAGCAGCATACTTACTCTGTGAGAGAAACAGACCAGACGCATGACGCTGAACAACAACTCCCAAGAAGTAAGACAACTGACCTAGATCAGACATGGCGAATTCCGCACTCAATTGCGAAATAATGGACGTCCGAAGAGCATTAGAAGAGGCGGTGAGAATGATGTCGTCAACATATAGCAGGAGGAATGCCAAGTCTGAGCCTCTGCGATAGATAAACAGAGACGTATCCGAACGGCTGCCAGTGAAACCCAAACGGAGCAGATGAGAGGCAAAATGCTGGAACCAAGCCCGCGGAGCCTGTTTCAGACCATATAGAGAGCGCTTGAGGAGACAGACATGCTTCGGACGCTCAGCATCAGCAAACCCCGACGGCTGAAACATGTAGACCGTCTCATTCAGATGGCCATGCAGAAAGGCGTTCTTGACATCTAACTGATGGATGACCCAGTTGCGCGACAAAGCTAGAGTCAAGACCACTCGGATAGTGGCAGGCTTGACCACAGGGCTGAACGTCTCATCACAATCAATACCTGCCTGCTGAGACCTACCGTTGACCACAAGACGGGCTTTGTAGCGCTCCAACGTCCCATCAGAGCGGAACTTGTGACGAAAGAGCCACATACATCGGATGACGTTCGCCTCAGGAGGGCGAGGGACCAGAACCCAAGTACCATTCTTCGTAAGGGCCCTGTATTCATCTAGCATAGCCGCCTGCCAATTCGGGTCGAGGAGGGTTGTTTTGTGGGAGGTGGGAATGGGGGAGAGGGAGAGCGGGGGGGAGGCAGAGGTTGATTGGGAGTCGGGGGGAGAGGGAAGGACGGGGGCGAAGCCTGGGGGAGGAGCGGCGGGCGCAGCAATGCTGCGGGCGTGGGAGGTAAAGGCGGCGGGGGAAGCGGCGGGCGCAACATGCCCGCCGCGGATTGATTGGCCGCGGTTGCAGCAAGATGTTGCGGCCGCAGCCAGTAGGTGAGGCGAGGGATGGGGGTGGGGTTGTGATTGGCTGTGGCCACAGCATTGTGATGCGGCCGCGACATGGCTGCTTGGCGAGTATTAGGTGTTGCGAAGTCATGGGTTTGGATGGCGGGGCGATGTTCGGTGGTCATGGAGACGATCTGACGGGGTCGGAAGACACCAAAGACGCTGCGGGTGTGTGGTCTGGTGGTAGGGGGTGGTGGTGGTGGGGGAGGGGGAGAGGCAGGAGCACCGGGAGAGCTCTGGGGAAACAGAAAGTGAGGGAATGATGACTCTGACTCTGACTAAGACACAGGAGGTGTGGAAGAGGGGAGAGGAGGAGGAGAAAAGGGAAAACGAGACTCATCAAACGTGATATGACGTGACACAATAAGCTTATGGATCTTGACATCGAGGCAAAGATAATCGCGATGATTAGACGGATAGCCTAGGAAGACACATGGAGTGGAGCGCGGGTGAAGCTTGTGTGGGGCTGTGAAGCTTGTGTGGTGATCATACCTAGGCATGGCGTAATAAAGTGTCTGAGCTGGCGAGCGATGGTGCAGGGTAGTGGAAGGGAGAATGTTTAGGAGATAACATGTGGTGGATAAGGCGTGAGGCCAAGAGGGAAGGGGAATAGATGCGTGGAAGAGGAGAGAGCGCATCATGTTGGTAATGGTTCTGATAATTCGTTCTGCCTTGCCATTCTGTTGAGAATTATAGGGGCAAGACAAGCGATAGGAGATCCCGTTTGCGGCAAAGAAAGAGTGAAAGTCTTTGTTGTCAAATTCACGGCCATTGTCACATTGGAAATATTTGATGGATATGTGAAACTGTGTTTTGATGTAGGCATGGAATCTGGGAAAGACAGGAAACACTTGGGACTTGAAATGCAACGGGAAGACCCATAAGTAATGAGTGTAAGCATCAAGAAACAAGAAGTAGTACTTGTGACCCTTCTTGCTAGGCACGGGAGAGGTCCAAATGTCGCTGTGAATGATGTCAAAGGGAGCAAGGGAAGAGGTCAAAGACCGTTGGAACGGCAGTCTGGCATGTTTGCCTAGTTGGCAGGAAAAGCATAAACCAGAGCGTGGGTCTTTAGTACAGGTGACAAGACTCTGGGAACGGAGGACATCTAGAATGGCAGCGCTGGGATGGCCCAGGCGTGCATGCCATAGGCTGGACGACGATGCCGAGAGGGCGACTGGGCACAACCGATTGGACGCAGGAGGTGGTGTGAGAGGATAGAGCTCCCCGGTGCTGTTACTTCTCATGCGAGTAACCCCCGTAGTAAGATCGTTCACAGAGAAACCATAGGGATCAAACGTAAGGGAAACGTTGTTGTCAGTAGTGAACCGACGGACAGAGATAAGGTTTTTGACAATCTTTGGGGCAATAAGGACATTGTTGAGGTGTAGTGGGTGGGTTGGGATCTGTAATTTGGCGTGGCCAATTTCCGAAGTAGCAAGACGACCACCATTTCCGACAATAATAGAGTGGGTAGGGCCCTTAAAAGAAATAGATGAGAGGTTACCTGAGGAGTTCGTCATGTGGGAGGTAGCACCCGTGTCCATGTACCAAGAAGAGTCTGAAGATGTCGGCTGCGTAGAGGAGAAGGCGTGATGCAGAGCTGGTGGAACATAGCCTGGGTCAGGTGATGTCAAAGAGGCCTAAGGACCGGCATGTCGAGGGGTAGGATATCCAGAGTATCGGTGCATAATTTTATTTTTATTTTTTTTTGCCTAAGTTAATAAACAATTAACTCAGGGTCAGAAACGAAAAATAGGAAAATAGAAGGACGTTTCCGTAATTACGTGAAAAGAGATTCAAAAGCACGTAGCTTTCTTCTTCTTTGGAACTTGGAAGCACGGACCGAGACGAAGATGGCTCGGCGGTGACGGGCAACGGTGGATCCGGGCTGAGAGTGGCCGGATATGTGCTGGTGGTGGCCGAAGATTCCGGATCTGGGCAGCGAAGAAGCGAGGAAGGACAGCGGGAGCAAGGGTGCGGGGCTCGTGGAGGCCGGATCGGAGACGCGCGAGGTGTGACAGTGAGCAGGTGGTGGCAGCGCAAGAGTGCGGGAGAGAGGGGAAGGGGATGCGGCTTGTGAGAGAGACCGGTGAGTGCGGGATCTGGACCGAGAGGAGGAGGCCGGTGAGGGGCCGAGAGGGAGGTCGGTCGGCGGCGGGGAGGGGTGGGACGGGAGGATCAAATCAGGGTTCCGTGAGGAAGAAAAGGATGTGATACCATGTAGAATGATAGAATTGATGTAAAGTCCTCCTTGAGGGTTTCCATTCAATGATAAACATATATATAGGTTACAAAGGTATTGGGTCTTAACGGGCTTTTAGCCCACTATACATGAGGAGACCTATTTAATCTATCACTAAATACTCTTGCCATAAGTAATCAGGAAGATGATCTCTAGTATTGGAGTTTGCCGGACCAATCTAGCAAACTCGTTGCTTAGTTCCCGATAACGCACTCATTTGTGCTTGGTACTTATTGTTACTGATAAAGTGCTTATAAGATCTTATAATGTATAAAAAGCTCAGTTCACCAAATGAACCCCAATTAATATAATATCTAGTTCTAGTTTGTAACAAAAGCTTAAGCTCTGTCCGAGTTCAATCCTTAGGACTACTTGTAAATCCATCACGCATTTTAGTTACCATTGAATGTTTAAATTAGCATGAGGAAGCAAAGTATGCTAAAAAGGGAGAGTGATACAGTAAGGAAATTTCAAACAAATCCTTACATGATGAACATTAAAAGCTTCCATGAACTTTTCAAATGTCTGAATCCATTCTTGATAATTCCATACACGAGGAATATCAACATAAATCACATGATAACCCTGCATGAGAAAACCAATAAGTTAAACGTGTTTGATATGCAAGATCTCCAACTTGACAGCTTGAAAATTCTGAATTTAATAGATAAATATCTATGAAAAAATGGTCCAAACAAGAAAAAGCATACATATCAGAGATATTATTCAGAGGCAAATGAAGTAACTTAGAAAGAAGGTATCAACTAGTTTTTTCTTTCAATTGACATATTTACTATTCTGTTAGATAACACAATATTTTTTTTGTTAATGTTATTTTAATAGAATAACATACCTTTTTCTCTCATTAAACGGGATGGATAAATATATTTTATTAATTTATTTCAATTTATGCATTTTTCTCTCATTAAAATAACATTAAAAGAGAGGGGTAAAAATGACTTTTCACCGTTTTAAACGCAAACCTAACGGGAAAAAAGGGTTGTGGGTGGCGATTTACCTACAAAATGGGTTTAAGGGGTGGTTTTCTGCAATTTCAATTTTAAGGGGTGGTTTTATGCAAAGACCCATATTTAAGGGGTGGTTTTCTGCCATTTTCCCTTTTATTTTTTTTGATCAGGTAATAATTCGGGTGGAATAATCCTACCCGAGAGCATCCTTGCGGATGAGGTCTTGAAGACCTGAATAGGAGTAAATGTCGAGGCCCCTGTTAGAGCGGCAAAGGTTGGCAACCTTATTAGTCACTCTGTTGCCAATACGGGGCACATGCGAGAAGGAAACTTCTCTCACACTCGACAACAATGTTTTAATATCACACATCACCAATTCAATTTCTCATGGGCATATAGAGTTTGTTTTTAAATGATTATTCATTATAAGTGAGTCTCCTTCAATTTGTAGCATGTTTATACCCAGTGCGTGGATTTGGATTAAACCATGTCTTAGTGCCAATGCCTCGATTTTCAACGGGGTCTGGTTACCAATTCTATCATTGTTGGGATAAAAAAAAGTCCCACATCGATGGTTAGACCAAATACAACAACAAAATATAAGGAGAGGGGAACCCCCTACACAATGGCTTAAGCTTTTGTATAAAGTGGTGGATCCGGATCTTATAAATAAAAACAAAATAAACCCAACACGACTCCCGATTTGATACGACTCGGCTCGGGATTCTCGGTTTACCACATGGTATCAGAGCAGGTTCGAGTGGGGTCGATTTTCCTAGCTTCGGGATAGGCTAAAAAGAGAATGACATGCCGAATCCCGATCAAAGTGAAGAGAAGATTCCCATGTGGACATATAGACGCCATATCCAGGCATTACAATCCAAGCTAATGAAGAGAAGATTCAGTTGTAACTAGTTTGTATGCACTCGACGTTGTGAACCAGCCAGCACGGTAAGGCCACCAGTACAATCTATCTTCGAAATTTGAAGTTGGGATAGGAATGTTGAGGATTTCGGACACAATGATGTGCGGAAGAGCAGCGGAGAGTTTCTCCTCCCACCATCTACCTCCCAGAATATAATCGCTAAATTTGTCATCTATGTAATCAATAACAGAGCAATCATTTCTAGCCTGAATGGAGGAGGTTGTGATCCAGTTATCAGTCCAAAACTTGATGGAGTTCCCAGAGCCAACCGACCATATAAGGCCAGTTTTGAATTTCTCTATGAGAATGGATAGTTTTGCCCACTGTCAGGAAGTGTCACCCGTTTTCTTATATTGAAGAATATTCTCTGCTCTAAGATACTTATATCTGATTATTTGTACCCATACGTTATTCGGCTCAGCAAGTGTTTTCCATAAGAGTTTCATTTGTAGTGCTTCATTCATCGGTTTTGATTTCCTAATCCCTAGTCCTCCATTTCCTTTTGGTCTACAGATTCTGTCCCAGCTAATCAGCGGACGGTGTTGAAGGTCTTTATTCCAGAAAAAAGTTCTTTTAATCTGATCAAGTTCCTTATGAATTGCCGAGGGCAGCAGGAAATTCTGCATCGTATATAGTGGTTTGGCTGATAAATTTGTGTTTATAAGAACAACTCTTCCTTGTTTGTGATAATTAATTGGCTCGCCATTTAGCTAGTTGTTCTATGAATTTACAAATAATATCTTTGAAAGTGTCTTTTGTTACTCTGCTGTTGATAATTGGACATCCTAGATATTTTTCCAGGGAATCGGCGTTAGTAATATTTAGGCAATTTTTTAGATTCAGAATTCTTGAGTTTGCGATCCCTTTAGTTGGTTGGAAGCAGGATTTGTGATAGTTTACTTTTTGGCCTGAGATTTTACATTAAGAGTCAACAATATTTTTAACTTTCCTACACGCATCCAAGCTGCCTTTTGAGAAAATGATAATATCATCGGTGAATGATAAAAAGGGAACTCGCGGGCCATTTCTCCCGAATGTGAAGCCAATTGGGCTTCGTTCTGACATTGCAGCTGCCGACAGGTGACGCGCCAGAATTTCTGCTCCAAGAATAAACAGAAAAGGCGAGAGGGGGTCACCCTGTCGAAGGCCCCTAGATGGGAAGAACATAGTTGTAGGTCCATTATTTACTAATACAGAGTAAGATACAGTTGTTATGCATTCCATGCAACAGGAGATGAATTAAGGATGAAACCCAAATTTTTCTAGGACTGTTTTTGTGAAGTTCCAGTCTACTCTATCATATGCTTTTTTCATGTCTAGTTTGATTGTCAACCATCCTTCCCGACCACGTCGCGATCTGAAAGCATGGAAGATTTCGTGAGCTATCAGCACATTATCTTGAATGACCCTGTCTGACACAAACGTCCCTTGTAATGGGTGAATCAGTTTGCCGATTATTCTTTTCAGTATTTCTGCTAGAATTTTTTAAATGATTTTGTATAAGGTAGAACACAATAGGACAAGGTTTAATTTGGTGAATATTCATTTTTCATGTCAAAATTAAGTAAATGTCCACTTTTTTACAAAATTAAGTAAATGTCTATTTTTTCCAAAAATACCCCTCCTTCCGCATCCCTAACCCTTCCTCCTTCCCCTTTGATCATTTTTAATTTTAACATTGACTAGTCAACATTGACCATTCCGGTCAACGCCTGCATTTGATGACAATTTTTTGGTGACAATTGAGTATATTTTTATGGTGACAGTAAATTATGACAATTATTTTGGTGACAATTGATTTTTTGTGACATTTTATTTTTTTCGGTGACATTTAGGGGAAAATCTTTTCTAGTAACAATTGATTTTCTTTTTTTCTTGTGATAATTGTTGGTAACAAAAAAATTTGGGTGACAGTCGATTTTCTTCCAGTGACGGTTGTCAGTAACACTTTTCCTCGGTGACAAATGGAGTTTTTCTGCTAATAGATGTTTTCCTGATGACAATTGTTGGTGACAACTATTAATGACAGGGTTGATGACAATATATTGTCACCATGATATTGTAACCTTAAAAAAGTTGTCACCGTAACATTATACATCACCAAGACATTGTTATCAACTACAGAACACTGTTTTCATATTGTTTAATCAACCGTATTGTCACCAACTTATAAAAAACATTGTCATCAACCTCTTTTCAATAATCTATTGACACCAACAATAAAACAGTGTAACCAACCTATTTTCATCAAGCTTTGGTCAATAATCTACTGTCACCAATTACAAAACTTTGTCACCAATCTAGTGTCACCAACCAATTGTCACCAACGACAAAACAGTGTCACCAACCAATTGTTACCGACTAAAAAGCACTTTCATCAAACTAATTAAAATGTTTACAATGCTCATGTTATCACATTTGTCATTTAATATTAACACATTTTTGTTACAAAACCGAAACCCTAGAACAAGGGGATCATAGACCCAAGAGAGGCTAAACCTGAGCATACGAAAATTTGATGTACAGTATAATTTAGGGTTTAGGGTTTAGTCTTTAGGATTTAGGGTACAGTACCAATGTTTTCAGATTTATCATCTAAAATTAATGCATTTTTGTTACGAAACTAAAACCCTAGAACTAGGGGAGCATTGATAGAGCATGTTTAGTATTGCATTATAGATTACATTTAGCATAGTTTAGTTGTGTATATTGCATATTTTAGTTACAATTACATGTTTACTTGTGGTGTTGGAAGAGTCGGAATCTACACGTGTTTATGGTTAATTTCAAGTAAATGTGGATTCGACGAGGAATGAGGAGACTCTTGGATGTAGGAAGATTCAAGTTGATGAAGAAAAGTGAAGAGCACGGGAGCGGAGTCGAATTTCGAGAGCCTAGGTGAATAACAAGTCAGCAAAAGTTGTCGTCAGACATGCTTAACTTGTTTCGCACTTTCTGGAGGCCTCGGTGGTCCGATTGACTATTATAACCATGCGTTGGAAAGCTCTCTTAGAGATCTACAACTTTCGTGTTGACATCCAGACCAAATTCGAAACAAAAAAATCGTTGTGAACAGTAAAAGCCGCTCCGCGGCCCGAACCTCTGACGAGCGACTTCGCAATCGCCTGGCCGCCCCGCGGCCTAGGGTGGCTGCCCCGTGGCCTTCACAGAAACGCCGATTCAGAATTGGAATTTAATTAGGGTTTTAGTTTATTTTATTGGCCGACTCTTGGAGGCTTTTATAAGACTTTTCTAGTTTATTCTTTCATTGACCTTATGCACTTTATTCCATTGTTGAGAGCGCCGTTGAGTATGAGCAACTAAACTCTCAAGGTTTCGCCTACAGTTTGGATCTTTGATTGTTGAATTGTGAGTTTCTTAATCTAGTTCTTATTCCTATTACAATGAATTGACTTCTTTGCGCTTAATTCCTTGAATGTGTTTTATTCTCTCTGGCCTGATCAACTAGTTAAAGTAGATTCATTCAATTTCTAGGGTTTTGTAGATTCCTCGTAGCGAACCTTAACCCAAGTGGCAATCATATCCCTTTAGGACTCGTAGGACTAATTGAATGTGTAGGAAGTTGAATACATGTTGAATATCGACTCGTAGCTTGATATTATGTGTACCTTGGTTAATTCATATTCTTAATGCTATCTCTAGGTTGAATCTTAACCGTGTTAGGGTTATTTAGAGATAAGGGTTGCTAGGACTCGTAGGACTAGTAATCTACCTAAGATCTGGACAAGGACATTGATAGAAAAAGACAAGAACTAGAGGTTGAAACAAGGATCGAATTCATCAATCGAAGTGATAAATTGTAAGTGAACCTATTTCTCTCCATTGCATTCTACAATCAATTTACTTTGTTTGCTTGCTTCCGCTTTGATAAAAGGTGGATCTTTTTCACACCAGAAACCCCCAATTTCTCTCTTAGCGATTATAATTGACACTCAAATTGAATAGATTTCCCTGTGGGTCAACCTCTTGCTTACACACTATACTAGTTGTGAGTTTGAGTATTTTTTGGCAAGAAAAACGACAGGTTTTCCTCTTGTCAAGCATAGACCCTGGAGGGGCTAAACTTGAGCAAACGAATAATTCGATGTACAATACTATAATGGCATCACATTTGTCATCTAATATATATTAACGCATTTTTGTTACAATAATAACTCTAAGTAGATGAAATTTGATATAAAGTTTAACTTTGTAATACTTAATTGTCAAACTACAAAATATTGTCACCAACCTATTGTCAACAACTACGAAACACTGTCATCAAATTATTTTCACCAACAAGTGAACACTGTCACCAAACATTGTCACAAACCAATTGTCACCAACTTAAAAACATTGTCATCAATCTATTATCCCTAAATAGAGAACATTATCACCACCCTCTATTGTCACCAACCTACTTTAGTAATCTGTTGTCACCGACAATAAAATAGTGTCATCAACCTATTGTCATCAAAATATTGTTTCACCGTTTCAGATCAAAATATTGTTTCAACAAATATTTGTCACCAAGACCATGTAATAAAAAAAATGTCATCCCCATACTAAATATCACAGGTAGTAATCTATTGTCACCAATGACAAAACATTATACCCTAGAGTGACTAAAACTAAGCAAACAATAATTTGTTGTCACCAATGACAAAATACTATCACTAAACTGAAACTCCATCCTTAATCATTCAACAAAAACTGATCTAGATTCAAGTTGTCATTGAAGATTCCGTAGGCTTTAGCTACATAAATTTCTAACTTAAACAAGCAATGATAATCTTGTTTTCTTTCAATTTCTCTAACCACAATGGGCCTGCAATTCCACAAATTGAACAAAACCACAAATTGAACAAAACCAGGCTCCCGTTGTTGGCGCCGCTGAGACGAGGCATCGCGTGTACCGCCGAAGAAGATCCTCCTCGCGAAAGATTAGCTAGCTCCTTCTCAACGTCACAATTGTCACCAAAACACTTGAAATTGAGCAACCTATAAAGTAAGAATTGTCACCAAACAAACAAGCAATGATAAACACTTGAAATTGAACAATCTTTAAAGTAAGAATTGTCACCAAACAAACAATTGTCACCAAAACAAACAAGCAATGATAAACACTTGAAATTGAACAACTTATAAAGTAAGAACGAATTAGATTTATCAATAAGAACACTAACCTGGATTATCCATTTGAAGTAGATAGAAACACACAAACCCTAAAAAAAACATAAACAAATTGTCATCAGATCAATGTATTCACACAAAATCCGCAATTGGTGTCCCAAATCATAAAATTAACATCTCAAAATGATCACATTTAACAAATTGTCACCAGAGATTAAACAAATTGACATATTTTGCAAGTTTAACAAATTGTCACCAAACATGCTAGGTTTATTTTCCCAAATCCGAATCCAAACTTGTTTGTTGGACACAAATTTTCAAATATGCAATTGAAGAAGAAAGGAGGTTTGAGGCTGAGAAATTAGCCCCCAGGCAACACCTATGGCTGCGTGCTCGGTTCCAGATTCACTAGAGAAGCCAAATTCAGAAGGAAAAATACTAGGCAAACTGGTCTTAAATCACTAGAGAAGCCAAATTCAGAACGAAAAAGAGCAGGCAAATGCTAGGCGGAATCACGCCGATACAAAGGGACTTACCTAGAGCTGAAATCCAGTGAACGCGAACATGAGAGTCCGGCGGCGCGCGCAGATCCACCTCGATGCAGATCCAAGCGAAAAGGAGGGTCCGGCGGCAACGAGTGGGACTGGAAATGGAGAAGGGCAATGGAGATGGAGCGGCGACGAGTGGCACTGGAGATGGCGGCGACGAGTCGGACAGAAGGGAAGCGGACGGAAGGGCAACAACACTCAGGGCGATTTTAGGGCAACAGATCGACCAAATTTTCCAAAGAAAAAAGACGTCTGATGGAAGAAATTAGGAGGGTATTACAATAGTAGGGGTAAACTTGGAATTACAATAAAATTATGGACCCTTTCTTAATATCCCTTTAAATTTGGACATTTACTTAATTGGTTTTTCTAAATGGATATTCCACCAAATTTTCCCACAGGGCCAATATTTTTTATTTATTTTTGATTAGGTAAAAATTCAATGGTCAGACAAGCCTGACTCATCGATAGGCCGACAAAGTCGGCAGACGGCGAACCGTCAAAAGTACAGCCTAAAAATACAGACATACAGACAATAAGCGAAATGAAACAAGCAGAAGATAAACTCTACAACCAAACGACCCAAGAAGACCAACTACCAAGAAGCTGAGGAAGCCGCCAAAGAACGAAGCCAAGCACCACTGAACAGTGGCACCGCGGGCCAGCGGTACAGCAGGACTTTATCTCTTGTGGGTAGTGCAGACGAACTCCAAGGAAACTCTATCCCGGATACGGAGTCGCCCTGAGCGCATCACCTCGACCCCAGCCAGTCCCGACTCCAGACTCCACGCCCCCCAACCAAGCAGAAGACCTCCAAGAAACATCGGAAGTAGAGCCGCAAGCTGCTCGAACAAAACGCCAACAAGATTTCACCTACAAGAATAAAGTCAAGCCCTTGCGGAATTTACTCAAACCCTTTCGGGAATTTTGTGAAACCCTTTCGGGAATTTTGTCAAACCCTTTCGGATGGTTGAATATATTTAAAAATATATAAATGCACGGAGGAGATTATAAGTTTATATAAATAAATATATAAAACAAAACTTTTTTTTTTTCCTTTCTTTCTATTCCACACCTTGGCGTGCAAGGCAAAAACAAAACCTTGCACGCCAAGGACATCTGCACATCGTACGGAGAGCTCGTGAATCACAAGCGAGCCTTGCAACGCAAGGGATAAGACACAACTCCGTACGACCAGAGGCGAAGGCGAAGGCAAAGGGAGGGGGACGTCGCCGCCGGAGGAAGGAAGGGCAACCAGAGGAGGCTTGGCGGAGGCGGAAGAGGAGGGTTGTCGGAGGGCGGAGGAACTATAGTCGGGTGCTCGGTTGGTTGGACGGGGAAGGCCCGGCTGAAAGAACAATTGGGACCAAACAGCGAAGACGCTCGATGAGGAGATGACTGCAACAAAGCCACCCCGTAAACCCCCAACAAACAGAAAGGGGAGTAATTGGAGGGCGAAAGCCGCCGGTGATGTCGATTGAGAGTTGTGGTGGTCATGGCGGGCATCAACAAGGGAGAAGGTGGAGATTGACAGCGGTGGTGGTGAACAAGGACGACAGATCAGGCATCGTCGAACACCGAAGGCGGAATTGGTGGTGGCCGGTAACGGCAGGAGGGTGGTGGTGGCCGGAGGGCAGCCCAAGAACAGGAGGTAAGCCACAGACTATTGCGATCGGAAATTGACGAAATCAACTCCAAAGCCCCAAGAGACAGATTGGAGAAGATAGAATCGATGAGGATTTGGCCAAATTGATGATTAGAAAGAAGGATTTTGGAAGAGAATTAGATACTCGGGTGGATTTGCACAGACGATTGAAATTAGGAAGATGAAGTTACTCTAAATTGGCTACTCAAATGGGAGTTTCTCTCTCATTCCACAGGGCCAATAGTGATTTTTGGTCGATGGCGTTAGTAATAAAGGGTGGATTGCCCCAGTCGGGGTGGCTCACTGGTGGGGAGCAAAGGGGGATGTGGGGAGGTTTTGGGTTCGATCCCTACCTCCGCCCCTTTCCTTGGATTAAAATCCAAGGTTTGCCTTGCTCCTTTCCAGTGGATCGAGCCGGTCGGCGCAAGCCGGTTTATTTGGTGCGTGGCTCTTGCCGGCTGGGTCACGTGCTCAGGGTTTGCCACCAAAGGTGGGTTCCTCGTTATCAAAAATAAAAATAAAAATAAAGGGTGGATTTTTTTTTTTTAATAACTGTGAAATATGAATATAAGTAGGTGATATTGATTGCTTAACCGATCAAACCTATCCAAACAAACCGATAACCCAAACCTGTAATAAAATATCTTTTCCCGCCCTTGCTTCTTAATCGGACGGTCAAAATTCAGCCTTCTTTACTCTCTCTCCAAGGGAAGTCGTAGTGGAGCCACTTCATCTCATCGCCACCCTCCGCCGCCCTCAGCGCCACCGTCTCTCTCCACCGTTTGACCTTCATCCCCTTCACTCCGACCGCCTCTCTCAAACACAAGAATCTCGATCCCCCCTCTCCCAGTCCCAAATATCTCTGTATTTTCCCCCAATTTCTTACCAATGTAGTGTGACTACAATCGTAACCCTAATAATTGCGAAAACGAAAATCTCTCAGAAATTGACCTAGCAAAATCAATCCTCTCCGAAATCATCGATGACTACTAACGATCCGAACCATAACGACCGCCGATCCTCATCGCTCGACGCCGGTGGCACGAGGGAGGGAGAGACCGCCGCTGCGCCGCCAGACAATCAGCTCCTCGCCGGATACCTAGCGCACGAGTTTCTTACCAGAGGAACTCTGTTCGGCCACAAGTTTGGGACGGCTGGCGCCGTCGAAACGAGGCCGGCCAAGAAGCCTAGGATTGGAAATCGACGGGATCAGGCCCCGCCGCCGCCGCCGGAGAAGGACGGCGAGAATCCTAAAGTGTACGCCGAAGTGGCGAGATTGCTGAGAGAGGAAGGGGAGCACTTACCTGGTATAGTTAATCCCTTGCAACTCGCTCTCTACTTGCAATTTGTGTAGCTTCATCAGATGAAATTTTGTATGACTCTGTATCTTCTGTTCTGTGGATTCAAAATCGAATTTTGTCTGAATCTGATGTCCGTGTCCGATTTTAGTGGGGGTTTGCATCTTGTATCTTTGATTTTCTTGAAAACTTAGATATAATGTGCAATTTTTGCTATGAAGGTGATTTTTTGCAAGATTGTATGGTTAATTTTACTTTGGTTTATAATTTGAAGATTCTATAGTTTCAGAGCAGAAAGCATGAATTCATAAGCTGGTTGATCGCTCTTCAGTATGAAAGAGGAACCAATATGAAAGATTTAGTATTGATTCATGATTATCCTCTTGAATCAACAAAAACATTCAAGAAGTTGTTTACTTAGTATTCGTAAGCAACAAATTTGCTAGGGCATGTGCTTTGCTTGAGCTGTTGAGCATAGATGCTACTTGCATCTTAGTGGTGAGAAAACTCGAAACTGCCTACATTTTTCATCTCGAGCTTAAGCCCTTCGAATCACAGGACTTAGAGCCTAAGTTGTGATCCTGCTATGGATAAGTTGTGTGACACAAGTCATTCATTAATGGAGTTCGAGTTAGCAACTTGCGTGCCTCTAAATCTTCAACCTATAACCATCTGATTCAGTTTGCCAGAGCCTAAGTAGCAAGGTGCTATTGGTAACTTCGCTGCCAAACATAACCTAAGGAAACTCATTACCCTAATAATCCAGTCAACAGTTAAGATTAGTTTAAAATTAGGACCCTAAATAAAGGGAAAATAAACCCACAAATTTCTAAACAAATGGACGATGCTTATTTCTAAGAGATGATAATTTGTAAACAAAGGGTTGCCTGATCTGAAACCACATCTAAACTTGGTAAAAAAAAACTGTCATCCTCAACAAGATAACAACTCTTGTTTTTTGCTCTCTTTGGTTGATTTTTGTCCTCTGGATATCCTCTCCTCTCCTCTTGATCTCGCCTCGCGAATTTAATCCTCATGGTTTGGGTTAAGGGAGAGGCTCTCTTTGCATCAAATCGATCTTTCCCCAATACCATCTGATCAACCAAGGCCTGTGATCACAGCAACGTACATCTCATTTCGCCTTTTCTTCATTGGCATTCGATCTTCTGTCCTGCAAACTTTAATTTTCCATTAGAGAGAAGTAGCTTCGCCCCTACAGTACACGCAACTGCGTTGCGCATTGCAAACCCAGATGACAAGATCATAAATGACTGGTTCGGATCCTTGATCTCAATCCAATCAATTCATTTTGTTTTATGCAAAATGTCGTCACATTTTATGTATCTTCCTGACAGATTCAGATATGAAGGGTTCGGCGCAGAAGTTTCGGTAGGTTATCCATCAAGACTTGTTAGTTAGGGCAATGAATGTAAAGAAGAAGGGAATACTAAAAGGTTTCAAATACTTCTCTCAGATATTCGGTACGTTCATTTGATCTTCTTTCCTCATAGGATCATAGACACCATTGTACAATATGTTTATGTAATGTAACGTGTTCTGGACAAATCGTCTGTTGCAGATGAAGAAGAATCGAAGGAAATACAAATCGGTATGCCCACGGATGTAAAGCATGTGGCTCATATCGGATGGGATGGTCCATCTGCAAATCCACCCACCTGGGTATGTAAATTCACTACCAAGTACTAGCTCTTTTCGCCTTCTATTTGGATTCAGCATTGCCTATTTGCCTCCTAATGTCACTACTTTCGAGTGTTGCAGATGGACGGGTTCAAGCAAACGAACGGGGGCTATCAATCTGCGCCTTTGGATGGCAGTGGAAGTAGGGAAATGGAGGTTTCTGAAGGTTCGTCTGTCTTACGATGATCAAACCATTTCTTACATTTCAATGACCTAAAACGTCAATTTAGCATGGTATCAGAGCGGATTTATAAGTAGTGGTTTTATTTTCCTTATAAATGTAGACAGGGGACATAAATCCCATTCATCTAACCCAACTGCAACGGACAACACTGAGAGAGAGAAGGACATGCCAGGCCTACCAAAGGCATCAAGAAGACATCAATCAATGGACAGCATAGGCTTCAACGAGTCTCCGCCAGGAAGCCCCACCGGAGCTCGTAAGCAAAAAGACAGAGATTCCAAGAGCGTGGGAGGCAGGAGGCGCAAGGAGAAGTCAGGCAAGCCAAAGGAGGGCTCGGGTCCAAGTGCACATGACGACGAATCACCCTCGCAGAGTGTCCCGAGCATACCCAAGAAGTCCCGAAGGAAGAAGTCGAAGGATCCAGACTCGTCGTCGAAACAACCGTCTAAGTCCAAACAGTCGAAAAACGGGTCCTTTGCAGGGTCAGAAGACGGTGGCTCGATGAAGTCGACTGCGGCAGCACTAGAGGAGGAGGAGGAGGAATAGGTGAAAGGAATAGAGAAGGCTTATATTGCAGCACTGCCTTTAAACTCTCTCTTTTTTGTTTCATCAGCTTGAATCCATCAACTGAATTAATCAACATGGATAAATGAGAGTGTACAAATATGATGAAACTTATTGTTTTGTCATGTTATAGTATGTTTGTATGATTTCTTATGTCAACAAGTTCTATTTCAACTTTCCTTCATTTTGGAGAGGCTTTTTGGCTCTTGTCAAAAATTGGGTCTTTTTTCCTTTTTAACACGTTTTTTTTTTTGAAATCCCTGTATTATTCCAACTAGTAAAATCATCAACCACCCTCCTGTCACACTAGAATATTTCCACTTCAGGGTCCAATCTTCATAAATTCATATTATATGCACTGGGTCAGGTGATAGTGGCGGATTTGAGGGGACTCGGAGTGGTTGAAGTCTCGTTAATCCTGAAGAAATAAATGTAATTTGTTGGTAAATAATGAATATTTAAATGGTCATTTTTAATTGAAAAATAATGTAATTCTTTACCAACTAAACTAAATGACTCTCAATTCAATTAGCAATGCACATCAGACAGCAAAGAAGTGATATATGCATTAAAACTCCCTTAATTACACAAACAGGGTTACCAAGTAGACCTAAAATCTTATACCTACAAAAAGTGGTAAACCCCACAAAAACATGTGTGCATCTTCTTGAACTGTATCACACACATCCGAGTCCAATACCTAAATTTCAAGTTCACTAAAGCATAAGCCACACAAAATGACCAAAAACCCACAAGAAGGGCCATGACCAAGAAGGTGAAGCACCAGCAGCAGCATTAAAAAGATGGGCAGAAATTGAAAGGTAAGGTGGGTGAGTGCAGGCCTTAAGGTTGTTACTGTTGGAGGACAAGACCAGTTGATTGTCAGCACAGAGATCAGGGTTGCCCTGCAACTTGAGCTTCCCACCAAGCCTGGAAATGAAGCCATCAGGGAGTGGGACCCTCCCACTGAGCCTGTTGTTCTCAAGGTTGATCTCATGGGCTCTTCCAAGCATGCCAAACTCCTTTGGCACTGACCCATCAAGGCGGTTGTTGTCTAGCCCTATGTAAACTGCGTTTCCCAGAAATGACCCCATTGAACCTGGGATATTACCGACCAGACCCAAACCAGATAGCCCAATCCCCAAAATGCCCCCCAGATTCTCCCATATTTCCGGGATTGGCCCTCCCAGCTGGTTCCCGCTCAGATACAGCTCTTTGAGGGAGGGCATCTCGCCCAGGAAGAGGGGGACTCCATAGCTGCCTAGATTGTTGTTGCTGAGGTCCAGGAACTCCAGATTCTTCAAGCTCTTGAGTGTCTCCGGGATTTTCCCGGAGAGTCTGTTGGAGCTGAAATCGAGTTTGAGTAGTTTGTTCATCCCGCCGATTGATTCCGGGATTGAGCCTTTGAAGCGATTGCCGCTCAAATCGAAAACCCTAAGGCTCCGTAAATCCCCAATTTTAAGAGGGATCTCGCCTTCCAGATTGTTCCGAGAGAGGGTGAGCTGCTGGAGGAGCGATAGCCGGCTGATTTCGGCCGGAATCGGACCGGCGAGACTCGTTCCGGTGACGATCAGCCTCCTCAGAGAGTAGAAATTACTGACGGAGCCGCTAAGAGTGCCGGAGAGCGCGGGGTTGTCGATGAAGACGAGCTCCTCCAGATCCGATCCGGAGCCGAAATCGGGGAAGGAGACGGGGTTTGTGGTGAAGCAGTTGTAGAAGAAGAGCTTACGGAGGCGGGGGAAGCCGGAGAGGAGGGAGTCAGGGAAGGAGGCGTTGGGGGAGCAAGGAGGGTTGGGGGAGAAGTCGGAGACGGGGCCGAAGTTGAGCTCGACGACGTGGTAGGATAAAATGGAGTCATTGGGGTCGAGGAAGAGGTCGCAGACGACGCCGTGGGGAGGGGAGAGGCAGAGGTCGTCGGGGAAGAGGGAGCGCCAGGGGAGGGTGGAGTTTAGGGATTCCAGAGCTAGGTAGAGGGATTCCTGTTCGGCGGGGCTGATTTGCTGCTGGAGGGAGAGAGAGGTGAGGGAGAGGAGTGTGAGGAGGAAGAGCAGAGGGAGTGGGACCGCCATTGATGCGTGGGGAGGAAGAACAGAGAAATTGGAGCAGTGCAGTGGAGGAGATGGTGTGATGCGGGGGGACAGGGGATATATAAAGGAGGTTGCAGGGCGTGAAATTACGGATCTACCCTCTGGAAAGGGTAAGTTCTTTTTAGTTGAAACGGGGGATGTTTGAGAAAATGATCCAAAATGAATGGCTTCATCGTTTGATTTGACGGATCTTTAGACTTTAGTCCGTAACTGTAATAATGAGTACTGAGTATTTTATAAATTTACAATTGGCTTTTTTTAATCGTTTTATACATACGGTACAATCTCGTTAAATCCACGATATTTTCATCGACTTTCCGTATCAGTAAAGGGTATATTAATATCGAGAGTCGACAAAAATGTACATCAAGGAGGATTGTTGTAGGGCTAGGGGGTGTCGACTTCGACTGTCGAAGTCGGATTGTGCTTCTAGAAGGATTACTGGAGGGGGTGGAGGTTGTTGTGAGGGTTCTAGGTTGCTGCTGACTTCGACAGTCGGATGCGGGTGTTGGAGCTTGGAGGACGGGTTGCTAGTGCGCTGGAGGGTGATGGGTTGGCTGCTGATCGACTTTGACAGTCGAAGTCTGAGGCAAGTGTTGAAGCTGCTGGTGTGTTAGGAGGGTGTTGGGGAGATGTTGAGATTGATGATGTTAATTATGTGTTTAAACATGATATGATTTAGATCTATACCATCCCTATAAAAATTCAAATAGTCGGGTTCCTGTAATCCTGTGTTTCCACTTTTCAATCTTCCATGTGAGACATGGTGCAATGCTAGTGTTTTGGTTTGTTGTGTTTGGTGTTCTTTGTACGATAACGATTTTGATCTCGCAATCAATGTAATAATGAGACCTTGCTTGCTACAAATTTTGGCAACCAGTGTCGTATTTCTTGACAGACGTTTGAACCACCCCCATGCTTAAAAATACATCTAGTGTGCTAGTAAGAGAATAAGAGAGATCTGGAGTGGAAGAAGGTAAATTTTTCATTAAATATTTTCACCCAAAATTTTATGTTAATTATATTTTAACTCCAAAGTTTATCTCCAACTGTCAAATCAACCGTTTGATTAGAATTTTGATGGTCGTACCAAAATTGGTTTATTAGGAAATAGTTTCTATACGAAATAGTCATTTTTAAAGTTGTATTATTTTGGATTCACGACTTATAATTTGTATTTTTTTTTAAATAATTTTCCATAATATAAAGGATGATACTACTTAGTAAAAGGAGGATTCTCCTATATTGGGAGGTAAAATGGAGGCAGGTTGGAGTGGGATCTGAAAGAGAGGATCAGCTGCATCACATCCCAAATCTGCAATACATCACTTTCTTTGCGGTTTTACCCACCAAAGGGTTAAATCGTACCAATTCCGCAGTTGGCATTATTTCAGTACAAAATGTACCAATCTTATATTTCTGTATTTCTTATTGATCCAAAATCATATGGAGTGGATCGAGTATTATTTTAATAAGAGCTACCAATATCATAAATATTGGCATAAATGTAACGTTGGGTAAAAGTGAAGCATTTAATAGAAGACCCTCACCCTTGAATAGGTAAATAAAAAGCGGTAATTTCGGGGTTCGAATCGGAGACCTATGGGTACTATTCACAAGTCCTTTCCGATGAGCTATTCCGGAATGGTTAGACCCTCACCCACACACACGCCCAATACTCCTACCTAGTGATTTCAAAGGATGTCAACATTAGGAAAACTATTCATTTCTAACCAATTTTTCTTAATTTTTTTTTAAATACGTAGTACATATTTATTAAATTATTTTTTTCAATATAAACGATATTCTCCTCTCAAAAATTTAGAGAAGCCTTTGTAAAATTGATAGTTTAAAATTCTCCAACCCCCCTCAAAATCCCAAAATAATGGGTTGTATAATCTATTAAATTTGGAGTTTGAACCATGATAATAGAGTATTTTCTTATATATATGAGTATTTTAATCTTTTTATTATACCTATTTAATATAAATAAATAGACTATATCATTAATTTTGACTAAAAAAATTGAAATAAACTCTCTCTTTTAAAAAATCAAAATTTTAATATACTCATTTTGACAATGTAAAAATTTGTAGTGGACTTATTATTATTATTATTATTATTATTATTATTATTATTATTATTATTATTATATAAATTAGTAATGGTTGTGGGCCTGTTTGGCACAAGCTTATTGGAACTTTTTAAATAGTTGTGACAAAACTTTTCGCGAGCTTTGAAAAATAGTTTTATAAAACTCTATATAATTTGCCATGTCAAAAAAAATATTACTCATTTATAATCTATTCACAAAGGCTGAATTTTTATTTAGATTTTAATCTTATGTTAGATTATAATTTTAAGCTAGAATAATCTATGACGTGCCAAACAGGTCGGATACCCCTATATTTGTTGGATCGAAATTAGAAGTGGATTTTATTCCATATAAAAATTTCATCAAAGGCTCATACTTGAAGATTTTGATTATTTTTTTTATTAGGAAAAAATTCGAGGTCAGACAAGTCTGAACCTCAAAAGCCGACAGGTCCACAGACGGTTAACCGTCTCGACAAAACAAAAAGATTTTGATTATCATTTCCAATCAAGTATGAAAGGAACAGTTTCATTTTTAAAAATTTATGAATGTATATAATGGAGCATAAAAAGGCATCCCCGGTTGGCACGCCAACTGGAAAGTAGGAGCCGGCAGCATCGGCGGCGAGCATCCAACAGTCGACATCAAGAAACCCATCCAACGGTGGCGGGCAATGGCAGCGGGCAGCCTTATGGTTATAACTCGACGGTCATTACCCAAATAAACTCCCATCGCCAAAGGCAAAAGCTGTGGCGGGAGCTGACCGCCTTTTAACGGGCTCCCACCTGCTGACTTGTCTTTCCGTAGCTCCCATATTGGGCTCCAAAGCCACATGCACCTAATACTCCTAATAGGCTAATACTACTAACTAGGCCTTCTTTTTTCTGTTTTAAGGGTATAATTATCTTAGGGCGAGCTGTTCAATACGAGTTATGATTAGAGTTACAACCCAAATCGTGAAATAGAAAAGTGGGATTTTTTTTAAGCCTCGTTTGGCATGAGGGTAGTAATGAGAATGAGAATGAGAATGGGAATGGGAATGGAAATCGAAATCGAAATCGGAATAAAAAATTAGAATCAATTATTACTTATGTATGTTGTTTGGTATTACGTCGGAGTGTGCAATTAAAAATCTATATCTATATTATAATACTAAAGAAGAAGTCATTTACGCCATGTGACGACTTCTCCTTTAAAGTAGGTTATTTTTATTTATGGTTTGTTAATTAATTAATTGCAATTTAAATTACTTATATTAATTATATTAATAATAATAATAATAATCAATAATCAATTAATTTTTTTAAAAATGTGTATCCGGTTGTTATGATTGTTTTTTTAAGATTTGTTAATTAATTAATTTCAATTTAAATTAATAATAATCAATTATCAATTAATTATTTTTAAACGTGTATCCGGTTGTTATGATTTTATAGGTTATTTTTATTATTATTTTATTTATGGTTTGTTAATTAATTAATTGCAATTTAATTAATTATATTAATAATAATCAATTATCAATTTTTTTTTAAATGTATATCCGGTTGTTATGATTTTTTTAATGATTGTTAATTAATTAATTTCAATTTTAATTAACAATAATTAACTAATTGTTTTTAAACGTGTATCCGGTTGTTACGATTTTATATGTCAATTAGTTTAATTGATGAAAGATATGCCGATGTTTTAAAATGATATGCCGATTAGTTTGAAATGTGTATCTGGTAGTTATGATTTTTTTTTGTTAAGCTAAACGATCTTATCCGGCGGTGATCCCATGGTTTCACCTCTATATATTAGTTAGTGATTCATGGTATGTCGTATGAAAAGTTTTTTCAACCGAGCTAGATTAAGATTGCCCACAATGTCAAATAATAAAGGTAAGGTGCCCATAGAGAATAATAATAGGAAGCTTCGAAAAAAAAGGTACGTTAAATATTATTTTATTTATCTTCGTTTTGTGATTCATTAATAACGTTTTTGATTTAGTTTATTTGTTTGTGCAAATTAGCATCGGATTCGTTATGGAGTTCATTTTGGATTTTAGTTTCGTTTTGATTGAATTCCTTAATCACGTTTTTTATTTAGTTTATTTGTTTGCTATTCGCCTTTGGTCCGATGCACTAATCATATGTGCCCAATCCGGGTGCATTGGCATCGCAAGCTCAACTCCAAGCAATACTGGCGGGTGAAGGTCACGATTATGAATTTCAACTACAAGATGAACTATTCGCAGTGGAACATACTTGATCGTGCAACATCCCAACTTTGATAACCTGACCCAGATTTCCAGCTTCAACTATAAGCCATTAATGCCATATGGAACTATAAGTAAGTTCTTATTATATCAACACTTTGTATCCGTTGAAGCCTGTTTGTCTAAGCAATACAAATTTATTTGTTTGTTGACAGGTGACACAACAAAGCTATAGGGCATGCAGTTCTACAATGATCTTCTCATGCAAGTCGGGTCATATGGCAATGTGCAGTCTGAGCTTCTCTTCGGAAAGGATTCATCTACTTTCAAATTTATTTATTTGTTATTAATTGACAAGAATTTGTTTTTTTAATTACTATAGGATTTATTAATTTTTTTGGTGAAATATAGGATTTGTTAATTAGATTAGATTAATATATAATTTGTTTGTTATTAATTGATAAGATTTTGTTAGTTATTAATTGATAAGAACTAAAACCAATTCATAAAAAAATTTTATACATTTTTTTAATATTAAATGTATTAACTTTAAAAAAAATAACCGCACAAAAGTGCGGGTACTAAACTAGTAATACTTTAAAACAGAAGACATTGCTGATGTGTCGTCCTCCCCTTAATTGTAGCATTTTTTTCCGATTATAATTAAGTAAATTTTAAATCAATTTTTATATTTAAGATTTTTACCTATTTACTAACAATTGGGTTTAATTTATAACATTGAATTAAATCTAATGTCTACTATTAATTTCTCTTATTATTTCTTTTTCTTATATATATACACACACACACATACACATACTTATATATTATAATAATAATAACCTAAATCAATATAATATTGAAGTAATTTGGTCCAAAGGCCAAAGGCCTTTGGACCAATTACTAAATGGCCTAAAGGCTTTTCTTTACTAGTAAATGGCCAAAAATTTTTCATAATACCACCTTTACCCCTGCCCTTATATTCCCGTCTCTCATAAGCTCCCATTCGGCCTTTTCATCCTCAGATCTCTACAAGCAGCCATGGCCGCCGTTTCCGGCATCGCCATCATCATATTCGCCCTCAAGCTCCACAAATCTCTCCCCGCCACTGCTTCCGCATCCGAACGCCCGATTCGAGCCCAGCAGCCCGCCTCCTCGCCCCTGCATCTCTGCGAGTCCTCGTTAGTTTCATGAAGATCTGAGAAATTGAGGTTTGTGGTTCGAATTGAAGTAAACGAATATGTGGACTCTTAATGGATCTGATAAATTGTGGATTTTCTCCTCCAGCTCGGAAGCAAGTTGATCCGAGTCTCCATGGCCGCCACCGAAGCCCTCGCCGGAGAGTTGCGAACGAGGCGACGACGCTAGTTGACGCGGTCTGCTCATACTGGAAGCTCTCATCCTTCCCGGAATCCTTTTCCAAAGCGGAATCCGGTGGGGAGAAGGCCGGCGGGAAGGCAGGGAAGGCGGCGATGAGGGGCAGGGAGATGTCGAATGAAGATGGCGTGAATTGAAGATGAGAGCTTCTCTGAACTAAAAGGGTTCAGAGATAAAAAAAAGAGGGGAATTGAAAATGGCGTGAATTGAAGATGTACAGGGGCATTTGGTGCTTTTCTGAACTAAAAGGGTTTTTTTTTTTATTGAACTAAATGGGTTGAGAGTGGTTTTGCAAAAGTGGTATCGATGTTAGTGAGTTTGACCGGTTATGTGTGACCGTTTGACATTAGGATAGTGTGGCCTTTGCGTGTAGTGAGTGATTTATGGTGGGCAATTGTGTCAGGTGGAATTACTTTTGAGTGGAAATTAATTTGTGAGGTGATGCATCACGTGAGTGGTCTTTGTGGGTAGGAATTTGTGTTATTTACGTTTGTGGGTTCCTATTCTCTCGTAAGACCCTGGTTTGGTCTTACGCTTTTATACTCTTAGCTTCTGCAACCCATCTATATATTTATCTATTCAGAACTAAATGGGTTGATTATTCAACTTAAATAACAATTTCAAATTTAATATTACAAGTAGCATTTTTATTTCATCAAGTATGATTGAGTGCTCCAAATAGGTCATTGATGGCCTTTTTATGTAAAATCGTGTTTGATTACAGTGTCTATAACCATGTGTTTTTAGTGGTGACAGTGTCTATGACCCTATTTTTATTTTGATTACAACGTCTATAGGATTTTCCTTTTATTATAATGTCTATGACCCTTTTTCATAGTGATGACAGTGTCCATAACCCCTTTTTTTTTTTTTTTTTGGTTACAACGCTATACGGTTTTCCTTTGATTACAGTGTTTATGACCTTTTTTCATAGTGGTGACAGTGTCTATGCAACTCTCTTACTCATTCATATATTGAAGGAGAATTGTCAACCTAATGTCTTTTGGCTTCTCATTAACCCCTTTAGGGTTTATGCTTACCTTGTCCTAGGGTTTTCCATTTGGTGACAGCAATCATCTCTTAACGACGTATTGTAAACCCTAAAGACTTAACCCTAAACCCTAAACCATACTGTACATCACACATGTTCTTTTGGCTTCTCATTAGCTCTTTTAGGGTTTGTGCTTCCCTTTTCCTAGGGTTTTCCTTTGATTACAGTGTCTATGAACCTTTTTTCATAGTGGTGACAGTGTCTATAAATCTGTTTTTATTTTGGTTATAGTGTCTATAAGGTTTTCATTTTGATTACAGTGTCTATGACTTTGTTTTTATAGTGGTGACAGTGGCTATGACACTGTTTTTATTTTGATTACAGTGTCTATGACCCTCTTAACCATTCATGTATTAGAGGAGAACTGTCATCACATTTATTTTGGCTTCTCATTAGTCACTATAGGGTTTGTTCTTCCTTTATGATATGATTTCTCTTTGATTACAGTGTCTATGACCATGTTTTTGTAGCGGTGACAGTGGCTATGATCCTATTTTTATTTTGGTTACAACGTCTGTAGGGTTTTTTCTTTGATTACAATGTTTATGACCTTTTTTTCATAGTGGTGACAGTGTCTATGAATCTATTTTAATAGTAGTGACATCGTCTATTACTCTCTTACCCATTCATATATTAGAGGAGAATTGTCACCGCATGTATTTTGGCTTCTCATTAGCCCTTATAGGGTTTGTGCCTCCCTTGTCGTAGAGTTTTCCTTTGATTACAGTGTCTTTGACCCTTTTTTCATAGTGATGACAGTGTCTATAACCCTGTTTTTAATTTTGTTACAACGTCTATAGGGTTTCCTTTTATTACAGTGTCTACGCCCTTTTTTTCATAGTGATGACAGTGTCTATTATCTAGTTTTCATAGTGGTGATAATGTCTATGACTCTCTTACCATTCATATATTGAAGGAGAACTGTCCACCTAATGTCTTTTGGCTTCTCATTAGCCCCTTTAGGGTTTGTGCGTACCTTGTCCTAGGGTTTTCCATTTGGTGACAGTAATCATCTCTTAACGACGTACTGTACTTAGCATTTTAGGGTTTAGGGTTTAGGGCCTTGGCCCTAAACCCTAAAGACTTAACCCTAAACCCTAAACCATACTGTACATCACATGTTCTTTTGGCTTCTCATTAGCCCTTTTAGGGTTTGTGTTTCCCTTTTTCTAGGGTTTTCCTTTGATTACAGTATCTATGAACCTTTTTTCATAGTGGTGACAGTGTCTATAAAGCTGTTTTTATTTTGGTTACAGTGTATATAGGGTTTTCCTTTTGATTACAATGTCTATGACTTTGTTTTTATAGTGGTGACAGTGGCTATGACACTGTTTTTAGTTTGATTACAGTGTCTACGACCCTCTTACCCATTCATATATTAGAGGAGAAATGTCACCACATTTATTTTGTCTTCTCATTAGCCCCTGTAGGGGTTGTACTTCCCTTATCATATGATTTCTCTTTGATTACAGTGTCTATGACAATGTTTTTATAGTGGTGACAATATCTATGACTTTATTTTTATTATGGTGACAACAGTAATTACATTTTTTATTTTTTTTAATTATGGTGACACTACTTTAAAAAAATCTAGAAAACTAGAAATTAGAAATTAAAGAAGAACTGTCATCACATGTACTTTGACTTCTCATTAGCCCCTATTGGGTTTGTGCTTCCCATTTCCTAGGGTTTTCCTTTGATTACAGTGTCTATGACCCCTTTTTCATAGTGGTGACAGTGTCTATGACCTTGATTTTATTTTGGTTACATCGTCTATTACCCTCTTAGGCTCTTACTCATTCATATATTAGAGTAGAACTGTCACCACTTATATTTTGGCTTCTTATTAGTCTCTATAAGGTTTGGTTCCCTCGTCATAAGGTTTTCCTTTGGTTACAGTGTCTATGACTCTGTTTTGATTTTGATTACAGCGTCTATGGCTCTCTTACTCATTCATATATTAGAGGAGAACTGTCACCACATGAATATCGACTTCTCATTATCCCCTATAGGGTTTATCCTTCCCTTTTCCTAGGGTTTTCCTTTGATTACAGTGTCTATGAACCTTTTTTCATAGTAGCGACAGTGTCTATAAAGCTGTTTTTATTTTTGTTACAACGTCTATAGGTTTTTCCTTTTGATTACAGTGTCTATGACTTTGTTTTTATAGTGATGAAAGTGGCTATGACACTGTTTTTATTTTGATTACAGTGTCTATGACCCTCTTACCCATTCATGTATTAGAAGAGAACTGTCATCACATTTATTTTGGCTTCTCTTTAGCCCTTACAGGGTTTGTTCTTCCTTTATGATAAGATTTCTCTTTGATTACAGTGTCTATGACCATGTTTTTATAGAGGTGACAGTATCTATGACTTTATTTTTTTATAGTGGTTACAATAGTAGTTACATTTTTATTTTATTTTTATTGTGGTGACCTACTTTAAAAAAATCTAAAAAACTAGAAATTAGAAATTAGAGAAGAATTGTCACCACATGTATTTTGGCTTCTCATTAGCCCCTATAGAGTGTTTGTGCTTCCCTTGCCCTAGGGTTTTCCGTTGGTTACAGTGTCTATGACCCTGTTTTTATTTTGGTTACAGTGTCTATGACCCTGTTTTTATAGTGATGACAGTGTCTATGACCCTATTTTTATAGTGGTGACACATATTTTTTTTGTCGTGATTACACATTTTTTTATGGTGGTGACACCACTAATATCAAGTGGAGAATTTGAGAAAGGTTCGTGGTTATACTCCATACATAGATTTTTTTTGTCAAAATATTTCATAGTTAGTAGCTAGCTATATATGTAGCCTAACAAAAAAAAGTACCTATATACGTATTACGTAGTATAACAGTAGTAGATGAAATCTTGAGAACCAATTTTGAATTGAATTTTTTTAAGAGGGAGACATACACCCCCAATGGCCCAATTCATCCCTGCAAACTCAAATTTTAACCTCTTCAATTGCTCTACAAAATTGCTGGAGAGTGAGGCTTTGGATTTCAGACACCACACCAAGGGTTTCAGTTTCAGCAAATCCCTGAAATCTTCAAACATCCGACACATGCCTAATTTAATGGTCACGCAGGGATTGCCCCAAAGCAAATGCATCTCAAGAAATTAGGCTAATCCGTTTAAAATATCGAACCTTGAAAACTCAGATTTGATCAAAATCAAAAGTCAAACCGTGTTTTGTTTCTCTTTGTAGGCAACTCTCACACTGTTATAACACAGATCACCACTGAAGGAAGAAGGAAACTGCAGATCTGAGGAGGAAGAATCTCGACCGGATGACACCTAGATCTGATAGGGCGAGGAGGAGGAGGAAAGACGAACCGGACGGTTGATGAAGCAGGCGCGTCGGGGCTGCTGTGGTCGTCGAAGACGCCGGCAACCACACTCTCCTCCTCCCCGCCGCCTCTCTGATGTTCTGATGGAAGTTCTCCACCACTCCTTCTCCGCGCTCTTCGCAACCATGACCACCACCGACGCCGGCGACCACACTCTCCTCCTCCTCCGCCATGGCAGCCATGGCCACCACTCCTCCGCGCTCTTGGCATCTCCAGATGTCGGATTCAATTCAATTTCCCTTCCAGGTCTGTTTTAATTTGGGGGAGAAGGGGAAAGAAATAAGGGGCAGGGGCAAAATTGGAAATTATGGCCTATTACCTAATATTGCCACCCTTGTGGCCTATGTCTTAAAAATTGAACCCAAAATGACCACTTAACAAAAAATCCCTATAATATTTATATTTAAAAACTTTTTTGATGAAGCCTAACTTTATGGTAAATATTTTTACCATTTTCTAAAAGATTTCAAGCCTACCTTCATTATTTTATCCAAACTTTTATTAATATTTTATAATATTAATTTATTATGTTGTTAAAAATTTATTTATTAAAAATCGCGCCATGGCGCGGGAATTATACTAGTAAACTCTTAATTTAGAAGAGTTTATGCTGAGGTGTCAACATTAGAGAGATTTTAGGGGTTTTGACAAATTATAATTTTCTTTTTTCTCTTTAATCCTTTTTTTCTTAATTCTCCTTTTTTGTTCTTTTTCTTTTAATTCTTTTTTTTCTTTAATCTTACTAACTATAAACTCTTAATTTAGAAGAGTTTATGCTGAGGTGTCAACATTAGAGAGATTTTATGGGTTTTGACAAGTTATAATTTTCTTTTCTTCTCTTTAATCTTTTTTTTTAATTCTCCTTTTATGTTCTTTTTCTTTTAATTCTTTTTTTTTCTTTAATCTTACTAACTATTAGGCTTAATTCAAAACATTGCATTCAATCTAATATAACTATTGGGCTTAACTCAAATTCATTTACTAACTATCTATAATCTATATCTATATACTATATTAATTTATGTCACATGTCCTCTCCATGTTCAAAGTTATTTGTGAAAATATTATTTACATAATATCATTTTATTATGGTAACTATATTTTCTAATATTGTTTTTTTTAAAATATTCTAATATTAATTACCCAATATTATTTGATGTTACATTTTTTTAACCAATGGGATTAATTCAAAACTTTAACTTTCACTATTTATTATTTATTTTTCTCTTTATCTCTTTAACCCAAGTGTATTTTTTTTTCTATTATTTTTAACACATTTACTAATCGATGAGTTTAATTAAAAATATTAAATTAAATGTAATGTCTATGATTTATCTATATCTAAATATTATTGATAAAAAAATCGCGTCATGGCGCGGGGATAGTACTAGTTAATATCTTAAATTAGCCCTAAAAATCACCCAAATTTGAGAATGGAAGTATTCATCTACTTTTTTTGAGAGGATGAATTCAGCCCAAAATTGGAAATGGGAAGATTCCCATGAATCATTTCCAGTTCGACTTTCAGCGTACCAAACAAGAAAATTCAGAATCAGTCATTCCCATTTTTACTTTTTGATTTCTAATAATGGATACCAAACACTACCTAGGTTGAGTCAAGTGAGTGAGTTTGGTTTTAATGAAGATGGTTTAGTAGATGAGTCTTGCTAACTCTAGGGCTGTTTGGGCGTAGTTTGTGTGTTAGTGTATTAGTCGGTCATAGGATTATACTCTCTTCCTCTTTTGTTGGGTTTTGATGGAGTATAGGAAAAACATTTTGGGTATACATCCCCTCTTCTACGTAAGACTCCATATTTGATCATATCTTTTGTAACTTGGGTTTCCCACCACTTCTATACATTTACCGCTTAAAACAAATCAATATAATTTTAAGGAAGAATAGCAAAATTCACATATGTTTAATTACACTTAAAATAGGGGTTTTTTCTTAGTTGAGAAGATGTTTTTCGAATGATTTGATAGTAACATAAACCAAATGAAACATAACAGGAGCGGGAAAGTGAATAAAACAGACACAAAAAACATGAAAATGAGTAAAAGTAAGGAATATAGGCCGTGTTTGGCAGGGGATGCGAGGGGGTGTCGAGGATGGAGTGGGATTTCGGGAGGCGTGCCGGCGTGTTTGGCAGGGGATGCGAGCGGGTGGAGGGATATGAAACAGGGGATGCGGGGGGTGAGACAGGGTGAGAGATCCACCTGATTCAAGGGGGATGGATTGGATGGGAAGGGAATGGGTTCCACATTTGCCCCTAATTATCTATCCCTCCTCCTTCATCTCCCTCCCAAATCAAAATGTCAAAAAGTTTTGACAGCCACTTCAACCCTCCGACAACGTTGTCGTCGCCGATCCCGCTCCCAAGCCGACCACTGGATCGACAAGCAACAAGACAAGCAGGAGCTCCTGCGCTTCCGCCGCTACTCCGGCGACCTCTTCTACCTCCTCCTCCTCTTCCGAATCGGTCATCGTTGCCGCCGCCACCGGCTTCTTCTCCGAGGCCGATTTCGCCTCTTGCTTCGCCACTCCACAACTCCCTCTGAAGATCCGCACCACTTTCGCCTCCCGCTCCTCCACCGACTCCAGATCTTCCCCGCCGCCGCCGTCCACCAGCCGATCTCTCCCGGCGCCAAGATCGCCGACTTCATCAACTCCATCTTCACCGGCTCCAACCGGAATAATAATAATAAGACGCATCATTCATCGTCCGATCGGCAACAGAAGCCGGCTTCCTCAACTCCATCTTCACCGGCTCCAATGAGAAGCGAAGAAGATGGGGTTTTGAATTGAGGGGTAATTTTGTCCTTTTATGTCAATTAGTGGGGGCAAGCATGTCTTTTTCAGTGACTTCCATCACATAAACTTTAACTCAAAACCAAACACGAACGGGGTGAAACTGGATTCAAAAGTCCACTCGGTCCACCCCGAAATTCCATCCCCATCCCTTCCATCCCCAAAATTTCATCCCCATCCACCTATCCCCATCCCATTGCCAAACACGGCCTATAATTTAATAAATTCATAGCACAAATTGAAAAAGCATACAACTTAATATCCTATACTTGCACCAACTATCTCTCAACAACCCCAATAGCAAGTTCCCGGGAACTGTATATGATTTCTCATTATGCTCTCTATAAGATTCAGTAAGGGAAGTGGCAGTCAAGATGGCGCAACTGGTTCAAGACTATTAATCGTATATAGATTCGATCAGATGATCACCAAGATTTGTATCTATTTATCTATCTATATATGTAACTAGAAGTATTCTCTGTTATCCTTTCCATGTAGACAAGATTTGTATATTACGTTTATTCATCAATGGGGAAAACACGTCATTGACATTCTCACGAACCCTTCCGACATGCGCTCTCAATATGGCTTTACTATATATCAAGGTCCTAACCTTATTGGCAGGACATCCCACAAGCAAAAAGTTGTTGCTCACTCCAGCGCAGAAGTGGAGTATAGGGCACTTGCATACACCGTGCCTGATCTCTTATGGATTCAGCAACCGCTCGCACACCTATGTCGCTCACATCAATCGCCCCCTTTCTCCTTTGTGACAATTTGGGAGCCACATTCATGACCTCCAATCCTATGCCCCCCCCCCCCCCCCCCCGGCATCCTCTGTTGACCAACATGCCAACATCTTCACCAAATCACTGGCACGACTCGATCGCTTATGTGAACTACGCTCCATGCTTCAAGTTATAGTCCCGTGCCCTTGAACTTGTCGGGGTATTAACAGTGTATGGATTCACTAAGATTTGTATCTATCTATCTATCTGTTGTGAATTTCCACGAGTGAATACCGTTAAAGAGAAGGAGAATGAACAATAGGACACAAAGGATTTC
This sequence comes from Persicaria maculosa, assembly GCA_963922045.1. Lineage (NCBI taxonomy): Eukaryota > Viridiplantae > Streptophyta > Magnoliopsida > Caryophyllales > Polygonaceae > Persicaria > Persicaria maculosa. The sequence continues at coordinate 68,995,447 of OY998255.1, forward strand.
CGTGTTCTGGCAAGAACCGCGCAGAACACCCTGTAGAGAAAAACCTCTCTGCAGCTAGGGTTTCTTATTATTGTGATGCTTTGATGGATACACGGGCACATCATAATTCAACATACACCCTCTATTTATAATAGAGTCCCTATAGGTAAAAGCTCCTATAGATAAACCTAGATATAGATAAAACCTACCTTATCTAGAACATATTATAGATAAAACCATCTATAATAAACCACCTTTATATAAAACCATATATATATATAGATAAAACTTGCTATAGATAAATTGACTTGGGCCCCTCCAATTTATATATCTACCTAGGATGGTTAATTGTCTCTTACAACAATCTCCACCTAGACAAATAATCTATCTATAACAACGAACAGAGACATCTTTAGAACCTTGTCTGCTCCAGGTCTTCCCATGCTCTGCTCCCTGGGGCTCCTCTCTTGAATATCATCAAGTGATGTTGATTAAGTCCAAGTAGCGCTCCTTGAACTTCCTCTTGGTGGCATGCATCACCAGACCGGTACCCTGCACCATCTTCCATCTTGACACCTTTGCAGTAGATACAACTCGTTGGACAAAGACTTTGACATATACCTTTTCTCCGATTGAACCCGAATCTCCTTCAAAGATTCTATGTCAATCATGTGGTATATCACTTTATCCGCCTGACAAAGTCGAATACCCGACGATGCCTTCTCTTGTATCTTCTCCCATTCGTCATCTTTCGCCGCCTCAGGCTTTATCTCCTTCAACGCCTTCAACATTCCCTGCTGAGTCAGCAGGTCCTTCACTCGTCGTTGCCAAAGACTGAAATTTCTAGTGCCATCGAAATGCGGAACCTCGAATTTCACACCAGATGTCATTGTCTAACCTGACTCTGATACTAATTGTTGTGAATTCTCCACCGCACCCAGCTGAACCTCGGCTCTGATATCATGTCAAATAACGGTGGGTCATCCGACGTGGGGGGTCACGCGAGCGCAACACGCGCCAACCAAGCTGAGCACACAAGCCGAGTGGGGTTCCATCCTAAAGCCAATTGGTTTTGAGATGGAACCCCGTTCGGGTTTATGTGTTGTTCGAGTCTCCCGTATGTGAGCCCACACACACGACCTCCCTCCAGCTTGTCTTTGACCCCACCGGGCCCAGCCGACTTTCACCCTATCTATATGTAACTACAATTATTCTCTCTTATCATTTCTATTTAGACAAGATTTGTATTGTGTATTTATAGATTTATTCATCAATGGGGAAAACACATAGTTGACATTTTCACAAAGACATATTTCAATTATTAATTTGGCTATAGAATATGCATTTAAAATTACATTAACAAAAGAAAATTGTTCATTGCGTTTAAAAGGATGTTTCTATATACATCGCAAATCCACATCACCCATTTATATCAAAATGGACGTTGTACAAATCGTTGGATTGGACATTGGAGAAATTGTCGACGTTGCTCAATGTGAAGAGAAGGATCAGATCGGGCTGAACCTGACTAACAACGTCGGATCGGACGTTGCTAGGGTAAATATTACACAATTTCTGACACACGCCCACAAAAAAAAAAAAAACACGCCTTTTGGACGTTGTTAATCAAAAACTTTTTTTTTAATATCTTATATTAGGCCCTACCTAACAATTTAATTATGTCACAATGTTGGATTTTGACGTTGTAAACATCCAATTGAACGTTAATTTACAGTGATTCAGGGTGCCTGCGTTCAAAACTACAAACCTGCACGGAACGAGATCGAATTTGTGACGGTGTGCCACGTGGATTCCATAGAGGGGTAATTTACCAGCCGGGTGAAAACGTGAAACTCATAGTCGCAGTACTCTTTCCGGCGATGGTTGCCGTGCTGGAGTGAGTTTTGATGTTGGAAACAGGAAGCACCCAGTTAGGGATTTGGGATTTCAGACTTGGAGAGTTATTAAATATGGTAACGAAATTAAAGCTACCAAGTTTCAGTTGCTGAGTTGAACAGGTCGGAAGCCGGAAAGATGACATATATATTGTTTCCATATAGTAACAAAGATGTTAACACTGTAAAACCAAACTGCACCCTGTCTCCTATACGTTACAATAGTAAAAAGGCTCTTAAATTAACTGTTGTGTATGGATTGTGCTATATATACCCGAAGCAGGTGCTATATGCGCTACTAGGACGGATCTACGATCCGTTTCATCCTTATAACGACACGTGTCCAGTAATAATTACAAGTTTTTTAAAAAATACACGGACGGATCCTAGATCCGTTCGTTGTAAAAAAAATTAAAAAATTACATATGACGGATTATAGATCCGTCCTATGTAAAAAAATTTAAAAACAAAAAAAAAAAGGAATACAACAAGGGCGGATCAATGTAACTTTTTTAACACAAAAAAAGCTGCAATTTTGCAGCTTTTCTCCCATCTTTTTTTTTTTTTTGGGTTTTGTAATTTATATAGGACGGATCCTAGATCCGTCCTTTGTAATTTTTTTATTTTTTTTATAACGGACGGATCCTAAATCCGTCCGTATATTATTAAAAAAATTATAACGAACGGATCTATGATCCGTCTTAATAGTGCATATAGTACCTGTCATGGGTGCATATAGCCACCCCGTTGTGTATTGAGGTCTTCCAATGAGTCAGTTCACCTTCGGACATTTTTTGGCGTTTTGTGTGCATTCATGATTAGTGGTGCTTAGTGCTTACACATTTATTAGACTCGCTTTAATATGTTGGAAATCTCTCAAAATCACACAAATTATAAGTGTGAATCCATCACAAGCCGTCCATTCTAACTACCCAATATTACAATTGATGAGTAAAATAATATGAGCTCGGTTCGAGAAAAGCTAATATCGTACTCGTTTATTTATTAAAAGAATCGAGTCACGCACACTTTTTAGCACAGTTTAAACCGAACTCGAATATCTTGAATTTTGATTTTAAATAGCTATCTTATGACTTATGAGCAAATGTATCTAAAAAAGAATTTAGCTCAAGCTAATTCGTATAATAAACAAGCCAAGTATGAGATTATTTAAAACACCGAGTTTAAATTAAGACTCGAATTGATTTCAACTCATTTTTAAACGAGTTTTTGAATATAAACAACTAAGAGCATTCTCAGTGGTGGGGAACCAACCTCCCCATTTTACTTCTTTTTTTCATTTGATTTGGACAACCCGATAATTGTGGACAACCTCCTCACTTTTCGAGTACCTCAATATAATTAGGGAAATGATGTCCCTATAGTAAACCATTTTTTTCCTTTCTTTTTAATTGGGTGTGAGATGGAAAAAGTAACTTGGAGAATCTGACTATTGTGAAAAGTGAAAAATGATATAGAGAGGGTTGAGAATAAAGTTAGTAGAAAGTGAAATTGATAAATGAGGAAAAAAAAACTTTTAGGATACCCCACCATTGAGAATTCTCTAAAAATCTACACATTTAGCTCGAATAACAACCCTGATTATAATTTCATTATGATTATAATCACTCGAAAGACACCCGAATGCACATGGATTTTGGTCGAATTGAAAAAACTCTTATATTCATTATCTCTCTCAAAACATAGATCGTTTGACTTTTCAATACCTTTTATAAAAACTAAATATATATAAAAAAATATTTTTATATCTATAAATTCATACTTATTTATAATGTGTATAAAATTATTTTAAAATTTCAAATTTTTAATTTATATTTTATAGAATTGTTAGCTCTTTTACCGAAACATTAAATGACTTATATTTCATAGAGGGAGTATAATGGTCAAAGCCAATAATATCCAATACTGTAATTATTGAACCTTCTTGTTTGATGAGATCGTGTAGACTGTAGATTCACCTAACTAGCTAGAATCATTAAACTCCATTAATACTGGTACTATTTCTTGTTCAACTCTTCGTCAAAAATCCACTAGTTAAGACTTAAGAGGACCCAGGCCAGCCAAATACACCAATGCATTGTGTTAAATCATAAATGTTGATGTATGGAGCAAATATACCAGTAAACTCAAATCTGAATTACCATTTTTGGGCACTATCAGTAAAACTCAAATCTGAATTACCATTTTTGGGCCTCTACCTCTGCCTCCTGTAACTAGCTAGGGCTTTCATCATCACCATGACCGTTTGTATTCACAAGTACAGTTCTGGGAAGATCATTTGCTTTGACCGCATCTGTATCTCCTTCAATCCGATTGTTTTGTACTGTAACGTGACAGCTTCAAACATCTTTGCGAATGAAGATGTTTTTATCAAGGACCCGACTACCCGAACGTAGCCACACAGGCTTGATCTTGAAACCGAAGCTCGGTTTTTTCATTCAGCAGTGTTATTTACATATACAATTGATGTGGGGAGTACAAAATTCCATACTCGAAAACACTATCTCAACGCTCGTTAAAGAATCGGAAAGAAAAATATCCAAAATTGGGAAAATTACACACAACACGCACGAGGATCATCGTAGGACTCGTGCAAAGAATGTAGCGGGAAATAATGCATTCTGGTAGCTTCTGCTAGGGCTGTTGTGCCTAAGAACGAGACGGATCAAGCGTATGTTAAGGCTTTCCGGAATAGCGGAAATCTACTTTTTGATAAGAGAGCTATGTTAAGGTTTTACCTGTTTCAAGAACTTCTTCTGTAGGATCAATGCCTCTTTACATGCTTTCCTTGCATCTAGGTTCCCTGTTATGTCACCCAAAATCTGGACATCACAAATCATAAGACAGATTAATGTTATGCGCCGAGGAACTGATAAGAGCGCTAACTGCTAAGGGAGATTCATATCTCAATGAGAATAAAAGGAAACAGAGAAGGATGTGTTCCGAAACCAAAGGCTTTTTTCGCACACAGCCAAGTTTAAAAGAAAAGGTGTAAAAGGCGAACCTGTACAACGTCATCAAGACCCTTAGCCTCCTTCAAGATTCTCTTGTGCTTGGCCTCGAGGATGCTTGCAGCAAGAAAAACAGCCAACGCGCTTTGGTAATCACTACATCCAACTTTCACATTTTCCCTCTCAAACTTCCCATACTTCTTCAGCACATTCTCATCTAGGCTGGGTGGAGCACCCATCGCTGAAGAATTCTCCTCATAAAATGCAAACATGTTTGGATTGTATTCCATAGCCCACATTAACTGAAATGAACAATTACATTTTATCAGAGAGGCAGATGTGTATTTTGCAAAGGATGGCATAGAAAAAGAACCACCAACTTATAATTTCCGAGAGAGAAATTGGAACTCGAATAATCTTACCTCCCATAGGTACAAGGCATCAACGAAGGAGAACTCTCTCCGGAAAAGGACCATGAGCATGCGAAAAGCAAACAGATACTCCCCTCCATCTAACTCCTCTATGGAAACAAAACGGTAATAATCAGGCCTTTGTGAGATTCTAAAGAAACAACCCAATCCAATTTAGACTAAAAAGAGTTGATAAAAATGTACAGCCTCCTTGCTTTTTCCCCTACTCTTGTCCTTCAAAAGAGGAAGGTATTAGAGGACAAAGTGAACCAAAATCAATAGATATCTTCACCGAATTGGACTTGGCAATGAAAAGCTCATCCATAATTAATCATTCGAATTGGCCTTAAGTTAGTCTTGTTTGCAACTTTGCACATTTACTTATAGAACACGAAACAAAAGCCATTATCTGATTAGTAAAACCAGAGTACAAGTGATTTACCATGGGTCTTATAATCAATATTCTCAAGACCTACATCATGAAGTGAACACAAAAGGCACCACTGAGATACAAACTTCCCCTATAGCTATCGGTAAGCGAGTATGCTGACAAGCCTACCAGTACCACACACTCTTATAGTCTTATGCAATCTCAGTATCTCGCTGAGTCTCATACTCTCATGCAGATCTCTATTCCAAATCACAGCATACCAACATAGATGAACATGCTTCCTAACTGTCTAATTCATTTGCCAAAGGGGAACAACCCTATTAACTAAAGAATCAACATGGAACCTAGCCCATTTCCTTACACAGGTAAAGTTAAGCTGGAAAACCTACTGCAGCTTGTCATGGACCTGCCAAGTATATTATTGATAAATCACCCAAGAACCAAAACGAAGTCATAAGGACATTCTGCAAACAGAAGTTACCATACCTAGGTGTTGGTGAAGTTTAGGATCAACAACTTTGATTATGGATGAAAGAGTACTAAGGCGCGCTTGCACACCAATGGAAGTTGCGGTTGTCTTGAAATTCTCCCTCTTTGTCGCAATAATAAAGAAAACACAGAGACATAAGCACAACTGAGAGGAAACACTCATTCATCAAAACTTATGCTTGAGGTATGAAATTAGCATCTTTCAGAACAAAGGAACAAGTATATTTGAGAAAGCAAAGAAGACATAACTTTAAAATAAAATCCAAAGCATAAGATCAGAAGCCAGTTGCAGATCCTCCATAAGATAGGTTGTTTTGACATCAAACCAAGAAGAAAAACATGAAAATGCAGAAAGTTAAAATTCTACTTTAACTTGCCCTTTGCCTCATTCTATCAGTTTGATACCCTATTTATATGGCCCAAAAATATTTAATTCCCTTGATCCTAGTCTTATTCACCCCCCAAACTAGTTCACTTGCTAAGTTTAGAAACTTATTGATCTATGAAATTGTCACTGAACCTTCTCAATAAAAGTTAAAAGATATAACCTAATATGCATGTTATATTAACTTATTTTTAATGTTACATGGGCATTGGTGGACAATTCAGTCCATCCAAAAAATCACCAAATGCTGTCTGTCTTTCTCCAACTCTAACCTCAATTTCTTTCCTTTGACTTCACCATACATCCTCCCCCCCCCCCCCCAATATCCCATTTGCATTAAAGTTATTCAACTAGAAGTTTGAAAACGTAGAATTACATCTGTGACTATGAACCTAGCTGTAACTGGTATTCAATTTTCCATGTGAAAAGTGAAAGTAAGGCATTCCAGAATACTAGAAATGGTAACAAAAGGAGATTAAGGTGTTTCTTAGGGTACTTCACAATTTTTTTTTACTGTATTAAGGAGATATATTAGAAAGAGCAGGTGACTAATGTCATAAGATCCTAGATGTTTTCAATCTTTTGTATTTTCTTTCTTTTAATTAATCATGATTACGTCAAGGGTTATGAAATGCAAGTATGATGTAGGAGGATGTATCCAAGGAAAGCTGAAAATATAAGACAAGAGGTTTTGTCTTTAAAGAATACTAGCCTAGCAGACTTTCCATGCTTTTGAGAATGTTCAACTCTGATATTTGACAGGAAAGAATTGCAAGAATTTATTAAAGCAACCAGTCCGTACTTCAACCCACTCAAGTAACCTCAGAACACTTCCATAATGTGTGTGTTTATGCATGCAAGACCACACCATATATCAATTTTGAAATAAGAACCAATCAGCTCCAACCATAGCACCAGAAATCAATATGTGTGCAAGTGCTATGAGCTGGGCAGTCACAAACATACTCCGAAAGTGACACCCCATAAGGAAGAGGAAGTTTAAAATATACCAATCTATGCATGGCCCGCTCAAAGCACCAGTAGGCATCTGCTTCATTGTCAAGAAGAATCACCATTGGCGAACAAATATCATTCATCCCTGATAGTAAACAAAATATCAATGCGACAATTGGATAGATAAAGATGGGATTTTGACATTTTGTTAACAGAATACCAATTAATGGTTACGGAAATTTCATACACTTCGCTCTTTTAGATAATTATGTTGAAACCAAAAAAATATTAATTGATGGAAAGTGGTCATCTATTCTCACTGATATAGATGATTTAGTTGAAATGATTAGAACTTTCCTCTTAATCAAAAACCAGATGATTTAGTTGAAATATTAATTGGCACCTGGATTCTGGATACTGGTAGAGTTCAGAAAAAAGGCCCAAAAACCAGATGATAGATAAACCGGTAAAACCTCCAATCAAAACTAAAAACATTGTTTACCTTGAACTAAAAACATTGAACTTACATTTACCTATGCGGCAATGCCCATGCAAACTGGGAGTAAAAAGCAAAAGAATTAATCTTAAAACTGATGGGAGACCTATCATAACTCATAAATTAGGATGGTTTACCTTGAACATAACTAACATCACTATCTACCCAAGCATATACAGAAAGAATATTCCAAAGTTTTGCCCCATTTGCTTCATTCTGATAAAATTCGAGTGCTTGATCTGTTCGTGCAACATCCAAACCTGGTACAGAAAATAGACAAAGCTAATTGGGAACTTCTCATAAAAGATGATTAGTACATTTAAAGAGTTGAATATAAGCATCCCTTTGAGAATGAATTTTCCCATAAAAGGGGTAGCCACATCTTTTTTACCCATCCAACTTACACTCTATTGCCATCAGCAGATTCAGTTTCTTGGAACTCGGAATAAGTTGACATTATTGGAAATAATTGATCTAAAAGGAATGATGCTGATGGAAATATAAGTGTTAACTCATTGAACTTACATTTAGCTTCAATGAGGCCGATCAATCTTTAGCAACTATCATCAAATTTAGAAGTATTGATAATTGAAAATGTGCATTTGTCATACTTGTAACCTAAAGGCTTGAGCATTCAACTTGGTAAGATGTATTTAGATATGTAAATATAAATATATGTGGTGGAAGGCGTAAATTAAATAAACAAGTTTTGTACCCATTCCTTACCAATTTGAGGTAAGACACGCTTCCACTCAAACACCTTCTTTTTCAGGTCTGGATCATCTATGACCTCTTCTTGATTCATAGATGTCAGTTCTCCCTCATTGACCTGTGAATCACCATTCTGAATCGGTTCCCCGTCATCTGTGATGATAGGTGTCATAATATACTTGCCACTACCAATTACAGGCACCATCTTTTGACACTCAGCTTTCCATGCATCATATTGCTGTCTAGTTACATTAAGTTACTGATTCAGTCAAATAATGAAAGGTGCAGACGAGCACATAACAACTTAATTATATGCTCCTGGTAAAAATGAAAGGACTTATGGCATAAGTCTTACACAGCATATGTCCTATACATGTAGGAAATTGCATGCACGAACAACCATAATTGAGCACACTATGCAAGACATTTATATTTAAAGGGCAATAACATGGATGCATAACCATGGCCAATCAATGGTCATAAAGATGAAGCCATGCAAACAATCCTGGTTATGTGAAGGTTAAGGGATTTATATTTTTTTGGTGTGACAAATTGTAGAACCAAATCTGATCAACTTTCAGCCACAGAAGATTATGTTTAATCCTGTTTAAAAATGGTCAATCAGAACATCAACTGCAAATAAGGCAAAGAACCAGTGATGTTTGAGATAAAAAGCTGAGGTCCAAGAAATATGCAAAGTGGTTTATAAATGCAGTGTATCATGATTCATGAGGATGTAAACTTAAATTGTTTTCCTCTGACAAAATTGTATGAAAGCAAGCCAGAATGCTTGCATACAACTTCCTATCCAAATTGTATACAGTCTAAGACTCTAAGTACATGTAAAATTGTCACATTGCACACTCTCTACCCGATTGTAAAATATTACTCCCTTCATTAGCTGCTACCTGCGTTGCTGTCTGAGCTGATTTCGCTCATCAAAGGTGCTGTTTGGATCATAACAGCCCAACAAGAATTCCCAGACTGCTCCTCTAATTGAAGGATGTACCCCCTAGAACATTGTGATATAAGGAGATAAGCTTAACACACGAGAATATTAAGAAGAAAGGAAGGGAAGAGCAAGGAAAAGAAATAAAAGAAAGCAAGTACAGTCCTGTTAGTACTTTCATCACTTACCATCTTACAATTTATTTATCATTAGCAGGTTTTAACATGTAAGAAAATATCAGATAAAGTTCCTGTAGTCTTCTTTGGTTTGCTTCCCAGAATTAACAGGATTAAAAAAATAGTGTATTCTGATGACAGACACTCTACCGAAAATTATGTCATATCATATGCCCTAGTTGAACTTGGAGAAGAATTACCAACATAATGCAATGAAATAGGTGAGAAAGAGAACATGGTTAGCACAAGTTCTTTTGTTGAGTACAAAAGTGTGATTATTAATTGGCAGGTGCATGCCTCAATTTCAAATCACATAATACTACACAAGTACAGGGTAGCCTGACCGTTGTTAACTGAATCAATTTAAGCCCAGGATTCTAATAAACAAGAAATTAAAACAAGAATACAAGGAAAAAATATCACAAATGTTACATTTAGCCTCACTAGCTCTGTTCCCCTTCTGAAAACATGGAAGAATAAATTTGTTATCGGTAAATGCTGTTAGGTAAGCAATACTCTTTTACATATAATTATCTCAACAATGCAAGCCTCCTCTAACAATATCTGCCTTACAACGTAGTTGACACGCTTGTAAAAATGATATAATTGCAGTAATTTGTGGGTTAAAGGTAAAACATGCTGTCAGGATAATATATTTGGAGTCTCTTAATCTCATGCTATATTCAGTAATGCTCTAGCACTTAAAGCAACAAACAAGTTGGTCAAGTAAACAATGTATTTACCCCTCTTTGAATCCGCTTTAGAACTTTTGCAATGTCCAAATGGCCGTCTTCAGAGAATGACGCATGCCACCTCCTAGCACTAAGTGTTACCCCTGCCTGCAAAAAAAATCAGCAGAACATACTAGAAAATCACTCCTGCATCCATTAACCATCCTGAGGCTATATACTACTGCTAAGTTATGATTCTCCATTGTTTGGAATTTAACTGTTAATGAAAAGGGATGGAAAGGTGACACACCCTAAGCCTGAAATGGTTTTTCGGGACACTTTCCCTGCACTCCGGCCTTACTGCATAAAATGCTTCCAACTCGGCCCTTGAAGATCGTCGGAATATAAACATCTCTTTCAACTTCAACAAGCAGACCAGATTTATTGCAGTTCATGAAAGACCTTTGATGTTAGTAAATGACAAGTATCCAAAACACAATCCTTGGCAAAACAAAATAGAAGTTTCCAATTCATTCATCACTATAATTTTTTTTTTATTTTTAAAAATGATAGATGTCCTATCATCTTTTACTGAACACACCACAAACATGACTAAATAATAAAATTAAACCGCAAAATCCATCCAATTAGTGATACCTAATAGTACTACAGAGGTTGCTATACTACACCTGGCGTTCACCAAACACAAACATATGCAGAATTTACTTTATAGTACTATAGATGCTCGTCCGAACGGAAAGAGCAGCTATAATCCGACAGAATTCGAAAATTCCATCCACAAATCCAATCGCCAAAAACAGGAAGATGTCCAAGCATCTATTGTAATGAATTAGCGCCAAAAATAGGAGAAGCGCAGAGAAATTTCACCTTGGAATTCCTGATTGCGAGGCCTGAGCAGTGGGAAGTTCAGATCATGAGGTGTAATGTTGTTGTTGGAGACGATAAATGGAATTTGAAATTGGAGCGATAGGGTTTTGAAAATTTGAAAAGGAGAGGGGAGGAGAGATACAGGTAATAAGATCGCGATTTTCAGGTGTGGAGAGCAGGGATTGGATTGTTGAGGCACAACAAACGGGTCTCTTTCTATTGACGATTCTCGGCATATCTTTACCGAGTATTTTATTGACGGTTCCTTTCAACACGAGTTCCATTTCCATCCTTTTGAATCTTTGACAATAGGCCCAGCTTGATTATATACACCGCAAATACTTCGTCAACGTTGCATCCGATGTTGTATTTGGTGGTGTATTTGTCTTAGGAAAAACGAATCTGATGTTATAACAACGTCGGATTGTACGTTGTAGCCTGGAACTCCAGTGAACCCCGTTGGGCTTAGCAACATCGATTTGAACGTTATAACAACGTCGAATCCAACATCATCCAAATTTCCTCCCAAGACAAAATAAGGGATTGAGCACAATGTTGCATCCAATGTTGTATGCCCAGTGAGGTCAGCAATGAAGGAAAATTAGATGCGTTAAATTGAATTTCAGATCATATCTATACATCAAATTCAAGGATCTTCATGCATAAAAATGATAGATTAATCATGGTTCATAGGAGATACCTCTTGATGCGTGAGCCGGATCGAATCGGTTAGGATTCGAAAGAGATCGAAAGCCCCAAGCGTGACTTCTCTAATTATTAGTTCACACGAACCCGTTGTCTAGATCTCCCTTGTCTTCGACTGATAGGACAAAGATCGAAAGTCTAGGTAGCAATCTAATTGCTTGGATGATGATTGTGGGTGGCTCTTCCAAAAACCAACGTGATTTTCTTAAGCTTTCAAAAAGCTATATATTAGATATGTTGATCTTTTTGCTTTTCGGTCTCTCCACTTCAAAAGGGAAGTGGATCCTCTCCTAATGAGGAATCCAGATCGATCCTCTCCTAATACTAATTACCTAATATTTACCTAATAAGCTCATCTTAACCATCCAATTTAAATCAATGGCTAAAATTTATTCTTCATAATTAAATCATATTCTTCATAATTAAACCCACTTAAATTCTCAATGTCAAACACTCAAACTACCTCCTTCTTTCCTTTCCGTTGTACTCAAATCTCTCCCTCCGTTCAATTCCAAAACCTTCTCCACTCGCCGATCAACTAGAACCTCCCACCCATGCACCACCCCACATACTTCTTCCTTGTGCCGTTGATGGCTGCTCCTACTTTATTGATTTATCGTCATCCTCCTACAGTGGTTGCATGCTTATGATTCCCTTAATGCTGCTTAATTAGATCTCGATCTCCACTTCCTAGAACCATCAAACTGGAGTGCTCTATTCTCCCAAGATGCCTCGGTGCCTGAGGATCCACAATTGCAGCAATCCCGTTGTTCGTATTCGGAGTGTTCCGACTCGTCTCCATCAAAGTATTTGTCATAAGGGCTCTCAAGTAATTAAGAATTGAATAATCAATTGAATATTCAAATTAGTGATTCAAACTAGATGATTCAAATAATAAAGTGACCAATTAAGTGTTCAGGCAGACCAATCCAAAGAAATAAAAGCGGTGACTAGTGGGTGGTACGTTACTGGTGCGCTCCACGAAAAAGATGGCATGTGCGCCTTCAAGGACGCTGGAAGGAGAGGGATCCCAATGGCGTGGAAGAGGGCTCTATTGATTGGGTTTTGAGAATCCTTCAACTTAAGCGGCAGATGATATGAGTAGAAAAAAAAAAAGATAGATTAAATAGTTGATTAATTTGAATTGGCAATGATTTGATCCACCGATGAGATTTGTTTCACGGAAGAAGATTGACTTGACATAAGATTTAATTAATTTAATTACTTATTAATTCTAATTATTAATCTTAACCCTTAATTTCATTTAAGGGCATCTCCACTCTTAGCCCTTAAATCAAATTAGAGGGTCCTAACATTGTCCTAAGGGCTAAATATAAATAGGGGTCCTAACATTAATTAGTCTCACTATTAACTTGAGTTGCGTGAGTTCTTATGAGGTTTTGATCAATCAATTGGGAGAAAGACCAAACGGCTATATAGTGTAACTCCTATATTAATTGATCAGATTGTAACCGTACTCCTAAATGTACACCATTTAATTATTTATTTCTAAAATAAATAATATTACTTATTAATAATATATCAAATATATATTAATAATAAACAACCATCAATTTCGGGAATTTAGTCCGTCAACTCAATGTGTGTGACCTCCACTATGCCAAATTACATCTCAAGCGACGGACCCAATTCGTCGCCTGACCACTCAGGCGACGAACATCCGTCGCCTGATCCGTGGTCGGCTCGATGCCGTCCCTAGAGTATTCAAGCGACGGATGTCATGTTGCCCGTCGACCGAGTAACCTCAGGCAACCGAAAACATGTCCGTCGCCTGAATCCATTGTCAGACCTAAAAGGTCTTTCTAAGCCGAGCCGAGCCGACTACAATTCAGGCGACGGATCAATCCTGATATGTTCGTCGCCCCAATTTGGTTTAAAATTTTATAAAATACAAAGACATGGGGTTCGTATGGGACGGAGTTAATAAACTGACTAAAATTATAAACAGGGTAAAATTTATAAACTGTTGGTAAAAGTAGTTAAAAATGTATGAAAAAATATAAACTCCGTATGGGGCGAAAAACAGTTTATTTGTAAAAAGTGGAGTTTATTTGGTTTTTATTAGGGGTATTGTGGTACTTTCAAACCAAATAAGATAAAAGAGAAGGGGTAAATTTGTAATTGTGGAAAAAGAAACTCCTAAATAAGCTGCTCCAACCGGCTTATATTTAAACCAAAATTTTTAACCGACTTTTGACTTCTTTTGGCTCCCATACCCCAATTAAACCGGTTGAATTTTTTAACAGTTACAAGTTACTCATTTTAACCGGTTTATTTGGGCAAACCATACACAGCCATGACTCAGACAACCATTATATTAGCTAAGTCCGTCGCCTGAATATGAATTGGTTTTTTTTTAAAAAAATTTAGGCAACGAGTTATGTCAATGTTCGTCGCCTGAGTATGGTTTGATTTTAAAAAAAAAATTGAAAAATGGTCGATGCCCGGTTTACAATTGCACTAAAATTGTGCATATTTTGTGCACCAAAATTGTGCACAAACCTGTTTCATTACACACCAAACACAAACCTATTCACAAAATTGTGCCAAGTTCACAACCACACACAAATTCACAAATCCAGTTTGCAATCACATACAAATTCACAAATACAAAACTATTCCCAAATCCAAGTTCATTACTTAAGAGGAAGTAGGAGAAGAGTGCTGCGAGATACCGGCTACTGCTGCGCAGATGAGGGCCGAGGAGCCGAATCATCCTGCATATTCAAAGGCTCCGTATCCAAAGCCGAGATCATTACTTGTATGATTTCCTCAATAAGCTCCTCACTGGAAAGTTATCTACAATAAACAATAGTTCATATATGAGTAACAAACAATGGAAACTTATCTATAATCAAGCAAGGAAAGTTCAACAACAAGACAACATTCCATTCTAATTCACATCCAATCTTACAAGTTCTACCATTTGGAGTAATTAACAGTAAAAACCTTCAAATTGCAAAATTACGATTTGGTTCAAATTGGTCAAGGAAAGGAAGAAACTCAAGAAAGATGAAGCGGTGATTTGAGAAAATAATTAATTTGAGAAAATAATCAGTTCTTTATTTTATAATCTAAACAATGGAAAATTATGAAAGAAGTCTCCAAAATTTATTTATAATCCAATGCTACTTAATTGCAAACAAAGTGAACATGCAACAGAACATACCATGGTTCTAATTTGTCTTGAGATGGTTCTGCCCCCTCTATCTTCATTCCTGTGAAATCAGAGTAAATACAATGTTCTATCATATGGAGAAGTAGGAAGAAAGAACAATATAGGAACAGAAAAAAGAGAAAGAAAAAACCACGTAGGAAGAAAGAACCATATAGGAACAACAGAAAATAACAAGAGAAAGAAAGAACCATATAGGAAGAAAGTACAATACAGCAACATCAGAAAATAACAAGAGAAAGAAAAAACAATATAGGAAGAAAAAGAGATATGTAAACTAAGTAGCAGTAGGACAAAGACGCCGTAAATAAATAATACAGAAACCTTATGATAGGCTACTCTGAGGTTGTACTCGACATAAATCAGTCAAAATAGAAAAACAGAGTCAATTCGAAGAGCTCTGCTATCGGAGGTCAAGCAAGGAACATTAATTTAATAGTTTTTTCTAATAAGGGATCCACTTATTACAAGTGCAAGTGTACAATTATACAACTATTAATCAAGTTCCAACTATACATGACAGATTGAAGTAGATCTTTGTTATTACATTAGAGTATGAGCTAACAAAAATGTGCAGTCAATAGACTTTAAGCAAACATTTCAACTTATCCTATCTTTCCTAACTTAAGGGAAGTCACAAAAATGAGCAGTTTCATGGCAACAAATTTAACAATCCCAGCCACTCCAAAAGATCTTCTCATCAACCAAATTATCTCGATCTCGATCTCAATCTCAATCTTGATCTAAAACGGAAATTAGATAGCCTAAATGTTCATTGGGATAACAACCTCGCCAAACTTTTTCCATAGACGACAATTGAACAGTAAAACATAACTCATCGCGAATCAAACTCGTAATCCTCATCGCTTGGACTAATAGATTCACAATTCCATTGTAAAACTCACGACTATTGCTTATGAAAAATCCAATTTTGTGTGAAACACAATTGAGTGAAAGTCAGTCGATTCGAAGCGTGGCTCATCGATTGCAAAATTGGTATTGATCTTAGCTTGGTTTGCCTTGTGTTTGTCAACATCGGAAGAGCTTGGTAATCATGGTATCCACGAGCCCCCTCCTTGTGCCTCCAAGGTGTCCGCTTGGTTGTGTAGGGTTGTAGAGGTGGGTTGTGTAGTCTTTGGTGCTTGGTTCCTACCCTCTACGGAGGCCTAGGGTCTTCATCTCGTTCTACATAAGATTGACTCAGTCCTTATCGGTCGTGTATTCATCAATTTCGAGTCTTTCCTTTGTTTCTTGTTGCGTCGTGTCTTGTTCTTGCGTCTTACCTTTAGTCGACATCGAGTTCCCTTGTGAGTTATTTCTAATAACTCATTACATTCATAACATATATGAACATAATATTAACAAATACAAGAACTCGTATAAAAACATTATAAATATAGATCTAGTTAAGTGGTTTAGTATTATTTTATTAAAATATTATTAATATTACCTAATGAATATGGTTAATCTAATTAAATACATTGTTATTATTTTTATTCTAAGAGTTATTTCTAATTGTTAAGGAGATATTTATTGGGCAAAAAATTTAAGATATTGATTTTATATTATCTATCACAATATCTATATATAACAACCAAAATCTCAATCTCAATTTCAATAAAAGATTAATCATGTTTTTATCAAAATGTTTTAGTTAAAATCTCAATCTCAAATGGAAATTAAAAATTTATATATAACATCTATCACAAAATCTATATTTATCAACCAAAATCTCAATCCCACTCTCAATCTTGATCTCGATTTCAATATAAATCACAACGTCAATCTCAATCTCAATAGCAATCTCGATATTGATTTCAATCTTAGACTCATATGAAAATTGAAAATTTGTATGTAACATCTATCATAAAATCTATATTTAATAACCAAACTCTCAATATCAATCTTAAAAACAATCACAAACTCAAATGAAAAATAGAAATTTATATATAACATCTATCACAAAATCTATATTCAACAACCAAAATCTCAATCTCAATCTCATTCTCGATATTGATCTCAATCTAAAAAAAAATTGAAAATTTATATGTGATATCTATTATAAAATATATTAACAGCCAAACTCTCAATATTATTCTTAGTCTTAAACTCTAACGGAAATTAGAAATTCACATATAACATCCATCACAATGGATTTAAAATTTTAAAGCTCTCAATATCATTCATTCATTCTTAGTATAATGGATTCAAAATTTCATAGCTTTTCTATGGTATATTTATAAGATTTTTTAGTTTATCAAAATTCATTAGATTTGTTAAAAAAGTAGGCTTTTTAAATTTACATTTATTTTATACTTCTTAAAAATAATTAACATTTTAGGAGCTATGAGCAGAAAAAATCAAGAATAAATGATCATTTGGAAAATTTAATTTACATCTATATAGATTATAACATTACAAATTATTTTTACAAATATAGCGCTAGTTAGTATGGTTTTATCAAAAAAAATTACCTAATTAATGTTATACTATGGTTTTAACTTTATTAAAATATTACATAATTAATTTATAATTTATGACATTATAAGTTATGATTTTATAACAATATGATTATAACATTACAAATTTATTGATTATAACATGATATATTTGAATGTTTTATAACTTATGAGTTATTACTAATAACTCATATTATATTCATAACATATATAAATATAATATTAACAAATACATGAACTCGTATAAAAACATTATAAATATATCTCTAGTTAAATAGTTTAGTATTGTTCTATAGAAATATTATGAATATTACCTAATGAATATGGTTGTATTAAAATATTATAAATATATTAAAATTATAAATATAATAAGATTATAAGTTCTCAAGTGACGGACTTAGAAATAAATATTGGTCGCCTGAATGTATTTCAAATTTTCACAAATATTTAGGCGAAAAATCTTGGCGCCTGAAAAATCATTCAAGCGACGAAAATCTATGTTCGTCACCTGAAATATCATTCAAGCGATGACATTTATATGTTCGTCGCCTGAAATATCATTCAGGCGACGGAATTTATATCTTCGTCACCTAAATGGGTCATTTCTGACAACCACAATTGGAGCCTATATTCAGGCGACCGTATTTATATAAATGTTCGTCTCCTGAAATAAGTTCGTCACCTAAAATATGTTCAAACGACCAACTTTGAAACTAATTCGTCGCCTAAATCTAATCTGAGATGGGTTTTGGTCTTGGGTGATTTAGGCGAAGAACCCTTAAAAGTTCGTCGCCGGAAGTGAACTCAGGCGACGGAAGATCAAGGGTCCGTCGCCTGAGGTGCAATCTGGCATAGTGCTCATAGGACCACTTTATATTAGTCATGGACTTAAACCATTTAATTAACCTCATTAATCATAGTTGGCTTCTAGTAAAGCATTATGACTCCTAAAATAATCGGATTGTATATCTCTATCAATCGTCCTATCACATGTTTAGTCATTGCACATTTAATTAAAGGACACAATTCCTTCAATCTCCTACTTGTCCTTAAACAAGTGTGCAATATAAGATATCTGTGTCTCTTAATGTCTTATTTGATGATATGATGACATTCATATCTATTATCAAATATGTTTCTTGAACTCCGAGTTCGAACTGTCAAATAAACAGATGATTACAAATAATCCATCCGAGCATGGCCATGTATTTTCAGTTCTTGCTCTTCAAGTGACCTAGACACCATTCCTTTTCGATGCATCGCAGTATGCATGAAGAGGGAGGACATCTCCAGTCTTGTATGACTATGACTCCCACTCAACTTTTGGCAATCTCAACTACGACCTTTGTGACTCCCTATTGCGGAAAGCGTTTAGTCGTGTCAAAGAAATACCAATCATCAAGAGAGACCATAACATACTCATGTCTGAGGAATCTACTAATCATGGTTTAACTTAAAACTCTGCAATCCCTTTTGTAGAGTCTTAAGATGGGCCTGTCCTATATGTATCATCCATACATATATATGTAATTGACTAGACATCTCCATGTCCCTATAGCCCATGGAATCTGACGCTATCAGTCAACTTACAATATAGTCATTAATAAAATCACATATGTTCAAGTTGATGATTTCAAACTACGGACTTGCGATAATTCATAACTGCATTTCACTTAATGGGGTTTCATTTACTAGAACACTTAAAATAAGCCCATTTGCGAACTAGGAATTATTTGGACATTTTATTTATCATTGTTCAAAACAATATATAAATAAGGATAATATCATATATATCAAGTCGAACATAAATTTAGTGTATAACACCCTTAACATAAAATGTAATAGAAAGCAACCTCAAAGTCATTCTCCAATGTGTTTGAGACTCTTAGCCCTAGTGTGACCATCATGTTTGGGCTAGGCATAAGCTTCGTCAATGGATTTGCAATATTGTCATATACTCATATGTATGCACCACCTTACATATCTTAATGTCAAATAAGGTGATACATCCTAATAAGATGTACGAGCAACTTATCATCATCCTTAAGAAATCGTCCTTGGTTCTTCTCAAGAACTTCAGGATGTTCTTAGTTGCACACTAGTGTGCCTCTCATGGAATCGATTGGTATTTGTTACACCTCCTAAAAGCAAATGCAACACTAGGTCGTGTACACACCATGACATAGGTAAAACCCTTTCTTGTAATCTTGCATATTGAATATGTTAAGAATCTTATCTATATATAAGTTCCTTGATTCAATCTAAGCAATCTCAAAGTCATTCTCCAATGCGTTTGAGACCCTTAGCCCTAGTGTGACCACCTTTGGGCTAGGCATAAGCTTCGTCAATGGATTTGCAATATTGTCATATGTATGCACCACCTTACATATCTTAATGTCAAATAAGGTGATACATCCTCATAACGAGCAACTTATCATCATCTTTAAGAAATCGTCCTTGGTTCTTCTCAACAACTTCAGGATGTTCTTAGTTGCACACTAGTGTGCCTCTCATGGAATCGATTGGTATTTGTTACACCTGCTAAAAGCAAATGCAACATTATGTCGTGTACACACCATGACATAGGTAAAACCCTTTCTTGTAATCTTGCATATTGAATCTGTTAAGAATCTTATCTATATATAAGTTCATTGATTCAATCTAAGCAATCTCTTAGATCTATCTCTATAGATCTTTATTCCAAGTATATACACTGCCTCCCCAAAGTCTTTCATTGAGAAACATTTCTATAGTCATTCCTTAATGGACTCTAACATCGGAAGGTCATTCCCCATAAGTAGTATGTCATCCACATATAAGACTAGGAAGACCATTTTACTCCCACTAAACTTCTTGTTTACACAAGGGTCCTCTTCGCATCTGATGAAATCAAACTCTTTGATCTTTTCATCAAATCGAAAGTTCCAACTCTTGGATGCTTGCTTAAGTCCATATATAGATCTCTTAAGCTTGCATACCTTCCCAACATCACTTGGATCTTCAAAACCCTCTGGTTGTGTCATATACACATCCTCTTCCAAGAATCCATTCAGGAAGGCGATTTTGACATCCATTTGTCAAATCTCATAATCATAATATATAAGCGGCAATAGCAAGGATTATCCTAACGGATCTTATCATGGCAACCGATGAAAAGGTCTTATCATAGTCTATACTATGAATCTGTTTAAAATCTCTAGCAACTAATCTTGTCTTGTATACAGATACCTTTCCATCCTTATATGTCTTGAGTTTGAAAATCCATTTGCTTCCTATGGGTTTTACCCCATCTGGCAAATCTATCAAGTCCCACACTTGATTTTCAAACATCTAATCCATTTCGGATCCGATAGCCTCAAGCCATTTCTTGGAGTCTAGACCCGTCGTTACTTGCTTATAGGTATTAGGTTAATCATGTTCTAACAAAAGAACATCAAGGTTCACATTCAAGATGAAATCATCATAACGTCTTGGTTGTACCCTTGGCCTATCTCATCTACAGGTGGGTTCAACTGGTATAACAACTGGAGATGGAATAGTTTCCACAACTGTTTGTGAATCCTCTTGTTCCGGTTCTTGGATGATTTGGGGCCCTTGACCTTGCAAAACCATCAACTCGTCCTCGATCTTCTATGTCATCTCGTTGTTGAGTTTGTTGCTCTTCATCATGAACTAGTTCAAGATGAATATTTCTCTCACTTGAATGATTGGAAATAAACTCTCTTTTCAAAAAGACACTATCCCTTACAACAAACACCTTTTGCTCAGTGGGATTGTAGAAGTAGTATCCAAAACTACCTTTTGGATACCCTATAAAATAGCATTTATCTGATTTAGAGGAAAGCTTATCCATTTGTAAACGCTTTACATGAGCTTCACATCCTCATATCTTCATAAAAGACAATTTTGGAACCTTTCCTGTCCATATCTCATATGGAGTTTTGTCTACAGCTCTAAACAGAGTCATGTATAGTGTAAGTACGGCAATTGTGAGGGCATATCCCCAGAAGGATACCGGAAGGTCAACAAAACTCATCATAGATCGGACCATGTCTAATAGGGTCATGTTTCTCCTTTCAGATACACCGTTAAGTTGTGGTGTTCCTAGAGTAGACAAATGTGTTACTATCCCATAGCTTTTCAAATGATGATCAAATTCATGGCTCAAGTACTCATCACCATGATCAGATCGAAGTGCTTTTATTTTCTTGCCAATTTGAGCCTCTACCTCATTTTGAAATTCCTTGAACTTTTCAAAGGATTCCGATTTATATGTGACATAAGGTAAATATATCCATATCTACTCATGTCATCAGTAAATGTGATGAAGTATCTATAACCACCTCTAGCTTCTGTACTCATTGGCCCACATACATCGGTATGTATAATGCATTAATTCTCAATAGGTCAGTAGCCCTTTCATTTGTCCCTTTGAAAGGTGACCTTGTCATCTTGCCCGTCAAACATGCATGACTCACATGTATCAATGGATTCACAGTCCACGTCTTTTAGAAGTCCATCTTTATGGAGCTTCTTCATGCGGCCTAAACTGATGTGACCCAAACGAAAGTGTCATAGGTAGGCTTCCCTCAACTTACTTGATTTTTGTTTTTTTTTTGTATTTATGTTATAAGATTATGTTGTAAGGTTGAATACAAGTATTTCATTAATATCTTGAGCACGAGCATAGAAGATATCAATCTTGTGAATAATTATACCTTCATCTGTAGTGCTAACATTAAAACCTTCATAATAAATTACTGCAGCCGAAACAAGATTCTTTGTAATGCTAGGAACAAAATAACAATTATTCAATTCTAAGATTAAACTAGAAGAAAGAGATAAAGTAAAATCTCCTGCGGCAAGTGCAGCAACACTTGCTCCATTTTCGACGCGTAGGTCTATCTCCCATTTCTTCACTTGTCTTCTATTTCTTAGTCTCTGCACATATGAAATAATGTGAGCACTACATGCGGTATCTAATACCCAAGTAGGACCATTATCTAATGTGAGGACATTGGTTGAGAGTAATTCAATAACATAAATACCTGAAGTGTTGGAACTCAAAGCCTCATTCTTCTTATCTTTCAGGTACTTGGGACAGTTTCTTTTCCAGTGTCCCTTAGTCTTACAGTGGAAACAATCATGGTCTGCAGCCACCCTTGGCTTCTCACCACCCTTAGGTTTTGCAACTTCCTTGCCTTTCCCTTGGGTATTGTTCTTGTTCTTGGCTACCTTCTTGAACCCTTTCCCTTTGTTGACATTAAGAACTTCCTTCTTGTTGTCAGTGGGAGTATTCTGCTTTGAGCATACCATGGAGTTCATTCAGATTTTTCTTAATACCATGCATATGGTAGTTCATCCTGAATGAGGCAAAGTCGTCATGTAAGGAGTGCAAGACGATATATGTGGCCAACTCTTGGTCATAGGGGGTGCACAGTGTCTCCATACGACTAAAAAGACCGATCATGCTAAACACGTAGGGACCTATTGGCTTTCCCTTCACAAGTTTGCTATCCAGTATAGCCTTGTGAGTTTCATATCTTTCAATCCTTACATGTGCCTGAAACAACATTTTTTAGGTTGGTGATGATAGAGTAGGCATCCTGGTATTCAAACCTCTTTTGAAGGTTAGGTTCTATGCTTGCTAGCATCAAATAAGTGTCAGGTAAAGAATCGCTCCTTAACTCCATTTCTCCAACTATCTCCTCATCCGATGAGGCATCGATAATAGTAGGGATAGGGTTTCTTAGGACGTCCACACACCCTTCAGACCTGAGAACAATTCTCATATTCCTTTCCCAATCAAGAAAGTTTGTTCCATTCAATTTGTTTTTCTAAACTATTGAGCGCGAGGTGAAATTCAAGTTATCATTATACATAATGCCTATATAAAAGGAAATGACATACAAATCAGTTTATGTTCGAAATGCAAATTACTTAAAAATTAAACACCTTTAAAATTAAGTAAATGCACATTTTATTCAAGTTGTTATTATTCCTTGTGAATAAAATGATTCCAAGATCCCATTACAGACAAGACCCAACGTACTTTTGCACTACCTTGAGTCTTGTGTGCTGAAGGTAAGTAACAATTACTAATTATAACTCCTTATAACTCTTGGTTGATGATCCACATCCAATGTCGAGTCATCATATGCCTCAAGATACAAAACTTTGCCTTTTGGTCTCTCGTTGGATACAACCATATAAAGGTTTAATTATGAACCCCAGTATAGATTTACCCTCATTAGCCCAAGATTATAGAAAGACACCCTCACTTTGGTGAAGCCCATCCAACCAAAAAATCTAGAACTTAATGGGTTATGATATGGAAAGACATTGCCCCAATTCACCTTTGGAACTTAAGTCTTTTATTTGTCTTTTATTTATAAGTGAAAAAAATGTCATAAATAAAGACAATATAAAAACTTAAAATAAAGCATTCAAAATGCAATAATTGTGATCCTAGTATGATCCCTACGATGTAAAATTTTAAAGATCTAATCTTCATGGGTCTCCAACCTCGCACCCTTCATGGATCTCCATCCTTGAACTTTTTATGTCTTCTTCTTCTTGTATTACAATATTTTCTAATAATCTAATTACTGAAAATAAATTACAAAAATACATAACAATACGCAGATCGTGTACAAAAAACCATAACGATGCGTAGATCGTATTTATGGGTCATACTAGTCACCTTATGCAAGCAATTTATATCAAAATATAAAATCATGCAAAAGAATGTCTTAATTTAAAGTATAAATCCTTATATGGTATTAATCAATATTAATCATTAAATTGCATTTATTGAAAAATTATATGGTGGGAAACATGTAGCCTCTTAGACCGGACCATGTCGAGTGATACTCGGGTTGGCCCATGTCGAGTCGCACTCGACTTAACCTAGACTCAAACCAGTTCGGTTTGAATGGTGGTCGTTTAGCCTGCGGGTTGGCAACGAAAACTCCTAAAATCGAATCAGATAAAATCCAATTCAATTTTATGGTATGTAATTCCATGTTATCATATCAAATAATTTAAATTGAATGATCGTCTCAAGGGATGAGATTGCATTGAGAACCACTTTCTCAATTATGCTATGTGTGACTTTTGTTGTGTCTCACCAAAAACAAAACCCTTTTGCTCTACACATTCTTACTTGAGTCAAACCCAAAAATGAAAAAAACACATTTTCATTTATTAGCAACCTCTTGCTAGTCTTTTGCCCTTTGTAACTCCAATCCCATTAATCTAAATTAATTAGGATTCATTTACTTAGGAAAGATCAAAGGGTTATGCACAACAACAAATAATTTTCGCAATTATTTATTTCATAAATAAATAACATTTATTATTTATTTCCTAAATAAATAATACTCCCTCTGTCTAAAAATACATGTCTTTTTAGGACGGATCACGGGAATTAAGGAGTAGGTTAAGTGTAACTATTAGATGTAAAAAGTAGGGTAAGTATAATGATTATATTTTGGTATTAGAGTATTTGTTTTTTTTTAATTTGTGAGGAGAAGAGCAGGGGTGATGTAAAAATTAGAATAATGATTAAATGTAAAAATATGTTCGGTGTAATGATTAAATCTAAAAAAACATGTATTTTTAACAAAAGTTTAGAGGCTAAAAAGAGATTTTTTTAAAAGAATATTCACATTAAAATAAATAATTAACGAAATGTTCACGATTTGAAAATATTTACCAAAATGTTCAAATTTTGCAGGTTCGTAATAAACATTTCAATTGGCGAGTTATGTGCAACTTTCAATTTTAAATTTGGAATGGGAGGAAAATTAGAATTTACAAAAGACACGCGGATCGAAACCGCATGTCCTTTTTTTTGGGGGGGAGATTTGCAGGTGATTGGATCGGGAATCGCCACCTCTGTCTACCGCTCTTCTGGATCGGGAATCGTCGCGACGAAGAGGAAGATGAAGGAGAAGGAGAAGACCTCCAGAGGAAGAGGGCCACGAATCCATTGTCGGAGCTCCTCACGCCATTAGTCGCCGCCGCCTTCACTGGGTACATCTCGCCCTCTCTGTCTCGATCCTGACCAGAGTCAAGGGTTTTGCCCTTCTACAACACCGGTTGCAGTGCCTAGATCGATGACGCTAGAACAACGAGAGACGCCAACGATGCCAAGCCTGCCTTCTCCTCGGTTTCGCTCCTAACGCCGAGTATGCCAAGGACTCCCGATTGAGCTCCTCCCTCTCCCGACTGAGCTCCTCCCTAACGCGGTTGCTGCCCTCTCCTGCAAATCTCCTGGAGGTCTTCTCCTTCATCTTCCTCTTCGTCGCGGCGATTTCCGATCTAGAAGAGCGGTAGGCAGAGGCAGCGGAGGGTGAAGCTGCATAGGCGGAGTTGAATCGTCGGCTGCCCCCTCTCCCTCTCTCTCCTCAGTCACCTGCAAATCTCCCAAAAAAAAACAAGACACACGGTTTCGATCCACGTGTCTTTTGTAAATTCTAATTGAGGAAATGGTAGTAAATACCATAAAAACAAAAAAGTTTGCAAAAATACAAGATGGGTGAGAAAATTTGCACAACTACCAGATTTCTCCCAAATTTGCACAAAAGTGCAGGTCACAAGCTCCCTTAACCGATTTTTGCCTTTATTTACATACAAAAAAAAAGGAAAATAAAAGGATGAGAGGGGAGGCTGGGGACGAGAAGAAGGAGGAGAGAAGAAGGAGACCAGTCTGGCGAATCGGAAAACACAGGAAGTTGGGGACGAAGTTGTCGCCAGAGAGGAGAGAAGAAGACCACGTCGGCGTCTAAGTGAAGAGGTAAGCCCCCCTTTCCATCTCCTTGAAACCCTCGTTCCTTTTCTCCCTTTTCTGCGATGAACGACGAGGGTGAAATCACCGGTTAGGGTTTGTGATGAACGACGAGGGTGGCAATGGTTGGATTAGAAATTGAGATGAACGAAGAGGGTGACAGTGGTTGGACTGGAAATTGGGATATAGGATAGGTAGAAGACGATTGATTGAGGTTTGGGTCGTGTTTGATTTGGTATTTGATTGTTTGAACGATAAATTGGGTGACAGGGGTTTCGAATGAAGTGACAGTGGTTTTAAATTGGGTGACAAGGGTGTCGATTTATGTTTTTGTGCTCTTGGTCTTGTGCGAGTGTGGAATGTGAAATCGTCGGTTAGGGTTTGGGATGAACGACTAGGGTGGCAATGTTTGGACTGGAAATTGGGATATGGGAGAGGTAGAAGACGATTGATTAAGGTTTAAGCCGTGTTTAATTTGGTATTTGATTGTTTGAAAGTGAAATCAGGTGACATGGGTTTCGAATTGAGTGACAGTGTTTTCGAATTGGGTGACAAGAGTGTCGATTTATGTTTTTATGCTCTTGGCCTTGTGATGATGGTTTATGGTAATGGCGAGGGTGGTTTTGGGGATTGGGGCTGTGTAGCTGATCGATTGAAAGATAAAGGGGCTGGGGACATGGGTGTGAGTGAGGCAAGGCCGGACCGAGTTTAGGAATATATTGTAGTCAAGTGACAATGTTAGTTATGTTAAGCGACACAGATTACTTAGTTGGGTGACACGGGATTAAAAAATTATGGGAATGACAATCCAAACATCCTAACCATTTTCTAGATCTCAGATGCTGCAAAAGCCGAGGTCGTTCAAGGAAAAAAGAGCAAGAGGGGTCCAAGAGGTATGCAACCATAAATGAGAGATGTCCGTGGAGAGGATGAAGGGAAAACATTGGGAGGTTGAGGAGAACCACATTAAGGCTGAGGGGACGGATGGACCACCTAAAATGGATGACCAGCCACCACCAAAAGGACAGAAAGGGGAGGTAAATTGGTTGTTAGTTCACATGGTATTTTCACTTAAGGGTCACGGGTTAATACAAACTTGGATTGTCATATTTGAACCTGTAGTAGTCAACAAACAAGGTTATTTACGTCAAGCGACACGATTTATTTAGTTGGGTGACATGGGATTACAAAATTTATCGGAATGACAGTTGAAACATTCTAACCAATTGCCAGATCTCAGTGGCTGCAAAAGTGGACCCCGTTCGAGGCAAGAAGAGTAAGAGAGGTCCAAGAGGGGATGGAGAAGTAAAGTCCCCCCCTCCGAAGAAACTGCAGGGCCGAAAAGGGAAGGACATTGTCGAAGGCGCGGGCGCGATTGAGCTGAGACTTGTATCTATGTCCGACAACGATGGCTTCCTCCGCTGGATGGCCATTGTTATGAACTTTGTTGTTATTTTAGTAGGTTGTTATGAACTTTGTTGTTATTGTCGTAGGTTGTTATGAACGTTATTGCTCCAAACATATAGTTGTCGATGTAGTTGACTAGGTTGTTATTGTAGTACGTTGCTATGAACTTTGTTGCTTTCTATATAATGTTCGTTGGTCATAAGTTGTAGAATGTTATGATATTTTTATGATATTTGTTGGTTGGTAGTTGACTATGTTGTTATGCTCGAAACCTTGGTTATCGACGTACCATCAAATTCAAATAAGTGACACGATAAATAATTCAGGTGACACGGGATTCCAAACAGGTGACAATGGTGATTTTTATGATATTCGTCCTCATCCTCCTCCTGACTGCTTGTGGATATGACCTCCAACCCCTAATACATGTCACCTCGGCAGTTTACCGTGTCATCTGAGGAGTAGTCTGTGTCACCCAATTGGATCACATCCATACCCTTACCCTTGTCCCCTTTATACATATGCTTGTCACCGGTTCCAAAACCTCTGTTAGTAATGTCTACTGCACCTAGCTCCTTACTCTTCCCTATGGCCTCCATCACCTCACCCAAGTGGATTACCTCCGAACCCTTACCCTTGTCACCTACGTACATATGCATGTCACCAGTTCTAACAACCGTTGAAGACGAGAGTGACGCATACTTTGACGTTTTCCCCTGAAAATGAAAAGTGTGATCAACATTATGGTTCATAGGTATCTACTTTTCGAAAAATATGAGGAGAAACAAGAGAGACGCCTACCCATTGCAACTGAGAATTAGAGTTTCTCATAAACCAAAGTGACACGGAAGTTTCTGAACACTGACACAAACAAGGAATGAAGCCGACAAGTGCTCTGCAACTGGACCTTGAGGCCGACGAATTTTCTTCAATGGTGGCCTTCTTCTCCAACCCTTTTGTCCAGTGGAGGAAGAAACTGAGTGTCCTCTCCCCTCCTCTCTTTTTATACATTGCAAATTGGAGGAAAAACCCCTATCACATCACCCTTTTCATCATTAGAGTCATATCACTCCCTCTCTCTCTCTCCTAGTTTTTGCGCCAAATTTCCCACCGAAACCTCCTCTCTCTCCTTCTCTCTCTCTCCTGGTCAGTCCTCTCTCTCCTTTCCTCTTACCTTCAACCGGCTATTCCCTTTCCCATTTTTATTTGCACAAATAGCATACATGCTACTTTTGCAAATTCCACCAAAAAGTGTCATTTTTGCAAAGTAAAAAAAAAAAGTGTATAGTTATGCAAAAAGCCCATTCTAATTTTCCTCCCATCCCAAATTTAAAATTGAAAGTTGCACATAACCCGCGAATTGAATCCGCGTGTTTCTGATGAACTTGCAAATTTTGAACATTTTGGTAAATATTTTTAAACTGTGAACATTTAATTAATTATTTATTTTATTGTGAATATTTAAAAAAAAATCATAAAAAGATATGTATTTTGAGAGGGAGTGAGTATTTATCATTACAATTTACACTAAACCAATCAATCAAAATCTAAATTTTGATATAGAAAAATAATCCATATCATATTTACCGCCAATTAAATCAAGATCCGCATCAAAATTAACAATTAATCAATTGATCGTATCAATTTATGCAAGATGCTCTGATACCAATTGAAGAAAAATTAGATGCGTTAAGCGGAATTTCAGATCATATCTATACATCTAATTCAAGGATCTTCATGCATAAAAATGATAGATCAATCATGGTTCATAGGAGATACCTCTTGATGCGTGAGCCAGATCGAATCGGTTATGATTCGGAAGAGATCGAAAGCCCCAAGCGTGACTTCTCTAATTAGTCCACATGAGCCCGGTGTCTAGATCTCCCTTGTCTTCGACTGCTAGGATGAAGATCGAAAGGCTAGCTAGCAATCTAATTGTTTGGATGATGATTGTGGGTGGTTCTTCCAAAAACCAACGTGATTTTCTTAAGCTTTCAAAAAGCTATATTAGATATGTTGATCTTTTTGCTTTTCGGTCTCTCCACCTCAAAAGTCAAGCCAATTAGTCTCGCTAATAACTTAAGTTGTGTGAGTCCTTACTCACCCATTAGGAGGTTTTGATCAATCAATTGGGAGAAAGACCAAACGGCTATGTAGTGTAACTCCCTATATTAATTGATCAGATTGTAACTGTACTCCTAAATACACCGTTTAATTATTTATTTCTAAAATAAATAATACTACTTATTAATAATATATCAAATATATATTAAGGGTGAATTACATTTTTGGTCCCTAACCTTTACCACTTATTTCACTTTAGTCCTCAACCTTTGAAACGTTTCAAAATAGTCCTTGACCTTTCTATTTCGTTTTATTTTAGTCCCTAACCTTTCAAAGGTTGTAAAATAGTCCCTAAGCTTACATTTTTTATTCGTTTTAATCCCTGATATTAAAACATTATTTGAAATAATTAAAAAAATCACCCCAAAGTTAATTTTGAATTTTTTTTCAAAATATTCATGAAAAAATAAATAATTACAAAATATTCACACTTTTAAACTATTTACAAAAATATTTATTTTTTGCAGGTCTGATAGAAAAACGCGGTTTGAGACACCGCGTTTCTTTCATTTTTTTTGTCATATTTTTCTCCAATTTCAAGTTTTTTACCCTATGAATAAAATGCAGTCTCAAACCGCGCTTTTCTGTCATACCTACAAAAAAATGAATATTTTTGTAAATAGTTTTAAAGTGTTAATATTTTTGTAATTATTTATTTTTTCAGGAATATTTTGAAAAAAAATTCTTTTATTTTAATGTATATAAATAAGTAAATTACCCATATAAAGAATAATTATAAAATAAATATCCAACTTTATGAATTTTTTTTATGAAAAAGATCTCTTTTATTATTCAAATTCATTATTTTAATGGATTAATACACATATATTGGATCTATGTATTGTTAAATAAGAAAAAAATATCCCACCATTTCTCATAATTAATCACAAGATCTATAAATTTTATGAGAGCTTTTGTGGGGAAAAATGAATGGATAGTTTTATATAATATGTTCTTATGATAAATGCTAAAACAGTTCGAGTATTTTTCAAAATTAAATTTATAGAGTTAGATGATTTTATATAATTTTTCTTTGTATGAATGATTTTATTTAAATTATGACGACTTTAGGATGGTTTTTATAATTATTTCAAATAATGTTTTAACATCATGGACTAAAAATGAATAAAGAATGCAAGGTTAGGGACTATTTTACAACCTTTGAAATGTTAGGGACTAAAATGAAACGAAATAGAAAGGTCAAGGACTAATTTGAAATGTTTCAAAGGTTGGGGACTAAACTGAAACAAGTGATAAAGGTTAGGGACCAAAAATGTAATTCACCCTATATATTAATAATAAACATCCATCAATTTCGTGGATCTAGTCCGTCAACTCAATGTGCGTGACCTCATAGGACCCATTTATATTAGTCATTAACTTAAATCATTTAACCCCATTAATCATAGATGGCTTCTAGCAAAACATTACGACTCCTAAAATAATCGGATTGTATATCTCTATCAATCGTCCTATCCCTCATTGCACATTTAATTAAATGACATAATTCCTTCAAGCAATCCCTATAAAAGGGGATGAGGACCGCATTTGAAAATGCAACACAATAATTCCACATTTTCTTTCCTTCCATGGAGTCGGTTACAACTGAACATCACGGATCAAACCCCCACATTGATTTTGTAATCAAATGGATTCGGTACCCAATGCCCCCGGATGAGTCCGAATCTGCTTGGCGCAATCCATAATACATTGACTTTCATCCTTGCGCGCTATTTTGGGTCGAGTGTGCAAATGAGACTCACATTTCCGCACCCTTGCAGTTCGGGTGTGTGCATTGCAATCGTTTTCATTAGGGCATTCCGGAGTGTATTACTGGAGGGTTGGAGACCTTCTCCTTCACCGTATTCAGTCATTCTTCCCCAATTTAAGTAGGCATGATCATGTTGACGTAGCTCAACAAGCAGGGATACTTGTGAGAGAAGCAAATATGGAGGTCCGAAGCTTTGCATTCAACGAGTTAAAGATTGAACTCATTCCGAAGATGAATTAAGTAGAGCCTAGTCGATTGTTAAAAAAAATTATGTTGTTATTCGTAGTGTATTTGTTTGTTTTAGTAACCTTGATGTGTTATCTAATCGTTATCTATGAAGTGAAGCGTTTGCATGTGAATGTTTGTTGTTGTCAATAGGTAGAAACAATAAAAAATATTAATGCAATCAAAACGAACTAGACAAATAAAGTATAACCACCAAATACGAATTGTATGTCATAAACAAACAAAATATATTATATCTAATGAATAGATCTAATGTAGCTCATGATATGCTAGTACATCTAGTCTAGTTGGGGATGTCCGACCAATCCCTGAATACCCTGAGTCAACTTGTCGACCCGAGCCTTGCGCTCAGCAACCTCAATTGGACCGATGACGTCGTCTGGGTGCGTAGGCGCAACCGGTGGATCATCATCTCGTACCACTGTCGTAGGCAACACATGACCTCGACTCTAGAACTGGAACAAGGCGAGGTAGTCAGCTGAGATGCCTCCCCGATAGCTTTCGTCCGTCCTCCTGTGACTAGTGACAGACAGGGTAGAATCTATCAGGTTCCTGTGATGCCCAACGATCATGTTGCAGGCCGAAGTTCAATGGGATCTCTTGCACGCGATTGAACTATCGGAGCATCCTATCTGGCATGTACGGCTAAAAGACACCACCGAATCTGATGGTGCCTCGATAGGTGGAGGGCGAAACTGACCTGCAAAATCCATGTCTCTGCCAAAAGGCATCCATGCGACCTATGTTGTAAAAATGATATTAGGAAAACAATCTTACTTGACATATGTAGTTAAAATCAAAGAAAGTGAGAAACACGTTACCTGATCTATGGTCATGAGCTCAAGCTGTGCTCGAAGCTCTTCCTCACGGGCGCACCTCACCTTGTCGTTCCCCCTCTTTGCCGCCTTCAACGGGTCGAATCATGTCATGTAGTGGGGATCATCCCGTGCATCCTTGTCTGGGAGAAGGGGACCCGCAAAACAAGGGAAGTACGACCAGATCCATGCCTAAACAGTATAAACCATTAAAACACTTATTATATGTACGCAACATATTTACCGTATTAAACACACACTTACCTGCAGCCAGAGTCGGACCTGAGGTGAGACCCAACAGGCCATCGCCTCAGGCCCAATTAGCCCAGGGGACCCAAAGTTGATGTAAGTGTATATGTATATTAAAAATAAAAATAAAAAGGAGAATGAATGAACTTTTGGTTTCCGAAAAAAATTGAACGCAGGGAAGAACATGCGAACAGCAACGCGCGCTTCCAAAAAAACGCTTCAACCTCTTTATATATCGATCCTCTTCCATAGGCATTGAAGTGGAGTGCCATGGAGGAGGCACAGACGGTAGGGCGACGCGACGACGGTGCACAGGTGCAGACGCAGGTATTGCCGTAGTGGTGACGCGGCGGCGGCGCTCAAGTGCAGGCATGTAGTTGTCCGGTGACACCATCCCACCAAGGTCTTCAATTATTCCAGTTTAAAATTTGATTCAATTCTTCTATCTACGAAATCAGTATAATTTCTTTAATTTTTTTAGAATAGAAAAGAATATTTGGATTTAATTTGTAAGGTTTAGTAATTAGGCTTTTTGGAATTAGGATGAGTGTTTAACTGTTTGCTATATGAATTGGAATTGAGAATTGAATTTGTGGGATTTAAAATTTGAATTTGTTTTGGAATTATGATTGATGTTTGCTAAAATTGGAATTGGAGTTGAAATTTGGCCTCGTTTAACTACTGGAATTGGAATTGATTCCCTGTGGCTAATTGTATTCATCCAATGTGCAAATTCAATGAGAAGGAAATTTACAAAGGGATTGAATTTTTCATAAGGGAAATTTGTGTGTGTAATTTACAAATTACATAAGAGAAAACAATTGTGCAGGAGCTAAGTAAAGAAAACTGAAGGAGAAGTAAGAGGGTCCAATTTTCTTATCCCGCCTCGGACCTCCGAAATCTCAGGTTCGACCCTGCCTGCAGCAACGCCACACACCCTTATATCCCCGCAACGTCACCTCTCGTGGCCTCCCCTAATCCCCGATAGAGGAAGGCAAGCACTCCAGCCTAATCCCCAAGCTAGTGTCCCAGAGTGCGCTAAGTCCCAAACTAGCCCAAACAACGAGAAATGTACGCGGCTTTGGAACTTTTCGATGAAGAGTGTCGCACCCAGCAGCGTAGCCAAGAAACCAACAACGAGATAGTGGTGGCGCTCTCTCACATCGGTGGTGAAGCCGACGTACTGATCCCTACGACTGTCGTGCATCTCCCACCATCAAGTCGTCAGTTGCGTGACGGGCGCTCCGCAAGCGATCCTGTGTGACTTCAGCTGGGTCGTGGTCCATCCATACCTCTGATGTAGTAGAGACTCCAACTGTAGTGGCAGATAGGCAGGGGAATGGGCACAAGGATGTCCGTCAATCGACAACCCCATCAGACAAGCGACGTCGTGGAGTGTGATGGTCATCTCGCCCCATGCAAAGTGGAAAGAGCTCGTCTCCGACTGTCAGTGCTCAATAAACACATTCAACAACTAGGCATCCACTCCATTCCAGTTCAAATCAAGCAGCCCCAGTAGCCCAAACTGAGTTGCATCCTGCACCCATGTCATTGGACCCTCGTATATGTAGCGGCGAAACGGATCGAGGTGTGTACCCGATGAGGAAACTTCAGCAAGTTATGCTGAAAGGTAGTGTTTGTCCACATCCAATGAGACCTATGATGCCTATATGAGACCAAAAGATCTCCTGGAGGCAACTCACCATCGGGGAGCTCATCTTCCCTATGATCGGCCCGCTCCGCCGCCTCCTCCTTCTCTTGACCCGCCACCTGCCTCGCCCCCTCATGTCCCGCATCATGCCCCCTCCTCGTAATCCTCCCCATCTTGATCACTCTCATCATCGAGATCCTCCAGGTCGAACTGAAGATCCCGCCCTTCCCCCTCTAGTGTCTCATCCCCCTCCAAGGGCACCTCACCAGTCGCTAAAGTGAACATAGCAGGTGTAAGACAGTCGCGGGCTGCTGCGACGACCTCCGCCCAAGCATCAGTGTCGCTCTGCGCGTGTCCGGAGGTACTGGCCCCACCCGTGCGATCCTCAAGTCTATTAGTAAGGTCGAAGAACGTACAATCGACGTCCATATGGCCTTGTGTCCTCTACGTTAGCTACGTTAGCGTCGTAGCAGCCTCAACCGCCGTAGCACTCACGGTCATAGTCTTTTGCTTCGCAAGAGCCATGAGATTTGACACTGTCTACAAAGACTCATCAGTGATGATGACCTCGGCCGGATCGACGCTCCTTGCTGCAGGTAAAGGCGCATTGTGGTCTCGACCGAGAACGATGCAAACAGTTCCATCATCCCTCATCATCCGGGAATCCTATTAAATTTCCAAGTAGTTTTTAAATATATTATTTTATTTCAGTTGCATGGTAGTTTCAGTACATTGTATTCAACTCTCTATTTTAAATTATCTATTTCATTTAAATATTGAACTTTCGATCCACTTACAGTTCTTCATTTGAAACATTTTATTTTGTAATAATTTTTTTATATACTTTATTTTTTTAATGTTTGTATTTTGTTCAGTATAATTCTGATATACATTATATACTATACTTGCAATATATTGTAGTAAATATAAATACAACATATTTTCATAGGATGGCATCGGGAAGACGAAACAGAAAATTTATCAAGAGTATCACGTCCTCTTAAGGTACTATTATAATAGGAGATGAGAATGTGCGTGGAGAAATTAAAAAAGATTTCGCTAAACGGTTCTCAAGTGAATTGATTAATTTAAACCTAGCTTATGACTGACTACACACAACTAATCTCGAGGTCAGTTACGGAAAAAGATAATTTGATGCTTGTTTCGCCTCCAACAAATGGGGAAATAAAAAATGTGGTTTTTAGCTTGGGCTATAATAAATCTTAGGGACCCGATGGCGTAACAGCTGAATTTTACAAAACCTATTAGGAAATTGTTGGCCCTATTATTTTACGGGCAGTCAAAGCGTTCTTCCATACCGGGAAAATATTAAGGCAAATAAATCATACTTTTATATAACTATTGCCAAAGTGCGACAATCCGGTCAAAACGTCAGATTATAGGCCCATTAGTTTGTGTACAACGATTTACAAAGTAGTATCAAAAGTGTTAGCAAAAAGATTGAAAAAAGTTATGGGTAAGTTAATCCATCCACTCCAAGGAGCGTTTGTGTCAGATAGAGCTATTCAAGACAACATGTTAATCGCATATGCGATTTTCCACTCAGTTAAGAGCAGGAAAGTGAATGATGGGTGGGTAGCAATTAAACTTGATATGGAAAAAGCGTATGATAGAGTGGACTGGAGATTCACTGAATCAGTCCTTAAGCAATTTGGGTTCCATGGAAAATTCATCATGCTTGTGAGGGAATGTGTGACGACGGTCTCATTCTCAGTACTAGTGAATAAGGGCCTTATAGAAGTGTTTACCTCGTCTCGGGGTTCGCATCAGGGTGATCCCCTCTCCCCTTTCTTATTTCTTCTAGGTGCAGAAGTTCTGGCGAGAAAATTATCTTTCAACGCAAGTCTTCCCGGGAGTGCTCTATCTAGGCTTTTCCTTTGGGAGGAGTTTCCCCATGATTCATTTCTTGGCATTCGCAGATGACATTATCATATTTTCTAAAGTTAATCTAACAGCATGTTCACACGTTAAAAAGATAATTGACGAATACTGCCAAATTTCATGACAAAAAAATTAATTGCCATAAATCGGCTTTCCAAGTCACGAATGGTATTCCTAGATCACGTATTCCGGAAATTGAAGGTTGTCTAAACATATCAAAACAGACTAAATTAGATAAGTACTTGGGTTGCCCGATAGTAAATGGTAGGGTAAACAAAGCAACATTTGAAGAAATAATCACCAACACTACGAACCAAGTTTCTAAATGGCGAGCTAATTCTTTGTCTCAACAAGGGAGAGCAACACTCATTAATACAAATCTGACATCCAAATCGCTCTATGTTATGCAGAGTTTGATGCTACCACCACAAATACAAAAATAATTGGACCAGATCAAAATATCTTTCTTCTGGAATTCAATGTTTTGAATTAAGCCCAATAGTTAGTAAATATGTTAAGAATAAAAGAAAAAATATTTGATTGGTTTAAAAAGATAAAGAGAATAATGGAAATTGTGAAGAGAGAGAAAAAGAAAAAGAAAAAAATATGATTGGGCAAGAAGGAGTGAAGCGTGGGGAGGCTGCCACGTAAGCGTAAAGTATTCTGAATTAAGTTATTATATAGATTATATAGATATATAGGTATATAGATATAGATATATAGATAGTTAGTAAATATATTAAGAATAAAAGAAAAAATGTGATTGATTTAAAAAGATAAAGGGAATAATGGAAATTGTGAAGAGTGAAAAAAAGAAAAAGAAAAAAATCTGATTGGGCAAGAAGGAGTGAAGCGTAGAGAGGTTGTCACCAGAGGCGGACCTAGGGGGGATCCTAGGGGGTCACGTGACCCCCTCCTCATCCGACAAACTACCTAGGTGTATTCTCCTCGTCGATAGCTTCGTTTTGATATATAATACGCCCTAATCCGACATCTGAGTAAAAAGTTATGAATGTTTGAAAATTACAACAGTAGTAATCACTTTAGTTTTATTTCAATATACTATAATACTTTAATATTTTACTTAAATTGACATTCACATATTATAATTCATCTCAAGAGCTTCGAAACCATAGGTTATATTACTTATTTTGAGAATATGGTAAGAGGTTACGCAAGTTTAAATTTTTTTTATATCTAGTTATACATTATTACATGTTAATCAATGTTTATTTATTGCGTTTTATATCTTTATTTTTCATTTTTTTATCCTTATTTTCGAATTATATATTTGTAGTATTTTCGAAATCATAGGTTGACACTAGTTTGTACTATTGACCACGTTGTGTTTTGCGATTTTTTTCTCGATCTTATTGTCGACTACTATGGTGACCAGTGGCGGTCGCAAAACTCTCTGAAAGGTGGGGCGGAGTTACATACTTGAGATTTGCAAGGTTGTTCAATCAATTTTGGAAACTATGTACAATTATTAAAATGAGGTCTATGATATTATAGTTATTCTTACAAATGAATATTATTATTTACAAAAGGGCACTTGAATTCTTATGCAAATTAATATTATTATATATGTAAGGGTATCCGAATTCTTACAACACTAAATTAATTCTCATAACTTTAAAATATTTTCGGCTATAAAGTTTATTGTGGAGATTTTTTACACTAAAAAGTTTATATTTATGTCATATGATATAGTACAAATATTATAGATCATTATACAATATGAATTATTTTTTTCTACAAAGGTTTCAATGAATTATAAGTCTCTTTTCATTTTAATTTTTATAATTTGCCTATTTTATGGGTTCTAATTAATTTTAAGTAAATTTAATTTGTTTAATAGGATGTTAAAATTTTGGATGTTTTATTTTTTTAAAGTATAAAATATTTATGAAATCTTATATACTACTAAAGTTGAGAAAAATAATTTGAAATGTCGTCATCCTATAATTGAGTCTTTTAGGAAAAACTAAAACATCTAAGATATGTTAAATAAGAAGATATAATTTTTTTTTAATATAAATAAATTATTTACCGTCGACATAATTAATAAGATAGAAGAGGTAATATGTCTAAATTCACTATAATTATTTACGAAAGGCAAAATGAAGCTAATAAAAAAAACAAATTGAAATAAAGAAAAGGATAACGTTCGAGGAAGCACAACACAAGGAAAAAAAAAGGTAGGACAAAAAATTCAAACAAGAAATAAAAAGAGGAGCAATGGGGATTCGAACCCAAACCCTTTAGATATCATTTAATTTTCCCTCCTTACCATTTACTCCCTCCGTTTTAAATTAATTGTCGTTTTGGTGGATTGTTGTGTTTGTGAATTTAATTGACGTTCACTCTGTCTGCCCACCACTATGCCCTTTTTTCAGTGTACGGTGTCAAATTAATTTGTCTAATTAATTTTAAAATTGGGATGGCTGGGTGTAAGTTTAATTAATTATGGGGAGTTGCAGAGGCCTTAATTAAGGGAAGTCGCCTAGGCCTTTGCAATCTGTATTGTACTAATTTTGAAAAGTGGAGTTTCTTAATACATGTGCATAATATTAGAAGGACAATTAATTTAAAACGGAGGGAGTACCAACTTAGCTAAGTGGATTTATTGATCTAATATCCATTCTACTATTACTTATTACAAAAATACCATACATGTAAATAAATTATTTTTTTCTCTAAACTCCGGAGGCTCGTGGGTCAAAAGGTGGGGCGGCCGCGTACGCGCGCCCCACCCTAGGGCCGCCCCTGATGGTGACCCCCCGCTAAAAACTTTCTGGGTCCGCCCCTGGTTGTCACATAAGTGTGGAGAGGTTGGCTAAGCACTTGAATGGGAAGCAGAAGCAAGAATTGGCATTTAGTTGGTGGGTTTCATAGCTAACTAGGAATCAGGTTGTTTTCAGACAAGAGAAACATCCATCAGTTGATAGCTACCTTCAAAGCGTAAAAGCACATACGAACAACTGGATAAGGGCTACTAGAGATTTGGAAGGAGAGAAGGATAAAGGCAGTGGGACGGAAAGAAAATCTTGTAAGATGAAATGGGCAAGGAAAAGTCAAAAATGGAGGAAACCTCCTCGGGGCTCTTAAAACTGAATTTTAATGGATCTTATGGGTTCATGTAGTCTAGATAGCTGAGGGGCAATTTGGTAATTTCTGGTGAGGTTGTTTTCACAACCGAACACAACAGCTCAAATAGAGCTTCTGGCACCAAATTCAGTTTGTAACAAACTGTGTGTATGTGTGTGAACACATATTTGCTTTAGCTCTCTCTCTTGCGCGTAGAACAAAAACCTCCATGAATCAATTTTGATTTCTTCCGTTTTTCTGGCTTGTTATTGTTCAAATGGTATCAGAGTGACAGGAATCGATCTGATTCGGTTGTGTTTGATCACCGGTTTCTTCGTCTGGTTCATAGAGTGTTTTGTGATTTTGCGAGTTTGTGTTTTCGTCTACAATGGTGGGAAGGGGATCCAATTCGCAACAAGGATAAGGTTCTGGCGAAGGTGCAGGAGCTGGTAGAGGATTTGGTGAAGGTTATGGAAGAGGATTTGTGTCTGTCACTCCTCCTGCACCAAGGAGCACAAGAATCGGTCGTGGATGGAATTTCGGAAATCAAGGTATGAAGTTCGGAGATGTCGCACAAGGTACGAATAATGTGCACATAAATCCTTATTTCCTATCGAATTCAGATCATCCAGGGATGAATCTCGTTTCTGCTTTGTTCAATGGTACGAATTTCATAAGTTGGAGTAGAAATGTTCGAATGGCTTTGGGTGCCAAGACCAAATTAGGTTTCATTACTGGCAGCTACGTGCGTCCTAGTGAGGATAGCGAGGATTATGAGAAATGGTTAAGGGCAGACTACATGGTTATGTGCTGGTTAGTGAATTCGATGAACACCGAGATTGGAGAAAGTCTCACATATGTGCAGTCGTCGAAAGAACTTTGGGATGAGATCAAGGATAGGTACTATGAGTCAAATGATACTCTGGTGTACCAATTGAAAAGAGATTTGAGCAATCTGAAGCAGGAAAACATGTCTGTTGGGGCATACTTTATGAAATTGAAAAAGATTTGGGATGAACTCTAGATGATGGATCCCATTCCCACTTGCAACTGTGGTGGGATCAATCGGTGCTCTTGCACTTTGTTGAAAAGATTTGTTGAAAGGGATGAGAAAGCCAAGGTTATGCAGTTTCTGTTGGGATTGAATGATGTGTTTGAACATCTACGGGGCAATGTGCTATCAAAGGATCCAGCTCCTAGTTTACACAAGGTTTATCAAATGGCAGTTCAAATAGAGAGATCTAAGGGTGTGACTTCTTTTGCTCAAGGAGAGAGTAATGTTCTTTTGGCAAATAGGGATGACCATTTTGAGAGTGAAGCAAATGCTTTGGAAAAGCAAAGGTTTAGTGATCAGAACAGGTTTGGTGATCAGGGAAAGCAGTTTGATCAAGCAAGAAGGGATTATACGAGGGCTAAGTTTGATAGGAAATGTGATCATTATGGTGAGTGTGGGCATACTAAGGATTACTGCTTTAAGTTGATTGGGTATCCAGAATGGTTCAGGGGTCCAAAGGAAGAAGACAAGCCTAAGTACAATGGAAGGTTTGCTGCTCAGTTTGAAAGTAGCCAACAGGACAACCCTTTTGATCAACATTTTGATCACAGTCAGACTGTTGGAAAGCCAGACCAAGCTATGGTCAATGCAGTGTTTAATGAGATAATGAAGATGATGAAAGGGAAGGCTCCCTTGGAGTCTGTGGATAGCTCAGTTAATCAAGCTATGACACACTTTGCAGGTACATTAAGTGTCTCCTTTCTTATCGGTGTTAACAAATGTGACAGTGACACATGGATTGTGGATTCTGGTGCTACAAACCACATTGCATTTGGCACAAATATTTTCATAGAGATTCATGATTTACATACAAATGTTAATCTTGGATTGCCTGATGGAAATAGTATTGTTGTCAATCAGAGTGGTACAGTGTCCCTGAATGATAGTTTTGTTTTGAAGAATGTTTTGTTGGTGCCCCAGTTTAGGCACAACTTATTTTCAGTTTCAAAAATTGCTTATGATCAGAGATTGAGAGTTACATTTGATGATGTATCATGTTGGCTACAGGACCCTATAACTAAGAATGTGCTGGCTAGAGGAATTGAGAAGAGAGGTTTATACATACTGAAGGTTGCAGCTTGCCAGAATGGTTGTAAGGATTTCTCTCATTCCCTTAGTCATGTTGTTTCTGGATGTAATAAGCTTGATAAAGCACAGTTGATCCATGCTAGACTTGGGCACATGTCGTTTGCTAATTTACATCATTTGCCAGATGTTCAGTGTAGTGAACTCAAGGATGTTCATTGTGATACATGTTCTTTGACTAAGGCTCACAAACTGAGTTTTGATAAGAGTGAATCTCTAGCTGAGTTTCCTTTTCAAGCTGTTACATGTGGATATTTGGGGTCCATATAGAATCCCTGCTTTGTGTGGTGTTAGGTATTTCTTAACTATTGTTGATGATCACACCAGATCCACTTGGGTCTACTTGATGCAAGATAAATTGCAAGTGTTGAGGAACATCACTGGTTTCCTCAACATGGTTGACACTCATTTTCAGACTTCAGTTCAGTTTATTAGAACAGATAATGGACCGAGTTTACTCAGAGAGGGTGTGCAGACTTATTCAGTTCTAGGGGCATCATTCATCAAAGGACTGCTCCGGGAGTTCATGAGCAAAATAGGCGTCTAGAGAGGAAACACATGCACTTAATTGAAACTGCTAGAACAATTAGGATTCATCCTGGGTTGCCTATCAAAATTTGGGGAGAATGTGTACTGAGTGCTACACATATTATAAATAAACTGCCCTCTGCTGTTCTTCATTGGAAATCCCCATTTGAGATGCTCTATAGGACCCCTCCTAGGTATGATCAACTTAGAGTAATTGGTTGCCTATGCTATGCAGTTCAACCTAATGACTATAGAGACAAGATGGGAATGGTGGCTTTATTATCAATGTAGTTCAGCTTAGAGTAATTGTTCACCTAGCTATCAATGTAGTTCTGCTGGCTTTATTATCCGTGACCGGAAGGGTTCCCCAATCGTTGTTGGGGTGGAAGAAATTGGAAAACGGTCGGCCTTAATAGTTGAAGCATGTGCTTTAAAATTGGGCATTATGAAGACTAGATAATTGAGTTTTGAGAAACTTATAATTGAAGGCGACTCTCTAATTATTATAAACTATTTCAAATATGGGACAAAATGCCCCTGGGAAATTGAATTACTAATGTCGAAAATATCCTATATACTTCGCGAAGTGAGGTTCTTTGACATACTTCGCAAAGGTAATCATGTGGCCGATTTTATTGTCCGAATGGCTCGTTCTACCGGAAACCCGGAACTGCTTAATGGTCCAGGTCTGCTTGACCTCATCCGAAAGAATGCTATCGGATAGTGTATTGACGTATCCGAAATCTTACTTTATCAAAAAAAAAAAACAATTGCCATAAGAATTCGACGCCGTCAAAACGGCGAAAGAGTTAACTTTGCAAGATCGAAACTGGAAATGGTCATCCGGCGGCTCACGCTAACGTCTACTACACAAACACGTGACATGCACATGACTTGACGATCCACGTGTCTGGCTCGGGACAGGCTGAGAACAGAACAAACACGCTCTCAACTCTGACAGCCCCCACTCTCATCTGTTGTCCGGCAGACAACGGAGAAGACGACTTTTCTGCGCGCCTTTGTTCCTCACCCCGGCCATGGAAGCCGGCGATCGCACTACTCCTCTTCTCCATGCCTCTACCCCTCCACCTCCGCGCAGCTGCGACGAGGAGATCGTTCCGTTGCTTCCGCCCTACGAACCAGACCAAGCTCCAGTCGGTCAAAACCGGCGGCTCGTCTCCCTCGACGTCTTCAGAGGCCTCACCATCGCTGTACGTGCTCGCTTATCGTCCCTCTCCATATGTTTGTTTTCAATTGCGCGTTTCTGCTTTTGATCGCTTAGGTTACTCTGAATCGTTTGTGAATTTCTCAAAGCGCTTGGCCGATTGTTACTTGAAATTGGAATTCGCTCTTTGGAGTATATGTCCTTTCCTCTCTGTGTTTTTCTCTCTTTGTTTTGCGTTGATTCCAGCGGTGACTGGACCACATTTAATTGCTTGATGTGATCCAAAAGAGATAAGGAAGAGTGATGAGTGGACCAGAAACCGACAAATTAAACCAGTTCTAACTGTTAGTGATGGGCTGTAGTAACAGATTCGGATAATTGTTTCAAAGTTTGGCACAGCGCTTGAATTGCTAGTGATTTGCAAGAGTTTGTTGTAAAAAGATCAATTACACTATGCGGTTTTAATGCTTATACTGGAACTGTACATATTTTGTTACTCTATTTCGTGTTGTGTGCAATTGTACATTATGATTGATTGGAACCGCTGCAGTTTAGATATTGCTCCTATTCATCCGGTTTTGTTTCCTTTCCCCCGGCAATGGTGAAACACTTGTATTTAGTTGTCTTCCTTTTCTCGTCCAAAAGTTTAATCTTCCAGATGCTTTCATATTCATAATATATTACTGGTAATCTGATCACGGTGGATGAAGGATATGCTGTATCTTGGTTTTCCCGAGCTATATCATACTGTCTAATTTAATTGACATTGCTATTCATAGTCTTTTTGTCACCTGCTCAATGTCCATTGCTCGATTTTACATCTTCTCTTGCTCTAATGTTGTTAATACCATTTTCATATACAGCTTATGATTCTAGTTGATGATGTTGGAGGAGCTTTCCCATCTTTAAACCATTCTCCATGGTTTGGCATTACAGTAGCAGATTTTGTGATGCCATTCTTCCTTTTCATTGTAGGTGTTTCAGTTGGCCTGGTTTTCAAGGTAGGAATTTTTTTTTCAATCCTTTCAGTACTATTGATGAACTGATGTGTCTTTTTTGGATTTTATTTTTCAGTGAATCTTTTCCGTCTGTTCACGCATTTTGGATACTAAACTTTATGGATGTTTTAAATATTTGTCTCAAATATTGTCAGTTCTATATATTTTTTCTTTATTTTTCTCTCTCGCTTTCCTCCTTTCAATATTCCATTTTAACCAATTTGATGTGCTAGATGCTCAAAGCTATGTCAGTACTTGGTTTGCTTCTTGAGCTTGTTT
Organism: Persicaria maculosa; assembly: GCA_963922045.1. NCBI lineage: Eukaryota > Viridiplantae > Streptophyta > Magnoliopsida > Caryophyllales > Polygonaceae > Persicaria > Persicaria maculosa. The sequence continues at coordinate 69,040,329 of OY998255.1, forward strand.
TTTTGTGTTCTTAATCTTTGTCTCTTCACATTTTCATGGTTCTGTGTTTTGTTTGAGAGTTCTCAGTTCATGCAAAATATGGGAAAATGAAATGACACAATCAAATATCATATATGCAGAAAGTTTCTAGCAAGTCAATGGCAACAAAGAAAGTCATTTTCAGGGCAATTAGGCTCTTTCTTCTGGGAGTATTTTTGCAAGGTATTTCCTACATAATGAACTTTTTTTTATAGGAACAATTGGGATGTCTTTTAGTCACTAGTCATTCTGTCATGGTCTTCTTTTAGTTTTCGCAAAACAGCATTTCCAGATTTTCACCTCCTGGTATCTAGTTGACACGTGTAGATTTATATTGATACACACTATGAGACCAACCCCTGACAGAACTCAGAAGGTCGTGTCACTGCAAACTTGATCACCTGATTCTTTTTTGGGATGGCAAATAGGTGGTTATTTTCATGGACGTGGAAATTTAACATATGGGGTGGATATCATGAAGATACGCTGGTTAGGCATTTTGCAGGTATCATTTTCAATCTATCAACATTTATTTTCCTTCGACTGCCCTTGATCCAGCAGGCATGCTTTTATAATGATTGAATTGTAAATTCATGCACTAGCAGTTTCAATTGCTGTAGATCCTGTAGTCACTGTCAGAGCCTGTATAATCTCGACATCTCGTGTTAGTGTTATGTTCTTGCATGAATAATGTATGCTTTATTCTCGATGCGAAAATTTCATGATCGTTTTGGTTCAATGCTGTTATCTATTCAAATTGAATTATTAGGGTGGACCGGTGTAGAGACGTAATTTGGGTAACCGAAGATATGCTGTCTTTTTTCTTGCCATACCCATAATTCATCTTAGATGACATTATGCACAATCATTGTGGCAAATATTGTGTCATGCGTTTGTTAAAAATAAGAGAAAAGTTGAACCTCTAATCCCTACTGAGCATAAATTTTTTATCACTGTTAGAAATTTGATTGGACAGCTAATTGCCCGTCTTATTAAAAATAAAATGGTGGAAGAGTAGGTTTGCCCGATTACTGTATTTTAGTACCCAAGCTTCAGTGTGAAATATCTATGCAAATCATACTTTTTGGTCGATACTGTTTTTTCTCCAGGGAATCCAAAATTACATTGGGTGTTTTATTTGATCTTGTTTATATGAAACTTGTACTTCATGTATCAAAAGTCAAACTTGTTCTCACCTAATGTGCAGAGAGTATCAATTGGCTATCTGTTAGCTTCAATTTCAGAAATATTTCTTGTCAACAATATTGTGGTTGACTCACTGATGGGTTTTGTGAGAAAATACTACATCCAATGGTAAGTTTCGGTACTATTGATATTATCAAGTGTAATTAATTTCATTTACTTTCTGCTGACTCAAATGCTTTTGGATATCACAAAATGGATAGATGAAGATATGAGCAGAATATGGTTGCATATGGAGTTAGTGAGTTTTCTAAAGGAAAAAAGAACTTGTTACTTGCCCTCATATAATATTAATATATACACATTATTCACGAGACAGCCAGTTTTTCATGTGTTTAATGACTTAATGATGTCATCATCTTCATTGAAAAGAAGTTAATAGCATACTTATGCCTGAGGTTTTGTTGTGTAGTTGCGCCTCTTTTATTTTGCCTTTGAAGGAAAAGTGATATCTTACTCATTTTCTCAATGGTCTTTGTGCCTTTTAGGATGGGTATGGCGCTGCTCTGTACAGTTTACGTTTCCTTGCTTTATGGACTTTATGTTCCTAACTGGCAGTATGAGGTCTCAGTCAAGAACCCAACCTTGGTATCATCCAGTTTGCAGACTGTGAGTTTCACTGCTAGTTTGTTAGCTTTCTCTGTCTTCCTCCACTTCATGTGTGTGTGTGTATCATGGATTGACAGAACCCTTCCTAAATTGTTGTCGTGTGTTAAATTCAGAAACAAAAAAAAAACATAAAAAGGGAGAAAAGTCGTAAGGATAGCCATTTGCATAAAGCTTGATGTACATCGCTTATGCATCTTGCCTCCGTCTTAAATTTTGTCATTAGAAATTCTATGGAGATGAAGACATGGCAAGACCACTGTACCCTTCTCTCTTTAGGAGTAAGCTATCTAAAAGGCGGTTTTGTTACTGCATTCCCAAGATAGCAACTATTTGGACTCCACATGTATATAAACAAGGACTTTGTTGCTTTCTGTAACATGTATAACTGATCAAACTTGAGAATACACATCACAAAATGAGATGACTGGAGGGACCCTGGGTCCTGACGTCCTGTTCTTTACCTCTCCAAACAGTCAACCTTTGAGTGACACCGGCTAAATGAAAGTTGCTGTTCCTTGTTGTATGGTGTCCCAATTTATTTTCTAGCTGTTTCTGCTCGAGTACTGTGTGTACAAGGGGCAATTTATGAAATTTATGAAACAGGTTCAATGTGGAATAAGGGGCAACCTGGAGCCTCCTTGCAATGCCGTGGGTTTCGTTGATCGAATTATCCTTGGTGAAAATCATCTTTACCAGCGTCCCGTGTACAGAAGAACAAAGGTTAATTCTGTAACCAAGTTTAAAAAGCTTGTATTATTGTTGAAATATCTTATATTTTCAAATCTTATACTCTGCTCAATTCTCTTGGTGAATCTAGGAATGCAGTGTTAATTCTCCTGATTATGGACCTCTTCCTTTAAATGCACCAGGATGGTGTCTTGCTCCTTTTGATCCAGAGGGAATCTTAAGGTTAAAGCACTTTTTTCACCTTTTATTCTCTTTTCTGATTTCAGAGAACACAAGATAATGCCGTATTATCTATTATATGAAGATGCATGCATGCGCTCTTTTTGAGCTACAATTTGGATGGTTTGATTGTGGACCATTTGAATAAAGATACCATTTGAGTGGCCACCTGTTATTTCGCGGCATTGGACATGGCACTATGCTATTCTTGTTCATAGGAAATATGGATATTAGTACACATTCCTTTTATAATTCTATCTTCTAGGATAGCTTACATGGAATTCATTGTGATAGATTTGGTATCTAACAAAATCTGGAATGTATCATTCTATTGGCTGGTTGAACATTCCAGTTCGTTGATGGCTGGTGTGACGTGTTTGCTGGGTTTGCATTACGGACACATAATTGTCCACTTTAAGGTTTGATATCTAGCCCTTGAAATTTCCACAGTTGTAGTTCATTGATTCGAAATGAGTTACTGTTGATTTTTTCATGTTAACTGACCCATAGGTTTTTCCTTTTCTCTTCCCCCTTTTCCCTTCATCTTCGTATTTTTTTCCTACAGGATCACATGCAAAGAACTTTCTTGTGGTCTCTCACTTCTTTCCCTCTACTAGTTTTGGGTCTGGCTCTGCATTTTGTAGGTATGGTCTGTATGGACTCATTTAGTTTAGTCATATTCGTTCATTTATAAGAGATACCTGTTTAGATTTCATTCTCTGAACCACAAGAAAATCCGCATGCTTTTTATATGATTAGTCTGCATTTGTGTTTTTCTTTGCTTGCAGGCATACCTCTTTCAAAACCTTTATATACCTTAAGCTATACATGTGTCACAGCTGGTGCTTCAGGCTTTATTTTCAGCATTGTCTATTATCTGGTAAGTGGTAATCTGTCTTCTTTATGTAAGTGCATCATATTACGGATTCAAATAACAGCATGAGAGAAACAATAAGTAATATGGTCTTTATATAATTCCAATAGGGTGAATAGTAATGCTTTGCAGTTTGTCATCTTTTGTTTTTCTTTCTTTTGAGTTTGGACTGTTTATGTGTACATAGGGAGTGCTTAATAAGTCCCTTAACATTCTTGATAGAAGTTCACGAGCTTAATGAATAGTAATGCTTTGCAGGTTGATGTACAGTGTATCCAAAAGCCCACAATCTTGTTTCAATGGATGGGAATGAATGCTCTTATTATTTATGCTTTGGCAGCTTGTGACATCTTTACTCTGCTTGTGCAAGGCATCTATTGGCGTTCACCAGAAAACAACTTGGTAACTCTTTATTCTCAAAGGGATTCTTCAGGAAATGAAAAGCTCATATTCCTGGGAATCTTAAGGTCCATTAGATTTGCTTTCCTTTTTTATACTTGGTGCTTTAGGTGGACAAAATAACACTTCCTGCTTCTAGGAATCTTCTTTTATTTCTTTGCTCCTATATGTGCAATCCGGTGCCCACTAACTAAGAACTGCCTCTCTTCTAAAAAAAAGCCTTCTCTTCGTCTACCATAATAAGTATGACAAAATGCTTTTTGGAATAAGTATCACATTTAAGCATGCACCCCTTCGTTTCACGAGATCCGTCATTGGTGTATATAGCCACCCCGAAAAAGAATAGGCAATTTGCTTTGATTATTGAACCATCACTTATTCACTTTGATGACTCCATATATACTCTCTTTTTTTCTCTAATTTGATGATTCTGTCTCCCTCTCCCCAGTGAAAATCAAAATAGGAAGTGATTCGCTCGTATTAGAATTTAGACATTCTTTTGCTGAAATGCTTCTTCTGCTTGTGCAGATTGAAGGGACTGAATCGTTACTCCAAATCTTACTGCATTCAGAAAGGTGGGGTACCTTGGCGTTTGTGATGCTTCAAATTATATTTTGGGGCCTGGTTGCTGGTTATCTCCACCGAAAAGGCAGGTATGTCAAGCTTTAGGATCTGAGTTAGTGTTCATATTAACAAATGAACAGAACACAGTTCCTTTTGACATCCTGCCTGTGCCAAGCATCACAGCTAAATCCATTAGTCTTTAAGACAATACCGTAGGTTCGTCTAGCAAACAAGTGTGACCCATTTCTGCTCAACTTTTACTTATCTCAATAGGGGCCGTTGAGATTACTCACCTTAGCGCCACCCCTGTGAAGAGGAATCATAGGAAGTTCAGGTCAACTGTATATTCCATGTCTCGACTCCTCGTCTCTTGTGAAGGATCCTGTAGAAGCATGCATTGTAGTTAGGTGGAAGGCAAAACCTTTTGTTTTATTTTGTAGTGAGCAGGCGCCACAAATCGGACCTTGGGTTATTTGAATTTGCATGCTGGTATCGGATCCCAGTAGGAATACATGTTATGTGACAAATGGAGATGAACACATACTTCAACGTAGATATGTATTTAGAATTGGATATATATATGCTTCATTTGGATTTGCATTAACAAAAGGAGAAAGAAGTGTTTTGTTTTCCATTTATCTGTAGTGACAAGGCTTTAGAAGGGTAAGGATTTAACTCCAATGAGTGATTACCTTTCATGAGGCATCCATGTACACAGAAAACAGAGAAACAAGTGGGAATTTAAACTATGGAGTGATGAAGTTAATAGCATTTATTTGTAAAACTGTGGAGTGCCAGGTTGAAAGTGCCATTTCCATAGGAAAAAAGCTTCCAAGCTGTGTACTGCCCTGTGCTAGTAATTTAAACTGGTGCACAAAGTTTGAATCTATGAGCTTCAGAATCAATATCACATGTATATTATAATTTAAACAATGTCAGTGAGGCAACCATGTCCAACCCACCTCTTAAGTAAATTGTTTGGTATTGTTTTGATGTTTTCCCAAGTGGAGGAGGCAAATGGTCATGGCTCCTGTATTCATGCCTCCTTTAAGTTTCTCCTCCATTTTTCTTACTGTTATTTTATTCTATTATTTAAATATAAATCTTGATCTTGTAACAAGGCACACCAGTCTATGTACATTATTTAGTTTTATATATATGCACTTGGAACTTGGAGGTATTAGGGCTTTGCTAGGTCAAATTTCATGGAATCATGATACATTTTGTCCCATCATAAATATCTCTCTACTTTGGCTTTTATCTCATAGTGTATATATTCCATAGCAACCATTTAATTTGTTTAATATTCAACCAGTTTCTTTATAAACCCATTTCTTATGGAGCAATGATCATTACTCATTGATTGTGCTCCTTCTCGGGTTTAAACTTTGGACCACCAAATCAATTTTCAAAGACGGAAAATAAAAAACATTGGCTCATTTTAAATTCATTTGGTTTTAGCCTTTTAGGATTTGTGTTTGGAGTTGTGGGTTTTTTGGGTTCTCCGGAGTATAAAATATTTAAATTGAAGAAGAAACAATAAAATAAACCAAATAATTGAACATCTGTAACGGGACCCCTGGATTTTGTCTGCCATTTTTGTCCTTAATTTTGCCTTTTCCTTACGTTCTTCTTCTACTTTCTTTTTCAAATATGAATAATGATTCTGCGTATAGATTTTTTAATTTTAAACAAACACCCTCTTAAGTTGACATTTATACACCAAAACGACCAATATGCCTTCATTGAATCATTTTCATCAGATATGGAAAGCTACTTGAGGGCATTCGAAACGCGCCAAAATATATATTTTTTGATTCAAACTCTCATCCAAAAACATATAGGAGTTGTTATCTGCCTTCTCGATCCATAGCCATTGTTTCTTCGTATCCTTGCTCTATCGTTCTCAACATTCTTTAAAAATGCTTATATTTTTTTAACGGAGAGAGTACATTATTATTATCAAAGTAAATGTGAATATCAAAGCATTTACTAGTTATTATGATATGATTGAAAATAAAGTACAAATTTAGAATATAAAACTAGGAATTGACACTATTCTCTAACCAATTTTGGTCCACTAAATACTCCCTCTGTCTCATATTAAATGTCTTTTGTCTTTTTGTGCACGTTTTTTAAGGAGCGAAAAACTCTATAAAATATTATTATTTTAATTAATTTTTTTATATAATGTTATACTTATTAGTAATAAGTATAACATTATATAAAAAAATTAATTAAAATAATAATATTTTATAGAGTTTTTCGCTCCTTAAAAAGCGTGCCGAAAAGTAAAACGACATTTAATTTGAGACGGAGGGAGTATCAGTTATCAACATTATGCAAAAGGCTTCTTCAATCCTAAGGTAGCGGCCAATTTTTTTAACGGAGGGAGTATATTATTATACAGTAGAAGAAACTGTAAATTTCTACACATTTACTAGTTATTGTGTTTGAAAATAAAGTACAAAATTTTAATATAAAACTAATCAATAGTTCAATACTATTCTCCAACTAATTTTGGTCCACTGACTATTAATATTATGGAAAATGAAAATAGAGTATCTTGAAATATACTCTAAAACATACTAACACAAGGGTATATAACCCCGCGAGTTATTTGGGATTCAAAAATGGATGATAGTAGTTAGACGCGGGAAAATGCGGCAGAATAGGAGGGAAATATTTCCCATAAAGCAACGAATTTGAAATACTTTCCATCATCCCTCCCAAACTTTAATTTCCTTTCCAAAATGCAAGCAATCATTCAAATTTCCCAAAATAGGCCCATCCCCCCCTCCCTAATTAAATTCCCCCCCAAAAGCCAAAAATTAATCTTACTTGAGTTTGTTTTTAAAACCTCCGTATCGCAAAACTTGTAGGTTTAACTTTATACACACTTATTAATAATACCCATATTTCCTTTAATTTTATAGGATAAAGTACTTAAAAGCACTAATTATTACCTATAAAAAGAGCAATCATTACCTATAAAGATAATAACTATAGCTAAAACAACAAGTTTTTTGATACAAGTTTACTACTCTAAAACTACAAGTTTTTTTATACAAGTTTACTACTCTATAAATCTCATTTATACGGAGTATTAAGTTTAGATTTACTAAGTACTATATTCCGTACTTCCTCCGTTCACAAATATAAGTCGTTTGACTTTTCTTATACTCTTTTTAAGAAGTTAAAAACTACGTATGTAAAAGGTTAACTATTTTATTATTTTTTTAAAAAATATTATACTTATTAATATTAAGTATAATATTATTTTAAAATTTTAATAAAAAACTTAATATTTTATATAATTTTTAACTCCTTCAAAGACGTGTCTGAAAGTCAAACGACCTATATTTGTGAACGGAGGTAGTATTAATCAAGATTCTAATAATTATCCTCATTTTCTATGCAAAAACATTTTATTTAAATCTCAATCCGAAAAAAGCGGGTTGGATCCGATTGGGTCGTCTTATACTATTATACTCCGTATGATACTCCATGTTATACCAAAGTCGATAAATATAGATTATCCGATTGAGTATGATTTATTATATAAAAAATTATAGGTTAGAAATTTTATTTTTTTGTGTTTGATTTTTCACTTTATAATATCAATGTCCTTAAGGCTATGTGTTTTGGATTCCAGTGCATTAAAATGTAATTATAATTATAAATACTCTGTACTTGAATATTTTTTTGTTATTTAGCAATTATATAGTAATATATTTAAAATAGCGGTAATTCAGATCGAATACTTTCTAAAATTGTCAATCAAACATCGGCTATTGCATAAATTTCATAATTATATTATAAACTTAATGTCGATTAACACAATTTATAACATATTGATATAATTTATAATTTATTTTATTAAAAATTTACATTATTTTAAACATATTATAAAAAAAACTTCACCAAACACTATTTATATATTTGTAATTATAACTGCATTATAAATAAAAACACATTAAAATCCAAACACACCCTTAATCTCAAAACATTCTATCCACCACTACTACTGATCATATTCTTAGGCAGTACGGAGTCTATGAAATTATGATACAGTAATAATGTACTGTAATACGGAGTATAATTACAGGGGTAAATCGTAGTTTACATGATAGCACGGGGGTAGTATGGTCAATCCAGAAAACAGCTAGGGTTTTCCCCTGTTCGTTATGGTCGCCAGCCAACAATAATGCACAGTAGTACCCACCTCTGCCACAGTCTCTAGTGTACGCTCACTGTATAATCTTTTTGTATCTCTCTCTCTCTCTCTCCATCTTTGCTCTGTCTCCATCGTTTCTCGGATCCCTTTATATTTGCCTTTAATTTTTCTCCCAAACCTCACAATTTGCTGTCCCCCCTCCATCCATTAGCAGTAGCAGTACCACACCACCCATCTCTTCCTGCCTTACAAATCCTATCTCTCATTCTCTCCCCCACCCTTTCTCCTGATTTCAAATATTGTTTCCCCCCCTCTCTTTCACTCCCTGATCTGATCTGATCTCACTCTCACTCCCTCCATCTTTTACTTCTTGATCTCCACCCCACTATTTCATCCATCACATCAATCTTTGATCTTTGATCTGTTCCAATAAGAGTGAGTGATCACCATCATCATCATCATACATTCATACAGCCACAATCATGGTAGATCTCAAAGAGCAAGTGAGTATTATTAGGCTTACTGTTTGTTTTACACCTTGATCTGAAAATCTTTTGAAAATGTGTCTAATTTTTTTTTGGTTTTTTTTTTTTTTGTAACAGTGCTTTTTAGTCCCTGGGGAGCAACAGAACATGTTCAACAGCAATCCATCAAGATCATCATCTATGAACCAAGGTAGCAGTGAGCCACTCAAGTCATGTACTGGCTGCCACACAACCATCACCCCTCTTTGGAGGGGTGGCCCTGCAGGACCTAAGGTAAAGGCAAAACCCCCAATTTCTCTGTCTGGGTCCTTGTGATTTCTGATTTCTTGAACTGGGTTTCCCTTATTTTGGTCAAAAAGTGGAAAAAGGACTGATCTTTACTGGTGGGTTTTTTGCAGACATTGTGCAATGCATGTGGTATCAAGTACCACAAGAAGAGGAGGGCTCTTTTGGGTGTGGAAAGTGGCAAATCAGAAAAGCCAAAGCCCAAGAAGAAGAAGATGAGGAGCAGCAGCAGCTCTGCTAGCACAAGCTGCAGCAATGGCTCAGATGAGGAGGAAAAATCCCCAATTAGGGTTCCATTGAAGATCAAGATGGTACTGAAGAAGTTCCATGGTGGTGGGGTTGATCAATTCCTTAGCAGGAAGCTTGGGGAGGAAGAACAAGCTGCTGTCTTACTCATGGCTCTCTCTTGTGGATCTGTCTATGCTTAAAATGGAAGATTCAAGTTCAAACCTCCCTTAGAAAATGGAAAAAATAAAGAGTGAAATTACTAATTTGAGTGAAAGATTTTGAGTTTGTGCTCCTACTAGCAGTACTACTACCTCTTATAGCCTAACCTTAGACTTGTATTGTACCCTACTTTTCCTTTTTTTTTTTTTCAATTGACTTCCAAATCAATGTAAAAATCCCTATCAACCCATTTCTGGGAATTGGGGGTTTTCCTTCCAATTTTATTTTTTTAGGGAATTAATTTCTCTTACTACCCTAACTAGGCAGTTTGTGTAAAGAGGCTCAGTGAGACTTTGAGATCCCATTCCATCAATGTCAAGTTAGTGCCAACTGTTGCTGTTGATTCTTCTTCTTCTTCTTGTTTTGATGAAAAAACTGCTGTACTGTACTCAATGTTTCTGTTCCCTGATTTTGCCCTGTAAGCTAGTTGTAGTTGCCCACTAGGGCACAGCTGCATCCCCATTGTTGATTCTGAAATGCTTGCAAGTTGACCTAGAAATAGCACAGCTGATTTGTAGGGTTTAGGCTGAAGCATATGGGAGATGTCTTTGTCAAAATTGGAGTGCATAGATCATGTGATAAACCCAACCTAGATATCCAGACCTAAGTTCATAGATAGATATAGGGCTAGTGTTGTTCCTACTTCTTTTATTGAAGTGAAGGAATATTAAAAAAAGATTAAAAGAAGAAAAGGGTACTCCGCAGAAACTAGAAAGTAAGAACATGCAAGCGAAAGTAAAGTACTTTTGTACATTATACAAAATTTGAAGATCTTAGTCAAAGAGAACTTTTATTGACTTAATTAAGTGTCCACTTGGCCTACATTTTAGCATGAAGTCATATCTAGGGATGGCAATGGGCGGGACTCCCCGATCCTCGCAGGGAATGAGTCATAACCACTGTCGACACCACTAAATAAGTATTCCGTATATATACATAATTATAGTACAAAACACAAGGCTCAACCTACACAAGGTGGATCTGTTGTCCTCAAATTTCCCCGGTCTGACACTGTACCCTCTCACAATCCACCCCCATCTTTACCATTTTTTTTTAAACTTTTTCAAATTTTATTTTATTTTAAAAAAATATTTCGATGGTGAAGAGGACATGCAGGGTGTATGGGCCGTTGGGCATAGGTAATCTCAATCGCAACATATAAGCTGAGGTCGATTTACCTCGATTCTTTGCCAATAGTCTTCCATTCTATAATAACAAAGAAATAGTGGAGCCCCCTTTAATTTTTTAATTTTTGGATAAAGATAATGATTCAAAATATCTGACATTATACGTGTCACGTAAACCGAGAGCCCGAAAAAATTGACAAATGGATTAACCGTTATAGGACAAGCATAACCACGCAAAACTAAAACACAGAAAGAGTTGAGGGAGAATCTGAGATGGACTGCGAATAGCGAGGGCAAGTCACTTTAAAATTAATTTTAAAGTGGAATAATTGACAAAATTCTCCAAATGGATTTTTCAAAATGAATTCCAACAGCTTGACCTCTCATCGTGGAAAAGTACAATTGACTTTATCAATAAAGGCGAATCAGAAGGGTGTATTTAAATAGGAAATGAGAAATGTAGCAAACAAACCCCGATCAAAATAGAAGCTCTAGTGATATTCAAGGTATAGACGAAGTATTATGCAAAAAGGATTAGGATATAGGAAAATCCAAACCGAATGTGATAATCTCATTGTGATCAATCCAAATCGGGGTAGATATAGTTACACACCTTACTCACTAGATTAGTGTTTCTTTTGTGTGTCTGGACGCAAGTCTTTTCTACCTCATCCGTAAAAATACGTTTGAAAGACAAATGACTTATTCCTAACGATCTTCCTAATCCTTACCTTATACAGTATAAAAATAAAAATAAAAAGTACCCTTTATTGCTCTGTATATCTCTAATTGTTTTTTATTAAAAGAAAAGTAACTTGATTCATCAAACATGTCTAGAATATAAAAAAAGACAAGCAGACTAATCATCGCGAAAAACAAAAACAACAAATGTTAGAGACATGAAAAAATAACCAAAGAAAACAAGAAACGGTAAGAAGATTTAGGGTATGTTTGAATTAATTTAACGCATTAGCACGATAATAAACTTATAAACATATGATTCATATATGTTTACTGATATTTTAAATTTATAATAAAATTTTCTCCACAGACCGATAAAAGATACGGGGTATATATTTTGTGTGTGTAGAACCCCCTCGAGGCCAATTCAAACACCCCCACATTTATTTAATTCACACGGACCACATGGATCACGACCACACTTTACGTGGAAGGCGGTAAAAATCTACATACATTCAATGTCATGCCAAATAAAGCTGTTGCATTTATTAAATTAAGTATATAAGATTTAAATTCATCTGTGACGTGGTTTGAAGATGATCGAACATACACAGAGTTGGATTACAATTGATCATACGTTGTACCCTACCCCCAGGGATGTCAATGCCCCAGCATTTTCCTTTTTATCTATTAGGATTTCGTACAATGACCATGAAATTGAGGTTAAAATCTCTACTCTTATAAGGAGTTATTATAAATGAGGTTAAAATGAGTTAATTTGATCAACGGCTCAAAGTTCCTCATTGCGTAATATCGGTGTAATGTCGATGCAATGTCTTAATTATCCCTTAAGAGTTTTAATTCATAATCTCATATTGGGCTTTTTCATCTAATTCCCGTCCCTTGGCCACCCCCCAACGACAAGCGAACCTACGGGCGGGGCATTTTCGGGGAGTAGCCCGCTTCCGTAAACAGTCTAGAATGTCTCGAATGGGATCACCCGTCCCTTTTCGGTGTTTTTTCCTCCCCATCCCCAAATGGGCTGGACATGGTGTTCTACAGGCCCAATACCTATTGCAGGTCCACAGTGGGAATGATGTTTGTTGGGCCCAATGAGATTCGTCGGTTATACAAAATATTACACTTGTGGCATGATTCTTGGGAATTATTCCGATTCCAAACACTTAAATGACGAAAGATCTTTAAGAGAAAATGCATGAATAAACCATAGACAAAGTCATTAGCTATTTTAAAATTAGATTATGGGGTTCACCCATTTATTTTAGGGTTTTATTTCCCAATAGAAAGTATCCATACTCTATCCCCTTATTGCACACACAATAGATAAGCCGTGGTTATAATAGTACGATAATTAAAGTGGTTAAAAAATTCATATAATTATGGTTGATTAAAATAATTATATATAAATTAGGAAAGTAGAAGATATGAATGAAATTGACACTTGGTTTATTAAATAATAAATATAAATGGTTGATTAGGTAATTCATGGAGATTTAGATGAAAATATTTAGTTAAATTAGGAAAATAAATAGAAGATAGAAGAGTTATATGATGTATGCTTTATTTGTTAAATAATAAAAATAAATGGCTGATTAGGATAATTAATAGATATTTGGATTAAAAATAATTAGTTAAATTACAATAATTATTGTTAATTAAATGAAAAGAATAACCTTTAATTCCTTTTTGAATAATGATAATATGTACATATTATTCTTTCATTATTATTAATACTAGTTCAATACCCGCGCCTTGTGCGGTTTTTTTTAGTTATATATATGCATGTATTTTATATTATTAATTATTATTGACCAAAAAAAGATGATTAATTAATGATTAATTCATAATTCATAATGTAGTGTTAATAACGTTCAAGAAGAGCTATCTCGAGGCTTGTAACTTGTAGCATGGTTCCGGAATAAATCGCACGAGAGTCTTGTCTCTCGTTTCACAAAAAAAAATGTAGTGTTAAGCGTATAATGATTAAATCATGTTTTCTAACCAAATTGTAAAAACATATAGCCTTTATTTTAAAAAATTGTAAGGAATTTTTATTTTTAAATTTGCACTCTAAGTTATAAAAAGAATCCTAAAAGATTAAAAAATTCATATTTTAAAACAAAATTGTGTAAATTAAATATACAACATAAAAATTATAAAACATAATTGAATTAAATGTTTACCTATAATTGTTCAAGCATGCTAATTACGAACCGAATTGGGTATTATACCCAAATATTATTTTATTAATTTATCTTAGATATGATTTGAAAAGGAAATGACATCAATTTAATTACCTCATCTGTCTCATAATTTAAGTTTTTTTTGCTTTTTGACACACTTTTTAAGAAGCTAAAATCACTAAAAATATCAATTTTATTTATTTATTTTAATTTCATGGTTAATGGTAATATGTATGAAATTATAAAAAAAATAAAGTAATTAATATTTTATATAATTTTGATCCTTTTTAAAAAGCTAGTAAAAGGGTTAAGTTTTGAGATTGAGGTCGTAACTTGTAACATAAATTATATAAGCATGGATCCTTAATTAAAAAATTTCTATATTTGAATTTCTAAATTAAAAATTAGGGAATAATTCTGTAAAGCATAAATGGTTAAAAATATCTAAGTGATGATTATCTTATTTAAATAAAATATTGAAGTGATACTTATTTTTGTTTTGTTAGATTTTGTTATAAGTTATTATTGAAATAATTGGTGATAATTAAGTGAATTAATAATTTAATTTTTGTATAAAATCAGGATCAAATATTCAAATTCAAATTAGTTTTGAAAAATAAAAAATCAACAAATTTAAAAGCTAGTTAGTTATAATAAATAATAAGATAAGATTTTTATTTAGTAGGCCCAATTTTTTAAAAAAAATTAAATAACTAAAAAATATTTAAATACCCAATATTAAAGGAGAAATCGTCACGTGATAACGTGACTTCTCTCTAATTAGTACTATAGTACTGAATATTGATAAAGATATAGATATATATAGATTATCCACGCTATTCTAATATTAAGCCATGTTAATAAGAAGAGACATTCATTAGCAATATTCTATTACACACAATATAATCAAGTGGATGAAGATTTTAATTCTTTTGCAAGATAATATTGTTGCGTTACATATATCAAGTGATCGAATGAAGATTTTCACCCTTTTTCTTTTTTTTGGAGAAAAGATAGTATTATGGCAGAGCAATTTTATATTCAGAAGCAATAACAATTATATATTCCTAAGTACACAACCATAATAAAGATAGTATTTTGCAGAAAAGATAGTATTATGGCAGGTCGCCAGTGGCGGATCCTGAAATTGTTGATTGAGGGGGCGGAAAATTATGATAAAAAATATTGTCTGTAAAATTAAACACTGATTTTTCAATGTTATGGATGTGTAACTAGAATAAAACATAAATCTTACATGCTTTATTTCATGGTTTTCACATATTTCAATATAATCTCCTAATTTGAAGTTCTCGGATATAATTATATTATTAAGATATGAAAGTAATAAATGATTTATATCGGTTTGGTAAATGATGTAGGAAATATTGTAATTAATTTACATATGTTCAGTGCTGAAAATTGAAACGCTTATAACTTTTTGCTCAGATATCGGATTCGAGCTTATTATATATCAAATCGAAGCTATCGACGAAAGGAATATGTATGTTAAATTTTATTTACGATTGGGGGGGGCGACTGCCACCCCTGGCCCTAAAGAGGATCCGCCTCTGCAGGTCGCTGCATTTATACCACATAATTAGTGAACGAAAGAAGAAGGTGAGGGAGAGAGGAACTTGAAGGCGGAGAACTGAGAGATTGTTCACAAAACCTGAAAGTATGAATGTTAAACGTTAGTAAAGAAAGACTGAAAATATAAATCAGATATGTCAAGTATGAATGAATAAAGATCGAGCATATATATCAGAGGGATTAAAACGGGAAGTGGGATGAAAAAATGTGAGTGAATTGTAACTTTCATTTATAATTTATAGAGGGTTATTTAAAATCCGAGTGGGTTGTACATGTTGAAAGATAGTATTAAAATATTTTGATTTTATGATAAATATGCAATATTTCAAATAAAAAAGGGATAAGCATTGAATTTCTGAATTTTTTTCCACAAAACTTTATCGAGTCAGATTGGATGAAATCTCATCAAAAAATCATTTAGTTGAGATTTTATTAAGTCGGATAAGCATTGAATTTCTGAATTTTCAGATTTGATATAACAAATCATTTAGTTAAGATTTTCACAAAAAAAAAACAATTAGTTAAAAAGAAAATATGATTATCAAATAAAAAATTATAAAATCACAATTAATTAATTTTTAATTGGTTAAGAAACCTATACTAAAGGAGAAGGTGCTACATGTCTTAGGCGACTTCTCCTTTAGTATTATAAACTAGTATAATTCCCGCGCCATGGCGCGGTTTTTTAAAACTAAAAGTTAAAATAAAAATCAAAAAAAACTTTACAATAAATTTATCTAATAATTCTCTCAGTTTTTTTTTTCAATCTCATGTAAAGTATAACTGTATAAGACATAAATATAGATATTTTAAATTACTCAGTAATAATAATATCAATATCATTGTATATGTCATAACCAACCGTTATATTCAATGTTTTGAATTAAATCCAATAGTTAGTAAATAAATTTGAATTAAGCCTAATAGTTAATTAGTAAATAAATTTGAATTAAGTCCAATAGTTATATTAGATTGAATTCAATATTTTGAATTAAGCCCAATAGTTAGTAAACATGTTAAGAATAAAAGAAAAAATGTGGTTGGTTTAAAGAGATAAAGGGAATAATGGAAAATGTGAAGAGGGAAAAAAATAAAAAGAAAAAAAATCTGATTGGGCAAGAAGGAGTGAAACGTGGAGAGGCTGCCACGTAAGCGTAGAGTATTCTGAATTAAGTTATTACTAGCACAGTACCCGTGCGTGACGCACGGGATTTGGAAAATATATTATATTGTTTAAAAGATATTATCGTAATTTATTTATATTATATATTAGACATATTATAATAATATGAAAATGATATGGTCAAATAATATTGATTTGGAAAACAATGGTTATATTATATCAGCATATAATATATGTTGCAAAACATCAATATCTCACATTTCTAGATAGAAATAGTTGCATGCACTAATGTAGAGAGTGTTTTAAATTATTATTTTTCCTTTTGATTTTTTTAGTAACTTGATTGGTTGCTTTGAACATTAAACAAATATTTGTTGTCGTAATAAGCTGAAGGGTAAAACCAAATACATTGTTAGAGGGACTACGCATTCGACAAATGCTAGGTGAATTAAATTTTAAGAACTCTAGGATGGAAAGCATATAAAAATGTCGGAGAGGATATATTGTTGTAATAACACAGAATCACTAACGACTGAACAATTTAAATTTTAATTATTTTGATTGGACATGTGACATCCATCCAACTAAAGAAATACCAATCATCCTAAGAATAAATCGATCAAATCCAAATATCCAAATGATAAATATACTAAATTGGAAATTTCACGCGAAATAGGGGAATAGTCAAGTTGGAAATTTATTAACAAAATCCATGTTAAAAAAAAACCCTGATAATGTTCTATGAAATCAAGGGCCAAAGTTGTTAGCCTCTCAAAGTAGACCGGTAAAGTATTAAATATTTGAGTTACAAAGATAATTATCAAGTTACTGACTAAAAAATAAAAGTTTCAACAGAAAATGTAACTTTGTTCAAATTCAACTGTGTAAGCATAATTATTTCTTTTTAATTAAGTTTTTAATCTAATTTTTTTCCAGTTTAGATATTTATAAAATAATATTTACATTTATGTAGTGCAAGTTACACAAAAATTATTTTAAAAACTTACACAATAATAAAGAATTTTTTTTTTACTGGAAAACAGTTATTTCATTTTGAATAAACTTATAATCAGATATAGTGAAAATATTTGGTTTTGTTGTACGCATATTTAGTTTGGTCTCAACATCTTATTAGAAATCAACACATTATGTCAAATAAAATTAGAAATCAATGATTCCATGATTAAAATGATTAGTTTTATCATCTACAATCATTAGGTCCTGATTTATTTCATGAAGTATCAAATGAAATAAATAATTATATTGAACGAAATGATTGAAATACTAATTTGAAATTATTATATATTTAAGTATGAAACTCAAGTAAATAAAGTTAAAAAACTTAATTAAAATATAAGATCAAAATATTGTATTAGTATTGGTAACCAAATTTTGAAAAATATCCATAAACTATTAAAAAAACATCTTCAATGGATTTATATAAACATTGATAACCATTCCCGGTTGAATATTAATTTTTTAAAATCGGGTAGAGGACCCATATAAAATCTCATATATTTGAATAACAAATTTTTATTTAAACTACAATATTGGAGTAATTAATAATTAAGTTAATTAATTATTGAAGGTGAGTCCAAGAGGCATAAAAATTCGCGACATGGGAGATAAATAGAGGGTAAGGGGACCTGTTCCATTAATTCCAGATCGACGCCATTTGTTACAAACCTAAATATTTACAGAGCTCAAGAAATTGTTGGGAGACGAAGAGAAGTCGATCGGAAGTGAGTTTCTAGATCCGTGATTTTGTTGCTACGTACAGTATTCAATTCAATTGTATGTGTTGGCAGTGATTTGTTTCGATCAAATTAAAATCAACTACAGTATATGATTATGGACTAAATTATATACTGCGGACTAAAAGAGGGGTTTAATTAGGTTAGAATTTTCAAGGGGCAAACTCTACCAACTTTGAATTTCGTTATCTCTTCAATTGGATCAATCATATACATTTGTTTAGTTTACTTTGTGATTCGATATATATTAATTCATTACCTGATGGACTTAATTAATATCTCCGATGATAATAATTACTCCGTAATCCTGATCATCGAATTTGAATGAATGATTTGATGGATGGTTAGATGGATGTAAAAGGAAAATTGAAGATTGGGCAACAGAAATGTGAATCAACAGTACTAATGGCTGCGGAACAGTCAAGGAGGAGGGCAGCAGCAAAGGCTCCTGTGGGTGCTCAGATCAAACGAGTCATTGATCTTTTGTTCCAGGTATATATATATATGATCCATCCATCCATCGATCCATCGAGATTGTACATGTACATGTGTCTTTTAATTTAATTTGTTTACAATATATATTTGAATAAGTTGTTAATCTATCATTATCATTGCTGGCTGCAGACGAGGAAAGCTTTAACTCCAGACCAAATCAACGAAGCTTGCTATGTTGATCTCAAAGCAAACAAAGCCGTCTCTGATAGTTTGAAGAATAACTTGAAAGTTCATTATGATGGGAAGCTATTCTCCTACAAGGTACTCCATCCATCCATCAACTCCTCCTCATCCATCCATCCTTCTTTTTGGATTCTTTAATTAATTAATTTAGGGGTTGAAACGTACGTACACTGATCATCCATACAATATATTGCAACTTTAATTTTTGCAGCCAAAACATGATGTCAAGGACAAAATTGGATTACTGAACCTAATAGACACATGTTCAGATGGCATCTCTGTCGATGATCTCAAAGACGCATACCCAAATGCCATGGAGGACTTGCAGGTCATCTATCAATCCTCCTTTGATTCATTTTATATATATGGCATGGGCTGATTTGTACCATCTATCTGTACCTACAAACTATGTATGTTGTGTGAATTATAACCAATTAAAATGTTTAATACCCACCTTCCTTTCCTTACAGAGTTTAAAGGCCGAGGGACAAATTACGCTGCTCTCCAACTCTCACTCCCGGGAATATATCGCTTACAGCCTAAACTCTAGTGGCATCAACCTCAATGTGGATGATGACCTCAAAATCTTGTTTCGAAGCATTGACCTCCCATCTGAGATAGCGACAAAGACCGTTGAACGGAGGGTTGCAACTAAAACTAAGAGTATGGCTCCCAAGTCCAAACCGAAGAAGAGGAAGCTCGACATCACCAAGCTTACCAACGCCCATCTCCCGGAACTCTTCTCTGATTTTTAGACTTTTATCAAATTGAACTACTCGATCTTCATGTAAAAGACGTACTTAAATCTACTGTATTTTGGAATTTGTTAATGGAAATATTGATGATTCAAGAATTAATTCACATATAATATATTCTTAATGCCGTTTGCCACGTTTAATTTCATTTGCTTGAAGCTATTTTGGAATCCCATATCAATCTAGCATCTAGGGCATACCAAATGTGCTAACCTAGAGTATGTACTTACTGTTCTCATTAAGTAAATATTCATAATCAATCCAAAAAGCCTTAACCAAGCCACATCATTGCATTTGACAAATCAAGTAATTATCGCAAGCAAGACTCGTTGTTGGAGTTGAGACTGTCTAAGTCCCGGCAAACAAACTCAGGACGGGGATATACCCGAGAGGTTCAAGCTTTACCTGGTTTGTTCCGTCGCCCCGTGGGAGGCCCTTGTCCCTAGCTAGGAGGTTCACATTTACCTGGTCCTGCAGCTTCCCACCCAAAATTCTCATCGACTCACCCCAAGCGCTTCAACGCATCGTGTATCACTGCACGCGTGTCTGATTCTGATCCAACTCACCACATTCATTTTTGCATCATAAACGGGGTACACTAGGCTCGCATGTAGAACCAGGAGAGGATGTGGATGCATCCTCTCGTACCCCTAAAACAATCATACCCCAAACACATCACACAACATGACCATGTCTCATGCAATCACATTATATATCAGGTCAAAGCAGAGCAATATATATGTCTCAACCAGTCATATATCAGATCAAGACATAACCAATGTCTTGCCAATTGCATCATATATCAACTCAAAGCATAGTAATCCACATGTCAAGCAATAAGTTGCGTCGACTACAAGGACATCTCAACAGCAAGACATATATCAACTCAAGAATCAAATCTCAAACCCTTGCCTATAACATTTACTAAGTGTGTGTGGGGGTCTCTAGCATGCTACTATTGCGACTAATAGGGCCTTCCCAATGTAAAAGCATATAAACAATGGGGTAGTGAGTAAGTCAAGAAGACTTACATCGGGTCTTTAGAAACCGGCCACAACAAGGAGTATGAAGGGCATTGATAGCATGCATTTAGGTAGGCATATTGGGTTGCATTTAGCATGATTTAGATGTGCATAATGCATGGTTTAAGCTAGATTTGCATTTATACTCGTTTTGTTGGTGGAGTCGGAATCAACAAAGTCAACCAGGAGAGGGTGTTGAAAGGAGGGCTGCAACTAAAATTAAGAGTATTGCTCCTATGTCCAAACCGAAGAATAGGAAGCCTGACATCTCCAAGCTCGCCGATTCCCATCTCCCGGAACTCTTCTTTGATTTTTAGACTTTTATTCAAACTACTCGATCTTCATGTAAAAGACGTACTTAATCTATTTTGGAATTTGTACGTTGATTGAAATATTGATGATTCAAGAATTCACATATATTTCTTAATGCCGTTAATGCCGTTTGCTACGTTTAATTTCATTTGCTTAAAGATATTTTGGAATCCCATATCAAAATCTAGCATCTAGGACATACTAAAGGTGCTAACCTAGAGTGTGTAATAATAAATTCAGAAACCCTTAACGTACCAAGGTCCAAGCGACATAATTGCATTTGACAAGTCTCGACAAACAGACTCAAGACAGGGACATACCCGAGAGGTTCAAGCTTTACCCGGTCTATTCCCTCGTCCCCGGTCCCCGGTCCCCTTGGGAGGCCCTCGTCCCTAGGAGGTTCACATTTACCCGGTCCAGCTTCCCAACCAAAATTCTCATCGACTCATCCCCAAGCGCGTCAATGGATCATGCATCACTGCACTCATATGCCTGATTCTCATCCAACTCACCACATTCATTTTTGCATCATATCATGATAATTAGTAAACGAGGTACGCTAGGCTAGCATGTAGAACCTGCAGGAGGGATTATGAATATAAGAAAGAGCACACGTTCTGTAAAACAATTAAGTTAACATTAAATAATATAATGTAATATTATCTTTAAGAGGTTGATGCTTTGTATGGGTGGTTGACGAACAATAGGTTGGTAACAATGTTTTGTAGTTGGTGATAATTATTAAATTATTGATAAGAGGTCGATGAAAATAGGGTGATGACACTATTTTGTCGTTGGTGATAATAGATGACTGACAAAAGGTTGATGACAATAGGGTAGTGATAATGTTTTGTAGTTGATGACAATATATTTGAGAAAATAATATGAAAACACTGTTATGTAGTTGGTGACAATAGGGTGGTGACAATGTTTAATTTGTAGTTGGTGACAATACAATGGATAAAATAATATGGTCACAATACGTTTGAGAAAAGAATAAGATGAAAGTGTTCCGTAGTTGGAGACAATAGGTTTGTGACAGTTTTATGTAGTTAGGGAAAATATATGGTGACGATGTTATTTAGTTGGTGATAATAGGTATGTTTTAGTGTTCACTAGTCGGTGAAAATAATTTTGTACCAGTGTTTGCTAATTGTTAACAATAGGTGGTTATAGTGTGTTATAGTAGGTGACAATAATTTATAGTTTGTGACAATTGATATTGACTATAGTTGGTGACAGTTTTCACTAGTTCGTGATAATATTTGGTGATAGTGTTATGTAATTGGTGATAACATTTGATGACAATTAATGTAGTTTGAGAAAAAAATAACGTCAAAAGTACAACTTTCACCAAAATAAAAAATTTATTATTAAAAAAATTGTCAATAACAACTCTCTCCAAAAAAAATATGTCATTGTTACCTGTCACCATAAAAAGTTATCACCAGAAAAACTGTCATCAAAACTGGACGTTGACCAGAATGGTCAATATTGACTGGTTAAGGTCAAAATTATAATTAGTCAAAGAGGATAGAGGGAAAGGAGAAAAAAGAGATAAAAGGAAGGAAGGGTACAATTGTCAACTATGGAAAATTACTTAAATTGTCTATAACGTGGACATTTATTTAATTATGTTCATTTTTTTGGACAATCACAAATTAAGCCAAAAATAATATACAAAAGTGCGGGCAACAGAGAAAACTCAGGGTGTGGTCTGTGTATCAAAACTTGGAGATCAGTAACTTGGCCCTAACTCGATGGTCAATGCTTTAGGTGAATGAGATGAAAATGTGTGTTCTCATCCCACATCGATTATATGAGAGATGTTATTAGTAATTTATAAGTGAATCAAACACTACTCATATTACAAGATCTCTTCCTTTTTCAAGCTCCAAAGGAGAAAACAAACTCTAAAAAGAATTAAAGGTTATTCTTTTCATTTAATTAACAACCATTGTAATTTAACTAAATATTTTTAATCCAAATATCTATTAATTATTATCCTAATCTACCATTTGTTTTTATTATTTAATAAAGAAAGCATGCATCATGTAAATCTTCTATCTTCTATTTATTTTCCTAATTTAACTAAATATTTTCATCTAAATCTCTAAGAATTACCTAATCAACCATTTATATTTATTATTTAATAAACCAAGTGTCAATTTCATATCTTCTATTTTCCTAATTTATATACAGTTATTTTAATCAACCATATAATTATATGATTTTTTTACCACTTTCATTATCGTACTATGATTTTTTACTTACCTTATAGTAGACCTGAGCATGGGCCGGGCCGGGCGGGTTTGGGCCGAGCCTCCACCAATTTTGCGGCCCAGTGTACCGGGCCGGGCTTGGGCCAGGCCCGGTTTTTGGGCCTGTTACCTTGCCCAAGCCCGCCCTTATAGGCAGGCCGGGCTGCCCACCGGGCTTAGCGGGCTTTTTCACCTGAATATTAAAATCCAATACAAATACTAAGTTCACAACATAATATTAAAACGTTATCGTTTACAGCATACAACCCACAACATTAAATTCTGAAAATAACAAAGCAAGCCATGGATCAACAAAAAAAAAATTCTGAAAATAACAGATTACAACCCACAACATTAAATTCTGAAAATAACAAAGCAAGCCATGGATCAACAAACAAAATTATGAAAATAACAGATTCTTCATCACTCAGTGGTGATGACAGACTCTTCGTCATCCTCGGCATCTTCCGAAGCTTCAACTCCAATTTTAAGGATCTTCGATGGACCTATAAAATAACAAACTCATAGTTAGAAGTTAAAAATTAGTTAAAGTCATCATAAGAATAGCAAACAAAGTCATCGTTTAAACTTACCATTGTCAAAGCCTTTCACTCGCAACCAATCTTCATAACATGCTAGTGCTTCAATGGTGGTGGATGCAAGAGAGCTTCTACAAGGTGTGATCATTTTCTTTCCCAAGCTAAAAGCAGATTCCGATGGAACAGAAGATATCGGAACGGTAAGAATATCCCGAGCTACAGCAGCAAGACAAGGGGAACCAACAGACCTTTCCTTCCAAAACTTCAAAATATCAAGTGCATCTTGGGTACTCACGTTGTCTTCATCAAAATATGCATCCAACTCAGACTTATTAGAGGTCTTCCTCTTCTTACTCAAAAACTCAAACAAATCAGGCCCACTAGCTACATGTACAGAAGGAGGCTTTCGAAATCCAACAGGAGCAGTTTTTGCCATTTCAAAGGTACTTGACATACTTGCAAATGGCTTGTACGCTTCACACAATTCAGCCAAAATGCCCTTGATTTTTGTAACCATCTCCTTAGCATAAACATCTCCAAACAAATTGGAATAGCAAAATTCAACTGCACTCAACTTCAAACGAGGATCCAACACAGCAGCACAAGATAACAAGAGATTATACTCAGCCCAATATTTCTGAAACTTTTCAAGCATCGAAGATACCATACTAGACAACACACAAGGAGGACCCTCAGAAATAGTAGTCAAAGCCATATGAATTCTCCATACCCCATGAAAATAAACATTGGCTGTTGGTGTTTTAGAGGCTGAAAATTCATTAGTCACATCATAAAACGTATGCAAAAAGGAGTGCAATTCAGCAACCTTCCCCCAATCCTCTTCTGTTAGGCGATGGACTTTCAATTCCACATCCTTACTAACAAAACTATCAACAACATCTTGAAAGTAAAGGAAACGATCAAGCATTGTGAAAGTAGAATTCCATCTAGTAGGTGTATCTAAACGAAGCCTTTTGGTGGAGCTCAAACTAAAATTCGTAGAAGCAATCTCATAGAACTTTTTACTCTTAGGAATATAATGCCTGAGATGAATGATAATTTTCCTAATCTTCACAACAACTTCATCAATGGTCTTCAAACCAGCTTGCACCACCAAATTAATTATATGACAACAACAACGCATGTGAACAAACTCTCCATTTAATAGCAAAGTGTGTTTCCTAAGTAGATGATTCTTAAGAGATGTAATCATGGTATCATTATATGATGCATTATCAAGGGTGAAGCTAAAAACCTTGTCAGCAATCTTCCATTCACCCAAACACAATAAAATCTCATCAGCAAGAGAACACCCATCAAACGGAGGAGTAAGGGCAGCAAACTTAATGATTCTTTTTTGTAATTTCCAAGCACTGTCAATCCAATGAGCCGTAACACACATAAATTCATCAGCGGTGTTTTCACTTCTCCAATTATCAGTTGTAAAACAAATCCTACCAGGTGCACTTTGCAACTCCATAGCAACCAACTTTTTCTCCTCTTTATAATGACGGATTGCATCCCTCTTTATTGTAAATCTACTAACAACACTAAAATCAGGTGCAACTGCTGTCATTAGATACTTAAAAGATTGGAAGAGGTTACCTCTTTAGATCTTAAAAGGTAAACTCATGGTTGCAAGCTAGCCAAACCTTAAAGGGAAGAGGTTACCTCTTTAGACCATCAACAACCATAGGGAAATCTCTTACCAAATTTCTTTTCTCTCATCCTATTATAATTGGGTTATTTTGGCAACTAGCACCTTATGAATATCTCATTAGCTAACTAGCACCCAAACAAAATTAATTAACTAACCTAGCACCCTTCCCAAATTGACTATTAAGGTCAACGGTCAACCTGTTTGACCATTGACCGGGCAACGTTGACCGTTGACCGGTCAGCGTTGACCAACTTATTCCGATTTTTTTTGATGACATTTTTTTACCGTTTTGATTCCATTTTTTATTACATTTAATTTTTGCTTTGATGCCACTTTTTAATGACATTTTTTTCCAAACCTTGATGATATTTTTTGTGTATTGTGATGCCACGTCGATCATAGATGCCAATTTTTTTTTACTATTGACTACTGATGACACTTTTTTAAAGTCAATTTTTTGATGATATTTTTTTTTACCGTGAAGCCATATTTTTCAAAGTACTGTTTTGATGACATTTTTTTTCTTTAATGTGATGCAACCTTTTCAAATTAG
This sequence comes from Persicaria maculosa, assembly GCA_963922045.1. Lineage (NCBI taxonomy): Eukaryota > Viridiplantae > Streptophyta > Magnoliopsida > Caryophyllales > Polygonaceae > Persicaria > Persicaria maculosa. Next base: position 69,066,555 of record OY998255.1, read on the forward strand.
TGTTTTGATGCCATTTTTCTAATGTAATTATTTGATGCCACTTTTTTAATCGAATCGTTTGATGTCACTTTTCTTTTTAATTTAATCAATTGTATATCGATAAATTTTCATCAATTTTACTTTTATTCACTGATGACACGTTTGTGATTACATTTCATTGATGCAATCACTTGTGGTGACATGTTTATTATATTTTTATTCATTGATGACATTTGTGATTACACTTTATTAATCTCAATCATTTGTGATGACATTTTTTTTGATAATATTTGTATACAATTGATAGCGTATGAGCATAAAATTTGATTACACTTCATTGGTGACATTTTTATTGGTGACACATTTGAGATGACCCTAACTTTTATTCATTGATGACAAATTTGTGATTAAGTACACTTCATTGATTCAATCATTTGTGATAATATTTTTTGTTAATGACATTTTTATTATATTTTTATATAACTAATGACATAGGACCAACCTTCATCGATGACTTGTATTCACTAATGATGTATTTATGATTACATTTCATTGATCTCAATTATTTGGGATGACAATTTTATACCATTGATGCAATGAGACATCAATGCGAGAACTAATATAATAATCTATTAGGATTTTATTTTTTTTACCTACCAAGAATCCAAGATGCAGTATTATATTATAGTGGGTGAATGGGTTCAAAAGGTTACAGATTATTTTGTAACAATTTAAAAAACAGGGACCCCAAATGGAATTTTAGAACGCAGCATCAAGGACTGAGAAATTTCATCATCAAATCCATGGACTCATTTCACAAACACAAACATACGAATTTAATTGAGGAGTTTATCTCTCATTTACATCAGTAAATGGTGACACAAGCGTTTAGGTAACAACAGATTATGTAATCAAAGAAATCTACAATACATGCTTGGTTTCCGGTTGTGTAGTATAATATCAAATGACCCTCTTCCTATTTTGCGAGAAGTGCCTCGGAAAATCCAGAATTTTATTGTAAGAAGCTGTTCCTGATGGCTTGATGACAAAAAAAATTAGAGCATGAGATTGTAACTGATGTTGAATTTTCCCCTCTTGTGCCAAAAGGAGAAGTGTAATGTGGGTTGTCTATGGGAGCAGAATCCATCGCTTGTGCTGCAAGTGCTTGGTGTATCCTACTTGCAACTTCAGCTGTGTCGTCCAAGGGAGGATAACTCTAGCTTACTGCTATATGGGGAGATGACAGTCAAATCAGAAATGCATTTACAAGGACAGCTTACAAGAACATTCTTCAAGTATGCTGTCAACTGTTATGCAAGATCAGCACCATATTGACAGTGTCCTACGAGGAACATAAGATAAAATCAAATTGGCAACCAACATGAAGAGGATTTACAGAGAGATGCAGCATGTCAACAAGATTCATAGAAAGAAAACGCATTGTGAACTTTACTTGTTGGCCCACTAATGTTAACCATAAGCAAAGGCTTTGGTAAAGGAGCAAACTCCGGTTGCCATGTACTACCTGCATTATGAAGTGTAGAAGAATCAATTTGAAGCAAAGCTAACAGTAGCTGCCATAACAAGGGAGCAATTGTGTATACACTACATTTTTACCAGGAGGTTCAAGAGGAGTGAACCATGGCTGGAGAAACCGAGGCACTTGCTCTTGTGCTTGGAGTGTCAATGGGTAGTAGTCATGACGAGGAGTAATAAACACGTCAAATCTGTCTAACTGTGTTCTTGGATGCTGAATCTGTATTTTTTATGCCGATGCAAGAGCTTAAGGTCAGATAATGTCAGACCTTTGTGTGGGATAAAACTTGATTTTTAAGGTAAACAAGGAGTTCTATAAAATCTAGTGTACATATGCATATCCACCGTTGCATAGTATTTTTAAGGTAAACAAAGACCAATTTAGCCACACACATATGATTCCAGAATTTGGAGCATAAAAAAAGGCCATAAGCCAAAGGAACACTAATTTTTAAGCAAAAAAAAAAGCCTTAACACACAGAAACTTGCCTTCTTTGGAGTCGGTTCAAGGGATATGCTTGCCCTGGTGATGATGCCAAACTGTCCAAGGCCACCAAGAACACCATAAAAGAGGCCAACATTATGTTTAACGGAACAAACGACTACGACGTCTCCCATCCCTGCAGCAAAAAAAAAAGGCGACACAATATAGTCTTGCAAGGGCTTTACTGAAGGCAAAATAGAATGAGCATACATGTACATGGATTCAAATAGTACAAAGATACATATTTGAAACCAAGAACAGTTTCGCTTGAGAAGTTGGTGGAAGCTAGCTAACACATTAATGTAAAGACAATATGGTGTTCAAAAGACAATAATAGACTTCCTTTGTACCAAGAAATGACAAGGCTACAACACACATTAATATGCAGGGCTCACAAGTCACAAGATTGTGTTATCTATTGATCTTTCACTGCAACGTACAAGTGAATATGAAAAAAAGCCATTAACAAGGACTCAAGGAGTGGTTTTATTCCAATTAAAAGTTATGAGGGAACAACAAAAATAGACTCAATTCATCTAGGCATTTCATCAAACACCTTGGATGCACACCTTGATGCATCTCTAACTTGAAACTGAAGTGATCAAACAGCCCCAATTTTCGGAACCAATTGCAAAAGTCACACTCAAACACAGCAGATTACATTTCATCAATTCAACACAGCATATTTCATCAATTCAACACAGCAGATTTCATCAATTCAACACAGCAGCAGATGGTAAATTTAAGCAATAAAATGGAAATCAGTGCAATTTTTTTCATCAATTCAGCACAACAGATGACAAATTTAAGCAAGACAATGGAAATTGGTGGAAATTCAAAGCACAAACTCGGTCAATGATACTTTTACTTGGCAAAATGGCACCACTCAAGCAATTGAAAAAATTGAAATCCAGCAACAACAACTAGATGTTCAAGACGATTTTGTAGGGAGAGATAGTACACGAATCGGCGATGAATCGGACGAAGAAGGATCTTGCTCATGTCGCGTCTCCCTCTTCGTCGATGTAGATTAGAGATCTTCAGGCGAAGAAGAAGGATTTTTGGCCATGAATCGGCGTCTCCGTAGCTCCGGAGGAGATCCATGTGGATTAGAGACCGAATTTCGCCGACTAAAAACCCTAGACTTGTCATTGCTTTCTTGTCGACGGCAATCCGAGATCTCCTGAGTTGATGGCAATCGCGCGAGAGTATGAGGTCGAGAGGGATAGGAGTGCTTGCTTCCATAGCCTCCGGCGCTGGTTCGTCATGGTTAGTCCCGATTGGGAGAGAGAGAGAAGCCATGGAAAGGAAGTTTGATGAAGAAATGGGTATACGAGGAAGAAGAACTTATGAGGAAGGATGTTACGGGGCTAAAAAATATTAAAGTGGTGTTAGAATGCCTAATAAAAGATTGAGGGATGTTAATTACCTAATCAAATTAGCAAAAGGTGATATTTTAGCAAAATTTCTCATTATAATTTTACATCTCATTTATTTTTTTGTTTAAATATTTTTTTCACTTTTTCTACCTTATTTTAAAAGGTTTGTTCTACAATCCTGGAAAACCTCTTATCCATTTTTAAATTTATTTTCACCATTTCTATTCCTTTATCACGTGAGCCATCATATCTTTCTTTTACTTTTTGATTAAAACAAAAAAAAATTACAAAAGGGAAGAGGTTACCTCTCTCCACCAAGGTAACCTCTTCCATTCCATTACCTTAAGGTATAAGAGCATGAGCAACCATGAGTTTTCTTTACCTTAAGGTTAGTAAAAGGTAAGCTCAAGGTTGTGGGTCTTACCTTAAGGTAAGGGGATGGAAGGGGTTACCTTGGTAGAGAGAGGTAACTTCTTCCCTTTTCTAATTTTGTTTTCCTTTTTCTTTTATGAAAAAGTAACATCTTCTCTTTTTCATCTATATTTATTAATTGTAAACATGTGTAAAATGAAATAGAAAATATATTTATATTTCATTATTTTTTTAAATAAAATATCTCACTGGTTTAATTTTATTTTTCCCTATAATTTGAGCTCAATTTTACTCTATATATACCCACATCTTGATCAATTGTAGTTGCACTTATTCTCACTATGGATCACAATAATCCAAATAATCCACCCATTCCAAATATGCCTTTTGATCCAGATCTTCTAAAAAAATCATCGATTTCACGTGATGATACAAATATTTAACAATCATTCAACACCCGAATGCCCAAGGCTATGATCCGAATTTATAGGTAGCTCGATTAGTATTTACGCATGTTATAATGTTTCTAACTTTGTTAATTTTAATCTAGATGTAATAAAATATATTTATATCAAGTACTTGCTATTTTTATTTATTTATAAAACCATAAATAAAAATAATTGACAATAATATATGATGATAACAATATAATAAAGGAAAAGATATGTAAAGTAAAAGGAAAAGTGAAAATAAATTTCAAAAAGGGTAAAAGAGGTTTCCAATGGTTGTGGAGGAAACCTTTTAGAAAAAGGTAGAAAAAGTGAAAATAATTTTAAACAAAAAAATAAATGAGGTGTAAAGTTATGATAGGAAGAGGAAAGAAAAAAGGGGAAAGAGGTTTCCCCATGGTTGCGGATGGTCTAAGACCATGTGCAACCATGAGTTTTACTTACCTTATAGGTCTTAGAGCATGAGCAACCATGGGTTTTAGCAACCTTAAGGTTGCTAAAAGGTAAGCCCATGGTTGTGGCCTTTACCTTAAGGTAAGAGGTGGGAAGGGGTTACCTTGGTAGAGAGAGGTAACCTCTTCCCTTTTCTAATTTTCTTTTTCTTTTTTTTTTTATGATAAAGTAGGTTGATATATTTTACATTTAGATTTATTAGTTATAATAGGATTTAAAATGAAATAAAAATATATTTATATTTCATTATTTTTTAAAATAAAATATCCCATTGGTTTAATTTTATTTTTTTCTATAATTTGAGCCCAATTTTATCATATATATAACCTCATCTTGATCTATTGTAGTTGCACATATTTTCTTAACCATGTATCACAATAATCCAAATACTCCACCCATTCCAAATATGTCTTTTGATCCAAATCTTCTCAAAAATCCTCAATTTCAAGTGATGTTGCAAATGTTTAACAATTCTTCAACACCCGAATATCCAAATTATACCCCACATAATCCTACCAATGTGTACAATCCTCTTTTTTTCCAAACCAACAACATTTTGAGTATTCTCCGGGTGTTCAAGGGAGTGCCACTCGAAGTCCAACCGAAGATGCAAGGCAAGTCCATCAAGTACAAGAGAACGAAGAAGTTGTTGTTCACAATAAAATATGTTTTTAACTTTTTTTTATTTTAATCTAGATGTAATAAAATATATTTATATTAATTACTTGCTATTTTTATTTATTTATAACATTATAAATAAAAATAATTCACAATAATATATGATGATACACATATAATAAAGGGAAAGATATAAATGAAAAGAAAAAGTGAAAATAAATTTGAAAAGAGGTAAAAGAGGTTCCCCATGGTTGTAGAGGAAAACTTTTAGAAAGAGGTAGAAAAAGTGAAAATTATTTTAAACAAAAAAATAAATGAGTTGTAAAATTGTGATAGGAAGATGGGAAAAAAGGGGAAAAAGGTTTCCCCATGGTTGCGGATGGTCTTAAAAGGTAAACTCATGGTTGCAAGCCAAACCCTAAGGGAAGAGGTTGGAAGGGGTTACCCCTTCGCACTAAGACCATCAGCAACCATGACCATCCGCAACCATAAGGTTACCTCTTATCCAATTTTTTTCTTCTCTTCCTATAATATTTTGACACCTCATTTATTTTTTCTTTTAAATAATTTTTTACTTTATCAACCTCTTTCTTTAAGGTTTACTCCACAACCATAAGTTTACCTCATTCTTCTCTTTTTCCCATTTATTTATACCCACTATATGATTTCCACCAATCATAATATTATTACTTAAATAAAATAAATAAATCATCATACTTTTACACATAGTCCAAGGCACTTTCTACCTCTCCACACCAAGGTAACCCCTTTCCTCTCTTCACCTTAAGGTTTTGCCTACAACCATGAGGTTACCTTTTAACAACCTTAAGGTGAGCAAAACTCATGGTTGCTCATGCTCAAGGTTACCTCTTCTCTATTTTTTTCTTATCTCTCTTCATAATATTTTGACACCTCATTTATTTTTTCTTTTAAACAATTTTCACTTTATCTACCTCTTTCTTTAAGGTTTTTATATTTTTACTTCACAACCATGAGTTTACCTCATCCTTCCCTTTTTCTCATATATCTATATTCATCATATTGTTTCCACCAATCATAATATTATTAGTTAAATAGAAAAACATAATAAATAAATAAAGCATCAACTTTTGCACATGGTCCAAAGCACACTCTATCTCTCCACACCAAGATAACCCCTTCCCTTCCTTCATCTTAAGGTTTTGTCTACAACCATAAGGTTACCTTTTAATTACCTTAATTAAGGTAGTGAAAACCCTTGGTTGTGGATGCTCTAAGGTAACCTCTTCCCTTTTTATTTTTACTTTCTTTTTTTTAAACACACAAGTGGGTCACTCCATGTTATTCATATTTTTTATTCATATTTTTTAAACACATAAGTGGAAAAAGTGGGGAACAAGGTAACCCCATGGTTGCAAAGGTAACCTCTAAAGAAGTAGAAAAAGTAAAAAATAATTTAGAGAAAAAATATATGACGTGGCAAATTATGATAAGGAGATGAAAATTGAAAAGGAAAAGAGGTAACCCCATGATTGTACATGCTCTAAGCCACAACCAAGGGGTTACCTTTTAGTGACCTTAAGGTAACCAAAACCCTTTGGTGTTGATGCTCTAAGAGCATGTGCAACCATGAGTTTACCTTTTTCCCTTTTCAATTTTTATCTCCTTATTATAATTTGCCACCTCATATATTTTTTTCTCTAAATTATTTTTCTACTTTTTCTACATCTTATTTAGAGGTTACCCTTGCAACCATGATGTTACTTTGTTCCCCACTTGTATGTTTAAAAAATATAAATAACATGGAGTGACCCACTTGCGTGTTTTAAAAAAAAAGTAAAAAAAAAATACAAAAACACCCTTTTTCCCCTCTCCCTACATATCTTACAAATCAGCCTGGATGAAGCTCTCTCCTCTCTCTAGAATTCTAGAGAGAGGGAGCCAAATCCTCGGCTCCGGCCTAAGTATCCCGGCTTCGGCCGCCTTGTATCGGTATCTCACCCTCCACTCCAACCCTGGCTCCTTTCGTCTCCGGCGTGCGTGTTTCTTGGGCTCCGTCGGGGCGCGTTTGTTTCCTGTGCTTCCACCTCCTTCGAGGTATCCACATCCTTGCGGGGTCTCGTCCTCCTCATATCGGGGCTTGGTGCACTTTGCTTCGATTCGATTTAATTTTTCCACTATGCAATCCTTGTTTTGAAGCATGAACCTTCTTCTTCCTTGTTTGGGTGGGTTGGGGTTTGGGTTTGTATGGTCTAAATCGAGTTGGGGGTTTTCATTTTCTCTGTTCAACTCTTTAATTTTGACTTGGATCCGTCTCTAGTTCGGGTTTTCGGCCGGACCGCTGGTCTGTGTGTTGGTGCGGTGTCGGGGTGGGTTGTGCTCTCTCCGCCTCTCCCTCCCGTGGCCTCAGTGGATTCCGATTGATGCCCCTGCTCACCATCTTCTCCGATCTGCCCTCCTTCCATCCTCATGGCGGGCCTGCTAGTTTGTGCTTCGGGCCCAAGGTTTTGCCTTGGGCCCGAGGCTGCCCCGATGGTTCCACAAAAAAAAAAAAACTTTTCAGTGTATAAACCCCGGATTTTTCGGGATTGCTTTGGATCATGCTTGCAAGGCACGGTTGAGGTGAGTATTATTTTGGGGGGCTTTTGCTCACTCCCTCAAAAAAAAAAAGAGGGGAAAAAAATAAAGGAAGAAAAATATTATATTATATGTATAAGGGTTAGCTAGATTTACCGAGTTGCTTGGTGGTGTGGTTATTTGGCTTTGGGGCTAGCAGTTTAGAGCAGTGTTCTTCTCATATGTCCTCGTGTGAGAGGTCGTGGACATGATCGAAACCTGAAGGCTCGCCAGTATAGTCCAAATATGAGGTTTCCACTTAGTTCCCGAGGGAGTCCCTGCGTGCCTCTACCAACTGACGGACGAGATGTCTCACTCTGCTTCTGTTATTTCTTTAATAGTACTAGCCCGTGTATGTAACTGTTCCCTTGTAATTTGGTTTTATTTGGTTTGTAAGTTGATTGTACTGATGGTTTATCCGTCGCCGATTCTTTCGGCCTATCGACCACCGAGTTTGTCCGGTGCGTCGAATTTTTACCAAATCAAAAAAAAAATCTCACAAATCAGCCCTGCTAGATCCTAATTGGTATGCATCCATGACTGCGGAATATCGGGCTCTTATTTGTAATGGAAGATGGGTATTGGTCCCATGATCCCCTGAGGTGAATGTAGTGCGGACCGTGCGGTGTATGTGTCTGTTTCGGCATAAAATGCGGTCTGACAGCTCTTTGCAACGCTATAAAGCTCGGTTGGTGGCTAATGGTCGGTCTCAGGAAGTCGGAATCGTCGACTGTCACCTCTTGTCACCAACCTCCCATCGGCAATCTATTGTCACCAACGACAAAATAGTGTCACCTCCCTATTTTCATCAACATCGTATCAATAATCTATTAATTATCACAAACTACAAAATATTGTTACCAACCTATTGTCAACCTCCCCCTACAAAACATCAACCTCTTAGAGATTTTTTTTTTGCTTAAATGTTTCTCTCTCCTTGGAGAGAGAAACTCTCTTTCACCCCAACCCTTACTCCCGCAAGCCCGTCACCATGGTCACCACCATCACCCTCCGGCCACCCCCACCACCATCTGGCCGCCTTTTCGCTCCCCCACTTCACCGTTGTCGTCCTAGGGTGTTTTGGGTCCGCGTTTGCCGTTGTGGTCTAAGCCCCCTTTTTAACCCTAGATTTCGAATCCACCACCCCCAAATCCTAACCGGCCTTATTTTTGGTTGGGTTGGGGTTCGCATCCTCCGATTCCGGTGGTTTGGATGCCAACTTGGGCTTTCAAGCGTCTCCTGGCCGTCGTTACAGGCCGGGATCCTCCTAGCCTCCCTCTCCTCCGCTCGTTCGTGGCCTCCTCCAAGCCGGGCTCCGGCGGCCGCCTTCGCCGCCGTCTGGGTGGGCTTCCGGGGCTGTGACCCTCTCGCTCCTCCTTGGTGCTTGGGGCCCAAGCTTCGGGTCCTTGGGACCCAAGTTCGGGTTCCTCCGGGCCCAATCTTCGGGTCCTTGGGACCCAAGCTTCGGGTCCTTCGGGCCCAAGGCTTAAGGGGGGGAACCCGAAAGGGTTGAAACCTTCCCGAAAGGGCCTAATTTCCGTAAGGGCTTGAAAATCCCGTTAGGGTTTGAATAAATTCTCTTTCGCCTGAAATGGATTCGAGGTGCGTCTTCAAAGGTGGTTATGGGTGGTAACCCCTGTTGTTCTTGGCGTTCCTCTTCCGTGTTGGAGCTCTGGCAACCGGTGTCGGGATTGGCTGGGGTCGTGGTGGTGTGTATCGAGGCGACTCCGGGTGCAGAAAATTCCTTGGAGGATCGTCTTCACTGCCCACATGACTGGATTCCTGATATACCGTTGGCCAACGGTGTCGCCGCCTGGTGATGCTTGGCATCGGCTCTTAGTCTACGTTGCCAGTAGCGTGTACGGGTTTGGCTCGCTTGCTCGTCCGGGGGTTACGCCTCCCACTTTTTGTTGTTGCACTGTTTTATATGTAGTGACGGTTTCACCGTCTGTCGACTTCGTCGGCCTCTCGAGTTGTCAGGTATGCCTGGCGCTCGAATTATTTCCTAATAAAAAAAAAATCAACCGCTTAGAGATAATACTATATTATACTACCTCCGTCCAAAAATACATGGACTTTACTATTTACGCACGCTTTTTTAGGAGGTAAAAACTATATAAAATATTAACTTTTTTATTAATTTTTTTTAATATTTACAAACTTATTGATAATAAGTTTGTAATTATTAAAAAAAATTAATAAAAAAGTTAATATTTTATATAGTTTTTAGCTCCTAAAAAAGCGTGCATGAATAGTAAAACTCAATGTATTTTTGGACGGATGGAGTATTATCTAATCTTATTTTATTAACTTAAATATTTTTCAGACCGTGTGCTCTTTCTTATATTCATAATCCCTACCTCGTTATATGCTAGTTCCTTGTTCTTATTTGTTACTTTTTTTTTATCAACCTAAGTAAAACATATACATCTATATATTATGTTTGATGAGACTATTAATTATTACAGCGTGGAAATTAACCTACAACCTATTAATTAAGTGTGATAGCTAACCCCCTAATTATCCATGCCTAAAAGAAGTTAAATTCTTAATGATTAAAAGCATTTCAACAATGTTCATGTGTATAACCGCCGAGAACGAATATAAGAAACCTTAAAGGTATATGTTTTTCTTGATATCCGTGTTGTGTGAACCTCAAGGCCATAGATGTAGGAGCTTGATGGAAACATATGGTTGATGCTTGTTCTGTATTTAGATTTGCTAGGATAATTGCGTGTGCTCTTCATACTCCATCTCTTTGTTGGGACCGGTTTCTAAAGACCCGAGCGATGTAAGTCTTCTTGAGTTACTACCCCTTTGTTTATATGCTTTTACATTAGGGATGTCCTGTTAGTCGCACTAGTAGCATGCTAAAGACCTGTACACACACTTATTAAATGCCTTAGGCAAGCTATTGTTTGAGATTTTGATTCTTGAGCTGATATAGGACTTGTTGATGTGATTGTACTCGATGCAACTTATTGCTTTACACATTGATTACTATGCTTTGATTTAATATATATATGATGCAATTGCCTAAGACATTGGCTATGTTTTGATATGATATATGATTGGATGAGGCATTGCTTTGCTTTGACCTGATATAATGTGATTGCATGAGACGTGGTCATGTTGTGTGATGTGTTTGGGGTATGATTGTTTTAGGGGTACGAGAGGATGCATCCACATCCTCTCCTGCAGGTTCTATAAGCAAAGCCGGGTCAAAACGTAATCCAATCCAAACCATTCATGGCCTCAATAGCGGGATCACTTGTAGTCTAATATTTTGATTAAAACAGCAGTTGTCCAACTAAGTTAAATGTGATTATTCTCTAAAGCAGCTTGATATTGATATTTTGATTTAATCTAATATTTTGTGGGAATTTTGAAGTAAAAAAATTGCCACGTGATTCTTCATGAGAATGCTATATTTGATAGATTACTTTAATAAATAAAAAAAGCAAGTATGCTGCATTAGTAGGCTTCGTAACTAAGCCATTCATGAAGTGAGGAGATTACTAATAGTATTGTGTTTGGAAATATGAGCTCCTAAGCTTTGCTCATTCATTTTTTTTCCTTAGCTTACTAGGATTTCTTAATAATGAAGTCTATCATCCTGATCATTGATTTTCACTCAGGTATGCCGCAGTATAGAGCAAGAGCTGGGGAAGTCAATGGAGGATCTCTTCTCAAATTTTGTTGAGATACCACTTGCAACAACATCGGTAAGATATGCTTCTAAATTCCACCCCCCTAAAGAATAATTATAGCATAGTTTAGATCAAAGAGGAGCTCTAAAAACTTCACTAGTGCAGCTCCTTTGTTTTATTAGATCTTCTCATTCAATGTAGCTTATTTGTAATGATTTGGAACATTAAAATAGTCCTGGGAAAGAATTTTGACCACATGGAAATAGATTATGTGGAAGTGATATTTACTGGAAGATGAAGGGCTGAAGATGGAAGAGGTTCTTTGCACATTTGCATCAGTCAAGCACACACCTTTTATGGATGGTTTCTTTAACGGAGACCCCCATTCTGGTATGCAAATTAAGGCCATCTTTCTACATCCATTTCCTCATTGATGTATAATGTTTATCAGTTTAATTGGATGGTTAAACAAGTTGATTGCTAGTACCATTTTAGCATTTCTTAAAGAGTTTGGCCTGCTATTCATGCTTAATCAATTTTCTACTTTCTTATTGCAATTATTTTAGGATATCATATCACACACGTGTCATCAAATGTGATAATATGCTAATAGTTGATTCATCTTTTTTTTTGTACTTTTAAAAGCATCTTTTGGGTGACTTAATTAACATTTTTAATAGTAAAGGTTAACGTATTTTTTATGAGAATATCTAAATTGGTCCATGCAACTTTATCTGTCTTGCAAGGAAATTTTCTTGTCAACAAGACACCTCTACATCATCCAATTCTGTTGGATTTTGGTTTGACCAAGTCTCTTCCACATACTACAAAACAGGCCTTAGCAGCAGAAGTAAGTTGTTTATGGTATTTGTGATAGTTTCTTATGTTGGATGATCATTAATATACATATAAGGGAGGTGTCCAGTGAAGATGGGCGCTCATGTGAGGTTGATGCACATTTTAGGCGAAAATGATACACATTTAGGCCAAAATGAAATGTGCATCATGCTCACCTCCTCACATAGATGCCCATCTTCATATGAACTGTCCCCTATATATATTATTATTTTGTATACAATTATAAAATAAATTCATTTTTTTCGTATAGGAGAGAATCATCATGTTAGGTGTTGCATGTTCCATTCCAGTAATTCATTTTTTTCCTCCATGAAGGAGTCCATGAAGTCCTTCAAGGAGAAAAGAGCCAACAATATGAAAGTCATACAAGAAAAGATGACACTCAATGAAAAGGTAGTAAAGCGATTCAATCCTGTAAGTTATCTTCCTTCTAGCTGATAAGAAATTGTTCCTTTGCTTATGAAATTGAGCAACATTAAATTTGTACTATGATTGACAATTGACAATCCGACATAAGGTGTGGATTCCGATTGTGGAGTGAGGTGTTTCGATCTCTCTCCTTGGACGATTTTTTTACCGATAAATAAACAACTAACCTCACAATTACCTGTGCAAAACTTATAACTGGCTAGAGCATGTTTTTATATTCTGTTCCGAATTTGAAAACATGAAGTGTGAATTTGCTTGGTTAGAAGCTGGGACGTTGGCCTGTAATTTGTTCAAATGCCTGCTACGTCAACTAAGCTTTTGTTTCTTGTTGCTTTTACTACAACTTTTCAAATCGAGAGCTCAAAATTGAGCCAACCAATTTATATGCATTAATTAAGAAGTTGAGGCTACCATTGATAGCAATTTATATGAATCAAAAGAATGCATAAATGATGATTTTGTTACATTTTCAGAATGAGGTATGCTTATTAGCATGCCTTTGAAAATTAGGCCCAACAAAGTTTTGAAGGTTAGGTTTTGTAATTCATAGCTTTACTTGCTAACTTGTCTATGAAAATCAGGCTCGTTTAAGATTTTCAGTTAGGTTTTTGTTGTGCCTATAAAATGTTCTTCTGCTAAAGCAACTTTGAGTATATCCATTTCCATTTCTAAATATGATTCAAAACTATCATGTATCCATAGTATATCCGTTTCCATTTCTATTCCAAGCTTTTGCAACTTAGACACATATGTACGTCTTTTATATAATAAGAGCAACAATTATTTTTGTTGTGTTACGCTATTATTGTTCCATGCATCTTTCTTTTGCTCATACCAGTTATTGAGTTCATCTGTTTCTGCCCCTTTGAAGAACAAAGCAATCGTACTCAATTCAAGCGTATTTGTCATTATTTCTTGCAGACTCATCAGCTTCAGTAGCTGATGATGCTTTAAGGGCATTCATATCGAAGGCTGCTTCTGGATCATCTTCTCTATCCACTTCTGGGAAGGCATCTCTACAGCCCAGTTAAGTGAGGAGATATAGGCTATACTGGTATAGTAGCATACAAAATCTACTCTTGGTTAATCGCTAATATATCCCCTATCACACTTGTTGATTTTAGATTAAAGAGTTCATCACACTTGGAGGTTATGGTCATTCTAGATCTTTCAAATTTGTCTTTTCTCTGGGCAGAAATGTGATGCTGTATTTATTTCTAAGAATTGCTTGTGAATGGTACTTAATTCTCAAGTGGCAATGCATGAAACTGGAAGCATTTGTGAATAATTTGTATTTTCTAGATCTCTCATTGGACATTTTATTATATGTAAATTTTGTATAAATAATAAAATTTGATTATATATAAAATGTGTGTATTATATTATTTTTTTAAAAATATTGGACTTTTTAGCCCGGGTCTAAAGAATCCAGGCTAAAAAGCAGTTTTTTTTTTTTATTTTCCACCCACACTTTAGCTACGGCAGCTTGCCGTGGCAAAAATTATTATATTAAAAAATCCAAAATATTGATGCTACTAAGGTCAAAAATATAAAGTTTGGTATGATGAGTTTCTTAGAGAGAGAAACTCTCTTGTGAAATCCCTTATTTGTGTAAACCCTCAATTTGTGAAAACCCCAATTTGGGAAATCAAATCCTTATTTTGGATCGATCATCCTCAATCCACTTTCTCTGTGCCCCAATCAACCTTATTTTAGGCTGATCTTGAATCCCCTCCTCCATTCTATCCATCTCGGTTGTCAATTTGTGGTCTCGGCATTCCGTGGCTATTGAAGCATCCTCATCCTTCTGCTTCCGGTAGTGTGTCGCTGACTCGTATGGGGAACATCGGACTGTTGCTTGCCGGAGTTGGTCTTCCCTCTCTTCAGCTTTAGTCTCGTCTTCGATCTGGGAGTCTCGAAGCTTCGCTCTCGTTGGAGCTCCGCCCTATCTCTCTCCGATATGGGTCTCTAACTGCTCGCGTCGCCTCAGCGGGGCTGGTGTCGCTACGCGCCTGTTGTCCCTCGACTCCCCCCCTCTTGGTCGACGCCCGACCTGTCTTCCCTTGCCGGTGCCGTCTTCTTGCTGGTGCCTGAACCCCTTTGCTGGTGTCACCCCCTCCGTTGGCTCGGCTCTGATTTCCGCATGGTCGATGGTGTTACCTGTTGCTTTGGCTTCTCTTCGGGCTTAATGGTGGCCCGATTTTGATAGATCTAGGCCCGTAATCGTGCTTTGGGCCCAAGGATCATTCCCTTGGGCCCAAAGGAGCCCGAGATGAGGGGAAGAAAAGAAGATAAGAGAGAAACTTATTTTATTATTGTGTGTACGGGGCTCGGAGTTGTTGACAAAAAGAAAAGAAAAATTATAAATATATAAATAAAGTGGATAATTCCTTTATTTATATATTTATATGGTGTAAAACCACCCGAAAGGGTAGTCTAAATCACAAAAGGGTCTTGACAGATTCCCGAAAGGGCTTGTAGGTGCGCTCTCTACGAGGGTGGTCCACGGCAGTTGTTCTAGTTGTTCTTGGCGGTTCTGATCTGAGTTGGGGCACGTGCGTCTGGTGTCGGGTCTGGCTGGGGTCGTGGTGGTGTGCATCATGGAGACTCCGTATTCCAGAAATTTCCTCGGAGTTCGTCTTCATCGCTCACAGGGGACTCCTAATGTACCGCTTGCCAGCGGTGTTATCTCTTGATGGCGCTTGGCTCCGTTCCGTCTTCGTTGTCCTCAACTTTTATGGATTAGGCTCGTCTGTTCTTCTAGTGACTGTTTGTTTGCCGTCTTTGTGTTGCACCATTTTATTATTATGATTGTATGTTTGACGGTTCGCCGTCTGCGGACTCTATCGGCCTCTCGATGAGCCAGGTCTGTCTGGCCATCGAATTATTACCTGATCATATATATATATATATATATATATATATATATATATATATATATATATATATATATATATATATATATATATAGTTTGCTAAATTAAAGTATAAAATAGGTATAAGATTAATTTCATTAAAAAGGAAAGTTTAATTAAATGCAAAATAAAAAAGAAAATATATAGAAAATAAAGATGGGTGTCTATATAAAAATAATCAAGGCAAAAAGAAAATAAATGTAAAAAGAGATGCAAATAATCAAGGCAAAAGAATGGAGTTGTGGGAGAGGCTCGAACTTGGGTCTAGTGATAGCTAGAATTAAAAGCAAAAGCTTTGTACCAGTTGGACTAGGAAAGCTTAGTGCTTATCTACCATAGTTATGCTATATATTAAAAATTGAAAAAATGGGCTGGGCTGCAGCAAAGGTCAGCTCACCCCTCCTTCCGTCCCTGGTTCCATTCCCGCCCGCAACCATTCCAAGTTGGACGTGGCCAGAGAGGCCATCCGCCTCGCCACCGACGTCGACGTTGCAGTTCAGCACCGATGCTATGCCGTCAAGAAGGCCATTGATGAATTGAATACTGTATGAATTTAGGGTAAATTGATTGAAGGGTGTGATCGACAACAAATTCGAAGGCCGCCTTGATTCGTAGCGTCAATGAGAGAGTTTCGAACCTATTTGCAATTTGTTTGGAAAAAATGAAAAGGACATGTGTGCAATTGAGTTAAAATTATAGTCAACTAGTCATTTTGTAATCTTGCCTAAACCTCGCTTAATATAAAAAAAAACTCATATCCCCGAGGACCCCGACGCCCGAGTGCCCGACCGCCGACCCAAAGGCAAGAGACCCAAACCCTCTTCCTTCCGAATAGGCCAGCTGCGCAAAGACCCTGACGCCAAATTGGGTGAGTCTCATGTTCAGTTTCGTTTCCAGGTGTGGCACGGAGTTGGATAGTTTAGATTCAGCTAATTATCATTTTCTTCGGATTTTCTTTTCCATCTACTTGTGACTTCTCTCGCCCACAACCTTTTATATAGTCCATTTTGGATTGAATTTTGAATTGATTTGAGTATTTGACCCTATGGGATCGTTTGGACTGGCAGTTTGGTTTTGAATTGGACTGATTCGGAATCTCTCCTTGCAGATCGGTAATTTGAGGTTTGGGTTTGGCTTCAGTGGAGACGCAATCGTGTGTGTACTGGTAAGGTTTTTTTTTTTTTTTGATAATTTCCTTCAAGTGTGGGTTTAAGTTGGATTTCTTCGATTACCAATCACAAATTTGCAAAAGGGCGTACAGACTAGTGGAAATAACTCTTTGGGTGAACCTAATAACATTACATGATGCTAGGTGTGTAGTTAGAATAAAGAGCACACAAACTAGTAAAATTAGACGGCCGTTAGATATTTTGATATGAAGTTAGGCTGATTTCTGTGCGGTGATTGCTTTTGGTGCTGCTTAATATGTCACGTTATTTGATGCGTGTTCTTGTGGTATGATTCTTTCATCTACAGCCCCAACTCACAACACAGAGAGAGGGTAGAAATTGCATTGCAATGGGGTCGCAATTAGAACCCTTTGAGTCAACTCCATCTTCCCTCAACTCCGTAGGTTGCCCAATTAAGCAGAAGGAGGTTCTCATAATTGAAGGTTACAGAATCGAAGGTCTATCTATTGGTGGCCAGGAGACTTGTGTAATCTTCCCTACTCTCAAGCTTGCTTTCGACATTGGTAGATGCCCACAATGTGCCATCTCCCAGGACTTCCTCTTCATCTCCCATGGTCACATGGACCACATTTTAATTCCCCTTCTCTTACCAAAATACTCCCTCCTATCATAGATATTAGATGTTTTAGAAAGTATGTTTTGATAACAATATAGGATGTTTTTAGATTTTCTAGGTATTGATTTGTAATGATGCGTATTGATTTATGTGTATTGATTTTTTAAACATTTTGATTGGTTGTAGAGAGTAGTGAAATTTTAAAATAGTAAAATTAATGAAAAAGTTAGTGTAATTATGACAATTTTAAATGAGGAATAAATTTTCTTAAAATGTGTGTTATATGTTAAAAAGTCCTATATTGTTAATCGAAGGGAATATTATTTCAGTTCAATGTGAGCAATATTCACATTTTTCCTTATGAAACTTTTAGCTGATTTTGGACAATGTTGCATTTTATCTACATTTGTTTTGAGGCGATTATGTTGAATCTGCATTTTATGATCTTGAGATGTGCAAGTTGGTGATTTGTTTTTAATTTCGAATTTATTTGTGATCAATTTAAGGTAATTTGTTAAAATTTCAAATTCCAGGGACTCAGGATTAGTGAGACTTTGATGTTCCACCACCAACATCACTCTTTATATAAGCTGACCACCTTGACCAACAAGATACCGCTTCCACATCTCAACCATCTAGACATCTCGCAAATTTACCTTTTCTACATCTCTAACCCACTTTTGCTTTGTCTGATGCTGCCTTTGTGACAAGTTTGTGTAGAGGGATATTGAAGTATGCAAATGGAATCATGATATAGTTTTCAGTTTTCTTTGAGGTATCAGAGACAAATTGAGGAAGAATAACGAGATTGAGTTGTGACTATATGGAAATCTAAAAACAAAACCCAAACTAGATCTTGTTGATTAGAAAGGAAGAGATAGTATGACAGAGATAGTCTGACATTTATAGTGGGCAGCTTGAGGTTTTATTATCATTATTATTTTTTATGAATTTTTCCCCCTTTGTTGGAAGGTCAGCTTGAGATTTTAGAATACCAATTCCTTTTGTTCGTGTATGTTGAAACATGACAGTGTTTGAGGAAAGGAGATTTGTTTGTATAAGTGTGCCATATAATAGAACTATATTTATATGTGCATGCACTCCATATAGTAGAACTATATTTATATGTGCATGCACTCATTTTAGAGTGAAAAAAATGGAAATTAAATCAAATTATATTTAAGTTTTGATCTGATCACAAGATATTGTTTGAAATTGGTTATTTGTTAGTAACAATAGAAATAATGGGGCATGTATAGCGGCTAGTAAATGTTGGCTAATATATTCAATGTCAACCATATACCCATGCTGTCACTGTATCTTATCTCTATATGTCTGGGAAATTTGGTAGGTGGCTCTTAGAAAAAAAAAGGGGATCTTTATCAAGTGTCAAGTCCTCCTCTTAGTATGAACTTCAACATCACTTTATCTTTCACGTTCAGAGAAATAGTAATCTTAACGAAGATTATAAATTTTGACATATTCAAGTGAAGTTGAATTCTTCAGTGCTGGGATGGGATTTGATCTTGGTGTTGTATTTGCTATATTTCAGGGAGGATTGCCTATGTATGTTGCAACTCGTGGCTTGTATAGGATGAAGCCTCCAACAATTATTGTTCCTAAATCGCTTATTGAGCATGTAAAGAGGCTTTTTGAGGTACACAGAGCAATGGATGAATCAGAGTTGAATCATAATTTAGTTGGCTTGGATGTAGGTAGTGTCTCTCATCAAAACCTCTTGTACTTGTTTCCATTTTCCTTTGGAAAGGAGCTGCTTCTTTATTTTTCACGTGAGCTTTGTTTATTAGCAATATTATTGAGTAACGATTGTTTCAGGGGAGGAATTCCAAATGAGGAAGGACTTGAAAGTAAAGGTGTTTAAGACTTACCATGTTATACCAAGCCAGGTAGTTCCACTTTAGTTTTAGCTTCATATTTTGTATTTTTTCTCTAGTTGTTGGGGTTTCTTTCATTGGGTAGCTTTAGTTATATTCTCTGCAGCTCAAATGCATGAAAATATTAAATTGATATTGTGATATTATAGGGATATGTAATTTATTCTGTCAAGCAGAAGCTTAAGCAGGAATATGTTGGCCTTCCTGGAAACAAAATCAAGAATTTGAGGTTATCAGATGTGGAGGTCTGTTTAAGATATTACTAGTTCCTGCCTAGTTATTTTCATTTTAGGAATGAATCTCATCATCAAACCTCTTGGATAAAGCTGGAATGAACCAGTAATGTATCTAATATTCTTTAGATTTTGTCAATTTCTTCACATTCCTAGTTTGATGGTCCGAGCTTAGAAAATGATCATATCTACAAATTATGGACATGTTACATCTCATGAGATTGCTTTTAGCTAGTAATCTTTTCAGTTTCATGATGGTAATGGATTGGTTATGAGATTTTTTTTTTGTTTATCTTGTGTTTTCTTATCAGATTACAGACACTGTTACATCACCTGAGATTGCTTTTACCGGAGACACAATGTCCGACTTTATTGCAGACCCGACTAATCTTGATGTGTTAAATGCAAGGATCCTTGTTATGGAGGTACATGTCTAGATTTTTTGTTTCTTCCCTGTCTTTGTCTTCACTCTCTAGTTGGTTGGATGCCTATAGACAAGGGATCGTAGTCATTTGGATGTCTAGATTTTTTTTTCTTCCCCGAGCAAGTAGATTTACGTTAGTCTTGCTCAACGGTCTAGTAGACAAGGGATCGTAGTCTTCCGAAGAAGTATACAAACGCCCTAGTAGTCTAGTTTGTTGGTTTTCTTTAAGATGACTTAGGTCGTTGATCTTTTTGTGGACAAATGAGATGTATGAACCATTTCATAAGGAATTACCGAAACCTATGATCAAGAATTGTGTTTGCATAGATGTTGATTTTACAACAAATGCCCTCAATAAGATGCTTTAAGATGAAATTAAGGAAACAAGCTCAAATTTGTAGTAAACTTGTCCTGACTTGTAATTTCTCTCACACACACAGACTCCTATATGGACCTCTTGTATGGTTGACTTCAAACTTAAGTCAAATGTTCTTTTTAGTTTCTTAATGTATGGCAATGTCCACTTTCTCTCCCTTTTTTTCCTCATTTTTTCTCAAAAAAAAAATATTTTCAGGAAGGCTGGCTTATCTAATATCTCTGGATTCACAATGTTTAACCTTTTCTTTGTTGTCCCAAAATAGTGCACATTTCTTGACAGCTCGGTGACTATTGAGCATGCACGAGATTATGGGCACACTCATTTGGCTGAGGTTATTCCTTTGACCTTTCCAATTTCTATTGCTGCATTAATTATTAATGACCTTGGTCAAATGTTTATGTTTCTTAATATTTAATTACATAAAGTAATCTTGTAGATAATGAAGTACTCCAATTTGCTGAAGAACAAAGCTATTCTTCTAATTCACTTCTCAGCTAGGTACCAAGTGGATGTAAGTGTCTACTAAATGAACAAGGCGATCTGTTTCTTTTCTATGCATCTCCTAGTTCAAAGCAACAAAATGCCTACTTTCCCTTGCTTTATTATGATGAACTGGAATCATAATGAATGTGACAAATCATGTTTCTTGATGTTTGGTTCTCTAATGCTTGAGTTACGCAAAAGCAACCATGTACACATGGTTCTCTAATGCTTGACCATTGAGATGCTTTTACCTTGGCTCTTGCCTCCCGTCGACAAGGAATAAGAAACAAACTACAGATGATTTAGCCTGAATGTGTATCAGTTTTGGACAACTCAGTATTTCTGAAGCTTCAATCGACAAAACATGTGTTTAGCATTTGCATCTTTTGCACTTAAGCACTTGCATGAGTCACAACTAGGTTTTCTTCAGTCCTTTATTTAATCCCCATTCTGACCATTGAACAGGAAATAAGAGAAGCCATATCCAAGCTCCCTGCACCTTTCACTGGCCGTGTCTTTGCCCTAACAGAGGGTATCTGATGATTTATACGCACGGGATTCAGCCTAACAGTAGTAGGTTGTATGGTTTGGGAAGGCTGGTTATATGGTGTGAGAAGGATGATGGAAAGGATTTCTGTAAAAGCATCGTTTCTCACCGGAATCGGATGGGGGAAAAAAGAAGTGATCAGGCAAATATGAAGCCCTGTATTGATTGATGGTTTCGCTTAGGTGTATGGCTACGTTAACCGGGTGAGTGAAATTTATCTTTTCATTTATGTTTCATAGCCCATAATGAAGTTAATTGAGATTTCCGGTGTATGTTTTAGACTAGTGTTATATTTTTGGTTATTTTGCCTTTATCACAAGTGGCGTAGACTCTATATATAGCACAGGATGGGTCTGTTTAGGACCCGTCCTGTGTATATGAACAACACAGGACACATGATTTTCAAGTGGAAACCCTCAATCATCGGCATAGTTATTGCAGAATAAAAACTAGCACCTTCAAGGTTCCCACTTGAAGGAGGGAACCTTGAAGGATTTCAAAGCATCTACTCATTTAATTATTAATACTTTCATGTCCTACTCAATTTACCAAAGAAACTCATTAACTAAGTATCTACTATGTGAACTACCTAACCTTCATTTTCTCACGTCGAAAGCTTTTGGCTTCTTATCCTTGTTTGCTCCATGTTTTGTGTATATATGCAAATACAATGAGCTCCTCTACTTATAATCATAGATTACCCAAATTCTATCTTATTATAAATCTATCTTCTATCATTGATATCTTTCATTTTTAGCTCTTCAAAGATCTTCCATCTTTGGTTATATCTTGTCATCTTTAGATAATTCTTCTAACTTTTGATAGTTTTATCTATGGAAATTTTTACACGCACGCACGCACACACATAGCTTGACTTAAAACTAACTTAACAATGTGTTACCTAATGACATAGTCAAAGGAATCTTGGACATTCCATTTTCCGTTTCTCCCTTTAAGGATCGGTTGTATTGGTGGCCTGACAGAGCGGGTCGGTACACCACTTCGAGTGCATACAAATTAATCAAGCCCAATCCTCACGAACTTGGACAATAACGCTTGGATTTGGAAATTGGATGTTTTGCCGAAGGTCAAAATTTTCTTATGGAAAGTCTGCCAGAATGGTCTCCCGACTGCCTCTAGGCTTTCCCAACGAGGGGTCTCTGTTCCTTCCACTAGTAGCTTGTGCAACAGCGCGGTAGAAGATGATGTTCACTTCCTGTTTGAATGCCAATATGTGCGCTCTCTTGTCCGTCTCCCTACACACATAAACTCAACAATATCCAGTATGACAAATCAATCACGAGATGTAAAATTTATCATGTCTTTCATTGGAAACAACCTTGCCGATGTGATCAAGGTGGAGCTTGCTTTCTCTTGGTGGACAGCTACATTCGGAACCAATATGTGTTTAGGCAGGTCCCCATCTCTCACAGTGACGGTTCTTTACGCACTATTAAAACTCATAAGGCGAATTGGAGTAAGACCTCTATTTGAATGCAGAGTTGATGAGGACCCCCCTTACTTAAACAAAACCCCAATCACACAAGGAAGAAAAAGAAGCAGGGTAAGTTAACATGGCGCAAAGCCGCAAAACCCCTATGGGAACCCTCAAGTTAAATTTTGATTGAACCACAATTGCAAACAATGACAGCTCAGCTTGGGCCATTATCCATGATTGGGAAAGGCGATCGATACACATATGTTTTAAGAAACTTGGTAAACAAAATCCACTGAAAGCGGAAGCTCTCGCTCTTAAGTTGGGAATCCAACATGCGCTACAACTCCGTATCGACAAAATCCACATTGAATGTGATTCCATTATAATCATAAACCACTTGAACAAAACATCTAAATGTCCTTGGGAAATTGAACTGAGCTTGTCAGATGTTAAACTTTTATTATCGACTATGAAAGTAGTTTCCTTCTTTCATGTTCCCCAGTTAGACAATAGAGTGGCGGATAAGATTGCACACATTTGCCACTCTACATGGGGTGTCGATATTTACAACAATTTTGGTCTTTTAGACCTCATCCGTAAGGATGCTGCCGGGTAGAGCTCGCTCACTCGAATTCTTTCCTAATAAAAAAAAACTTGACTTAAAACTGGGCTAAAATGAGCAAAAAAGTAAAAACTCCAAAAAAGGCAAACTGAGAACCGAACCTAAACTCATAGGTTAGGTTTTGGTTTGCCCCAGACCCAGTTTGTATTAGGTTCGGTTTAAACCGAGATTTGCTTAAGATGGAAAAAAATCAATGAGAAAATTATAAACTATATACTTGTTGAAAGTCTATAATGTATATTTAATACTTGATTAAACCTTACCAACTTAGTCATATATATAATGGGGCCGAATCTTCTGTCCTCGACCTTATCCCTCTCTCTTGTCCCCTCTCACAAAACCCCCTTTATTTTTTTATATTTTTTAGGGAAAATTGTAAAAAATAGCCCAACCTTCGGAGGTTGTTGCATTAAATAGCCTGAACTATAAAAAAAATATAAAAAATAACCTCAAGTAGTTAATTGGTTGCAAAAAATAGCTTCAAACTACATTCAAATTCAAACAATTACCTTCAAATTCAAATAAATTACAAAAAAAAATCTTAAGTTGGCTTCAAATTCAAATTAATTACAAAACGTCTCTAAAACAATTTTTATTTAAAAAAATCATCGCTTCTTAATATAAAAAATGTTACAATTAAATTATTTCTATCTAAACTCATATCTAAATTAATTATAAAAATTATCTTAAACCATATATTTATAATTGAAATTTATTATTTTAAAAAAACAATTAGATTATTTATATATCATTAAAAGTCAATAAATACTTAAGCCTCTAATCACAATTGATCTAATAAGCGATTTAGAGCGATCTTTTGAGCAAAACTAGCACAAAAAATAGTTAAGGATAATTTATATATATTGTTTTAAACTTAGCAATTAGAGTAGTTTGTTATCTATTGAAGAAAAAAAGTGTACATATGTTATTCAACCAACAACAACAACCACCATCCCAGTACAGGAGAAGAAAGAACGCCCTAGGGAGATTGCCCCACGCGCCCCTAATTGTCGATAGCCAAACCATCCTCCTCAATCCCTAACCCCCAAATCTCTGATTGATTCACCAATTTGGGCTTCAAATCCTCTCTCCAAGGGCTCTTCCACTCTTCGATCCATCGTTCTCGTCTCCTCCGATGGCTTTCGACAATCACCAGGGGCTCTCCCGTCGTTTTAATTAATACTTCGTGTCCATGTTCCTGCTCGCTTCAACCGGTATCTTTCGTCGGCTTTGTAACGCAAGCGTTGTTCCAGGCCTCGTCCTGGGCCGCCACCAGCGCTGCTGCTCGTTGCCTCCTCTATGTCGTCGTCTTCTCTTTTGCCTCCTTTGCAAACCTCCTGCTGTGCGGCTGTCCGAACAATCCGCCAAAAAAAAATCTGGAAGATGGTGTCTGGAAGATTGTGCTTTGGGCCCAAGGCAAAACCTTGGGCCCGGAGCAGCCCAGAAAAATTTAAATTAAAAGAAAATTCAACCATTTATATATATATATATATATATATATATATATATATATATATATATATATATATATATATATATATGAAAGGGTTGAAATCAAATCCCGAAAGAGCTTGACAAAATCCCATAAGAGCCTTGATAAAATCCCAAAAGGGCTTTCATGTGCATTTTACTAGGTGGTCATCAGATGCATTTTTGGGTGTTTTTGGCGATCCTATTCTTAGTCGAGGCTCTAGCGTCCGGTGTCAGGACTGGCTGGGGTCGAGGCGGTGTGAAACGAGATGACTCCGTGACCCGGAAATTTCCTAGGAGGATCGTCTTCACTGCCTAGAGGGACTCATGATGTACCGTCGACCAGAGGTGTCATTGCTTGGTGGTGCTTGGCTTTGGGTCGTAGTCTATGTTGTCCTCAACATAGTAGGTTTAGGTTCGTTTGTCCGTCTGGATATTTTTGCTTGCCACTGTTTGTATTGCACTTTTCTATTTTGAGTTGTATATTTGACGATTCGCTGTTTGTCGATTTTTGTCGGCCTATCGAAGAGCCAGGTTTGTCTAGCCCTCGAATTATTTCCTAATAAAAAAAAAAAAAAACAACCACCATCCCAATATATCTCACCACCAAGCAGGATCTGGGGGGTTTAGTAGTACGCACCCTTTACCCAACAAAGTTGAGAGGGTGTTTCCGTGTGACCCAAAAATATCATATAGGTAATAGAAGTGTATTAAATGTTTATAAAGATATGTAAAGACATACAAGAATCTACAAAATGAAATCTTGTGATATTCAACTAACAATAGAAGTGAATTCAACCAGCAATGGTTTTTATTTGAGCATATTGAATAGATTATGGGATGAAGATAAATTAATTTTTTATTAAGAAAAATAAAGATCTTGTGATATTTTTTAGTAGCTTTTTTAAAAAAAATTATTTATTTACAAAATTTACATGGTATAAGTATAAGGTAGTTTTTACGATTAATTCAATGATAAATTTAGCGAATAATGACTTGGTGAATTTTTTTTATATAAGAATTGGTAGATTTTGAGAATAAAAATTATTTAGGCTATTTTTTTGTAATTATTTCACTTTGAATGTAGTTTTAGGCTATTTTCTGTAACCAAGTAAATAATTGAGGATATTTTCTGCATTTTTGATAGTTCAGACTAGTAAGCGCAACGACCTCCAAAGGTTGAACTATTTTTTGTTGTTGTTGTTGTTATTGCTGTTGCAATTTTCTCTTTTTTAATCTAATTTTTTGTTTATATTTTTTTCTTCCTTTTCTTTTTAACCAAGGCTTATGAGGGGGTGGGGTTGGGAGATAGGAGGGGAGATATGGAACAGTAAAAATGCACGTACAGTAGATCCCAAAACTTGCATCAGTCCGCAAGCAAATTGCGGTTTGAGTTATTTATTTATGTAGATGTATTAATTTTTTTTTTAATTTTGAATTTTTAGTGCATTTTACGAATTAGTCTGTAATAAGTTATGAAATTTAGCGATATATCAAGTAGTAAGAATGTGCCAGACATATATTTTAGTTACGGAGTAGCTTTCAAGTTTCCCGTCCCTAGCTATTAGGTAGCTCCCTCTGAAATTAAAAAGGCCCTCGATCTACTCAATAGTATTCGCGAAATCTCAACCGGATAAATCACATCAAATCTGCAAACAACAGGCCGACGAAGCTAATGGGCGTTTTTTACTTTATCATAAATTACAGTCCATATTCCTGCGCCCTTCTTCAGACGACCATCATCTTGGTGGTGATACTAATCGGTCTTTTTAACATTACTTCCGGGCATTGGCATCCACTAATTTTTATAAGTGGGACTAAAGAGGTTCAATCCACAACCTTAAGGTTATAAATACCCATCAATACCTACTAAGTTAAGTTGTCTTATGATTTTCTTTTTTATTTTTTAACCTATTTTATCCCTAAAATTAGTCAAAAAAAAAACTTTTTGGGTTTTTCTTTTGAAATTAAGTTGTCTTATTGATTGTTTGGTGAGCTTTTTGTTTCGATTATAAGGTTTTGCTGGTTTCTTCCCTCGATCTTGTAGTGTCTGTATATTGTGGTTTGCGTTTTGGGCTTTGATTGTTTTTTGTGTTTCGTCCGTGAGTTATTGTTTTTGTTTTCATTGTTTTAGATTTGACATGTCCTTTTGTTTTAGTGTTGTTGTTGATGTTGTGGTCTTTCTTATAGTGTATGTGTTTGCTCTTTTGACTTTTTGTTATGTTTGTGTGTTGAAACAAGTGACTTGAGGCTTGGTAAAGAGGGGCTTTCCTACTGCATCAAGAACCATTTTGATTCAGAGGTAGCTGTGGTGATTGACTAGCATTGTAGATAGACATGTGTGCCAAATGTGAAAGAATTATGTGATTGTAACTTCTCCACATCTTTCGTATATGTTTCTCATGAAATTTAGAATATGTAGTGTCAAACTATGTGCAGTGCACCGTCAAGCTTGAAGGAACCAGATCTAGGAGAGGGAGAGCTCAGGAGAAACCAACATTGTGGAGTTTGGATGAAATCAGATGAAATTGAATTGTGAATTATTGTTGTACTGTTACATTGCTTTGTCCCCTTTTATAGGGTGTATGTAATTCAGTTATAAGGGAATCAATCCCATACAATGTAGTGTACCAAGATACAATATACCCTCATTTCTAATACACTTGATTTAATAATGAATGCATAACTCAACCCCCCCCCCCCCAAACTTGGGATGGTGACAGTGACAACCCAAGTTTGGCCAAGAGATGATTTTGCTGATGAGAAGGTAAGACCTTTGTAAGAACATCGGCCAACTGAGAAGCAGTGGGAACATGGCACAGATCAATAAGACCATCCATAACTTTTTCCCAAGTGAAATGACAATCTATCTCAATGTGTTTGGAGCGCTCATGAAACACTGGATTCTTAGCTAGTTGGATAGCTGATTGATTGTCACAAAACATAGTTATAGGCTTAAGAGGGGCAATGCTGAGTTCCTCCAAAACACGAACTAACTAGGTGATTTCTGTAGCAGTTTGACCCATATCCCTATACTCAGCTTCAATAGAGCTACGAGAAACCACTCCTTGCTTCTTTGATTTCCAGCTAATAGGAGAATCCCCAAGCAAAATAATGAATCCAGTAACTGATCTCCTCGTATATGCACAAGATGCCCAGTCAGAATCTGTGAAGGCCACAATTCTGGGTGTATCAAAACCATTGAGAGTAATGCCATAGTGGAGAGACCCAGCCAGATATCTGATTGTATGGTGAAGAGCATCCAAGTGGAAAGTACGAGGTGATTGCATAAACTGACTGAGACTCTGAACTGCAAAGCAAAGGTCTGGTCTAGTATTGGTGAGAAAATTCAATTTCCCCACCATTTTCCTGTAATAAGATGCATCAGGAAGCGAATCCCCTTGGGTAGGGTCTAGACAAAGGTTTTGTGGCAATGGAGTGCAGGCAGGACGAATGTCTGTGAGATTAGATTCCTGCAGAATCTCCTTACTGAACTTATGTTGGGAGAGATGAACACCACGAGGACTGTAAGACACCTCTAACCCCAGAAAATAATGCAGAATCCCTAAGCCCTTAATGCTGAAGTGGTGATCAAGGAAGGCTTTGAGACGAGTGATTTTAGAGGGATCAGACCCAGTAACCAAAAGATCATCCACATAAACTGCTACAATGGTGATATGACCAGCAATCTTCTTGATGAAGAGAGAATAATCCAACTTAGACTGAGCAAAATCCAAGGATAGGAGAGCAGTGGTGAGTTTGAAAAACCACTGACAACTGGCTTGCTTCAAGCCGTAAAGAGACTTTTGTAATTTGCAGACTAAGCCATGGGCAACAGGGAAACCATCCGGGAGCCTCATATAAACTTCTTCATACAATTCACCATGGAGAAACGCATTGTTTACATCCATCTGGTGCAAGGACCAATTTTGAGAAGCAGCAACAACAATGATGGCTCTGATGGTTGTCATCTTGACAACCGGTGAGAATGTCTCATGAAAATCAATCCCTTCAGTTTGTGTATAGCCCTTCGCAACCAATCGGGCTTTATGCCTCTCTAGACTTCCATCAACCTTTAACTTGACCTTGAACACCCAGTTGCTTCCAATTGCCCGTTTCCCTGCACCTGCAGGTAAAGGTACTAAAATCCAAGTATGATTAACAGTAAGAACACCTATCTATTTCTCCATGGCTAACACCCAATTTGGATCCTTGACAACTTCTTTGTAAGATGTGGGTTCAACATAAGAGGTGAGAATGGATGTGAAGGCAAAAGAATGAGAAGGGAGGACAAAGGCAAAGAGAGACTGGGAAAAATCAGAATGATGGGATGAGGAGCACACATTGCACATAAAGTCTCTCAGACGAGCAGGAGGTTGAATAGTCCTGGTTGACCTCCTAAGAACCATAGGAGATGGAGCAACAATTGAAGCAGGAGGACTGTCATGTGGTTGAGACTCATGATCATCGGTATTTGGGGATGGTGGAGATGAGGAAGGACTGTCAGATGGACTATTCGGGACAGAAGGTGTGTTTATGAAAATTGACGAAGGGAATGTAGAAGCTGAGACAGGGAGAGTAACATTAGAATCAAAAGAGGAAGAAGAGTGAAAGGGAAAGCAAGTTTCATGAAACACCACATCACGAGAATGAAACACAACCTTTGAATGAATATCAAGAACTGTATAAGCACTCTTGCCATAACTGTAACTCAAGAAGACACAAGCAGTGGCACGATGTTGAAATTTGTCACGACCTCTTCTCAAGGTACTAACATAGCACAGGCAGCCAAACACACGTAAGTGTGAGTAAGGAGGTTTATGAAACAAAAATTCATAGGGAGACTTGTTTGAAAGGACAGGCAATGGAGATCGATTGATCAAATATGTAGCTGTCAAAACACATTCTCCCCAGTAGCAAAGAGGGAGATTGGATTGAAATTTCAAAGCGCGAGCAACCTCCAATAAGTGTTTGGGTTTTCTTTCTACTACACCATTTTGTTGAGGGGATTCCACACAACTTGTTTAATGAATAATGTCATGAGAAGTAAAGAAATCATTCATGGATTGATCAAGGTATTCAGCTGCATTATCAGATCTCATAGCCTTTATGGAGGTTTGAAATTGTGTTTGGACAAGGGAAGCAAAACGTTGTAGCATAGACAATGTGTTTGTTTTGGAGGCCATGAGAAAATTCCATGTACACTTGCTGAAATCATCCACCACAGTTAAGAAAAATCTGTAGCCATTATGAGTACTACACTTATAAGGTCCCCAGGTGTCAAAAAATACAAGATCAAATGGAGCCAAAGACTTATGATCACGAAGGGGAAAAGAATGCATGTGTAGTTTAGCCTGTGGACATATTTGGCATATAGTAGATGGGGAAACATTCACAGATAAATCAACATGTTTAATTTGATAGAAAGGCAAATGCCGCATATGACAGTGTAACAATTCAGCTGTACCATTTGCTGAAAAGCCAGATGAGCAATCCTCTAGTGCAGAATGCACAGACAACTTATTACAAGAAGGAAATTGTGTTTGTAAAGTAAAGGATAACTTGGGACAAAATTCCAACTCATATGGCTTGTGTGCAATGTATAATCCTTGCTCCTCACTTCCAATTACCAGAGATTTCTTCATCAAAGAGCCCTGAATGATGCACGAGGTAGGGGTAAATAACACATTAGAACAAAGGTCAATGGCAAGCTTTCGAATGGGGAGTAAATTGAAAGGAAAATCAGGTACAAGTATCACATCATTCAGAGAAATCTGTGGAGACAAAAGCACATTACCAACAGATGTAATATCGACTTTCTTATTGTTTGGCATAGTGATTGAGGATGGCTTAGACAAAGGAGTCAGGGATTTGAACAAGTGTTAATTGGGGGACATGTGTTCTGTGGCACCACTGTCAAGTATCCAAGAAGAGCTAAGCAATGAAGAAAAGAGACAAGTATTCTTACCAGCTAGCATAGCAGTGGATTCATAAACCTCATGGCGTTGTAGCAGGGAAAGCAATTGCTGATACTGCTCTTGAGAAATAGAGGGAGATGATGAAGCTGTTGCTGCAGTTTTCCTTCCTTTAGAAGATGAATCCGTAGGATAACCATGTAACTTCAAACACTTGTCAATCATATGACCAAGACTCTTGCAATGAGTGCAGAATGGCCTAGATCCAGTAGATCCAGTTGTGCTTGACGAAGACTCAGAGCCACTGCTAGAAGAAGAAGGAAATCCATGGAGTTTCCAACACTTGTCCATGGAATGTCCACCAGTTTTGCAATGATCACAATACAATCATGAGCTCGAATTTGTTTGATAACCATGAACTTTCCAACATTTGTCCATGGCATGCCCAGTGACCTTACAATGATCACAAAATAGAGGTTTCTTAGGACCTGGAGCTCCTCCTTTAAACTGAGAAAAGAAAACAGCATTCTCTAATCCAGGTGAAATACTCTTGCTCATACCTCATTGTTGTTCTTCTTGAATAACAAAGCGATAAGTATCATCTAGATTAGGAGGAGGACTCATCATGAGAATGTTTCCTCGTACAGTGTTATAGACTTCATTGAGTCCCATTAGAAATTGAATCACCTGTTGATTCTCAATCATCCTTGTCACATCAAGGTTTGAACCACAATCACATGTTTCTATTTCAACCAGAAGTGCATACTCATCCCAAAACCTCTTAAATTTTGTAAAATAATCAACAACATTAAGATTTCCTTGATCTAGAGCATCAATATCTTTCTGAACTTGATATAAACGAGTACGATTCACTCCTTCAAATCTAGACTCCAATTGCTTCTAGATCTGAACTGCAGATCGACAATATATGACAGACTCTGCAATATCTTTCTCTACATAATGAAATAACCAGGAAATTACCATATGGTTGCAGCGATCCCAGTGTTGTTGAAGAACAGGATCCGTAGCTGGTCGAAGACATGTGCCAGTGACGAATCCTAGTTTATTCTTTGCCAAGAGTGAGACCTCTACTGATCACTTCAATTGACTGAAATTGCCGCCATCAAGGAGTCTCGTAGATAGTATGTAATTGGGATGATCTGAGTGGTGTAGATACAGCTCACACCATCATATGTGCGCCGAACCTCAGAACCGCCAGGGAGCTCTGATACCATGTCAAACTATGTGCAGTGCACCGTCGAGCTTGAAGGAATCAGATCTAGGAGAGGGAGAGCTCAGGAGAAACCAACATTGTGGAGTTTGGATTAAATCAGATGAAATTGAATTGTGAATTATTGTTGTATTGTTACATTGCTTTGTCCCCTTTTATAGGGTGTATGTAATTCGGTTATAAGGGAATCAATCCCATACAATGTAGTGCACCAAGATACAATATACCCTCATTTCTAATACACTTGATATAATCATGAATGCATAACTCAACATGTAGCTTCGAAAGGCATGCATTCGAAACATAGGGTGGCTTTGAGGATGTTTTCAGTGACACCTACAATGCCTTTTGATGAAAAGTTTGCAACTACAAGTGTTGGTCGATCTGAATCTTGGCACTATCATTGTTGAAAGGATTGTACTCTAACATAATGTCATTGCTTGCAACTTGATTTTGCTGCTAGAGAAACACATCCTATTTGCTGATTTTTTAAAATTACTTGTAGTCTATTAGCTCAAAAGGTAGAGCAACGTGCTTAATACACGTGGATGTAGGTTCGAATCCTACATAGGCTATTATGATTGTTGTTAGATTTATTGTCGTGACACAGTGTGTTTGTTTAGAGCATGAAAATTCAAACCTTGAATTAAATAAATCAAACTAACAATAACAAAGTCTAATCCCTTCCTTTTCTTAAATCAACCAAATAATTAGAAATGTAATAAATAAAATCAGTGATTGCTTTATTAAATCATAAACAAAATTTGAGTCTAACCATTTCCCTTTTCTTTCCCCTCCAAATGAATCATTACCTTTTCTTTCCTTTCCTCTAAATGAACGGGGCCTTAATCTAGTGATAATACAACAATCCTATATTGTATAACTGATTTCTAACCCCAAAAAAAATGTATAAGTGATTTATTTTATTTTTTTGGTGAAAAGTGATTTATTATATCATTTGCTAGTCAATATTCTATTTTAACATTTTTTTATTTTATTGCAATTATCGCAAATTTTGATTGCAAAAAGTTAAAATTGACTAATCCGAAATCGACACGAAATGACTCGAAACCTGATCAAACCCGAGTTCGAGTCAGTTGAGTACATTATATTATATGTGCCAATGATAATTAGAATTAGTTAAAGTCATTATCATAAGTAAATTTGATAACTCAAAAATATTATATAAATTCAAATTATTTAAAAATGAACAATTCACACAAGTGCAAAAAGAGTTGATAATGCAATTAAGAAAACAGAAATGGTGTGCACATGTAAAATTTTAATTGGTTTCAGGTTTCAGATTTGTGAAGGTAAATCCCAAATATTCGGAGAGCCCCAAAAGTGGGGAGTTACCCCACAATGTTAGATTCCCAAATTGAACAAACGAGTCATTTGAAGAGGGAGGCTCCCTACCATCGTGGATAGTGGCGATCGTAGGATTTTCGGGGGGAGGGGTGAAATTTTGGTCTCGAAATTTTTTTCTCGGTATATATAATGGATTTTTTTAAAAAAAACCATAAATTCATGCAATGAAATTTAATATTTTTCATATATATGTATACCATGATGAATTTTGAAAAATATTGAAAGAAAATTATAAGTTTTTTTTTTTAAGAATATGTCATTTTCAAATGGGAAAAAATTGATAGGATTGAAAAGTATGGCATATGAATACTCTTATGAAAAATATTAAAAGAAAACTATAAAATTTAATTTAAATATGACATTTATAATAGAAAAAATTTGGTAAGACTAAAAAGTAAACAATGAGGTTTGAACCCATAACCTCTTGCATTATATACGCTTCCTTTCTTTTCTTTACCAACTAACCTAGACAATATTTGCATTCTTTTTCACATTTTTTTTTTAATTTTTTACCTTAATTTTTTTTAAAAAAAATACTAAGTTTTCCACCACAAAGAGAGGGACGACTCCCTCCTATGCCCCCTTGAGGCGGACCCTGACCGTTGATGCTCTAAGAGTTGTCAAGTCATAAATAAAAACATGAATCCTATTTACCGAACTTAGACATGGCCACAAGTTGAACTCACTTGTTCGAGTCAAATAATGGGCTCATAAGAGCTGCCAACTCATAAGAAAAAAGAAGAAAAAAGTAAGAATCCCATTCACCGGATTTAGACATGGTCATAGGTTGGACCCGCCAAGTTGTCGGGTATAAAGATTACTACACACACCTTATTTGTCTGTTTCACAGTTCTATTTTGTACATAACAATAAAATTATTCATCTATACGCGTACAAACAAGTGTAACTATTCTTATTTCACAACATAATTATTCCTATATATTTATATACGAATAATCATCTAGTATCAATGAATAATTTCTTAGTAAATTTACTAAGGTACTTTTGAATAATCATTTAGTACTAACCAAGGGTGTGCAGATCCGAGTATCCGACACGACACGGTTAACCGTGTCGGATACCCGAAACCGTTAACGATGAAAACCCCGATCCGAACACGACACGCTTAATATCAGGTATCCGACACGAAAATACAAAACGGTTCCGTGTTGGATACCGGATTACCCGACACGAACCATTTGGCCAAACAGTGCAATTGGAGACTTGGGTTTTGTTCCTTAATTAACTATTGCACTAATACATGTCTATAAAATCACAAATTACAAGTCTTTGCTGTGCTGTAGCAATTAGCAAACATCAAACTCACTGGAAAGAGCAGAATGAAGAGAAGATAATGGAAATTTAAAGAAGGGATGGCGTACAATTGTTGCTCCGAAAGAAAATAGAAAGAAGAGGAAGAAGATTTAAAGAAAGGAAGACAGTCGCCTCTCACCGCCTTGTGAGACCGTCGCCGCGCCGCACCGCTCGCCGCCTAAGAGATTTAAAGAAGAGGAGACATTCCTCGCTCACTGCCTCGTCGAACCACGGGAGATGGAGACCAACTCGTCACCATCGCAATCATATGAGGAGCCGAAGATGGAGAATAACCTCCATTGGAGAAGCCGGAGATGGAGATTTGAATCTGGAGATGATTTGATTTTGACCAAATCCGAAATTAGGTCACCGAATCTAATTGAAACAAGGAACATAGAGAACAGAAATACACCTGCTATTGAAGCCATTGTTGAGGGTTTGAGTAGAGAGGATATTGATTTCTCCACAAATTGGTGCTTCAACATGGAGAATTTCATAGTTTTACTTTTGTAATTCAATGGGAGACAAAAGAAGATGGAGGTTCAAGCACAAAATTCAGACTTGTCACCATATCGAATTGAAGCGGAAGAAGTCTGGGGGCAAGAACCAGCAATGGGAAGAATCGAATTGAAGGTGCCAAGGGTTGAATACCGAACATACGAAACAGAGAAGAAGAAGATTGTTACCTGGCAGTGGAAGGATGAAGAACGCATTGAGGCGGTGAATCATCAACCAAGACAAGACACAGATGAAGAGGATAAGAGAGGGGAAAGGCGACCACGAGGAGCAGCAGTCAGGCAGGAGGACAAAGGCCCTACCAAAGGGTCCCCCAAAAATGTTTTGAGCTTATAAAAACACCCCTCTAATCTCAACAAACACACACACACCAAATAAGGAACTAAACCATGGATACTGAAATGATGATCTACTCCTTGATGGGTGCAATCACAGCACTCATCATCTTCTTCTACAGAAGGCAACCGATTGATACCACCAAGAAACACCTCCCACCCACCCCACCGAGTCTCCCCATAGTGGGTCATCTCCACCTCCTCAAACAGCCCCTCCACCGCGCCCTCCAGTCGTTCTCCTACCGCTACGGCCCGGTCTTCCGCCTCCGCCTCGGCTACTGCCCCATCCTCGTCATCTCCTCCCCTGAGGCCGTCGAGGACTGCTTCTCCCGAAACAACGTCGTATTTGCCAGCCGTCCGGATTTACTCATCGGCGAGATCATCGGCTACGACTTCACCAATATTGCCTGGGCCCCCTACGGCGACCTTTGGCGCAACCTCCGTCGAGTCGCCACCATCCATGCCCTCTCCGCTAACCGGCTTCAAGAATCCACCTCCATCCGCACGGAGGAGATACGCTCCGTCGCCCGGAAGTTCTTACTAGCCAGCGGCGGATCGGGTGGGAAGGTGGACCTACACGAAACTTGTTTCCGGTTGACGAGGGACGTGGTGATGAGGACGGTGAGCGGGAGCAGCTGGAGAAGCAGTCCCGACCAAGAGATGTTCAATTCGCCAAAGATTTTGTCGGCGTGCGATTTCTTTCCGGTGTTGAGGTGGATGGGGTTCAAGCGAATGGAGAAGCAGCTGCATCAAGTTTGGGCGGCCAGGGATCGGGTTGCCATCCGTTTGTTAGAGGAGGCAAGGAAGGAGGAGAAAGCGAACACCATCGACATCGACCAAGGGAGGATGAAGAAGTCGATGGTGGAGGAGTTGCTGGCTTTGCAGAAGGCCGAGCCCGACTACTATACTGACCATATCCTCCGAGGCATCATAACGGTCCGTATTTTCTATATATCTTAACTAAATTAATTTAATAATGGTAATGATTTATAAACATTACTTTTCCCATCTCAAATAAACACGGCGTGATATTTTAAAAAAAAATTAAAATTACAATAATATAATGAATTAATATTATAAATTAAATAAAATATGCATAAACGTTAGTATCAGATTAAAAATGTATAATTTAATTGGTAAACCTCATCAAAAATGTTCTTAGTTAAAGTAGTAAATAGATTTAATATTAATATTATTTCAATATTTTGAATTAAACTCATTGATTAGAAAATAGAGTATATAATATTTGAAGAAAAAAAATTCTTATTATAATTTGATTGTTTGAAAACCCTACCATTAATCTAGTGGTAAGATCAATCACATCATTTTCTATTTAAATTCATCAACTTAAAAAAGTTCATTTAAATTAAGGATCAATCACAAAATAAATTTTAAGAAATGAACATTTAAAAAACCGCACAAATTACAATATACTGTAAGAAATTACCCAATTTTAAATTTGATTTTATTTTCAATCACATCATTGCTCTAACCTTAAATAATTTGATTAATTTATTTTACTTAGTTTAAAAAACAGTGTTAATTTAATATTGTTAGTTCATTAAAAGTATTATTGATGGTTCTTTTAAAACAACATTTTTTTTACATAATTGTATACTTATTAGTAATATATATAAGACTGTAAAAAAATTAATAGAAAAAAATATTTTATATAGTTTTTAACTCATTGAAAAACGTGTCAAAAAATCAATGAACTTATATTTTCAAGCGGAGGTAGTAGTATTTTCCGCATAGTATTTAAAATTATAGTTTTTAGGATTTAATTGACTTTTCATTAAAAAGGATGTTATAGCATAAACCAAATCGAGTATGATCCTAATTGCTTTCTGTTATTTTTAAAGATAAAAGATCTGCATATCTTTTATTAATTTTTTTTATTAAATATATACGGAGTACTCCATTAAAACATTCATATTATTGTTTTTTGGTGAACTAAAAGCATTCATATTATAAAGGAAAAATGACAAAGAATAATATGAATTATCACCCGTGAACCAAAAATAATACGAACTTTGAAAATTACTAATTAGTATACAAACTATTTTCAATTAATCCGATTTTGGTTCACGGGTGATAGTTCGTATTATTCTTGGGAATTTTTCCTATTATAAATATGCTTAATTTTTCTTATAATGTACAGTGTACGTGATGTATGTCAGAATTATCGTGTTCCGTATCCGTGAATCCGTGATACACACAGTCTTCGTTCAATTTTTGCAGGAAGAAAGGAATATATAATAATAATTAAAAAAAAAAAAAAAAAGAAAGGCGAAAGAGATGAAGGAGAGATGCTGATGCATGAGAGAGCACAAAACATAATTATTCACTTGAGAATCACAAAGAAGCATCAAACCACCTTTCCCTCCTTTGCACAGTCCCATTGCACTATAATAATAATAATAATAATAATAATAATAATAATAATAAAAAATAAAAATAAAAATAATAAAAAAATAATAATAATAATCTTTGTTTGTTTGAAGGGAAAAAAAATAGATAAAAAAAGAATAAGTTAAAAGTCTGGGACGGAGCTCACTAATAATTTGCTGAAAAAGTGAAAAGCTGGGTTGGAGCTCATAAGTTGATATGACAGTTAAAAAGTAAGAGTTATGAGCTCGAGACGGGACTCACTGATAAATATGCTCTAATATATATAAATTGGCTTGCAATATTTTATCAGCTAATGCTGACAGCCGGAAGCGACACCTCCGCCCGCACCATGGAGTGGGCGATGTCAGCCCTCCTGAACCACCCGGCCATCCTTCAAAAGGCCCGGGACGAAATCGACGCCCAAGTGGGCACAGCCCGCCTGGTGGAGGACTCGGATTTCCCAAACCTCCCCTACCTCCGGTGCATCGTGAACGAGACTCTCCGGCTGTTCCCCCCGGCCCCGCTCCTGGTGCCGCACTTGTCGTCAGAAGATGCAACGGTGGCGGGGTACCATGCCCCAAAGGGCACCATATTGCTAGTGAACGCGTGGGGCCTACAGAGAGACCCAGGGGCGTGGGAGGAGCCTCTAGCGTTCAGGCCGGAGCGGTTCCTTGGTGGGGATTCCATTGGGTTCAAGTTCATACCGTTTGGGGTGGGGAGAAGAGTGTGCCCGGGATTGAACTTGGCGATGAGGATGATGGTGTTGGCTTTGGCGACGTGGATTCAGTGCTTCGAGTGGGAGAGTGTGGACGGGGAAGCGGTGGACATGGAAGAGCAGTCCGGTGGGGCGTTTGCTATGGGGAAAACCCAGAACCTGGTTGCCATTTGCAGGCCTCGTGCTTGTATGCTTCATTTGCTATCTCATATATGATCGCCATGCCATCATGATTCATGATATCACTATTCACAATCATGTATTAATTAATTAATAAATTGATGTACTACTTTAAATTTAGTTTTACTTGTCGTTGTTGTTGGCACGTTAAGGTAGTTTACGTATGCACCTTGTTCCGGTGTCTGCTGCAGAATCATCCGAAAGGTGGGGCAAAATTTCTAGTGTGTATTGAGATATTGACCTTGAATAAACTCCTTTACCTAAACTATGACTTTCAACATAGCAGTGGATTGTAGAAAAGTAGACTTAAATTTGCTTGGTTGCTATGGTATTGGTTTCTCATAATTCATTGGAAATTCAAGCATTTGTCATATTTAGGAGTGTAAACTTATCGAAATTCAATCATACTAAATTCAAGGCTTTGGCATATTAGCTAGGATTGTAAACTCATCAACTTTATAATATCTTTTGGTTCCCAAAGACATGATAGAAATTGTAATTTGAATATGTAGGGTACGAAAATACAAATATTGCATAAAGCTTCACAAATTCAATTCACAAACCTCAAATTCAAATCATAAATTTCATTCTCAAAATCATATATACACAATAATTAAAACACAAAATTTATTCTCAAAATCACAAACTCTAATGAAAATTTCACAAAATTTATTCTCATAATCAAATCCTAATTTCACCAATTTTATGGGGTTTAATTAGTTTATAGCTAGATAATTTGTATATAATAGGGAGCTCGTGAAGTGGGAATATAATTAAATAAGGGGCCGAGGTAGAAACATAGAAAGTGGGTGCAAGTTTTTTTTTATTATTATGAAAGAATTCGGGCGAGCGAGCTCTACCCGATGGCATCCTTGCGGATGAGGTCTAGAAGACCATGATTGTTGTTAATATCGACACCCCAAGCAGAGTGGCAAAGGTGTGCAACCTTATCAGTCTCTCTATTGCCTAATCGGGGAACATGAAAGAAGGAAACTTCTTTCAAAGTCGATAGTAGAAATTTAACATCTGATAAAATCAGTTCGATTTCCCAAGGACACGTTGATGTTTTATTTAGGTGGTTTATGATTATCATGGAGTCACCTTAAATGTAGAGTTTATTGATACGGAGTTGTAGAGCCTTTTGGATTCCCAGTTTAAGAGCAAGAGCTTCCGCTTTCAAAGGACTTTGTTTGCCAAGTTTTTTATAACAGATGTGTATCGGATGTCCTTCCCAGTCCCGGATTACGGCTCCGGCCGAGCTATCATTGTTTGAGATTGTGGATCCATCAAAATTTAACTTGAAAGTACCCCTAGGGGGTTTTCGCCAAGTAATGTTGTCATGCTTTCTTTTCGTCCTTGGATGCTTGGAGATTCGTGTGCGTAGGGGGAAGTCCTCATCCAAGCAATACTCAAAGAGAGCTGTTTTACTCCAATTATCCTTATGGGTTTTAATGATACGTAATGAACTTTCTCTATGAGGTATGGGGACCTCTCTAAAAATAAATTGGTTTCGAATGTACCAAGTCGTCCACCCAGAAAAGGCAAGCTCCGCCTTGGCAACGGAAGAAAGCTTGTTTCCGATGAATGAAAAGATAGGTTTTATCTCCCGTGAATGATTTATCATACTGGATATAGTTGAGTTTACGTGTGTAGGTAAGCGAAAGAGAGAGCGCACATATGGGCATTCTAGTAAAAAGTGAAAAAGTGGGTGCAAGTTGAACAAATAATAAAAAGCTTTTTTGAGGGAGGTGAATTTTTTTTTTTTAAAAAAAAGAGGTACATAGAGAGAGGGGTGGAAGTGGGAATATAATTAGTTATAGCTAGATAATTTGTATATAATAGGGAGGCCGAGAAGTGGAAATATAATTAAATAAGGGGGTAGAAACATAGAGAGAGGGGTGGAAGTTGAACAAAGAATAAAAACGCTTATTTGGTGGAGGTGAATTTTTTTTAAAATAATGAGCATAGAAGGAATTGAACCCCCAACCTATGGTCTCATTATACTTTCCTTCCTTCCCACCAACCAACTAAGCCAAATAGACAAGTTGATAATATATTCATCTTAGTTTTACTTATTACAACACTGCCATATATAAATACATTTTTTTTTTCAAAACTCTGGGGTCCACCATGGGGCAGCCCCTGCCTTGTTCCCACCTATCAAAGTCTGACTCGGACCGATGACTAGGGGTCGTGTGCACAGGCGCACATGCGTTAGTAGTATAGTACACAAGCCGAGTGAGGTTCCATTCTAAAACCAATTGGCAGTAGAAAGAGAAGCCTATCGACTCATATACTAGGGCTTGGTATCTCTAACACCACCTGCTATGGTTAATTATAACACTTGCACTCTTATCTCAGTGTAGGAGTCCGCAATTATATTTGGTCAAAATTTGGACACAATTGTTCCCATTTGTCTGTTGTTTTTTATTCAATTTTTTAAATTATGTCTTTTATTAATAAATAAAAAATTCGAGATCAAACAAGTTTGATTCTTAAGAGTTAGGTAAAACCGGAAAACAAAAATACTCTAATATATATCCTCTTTAATATATATATAGTTTTGTTTGTTCCATCAATTGATCATTGTATATAAAATTCTCTAATATTTGTTTATTGTTTAGTTGCGAGAAGATAATAAAATATTCTAAGGATAATTTTATAACTGGTGTCCCTAGAGCATTTTTTTAAGGGAAAGTTTGTAAAATGTCCAAAAAAATTGTCTCAATTGGTGAAATATCCAAACTTTGGGACAAATTGGTGGAATGTCCGATCCAGATTCGCACTTGCCACCGCAGGCGGCTCGCTTCGGTCTCGCTCGCTCCCACCGGCTGCTCCCTCGCTTTGCCGAACTCGATTGCAAATGCAGGAGATCGACCAAAATCAGTCGATTTGCTGGAAGCCGAACCCGAGGAGATCCAGACGATCTCCCTGTCTCGGGCTCGTTGATCCGTCCTGACTGCTCGACCTCGTCTTCCGGTGGCGAGGCTCACAACCATGGCTGTTGGCTGATGAAGAAGATGAAGAATGCAACCGATCCCCAATTTTGTCTAATTTAGGGTTATGGACATTTCTCCAATTTGTCTCAAAACTAGGATAATTCACCAATTAAGCCAAAAAAGGTGCTTATTTAGCAAAATTTCTCTTTTTTTTAAATGGAAAGAATAATACCGGTTATTTAAAAAAATCGGTATTAAAATATCTGTTCAAAATTTAATATCGATTTTCATGAAATAACCGATAATCGATAAAATTAATACTGATTACACGTACAAAAAGTAGTATCAAACAAGTTAATACCGTCGCCGTCAATACCGGTATTCGGTTTAGTAAATGACCGGTGGTGTATTAACCGACGATTCTGTACTAGTGTGACTACATTACTTAGGTTAGATTCATATTCTTTGCTAGATAAACGTGACTGAAAATAACTTATCAAGATTGGTTCAGATTCGTTGATAGGTAAACACAGCTGAAAATAACTCATCAAGAGCTCTCATGCTTAGAAATTAAAGGAGCATATGATGTATGGAATGAAAACATGACGATTCATGTGAGTTTAATTAGCTGGTCCTCATTGTTGGACGGTCCTGCTATTTGCACGGCGAAGTTCTCGCCATCGGCACGGTGTCGGTGCCGGCTTCTCAAATCGGCAGAACATCATGTCGGACCCGGACTCCCAATTCGGCATAGGTTGAGGGAATCCTGCAGCTTTCGTCACATCAGTCAAATCGACTGGAAAAGCTAGCACAGGACCTACATGCCGGTGCCGGACTCCGGATTCGGTTCGGTCACATCAGTCAAATCGACTGAAAAAGCTGCAGATTCCCTGCAGCTTTGCCTCGGGCATTGGATGCCACACTGGGAGTCCGGCACCTGCCACACTGGGAGTCCGGCATCGGCATCCGACGCTGCCGATCTGGGAGTCCGGCACCGGCACCGTGCATATGGCGAGATAACACCATGCAAATAACAAAAAGGTTGTTGGAAGATCATCACTCAAAGTTGTGGATGCACACAAGAAAAACTAATTAATTCCATAGAAGGATTGAGATGAGGTTTAGTACAAGAAGTTGGCGAGAAATAAAAAAGCGCTGATGTTAATCAATCATAGTCTATCTCTTGGATAGAAAAGAAAGGTTCTTTCTACCAACACAACTACCAAAGCCAAGTGGGATGCATTGAAGAAATATCGAAGCTTAATGAAAGAAGTTCAGATATGAAAGAGAATGACATGCAGAATTGCTTCCCTATATCAAGATTATGAGAACCTCGAGATGAAAGAGAATGAAGATCGATTTAGATGATTTTCAGACAAGATTTACCACTCTCATCAACCCTTTGTAAAAAGGAAAAGAAAATAAATTCTTTTTCATCACTAAGAATAATTTGTGAAAAGGGAATGGATTTTCTTGTGAAAAATAAACACATTGTTTCGATAGAAGTCGAAATCTTTCTTGTGAAAAAACACACACACGCTCTTGCTTGAGGACAAGCAAGGTTCAAGCACGGGGTGACATGATAGCATCGATTTTAGACTTATTTAATTTAGGCATACATATATTTGCATATTAGTTTAGGTCATTTTCATGCATATTTATCATATTTGATGCTTTATTTATTTTATTTTTTATTTTTGGAGTCTACACCTGATTTTTATTTGTTTTAGGAATTTTGAGGCTACTATTGAGGAAACTCAAGCTCTAATAAAAGTCGTGAGCATATGGCATCAGACTCGAGGAGCTAAAATGTCAAGTAAGGATCAAAATTGCAAAAAATTGGGAGCTGTTTGGTGGAGTTAAATCTATAATTGGAAGCTGGGCTGGTTTTTAATTATTTAATTTTATAGGTTGAACTTATAATTTTAATAAATTTAAGGGAAATTCCGTTTGGTACCCCCGAGTTTTTGACAATTCCGGATGGTGTCCCACACTTTTTTTTTGTCCGGATGGTACCCCTGAGTTTTGTCAAAAGTCCGGCTCAAGCCCAAAACTCATAGTTTCTTCTTTTTAATGAATAAAACTACCCATTATTTTTATTTTTTCATAAATATGCCCATTTACTTTTAACATTAAACAAAACTACTTATCATTTAACTAAATTCAAAACAAAATTGACAAAATCACCTTTATTTTTTAAAATTAATAAGATCACACATTATTGCCAAAGTTGTAGCAAAAAATACCCATTCTTTCCAAAATTTTTTTTGAAGAAAATCAACTATTATTTTTGACATTA
Source organism: Persicaria maculosa (assembly GCA_963922045.1). Lineage (NCBI taxonomy): Eukaryota > Viridiplantae > Streptophyta > Magnoliopsida > Caryophyllales > Polygonaceae > Persicaria > Persicaria maculosa. The sequence goes on from OY998255.1 coordinate 69,110,712, forward strand.
CACAAAAGATCCGTTACATATTTTTCATATTTTATACAAAATAAATCTCATTATTTGTCAAATATTGCATGTACATAATCACCCATTATTTACAAAATTTTGCACAAATCCACTATCTTATTATGTGAGCAAAAATTGTTAACCTATACATTATAAAAAAATACTTTGTAAAACCATACTTTGTGTAAAACCACCCTTTATGCTTTAAAAAATGCACAAAATCATTTCTTGTGTAATAAAAGAAGGCGTTATTCATTTCTTTTGTTTGGAATACATAAAACCTAATAAAATAAGAATGATTAATCTCTTATTATATTTTTCTTTTACAAGAAGAAAAATAAATAAATAAAATTTATTTTTCTTTTTAAAAAAAATTATAATCAAGCATTTGGTTAAATTGATCAATCACATTTACAAATGTTTAAAGTTAATGAGATATAAGTTAAATATTGTTTTGAAAAATAATATGTGTTAAAAATATTGCAATAAAAATTTTTGGAAATATTGCAATAAAAAATTTGGAAATATTGATCAATCACATTTACAAATATTGCAATAAAAATTTTGGAAATAATATGTGATTTTGTAAAATTTTAAAAAATAAAGTTGGTTTTGTCACTTTTGTGTTGAATTTTGTTAATTAATATGTAGTTTTGTTTAATGTTAAAAGTAAATGGGCATATTTATGAAAAAATAAAAATAATGGGTGGTTTTATTCATTAAAAAGAAGAAACTATGAGTTTTGGGCATGGGCCGGACTTTTGACAAAACTCAGGGGTACCATCCGGATAAAAAAAAAGTGTGGGACACCATTCGGAATTGTCAAAAACTCGGGGGTACCAAACGGAATTTCCCTAAATTTAAAAAATATATACTCTGTACAATTGTTAGGAGGGAGAGGCTTTTGTTTTTTCAGAATTGGGATGGGTTCGACACATCGACCTATTTGTTTTAGGTTTTAGATTTTGTTCTTGGTTTGACGATATTAAGCTTTGGATCGAAGACGAAGATTTTGGCTTGCCTTATATTCTAAACTTTGATATATTTCTGTATATAATCTATTTATTTTATTATGGTTTTCTAATCTCTCTGTTCTAGGTTTTGGGTGATGATCCTGACTAAGATTTGGTAGAGTTGATATTGATATTTGTTTGTCTGCTAATTTTTGATTTAATTCTATTGCACTAGCCCTAATTGACGAAAATTGGTTAGAACTGATTTAGGGTTTGAAATCGAAGGACAAAAACCCTAAATTGAAATTTAGATGGTGAATTGAGGCTAGAAGGCGACTAGAATACATCGTAACTATGAGATTGAATTCGAAGTTTAGTTGATTGAAATAGAAAATTGAACTTCTTGAGAATTCATAGATTGTCATAGATATTTTAGATGATTTGATATTGATTGGAACCGAAAGAAGACACTAGTATGACCATAACCTAGAATTCTAAGAACTTAAAGGGTATGAGTTGATTGCTTGAGTCCGACAGGAGATTGTTAACCAGTTTAGATAATTCGCTTTGAGACCGAAAGAAGATTTGCGATTACCTTAGACAATCTACCTTCAACAAACTCAGACAAGGTGCCCCGAATATTAATATTAATCTACTAAAACGTCATTGTGATGATTCTTTAATCTAGATTTGCATCGTATCCATTGTTTTAATATACCAATTTTGTATAGTTGTTTCTTATTAGTTAGCTACTTTCCTGAATCACTTATAAAAAGTTCTCTCACATTTTTCATGGCTTAGTTAAATCGGTTTAAAGTTACAACTGATATTACATAGTACATTTGATTTGACATTCGGTATATTACAACCGATCCCATACGCTTGTGGGTGTAGATTTTAGCCTATCAATATCACACCGAAGATAACCACACAAATTAATATGGTTACCAACATCGATGGTTACCGCGATTGATGATAGGTACATATTACAAATTCAATGTATCATGTATAATTGATTATCACCATTGATTAGTACGTGGTTATTGTATAATGTCAATCCTAATAATAATATCCTTGTTGTGCATTAAGATCAATTCAAAACCATACTGTAGTTGGTATGATCTATGTGTTAACTCTAACTATTGATAATATCTCTTGTTGGAAAAAAGGTCAGGTTAAATCGAAATTACCTAAACGTATTAGGCCTCCTCATAAAATGATGTGGAAATGTCCTCCAATAGATGTAGTTAAGATCAATGTAGATGCTTCGATAAAAAGTAATACTCAACCACAGGTTGGTTGTGTTGTGAGGAATAATGACGGTCAAGTTATTCGGATACATAAATGTAACGTTAGGATAAGTTCTGTCATTTTGGCAGAAGTTTTTGCTGTATATACAGGTATAAGACTGGCATCAGAGATGGGGATCCGAAGATTGATAGTTGAGAGTGATTGTGCTATTATCATCGACGCCATCAATCATGCAAAAAATATCCCATGGGAGGTCATTCAAATAGTCCAAGAGATCCATTCATTAAGAAGAGATTTTGAAAGCATCACTTTTCAGCATTGCTATAGAGAGGGCAATGGAGCAGCTGATTTTATTGCTAAATCTCAGTTCAATTGTAATTTTATTTTGAGTGCTTGTTGTTGTGAGTTCTAGAACATCATCTTGCGAGATGATCATGGATGTCGGTAGTATATCCAATCTTTTGCCTACTATAAAAAAAAACATATTGTAGTATGTATATAGTATTTATGCGGTTCATCAGTGTATTGAATAAGTAATTTGTATCAATGTTCGACTCGGACCGATGACTAGGGGCCGTGTACACGGGCGCACATGCGCTAGTAGCCTAGCACACAAGTCGAGTGAGGTCTCATTCTAAAATCAATTGGCAATAGAACGCGTAGCCCACCGAATCATATACTAGGGCTTGTTATGTTCAACTTTTGATGGTGGGACTTATTTTGGTCTCATTCACATCTCTCAACACGCATCCGCAAGTGCAACTAGGAATGACTAATCTAGTTCAACTTTCAATGTGGGACTTATTTTGGTCTTATTCGCACCTCTCAATATGCCACCGCAAGTGCAACTAGGAATGACTCATCTACTTGACACTTGGACAATCGGGCCATTAGGCTAACCGCTCTGATATCGCGTGAGATTCTATTCTAAAATCAATTGGCAATAGAAGTAGTCTACCACCTCATATATTAGGATTTAGTATGTTCAACTTTGGATGTGGAACTCTTTTGATCTCATTGACATTTCTCAATCTACTTCCATCATAAAGAGCAAATTAAACCATCAAAACATATCAAATCGATATAGCACGTATCAAATCTCAATGATTAAACAACATTAAATGTATGGGTTCCCTGAAAAAAAAAAGATATTATAAAAATCGATACAGTGCTACTAAAACGAGAGAGCTGCAATTGTTTTTTTTTTTTTGTTTTTTAATACAAGAGTTCAATTTTAATACACGGCATAAAGCTTCCAAATTAAATGGAGGAAATCTTCGCTTGGCTCAGTTAAACTAAATTTTAATGGATCTATACTCGACCATAATGACAATTTCTTTGGCTATATTATTCTTGACTGGAATGACAGAACAATTCATATTGAATACAGAAGATTGGGTAACTATACCCCATTAAAGGCCAAGGCCCTGACCTTAATGCATGGAGTAATCCAATTCCTGTCACTGGATATAAACAAATGTGATAGTGAAGGGGACTCTCTCATAATCATAAACCATTTAAAAACAAAATCTACATGTCCTTGGGAGATTGAACTAGTAATGTCCGAATCAAACCATTATTGGTGAGGGTGAGGGAAGTTTCTTTCTTTCACGTGCCCCGTAATGGCAACATAGTGTCTGATAAGATTGCACATCTTTGTCACTCTGTCAGGGGCCTCGATATTTATACTGATCTAGGTCTTCTCATCCGTAAGGATGCTATCGGGTAGGATTAGTCCACCCGAATTATTATCTGATCACATGATAAAAAAAAGGTAAAACTAAATTTGCCTTTTTTAGTTTTATTTTTCTTTTTAAATTATAAATTATTAAAGTCCGACTCGAACCGATGACTGTGTGCACGGGTGCACATGCGCTAGTAGTCTAGCACACAAAAAAAAGGTAAGACTAAATTCGTCTTTTTTTAGTTTTATTTTTCTTTTTAAATTACAAATTATCAAAGTCCGGCTCAGACCAAAGACTGTGTGCACGGGTGCCCATGCACTAGTAGCTTAGCACACAAGCCGAGTGAACTGATGGTCGAATGCACGGGCGCACATGCGCGCTAGTAGTCTAACACACAAGCCGGGTGAATTGAGGGTCGTGTGCACAGGAGCACATGCACGAGTAGCCTAACACACAAGCCGAGTGAGATTATATTAAGACTTGTTATGTTCAACTTTGAGAACTTTTGATTTGAAACTTATTTCGGTCTCATTCTCGTAGTGCAACGTTGAATCAAGCAAGGTAAGTTAGATTTGGTGATGATATGGTCAATTCATAAAATTAATTTGATGATATAATATGTATTCAGTAACCTCCAGCTGTTCTACTCCTCTCCTCACACAGTCACACTCAATTCGTGGAATCATGGGTTCGTATGGGACGGAGTTAATAAATTGACTAAAATTATAAACAGGGTAAAATTTATAAACTGTTTGTAAAAGTAGTTAAAAATTTAAACAACAAGATAATCTCCGTATAGGGCGAAAAACAGTTTATTTGTAAAAAGTTGAGTTTATTTGGTTTTTATTAAGGGTATTGTGGTACTTTCAAACCAAATAAGATAAAAGAGAAGGGGTAAAATAGTAATTATAGAATATAAATCCCAAAATAAGGTTCAATCTACAGCTTATTTTTAAATTCTTTTTTTAACTGATTATAGCTTTATTTGTTGCTTTCATACACTTTTTAAATCCATTTATTTTTTTAACTGGTTTTTAAGGTGCCTATACACACCCCATATCTCTACCGGACGGACATCTCACATCAAATCTGCAAACAACAGAAGAAGCTAATGGACGTTTTTGTCTTCATAAATCCTCATATGATGAATCCTGCAAGAGCTAGTTGCCCCCTTATCGATGGATTGATGTGTGTGTCAGGGCCAAACGCCAAAAGCAAGGCTGAAACATCCACATGCATGAACCCAGTTTGAATACTCTACCCCACTTCTCCGCCCCACATAATTATTTTATTATTAAATTAATGTTAAAAAAAATTTTAAAAATATATTTAATTTCTACATACTTAGTATAACATATTTGAAAAAAAATTCTTAAAAAACTAACTTACAAAAGTTATAATAATTCAGAAGAGATAGAAATATTTTTTAAAGTTTTAAAAAGATGTTGTTTTACTATATATTTTTTTAAAAAAATTATAATTCATTTTTTTAAGATTTGTTTCTTCAAACATGTTATACTAAGTATGTAGAAGCTAAAGATAATTTTTAAAATTTTTTTAACATTAATTTAATGACAAAATAATTATGTGGGGCGGGGAATTGGGGCAGAGGATTTACACTGCTTTTTCACCCCCCATTCATGTATTCGATTTCGACCTCATAACTTACTTTTTTTTATTTACCTTTTTTATTAAATCAAAAGTCTATATATTAAATTCATACTATAATCCACTATCATTAAATTTATTAATAATACTATTAATTAGTAAGTTTTAATATTAAATATTAAACATTATAATTAGTATAACTGCCAGATTTCATTATTATTAATTATTATAATTAAGTTTAAATATTATAAATTATTTAATTTTAATAATAATAAATATAATAATAATAATTTTTTTATTATTAAACATAAAAATTAGTCTAACTATCGGATAATAATTTGCTTGGGCGTCATACGAAATAGCGTAATATCATGTTTTTTTTGGCTCGAAGCATATGCAAAGTGGATGTCTATATGGAGATAAAATTAAATTACATTAAAAATATAATTTTTATTTTTTTATAATGTCAAAATGGTTAAAAAGCCTTTTTATCAATTTAATTACTAGCTCTAACCCCCTTTTGTTTTCTAGTGGACAACTGGCCATATGAACCTTGCTTTTTTGAACCCTTGCAGATTTTTTTTATAAGGAAATAATTCGAGACCGGACAGACCCGGACCTCGAGAAGCCGAAAAAGTCGGCAGACGGCAAGCCGTCTAAACATACAACAACGAAAAAGAAAATATAACATAAAATACATCAAAAGAGCACCCAAAGTAAACCCGGAAATAACCCAAGACCTAATTGCAGATGAACTCTCATAGTCGGATTTATCTTTTTCCTTTTTCCCACAATTTTTTCCAGGTGGCAAGCTATGAGCTCAACGTAGCGCTGCTAGAGCTGTCAAAACCCGACCCGACCCGTACACCTGGAAAATTCTGGGTCAAGATCCGGAAATTTTAATCCGAATTTTTTTTCCGACTAGAACTCGAAAGCCCGGTAATTTTTCGGGTCATTTGGGTTTAGACCCGGTGACCCGATTGACCCGGTAATTTCGACCCGATTCACCCGGCTGACCCGTGATGTGCGCCCAATTTGCCATGTTTTGCTTTTACTTTCATATCGATTTTTGTACACATTTTATATTTCTGGGTTTGATTTATACATAACTTGTGTAGTTTATGTTTATTTTCCAATTATGGAGATCTACATTAGTTCTTGTTTAATATTGCAGAAATCGAGACATTTTCGGAACAATTCAGAGAGACGGAATTCTTCATATTACATGTCTAATTAATCTAAAAAATGACCGATTACCCCGAATAAAATATCCAAATGTACATTAGAAACATAAAGGGATGAAATTTACGTAAGTATAAGGCAAAAGGATCAAGGGATGAACATAACAAATGAAATGGCGTGATACACATAACAATTTCGTTGAATAATAACCATATTACACTTGTACGATTTATTGAAAATGGTCGATTACATCGAATAAATTATTGAAAACAACCTATATATATTGAATAATCGAGAACCTACAAATATTTTTGATTGCATAACAACCGAAATTGTGAATCAAATTAATTGTTTATTTTGATCTAAATTTAAATCTTTACAAATAAAAAAATATATGGATAAACTACTTTGTAAATTCAAAGAAAAAAAAACGAAAAGCATGGATTTTGTTACAATTTGTTTTGATTATTAATTGATGTGGGGGTCCCACTAGTCACCAGGATTACTCCTCCCAATTCCCATTCCCGTTTGATCTAAAAACATGTACTGTATTTTCTTTTGAATTTTAATTGATGCGCGGGTCCCACTAGTTACCAATATTACTCACCCCATTCCGGAACCAACACGCGCACACATTGGAAGTGTGGCTGATTTGGCATGCGGGTCCCACGTCTCTTTAATAAATAAAAAAAAACAAAAACTCCTTTTAATCTAGGCCGTCCATTACAAAATATCAATGACCCACAATTGTGCACAAAGTACACCATATGAGGTGTGCACAATTTATCTATACCTTGTGCACAAATCTAGACCTTTAATTGATAGAAGATGAAAGGCTAGGATTAAAAGGGATTTTTGGTTTTTTCTTTTTAAATTAGTGGGACCCACATGACATAACAAAACTCACCCCCTTTCATTTGGTGCGTGCCTCCACCCTCCATCATTTTTTTTTAATATCTAAAATATTTGTGACAAAAATGCTTTTTTTTCGCTGGAAAATAAATGCTTTATTTAATCCGATTTAAAATTTTAGCAATTTCACCGAATAATATTCCGCATACTACCGAATAATTTCAATTATCTTTTTTCATTTAGTTCATATAAAAAATTATCAATTCCATTGAATAATTTGTCTTATACTACCGAATAATAAAAGAAACCTCAAATCTCTAAACAATACTTACAATTAATACGAATAATATCTCACATTTCACCGAATAATGTCTGACATTTCATCGAATAATGTTTTGTTTTATGTTGTTTGTCAAACCGAATACTGATCCATATTCAGGCGAATAATGAATAAGATTTTACCGAATAATCTAAAAAAAAACAATGAATAATCTAACAAACTCGGAAAAATTATCCTTATATCTCCGAATAATCTAACAAAAAACAATGTGAGCAAATTAGTTGAATAATATTCTCAAGTCCAAAATTAAAACTCAAATTGAAGATGGTTAGTGAACAAGGAGTCCAAGCACCGTCTGTCCGCCTCCATCGCCACCACCGACGAGATCTGCCGCCGTGCTCGGATTCGAATTGAAGGGAAGGGAGAATGAACAGAGGATTCAGGGCCAGCCTAGCCTCCATCGGCCAGATGAAGGCGCCGAAGCCAGCGAAATCATCGCCGCCGCCGCTTCACATCGTCGTCGCCTCTTTGGAAATCGCCGTCGAGACCTTCAACTGGACTGGCCAGGATCCTTCTCTGATGGAGGCGACGAAGACCATTGGCGATGATTCAGACACAAACTCCAATTGCGATTACGAACCAGTCGAAGAATGGATTCGATTCACCTCCTCCTCGTCTTCATCTCCAACTGCTTCCCCATACTCAGATCTGGGCGGAGGAGATGACAAAGAAGATGAAAACAACCATGGAAATCGAAAAGGAAGGGGAGAAAAGGACTGCGACTCACCAGTTTCCCAGATTCGTCGTCCACTCGAACTCGCTTCCTCCTGCAACCGCCATCGCGCTTCTGAACTCGATTCCTCCTGCAACCGACGCCACTCTCCTCGTCGCCGGGCACCCCCTATCGCCATCTTCCTTGTCGTTCCGTCGATTGAAGAAGCCCCATCCATGGATTCCGATTTGGATCTCTCTGGCCGCTCAAACGAAAGAAGAAATTAAATAGGGATTTAGGGTTTGTTTCCACACAACACGCGCGCTTACATGAGGAGAGTATGGGCCGGTTTCCATCAATTGTGTGCGGGGCCCACTTGCTTTTACTTAAAAAATATAAAAAATTCCTTTTAATCTCAGCCATCCACTTACCCCAAATCAATGGCCAGGAATCGTGCACAAATTACACCCTAAGGGTGTGCACTTTAATTTATACCCATTCTCTCTCTCTCTCTCTCTCTCTCTCTCTCTCTCTCTCTCTCTCTCTCTCTCTCTCTCTCTCTCTCTCTATATATATATATATATATATATATATATATATATATATATATATATATATATATATATATATATATATATATATATATATAGGGGCGCGCTCCGGTGAAAACCAAAATTGCGGTAGAAACCTCGACCCGTACCTGGATTGCAAGATCCGAACAAGGGGTTTCATCCCTTGAAACGTAACCCGGAAATCATAATTCTGGGCCGTTACAAAGATGGTATCAGAGCTGAGGTTGTGCAATTCGGGTACACAAGGGTCGAGTGTACGTTTTGAAAATCGCCCACAAATTTCAAGGACTTTTAAAAAGGATTTAAAGGGGCAAAATGAACTTAAGATGCCTAACCCAAATCGGACAAAGTAACGAACTTGACTTGTTATAAAAGAGGAAAACCGACCAAACGGGGAACGAGAGGGTAGTAAAAGCGTTAGACCACCCCATTTGGTGTAGTCGGGAATGGGTAGGCAAAATACTAGCTTGCTCTTTACAAATGGGTTGGGAGACTCAAATGAGATCATTATGAGTGTTATTAACTGATTCTGTGCTGAGTGCTTGCTATGCTAGAGATCTGATTTGGTATGCCTAACAATGAGATGTGTATTGATTGATCTATGCGAATGGGATAGTGGGAGTACCCTTGTTTCTGTGTGGTCATACCTAGCTTGTGTGGAACGACCCCTTTCTGCTATGTTAACCACTTTTTCGGTTCTATCAAATCTTCTCCCGGATGTCATTATCTTTCATGGGAAATCGGGTTGATAAACACATTGTGTCAGGGATCATGGTTGGATATTAAGTTTGTTTGAGTGGGTGTTGGAAGTTCTTGATGTCACTTTGAGTCAAAAGTAAGGTGTTTCTGGGGCTGTCCTTCCTTTTTCTTATGATGATCAACCAGTGTCTTCTTACGAAGAAGAGTCATACCGAAGTCCCACGGGAAAGAGGGGTGATGAGTCGGTTGGAAAAAGTCAATGGTTGCCCTTAGGGATCTCTGTACGGTTGTAATGATGACTCTCTCTGAGTTGCATGACATGATTTAATAGCCTCTTGCATATACCTTGTGAATGACCATTAGTATAGGCTCCTCATGCTATTACATATGTGATTGATTATATTGTTTAAGTCTTGTGTTGTGTCTTGCCTTCTACAATGACTGTATGTTGTTATAGCATGTACTTAGCCTATTGATCGTATGATTGATTGGAAGGATGAACCTTATGATGAGAACCTACATGATCATTATTTCCTATTTGATTAGGTTTATGATAGTGTGATCAACTCCCCTCTGTATGCATGCTTGTAGATGATTGCCTTAGCATGCTGGGTGCTAACGTGTCAATGCTTATTATCCTTTTGTGACAAGGATCCATAGTATGCCGTATGTTTTGTATTCGTCAGATTAATTAACGTTGGTTGTTTTGCAATTTGTATTGTTGCGTGATTACTTGTGTTGGATGGAGAATATGTGGTATAATTGAGTCTTGAGAATTGCATGTTTTATCCTAGTATGTGTTGATTTGAGCTCATGCCCCCGCATTCTAGTCATATTGCCATTACTTAAACTCGTGTTATACATCGTAAAACCTTCCTCATGTTCTATATTGTTGGAATGTGATAGAATTGACTTCTTATGTGTCGCCATGATTAGTTGCATGCATGTATCGTATGTTATGATAAGCCTTTAGCATCATGTGGGATCCTTAATTGTGACTTTTGTGAATTTATATCTTGCCTACCTTATTGCGGATTTTCTCTTGAGCTAGGTCCCTGATAGTGTGATCCTCTCCCCTTTTCCTATCATCTTAGATTGTTCTACCCATCGTAATTAGGATTGACGTTAAATTCGATGATCGATTCGCTTCCATGATGGTCTAACCTAGCATGCTTACATGTCATCGCTCAGTAGTGTTTCCTCATTTACTCTGTGTTATAATCTCGTGCTTGTATGAACATATGACTTGGCACCTCGCATGATCACACACCGCGTTACATTATGATTTCGCACACGCATGACACCTGAATATTAGGATGAATCTAATCGCATTATCTTGATTTTATTCATGTTCGATAAGTGCCAGTAGTGTCATGTAGGGCTTATGATTCCCAATATGACTCGTAAATGATCACGTGTTGTACTTGTTCTATGATGTGATGACTGTTGTACCATATATGTGCTCTATGATGGTTCGTTGTTGGCATGATTATGATATATCGCCCATGTTGTCTTCTTGTTACTTTTGATGATGCCTCGTGTTTCGTGAATATTATGTTGAGCTCCTCTTAATGGCTCTTGACTATTCTTGTATCACATCATGTATCACTAGCACCATGTAGGACCCATGCTTTCTAAATGCATCTCGTCATATGATTACGTGTCATACTTAACCTATTATATGATCATTGTGTTAGATGAGATAGTTACTATGTTGCTTCTATATGTTCTCGTATAATGCATACACTAAACTCGTGCATTGTTCATATATGTGATAATCGTGATGCCCATTAAATCCCGCATATCTTGCTTAAGTTGCTAGGCATATCTACTTTCATGGATAATGGACTACTATCTTGTCTCGTATGCATCCGTGTAGCACTCGAATATGTCTTTTTGGAATGAATGCGTATGTCGTCCTCCTTGAGATAGGTACATGTTTGTGTGGATTAATATGATTGATATGCCCCATGATAAATTTGTGTCTGCCTGTCACAATTGCAACCTAATAGACCTCCATAAGGGCGTTGTTGCTATCCTCGGGTTAGAGTCTAGTCTCCGGTATTGTCGTCTTTAATTGTGGTTCGTGGTTGTCCCCGAAAGGAATTTGGGTTGTCTTCTCTTGTCACTCCCCTATCTTTGCTAACTTGGAGTCATGCGCGATACATTGGGTGAGCGACTGCTTGAAAGAGAAAAGAAGTTGCATAGCGATAGAGCAGTGTGGCAGAAGCGTGGGCCCATAACCCACAAGCCTCATGATCGACGGTGTTGGTGGGACAGTATGTTTCAAGGATTGCGGCTATCGAGTACGATATGACTTGCAAGTGGGATTGTTCTCCATTCGAACTGCTAACCCTTTTGAATTAGTTGACGACGATATTGCACTGACCTAGCGATGAGATTTATGTGTTGACGTGCTGACTTGATAACGACCATTGCCTAATTGCATGTTGTCTATGATGATATGATTTGATGCTTTATAGTTCTATTGTGCCATGATGTGTTGATACTCTAAGTTGCTAAGCATAATCTAAATTCCATTACTTGTAAATGTGAACTACAAATGCTGAGAAACTTGAATTGTTTATTTGATAAGGTTTTGATGAAACTTGCTAGCCTAATTTGATGATTTTCATATATGATGTTAGATATAAATAATGAGCATGATAGTAAATTGAGACTTCTTGATAAGATTGTAATGTTTGAGGATGTATTAACGATGCTATTATAAATGCTAGCTAAAATGATGCATGCCTTAGGTGTTATAATTTTTATAATTGCTTCCTTTTTTAATATGTGGGTGAGATTCTCTTGTAGAGTGGTCGGAGGGCATTGAAAGGGTTTGAGTCATTGGGATGTTCGAGGATGGTGAGAGGTAGAGTTGATGTGAGGATTGTTGGCTTAGGTAAGACTGAGTGAGCTTTGAGATTTATGAGAGGCAATGTTGGTGGTTCTGATGAGCTTCTAGGGGATGTTTGTGATGCTCCGGGTGGTACGAGGAGTGTAGGAGAGGGCTTGTGAATATTGAGGACATGGTGTTAGAGGGTACTTGGGTATGCAGTTAGAGATAGGAGTTGGGTTCTTAGAGGTGGATGGTGTGGTATTGATTGGCGGAATGAGGGGTGAGATTGGAGTATCGAAATGAATTGAGATTTCTTCAGGGGATTTTGTCGGAGTTAGTGTTGTTGAGTCTAGAAGAGGATTATTCTTGGCTTGAGAGTGGAGATGGGCGAGTGGGGATTTTGTTTTATTTTGACTGGTATGATGTGAGAATTTTCTTGATTATGTGATTTATTTATATCTGCTGGCATGATGTTAGATAACGACCATGATGAACCTGATATGGAATTACATGTTGATGTGCAATATTAAAATCTAGTTGGTAGTGACAAGTGTTACCATGATATATTAATACTTTGATATCCTGTTATATTAGTTTAGAAGCATGATATGACATGCTGTGATATGACATATGAAGTAATGAAGAGTATGAACTATGGGATAATGATGTGCTATTATGTGGAAGCATGATGTTTTATTATGTGGTAGTAAGCATGATGTGTACTATATGGTTGACAAGCATGATTAGTGGTTATGTAAATGATGAATATGACTTGAAGTGTGATCATGGTTAGTATATATGAGATAATGGTGCATGATTTTTAAATGATTGTCATTCGATGTTGCGATGAGTTAAGGTGATGTCTTTCAGAGCATACTGACATTTTGATGATTTATATACTGCTTGATCTCCCTTTTTCTGAATCTTAATAGCATGACTTTGTTGTGTTGATATGTTAACGTGATGAATTTGTTCTACTTGTGTTGCAATATCGATATGCGATAGTGAGATTTGATGTGTACTGACGTACTAACCCCATAACATCTAACCCGTTGATTTCTGGACATGTGTGCTTACGTGATGAGTGATGAGCATTCGATTATGCACTTGTGATGCCTTCAGTATGATGTAGATATACCTTATGATTTTTGGTATGTTGTTTAGATGCACATTTTAACCTTTAGTATGATTTGGAGATGCTTTGTGACCTTGTGGAACTGTGTGGATACATGGTTGAGACTTGTCGTATGATGTACTCGTTGAGGATCGATTGGTTATGTGGTTATGCATTGCTTATGACTTGTGAATCTTGCTTGAATTGAGACTGATAGATTGATTTGATTCTGGAAACTAGGAAGAGAATATGGGATTAGCCCTTAGAGGTGGATGATTCCACCTCCCAACTTCTGAATTTGATTGTTTGATATGCGCGAAACTAATCTGGTGGTTGGAAGATTTTGACGAAATCTTGATTTGAAAGGATTTGACTTGTTTTGGTGTAAGGTTGCTTGATTAGACATCTTATTTGAAGATTTTGAACGATTTTGAAAAAGGACCAACTTTGATTGTAAAAGAATGAACGATATCGAGAATTTTGAGGCTAATCTTTATTTTCAATTGCGGAATCTCTTTAGAAACTTTTCAAACCCGGGCAACTCTATGATGCTTCACGAAGTGGATACAAGCATTCTATGAGGGCGCTTGTAGGGTACTTGCTAAGACCTAGTGATGACATTGTAGAACTTTTAGAGTTGTGGTACTTCCGAAAAGTCGAAGCAAGGATGTGATAGGGGCGCTTATTGCATACTTGTCAAGGCAAATTGGGGCACTTATTTCATGTTTAAGCTTGTCTTCTTTTCATGTATCTGTAATACTTAGTGGAGAATCAAACAAATTGATATCAGTTTTGTTCTTTTAATGTTATAGTGTAGAAATCAAGCTTGATTCCTAGAATCTTGATGATTTCTCATTTTTCCTGTCCTATTTCTCCCTTTATATCTCCTTTATGATTGTAAAGGCTCGGATTTTTAAATCCTAATTTTCAGAAAAATGAATTTAAATCGAATATTTTAAGAAAAACTCGTCCTAAATTTAATAAATCGAACTCGAAACTATTAAAGCGGATTCCGGCAAAATTTTAAAATTTATGCAAAGTAGACCTTATTCCGCTTTCATATGTCAAAAATTCAGAAAAATGATATTTGGATTTCATTATTAAACTCGGATTTGGAAATTTGAAAATCGTTTTGAATTGGATCGGATAAGATCGAGAGAGCGGGTTTTGGGATTTGTTTTCCGAGTATTTGAAATTCGATTGGACCTTGTCTTGTTCCCTTTTTAAGATTACAGCTCCCTCTATCTCCTTGCTTCCCCATTTCAAGCAAAGAAGTCAAAAACCTTTACCTCCCTTGTCTGCAGCCTCTTGGCCCAAACGCAGCAACAGCAGGCCACAAGACAACACTCCTTTTTGACTTCAAAAGGGGATCCCAAACCCACACCTCTTACTTCTCTTTTCCTCTCTTGCTTCCCGTTGGAGCCTGCAGGTGCAGAGCACCCATTCACAGCTTTCACAGCTTGCACCTTGTTGTCTTTTACACCTTTCCTCCCTACATGAACCCCTCTCTCAGCCCATTCTTTATCCAAACACAACCCACAAATTCATTCTCCTCTCACTCCCTCTTTCCCGTCTGTGCAAACTGCCAAAAAAAAAACCAACAGAGGAGCCCTCCCCTCCTCCTCTTTTCACTCCTTGCAGGAGCTCAGAAGGATCCCTCTCTCATCGCCAAATTCATCACCATCACAGCCCCCTTCTTCCTTCCTCCTGGTGGTTGAGCGACGACAGCAGTCTCCCCGGCGGTAGGGGACGAGCCAGGCCTTCCCTGTTCGCCATTAAAGGGGAGCCCCTGCAGCCCCATTCCTCCTCGATTCCGCGAATGGCAGCAGCCAGCATCTCCGTCCTCACCTTCTGCGACGCTAGGCCGCCAGGCGCGCAGCCCCGAGCCGCCCTCTTCCTTCCCCCGCCTCCTCTAATTTCCCTCGAGCCCGAGCGGTAAGCATTCTTTCACCTCCGCCTCCTCCAAAACGATGTAAAGGTGCGCCTTTTATGACATTCTCCCTTGTCCAGGCCAACCCCGCCTCGAATCCATCTCCGACGAGCCCAATCGCGCTTCCGACGAAGATTTCCCGGCGAAGCTTTTCAATCTCGGTAAATCCTACTCTTCTTCCTCTTCTCTTCTCCATGTTGGATTCCTTTTGTCTGGGTTGGGATCGGAAACTCGGGTCAGTTGAGTGGGCATGGTCGGGGGTTGGAGGGAGAGCCGCCGGCGAGCCTCACCTTTCCTCCTCTTCCTTTCCGTCCCCGACGGTGAGCAGACCTGGGAAGAAGACGAGACCGGTTTTCCTTCTTTTCTTTTTGGCTGGGCCGGGTTGGGCTTCAACTTGGTGGATCCTGATAACTCCCTCCCTTGATGGAAAATGGAATAAATGTTTCAAGGGCTTTGACAGGATGTTTGTGTCAAAGGCCTTGACGCATTAACAGTTGATGAAATACAAAACCTATATTATTTGTCCGAATATTATTTTATCTTATTATATACTTCCATTATATTATATATATATGTATGCCTAACCATTTCAGGAAGTATATTCGAGATTATATCCTTTCCTTCGGTGCAATTGAGGAGATCTATTTCAAAATGGATCATGGCTTCAAAGTGTCCAAATATAGAAGATTGAAGAATCAAGCCTGATTCATGGAGCCGTTGGTGAAGATCCTCAGGCGCCATTCCACTCTTATATAAAGGAAAGAAAGAAGAAGACGGAAAAGAAGAACACACAAGTGCTACACACGAGTTTCATTCACTCAAGCGATCTGTCTTCCAAGTGTCTCTCTGCTAAGCGCTCAAATAGTTTGTTGTTTATTTCAAAGCCTTTGAGAGTCACTGTGAGCTTATAGGATATATTCATTTCAAGTGTTACTCGAGAGTTTATAACTCGGGAAGTTGCACTAGGCTATTGATTTGCGAGAGTTAGAGGATTGTACTAGATAGCTGAGAGGGGTAGGGCTCTTCTAGATTGGTCTAGGACTCCAAGGGAACGTGAGTTGACTAGATTGCAATTGTATAGGATAGAGGCTTCTCGGTGAGCTATTAGGATCCTAAGCTAAGCAATCAATAAAGCCTTTGAATCCTAGGGTTGTGGAAGAACCCTAGGCGGGGACGTAGGCCAAGTTGTGCTGAACCTCGTAAACAATTACTCGTGTCCTTTACTTATTTGCTTTACCTTATTTCCGCACTTGGTTCGAATTGTTTAACTTTGTGATTCAGGTTTATCTCAAAGGTTTTGGTACAAGCTCCAAAAGTCTTGAGACTTTCTGCGAAAAACGGGCATACTCTATTCAACCCCCCCTTCTAGAGTATTTCTTACTACATTATTTTTACATTATCGAACCTTCAATTGGTATTAGAGCTTTACTCACTGTTTTTGATCTAACAATCTTGTGAGTTTTCGATCATGTCTGGTGAAGCAAGCGGAGGATTTGCACAGGGAAGGTCCACAAGCAGACCGCCACTCTTTGTAGGAAACAACTTTGTCCACTGGAGATCTTTGATGAAGATGTTCATCATAGACCAAGATCTAGAGCTTTGAAACATTATAGAGAATGGTCCGAAGATTCCAGAGAAGGATGGACCAAATAACACCAAAATTGCAAAGAAGGAGTCTAAATACAACCAATCAGATCTTGAAACCATCTCCAAAAACTACAGGGCTATTAACTTACTTTATTGTGGTCTTAGCACTGATGAGTTTAACCGTATTTCCTCTTGTAGGTCAGCTAAAGAGATTTGGGACAAGTTGGTCGTCACCTATGAAGGAACGAGCCAAGTGAAAGACACCAAGATCAGCATCTTCCTTCGAAAGTATGAGCTCTTTAAGATGAAGTCTGATGAGTCAATCAAGGCCATGTTCACACGATTCACAGAAATCACCAACAACCTTGACTCTCTCGGCAAGAGCTTTACCAACGTTGAGAAAGTAAGGAAGATACTGAGGTGTCTTCCAAAGGAGAAATGGGGTCCAAAAGTAACAGCTATAGAGGAAGCACAGGACCTCACCACTCTACCCCTTGATGACCTCCTTGGAAAGCTGATCACGCATGAGATGATCCTTAATGAAGACGATGGAGAACTTCCAGCTAGCACCAAGAACTTGGCACTCAAGTCTAAGAAGGATGAGCCCAAGGATGGATCTGATTCCGAAGATGAGGATGACGATGAGGATGATCCTTTTGCTCTTATCACAAGAGGCCTTGCTAGAATTCTCAAAATGAAGAAGCAATTCAACAACAAGGATGGATCAGAGTTTTCAAAATTTCGAGGTAAGCCTCAATACAACAAGTATGAAAAGAAGACTAAACCTTTGTCTTGTTTTGAATGTGGTGAAACAGATCATCTTGTGAAGGACTACCCTCAAAAGACAAAGAGCCAGCCCAAGAAAGGTGACAAATGGAAGAAGAAAGCCATGGTGGCTACTTGGAGTGATTCCGACTCTGACTCCGATGATGAGAAGGCCAACATTTGTCTTATGGCCTCAGAAGATGAATCCCACGATGAAAAGCTTGAAGCTACTGTAAGAGAACTTATGGAAAGTCCAAAAGAGGTATTATCGGAATTCCTTTCCAATATGATTACCAATGAAGAGAAGCTTATTGCCCAAACTAACATTCTTATTAAGAGAGCCGTGGACCAGGAAAGAACTATTGAGGATCTGTCTATGAGGGTCAAAGGTCTTGAAGCTTCTTATTCAGGTCTTGACATTAAAGTCAAGACGCTTGACTTGGAGAAATCTGAACTCAAGCAAGATCTCTCCTCTCTAAGAAATGAGCATCATGACTTAGAGAAAGAGAAGATCTCCCTGAATAATAAGATTCTAGACCAACAGACAGCCCTCATAAGTTTTACCAAATCCAAAGGCACTCTTGATAAGATGTTGGGTGAGCAACAAAGCTCTCTAAACAAAAGTGGTATTGTCTAAAGGCTTTGACGGACGATCCAAAGCTTTGGCACAGGAGACTCGGTCATGTGAGTCCACATACGCTACAGAAGCTTGTGTCCAAAGGGCTTGTAAGAGGTCTACCTGAGATGGACTTCAAAGGTATTGACATGTGCAATGCATGCACACGAGGTAAACAAACACGTAGCTCTTTCAAACCCAAAAAGGTTGTAAGTTCTTCTAGACCTCTTGAACTTTTACATATGGATTTATGTGGTCCTATGCGAGTCAAATCTCCCAATGGTAAAAAGTACATGCTAGTTGTTGTCGATGATTTTTCAAGATATACTTGGGTTGCATTTTTGAAAGAAAAATCAGAAGCCTTATTTGAGTTTTCAAAGCTTTGTAAGGAGTTGCAAACTTTAAGAAATGAGCCCATAGTGTCTATTCGGAGTGATCATGGTAGGGAGTTTGATCAACTTCAATTTGATTTATTTTGTGCTAAATATGGCATCTCCCATAACTTTTCTGCTCCTAGGACGCCTCAACAAAACGGGGTTGTGGAACGCAAGAACCACACCTTAGAGGATATGGCCAGGACTATGCTTTTAGAAAATGCATTACCTAAAACCTATTGGGCTGAAGCTGTTAACACAGCTAACTATATTTTGAATCGTTGTCTTATTTGTTCCATCTTAAAGAAAACTCCTTATGAACTTTTCAAAGGCCGCAAACCACTTATATCTTATTTTAAACCCTTTGGCTGTACTTGTTTTGTTCATAACAATGGAAAAGATAACCTTGGGAAATTTGATGCGCGTAGTGATGAAGGTATATTTCTTGGCTATTCCACGAGTAGCAAAGCTTATAGAATCTTCAATAAAAGGACCCAGGTAGTTGAAGAAAGTATACATGTTATTTTTGATGAATGCAATGACGGTGCTTTGAGTGAAAGTGTTGCAGATATAGATCTTAACATCCATGAAGAGAACGAGGAAGGTGATGTTGCTGCTACCAAGAACACAGAGAAGAGGAACATGCAGGAACCGATTCTTAACACTGAAGAATTGGCCCAAGGTGTTGAAGATTCGTCCAAAGCCCTTGGTGTCCAAACCAACAGTGTTGAGACGTCAGAAACTGCTGTAATTGAACCTAACAGGACCACGGAGTCAGATGTACCACAAGTCAATCCTACAAGTGTGACGAATCAAGGAGCTGAGACTAGCAAAAGGAAATTCAAATACTCCTCATCACACTCATTAAAGGATATCATTTCTGACCCTACTTCTAGTGTTCAAACTCGTTCTAAACTTAAAGATCTCTGTGCTTTTCACGCGTTTGTTTCTCTTATTGAGCCAAAGAAGGTAGATGAGGCACTTCAGGAGCCAGACTGGATCATTGCTATGCAAAGTGAGCTTAATGAATTTGAAAGGAACAAAGTCTGGACCTTGAAGCCTAGGTCAAAGCATCAATCAGTCATTGGCACTCGATGGGTGTTTCGAAACAAGCTAGATGAGAATGGTAAGGTTGTGAGGAACAAGGCAAGGCTTGTTGCTCAAGGCTACAATCAAGAGGAAGGTATTGACTACGAGGAGACCTTTTCTCCCGTAGCCAGGCTTGAAGCCATTCGCATTTTATTAGCATTTGCATCTTTTATGAGCATAAAGTTATATCAAATGGATGTCAAGTAGGCTTTTCTTAATGGTTTCCTAGAAGAAGAAGTATATGTGGCTCAACCCCCAGGTTTTGAAAGTTCAGAATTTCCCAATCATGTTTATAAACTTGACAAAGCGCTTTATGGTTTGAAACAAGCCCCAAGAGCTTGGTATGAGCGCTTGTCAAAATATCTTTTAGAAAATGATTTTAAAAGGGGGTTGATCGACAAGACTCTTTTTATCAAGACCAAAGGAAAGGACATTTTGGTCATTCAAATCTATGTTGACGATATATTATTTGGTGCTACTAACACATCTTTGTGCAAGGAATTTTCTGACATAATGTGCAGTGAATTTGAGATGAGCTTGATGGGTGAACTCAACTTCTTTTTGGGATTACAAGTTCATCAATCCAAGAAAGGGATCTTTGTCAACCAAAGCAAGTACACTAAGGATCTCTTGAAGAAGTTCAAGATGGATCAATCCAAAGCAGCCAAGACTCCCATGAGCTCAACATTGTCTCTAGATCAAGACAAGACTGGAACAAGTGTCAATCAAAAGGAGTATCGAGGAATGATTGGATCTTTATTATATCTCACATCTAGTAGACCTGACATCATGTTTAGTGTTTGCATGTGTGCTAGGTTTCAAGCTGATCCTAAAGAATCTCACCTCGTGGCTGTGAAGAGGATCTTTCGATATCTCAATGGCACTAAGGAGCTTGGACTATGGTACCCAAAGCAAAAGGATTTCACTTTAATTGGATATTCTGATGCAGATTTTGCAGGCTATAAGGTGGATAGGAAGAGCACATCAGGATGTTGCCAATTCTTAGGAGCATCTTTGATCAGTTGGCACTCAAAGAAGCAAAACTCAGTTGCTCTATCCACTGCAGAAGCCGAATACATTGCAGCTGGAGCTTGTTGCTCCCAAATCCTTTGGATAGCTCAACAAATGCGAGATCTTGGCATCAACCTCAAAGGTATTCCAATTAAGTGTGACAATACAAGTGCCATCTCCATCACTAAGAATCTTGTTTAGCATTCAAGGACCAAACATATTGATGTAAGGCATCATTTCATTAGAGATCATGTTGAAAAAGGTGATGTGTCCATATCTTTTATTTCTACTGATTATCAATGGGCTGACATTTTCACTAAGCCTTTGGCAGAGGACAGGTTCACCTTCATAAGACGAGAGATTAGGATGCTTAACAAGGATGCACTTTCGTAGGGGGAGCTTTCCCTTTACGAAAGATAAATTCTACTTAGTGTCAAGACCCTTGAAAACTATGTCAAGGTGTGTGAACTAAATGGTGGAGTACATATATCGGATCATATATTTTTGGTTAATATCTTTTTAGATATTTAATCAAGTATATTTTTATTAAATTTCAAAATTGCCTATTTCTGTGTTTTCCTTAACCGTTAAGATTTTTTATTTTTGGAACTAAATCTCTCGGATTTTCAGTCCGATTTTTAAGGGAATATTTTAATTTGAATTTGAAAACCTTTCAAATTGGCAATGTAATGATTTCTTTCCTTGGAACCCTAAACCCGTCCCATCACTCCCTCTACTTAAACCCAATACTGTACCCGATTACAACCCACACTCAGACTTTATCCAAACCCTCTCCACTTCTTCATCTTCAACCTCTCAATCGCCTCTAAAGAAACCCTAACCAACTTCCTCCATGGCACCCAAAACCAAGAAAGCTGTCACACCCAAAAGACTTGGCGCCACCCCCAAGGGACGTCAGGCCACTGCTACCTCTCCCACACCTGAACCCGCTCCTCAAGCTATCATCACAACTGTCGTCCAGAGCACCATTGCTGAGAGCTCGGCCATTGTTCCCAAAGGCTCTCAAAAGCGCTCTGCGAAGAAGCCGATCAGTGCTAAACAGAAAGGAAAGAGGAAGATTTTGGCTGAGGAAGTGGACGAGGAAGAGGAGGAAGAAGATCTCGACGCCCTCTTAGAAAGAGATGCTGCCAAGGAAGCCGAGGAGGAGGCTTTAAGGAAGAAAAAGGCCGATGAGGAGGCCGAGCTTGCTAAGAAACTGGTCGAGGAAGAAGCTGAGCGAATTCGGAAGGAAGCTGAAGCAGAGGAGGCTCAATCCGAGGAGGAGCCTGAGGAAGAAGAAGAAGGAGAGCAAGAGGGATCTGGAGAGGACAAGGAAACTGAAGGAGATGAAGCGGGGTCCGGTGAGGACTCGGGGTCTGAGGAAGAGGAGGAAGAATCTCCCTCTCCTTCTCCTCCTCCTCCCCCGTCTCCGAAGAAGCGGAAAGCCCCTGTTGCTATCAAGCCTCCATCCCCCAAGCGTACCAGGAAGGGCACTGTCAAGAGTCTTGTAGCGCCTGTCAAGAGAGCTGCTCCAACAGTTGCGCGCAGAAAGAACGCAGACCCCCCGGCCTATATCCAGGTAAATCAATCCTTGCCCTCCTCTTGGTTTCAAGATGCTGAGACTGCTGGTAAGTGGGTAGACGAGTTTAGAACTCGTAAGGTTAGCTGTTCTGATTTTTTAGATTTTGAGTTCTTTGAAGCTTTGAAGTTACCTTGCATTGAGCTCCTCAAAAAATCCCCAGCCTGGACCCTTCTTAACCTTGAGACTGTCTACTACCCCCAACTTACCCGACTCTTCTACATTAACCTAAAAGCCAAAAACGACACCGATGGTTGGTCTTTGGAGTCTGTTGTCAAAGGGGTTAGAATCTCTCTCAACTCCAATGATTTTGCAGACTTCCTTGGCCTACCTACCCCAGTTCCACCCGCTGATATACACCCCTCAAAAGAGAATTGCATCATCCTTGCCCGAGCCAAGTATCTCCTACCCGAAGCATCCAACAGCACCTCAAAGCAACTCACCCACTCATCCCTAACCCTTGAGGCGAAAATAATTTTTAACATCATTGTCCGATGCCTCTTACCCCGTCTTAACTCTGGCTCACTTCTTACCGACAATGCTATGGTCCTGCTTTACCGCATTCTAAATGGCCTTGATCTTGATCTGGCCAACACTATCCTTGGAACCATGGCTCATGCCAGAAAAGCTAGAAAAGGCTCTCCCCTCCCCTTTGCTACCCTTTTGACACCTATCTTCAAAGCTTATAGAATTGATGTCAAAAATGAAGAACAGCTGCGTCATACGGGTAAGTTCGACTCAAAAGGCCTTGAAAAGATTGGCATCACTCGGTCTCCCCAAGGGACCTTGAGTCTTGCCACTCCTTCAAAAGCCTTTCCCACTGCTCCAGCTTTCGATGAACGCATGGACAACCTAGAGTTGGGCTTTGAGGAGGTTCGCCTGGATATTAAGGAGCTGTAGAATGTTGTGAGCCTAATCTGCCATGTTTTACTGTGACTTTTATATCAATTTCTGCATGCATTTCATTCATTCGGGCTAAGATAGTACAGAATCTATGTGGTTTATGTTTATTTGCCAAAGTGTGGAATCTACATCAGTTTCTGTTTAATTTCGCAGAATTCGGAGCATTTTACAGCAACTCTAAAGAAGGTCAGAAAAGCTCGAAAAGCAACTACAGAAGTCCAGGATCCGAGAATACAGAACCAAGCTGAAGCCCAGGCTACTCGATCTCGAGTGGACTTTACTCAATTTCGAGTAGAAAGTCCGAGCAGCCTGGTCGACAAAGCCTGGTCGAGAGAGCTGAGCCAGACCAACCCGACTTCGGAGCCTACTCGATCTTGAGTACCACTTGTCGAGGTCGACGACGCCTCAGCGCCACACCCGGAGTCGAG
The DNA here is from genome assembly GCA_963922045.1 of Persicaria maculosa. Lineage (NCBI taxonomy): Eukaryota > Viridiplantae > Streptophyta > Magnoliopsida > Caryophyllales > Polygonaceae > Persicaria > Persicaria maculosa. The sequence goes on from OY998255.1 coordinate 69,134,744, forward strand.
AAAGAAAGCTGATCGAGAAGTCGAGGACGAAGACGTCGAACACAATCCTACTCGACCTCGATGAGACCTTGTCGAGGTCGACGAGACAACCAGCGCCTGTCCGAGTCTTTGCCGAGGAGAAGCTGCTCGACCAGAGAAGACCACACCCTAGTCGATCTCGAGGAGCCCTAGTCGAGATCGACGAGCCCCGAGTCCAGATCCGAGCCTGTCGAGTAGAGCTACCCGAGAAGACCCAGTCGACATAGCCAGTCTACTCGACCTCGATGAGCCCTTGTCGACATCGACGAGCACCAGGAGCCATGTCTGAGTCTGTCGACCGCCAGCTAGCCGAGACGACGAAGCCGAGCCAGTCAACCCTACTCGAGATCGACCAGACCCTTGTCGAGATCGAGTAGACCTCCAGAGCCGCGTTACTCGGTTCGACGAATCCTACTCGACTTGGGATTGCTTGGGCACGAAGGATGTCGAGTAGCCCGAAGATCTATCCATTTTGATCAATTCTATCCATGGAAGGGAGATCTATCAACACATGAAGACTTACCTAGTTTAGATTTATCTTTTCCCTTTTAGATTTATTTCCTTTAAGCTATTTATTTATCTTTTATGCTTTTAGATAATTAGAAGTAGATATAGATAGATGATTCTTTCCTTGATTAGCGGGGTTTGATCACTATAAATAAAGCCCTAGGGGCTGGTTTTTCATTTAATTCAATTTCAGTCAGAGACAAGTAGTTCCAAGTAGAGATTTAGGAGTTCGAAGGTTTTAGGGTTTTGGCGCTCAATGAGAGTTGGATCGCCGGGATTGTAAAGTCTTTTGAATTTAGTTTAATGCAAGTTATTTCTTTTCAATCGATGATGTCTGAGTTTGCGATGAAGCGCGAGTAGTCCACCCACTTCTAGGGTTGGGGCGAGCCCGATGATAGCCATGCATATTTGAGGTAAAGATTCGACCTTTATCATGTTTTGAGCATTTTCCTACTTGTTGATGTGTTTATTGCCCATCTAATGGAGATCCATGCTAACAACTTGGATTATAAACATAAAATCGGTAGAGACAATTAGGGTTTCTTGAGAGAGTTGTCTAATTGTTGGAAAAGGCGAAAACTTAGTCCTTTAAATGCGAATTATATGAATATCTGTTTGGTTCTACCTTATGCATGCTTGGTTATTGTCGTTGCAAACCCCAATCTTGGAAGTCTTTTTACATTAAGTTTAGTCGAATCCCCCAAAGCAATTGTTTTTACTTTCTTTTATTTCGTTTTACTCCCTGCCCTCGTCGATCTCGACCAGCCCCTGGTCGACCTCGACTACTGATCTTCGACCTAGAGTCGTCGTAGCTTACTTGTGCAGGAATCGACGAAGACCAACTCGACTTCGACAGGCCGTACTCGATCTCGAGTAGACCCTAGTCGAGATCGACCACCCTTTGCCGAGTTGCTGCGCTGTGTTCGACTGTCCGATCTTCTGTTGACTACCCTAGTCGAGATCGAGGACCCTGTTGTCGACTTCTGACCGTGAGATTACAACGCTACCTAGGATCCGCTAACACGCTTCCTCGTGGATCGATCCTGACTTCCCGCTGCTACATCAGGAGGAGGTCTTGTAATTATTTGCGTGGGCAGAATCTGGTTTGATTTATTTTGTTATATTTCATACTCGATTTCCTCCTGCAACAAATTGGCGCCGTTGCCGGGGAAGCAATCATTCGCGCCTTAGGTAGTTAAATCTCACGTCTACTTTGAGTTACTTTACAGGTGTATGCGCCGTTCTGGTCAACCACCTGAGTTTGACGGCTTAGACGAACCGGAACGCCTTCTACACATCAGAGCTAAACTACAAAGAGCCATGGCGGCCGCTGAAACACAAGAACAACTGATTGCCAGGCTTACAAGGGAGCTAGCCGAAAAGGATACCACTATCGCCAATGAAAGGGCAGCGAAGGAACAAGAGAAAGCAGCAAGGGAGCAAGCAGAAGCTGAGCTTGCCCAATATCCAACTACAGCAGAGGATTATATGCATCCAACTCTCGTCGTGCCTGAATCGGCGATTCTAATCCCTGAAAACTCTTTTGAAATTCGCACTCAGTTTCTTATAGAACTTAAAAACAATGCTTTTCATGGAAGATTCAATGAGTGCCCTCTTGAACATATTACCAATTTTCATGACATGTGCCGTACTCTTGCTGAAGGTACAACTCTGGAATATGTCAAGATGAAAGCTTTCCGCTGGTCGCTCACTGGACCTGCACTGAAGTGGCTAGAAAGACTGAAACCAAGATCCCTTACAACATGGGCACAAGTAGAGCAAGAGTTTCTCAACAAATTCTTCCCTCCTGCCAAAACAGCATTCCTCCGCCAAAAGATCACAGCTTTCAAACAAAAGCCTGGGGAGCCGCTAGCAAAGGCATGGGAAAGGTACAAGGAACTACTGCGATCTTGCCCTACTCATGGACAGCCACCCTACGTCATTCAGGAAATCTTCTTCAACTCTCTTGACCAAGTCACTAAGGACAGGATCAATCAGTACACTCGATATGAGTACCTGACGATGCCACCAATTGACGCATGGGGTGTGCTGGACAAGCTCACAGCATATGACAACAAGTATGGGACTTCTGCAAACTATGATGAGAACGCTTGTGCTAGGCCAGCACTATCTATGCCACTCTATGAGCCAGCAAAAGAGATTGACCCAGATGTCAGGGAGCAGTTCTACAGGGACCAGAATCGCAAGCTCCTCAAGCAAGTCAAATACCTATCTGTCAATCAGCCTTGCATCGAATGCGGATCACAGAGGCACACCACTACTGAGTGCCCACACATTGAGCAAGTCAGAATGGCAGAGACACATGAGGAAGCAGCCTACGCTGGGGGTCCAAATCGCTACATGGGAGATCAAAGGTTCTATCAACCTCAGTGGAACCAAGGTCCTCCTAGGAATCCCCCACCCTACAGAGCCCCAGGACATCCAGAAAGGGATCAAAAGAAGGATGATCTGCAGCTGATCCTTGAGGAGATGCGTCGGAATCATGCACAGAACCTGCAGGCTACAAACACCATCAACCATCAGCTCCAGAACTTCAACACAAAATTTGGAGAGCTGGACATCTGGAAACGGGGAATCGAGACACAGATGGGTCAAATCGCTGCACAAGTCCCACGACCATCCGGACAACTCCCTGGGCAACCAGAGCCAAATCCTAAAGGGAAGACCGGACACGTCGCAGCTATCAAACTGAGGAGTGGGCATCAATTACACGAGCCAGAGGTCGGGAAACAACAAAGCAAGGCAGAGCAGCAACTCGAGACAGAGCAGAACCTGGTCGATCTCGAGGAGCCCGTACTCGATGTCGACAAGCCTCTACTCGACCAAGACCAGAAGCTGAGCTCGGACTCCGCTGCGCAGACCAGCAACCCGAGGTCGACAACCCAACTCGATGTCGACAAGCACCTAGTCGAGATCGACAAGCCCGTGGTCGAGATCGAGGAGCATCAAGCCGAGGTCGACGACTCTGCAGCATCTCCGACAGCTGATCTGGCTCCGAAGCAGAAAAAGCCACTGCCTTTCCCTTCAAAAGAACAGAAAGATCCCACTGCGGGTAGGTTTACCAGATTTGTTAATATGCTGCAAGAACTGAATGTTTCTATTCCTTTTACAGAAGCCCTGCAAGAGATGCCTGGATATGTCAAGTTTCTGAAGGAAATCCTGAGCAAGAAGCGATCCATCTCAGAGATCGCAGGCGAATGCAAAGTACTCCACTTCCCTGAAAAGAGGCCTGACCCTGGTAAGTTTTCTGTTACTGTGGGTTTTGGACAATATAAATATGATTCTCTATGCGATTTAGGAGCAAGTGTGAGCATCATGCCTCTGTCAATCTGGCGGAAAGTCAAGATAGGATGTATAGAACCTGTGGATGCCAAATTATACATGGCGAACAATGTAGTGGTCATCCCTACAGGTATAGTTGAGAACGTCCCTGTCCAGGTTGGTAAGTTCTTTGTTCCAGCAGATTTCCTTATAATTGACTGTGCTGAAGATCCTACTAGCCCTATTATTCTTGGTAGACCGTTCTTAGCTACTGCAGATGCCAGAATTAGTGTCAAGAATAGATCACTCACCTTCACCATAGGCGATGAGGTTCTGGATTTTTCTTTTGGCCCTACAAAGGAGGAAGTTTCATGGTTGGAGGTGAAAAGCATCAGCATCGACGGGACCAAGCAAACAACGGAGGAGGGAGCCAACTCTGTACTCGAGATCGACAAGCCCTCCTCGATCTCGACAAGCATCCTCCTCGACCTCGACCAAGACTCGTCGATGTTGACCACCACCACTGAGCCAGAAACTTGCCAGGAGCCTAAGTATGGGGTCCCTGTACTCGATCTCGACCAGCAGTACTCGACATCGAGTAGACCCAAGCCCAAAGATTTCTGTTTTGGGTCCGAACAGGTAAGTTCAGGTATGAATTCTACTCCCCCTCAGTCCATAAGTAAAATTTTCAATGATTTAAAGAGAGCTAAGACACCATGGCGAGAGAATTTACAGAAACTAAAGGCTACAAAGAAGAAGAAGAAAGAGAAAGGAGATGGTGCAAGCAACCACCTGTCAGCTGAGCTTGCATACTACCATCAGGACCTAGATGATCCAGGAGAAGGGCCAGGCATGAGTGGGCCCCACAATAATGATCCTTGAGCTAAATGGAGAAAAGTCGGCCTAGCGACTCTAAAATCTAGAGCATGTATATAGAACTTTATGAACTTTTGGGACTTTTTGAACTTTTTGGTTTTGTTTTTAGGTCTTTTAGAATACTTCATGTGGATAGTCTTGTTCTTTTGGGCAATCTAACACTTTTAGGTCGGCAAGAATATAAGGATCGCGAAAGGTGGAAAGAAGAAGTCCCTGAAAAATAGTCAGAATCGACGAAGGCCAAGTCGACGACGACAAGGAGGAGAAGCCCCGAAGTTACTCGACCTCGAGTAGACGTACTCGACATCGACAAGCCCAGATGCTCCTCGACTTCAAATTTCACCAGACGCTGAGAAGTCAACTCGATATCGAGTAAGGAGTACTCGATATCGACAAGCTAGCTACTCGACCTGTCCAATTTCACCTTCCTCGATGCTTTATCCTGTGAGTTCCTTCCTTTACTCTTGTTTTTAATTGTTTTTATACAGTGAGGACACTGTAAATTTTAAGTATGGGGTGGGGGAAGGGCTTACTTTATGCATATTTGCTATATTTGATCATATTTGACATAAATGTGCATTATTTCTTTGAATTGCTTATACATGGCTATTTTGGAATGCATTACTAATTTATGTGCTTATATATGCATGTTTTCCAAAATTTGAGAAAAATAACCCCCATTGAAAATTTTTGATAATGTCATGGAAGCTTATATTGAACTCGACGATGCAAAATTGGATTCATTAGAGATGTAGCATGAAATTGTCTAGTAAAGGGAAGTCACAATGAAATGCATATTTTGATGAAAACCATAAAAGGAGGTAAAAATTGAAATTGCTTTTGACATGTTGCATGATAAGATGATGGAGGACTTTATATTTCCATATAATGCTCATTGTTTATAATCCTAGCCATACCTATGCTTATGCACATCACAAAAGCCATATTATGCCTTATTTCATATTTTGCTCCACATGATCTAAATATTGCCCATTCTTTACCTTATTTCCTATCCGGGGATTATGTTGAGAATGATGTTACATTATGGAGATGTTATATGGTGTTTGTGATGTGTTGTTGTTATTATAATGGAGTTTGGCGGAATTGTTTGAAATATATGGAAAATTTAATGAGTGAAAGAAAATCCGATCAAAGATCGACCCTGCTCGCTGAGATAATAGTTTGGCGAGATGGAACACCAGGTGAGGAGTCCGAAGCACTAAGTATCCGGGGCCATTCATGACACCCATGTTTGCGACTCGCGAGAAGGCAGTGCTGAGGTTAGAGAGGTAAAAGCATTATTATGAATAAAAGCAATATGAAAGGTGATGAATCTTATGGAGAAGGAATGTGGAAATTCAATTTGGAAATACTCCATTTCCCCGGATCATTAGCACCACATTGCCAAAAATTGCCCACCTTTAGCCTTTTACCAATCTACTCCTTATTTGAGCTTAAATTAAAGTCCTCTTGATTATCGATGCTTTGTCACCTAAATTGTTGTTTGCATAACCCTCCTTTTGTGAGTAGATGTTGCTTTTGTATAATTGCACATGCATGGATCTGTGACACTAGTACCTTTTCGAGGATGGTAATTTATTGCAGGGTTATATGAGAATGAATCTAAGATGTTGAGAGTTTAAATTCTTCCCCTGCATGACAATTAAAAGTATTGCTTGAGGACAAGCAAGCTTAAGTATGGGGTGTTTGTTGTGAGCCTAATCTGCCATGTTTTACTGGGACTTTTATATCAATTTCTGCATGCATTTCATTCATTCGGGCTAAGATAATACAGAATCTATGTGGTTTATGTTTATTTGCCAAATTGTGGAATCTACACCAGTTTCTGTTTAATTTCGCAGAATTCGGAGCATTTTACAGCAACTCTAAAGAAGGTCAGAAAAGCTCGGAAAGCAACTACAGAAGTCCAGGATCCGAGAATACAGAACCAAGCTGAAGCCCAGGCTACTCGATCTCGAGTGGACTTTACTCGATTTCGAGTAGAAAGTCCGAGCAGCCTGGTCGACAAAGCCTGGTCGAGAGAGCTGAGCCAGACCAACCCGACTTCGGAGCCTACTCGATCTCGAGTACCACTTGTCGAGGTCGACGACGCCTCAGCGCCACACCCGGAGTCGAGAAAGAAAGCTGATCGAGAAGTCGAGGACGAAGACGCCGAACACAATCCTACTCGACCTCGATGAGACCTTGTCGAGGTCGATGAGACAACCAGCGCCTGTCCGAGTCTTTGCCGAGGAGAAGCTGCTCGACCAGAGAAGACCACACCCTAGTCGATCTCGAGGAGCCCTAGTCGAGATCGACGAGCCCCGAGTCCAGATCCGAGCCTGTCGAGTAGAGCCACCCGAGAAGACCCAGTCGACATAGCCAGTCTACTCGACCTCGATGAGCCCTTGTCGACATCGACGAGCACCAGGAGCCATGTCCGAGTCTGTCGAGCGCCAGCTAGCCGAGACGACGAAGCCGAGCCAGTCAACCCTACTCGAGATCGACCAGACCCTTGTCGAGATCGAGTAGACCTCCAGAGCCGCGTTACTCGGTTCGACGAATCCTACTCGACTTGGGATTGCTTGGGCACGAAGGATGTCGAGTAGCCCGAAGATCTATCCATTTTGATCAATTCTATCCATGGAAGGGAGATCTATCAACACATGAAGACTTACCTAGTTTAGATTTATCTTTTCCCTTTTAGATTTATTTCCCTTAAGCTATTTATTTATCTTTTATGCTTTTAGATAATTAGAAGTAGATATAGATAGATGATTCTTTCCTTGATTAGCGGGGTTTGATCACTATAAATAAAGCCCTAGGGGCTGGTTTTTCATTTAATTCAATTTCAGTCAGAGACAAGTAGTTCCAAGTAGAGATTTAGGAGTTCGAAGGTTTTAGGGTTTTGGCGCTCAACGAGAGTTGGATCGCCGGGATTGTAAAGTCTTTTGAATTTAGTTTAATGCAAGTTATTTCTTTTCAATCGATGATGTCTGAGTTTGCGATGAAGCGCGAGTAGTCCACCCACTTCTAGGGTTGGGGCGAGCCCGATGATAGCCATGCATATTTGAGGTAAAGATCCGACCTTTATCATGTTTTGAGCAATTTCCTACTTGTTGATGTGTTTATTGCCCATCTAATGGAGATCCATGCTAACAACTTGGATTATAAACATAAAATCGGTAGAGACAATTAGGGTTTCTTGAGAGAGTTGTCTAATTGTTGGAAAAGGCGAAAGCTTAGTCCTTTAAATGCGAATTATATGAATATCTGTTTGGTTCTACCTTATGCATGCTTGGTTATTGTCGTTGCAAACCCCAATCTTGGAAGTCTTTTTACATTAAGTTTAGTCGAATCCCCCAAAGCAATTGTTTTTACTTTCTTTTATTTCGTTTTACTCCCTGCCCTCGTCGATCTCGACCAGCCCCTGGTCGACCTCGACTACTGATCTTCGACCTAGAGTCGCCGTAGCTTACTTGTGCAGGAATCGACGAAGACCAACTCGACTTCGACAGGCCGTACTCGATCTCGAGTAGACCCTAGTCGAGATCGACCACCCTTTGCCGAGCTGCTGCGCTGTGTTCGACTGTCCGATCTTCTGTCGACTACCCTAGTCGAGATCGAGGACCCTGTTGTCGACTTCTGACCGTGAGATTACAACGCTACCTAGGATCCGCTGACACGCTTCCTCGTGGATCGATCCTGACTTCCCGCTGCTACATCAGGAGGAGGTCTTGTAATTATTTGCGTGGGCAGAATCTGGTTTGATTTATTTTGTTATATTTCATACTCGATTTCCTCCTACAACACAGAAGGAGATTATGACGGAGATGAGCGGGATTTCAAAGATGCTGGAAGGACTGTGGACGAGGCTCACTGATGATGCTCCGGATGACTAAGCCTTAACCCTAACCCACCCTATCCCACCCCTGAAACTTGTTACTTTGCTGGTTTTTGGAAACGTTTTCAAAACATTTGGTAACTAGTTTGGTGACTGCTTTACCTCCGCCCTTTGTTGAAAGACAAAAAGGGGGAGATGATCTGTGGTGCTTAGACTTTGAAAACCTTTGCTTAAAGGTCTTGGATGACCTTGGTTTCTGATTTATGGTTTTCGGTTGGATGTTTTCATACTCTAAAATTTTTGATCCAACATTTGTCTAACCCTTGCAGGTACTTAGTCCGATTTCTATTGTATTATCTATTCTTGACTAAGTTGCAGGGATGCACAGGTTTTGTCTTTCATCAAGGGGGAGATTGATAACTCCCTCCCTTGATGGAAATTGGAATAAATGTTTCAAGGGCTTTGACAGGATATTTGCGTCAAAGGCCTTGGAGCGTTAACAGTTGATGAAATACAAAACCTATCTTATTTTTCCGAATATTATTTTATCTTATTATATACTTCCGTTATATTATATATATATATATGTGTGACTAACCTTTTCAGGAAGTATATTCGAGTTTATATCTTTCCTTTGATGTGTATGAGGCGATCCTATTCAAAACGGATCATGGCGTCAAATTATCCATATATAGAAGATTGAAGATCAAACTGATTCAAAGGAGCCGTTGGAGATCTGGTGTTGAAGATCCTCACGCTCCATGCTCTTATATAAAGGAAAGAAAGAAGAAGACAGAGACACACAAGTGCTACACACGAGCTTTCATTCAAGCAAGATCTGTCTTCCAAGTGTCTCTCTACTAAGCGCTCTAGAGTTTGTTGTTTATTTCAAAGCCTTTGAGAGTCACTGTGAGCTTATAGGATATATTCATTTAAAGTGTTACTCGAGAGTTTATAACTCGGGAAGTTGCACTAGGCTATTGATTTGTGAGAGTAAGAGGATTGTACTAGATATCTGAGAGAGGTGGGGCTCTTCTAGATTGGTCTAGGACTCCAAGGGAACGTGAGTTGATTAGATTGCAATTGTATAGGAGAGAGGCTTCTCGGTGAGCTATTAGGATCCTAAGCTAAGCGAATCAATAAAGCCTTTGAATCCTAGGGTTGTGGAAGAACCCTAGGCGGGGACGTAGGCCAAGTTGTGCTGAACCTCGTAAACAATTACTCGTGTTCTTTACTTATTTGCTTTACCTTATTTCCGCACTTGGTTTGATTGTCTAACGTTGTGATTCAGGTTTAATCCCAAAGGTTTTGGTACGAGCTCCAAAAGTCTTGAGACTTTCTGCGAAAAACGGGCATACTCTATTCAACCCCCCTTCTAGAGTATTTCTTTATTACATTGTTTTATATTATCGAACCTTCAGACAGGTCTCTAGTCGGATTTCTGAGCTAAGAACTACGTTAGATGCTAGTCAAATGCACAGAGAAAATTTGCGCCGAAGGCGCAAATTTTCCATGATTCTATTGAAGAAACATTGAAATCCACGGTTTTGATGCGATTGGAGAGATGATCGGGATAGAATCACTATAAATTTAAAATCCAGTTTAAGAACCAAATTAGATTAAAAAGTGCAAGAATAATATTATAATATGCCAAAATTAGATTTTTAGTTTATGAAGAATCAAATTAGATTTTAGTTTGTATGAATAAAACTATAAATTTCATGAATAACACTATTAAATTTTAGAGTTGCACGACGCTGTTGTAAGAGTTGCACGACTCTGTTGTAAGAGTTGCACGACGCTGTTGTAAGAGTTGCACGACGCTCTTATTTTTGCTCAACAATTCTTTATTTTTGCACAACAATCGAGACTTGTGAAATTGTGTCTCCACATAATCTTATTTTTTGTAAATATAATTTTATACTTTTTAATAGATTATTGCACAACACGGTTTTATTTTTGCTCATCAATAGAGTAAAATTGCACAACATGGGGGATTGGTGAAATTTTGCTCTACACGAAACTAAAAGCTACTATATAATATAAACTTTTTTTATAGGATTTCATACTTATTGCTGATAAGCATGAAATTATATATAAAAAAAATTAATTAAAAAATTGATATTGTTTTATAGTTTTTATCATCATAAAATAATCCAACCTAATAATAAATGAAATATTTTTGCACAACATGCTCTTATTTTAGCTTAACAATTCTTTATTTTTGCACAACAATCGAGACTTGTGAAATTGTGTCTCCACATAATCTTATTTTTTGTAAATATAATTTTATACTTTTTAATAGATTATTGCACAACACGGTTTTATTTTTGCTCATCAATAGAGTAAAATTGCACAGCATGGGGGATTGGTGAAATTTTGCTCAACATCATGTTATTTTTGCTCAACAATAGGTTATTTTTTGCACAGCAATAGAGACTTGAGAAATTGTTCTCACCATGATTTTATTTTCTCTCAATATAATTTCATACTTTCTTAATAAATTATTGCACAACATCATCTTATTTTTGCTCAACAATAGGTTATTTTTGCACAACAATCGAGACTTGTGAATTTGTTCTCACCATGATTTTATTTTCTCTCAATATAATTTCATATTTTCTCAATAAATTATTGCACAACATGATTTTATTTTTGTTCATCAATAGATAATAATTGCACAACATGGGGGATTGGTGAAATTTTGCTCAACGTCATCTTATTTTTGCTCAACTATAGGTTATTTTTGCATAACAATCGAGACTCGTGAATTTGTTCTCAACATGATCTTATTTTCTCTCAATATAATTTCATACTTTCTCAATAAATTATTGCACAACATGCTCTTATTTTTGCTCATCAATACTTTATTTTTGCACAACTAGTGGTGAAAATTAGTGCTGACACTGATATTAGTTACAATTAGTGCTGACACTGATATTAGTTACAATTAGTGCTGACACTGATACTAGGTACAATTAGTGTTGACACTGATATTAGTTACAATTAGTGCTGACACTGATATTAGTTACAATCGAGTCATCTTCCTAAGTAATAACTTTGTAGTTCGGTATGTATTTTTTTCGTGTCAGCATTTTTTTTTCTTCATGTTAGCACATTTTTTAGGGTTGCACAACTGTATTTTAGAGTTGCACAACTTTAGTTTAGAGTTGCACAACTTTAGTTTAGATTTTCACAACTATATTTTATTTGTGTCAGCACCTCCAAGAAACACTTTTCATTATATTTATCATTATTTTAAGAGTTGCACGACTCTGTTGTAAGAGTTGCACAACTCTGTTGTAAGAGTTGCACAACTCTGTTTTAAGAGTTGCACGACTCTGTTTTAAGAGTTGCACGACTCTGTTTTAAGAGTTTCACGACTCTGTTTTAAGAGTTGCACGACTCTGTTGTAAGAGTTTCACGACTCTGTTTTAATTTAAGAGTTGAACGACTCTTTTTTTAAGTGTTGCACGACTCTGTTGTAAGAGTTGCACGACTCTGTTTTAAGAGTTGCACAACTCTGTTTTAAGAGTTGCACGACAATCGAGACTTGTGAAATTATTCTCAACATGATCTTATTTTATCTCAATATAATTTCAGACTTTCTCAATAAACTGTAAGCGATCCATAATCTATATTTTTTTATTTCTTTAACATTTTGTCGTGCAAATATAAGAGTATGTTATGCAAATATATCCGTAAGTTGTGCAAATATGACCCGAGTTTAGTTTTTTTTTTTAATTTTATTTTACATTTTGTCGTGCAAATATAACCGTATGTTGTGCTTGTGCAAATATAATCATGTGTTGTGCAAGTATAACATTTTTTGTGCAAAAATAAAAATAAAAATATAGACTATGGATCACATAATAAAATATAGATAGTTTTTTTAAATTTCCATAATTATGGGGTAAGTTTTGTAATTTATTCAAAAGTCCTTCTTCTTCCTCCAGATTTCTGCGAAGAGAACGCAGCGCCTGCGCTTCGCCGCCTCCGGCTCGCTCGACCTCGCTCGGATCCACGGTGCTCGCTCGACATGACTTCGGCCGCTCGATTTCGCTCCAGGCCGCCTCCGCGCCGTCGTCAGCCTGCGCCTCGCCGCCTCCGCGCCGTCGGCCTGCGAAGAAGAACGCCGTCGGCCTGCGCTTCGCCGCCTCCGCGCCGATCTCCAGCCGCTCGACCTCGCTCCAGGCCGGGTCTGAGCAATCGCTCACTCGCGCCACCTCGCTCGCTCGAACTCCAGGTCGGATTTGAACGTCCTCGCTCGCTCCTCGCTCGCGCTCCCTTCCTCGGCTCCCTCGCTTGCTCACGCGTCGCTGGAGGCCGTCGAATCCTCGCTCCCTCGCTCCGCCGCAACCGGATCTGAAACCTCCAGGCCGCAGATCTCAAACCTCCAGGCCTCGCTCGACCTCGCTCCGGCGTCGAAGTCATAGATCTCGGCCTCCTCTTCAGATCTCGCTCCGCGCCATAGATCCGAAGCCATAGATCCGTCCAATTGCTTCTTGCTCCGCTCTATCGATCGGTCGCTCTCGGATCTCCGAGGAAGGCGCGGATCTGAGGAACGGGAAGTGGAAGATGGAGATCGGAGAAGGAGAAGCGCGGAGGAGAGCGCGTGCGGAGAGGAGAGGGCTGAGGAGAGAGAAAGGCGCGTGAAACAAAGGGAAGGGGGTTTATATTGTGTCTATTTCACTAAATTGTCCCAAATCGTAACTATTTCACAAATTATGTCCAATTTCGTGGCTATTTTGCAAAACGCCCCTTTTTTAATTGTGGTAAGCAACTTTTTTTAATTTATGGTGTTGTTAAAAATAAATCATTACGGTTGATTCATTGATGAGACCCATCCGATTTTGATTGTTTTAAAATTTTAGCAATTTCACTGAATAATTTTTTACATACTACCGAATAATATTATGTTATCTTTTTCCATCTATTTGAGATCAAAATTTACCAATTCCACCGAATAATTTGTCACATTTTAACGAATAATGTATTTTTTTGTCCATCAATTTCAGATAAAAGAAACAAAAAATCTCTAAACAATAATTTATCACATGCTACCAGATAATTTCAGTTTGAACGTTATTACCCACTCCATTTAATTTTTATTCATTCAGTTTTGAAACATTATTCGGTAGAATAGTGTTTCAAAATGAAAACTTTACAATTCCACTGAGTAATTTGTAAAATTCTACCGAATAATATTTTATTTTTTTTCCAACTATTTCAAATAAAAGAAACTTGAATTCTCTAAACAATACTTACAATTTATACGAATAATGCTTTAAATTTTACTGAATAATGTTTTATATTTCACCGAATAATAATTAATTGGGTCATACGATGAAGGTTTTTTAATATTTTTTGTCAAACCGAAAACTCCATTACTTCACCGAATAATTAACCAAATCTTTACCGAAATTCGACAAATACAACGAATAATATTCGACATAACACCACTCACGTACTACCACCCTCGCCCACCCGCCCGCACCGCCCCGCCCACCTATGCCACCCTCCCCCCACCCCACAAAAATAACCAAAACTAATGTTCCTTGATTGAAATCAATCGGAATTCTCAGAGTAAACCCCACCCCAGCCCAGCCCACCCTACCCCCACCACCAGCCCCCCTGCAACCAAAACTAATGTTCTTGAGATTGAAATCAATCGGAATTCTCAAGAGTAAACCAATGAATTTTGCATGCACAATTTCCACTCTCCACATTTGCATCAAATCCAACCAAGCGATTCCCGGGAAAAGGAGAGGGGAGCTTGACAACCCTACAGAAATGAAGCGCCGAAGCAAAAAGGTAGGGAAATCTAACAGACAATTGATTCGCAGCGTTCCCCCGTCATCGTCGGCGATCGAAAACCGTCCCCATACAACTGATTCGCAGCTAATCGAATCTTTGGCTCCCGGATCTGAGAACCGCCATCGCCGGCCTCCCGAATCTGAGGCTCTTCGGCTCCACCGGAATTGGGGCTCCACGAAGATGAAGAAGACGTCAATGGCCAGGAATCGTGCACAAAGTACACCCTAAGGGTGTGCATGCACTTTATACCCCCCTCTCTCTCTCTTTATATATATATATATATATATATATAAAGAATTATCTAACTGATTTGTGTTATGTAGAGGCCAAGTAATTATATCTATAAATAGAGATCCAAATAACACAATCAGCAACAAATTCTCAAGTTGCGTAAAAACCTAATTAGCTCTCATCCAAACTCCAAACTCCATCCATCATCCTTGCATTCAATTCCTAGGTCATCATTCATCCATCATCCTTGTATCGATCGATCATGTTGTTGCGCTACTCGGTGGTTGTTATTTTGGTTTTGGCAAGTTTAACGAGATGTTCCGCAAGAACCTTCCATCCGGGAGTACCTTTACCTGAGGGGGCGATCGGTCCCGAATCTATTGCTTTTGACGCATACGGTGGAGGCCCTTATGTCGGCGTCTCCGATGGACGCATACTCCGCTACGATCCTCAAACTGGACATTGGACTCCCTTTGCTGTAATGCCCAATTGGTATGTTTTTATTTTCTTGACTATATACTCTCATTATTGTATACGTTACATATGTTTCATAATTTTTATATTTTGTGATTACTGGAGATCGATTAATTAGTACAATTTTTAAATCAAGGCTTCTTTTTAAAAGAAAATCTAGTCTACTAAATCAAAGAAAACATTGTTTTAATTCAAGTGATCAAAGTATACTTTAAATTAGCTATTGAGTATTATACATACTAATCAATGTTTTTATAATATTTATAGGGATGTAAGTTGTTTGGGGTCAAACACTCCAGCATCAGAACGCTATTGTGGAAGGCCTCTAGGTCTCAAATTCCACCCCATCACACATTCATTATTCGTCGCGGATTCATATTATGGATTAGTTGAAGTTAGCCCGCAAGGTGGTCGAGGGGTTTCTGTTGTACAAGTTGCCGATGGGATTCCATTCAGATTCACAAATTCCCTTGACATTAACCCACTCAATGGATTGATCTACTTTACTGACTCAAGCGCACAATTTGAGCGATGGTACGTTAACTATTCATTCAATCTCGAAAAACCAATGTGTAATTGTACGTTGTTTTCTCTAATATTTAATACATTTATCTCCTAATATGCGCAGGGAGTTCTCAAGATTAATAGATTCCAAGGATAGTACGGGGAGGTTGATGGTATACAATCCATTCGACCACACAGTGAGAGTCCTAAGCGGCCAGTTATCCTTCCCCAATGGAGTAGCATTAAGTCTATACAACGACTTTTTGTTGTTTTCCGAGACAACGACGGGCCAGATATGGAAGTATTGGCTAACCGGTCCAAGATCTCACAGAAGGGATTTGCTGCTTACAGTCGGAGGGCGTCCAGACAACATTAACAGAGACTCCAACGGCAACTTCTGGATAGCTCAAGTAAAAAGACCCGGTTCAGTAGGAGACGTGGGTATGCCCATAAAAGTTGATATGGCAGGACGTGTTTTGGAGCGACTAGATCTTCAAACTGGAGACTTGATTACAACTGCAAGTGACGTCAAAGAACACAACGGCCTCCTATATATTGGATCCGTTGTCAGCCCTTTTGTTTTAATATCAAACAATATTTAGAGCTATAGGATTATTTTTTGGGTTTGATTTTTTTATATCTATATATATATGTATGTATACATTTATATTATCTCATGAAATCAATGCAAACAAGTTTCTATCACATAAATGTATATAAATGTTAGTTTTTTTAGGAATAAGGCTTCACTACAAGCATCACTGCGCGCCATTGAGGGACAACATATTCTTAAGCCTTACATCCAGAATGGTGGATATCCAGAGCTCTTTAACAGAAACTAAAATAAACTAAAATGGTGAACTTTCAACAAATCATTTTAGCTTTTATGAAGATGAAGATGATGAAAATCCAGAGCTCTGTCATTTAGGAAGCCATAAATGAAAATGCTAATTAATTCTGAATGTAGTTACGGTATCAATCAAAATTCAACGGAACTCAAAGTCATATGTTCAAGGCCGGTCACAACAATGGTGCATTAGGATCCATTATTAGATATTTGGAGTTGAACTAGCAATACTTAATTGACTACGAACTGGGTCTGAGGAGTACCCTGGCCTCTCTGATGTAGCTGTGTGCAAATTGATAAGGATCATTGCCACTGCTTACTGGTGCTTGCAACTGATGTTGTTGCATGAGTTTTGAGATTGCAATTGCGATTGATTAGGTGCAGGTTGTGATTCACATGCCATCTGAATATGCTCAATCTTCTTATGAGAAGGCAACTCACCTTTGATTGCGTCTGCACAATTGCCATTTTCAGCTTCACGTCCCCGACAATACTCCTCGATCATAAGCCTCACAAATCCATCTTTTGGTATTTCATTCTTCTAGTAAAAGAAAAAGGCACATGTTAGAACATGATCATGCACAAAAATAGAAGATCAACTTCATAAATGAATGAATTTGTAGTAATTGGTGTTTGACAACTGATAACTCCCTCCCTTGATAAAAATCGGAATAAAGTTCAAAGGCCTTGACAGCCTGTGAATCAATAAAGCTATTGATTCTCGAGAGTAAAAGGATTGTACTACATAGCTGAGAGAGGTGGGGCTCTTCTAGATTGGTCTAGGACTCCAAGGGAACGTGAGTTGACTAGATTACAATTGTATAGGAGAGAGGCTTCTCGGTGAGCTATTAGGATCCTAAGCTTTGTGAATCAATAAAGCCTATTGAATCCTAGGGTTGTGGAAGAACCCTAGGCGAGGACGTAAGCCAAGTTCGTGCCGAAACTCGTTAACAATTCGTTGTGTCCTTTACTTTATTGCTTTACCTTATTTCCGCACTTGGTTCGAATTGTTTAACTTTGTGATTCAGGTTTTCAGAGAAAAGACTTAGTCTAATCTCAAAGGGTTTTGGCACGAGCTTCAAAAGTCTTGAAACTATCTGCGAAAATCCGGCATACTCTATTCAACCCCCCTTCTAGAGTATTTCTATATTACTTAGTTTTATATTATCGAACCTTCAATTGGTATCAGAGCTTTACTCACTGCTTTTGATCTAACAATTTTGTGAGTTTTCGATCATGTCTAGTGAAGCAAGCGGAGGATTTGCACAGCGAAGGTCCACGAGCAGACCACCACTCTTTGTAGGAAACAACTTTGTCCACTGGAGATCCTTGATGAAGATGTTCATTATAGATCAAGATCTGGAACTTTGGAACATTATAGAGAATGGTCCGAAGATTCCAGAGAAAGACGGACCAAATGGAACCAAAGTCGCAAAGAAGGAGTCTGAATACATCCAAGCGGATCTTGAACTCGTCTCCAAAAACTACAGGGCTATTAACTTACTTTATTGTGGTCTTAGCACTGATGAGTTTAACCGTATTTCATCTTGTAGGTCAGCTAAAGAGATTTGGGACAAACTGGTCGTCACCTATGAAGGAACGAGCCAAGTGAAAGACACCAAGATCAGCATCTTCCTTCGAAAATATGAGCTCTTCAAAATGAAGTCTGATGAGTCAATCAAGGCCATGTTCACACGATTTACTGAAATCACCAACAACCTTGACTCTCTCGGCAAGAGTTTTACAAACGTTGAGAAAGTAAGGAAGATACTGAGGTGTCTCCCAAAAGAAAAATGGGGTCCAAAAGTAACAGCTATAGAGGAAGCACAGGACCTCACCACTCTACCCCTTGATGACCTGCTTGGGAAGCTGATCACGCATGAGATGATCCTTAATGAAGACGATGGAGAACTTCCAGCTAGCACTAAGAACTTGGCACTCAAGTCTAAGAAGGATGAGCCTAAAGATGGATCTGATTCCGAAGATGAGGATGACGATGAGGATGATCCTTTTGCTCTTATCACAAGAGGCCTTGCTCGAATTCTCAAAATGAAGAAACAATTCAACAACAAGGATGGATCAGAGTCTTCTAAATTTCGAGGTAAGCCTCAATACAACAAGTATGATAAGAAGACTAAACCTTTGTCTTGTTTTGAATGTGGTGAAACAGATCATCTTGTGAAGGATTGCCCTCAAAAGACAAAGAGTCAGTCCAAGAAGGGTGACAAATGGAAGAAGAAAGCCATGGTGGCAACTTGGAGTGATTCTGACTCAGATTCCGATGATGAAAAGGCCAACCTTTGTCTCATGGCCTTAGGAGATGAATCCCGCGATGAAAAGCTTGAAGCTACTGTAAGAGAACTTATGGCAAGTCCAAAAGAGGTATTATCGGAATTCCTTTCTAATATGATTGCCAATGAAGAGAAACTTATTGCCCAGACTAACATTCTTATTAAGAGAACTGTGGACCAGGAAAGAACTATTGAGGATCTGTCTATGAGGGTCAAAAGTCTTGAAGCTTCTTATTCAGGTCTTGACATTAAAGTCAAGACGCTTGACTCAGAGAAATCTGAACTCAAGCAAGATCTCTCCTCTCTAAGAAATGAGCATCACGACTTAGAGAACGAGAAGATCTCCCTGAATAATAAAATTCAAGACCAACAGACAACCCTCATAAGTTTTACCAAATCCAAAGGCACTCTCGATAGGATGTTGGGTGAGCAACAAAGTTCTCTAAACAAAAGTGGTATTGGTTACAATCCAAGGTTTTTAAAGAAGCAACACATTACCACCTTTGTAAAGGCAAAAGGAAGTAGAACCTCTCCTATATGTCACCACTGTGCTAGAAAGGGACATGTAAAAGAGACCTGCCCCTATAGAAGAAAGGATCCATATATCATTCGGAATACATTTCCTGTTCATTTGAGAAAAGAACGGATAACACAAGTTTGGGTCCCAAAAGGCACTATTTTACCAAATATGGTTTATCCCAATAATGGATCCAAATTTGCTTATTGGTCTAGCCACAAAGGTTGATGTTTGTTTTGTAGGAGATCACCAAGGTGAAGGAGCACAAATGGATTATTGATAGTGGATGCTCGAGGCGTATGAGTGGGAAGAGTTCTCTCTTTCATGATCTAAAGGAGCAATCCACATGAACAATCACTCTTGGTGACAAAGGAAAATGTGACATCGTTGGTATTGGTAGTGTTGGAAGTGATTCCAACCATAGTATTAAAAATGTCTATCTCGTTGATGGTTTAAAGTATAATTTGCTTAGCGTTTCTCAATTATGTGATAGTGCCAACAATGTCATATTTAACAAGAAAAGATGTCTAGTGTGTAGAGAAGATACAGGTGAAGTTATATTGACTGCATCTCCTTTGGATCCCCATCTCCAGTTATCTCCAAATCTGGGTTTGTTGCTTGATAATCCAACTCAGTACAGACGTCTCATTGGGAAATTGAATTTCCTTGTTCACACCTGTCCCGACCTTGCCTTCACAGTGCAGTTTCTCAGCCAATTTCTTCACTGTCCTTGACAGCCACACATGGATGCTACTCTCCATGTCCTGCGTTATCTCAAAGGCACTTGCACAAAGGGGCTTTTGCTTTCGTCAACACAACCACTCACTCTTCGTGCTTATTGTGATGCCGACTGGGCGAGTTGCCCATTCTCTCACTGGTCTGTCAGTGGTTATGTTGTTTTTCTGGGCGCTAGCTTGATTTCATGGAAATCAAAGAAACAACAGAGTGTGTCTCTCTCGTCAGCAGAGGCTGAGTATAGGTCCCTTCGTCGGGTGTGCACTGAGCTTGCCTGGCTCACTCGGTTATTAACTGACTTTGGAGTTTCTGGGATTTCTCCAATTCCAGTCAAATGCGACAATCAGGCCGCTATTCATATCGCTCGCAACCCTGTGTTTCACGAGTGAACGAAACACATCGAGCTCGACTTTCATTATGCTCGTGAGAAGCTGCTTGAAGGTCTAATTGTTCTAGGCCATGTCCCTTCTCATGCTCAATTAGCATATTTTCTAACCAAAAATATCCCCGGCGTTCATCTCCGACCACTTCTTCGCAAGATCGGCGTCGTTGAGCCACCGCCTTGATCTTGAGGGGGGGGTTGGGTTATAATTTTAGTTGGGCCTTTTTCTGTATCTCTCGGGTTATATTGTATGGGCCAGCCCAATTTCTTCTTTCTGTTGCTTTATAAGCGTTCATCCTCTTCGTTGTAACTCATTCAAGCATACAGACAAAAATACACAGAAACTCTCCGTTCAAAATTCGCTCCATTTTATCTCAAGTTGAAATTACAGATCGATTCAGGTTTCCAACAGTTATGTGATGTGTTTGCAGTATTATTGTTTTAGGGGTACAAGAGGATGCATCCACATCCTCCCCTACAAGTACTACATGCGAGCCTAGTGTACCCCGTTTACTAATTATCTTGATATGATGCAAAAATGAATGTGGTGAGTTGGATCAGAATCAGGCATGCAGCGTGCAGTGATGCACGATGCGCTGAAGCGTTTGGGGTGAGTCGATGAGAATTTTGGGTGGGAAGCTAGACCGGGTAAATGTGAACCTCCTAGGGACAACGGCCTCCCACGGGGTGAGGGAACGGACCAGGTAAAGCTTGAACCTCTCGGGTATATCCCTGTCCTGAGGTCTGTTTGCCGAGACTTGTCAAATGCAATTATATATGTCCCTTGGTTAAGGGTTTCTGGATTTATTATGAATATTTACTTAATGATAATAGTACACTCTTGGTTAGCACCTTGAGTATGTCCTACTAGATGCTAGATTGATATGGGATTCCAAAATAGCTTTAAGCAAATGAAATTAACCGTAGCAAACGGCATTAAGAAATATATGTGAATTCTTGAATCATCAATATTTCCATATATCAACGTACAAATTCCAAAATAGATGAATTAAGTACGTGTTTTACATGAAGATCGGTCGAGTAGTTTGAATAAAAGTCTAAAAATCAAAGAAGAGTTCCGGGAGATGGGAATTGGTAAACTTGGAGATGTCAGGCTTCCTCTTCTTCGGTTTGGACTTGGGAGAAATACTCTTAATTTTAGTTGCAGCCCTCCTTTCAACGGCCTTTGTCGCTATCTCAGATGGAAGGTCAATGCTTCGAAACAAGATTTTGAGGTCATCATCCACATTGACGTTGATGCCACTAGAGTTGAGGCTGTAAGCCATATATTCCCGGGAGTGGGAGTTCGAGAGCAGACTAATTTGTCCCCCGGCCTTTAAACTCTGCAAGTCCTCCATGGCATTTGGGTATGCGTCTTTGAGATCATCGACAGAGATGCCATCTGAACATGTGTCTATTAGGTTCAGTAATCCAATTTTGTCCTTGACATCATGTTTTGGCTGCAAAAATTAAAGTTGCAATATATTGTATGGATGATCAGTGTACGTACGTTTCAACCCCTAAATTAATTAATTAAAGAATCCAAAAAGAAGGATGGATGGATGAGGAGGAGTTGATGGATGGATGGAGTACCTTGTAGGAGAATAGCTTCCCATCATAATGAACTTTCAAGTTATTCTTCAAACTATCAGAGACGGCTTTGTTTGCTTTGAGATCAACATAGCAAGCTTCGTTGATTTGGTCTGGAGTTAAAGCTTTCCTCGTCTGCAGCCAGCAATGATAATGATAGATTAACAACTTATTCAAATATATATTGTAAACAAATTAAATTAAAAGACACATGTACATGTACAATCTCGATGGATCGATGGATGGATGGATCATATATATATATACCTGGAACAAAAGATCAATGACTCGTTTGATCTGAGCACCCACAGGAGCCTTTGCTGCTGCCCTCCTCCTTGACTGTTCCGCAGCCATTAGTACTGTTGATTCACATTTCTGTTGCCCAATCTTCAATTTTCCTTTTACATCCATCGCTCTAATTAACCATCAAAGAATTAATTAAAATTCGATCAGGATTAATTACCGGAGAGTTAAATTAAAAGTCTGGTAATGAATTAATATCGAATCACATAGTAAGCAAATATGATCGATCGAATTGAAGAGATGACGAAATTGCAAGTGCGCTATATTGATTAATTGTCTAATTCACATTCAAAATTCAAAGTTGGTAGAGTTTGCCCCTTGAAAATTGTTCTAACCTAATTAAACCCCTCTTTTAGTCCGCAGTATTTAATTTTAGTCCATTATCATATATAATTGATTTTAATTTTGATCGAGGTACACAATATATCATCCAAACAAATCACTGCCAACACGTACAATTGAATATATATTGTAGCAACAAAATCACGGATCCAAAAACTCACTTACGATCCAGTTCTCTTCGCCTTTCTTGCGCTCTGTAAATATTTAGGTTGGTACAAATCGCGTCTGGAGTTAATGGAACAATTTAGGTCCCCTTACCCTCTATTTATTATGTCTTCAACTTTCCTAATTAAGTTTGTCGGTCCAGATTCTATATATCTACCTCCATTTATTTATCTATCTATCTATCTATATATTTTTATTAATTACATATTAATAATAATGATAGAATAATATGTACATATTATCATTATTCAAAAAGGAATTAAAGGTTATTCTTTTCATTTAATTAACAACAATTATTGTAATTTAACTAATTATTTTTAATCCAAATATCTATTAATTATCCTAATCAGCCATTTATTTTTATTATTTAACAAATAAAGCATACATCATATAACGTACTCTTCTATCTTCTATTTGTTTTCCTAATTTAACTAAATATGTTCATCTCAATCTCCATGAATTACCTAATCAACCATTTGTATTTATTATTTAATAAACCAAGTGTCAATTTCATTCATATCTTCTACTTTCCTAATTTATATACAATTATTTTAATCAACCATAATTATATGAATTTTTTTTACCACTTTAATTATCGTACTATTATTATAACCACGGCTTTTCTAT
Organism: Persicaria maculosa; assembly: GCA_963922045.1. Taxonomy (NCBI): domain Eukaryota; kingdom Viridiplantae; phylum Streptophyta; class Magnoliopsida; order Caryophyllales; family Polygonaceae; genus Persicaria; species Persicaria maculosa. The sequence goes on from OY998255.1 coordinate 69,158,096, forward strand.
TGTGTGTGCAATAAGGGGATAGAATATGGATACTTTTTATAAGGAAATAAAACCTTAAAATAAATGGATGAACTCCATAATCTAATTTTAAAATAGCTAAACCATGTGTATCTAGGGGAAATATTTTTTGGCTTGTTAATTAGGGCATATAACTAAATCCTTATATTATACTACGTAGTATTAGTTTTGATCACTTTAACTAATTAATAGAGTTTTTTCATTTTAAAAAAAAAATGTTATCCAAATCGAATATCTAATTGAGCCGTTGTCATTTACTCACATTGTTGTGCTTGGCTGCATTCTTCGGTGGCTTCCTCAGCTTTTCGGGTGTTTGGTCTTCTTGGAGCGTTTGTTGTAGAGTTTATTTCCGTTTGGTTCATCACGCCTGTTATTTGTATTTCTGTTTTTAGGTTGCTCTGTTAGATAGTTCGTCGTCTGCCGACTTCGGTCGGCCTCTCGATGAGTCAGACCTGTCTGACCTTTGAATTTTTACCTGATAAAAAAAAAATTACTCACATTGTTTATGTGTCGGTTTACCGTTTATGCTAACTATCTTATTATCAATGATTAATTAATGACTTTGTCTTTAGTCTTATCTATGCTTTTTCTCTCAATGATCTTCCGTCATTGGATTATCTGTTAAGGGTATAGGTCACCCGTACGCCTTCAAGTATTGAACCGAGTCAACAAAAATATACAGGATTGATGATGTCTCATGATTGTTGTTTTATCACTACTGAAAATGATGATTTTTTTTTGTTATTATATGGCGAAACTAATTAAAATAACCCAACTTTTAAGGGGGTGTTAAAAATATATCTCCACCTTTCAAATGTAAAATAAATATCCCGACCTTTATAGTGGGTGTTAAAATAATATCACAAAAATTTTATCTCAAAAAATACGATGACATGGCGCTTACATGGCAAAAAAATAATAATTATAAAAGACAACTAATAAACAAATCAGCATTTTTACATGATTTTGTTAAACCATGGGTTCGGTAGATTTAAAAAAAAAAACCCGGTTTTCTTAAACCACTAAACATCTTTTTTTGATTCCTTTTTTATCGAGGGAAAGAAATATATCCTCTTGACCCATAATCAAACGACGGCTTCCCTCGATATCATTGAACCCTAGCCTATTAATTCATGCACCTGCTTCACTATAATTGATCTTCTTGAACCATAATCATCATTGTCTTGAATCATATAGTTGCTTCTGTATGCCCGCCTCTCTTATAGATTTACTAGTGCAGTTTTGGTCTTCTTCGAGGTCTTATGTTGTCTTTGGCTACCACAGGTACGTTCCTCAATTTTTCTTCTTCACCTATTGCTACTAAGGATTCGGTTTGAGAAAAATAGCTAGGATCTAATCTGTACAATTGCCAAAAAAACATTATCATGAGTTTGTATACGAACTTGTCTTTGAGATAGTGAAAAAATATAGTGAATTAGAAAATAAGACTTATACAAAGAGACATTTTTAATGTGTCTCGATTGGACAATATAGCAAGTAGAAAGACAAAGTAATCATAACTTTCTCATTTAGATAGACTACAAATGTAATGATTCATTATTACTGTATTATTTAGCATGCTTTTGTAAGAGTGCTATGTATTGATGTTATTTTGTTGTGCTGCTCTTTTTCCATGGTTAATTGAAAATTATAATCAATGGATTTGAAGAGATGAGTCAAGAGCACCATTTAGATCATTCCATGGAAGATGTAGTGTACAAGGATGATGAGACTGTTTTGGATAGGGTTGGTAGGGATTACCCGAAGCTATTTGAGGATTTTGAGTTGGAAGAAGATCCAACATATGCTGCTGATGATGATGCCAATAGTTCTGATAATTCTAGTGAGAAAGAGAGTAATATAAGTGGGGGTGAATCAAGTGAAGATGATGAAGAATGACTTATGAGTAGGCAAAAGATTATAGATCTTGAGAAAACGGATGAAGATGGCAATGACACTCTTCAACAATATAGCTCAATAGACAGTGATGATGAATATCTTCTAACACTACCTAGAAGTGATGAAGACGATGATAGCTCTAAAAGAGAAAGGGTGGCATTCAAAGTTGAGAGTGAGGCAAATTTAAAGAAGCTTGTATGGAGGGTTGGAATGAAGTTCTCTGCGCCTGAAATTTTTAAGGAACAAGTGATTAGGTATGGTGCTTATGCAGGATATTGTATTAGATGGACCAAAAATGCAAAGAATGAGAAATTGGCTGCAAAGTGCAAGCAAGGTTGTCCCTGGAAGATATATGCTTCTTGGGATGGAAAGCGAGAATCATTTGTTGTGAAGTCAGTGCATTCTACTCATACTTGTGACAGACAAGATTTTGAGAATGTTCAAGTGAGCCCAAGATTTTTAGCAAAGTTTTACATGGAGAAATATAAGAAAAATCCAGGCTGGTCAAGAAAATCATTACAAGAAGAAGTATTGTTGAAGTTTGGCAAGAGAATCAAAAGACATGCATGCTATGCTGTGAAGAAATATGCATTTGAGGCTATCTATGGCTCAATCTCAGAGCATTACAAGAAGCTTGGCTCATACATGGCTGAATTGGAAAAAGCTGACAATGGCATACATATTGAATTAGTTACTGAGAAGAGAGGAATTCCAAGGGCGCCGGATATTTTTAAGCGAATGTATATCAGTTTTCCTGCACTAAGAGAGGGATTTTCTAGAGGATGTCGACCACTCATGTGTCTAGATGGCTGCTTCTTAAAGACCTACTTAGGAGGCATATTGTTATGTGCAATAGGGAGAGATGGAAACAATCAAATGTTTCCAATTGCATGGGCTGTGGTAGAGGCAGAAAACAATAGCTCATGGAGTTGGTTTTTAGATATCCTAAAAAGGGAGTTACCTGGATTTGGTGGTGAAAATTGCACAGTGTCTTCGGATCAACAAAAGGTATAAATATCCACCCTAATCATGAGAATTATCTATTGTTTTTTTAAACTATAACTTGTCATGAATTAAGAGCATTTGTATGTGTTTTGCTCAGCAAAAATGAGTATTTTTGTGTGTTATGCAGGGGCTTTGCAATGCTGTGAAGGAGCATTTCCCAAATGTGGAGCATAGGAACTGTGCAAGACATATCTTTGCAAATTGGCATAAAAAAAACAAAGGAGATGAGCTGAAGATGCATTTTTGGAGGGCTGCAAGAGCTTACACAAAGGCTGACTATGATGTTGCACTTGTTGAGATGGGAAAGGTAAGCAAGAGTACTGTAACAGATTTTGTATAGAAGGACCCAAGCCACTTTTGTAGATCTCATTTGAAGACCGGAAGCAAGAGTGAGGTAATTGTGAACAACTTGGCAGAGACATTTAATGGTTTTATTCTAGAGGAAAGGGGGAAACCACTAATCGACATGCTAGGTGGCATTATGTTGCGACTTATGGAAAGGTTATGGGATAAAAGCCTTATGATGAGAAACAACAAAATGGGTGATTTATGTCCTAAAATTAGAGTGAAGCTAGATAAAGAAAAGATAGATGCAAGAGAGTGTGCAAGCATTCGAGCAAGTGAAGCTGAGTTTCAAGTTACCCATAAAATGGACATGTTCAGTGTGAACATAGTGGACAGGAGTTGTTCATGTAGGAAATGGGATCTTACTGGAATTCCATGTTGTCATGCCATATCCTCCCTAAATAGCATTAGGGTGGAACCTGAGAGAGTTGTGCATGAATGGTTCAAGAAGGAGATATATGAGCAGGCTTACAAGGGGTCAATTAGAACAATTCGTGGGGAGAAACATTGGCCCAAAGTAGCTCAAGATTTGGATCCTCCTAAATTTAAGGTTCCAACAGGGAGGCCAAAAAAAAATAGGAGGAAGGATGCATGTGAAAGATTTGATAAAAAAGGAAAATTGTCAAAGCATGGCATTCAAATGACATGCACATTATGCCAAGGAAAGAACCATAACAAGAGGTCATGCCCTCAAAAGAATAACATATCCTTAACTTCAGTTCAAGCTCCTCAAGTTGTAAGTTGTCCTTGAATTAGTTTTTTTTTTTAAAATTTATAAAACGCAATACCAAATGCATTGTTATTGGATGTAGGCGAAGCCAAGGGGAAGACCACGAAAGGATGGTGCCCCTCCTAAGAAGGCAAGTGAGACTTCTCAAGTTGACCCAAACCAACCAAAAAGGAAAAGAGGCAGGCCTCAAAAGGTGGTACCAACTGGTGTTCCAAGTGGACGAGGGGTGTACATTGTTGAAAATGAAAGGAGGACTTATGTTAATGTGAGTATAAAAAAATTAAATTCTTCACAATTCATTTTCTTGTCATCGACATTTTTTTTACACTTTTAAATACCTCCATGCAGCCGGGTCAGCTAGGTGGTTATGTCTTATCACAATCAGAAGGGGCTCCTGGACCATCTCAACCTTCTAAGTAAGGTATCTAGGATCAGGAATGTTTATATTATGAATAATGACTCTTGTGTCAAGAATACTTTATGTCAAATGAAGTGTTCTTAGATAACATTATTTGTTATTTGATATATTTTGGATGCATTTAGGATGATGTGAAGTCATTGGATATTCATTTGCTTACATATAATAAGATCCTATAGTACAATAACTATTGCACCGTGTGCCTTATCTTGGTCTATAACTTAATAATAACTGGAGAATCGCTGAAAATAGGATCAAAGGTTTTACCTGTAACTCTAATCATGTTCTGTTTTGGGGGCATAAGAGAGGACCAAAGAAGAGAAAAGGAGTTCATCCATCAAGATTGCAGGACATGATTTCTTTGAAATAATATGCTTCCTGTATGACAAAGAGGCAAAAAGTATATCTCTTCAATAGTTAAATAGTTTGCCAAATAAACTTTTGCTTCTCACAAAAGAAAAAAGAGATACTTTTTGCTCCTGATAATGAGGAGAAATGATTTTTATTCCTCTCAACCGAAACAAAAATTTCAAGGACTAAAACAATTGCTATTAAAGAATCTATCCTAACTCCACGTTTAATAGCACCAATAACACAAATCTGGCATTAAATGGATGCCTTATAGGCTTATACCTACAATGAGGTTATACATGGCTTAAATAAAGTTTTCCATGTGTCATCCTAAGCTACTAACATATCACAGCTGCTTTGGGGAGAAAGAAAATTAAGATATACAAATTATACTTTTTTTTAGGCATATACAAATTATGCTATGTATACATTAAAAGAGAAGATACAGAGCTCATGTAATGAATATCATCCATTTCCCAAAACACATGCAATTAAAAAAAAAATAAAAGGAGTAAAACAAACCAACCTCATGTTCCATGAGTGCCAAAATCACCACTTAGCAACAAAACAGCCTTGCTGAACCTCAAGAGCAGGCTTTCAGTTTCAGTGAAGCTAGAGCTTCCAGAAAATTGTACCAATGTCTATTTCTATTGAAGCCAAGGGACCAGATGCTTTGTACTTTTCACACAGTGACATAAATTTACTCTCTGCAATAGCGGATACAACAGAATAAGATACTGAGTCGATATGCCAAGCTTATGATCTCTACTCCAGAAATTTGGTTTGTTTACCAAAACATCTAGGCATTAGCATCTGACTCTATGCCCAACAATGAAATTTGAGATGCATGGATAAATCCTAATTCATCCCTGGATATATAAAATAAACATCATAAATAATGATGCCAGGAAAAATGTTTATGGACAAATAACCCGTATATTTATTTCTTGGTCACTCCTAAAATACCATTGATAAACGAAGACAAGAAATTACCTAGAGTGAAAGAAGACAAATTTAGAAGCTTCGATTGGGGCTTTGAAACCAAGAAAAATTGAACCCTAGCCAAGGCAAATCAACCAAACCAAGAAAAAATGAAAGATTTGAATGAATTGAGAAACGAGGAGCAACCAAGAGCAATGAACACATACATATATAGTTACAATCTTAACTAATTCCATTGGAAATCAAGCAATTAAAGAGTAGATTAGCAACCGTTAACTAGGCTGCAGTGAGGCGGAAAATGGCTATCGATTGGGACAGATTGAGAAAGCAAGAAATGAGTAGAGATGAATAAATGGAACAAATTCATAAACGAAGACCAGAAATTACCTGAAGGGAAAGGAGATAGATTGAGAAGCTTCGATTGGGGCTTCGAATTGGAAGAAAAATCCCATCCTGGATAAGAAATGAGGAAGGAGGAGAAAGAAGAAATTGCACTGTCTGAAAGAACCCCGGGAATTGTAGGAGAGAGGAATTTTTTGTGTGTGAGAGAGATTAATTAAAAAAGGTTTAAAAAAACCGGGTTTTGTTTTTTGTTTTTAAATCTACCGAACCCATGGTTTAACAAAATCATGTAAATATGCTGATTTGTTTATTAGTTGTCTTTTATAATTATTATTTTTTTGCCATGTAAGCGCCATGTCATCGTATTTTTTGAGATAAAATTTTCGTGATATTATTTTAACACTCACTATAAAGGTCGGGATATTTATTTTACATTTGAAAGGTGGAGATATATTTTTAACACCCCCTTAAAGGTCGGGTTATTTTAATTAGTTTCGCCTTATTATATACTCCCTCCGTCCAAAAATACATGGTCTTTTAGGCTCATACACGCTAATTAAGTAACCTATTTTATATCTTAAATCTCATCATTTATTATTAAAGGTTAAAATAGTAATTGGAAGTTCAAGGGTTTTCTTTAATTTTTTCAAGAGTTTTATTTAATTTTAACAAGTAAAAAAATAGTAATTTTAGAGGTAATAATTACCTATACATCTAAAAGGCCATGTATTTTTGACAAAGTTTCAAGGCCTAAAAGACCATGTATTCTTGGACGGAGGGAGTATGTTGTGTTGTTACATTTGCAAATATGACTTCAGAGTGCAGATTGTCTAATTAACACCGACAATATAATATGCACTAACATATCCGAAAAAAACTCAATCCAATGCACTAACATATCCGGAAAAAAACTCAATCCAAGTATCGCAAGCATTTGTCTTGATTAAAAACAAATCACCCAATCTTAAAAACAGTCGCCCCGCGATATCACGAATCAAACACCAAATCCAACATATATACAATTACAAGCTACCACACCACACAAACAGCACCCAGCCACCTAAGAATACAACAACTCAAAGCCGGCCTCTCCCTCCAAACCAACCCAACCCAGCATTTAGCAACTTTTAATAGTCATCACCTGCTATATATCCTCTAGACCTGGGCAAACGCGGGTAGGCCTGCCCGGCCCGGCCCGCCCGCCCGTATTAGAGGGCGGGCTGAGACATGGGGAAAAGCCCACGCGGGCTGCTAGGTCCGGCCTGTGCCCGTAACGGGTTCGGGATTGGACATATCAATCAACCCGTTACGGACCGCTAGGCCCGTAACGGGTACCCGCCTTTTTTTAATTAAAATTAATATATGTATATATATATAGTTTTAATTATTCATTTAAAAAAACTAAAAACAGTAACTATACATATGATATATATATATATATATATATATATATATATATATATATATATATATATATATATATATATATATATATGTATAAAACATACACAGTAGGTATTCATTTTCAAAAAAACAGTAGGCTTAGCTTATATATATACACAATATATTTAATATATATATATATATATATATATATATATATATATTAAAAACAGTAGGCTTAGCTTAATATATAAATAATATATGTAATATATATTTATACGTATATATTAAAATTGATTATAATATGCATAGTATAGCTTTAATAAGAAAATTTGATTAGGTTTGCGGGTACCCGCGGGCTACCCGCACCCGCATTCGCGGACGGGCTTGGACACAACTTCCAACCACTAGGCCAGTTTGACGTTCTAGACACGGGCAAATTTCGTCTCCTGAAGAGGGTTTTGGACGCCTCATAACTCTAGGCACGAACATCCGTCCCCTGAGGTTTGTCCCTTGTGCAGCGCACCTAGAGCACTTAAGACACGGACCAATTGTACGTCCGTCCCTTGATTGACATCCAATTCACCGGCCCATGAGGACATTGTCAGAGATTTTATGGTTCAGGCGACCACTAAAGTTTGTGTCTTGATAATGGAGGGGACGAACATAAGGTGAACCAATGTTGTGTCTTGATGAACATTTGGTTAGTCATGTTGTCTTGATGGACATCGTTTGTGGTGCCCTGAGAGTTTTGAGATCAACTTTTGCTTCAAAATGTTTGTGTCTTCAGTTAATAGAGCCTAGTTGTTTTAGGTTTGTGGCTTGAGTTTAAAAAAAATTAACAGCATATACGCTGCATTTTGTGATGCTCCCTGTCCAAAACCAATTGTAACCCAAAAGAAACAACAATGCATTCAACATAGAGTGCACCAGCACCCATTTCATACATAAAAACAACATTGTTCATACATTAAACCTGCAATACCATGCTTGTTCATCAACCAACCCATACAAACACCCATGTCAGCAAAACAACCTACAAATGTACTTGACTTGAAACACAAACGGACATAAAGTTTAGAAACACCATGTTCAAACACATACTGCGCTTAGAAGTCTAGAATTGTGACCCAAAAGTTGCACAAACTAACCCAAAAGCTGCAACCAAGTTCTTGTTAATTGTCACCTACCTAGATCACCAAGTGCTCAAACCTGCAGTTCGGTAGGGAAGTGCACAGCCATCAGCCTCTCAAAGTGCTCCAATTTGTCCTGCATCTTATCATATTTTTCATTGGCTAGCTTGGCGTCGTCCTCAGCCTTCCTTGCTCGCTCATTAGCCTCCCTGACTTGGTCTTCAAGCTCACGCCTTTTTGCCGGGCCTAGAGTGGACCAATCAGCCCCTCGCTTCCTTGGAGGCTTCTTGACAGCGGCGCCCATCCCTAAATGAAGGCAAAGAGAGTGAAAATTACAAAGATATAAAAGGTAAAAAAATAAGATTGATAACATGAAAATGACAATAGCTACTGGTATGACATTTGTTCCTAAAATATGATAGTAAAGTTCCTAAAATCAAATGGATTTCATGCTCTTATATAATTGAACTTATTTTGAAGCCTTATATAGTTTTATATATAACTGAGAGTAATGATAATATATATAATCATCAAGTTATATATATAACTGATCAATTATTAAACTCATTTTAATCCTAACTTTGTTTACCTCGTACACAAGTGCCCCTCCTCTCACCAAAGGCCTTGACGATTATCTCACACTGAGTAGCTACTGGTAGGACATCATTGTCTTCTTCCTCTGGTCGCGAACTCACATAGTCGTCAATCGCCTGCTGCATAATTTGCTGGGAACACAAAGAAAACATTAGAATCCTACACAATAAAATCATCCAAGGAACTCAGCAATGACATCCTACAAGTCAGAGATAGCTAAACTGTTAGTACACACTCACCACAGTGGATTCGTCGTCATCGTCCTGGAGGTATTCGTCTATTGAAGCTTGCACATAAGGAGCCAAGTGTCCGTCCTTGTACAGCTCCTCAGCCCGGTAGCACACAGGTCTAGGCCCTGAGTGGTGCTTGATGTATTTGGGATTCTTAGTTCTGTTGAGCTTGTTGCGGTTGCTTATTTCCTCCACAGACACAAGAACATATAAACATCAGAGAACAACAGTAAAGCAATGGAAACAGTTGAATGAAAAATTCACAATAAAGCTAACCAGTTTGTCGGGGGCGGTGAACTCCTTCTGCACAAGGTAGCGCCATTGCTCAGGACGGAGTTTGAACTCAAGAGGTATGGCTGGACCATGCTTCAAGAAGTGGCAATGACACTTGTACTTCCAACTGCGGTATCTTGATGCTGCCTGAGTCTCAATATACGTCTTCAATTTTTCATCATCAGGAGATACAACATACATAGTCTACATAAATAAGAATGCAATTATATATATCAATTACCAGTGAAAAACACAGAGCAGGAGAGATGGGCAAAGCAAAGTGAAAATGAACAGATGCAAGTGAAGAAAACAAATTGTTGCATTCAGAACACATAACAGGTTATTGCATTCAGTGAAAATGAAATTATCATATCATTATCTGACCATGAGAAGTTAAACTCCTAAAAGCAAATAAAAAACTAAAAGCTACTATGAATCTCCTAAAAGTAAGATTGATCTCACAATGAAGAACAGAAATTTAAGAAAATTAAAGAGCAAATATATAACAACATTATACAATCCATAACACATTATACAATCCAGCAAAATTCACCAAATACCAATCTCATAACACATTATACATAACACATTATACACAGCTAACTATCATTGAGTGAACAACTATCATTCATTATCAGCAAAGTGAACACATGGTAACTAAGTATGAGAATGCATGTGAACAACTAACTACCATTCAGTGAGAATGCAAATGAAGAAAGCAAAGGGTATTGAACTCCTAAGAAATTGACAACTAACTAACAGCAAATATGAAACTCAAAGCTAATATGAACACAGAACAACTAAGTATGAGAATGCAAGTGAACTGAATGAATTGACAGTGGAGAGAAACATTCAAGATCAATATCACAATGAAGAACAGAAATTTAAGAAAATTAATGAGCAAATATATCACACATTATACAATCCAGCAAATACAATACACATTATACAAAACTAAAAGCTACTATGAATCTCCTAAAACTAACAACAACTTGTAAACCAACAGACAAAATAGGCACATTATACAATTTATTGACAACAACTTGCAAATTAGACACATTATACAATCCAGTACAAGGGAAGAGAACACTTGCTTACATCCAGGTAAGCGGCAAGCGTATCCTTGTGCTTCTTCTCAAGCTGCTCGAAGGAGGAGGCCAGCATTGGCACATGTGTCTTCACAGCAGTCCCTATATCCCTTATCAGCAAACTGTATTGGTTGAGCTCGGGGTTTCCATGGAACTCCGACCACGAAATTTTTATCTTTCCAGTGACCCTCACTATCTGCATAGTCTTGCTACTCACCACAGTTCTTCCTTTCCCTACAAATGATGAAGACAACGATTAGATAAGCAAAGACTCATACAAAGCCTAAAATTTGGGGAATCAGAAAACCATAAAACATAGATAAACCCTAAATCACAAAATCTGTCTGAAATCATCAAACAACGATAAACCCTACAAAAATTGGAGAATCAAATAACCCTAAACCCTCTAAAATTATAAAAAAACCAACCTCTGATTGGTATATAGACTTCCTGCAGGGGTTCTTCCTCAGCTTCAGCCTCTTCTCCACCGACAGACAGAGGAGGGGGTGGAGGGGTGGTCGACGTTACCCGTGAGGCACTGACTGAGTGAGACGATGCCGGAGGGGTGGTTGACCCATCCCGTGCGCCACCCACAGACGGAGAAGAGTCCAGAGGGGGGATGGTCTCATCTTCCGCTACAGCCACTGAAAGAGGGGGAGGCGTCAGTTGGGTGGTACCGGTTGAGGAAGAGCCGACCCGTACCAGTCGTCTCTTCGGGGGTGGTGGCTTCCGAGGACCTTGTGGCTTCCGAGGGCTCCTCCGAAGTGGTGGTAACGCGGGTTGAGTTGGCCTCGGAGGAGGTGGTGGCGCGGGCTGAGTTGGCCTCGGAGAAGGTGGTGACGCGGGTTGAGTTGGCCTCGGAGAAAGTGGTGACGCGGGTTGAGTTGGCACCCGAGCTCGAGTTGACCTCCGAGGACTGGTGGCCGGTTCTGGAGCGGTGTTTGGTTGTGGAGCGGTGTCCGGTTGTGGAGTGGGGGCCGGGCTCGGCGGTGGTTGAGTCACCCTTGGGCGAATGTGGATCTTCTTCCCTTTTTTTGGTGGCATGATGGAGGCCGGGCTGAGTGGTGGTGAGGGTTTGAAGAGGATTCGGCGGAGAGACAGAAATTGGTTGTGAGGGTTTGAAGAGGCGTCGGCGGAGAGAGAGAGATGGAGAGACAGAAGAGGTTTGGGTGTGTGGTAAGGGTTTGAAGAGTTGGCTCAAAGGGTATTGGAAATGAGTGGGCATCCGAAAGCCACGTCTCACACAATGTACAGTGAAAATAATGGGGGGAAAAATCCCGCCTAAATGAAAAACATTTGGTGTACATGCACATCAATTTATCCCGCCGTATATATACATAAATTTATGTATCTATGTGTATATGATATTTATATGTTTGTAACTTTCTAGGTGTTGATAATAACTTTTATAAATGTTATATAAAAAAAATATAACTTTTTTAAACATAACATTAGGTATTAAAAAAATATGAACTCGTATAAATATAAATTCATATCTTTCATATTTGTAACATTTGTTCTAGTTTTTATACCACTTATATACTTAAAAATGAAATTCTAGTATTTGGTTTAACCGAATATCTATAAAAATAGAACGAATATACGATATAAAACTAAAACCAATGTATCTTGGTAAGAAACGGTCTCTCATATCTCGATATCAAACAAAAATTAGAAAATTCTAACATCTTCATTTAAAACGAAATTTAGAAATCTCGGCCTTGATCATATGTTTTACTTCATTCTTCGTCCTCGACGTCTTCTCCATCCTCGATGTCTTCACCTTCCTCGCCTTCTGTTTCAATCCCATACTCTTCGGAGGCTTCATCTTCAGTTTCGACCTCTTGGTCTTCCTCAGCTTCGGTTTCTTCGCTCTCTTCTTCATCGTCGCTCTCTTCTACATGGCTGAATAGCTGGAGATCAACGGCAAGGTTAAAATCGCCAGCAACGGCAGGGGCGTCCTCTTGATAGGCTTCATCTCCGCCTGGAATGATATCACCTTCGATTGTCGCCAAGGTTCTAGCATCATAGATGTTCCTATGGGACATTACATTCACCACCTTCCATCCATCGCCCACCTTTGGGTCATCAACATAGAACACTTGCTTTGCCGTGGTTGCCAAACAGAATGGAGAATCATCATACCAACTGCTTTTCGTGTCAATAGATAACAACCCATGATCGATCATATGGGTGATACCGAGATTGTTGGGATCAGTGTCATACCATCTGCACTTGAATAGCACCACTGGCATGTCGTTGGCGTACAACAGTTCGACCACGGCTTCAAGGATCCCATAATAGTCGGTGTCCTCTGTACTTACCTTCACTCCACAATTTTGGGTAAGCAATTTTCTATCCTTGTTCCACGACACGAACTTCACCCCATTCACAACACAAGATGAGTAAATCCTATGGAGTTGGGGTTTTCTCGCCAAATTAAGAATCTCTGGTTGAACAGATATAGCCTCATCACTTTGTTGACCATAGATCTGTAAATAAGTGTCCATTACTTAGTGCAACGATGACAACAAACCAAACAAACCCATGAATAACATTAATACGAAGAATGCTTACCCATCCGATGAAATAGCGATGGAAATGCAACCTGCGATCCTTGTCATTGTGATCTGGATAATGTTGTGTGTAGAGCTCCTCGTGTGCGTCTAAGTAGGATGACACTTCATCACAATTAAGTAAGACTTGTCAATGAGCATCCAGAATATCCTCTCCAGTTAGTCGCGCACGTGAATTATATCCTTGTGGGCGCACAAGCTCGGAAACAACAGAAATATCGAACACAGAAGGAGTAGTGGTTGATGTCCCTTCCTGACCTTCTCCAACCTCCAAGTACAAATTACAATAGGTCACTGCCTCTTTGGCGATGTAACATGTGGTAATGGTCCCTTCTGGGTAACGAGGGTTGACGGCATATTTCTTGTATGCGCCAAGTTGTCTGAAATGAGGATGGGTGTAATTTCAATGCGACGAAATGAAAAGGAGATATAAATTAAACGAAATTTAAGATGAGAGTAAGAAATGTACCGTTCTATTGGATACATCCAGGTGTAATGCACAGGGCCGGTGAGCAACACTTGGCGAGGAAGATGAACTAGGAGATGGACCATAATGGTGAAGAAGTGAGGAGGAAAAATCATCTCAAAGCTGCATAGAATCTGTACTATCTCATCTTCCATTAGTCGAACTTCCTCTTTCCTTAATTCCCTAGAACTTAATTTCTGAAACCATTTGCATAGGGCCACTAAAGTCGTGACTACGGAAACTGGCAAGTACGGCCGAATAACGATTGGAAGAAGACGTTGAAGCATTACATGGCAATCGTGTGTCTTCAATCCGACAAACTTTTTCTCTCGTACACTTACACGACTTTTCAAACATCCAGCATAACCATGAGGATACTTCACATCACCAAACCATTCAAACACCTCCTCAAGATAATCTGACCGGACTGTGTATGGTGCAGGAGGAAGTTGACCATTACCCCTTGCATGTAGAGACTTTCGCACCCCTCTTTTTCTCAAAGCTGCGCGGGCTTGGGGACCATCTTTGGACTTTCCTTCAATACAGAAAATGGTGACTTTGGACCTGGGATCAGCAATGTCAACATGTTGAACTCCTTCTTCATGCACATCGATGGCGGTAAATTATATGGAAGTAAAATGACAGGCCATGTACTGTGTGAAGTTGTCATATTCCCAAATGGATTGAATCCATCAGTTGCTAGACCAAGCCGCACATTCCTCGCGTCATGAGAGAAATGAGGGTACAGTCTATCAAATTCTTGCCAGGCTTCCCCGTCGGCCGGATGTTTCAAACATCCATCATCTATCACCCGTGAGGCATGCCACCGCATTTGCTTTGCAACATCTTTGGACATGAACAAGCGTTTCAGCCTAGGAGTCAAAGGAAAGTACTTTACCACTTTCCTAGCGACCTTGCATCCATCATCACCTACCTGTGTCTTCCATCTTGAAGTATGGCATATGGGACACACTTCCAGATTCGAATACCTCTTATAAAACAACACACAATTGTACTGACAAGCATGAATATCCACATAACTCAATCCGATATCCTTGCACACCTTGCGAACCCTTTTCCAATCCGGAGGGAAGCTGTGACCTTGCGGAAGCATGTCATTGATCCACGCACAATTGTCATCCACACACTTATCAGACATCCTATGTTTTGCCTTTAGCTTCATTGCCCTCAAAACAGCACTCAAAATAGTTTCCTTACATCCGTCAAACAACGGAGTTCGAGCTTCCACTAACAGCCTCTCATATTTTTCATAATCGTCGTCCACCACGTCCTCAAAACGAACTGAACCATCACCTGCCCCGTATCCGGCATGATACGGGAAGTTGTCATGAAGAATGTTCATCACCGGATCAACGCTAGAAGAACTTGAAGCCCCTTGCTCCAAATATCGCGTTCTGGCAAGGGAGAAAGTCGGCTCCACCGGGGCTTCGCCATGTTTGTCCCAAACTGTATAACATGGATCAATACCTCTACTATACAAGTGTGAGAACATTTGTCCAGGTGTCACCGGGTCTCGACCATTACGACAATGGTTGCACGGACAATGAAAATGGGTCCTCCCTGTTGCTTTCTCGATCTCATGGACAATTCGCACAAACTCGATTATCCCATCAACATATTCTTTAGACATAAATGGAAGTTGCATCCAACTCTTATCCATCATCTTTGCACAACCCAATCCCTATTAAGAAATATATCCACCATAAATTCAACACAAACACACATATTTGCTATATATGCTCCAATCTCACAAATTAAAGTTTCTATGAACACAAGCACACATATATACTATATATTACATATGTGAATCAACACAAACACACCTATGTCACTCCCTTGCTCAAATTTTCATTCTTTTTCAAAAGAACCAAAAATTCCACAATTTCAACCCTAGCTCAACATATATAGACACATATTTGCTATATATTATATATATAATCACAATACACAAATGATTTAAAAATAAATCACAACACTAACCTTCAAATGTAACAAATTTGGGGAGAATTTGTGAAATTTTTTTTTAAAGATCCACCATGAAAGAGGATGAAGAGGAAGACAAAGCTCTCGGCTGCTCCCGTATACCAAACACAACAATTCAACCTTAAACATTTAAGGTTACAAGTACACGTCATTAATGCGGTGGTTGGAAAAGTTGAATTCAAGGGACGAACAAATATTTGTTTGTCCCTTGAATGAGGTCAACGTCTGGTCAACTGCATGACACATGGGCTTGTTGAATTGGGTTGGATCTATGTGATTCATATTCACTTCCCAGGTAACGGCCCATTGTGTTTGTAAGGTCATACAAAACACACTTGAAGCAACAAATTAATACATACAAATCATATCATACAAAACCTACTTTACTTGATGCTAAGTTCAACAAACCGATATCCGAAATGTTATGTTCAAGAAACTGACATAGTAGCTACAATACCATATAAAAGCCTTAAGTCTCAACAGTCTACTTGCCTTCTTACCAAATCCGACTACGAGAACGAAAACATTACATGAATTCAGACACGATTACATAAGGTGGAGGCCATGCCTACTTCTTCGCAAATGAAACGACGAGTTCTCCCAGCTGACAGTTGCGTTCGATTAGAGCCCGGTTGCGCTCAGTTATCTCCCGGTTGCTCTCCATTAGACACCGGTTGCGTTCTTCCACTTCATGGAGCCGCTCAATTAGATTCTGGTTGCGCTCGGTTAGATCCTTGTTGATTTCTACCATCTGACGGAGCAATGGGTTCTCGCTACTGGTTGCATCATCCTCCTCAGCAGCCGTGACATGAATCTTCTCCTCTTTGCCCCTCGACACTTCCTCCATCTCTTCACTATAAGGAGTCCACTACGAATCATGACATTACAATGCCCCAAAATCAGTTCATTTTAAGAGTCCACTACGGATCACGACATTACGAATCATGATGATTTAAAGGCATATAAGTTCATTTTAAGAGTCATATGCACCAAAGGAACAAATCAACATCCATGTTTTAGAAAATGAATATTCCTATGAGCAAAAAAACATTCGATCTAGAAATACAATGCACCAAATTCAGTTATAAATGTATTACATTCATCTCCACCAATGCACCAAAACAACATTCGATCTAGAAATACAATGCACCAAAACAACATTCGATGTACAAATACAATGCCCCAAAATCAGTCATGAGGGAACAAAGAAGCTAAGGCCAAAAAATTCTTCTCCAACAACATCAAACATGAATGAATTACATTCATCTCCACCAAAATCAGTTCTTGCCTTCATTACAAAGTAAATTAAAAGCAGTTTGTTACCTGACGTTCGTATGGCTCATCCCCTCCAATCCATGGGTACTTTTCTGGACAACCGCTCGGCCAACTACCGGAGGTGTCTGACATGCCTATGGACGGAACAACATGGAGTATAAGCAACAGAGAGAGGGAATCAATGAACTGAATTATGTCGAATCTGTTAACTTCTTCAACTGATAGTTTGTTGCAGCAAGAAAGCTCAATTTTAGAAATCAGGTAAGTGTGTGAAAATGTGATGACTTGACACTAAATCTGTTAACTTGTTCAATTGATAGTTTGTTACAACAATATAGTCTGAAAATGTGATGACTTGACACTAAATGTTAGTATGACAGTTAGAGGATTTTATCAAAAACTGGTAAGTGTGTGCTGTTTGTGTTCTTCTAGAGTCAAGTCCTCGAATCTGTGTGGGTTTGAGTGTGTGTGATCCATGAGTCCAGTTCCAACACAAACAAGAAAGCTCAATTTCAGAAATCACTGCGCCAAAATGCTAAAACAATAAAATGGATGTCACGCATAAGGCCAAATGAATAGATTGTCACTTTGTCATTGTTTTAGCAGAATGATTGTAAACAAAATCCTCAATGGAAGCCAACCAAGCCAAGGAGAATCCTCAATGCAAGGAAAGAGATGAGGTCGAATTGAGCAATGATGAAATTGGGGATGAAATTGGGGTTTTTCTCGTTCTCCTACCACTACAGGTTCTAATCCTTCGAATTGAGCAATGGAAGACACCCAAAGCCAACGAGAAGTAGCAGCTAGCTCAAAGGAAACAGATCTGGATGAAACCAATGGAGGCTAGGGCGATTTGGGTTTCGGATCTGGAATCACAGATCTGGAATTCTAGTCGAACCAAAATGAAAAACAATTAATCAAACAGATCAATCGAAAGGAAGGAGAAGACTCACCTGATCGAGCGCGACGGCAAGTGTATGCAAGGAAGTCGAGGAAGAGATGCCAAATACCCCGGCCCTCACTGTCTGGAAGAGAGGATGCAAAATAACCTCACTGTCCGGAGAAGACGATATATGTCAAACACGTACGGAGTCACATGCTTTTTTTAAAGTACAGTTGAATCAAGGGACGAACATATATATGTTCGTCCCTTGAATGATGATGGTACGACTGCACCTGACAATCCTTGATCATTCACCATGTTTATCGATGGTCAACGGCTTGGTCAACCTCCACTCAGTATTCAGGAGATGAACTTAGTAATTGTTCGTCTCCTGAAAGGCTCCCTTGGATGGGTGTACATCCGGTCCTATTGTAAGTGACGACCCAGGCTTTGTTCGTCCCTTGAAGTGCATTCAGGAGACGACAAAAAAGCCGTTTGTGTCTAGAACGTCAATCTGGCCTAGTGAACCCGTTAAGCGGGCTTAGCCCAGCATGTGCCTGCAAGAACGGGACAAAATTTAGAGTAAAGCCCGTCCCAAGCCCGCGTTTGCCCGGGTCTAATATCCTCGACCCCATTTAGCAACTTAGGGCCCCATTGCTATGCATTCACCGGAATAAAAAAAAAAAAGGAATCGGAATGGATGATTTTCGACATCCTGAGATATAAGTTGCAACACGAGCCCCGACATCCTGAGATACTGAGAATTTCTGAATCCGCTTCAGCAAGGCAACAACATCTGTATCCAACTCCCTCAACGAAGAGAAGTAGAATGGTAGTAAACCATAACCAGATGTCGTGCATAAATCTCAATACTTGACACACTTCGTTGAACAACATCAACAACAACACGACCGGGGACAAAGTCAAACACCCCCGACTAAGTCAAGGGGGAGGATCCTGTCATATCAGCACACACATCTCGCCCCCTGTCCCGTAAATAAAAAAGCAAATCTGCCGGACGAAGAGGCTTATCATGCCCATAAACCAAATCGATATCAACTTCAATTCCTTACTGGCAGAAATCTCATCCCTGTAATAGATATCTAATAAGGTGTCGCGCACGAGGTTATGTCGTTGTTTAATGCTCGCGGTACCAGCGCAGGACACAACATTATTTCCATAGACATTACCATCAAAGACCTGATAACAAGTCGGACATGGCATAGGCACCGTGAATAACGGAACACCCAGTCGATAGCTAAGCACACTACGATAGATCCTTCCATTCATAGTCTGCCCCAGCCTAGAAATAGAAATTGCATTAAGACCGTTGAAAGGAGGGTTGCAACTAAAATGAAGAGTATTTCACCCATGTACAAACCGAAGAAGAGGAAGCCTGGCATCACCAAGCTTACCAATTCCAATCTCCCGGAACTCTTCTTTGATTTTTTGACTTTTATTCAAACTTACTCTTCATGTAAAAGACGTATCTATTTTGGAATTTGTTAATGGAAATATATATTGTTGATTGAAGAATTCACATATAACTCTTAATGCCCAGGCACGCCGGTTCACATGGGTTCGGCCCCTCACCCTTTAATTCGGTCTTAGACGTTGAGGGTTTCACCATGTGGAAGGGAGTAAATGCAGCTATAGAAGGGAAAATATCCAATATTATAATAGAAGGTGATAACCTCACTGTAATAAACAGCCTAAAAGGCTGCTGGTCCCCCCCTGAAGAAATTGAAATGATCGTCTAGGACGCTCTTTTCTTCATGAGCTGTTTCAGCTCCTCAGTGGTTCGCCATGTATACCGAGAAGCTAACCACGCTACAGATTTCCTCTTGCATCATGACTTAGGTTCCTCTACGTCCTATCATGACGATCAAGAATTATGCTCTCTCATCCTTCAGGATGCTCTTGGTTAGCGAGTTCCGTTGTGTGCTCCTGCCAAATTCTTTTTGATTCAAAAAAAAAATATAACTCTTAATGCCATTTGCTACGTTTAATTCCATTTGCTTAAAGCTATTTTGGAATCCTATATCCATCTAGCATCTAGGGACTAGGGCATACTAAAGGTGCTAACCTAGAGTTTGTACTGTTCTCATTAAGTAAATATTCATAATAAATCCAGAAACCCTTAACCAAGCGACATAATTGCATTTGACAACTCTCGGCAAACAGACTCAGGACGGGGACATACCCGAGAGGTTTAAGCTTTACCCGGTTCGTTCCCTCATCCTCCTGTGGGAGGCCCTCGTCCCTAGGAGGTTCACATTTACCCGGTCCAGCTTCCTACCCAAAATTCTCATCGACTCACCCCAAGCGCCTCAGCGCATCGTGCATCACTGCGCGCATGTCTGATTCTCATCCAACTTACTGTTAGCAGTCATTATTCTATATTTGTCCATATCGTGTATATTGACCGTTGGACCCTCAGGGTTTTTACCCATTGATATATATATACAGGAGTAGGCCTCTGAGATCCGGTAAAGACTCAGTTATCCAAACACTTACATGGTATCAGCCTTTTTTGTGAAACCCTAAAATTTCGTTTCACAAATTCGATCATCTAGCCGCCGCCCCTCTAGCCGCCGCCGCTCCGAAGCCGTCGCCGCCCCTACCCGCCGCCGCCCAGCCGCCTCCGCTCCCAAGCCGTCGTTGCTCCCTACCCGCCGCACCCAATTGCCGCCGCCACACGATGTCTATCGTTGATGACAACTCCCCTACACCCCCAACTAACCCTAACCCCCCACCGCTGCCACAAAACCCCTTTCACTCCGCCCAATCCTTTACCAACATCAAAAACCAAATTTCCCTAACCCTCGACCTCAAGAAGGTTTAATACCACACCTGGGCGGAACTCTTCAACACCGGCTATAAGGGTCATGATGTCATCGCCCATATCGACGGTTGTGGCCGTCCGGATGTTGTCCCCGAGCCTCTCTGGAACCGCCTTAATTCCATTGTTCTAGGATGGATCTATGCTACCATATCCGAGGATGTCCTGATCACCGTCCTCCATCCCAGCTCCACCGCTCGTGATGTTTGGCTCCGCATTAAGGGCCTTTTTCACGACAACCAATCCGCTAGGGTTGCGGACCTTGAGGGCAAGTTCATCAAAACCCGCCAGGAGTGTTTCTCAACCGTCTCCGACTATTGCCTTGCCATCAAGGCCATCGCCGATCAACTTGGCGACGTCGGACACAAGGTAAGTGAAGAGCGACTCGTTCTTCAACTCATCAATGGCCTCTCTACCAAATTCGACGTTGTCGGCGGTATGATCAGCAACACCTCGCCACTACCGGCGTTTATGGTGGCTCGTAGCATGCTCTTCAAGGAGGAAAGCCGTCAGGGCCGCCCTTAAGCACCATCCCATGTCCTTGTGTCCTCCAAGGACTTCCTGCCCACGGATCCTTACCCCCCAACCCAGTCTACCAACCAGCCTAGGTCAAACCAACAGCGCGGAGGCCGCGAGAGAGGAGGCGTCAGCAGAGCGCCGCGACAGAGGCCACAGCAACATGCCGCGACCGCAGCACCCTTGGTACTCGCAGCAGCCGCAGTAGTGGACCTCCAACCCGCCGCCCTGCCCCTATCCGACGTGGGCGGGCTACCCTCCGCCAGGCATGGTCTTTCCGCAACGCCAACCACCGCAGCCGGCCCCTTCCCCGACGTTGTACGCATCTCAACAGCATCCGTCGAGCCCCATGCACACCAATCTCTCCGCTGCCTTCTCCTCCATGGGACTTCAGCAGCCGGACGACAAATGGTATAGGGATACCGGGGCCTCCTCTCACATGATGAACGTACCAGGTAACCTGCACACTGTTTTTAATTCTAGCACTTTACCGTCTGTCTATGTCGGAAACGGCGAACCCCTTTCAATTGTTGGTTCGGGTCAAACAACCCTCCCCAATGGCCCACCCCTTTGCCTTAACAACGTCCTACTTGCCCCTGACCTTGTAAAAAACCTCATATCTGTTCGTGAATTTACCATCGATAATCACGTGGCTGTCCAATTTGACCCTTTTGGTTTTCTTGTGAAGGATCTTCGTACGGGGACCCCAATCATGCGGTGCAATAGTTCTAGCGACCTCTACCCTCTCACCGCAGCCCGTCATTCGCCCCCCGTCCCACCCACCGCCCTCGTCACCCTTGGTTCTGACTTGTGGCACGCTTGTCTTGGCCACCCTGGCGATCATGTGCTTCAATATCTCCGCTCTAGCAATTTAATTTCATGTAATAAAGCTTTGGGCGTTTGCACTTCATGTGAAATCGCCAAGAGCAAGCGACTTTCCTTTATCATTTCTCATTCCCTTACATTTGCACCTTTTGATATTATACATTGTGACTTGTGGACATCTCCTATTTCGAGTGCTAGTGGTTTTCGATATTATTTGGTTATTCTTGATGATTTCACCAATTTTG
Source organism: Persicaria maculosa (assembly GCA_963922045.1). Classification (NCBI taxonomy): domain Eukaryota; kingdom Viridiplantae; phylum Streptophyta; class Magnoliopsida; order Caryophyllales; family Polygonaceae; genus Persicaria; species Persicaria maculosa. The sequence continues at coordinate 69,180,479 of OY998255.1, forward strand.
TTTGGGTCTTTCCCCTATGCCACAAATCGGAAACACAAAGTCATATTGCTAATTTCCACACATTTGTCCGCACTCAATTTAATTTGCCTATCAAGTCTATTCAGTGTGACATGGGAGGCGAGTTCGACAACACCTTCGTCCGATCTTTTTGTCAACAACATGGGATAGCCCTCCGCTTCTCTTGTCCCCAAACTTCCCCACAAAATGGCAAAGCGGAACGCATCCTCCGCACTCTCAATGACAAAACTCGGACCCTTCTACATCACGCCTCTCTCCCCCTCTCCTTTTGGGTTGAGGCTCTTCACATGGCCACTTACCTCCACAATATACTTCCCTCCAAAGCAATTGGCAACTCCATCCCAACCTTGACACTCTACCGTCACTACCCTTTCTATAATCACATTCGAGTGTTTGGATGTCTTTGTTTTCCCAACATGAGTGCCACCGCTCCTCACAAGCTCTCCCAGGATCCACCAAATGTGTCTTCTTGGGTATCTCTCCACACCATCGGGGCTATCGTTGTCTTCGCTTGGATACCAATCGGGTTGTAACTTCGCGCCATGTGATTTTTGACGAACAAACCTTCCCACTCGCCTCACCACCCGCCTCTGTTGTCCCCACCCCCCCCCCCTACACCACCCGATACCGACGGGTTCCCACCCCTCCTCTGCCTACTCCTCCAACAGGCCCCAAACGGCACAACAGCCACACCCCAGCCCCGTATGCCGCGACCGTAGCATCATGCTGCGGCCGCAACCCCCGCCGCTGCTGCGCCCAACCCCTTACCCCCAATGTCGCGGGCGCAGCAGCAAGCTGCGGTCGCCGCTCCCTAGGGCCCCTTACCCGGCCTTGCGCCGCCTCCGCCGCCTCAGGCTGCCCCCGCCGCTCCTCTCCCTGCTCCCCCCGTCCCAACCATGAAGACCCGGTCCCAGTCCGGGATCTTCAAACCCAACCCCAAGTACAACCTCCTCACCCCTTCCACCGACATATCTCCTCTCCCTAAATCACCACAAAAGGCCTTGCAGGACCCGAACTGGCACGCCGCCATGGTCGATGAGTTTAGTGCTTTAATTAAAAACGGCCAAGGCCTCGGGACTCTAATATCGTTAACTGCATGCGGTCGTTCAAACATAAGTACAGGTCTGATGGGACTCTTGAGCGTCACAAGGCTCGCCTAGTTGTCAATGGCAAGTCTCAGGAGGTTGGAGTGGACTATGATGAGACATTCAGCCCGGTCGTCAAACCCGCTACCATACGCACAGTTTTGAGCATCGTCCTCACCAATGACTGGCCTATTCACCAGCTCGACGTCAAGAATGCCTTCTTGCACGGTAACCTTCAGGAGACTGTGGATATGCATTAGCCTCCAGACTTCTATGATCGCTCGCGCCCCTCCCACGTCTGCCTTCTCCGGAGGTCTCTATATGGGTTGAAACAGGCGCCACGTACCTCACTGGGATTGGCTTTTAGGGCAGTCAGTCTGATCACTCCCTCTTTGTGTTTCATTCGGGGTATGACACTGTCTATCTTCTACTGTACGTCGATGACATCGTGCTCACAGCATCCTCTTCATCGCTACTGTCTAGGCTGATGGCATTGCTACGTTCGAAGTTTGCTGTGACTGATCTTGGTTCATTGAGTTACTTCCTTGGCGTCTCTGTGACTCGCACTCCTGATGCACTGTTTCTTCATCAGAAAAAATATGCTCTTGAGATCGTCGACAAAGCCCGAATGACGTCCTGTAAACCCGCCACCACTCCTGTCGATGGCAATTCCAAGCTTGATGTTGCCTCCAGTCCTAACGTTGAGGATCCTACAGCCTACCGTAGTCTGGCAGGTGCCCTTCAGTATCTGACGTTCACTAGGCCAGACATCGCCTTCGCCGTTCAGCAGATTTGTTTAGACATGCATGATCCCCGCGAGCATCACCTTCAGGCGCTCAAGCGGATAATCCGGTACATCAAGGGCACCAGTGACATGGGCTTGCATCTCTGCCGCAGTTGTTTCGACACCCTGACTGCCTACTCCGACGCTGACTGGGCGGGTTGTCCCGAAACTCGCCGCTACACCTCTGGTTTCGCAGTGTACCTTGGCGACAACCTGGTCTCGTGGTCCTCCAAACGTCAGGCCACCATCTCACGCTCCAGCGCCGAGGCCGAGTACCGTGGTGTAGCCAACGTCGTGGCCGAGACGCCTTGGCTCTGCAACCTCCTCTGCGAACTTCGGGTTCCGCTTTGTGCAGCCACCTTGGTCTACTGCGACAATGTCTCTGTCGTCTATCTTTCATCGAACCCGGTTAAGCATCAGCAGACCAAGCACATCGAGATTGATATCCATTTCGTCAGAGAGAAGGTCGCCCTAGGCCAGGTCCGGGTACTACATGTCCCTTCTGCACATCAGTATGCGGACATTTTTACAAAAGGATTACCTACTCCTCTTTTTACTTCTTTTCGTTCCAGTCTTGCTATTCGCTCACCTCTAGCTGCGACTGAGGGAGGATGTTAGCAATCATTGTTCTATATTTGTCCATATCGTGTATATTGACCGTTGTACCCTCAGGGTTTTTACCCATTGATATATATACAGGAGTAGGCCTCTAAGATCCGGCAAGGACTCAATTATCCAAAAACTTACACTTACCACATTCATCTTTGCATCGTATCAAGATAATTAGCAAATGGGGTACACTAGGCTCGCATATAGAACCAGGAGAGGATGTGGATGCATCCTCTTGTACCCCTAAAACAATAATATTGCAAACACATCACATAACATAACCATGTCTCGTGCAATCATATATCATATCAAGACATAACCAATGTCGTAGGCAATTGCATCATATATCAAATCAAAGCATAGTAATCAATATGTCAAGCAATACATCTCAACAACAAGTCATATACAATATCAACTTAAGAATCAAATTCTAAAACCCTTGCTTAAGGCATTTCCTAATTAAGTGTATGTGCGGGTCTCTAGCATGCTACTAGTGCGACTAATAGGGCCTCCCTAATTTAAAAGCATATAAACAAGGGGGCAGTGAGTAAGTCAAGAAGACTTACCTCGGGTCTTTAGAAACCACAACAAGGAGTATGAACGGCATACCCACATTCTTCTAGCAAATCTAAACACAGAACGAGCATCAACCACATGTTTCCATCAAGCTCCAACATCTATGGCCTTGAGGCCCACACAGCACGGATATGAAGAAAAACATATCCCTTTAAGGTTTTCTATATCCGTTCTAGGCGTTTATACACATTAACATTGTTCAAATGCTTTTAATCGTTAAGAATTTTACTTCTTTTAGGCATGAGAATAATTTAGCTAGGGGGTTACCTATAACACTTAATAGGTTGTAGGTGTCCAAGTTGTAATAATTAATAGTCTCATTAAACATAATAGATGTATATGTTTTACTTAAGTTTGATAAAAACAACTAACAAATAGGAACAAGGAATTAACATATAACGAGGTAGGGATTATGAATATAAGAAAGAGAACCCGGTCTGTAAAACAATTAAGTTAATAAAATAAGATTAAATAATATAATGTAATATTATATATCTTTAAGAGGTTGATGTTTTGTAGGGGGTGGTTGACGATATGTTGGTAACAATTTTTTATAGTTGATGACAATTAATAGATTATTGATAAGAGGTTGATGAAAATAGGGCGGTGACACTATTTCTTCATTGGTGACAATAGATTACCGACAAGAGGTTGGTGGCAATAGGTAGTGACAATGTTTTGTAGTTGGTGACAATATATTTGAGAAAATAATATGAAATAGTATTATGTAGTTGGTGACAATACAATGGATAAAATAATATGGTCACAATGTTTTATAGCTGGTGACAATAAGCTAGTTACATTGTTTTGCCATTTGTGACACTACAATACTGATAAGAGGTTGATGAAAATAGGTTGGTGACACTGTTTTGTCATTGATGACAATAGAGGACAAGAGGTTGATAACAATAGGCTGGGTAATGACAATGTTTTGTAGTTGATGACAATACGTTGGAGAAAATAATATGGTGATATTGTTCTGTAGTTGGTGATAATAGGGTGCTGATAATGTTTTGTAGTAGGTGAAAATATACTACTAACAAGTGGTTGATGACAATAGTGTGGTGACAATGTTTTGTTGTTGGTGATAATACGTTTGAGAAAAGAATAAGATGAAAGTGTTTCGTAGTTGGTGACAATAGGTTAGTGCCAATTTTATGTAGTTAGGGAAAATAATTGGTGACAATGCTCTTTAGTTGGTGATAATAGATGTGTTTTAGTGTTCACTAGTCGGTGAAAATAATTTTGTACCAGTGTTGGTAATTGGTAACAATAGTAGTTATAGTGTGTAACAATAATTTGTAGTTTGTGAGAATTAATATTGACTATAGTTGGTGACAGTTTTCACTAGTTCGTGACAATATTTGGTGATAGTGTTATGTTATTGGTGACAAATAATGTACTCTGAGAAAAAATTAATGTCAAAAACAACTATCACAAAAATAAAAGAAAATTATTGAAAAAATTGTCAATAACAACTATCATCAGAAATAATGTCCCTATCAACTGGAAAAATTGACATCAAAACTGGACGTTGATCAAAATAGTTAATGTTGACTGGTTAAAGTCAAAATTATAAAGGGAGCTGATATCCGGACGGCCAAATTCTCACCATCTACACGATCCCGGCGTCGTCCTCCGGAGGCGGTAGAAATGTCATCGAAACTGGCCACCCAAGTCAAGCCGGTCCCAGCTTCCTAATCGGCATAGCTGAAGCCTGAAGTGCACCTGTGACGAGCTCTCACACTTCATCTCTTCTTGGTCGACTATAAAATATTAAAATGCAGACACTTTATCTTCATTCATAAAATTCTCATACATCATCTCTCACACTCTCTACATACACTTCATTCACATTTGAAAACAAAAGCGCATATTCTCTTAAATTCCTGCCGAATTAGGATGTCGGAGTCATGCCGAATTAGGATGTCGGAGTCATGCCGACTTGGAAGTCCGGGATCGGCAAAACTTGGACAGACACCGGCGATGCCAACACGACAAAGAAATACCCATGTTGATTTAAATTCAGTTTGCACCCTCAAAGGTTTAGGTATGTGCAACTTATTACGCAATCCAATGCCGTTAGCACTCCCATCAACATGTAAATATTGTGGAGCAACAAAATTTGCTTTTGACTGCCCAACTTTTTGCCGTGCAAATGAAAGTATCAAACTTGTGAATATAGATTTATGTGATGAATTATATGATCTATTTACCAAAGAAGATGCTATTGGGCAACATTTCCGTCATTTTTCTAGAGCTTATAATAATTTGTTTGCTTTTAGTTGTCTCGATGGAAATTTCAGGGAGAGTTGTAACAAAAAAGGTATTTACACATTCTTAGTAAAATGACAACTTTATCATTACCTTCCTAATCTTATACCTATAAATGACCAGCGTGTGGTAAATTCAGAAGCATCATCATATAAAAGTACAATTGCATGAATTTTGGTTGGTCATTTTTTTAGATATAAGATTAGGAAGATAATGATAAAGTTGCCCTTTTACTAAGAAGGAGTAAATACCTTTTTTGTTACAACTCTAACTGAAATTTCCACCGAGACAACTAAAAGCAAACAAATTATTATAAGTTCTAGAAAAACGACAGAAATGTTGCCCAATAGCATCTTCTTTGGTAAATAGATCATATAATTCATCACAAAAATCTATATTCACAAGTTTGATACTTCCATTTGCACGGCAAAAAGTTGGGCATTCAAAAGCAAAATTTGTTGTTCCACAATATTTAAATGTTGATGGGAGTGCTAAAGGCACTGGATTGCATAATAAGTTGCACATACCTAAACCTTTGAGGGTGCAAACTGAATTTAAATCAACATGGGTATTTCTTTGTCGGGTTGTACACACCAAATCGCCTTCGATAACTATCTGGAAAAAAAGAGAAACAGTCATAAAAGGCAACCAATTTCCTTATTAGTACTACAAATATTTTTTGAAATATGCTGACATCTGATAGTAGAAAGCAATTAAGGCTTTGGAGAAAAGATCTAAAAAAAACACATGGCAAAAAAATTGCATTTAAAAAGGTTAGCGTAAAAACCTCTACACGAGTTCGCTTCTTTCTTGAACAAGCACCTACAATTGGTATCTCATTATTAACCTAAAAAAAAAATAGAGGTGGCGAAGTAAATAATCATATAAAAAAATGAATAAATGATATTACATAAAAGAATTTATATATTAAACTGATAAGAATATAAGATGCATAGTCAATCTTTATAGTTTTCTAGCTGCTGTCTGTAGATTAATATTTTTAAACTGTTCATACAACCAATAGACCAGGCATCATAGATTAAAACTAAAAGATCTCAAAAATCTAAGTATGAATAATTCATGAAACCAAAATATTCACAAATCAACAAAAATTATTCGCCACCACAAAAATATGTCACATATAATTTACAGTTTCAGGTTGAATGCCTAGTTTCAGAAATATGTTATGCCTCAAACAAGTCTAATAAACAAAATTAACTTGTAATGTATTATATAATGCCCTTAGGCCTAAGCACCATTTTATGTAATCTAGAATATATCCTATAACAAAAGTTCAATATTATACGTTGAAAAGAAAAAGTAAAACACCACGAGCAAACATAAACACAAACAACTCGTTAATTTTTACAAATCTTCTATAAAATACAATAATGGCCGGAGAAATAATACCTCAATGTAGGGACTTTTATCTCTACATGTACTAACAGAACCAGATGTTGAAGTCATAGATTCCAACGGACTCCTTGAAGCATCCCTTGACATCTAAAAAAAAAAAGAACCCAAATATATTAATTTAAATAACAAACCTTCACATACTAATCTTATATTATTGAAGCAAATCTTACAAGGCAAATATTAAAAGAGACCTCTATTTTAGAACACTTGCGTCGACACAACACTAACTTTTGAGGCCCGAGTACGTCTACGCCGGGGCTGGACAGTGGATATAATATGTAGATAACTCATCAGCAACAATCTAAAATAATAAAAAATATAATTAAAAAAGAACACACATTCAGTGAATATAATATGTAGGTGTAAAATGCATGTACAACACAACCACCTCAGCCCGAGTACGTCTACGCCGGCGGTGGACAGAAACGGGTGGAGGAGCTAAACTCTTAGCGTCAGCATCAAACGAACTGGGGCAGAAAAAAGATTTCAGAAAGAAGACACATAATGCCGATATAATAACCACTTAAAATAGGAGCACCTCCGCTCTTCGCTTTCGACGGTGGATACGCTTAGTGAAGGATCCGCCAATGAAACTGAATCAGAAGGTGACTGGAAAAAAAAATATTTTTTGGGCGTTTCAGATTTCGAATAACATCAACATACACAAAGTACGTAAATAATAGAATGGACAACCACAAAAACTTATTTTAGATAATATAAATATCAATAAAAAAATATTGACATATAATTATAAGGTATGTAATAAACATAAATATTAGATGTGGATATGATAACTCACCCGCACTGAATTCAATTCTAAATCAGATGAAGAACTTGTACGGGTAGTCTGACAACTCGATTCCACACCAGTACCCGAGAAGAGGAAAAACTACCAGGTTCCTCTTCTACTCCCCCAAAAAAGAAATCAAGTGCATCCTCAAGCCTCCAACTCTTTGCCTAACAAAGTAAAAATAAATAAAAAACTTTATCCACAAATCAATAATAACAAAATAAAATTTAAAAATTCAAACAAAAAGAATGAACTTCCTAATGACTTGAAGAAAGGCCTCAGCACTATCAGTCGTTTGACCGGCAACGATGTCAAGAAAAGAGGATATTAAAGCCTGCTTTGCAATGGGTGTAAAAATTTGCTCCATTTCACACTAAACTGCGATGTTTAAAAAAAAGCGTGGGAGGAGGGGGATTAAATAGGTAACTACAAAATATATAAACCTATCGAACAACCCTAAGGAGCAAAGGTAAAAAGACAATGATAAGAAATTGCAATGTTTTTTATGCTTCATGAACGTATCATCGCAAAAAAAAATATAAGTTGAAATGAGATATAATTCAAAAGAGATGCATAATAAGCTATCAAGGTGAATCACCAACAGAAAACAACGCCATTGTCATCATGAAGCACAACTATCAGGTAAAGTCAAGGGGTGGACCCTAGTGGGGACATGGATAAACCTATGTCACGCTGTCTCAATTCCAATGAGTACAGATCTAAATGCATACATGCATCAACTATTCAACAAAACAATTTGTGGTTCAACAGGTCACAAAGGACCCTGAAGTTTGTTGAGTTCTGTCCCTCCTGCTATATATTCTTATATGATCTCTTTTTGTTCTTATTACTACTCCATATGTGTACAACTTTGTCAGGTTGGATAGAGTTGCACCTTCAAACTAATTCAGCCTATGATCCAATCCTCCAAGTCTAAACTTTTCAGATTTCTTCTTGCCTGTCTCTTTTATAGTTGTTGTATTTTCTGTCTTTTGACTCTTTTCATTAGTCTGACACAAACCTATTATATCAAAAGAATGTCCAGATCCATTCAGAGGGCTTTTTTATTTAAAAAACAAAGGATCAATGGTTTAAAGAAAATCCTGTAAAATGGAGTGAGAAAACAAAGAAAGGGTATATTAATACTTTACAACTGCATACTCTTTAGTTTTTTCTGAAAGGAATATTAGAGGTTTGTGTCTATTTTCTACATCAATACAGATTGATCATATGAACAAGAAACTCGGAGGTTTGCCCAGCACGCCATGTTTATCTAACATTCAGTAGTACCTCTACTGTAACAAGCTACTTTACAACGGAATATTCTTTAGCTTTCCTGAAGGGAATATTAGAGGTTTGTGCCTATTTTTTACATCAGTACAGATTGATAGCATGACAAAGAAACACAAGAGAGTTTTGCCCAGCACACCATGTTTATCTAATGTTCAGTAGTACCTCTATTTTAACAACCCTGGACTGCAATTGGTAAGGCATGGATTAGGGATAGTTCATCTATCTACAACAGGATAATGAAGCCCTTGCAGATTGAAAGGATAACGCTGAAGCTATTTCCTTCCATGGTAATAAGAAAATGCTTCAGATGGCTTGCAAACAGATAGATAGATTGAACTTGAGTGAGCGTGCTTCTCTTGCCTAAAAGAAAAGTTTGCCCATCAGACTTCAAAAAATGAGTAAATTAACAATCATTTACCTAAACTTAATTTCACTTTCTACCTACTCAAACATCCAAGGAATCCACAGATGCATCTGATGAAAGATCACGAGAGACAAATCGAAGATGGGATTTTTACAGAAGATAATACAGAGCATGCTAAGTGCTTCGAATACATAAATTCAGCTTTTCAGTGGCATGGAAGATTATAATCACCTAAAATTGAATTTTTAAAAGTTGAAATACCATTAACCTAGATGAGAATCCCGAAGGTTGGAGTATAGTCAACGAGAAGATAGAGCCTGACCTTGAGTTCTTCGATTTCGAATCCGAAGGTTTGAGTATGGTCAACGAGAAAGGAGCGAGATGGAGAAGGCTAGAGACGGCGCATACGAGAAGAGAGAGCCCTGACAGATGACTGCAGACGAGAAGAGAGAGCCCTGACCTTGATTTCTTCGATTCGATTTCGAATTCGAATGACGAACCCCATCGCCTGGACCATGGTGAACGGAGAACGGCTGGAGAAAGAGAATTAGAAAGCAAGTCGGTGGAGAAGGAGAACTGGAGAACGCAGAGGCGGTCGGAGGAGGAGGACCTAGAGGCGGAAAGGACCAATATACCCCGATTTAAAATAATAAAAAAAAAAACATTTTTAAATGCAAGCTTTGAGGGCCACTTTCACCTTCCTCTCTTCTACTGTAATTGATTCTCTTCTCTCGGCGCCGCCTCTGAACTGCTCCCTCTGGACGGAATTCGCCGCCTCTGAACTGCTCTTCTCACGGCCCCGCCTCGGAACTGTTCTCCTCTGGACGGAATTCATCGCCTCTGAACTGCTCTCCTCAAGGTATATCCGATTGCCGCAGTGTTTTTTTTATGTGTGTAATTTCTGAAATTTATACTTGTTATTGTATCTCTCCTTGGGTTTTCTGTAATTCCAGTTAATCAATTCTCCATCCTCCTCCACCCCGCTCTTATTCCAGTTGATCTCATCTGCCGCTTTGTTAATCCCTAGTGGTCTCTTCCCTGCCATCCCCTGCTTGCTCATTTGTTGAGATTTGGGTTTGTAATTCATTTTTTTTATTGGTTAGACTTGTAGTTGGAATTGTTTATGATCAAATTGAGAGGCTTGGTCTTTAAATTAATGATTTGTGCCATGAAATGGAAGTTTATGGCCTTGAAATTGAGGATTGAGATCTTGAGATTGAGGTTATGGCCTTGAAATTGAGGATTAGGGTCTCAGAATTGAGGATTGACTCCATGAGATTTTAAATTAGGGTTTTGAAAATGCAAATTAGTATCTTGAAATTGAAAATTAGGGTTTGATGTAAAGCTGTGCGGATGATATTGCACATCCTTTAGCTTTATATTCACGTCTTTTAGTTCAATCAGGTAGTAAAGTACCATCATTTAAAGTCGATTTATCTCAAGAATTATCATATGACAATAAGGGTAGCTTTTCTCATTTCATCAAATGATCTTAATTCTTAACCCAAGTTCTGGTTTCATTATGAATGTGAAATTCTTATCTTGCCATTGATGGTGGTTGAGGAAATTGAATTTGAGATAGGGAGTGTAGGTGTAAGGCTTTCATTCATGCCTTTGAACTGTTTGATGAAATGCCTACAAAAAATAGAGCATTTGTGTGTGAAATGGTGAATTGTGCTACTGCTTATCTTGTGCTAGCTGAGATTATTTTGTTTTGTGGTTTTCTTTTACTAGCTTATGATTTGAATTTTTAGGGTTGTGTGTCATTTAGGAGTTTTTTCATATTTTCTCACTCTCTTCTTCCTGAATTTTCCTGTAGTTTATTTGTTGAGAATTCCAGAGTTTTGATAGAAAAAAGGCACCCATTTTACATGTTGATCTGCAAATTGGTTTATGTGTGATTGTGTGCTGCTAGGATTTGTAGGGTGTGTTGAACTGCGTACTTTATCTTAAATAGTGAAGCAGTTACTCATCGGTTTGCTTTGTGCTCATGATTCTGTTTGCTTTGTTGATCCTTTCTTTCTTTCTTTCTTTCTGGTCTTATGTTCTGATCGAACCATTGGGTTTCTGCTGGACTGGAGTTGTGCTGCGCAGCTTTATGTGGTTGTTTTTATGCTTTTATTGGAGGTTGATTTCAACCAAAATTTTCGTTGGCTGTTGCTTTGACGATGCAAAGCATTGCTGAGGGGTGTTGGGTGGTTGCCTAAGTTGGGTAGTGGTTGGTTGGTATCTCCATTGCGGGATAGGGTGTGAGTTTCTGCTGCATTTGTGGACCATTATTGGTCTACAAAGGGCTTCTCAAGGGAGGTTTGATCTTAATTTTTCAAGATTTTGAATTTAGCTTAGGAGTGTGATGTCTGAATTTAGCTTAGGAGTGTGATGTCTTATTCTCCGGAAAGGATCAATTGAAGCATTCATGGGTTGCTTTTGGTCCCCAAAGGGCTGCTTTGGTCAGCTGGTTACTTGGGAGTTGTTTGGCCATGGAGTAGATGAATTTTACATCATATTTAGTGTGATCATGTATGGTACATTGCTTCTATCCAAGTTGAAAGATTCTTGAATTGCTGATTTTCATCCAAAACTTTTTTATATCATAGATTAATTCCTTTTTCTCATCTTTCTGCAAATATGCAACAATAATTGTTTTTCTCACTCACAATATCAACATTTGAATTTTATTCTCCGTAGGATATTGCTATGGAGGTTCTATAATTCTTTCAAGAAGGGTCTAGAACAAAATTGGTGGTAGTAGGTTGGAGTGATCACATACACCGGGCATCCCGCATATAAACAAAGAGAGCCGCATTCCCTTCCTTCGATTCGCCAATCCAGTGTTAAAGACTAAACCTAGCATTCCATAGGTACATCGGTTTGATGAACAAAATCTTCTCTTTCACAAGGTTGAATCCTTCCACCAACTACTACTGCAAATCCACGACACCCATTGCGGATTTGATCCACGGCGCGCTTATTGAAGCGCATTTGATTTTTTCGAGACCTAAAACGAAATCGACCTCCATACCTAAAAAGCAGCTACGGGTTAGAGACCATGGGTTCGACAATTACATGGAAATCGAGAAAAAGATGAGGAAAGTGTTGAAGGTTGAGGATTTAATCCTCTCCCAACCAAACCACTGTCTCGCCGTCTCCCGATTTGATACAATTGCTCGTCGGGTAGGGTTTAAGCAGTTGGAAGCTGGGCGTTTTGTCCTCAAATTCCCCCACATCTTCGAGATTTACGAGCACCCGGTTCAGAGGATTCTCTATTTAAGGCTTACAAGGAAAGTCCACCTCCAAATCCAGCAAGAAAAGGATGCCCTGATTGCCCAGATCCCTGAAGCTGTTACCCGCCTCCGAAAGCTGCTGATGATGTCGAAAGAGGGCCGTTTGAGGCTGGAGCATGTGAGGATTGCTCGCAAGGAGTTTGGATTTCCTGATGATTTCGAATCCTCGGTGGTGTCTAAGTATCCTCAGTACTTCAAATTGTTTGATGCAAAAGAAACTAGAAATAAGTACATCGAAATTGTGGAGAAAGACCCTAGATTAGCTGTTTGTGCTATTGAAAGTGCGCGGGAGAGAGAGTATAGGGAGAAGGGAATTGATGCCGAGAACATTCGGTTTTCGTTTATTGTCAATTTCCCACCTGGTTTTAAGATTGGCAAGTATTATAAGATTGGAATGTGGAAGTGGCAAAGACTGCCTTATTGGTCTCCTTATGAAGATGTCTCTGGATATGACATGAGATCGCTCGAGGCTCAGAATCGAATGGAGAAAAGAGCGGTTGCAATGATTCACGAGTTGTTGTCATTGACAGTTGAAAAAAAGATTACCCTTGAGAGGATTGCACATTTCAGAATGGCTATGGACTTGCCAAATAAGCTTAAAGATTTTCTTCTTCAGCATCAAGGGATATTCTATATCTCAACTCGTGGGAATCAAGGGAAGCTCCATACTGTTTTCTTGAGGGAGGAATATTGGAAGGGGGAGTTGGTGGAGCCAAACGACTTGTACTTAGCACGGAGAAGGTTAGCTGAGTTGATCTTGTTGAGTCCTAGGAAGGCACCTGTTGATGAGCAGCTGGTAAGCTATAGGAGACGCGGAGAAGATGAGGATGTTGAAAGAATCAGGAAAGAATATGTTGAAGGTGATTCAACAAGATTTGGGGTGTATGGTGGTGAAGAACAGGAAGAGGGCTCTGATTCGGATAGTGAGGTTGCTTCTGATCATTGTGTTGAAGATGAAGATGAGCATCTCTCTGATGATTCTCATCGTTTGACAGAGTGAATATGGTTGAGTGGTATTGTTTGTTGAGTTTCTGAAGCCTTTGATTTAAAAAGCACTGGGAGATTTGGCAGTGCCTCTGGATTCACAGAAACAATGTGAGTATTCCTACTTATTACTATATGTTCTGCTCCTACTGCTATTTGTTTCAATTTCGTTTTGAGTAAGCTGTCCGAGTATTCCTACATATTTGGATACCAAACATGTTCATGCTGTGGAAATAAGCTGCAATAGACGTTGGCTAAATATCTGTGAAATTTTCTTTCTACACCTCGTGATTCCATATAATCTTGCTGGTTAGATTGTTTTGTATTTGTAATTATTTGGTCCCGGGGGCTCCTTCGGAATTATAGTTGATTTGATGGGTTTAATGCCATTCCAATAAGAAAGATACCTTGGCTCCTACTATAACATATTTGTTTTGCTTAAACTGGATTGCTAAATCGTACTGCTCATAAGAAAGAAGAAACACTGATGTTTCTAGAAGGAATGTCATCCTTCCTGATGCAGATTCTTTTACTGTTTCTCAATAGGAATCAGACAACGTAACAGACTGGCTAATAGCGTGAGGAAAACAGATGTAAACTTGAAATTCGATCCTCAATTAGATGGACCACTATCATTTGAAATAAGGAGAAGATGGAGATTAACAAAAATTAAGCATTCAGAATGTATATCATGTACTGTCGAACCATCCTAAATTAACAACTGAACAAAAAGCACTTAATATATAGGTATGTGTAGATTACCAAGGCAATGAGATTGCAGAAAAGTCGAACTAACTAAAGATAAAAGAACATTCTTGCATCACCTGCTGGTTCTTTAGTGAAAGTCCAAAATGGCTAGATATGTTGATGTTGGGTGTAGTGTGCTTTTCTCGTTGTTGCTTACATATTTTAGTTAGTCTCAAATCTCAATTTCAAACCTTCCTTTGGAACTGGATGAAGAAAGCTATACCTTGCTGACTTGTTGGATTAGGCTTATGTAGACACCAGGAAGATTGGAATATACCAGTATTGGGTAATCTATTTAAGTCATCGATCCTCTCATCTCTCACATCATTTGAAAGATCGAATTATATTCAATTCTTTATCATTCATCACAATATGATTAATTCTATATGAAACAACCAGGTGGTGTTAGTTGTCTTTACTTAGTGTATCTTGATCTCCCTTTGATGCTTTACACCTACACACTGTTAATAGAAGTTATCAAACTGTACTTTTACTTCCTACCTACCTATATGATGGAATAATATTTTGATTTTCTGGTGATTGAAAGACTTGAAGGTTGTCTTGTGAGCCTGTCAATCATATATATTGGCGAACAATCAGCACCTTGAATATTTTCTGGTTTTATGAGTTTGTTTTTCTTTGTGCAGGTGCAGTGCAGCTTATGGCGGACAAGCAGATAGACGTCCCAGCTCCAGAAAGGTTTACCTTCCTGCTCACAGTCACCACTCATAACGACGAATCCATGACTAGAGAAAAAGATCCAGGTGCACAACTAGCACTTACATTACATACAAGGAATTAGGCTGAACAATCAATGTATAACTCTAGGTTTAGAGATCTGCCATAATGATTTTGCATTGATCTCCTACAAGTTCCGGTATTAGAAAAGATTATGCGGTGCTTACAACTGAAGATCACTTCTACACTCTTACGCTGTGATTGATTTTTTCCTCTTATTTGTCAAGGATTATTTTTTATACAAGGATCGTTATAGTCAAGGACCATGTTAGGAAAGCGGTCAGGGTGGTTAGCTTAAGATTATAATCTAGATGAAATTGTTGATGGTAGATTAAATTTTCAATCTTTGTTTGGAGATTAAGGGTATGTTAGTAGGAGCGTTTTAAAGCTTTAGATAGTGTTTTTGTCATTTTTGAAGCAAACGCTTTCAACCTGTGTGTTTGGTAGTACACAACGTTAAAAACGCCTAAAATTTCATCTCTCTCTCGGGCGCTTGCAGAGAGCTTTTCATCCACGGCTCCCCATGGAAGCGTTAGATGAAATTGACGAGCGTTAGGGATGGGAAAAGTCTTAATTGTCCTTCTCTCTTCTATTTCTCATCTTCTTCGTCCGTTTCCATTTCAGTCTCCGCTTGCTCCTGCCATGAGAATCTCACGGCGATAAACTTCAATCTCGCGGTGAAGTTTCAAAGCTTTGCAATTGATTTGATATCTCGATTTTCTTTTGAAAATCACTTATTTCCACTTGCTTTTGTTGGCAGGGCTCTTCTAGGTTCAAATTCTCCAAGCTCTTTTGCTTTCGTGTTCTTGTAGTAAGAGGTCGCTTTTGTTCTACTTCGTTGTCCCCTTGTCTCTATACAATTTCGATTTGCAACAAACTCTAATTTTAAATTTCCATACACACCTCGCTGAAATTTTGGATTTGCAACAAACCCTAATTTTAAATTTTCATAGGAACCTTCCGTGAAATTTTGGATTTACAACAAACCCTAATTTCTATTTCAAACACAATAGAGTATTTATGAACATTCTTTTGTAAGAATGAATGACATCGATAAACAAGGTTAGAACTTGAGGAGTAGTTTCCGCCTAGCAATAGCCATCCATTCCTCAATAATCCTCAAGGGCACTGATTCTCTAGATCCTGGCAGTTCCATTGAAGCCAATTAACTTGTCGCTCCACCTCAAAGTGAAAGCAAAAGGTTAATGATTTAGAGGCGCGCATCAACGAGTTCTCAACCTTGTTGAGAATAACCACCTAGACTGAACAACCCTAGTTCGAGATTATCCCGTCAATACAAAATAAAGTTTCATGTCAAAAGGAAGCGTACTGGTAACACGAATACACGATCATGTAAGTGTAAATATTGTAAGGGGAAAATGTATTGGTTTGTAACTAATCTTGAAATGTGAAACGGTCAACAAACTCATAATTCTTGACATAATCACAACTCATAGATGACTTGACATAATCTGTTCAATCATTTGACTACGTATGTAATTTTGCTAGAGCAAAGAATACCTTGGAAGTTGGAACCAAGACAAGGAAAGTAGACCCGGGCAAATATGGGCGCGGGCCGGACTTGGGACGGATTTTACCCAAAATATTATCCCGGTGTCGCGGGCACGGGCCGGGCTAAGCCCGCTTAACGGGTTGGATGTCGTGTCCAAACCCGTCCGGTATTGCAGGTCAGGCTACTCGCGGGTACCCGCAAACATAACTGTCCCTTTGTACATTCAACCCAAAAAATATTTTATGCACTGTCGAAACTAGGGGTGGGCACAAATCCCGTAAATTTCAATCCCGCATATATTATATATATTATATCAGGGCTGTGTCAATCATTTTAGGGGCCCTGTACAATTTTTTTTTCTAAATATATTGACATTATTTTAAAATTATTTGCTAATCTTAGTGAAATTTAAATAATGAAAAATGAGGAATAACATAATTATTTGGATAAAAAAACATCTAAATAAATCAACAACAAATTTAAAGATTATAAATAACACGTAAATATTTTTTCTTTCAAAATTGACCAAAATACTCTTAATACTTGCAAAATGTTGAAAAATATTTAAATACAAATATATTTATCAAAATTTAGATTAACTTAATCTAAATATTTAGAAATAATGTGATAATTAAATGTTTTTAAATACATTTAGAATAAAAAGGTTGTAGATGCTTCTTTAAAAAAAATACAAAAGCATGCATATGATTTTGTATATTTGTCTAATTATGTACATAAGTTAAAAAAAAACAGAATGATTGAAAAAATAGAAGAAAGAGTGCTGAGTGAAAAAAACCGGTGAAAGAGTGAGATTCGACGTGAAATGAAAATAAAGAAGGGTCCATTTTTTTTTAAGGGAAACTACCAGTAGACCAGAGGAGATTCATTGATTCTCTTTGAAAACAAATTTGTATATATTATTGGGCACCAAAATTTTGGGGCCTATTCTGTTGAGTCGGTTGAACATGTCAAAGCACGGGCTTGTATTATATTAATATATTATATATATAGAAATATAGTATATGTTTTTTTTCGGTAAACCAGAAATACAGCGTGTAATCTGTATTACAGTGTATGGGAATCATATGATATCCTATGATTTACAGTGTGTATATATCGATATATACACACTGTATGTATAAATATGGCATATATACGGTAAGGGTTTGATTTCGGTGCAGTACTGTACCATCAATTTTGTTTTCTCCTCACAAATTTTAGTTTTAGGAAAAGAAAAAATTAATTAGGCTGGGGTGGGGCCCATAGGAGGGGGCAATCTTTACCACACACCCATTTTTTTATGGTTAGGATTTTTTTAACTTCACCCTACAGTACTTGAGGAGAGCCAAATACACGGGGTATAGATTAGAGATTTAGGGTATATTTTTTTTCTTATAAAAATTAATAATTAACATTATGTTATAATATACATATAGATATTACCAAGTGATGTATCACCTCCTATAACCTCCACCATTACTTCTCTTCCATAACACCCACATGGTGGAAAACCAAAGGTCCATATTGATGGCCCTCTTATCTTGTAACCTTCATCATCTATGCCTATATAAGGCCTTGTAGTTCTCATTGAGAGACGCACTAATACAATACAATCTCTCCTCTCTACATATTTCTTGTCTTATTTTATCACGTTATCAGCACGATTCGCTCGGTAAGGATTCACGGATGTATAGCCGTGCACTCTCACACCTTTATACATATGCCTGCAATTTGATTTAATATATATTGTTCGACCGATTTTTTTCCCACCTATATATATGCCTCCAATCGATCTGTAGTGCATTTTGTGAATTGGCAACACTAATTGTGAATAAGGCACCCATGCAGTATATGTGATATATCTCCCCTTTGCATGTTCATACCGTATATGCATGAAATTATTTCAATTAATTTGTTTAAGATCAATTAATCTCCCTCTTGCTTAGCCGATTATTTTGTTTCTATATACATATACTCGGCCACTGCATCTTGTTTCTTATATATTGATATGCATGCAATTTGATTTTGTTATTAACCGGCATTAGAATTTGATTAATTAACATGTGAATGCAATAATATGTATGTTTGTTACTGGCCACTGCATTTTCTTGTTTGTCAATCTGTGCATATATGAATATGCATATGTACTGATCGCATGCAATTATATATCACTTTTGATTTTGCATACAATTATATTAATTTGTTTAAGTGCATAAGGTCAAATCCCCCTTTTGTTTATCCGATTAAATTGTATAACATGATCTTGTTTAATTTGTTTGGTTATTCCCTTATATTATCGTATATCGTATATTATGATCTATATATTGTTGTTGTCTCATTTTTGTTATATCTCTTGAAGAGATTAACGAGTATTGAGTTATCCCCCGAAGAGGATATAATATATATTTGAAGAAAATTGTCCTTGAAGAGACAAAAATATTTATCATCCCCCGAAGTGGATATACATGTAATATTAAGCATCATCCCCGTAGAGATGATCGATTACCTCCCCCGAAGTGGATGGTTGATAGAAATTATAATTTGTTTCAATGATGATTAATCCCTAGAAGCAAATGGTTCATCTTGTTATTATCTCTCGAAGTAGATAATCATGGGGTTGATTTCATTTTATATGTTTTTTTTATAGAAATGTCAAACCTTTCAAGGTTGGAGTTCACCGCCCTTGATGTTTCCGGAAGAAACTATCTCACATGGGTGCAGGATGCGGAACTCCATTTGATTAGCCAGAATTCGGGAGAGACTATCATACCAGGCAATAGCGCATCCCAGCAAGATTGTGCTAAGGCGATGATCATGTTGCGTCATCACCTTCACGAGAGCCTGAAAGCTCAATACTTGACCGTGAAGAGTCCCTCAGAGCTCTGGACAAGTCTCAAAGAGTGTTATGAGCACCAAAAGACCGTTATCTTGCCTCGTGCGAGGTATGAGTGGATGCACTTGAGGTTGCAAGATTTCAAGAAGGTCTTGGACTACAACTCTGAAATACATCGTATTGCATCTAAGCTGAAATTATGTGGAGAGAACATACAAGATGCGGATATGTTGGAGAAAACATTCTCAACTTTCCATGCATCAAACCTTGTGCTCCAACAGCAGTACAGGGAACGTGGGTTCAAAACATTTTCTGAACTCATCTCAAGCTTGCTTTTAGCAGAAGAGAACAATCAGTTGCTCATGAACAACCATGAGAAACGACCTACAGGTTTCGCGCCACTTCCTGATAACAATCAAGGCACGCCTGAAGCGAATGCTACATCCTCCCGAAGAGGACGTGGACGTGGTGGTCGTGGACGTGGTCACGGCCGTGGACGTGGTCGTGGATATGACCAAGGTCGTAATCCCACATGGGTAAACCCCGATATCCAAAAGAATAACGGGAACAAGTCCAAGAAACAGCATGACAAACCTGCCCCGAAGGCGGAAAGCCTTTGCCATAGATGCGGAGCACCTGGCCATTGGGTCCGTACTTGTCGTACGTCACCCCACCTTGTGAAATTATATCAAGATTTCGTTAAATCCAAGGGTAAAGGTGTTGTCACTAATTTTGTCGAAGGAGAGAGCCCTGATGACTCTTTCTTTGCCGGACTTGAGGATGCATATCTTGAGACATCTGATTTCCTTCCACGAGATGAAAATGATAAGATCTCACCCATGCTTGAGAAAGATCTCCCAAATGATGCCGCCGATCTCCCAAATGATCGCACCACCCTCTTTGATTAAATCTTAAACTATTTGGCTATTTTCATATTTTCAATTTCGCATCCTATTTTTACCTAAAGTTTGCTTGCTTGCTATTTCCCTTGTTTTCAATGTAGTGGACTTATTTTCCATTTTAAATAAAGTTTTGGGCAATATCGGTTTTATTTATACATGTTTTATTTATTTGTATAGAATGGATCACCCAAGTGGAAAGTTCAATGGTGGAGAGCTTTGTCTCATAGATAGTGCCACGACTCATACTATTTTGAAAAACCCGAAGTTTTTCATGAACCTGCAAATGGTGAAGACCAGTGTCAATACCATATCTGGAACAAGCAATCTCATAGAAGGTTCCGGAAGAGCCTCTATCTTGTTACCCGAAGGAACAAGAATATATGTCAAAGATGCTTTGTATTCCAGTAACTCACAACGGAATTTGTTGAGTTTCAAAGATATAAGATTAAATGGTTATCACATGGAAACCATGAATGAGAATGATATTGAATATCTATTTCTCACATCTTTTAAGACGGGTCAGAAGCAAGTCTTAGAAAAGATGAGAACATTAACACCTGGTTTATATGGCACAGTTATATACCCCATTAAGAGTTACAATGTCACAAACCAGAAGTTAGTTGACAATGCAAAATTTTCTTTGTGGCATGATAGACTCGGTCACCCAGGTGATACAATGATGCGCAGGATCATTGAAAGTTCACACGGACACCCGATAAAGGACCTGAAGTTCCTATCAAGGGGTGACTTGACATGTACGGCTTGTTCTCTTGGCAAATTAATAACAAGGCCGTCAATGACAAAGGTCAACGCAGAATCTCCTATGTTCCTTGTCCGGATTCAAGGTGAGATATGCGGACCGATTACACCGCCATGTGGACCATTTAGATATTTTATGGTGTTGATAGATGCTTCAACACGATGGTCACATGTAAGCCTGCTATCAACACGGAATGTTGCATTTGCAAGGCTCTTAGCCCAGATTATCAAATTAAGGGCTCATTTTCCTGATTATTCGATTAAAAGAATCAGGTTAGACAATGCGGGAGAATTTACATCGAAGTCTTTTAATGACTATTGTCAATCAATTGGTATTGTGGTTGAGCACCCAGTGGCTCATGTCCATACCCAAAACGGCCTTACAGAGTCGTTAATCAAGCGGTTACAGATAATAGCTAGACCGATGTTAATAAGGGCTAGATTACCTTCATCGGCTTGGGTCCATGCAATTTTGCATGCTGCAGCTTTGATTCGTCTTAGACTGACCGCTAAAAATAAGTTCCCCCCATTACAACTTGTCTCCGGAAGAGAACCCGATATTTCTTATTTGAAAATTTTCGGATGTGCGGTGTATGTCCCTATTCCTCCCCCTCAACGGACTAAAATGGGACCACAAAGAAGGTTGAGAATATACATGGGGTTTGAGTCCCCATCAATTATAAAATACCTAGAGCCTATGACCGGTGATCTATTTACAGCTCGGTATTTAGATTTTCACTTTGATGAAACAAAATTTCCAACTCTAGGGGGAGAAGATAAGGAGATAATTAAGAAAGTGATTTCGTGGAATTCCACTTCTCTATCATTTCTAGATCCAAGAACAAATGAAAGTGAACATGAAGTTCAAAGGATCATACATTTGCAAAGTGTTGCAAATAGATTACCAGATGCGTTTACAGATGCCAAGAAGGTGACGATGTCACATATACCAGCTGAAAATGCACCAGCTCGATTGGAGATTCTTGTAGTAACTCCAAACCAACAAATAGCTAGTGATTCTCAAGCACGCCGGAAGCGTGGGAGACCACTAGGATCTAAGGATACAATTCCCCGGAAGAGGAAAGTGACAATAACAACACATAAAGGTGTTGATACTCCTATCACTAACATCCATGAAGATATAATCCAAGAAGAGATATTATCTAAGGACCCCGAAAGCAAAGAAAATGATGTCGAGGATAATTTTGAGATGTCAATTGACTATGCAACTACCGGTTTGGGGTGGCATCGAAATGACATAGTCCTAGATGACATATTTGCTTATACGGTGGCAATAGAAGTCATGGATAAAGATGACGATGATCCTCAAACAATGATGGAATGTCAAAATCGAAATGATTGGGAGAGTTGGAAAGGTGCAATCAAAGTAGAGCTGGATTCATTAAACAAACGCGGTGTTTTTGGACCAGTAGCTCCAACACCAAAAGGCGTTAAACCAGTCGGCTTTAAATGGGTGTTCGTACGAAAACGCAATGAGCGTAATGAAGTAGTAAGATATAAAGCCAGACTCGTTGCACAAGGCTTTTCACAAAAGCCAGGAGTGGATTATATAGAAACGTATTCACCTGTAGTGGATGCAACAACACTTAGATTCCTAGTTGGTTTGGCGGTTGTTGAACAACTTCAGATGCAACTTATGGATGTAGTAACTGCTTACCTTTATGGATCATTAGATACAGATATATACATGAAAATCCCCGAAGGATTAGAAATGCCTGAAGCATTAAGATCAAAACCTCGTCACATGTACTCCATCAAGTTAAAGAGGTCCTTATATGGGTTGAAACAATCAAGTCGCATGTGGTATAACCGTCTTAGTGAGTTCCTACTAAGACATGGTTTTGTAAATAACCAAGTAAGCCCTTGCGTCTTTATAAAGAGGACAAAGTCGGGTTATGTAATTATAGCAGTTTATGTTGATGACCTAAATATTATTGGGACTCCTGAAGAGATTCAACAAACAGCTAATTACATGAAAAAGGAATTTGAAATGAAAGATCTTGGAACAACCAAGTATTGCCTCGGCCTGCAGTTCGAGCATACAAGAAATGGAATTTTCATCCATCAGTCAACTTATGTTGAAAAGGTCCTAAAACGTTTTAACATGGACAAAGCATATCCATTAAGTACACCTATGGTTGTACGATCACTTGATGTAGACAAGGACCCTTTTCGTCCTCGACTAAACAATGAAGAGATATTAGGTCCTGAAGTACCATATCTCAGTGCAGTTGGTGCACTTATGTATCTTGCTACGAATACCCGACCAGATATAGCTTTTGCAGTTAATCTGCTAGCAAGATATAATTCAATGCCAACAAAAAGACATTGGAATGGTGTCAAGCACATTCTACGTTATTTACGTGGAACAAGTGATATGGGGTTATATTTTGAAAGATCTAAAGGAGTACAGGGTGCAAAATTGGTTGGCTATTCTGATGCAGGTTATTTGTCAGACCCTCACAAGGCCATCTCGCAAACGGGGTACTTATTCATGTATGGTGGAACTGCCATTTCTTGGCATTCAACAAAGCAGTCTCTTGTAGCTACATCATCAAATCATGCAGAGCTTATCGCATTGTATGAGACGGGAAGAGAAAGTGTGTGGCTCAGATCACTCATCCAACATGTCCAGGAATCTTGCGGGTTGGATTCCATTTTAAAACACCCGACAGTGTTGTATGAAGATAATGCAGCTTGCATCGTCCAAATCAAGGAAGGTTACATTAAAGGTGACAAGACCAAGCATATATCGTCGAAATTATTCTCCACTCATGAACTCCAGGTTGAAGGCAAAGTTGATGTCCAGAAGATTGCATCAAGTGAAAATCTAGCAGATTTGTTCACTAAAGCATTGCCTACAAGGGTATTTAAGCAACTGGTACACAATATGGGAATGCGACGCTTGAAGGACGTGTGCAAAGTTGAGGGGGAGTAGTTTGCTCTAGTATTGTACTCTTTTTCCGTTGATCTTGGTTTTTATCCCAATGGGTTTTTCCAGACAAGGTTTTTAACGAGGCAATACGCAAACTATGAGGTGCACATCAAGGGGGAGTGTTATAATATACATATAGATATTACCAAGTGATGTATCACCTCCTATAACCTCCACCATTACTTCTCTTCCATAACACCCACATGGTGGAAAACCAAAGGTTCATATTGATGGCCCTCTTATCTTGTAACCTTCCCCATCTATGCCTATATAAGGCCTTGTAGTTTTCATTGAGAGACACACCAATACAATACAATCTCTCCTCTCTACATATTTCTTGTCTTATTTTATCACATTATTTATTATATATGTATTGTAATAAATAAAAAAAATAGTTGGCATTCGTTACGGGTCTAGACGGGTACATTTGTCTTCTCAATCCCGTACCCACTGCAGGCACGGACCGGACTTAGCGGCCTGTTTGGACTTCGACCCTTGTCCATACCTGTCCAAAATAGCGGGCGGGCGGGACGGGCCGGGCGGGCCAACCCACATTTGTCCAGGCCTAAAGGAAAGGTAGTATTGCAATTTGCACCCACAGACCCCATCGCATAAACACCCTAGAATTTAGGTCTTACTTTGATTTTGGTCCTTTTATTATCTGTGGCATAAGTTGGGCCAAATACCATATGTTGGTCCACAATGGGCTGGACATGGTGTTCCACAGGCCCAACACCTTTTGCTGGTCCACAATGGGCCATACATGATGTTTGTTGGGCCCAGTGAGATTCGTCGGTTATACAAAATATTACACTTATGGCATGTTCTTACTCTTACTGTTAATTTAGATAAAAAATATATTAATTATTTTTTAAAACACTATGGACTGTCAAATAAATAAGAAGAGCAATTTTCATGGATTAAAAGATTTTGAATAGACCAAAAAAATCCTATACTGAACATATGAATTAAATAAGTTTTAGGGCTCGTTTGGTATAGAATGCAATGGAAACAAATTTTATTTAGAAAAATATATCCACATAAGAAAAATGCTTTTTTTTTAATGAAAAATAAGATCGAATGAGTAACGATTAGAGGAGAGTATAGGAAATATGGTTACCCTTTGTTCAAATGAGTGATATAAATAAAGAGGAATAAAACCAATTTTGTATGAAAAGTTGAAAAGGGGTAGTGATTAAATTTTTTAACAATGCATCTTAAACTATAAATGAACTATATCCATTTTCTTTCTCTTTCCCTTTTCAAAATTTAAACCAAACGAGTCCTTAATATATAAGTCGGTGGATTACTTCTCTTATTATCAATTGGTTTTATAATGTAATCTCACTCGGCTTATTTGCTATACGCGCATGTACGTCTTGTACACATGATCCCCGATCACAACATATTTCAGTATTTTAAAAATGGTAGACCACTATATAAAATGCTTCAAAAAAATTGTGGCAACACGCCCTTAGTTATCTTAAACATGCCAGAATTTTAATAAGCTATCACTTGTTCAAATTTCACCTCTCTTTTGAACCAAAGAATGAACGATGAGGAGAAAAGTAATCACTTATCAGCAAAACAACTTCTAATTAATACCAAATTGCAAATTTTATAAAACGACTTATATTAGTGATCGATCAGAGGGATTATATTGCATCAAATTAAATATACATATATATTCATATCATTGATCAGTTGCCAAAACTCGCAGGCTCATCCAAACTGGAATTTTCTTAATGTTATTAAATTAATAAATGATACATTTATTGATTAATAATAATAGATACATACACGTGTATAAAATAATAGTATAATTTAACTGTTCAAGTTAGTACGTGTTTGAATGTAGTGATCATAGCTAGGTGTTTTCATAGCTTCATCATGGGAAAAAGATTCCACAACACAACGGCTAAGACTTTTATTTTTATAAAGTTGACTCAAATAATATATAAAATATAAAATCAAAGGTAATATCCAGGCCTTGAATTTGCATTTGTCTGGGGGCGGGGAGGAATTCAACGAATATTTCATTTATAAAATTTAATTAACTTGGAGATTTAAAATGCAAATAACCAGTCCACTTTGAGAAATATGACTGGAATTCGAATTGGTACGTGCTTACCATTAGAAAATGATAAATATATTAGGGCTGGCAAATAGTACAGAAATTACCATACCAACCACGTACCAACCACAAACCGACTATGTTGGTAACCACACTTGTGGTAACCAACATGGTGGTAACCATCTTGGTGGTAACCACGTGAAGATGGTACGGTAATGGTAATGAAATCTGAATACCATGGTTACCATGGTTACCGAGTATATATATTATTTTTTTATTTAATGTTTTATTATTATTACCTTTAAGTTTTAAGTTTTTAATTTATATTTGGTGTGTTGATTTTGACCTAAATTGGTCATTTCTATTTTTTTTCTACTAGAATCCGTAGGAACATTTTGACTGTTTGAAGACTTTGAACTTGTTTTGTTTGAACTTGCAGGAACATTTTTAATGTTTGAACAATTGAACTCGATTTGTTTCAAGACTTAACTTGGTTGGTTTGAATTGGTTTGTACTTTAGGTTGTGAACTTCATTTATTTAAAAATTTAATAGGTGGTAACCATATTATTTTTGGTAAACATATTTTTTCGTTCGATAACTTTGATGAATACCGGAAGGTAGCCAAGGGGTTTCAAAAAAATACAAACAAAATTACATTTTGGTAACCATGGTAATGTACCGATGGTAACCACAAGTCGTGGTTACCACATATGCGGTAACCAGGACTTGTGGTTGGTACGTGGTATGAAAATTTGCGTACCACCAGTTTGTGGTTGGTACGTGGTAATCACCATTTTTTGGTGGTTACCGTACCATGCCAACCCTAAAATATATGGCCTTCACTGGAGGATATAAGTTTATATTTTTGCGGGGTAGGATGTAAATTGAATTTTTCTTCAGCTGAATATATTTGTTTTTATTATTATTATTATTATTATTATTATCATTATCGTCCACTTATGTAAAATTTATTACGGTGTACTATTTATTATTTTAGTAATTCCCCATTCATCTGAACAAATAAATCTTCTTCAATTGATAGATTCAATATTCATACTATATTTATTAATTAAAACATACTACTCGTTTATTATCCATATTTTAGAATGATTAAAACTAGTATAAAACATCACAATTTTCTTAGAATTTTTTTAAAATTCATGGTTAATAATAATAAGTATGAAATTATAAAAAATATTAAAAAGTTGATATTTAATGTAGTTTTGACAGCTAAATAAGAACGTATATGAATAGTAAAATGTTATGTTTTAATTAACGGATATGATGGAGTATATTTAAATAAAATAAATATATTTTCAAAAAACATTATTGTTTGTGTTACTTAAAATAATGCAAATTTTGTAACAAAAAATATAAATACGAATGATAGAATAGTATGCTTGAAAAAATCCCATTTGAAGCAGCTTTATTTAGCAACTGAGCAATTTTAGTTAAAATCTTATTTTTGAGCATTTACAAATAAAAATATTTATTTTTTTCCATTTATATACCTTATATCCAAGATAAGATAAATTAAAAGTCAAACAATGGTAACGGCTATGTCAAGGTGTAACGGTTCTTCTACCGACGTCGCCATTGCAAAAGCGCACCGACACCTCTGATCTGCTGATCTTCCAATCACCGACGTTGCTCACGAGTCATGACCCATGATCCTCTATTTGAATACGGATCGTTTAAGAGCATCCACATTTGTTTCGGTATTGTTGTCTGACCGTGTAAGGAATGATTTTAGCAGCAGCAAATGGCTGAAAACATACTGGCTATTAAATGTGTGAATGAGATCAAAAAGAGTAGACCACCGAGTTATATATTAAGGTGTTTAGTAACTTATTTTTGCACTTAAAACCCTTCTTTGCTATAATTGCCAATTAAATCACACACAAGTTTAGAAGATTTCTCCGTGGGATCGACCTTTGACTTATACAATATACTATTTATAGGTTTGAGTATATTTTGATAGGAATAACGACAATGTTCTCCTGTCACACCTCATTGTTGTAACCGTCTCTTTATTATTTTAACTGTCACACTCCAACTAACCCTATTACGTACTCAAATATAAAATCATACATAAATGTTATGCTTTTTAAAGCATATTTATTTTTATTTATTATTCATCTCTTTATTTTTTTTCAATTATTTTTATATTCCTTAGCTCATAATGTATTACGTTAAAATTACAAATTTTACAACTAATGAATCTATATTATCGAAATTAAATTGATAAATTTGACCCTATTCAAACCTAAGGCACGGGCCACATATAGTATGAATTGAAACCTAGATTGTTGCTTTGATTGTAAAACTGTAAAAATTACTACATGCATGTATATATGCTTATCTATATGACTAAGGGCTACTTTGGTTTGATGTGAGAATTGAAATTCCCGTAAAGTTCAATTCATGGGAATTGTGAAAATATAGTTGATTGATTTTTTTTTATTATTAAAAGGGATTAAAGGTAGAAAATGAAAATTTTCAAGTTAAAAATGGTGGAAATTGAACTTACCTAGGGAGGACTAGGTAAGTGAAAGTCTTTCAAATTGAAGGAATTTAACTTCCTAGGAAGTTGAATTTCTGGGTTTTGAGATTTTAAAAATACCAACCAAATACAGATTTTTTTCTCTACTTCCTGAGATTTTGTACTTTCTGTATTTTTGAATGGCTAACCAAACAAGGTCTAAGTAAGTAACGCATATATGCCTATCTATATGACTAAGTCGTTTCTAGATACCACTTACCTAATACCTACTAAACTGCTACACATGTAATGTAATGTAGTTCTAGTCTTCAATTCATAACCGGCTTTAATAGATAGATTTCCAAGTTGCCTAACTTGTCTGAAGCTGTACTCTGAACAAATCTCCAACTTACATATATAGTTGCATTATACCATCAAGATCGAAGAAACGAATTAAGGATTTCCCAGAAGCTACTGCATAAATGCGTCTTCATAACTGCGATGTCGAGATTTGGGTCCGGCAGCTATCACGCTCGAGTCGAGGACCTGGTAAACACCCACTTACGGTCAACATATGTAATTGCTTTTAATTGACAGGGTCCGGTTGGACTTAAACACATTGACCATCAATTTCTTGTATAACTAATACCAGGCACCTGACCAAAAATTAAAATTTAGGTATAGGTTAAGGAGGCTAAAATTTTCTTGTACACGTCATTTTTTTTAACAAAACGCTTAATTTAATAAATAGGATAATTTTTATTAATTTGCCTTCAATTTTTTACCTATTATTTTTTTTAAAAAAAAATAGAGCGGGATGGAGCGGACCCCAAACAACCCTCAGTTCGTACCGAACTAATGCTCCCCAAGGCAGAATTTTTTTAATAAAAAAAGGCAAATTGCATAAAATAGCACGAACTTTAGGGATGGTTGCACTCAGTAGCACAAACTTAAAAAAAATTCAAAAATAACCACAAACTTTGGGGTTTAGTTGCGGCCAGTGGCACATACCCCATATCTCGGAGTTTTTTTTTGAAATATTCAAGAAAAAATAAATATTTACGGATATATTCATGAAATCAAAGTATTTACAAAAATATTTAAAAGTTGCAGGATTTTCAGAAAAACGCGGTCTCAGTCCGCGTTTTATTCACAAGTGATAGCTTACTCTCGGAGAAATTTGGTCAAATTTGGAGTTGTTATAAAAACGCGGACTGAAATCGCGTTTTTATACAACGTCTTTATTATTTTTTATTTTTAAATTAAAAAAAAAACAAAATTATAGGTAAAAACGCGGCTTTAGAAAAAAAAAAAGAAAAAGGAAAAGGCAGGACATGGGAGGCGGCCAGGCTGGTCATCCTCTTCCCCGGAGCCGATCGAACAACTGCAGATTGCACACTCACAGACTCACTATTAGAGCATATTTATCAGTGAGCCTTGTCCCGGGCTCACTGCTTACTTTTTAACTGCCACATCAGCTTATGAGCCCCAACCCAGTTTTTCACTTTTCAGCAAATTATTAGTGAGCCCCGTCCCGGGCTCATAACTTACCTTTTTTTTTAATGTATGACCTTTTCCTTCAAATAAACAAAGTTATTATTATTATTATTATTATTATTATTATTATTATTATTATTATTATTATTATTATTATTATTATTATTATTATTATTATTATTATTATTATTATTTAATCTTTTCGTAATAATAGTACTATCAAATAAGAATAAATTCAACGTCACATAAAACGATAATACGAACTGAAAGTTA
This sequence comes from Persicaria maculosa, assembly GCA_963922045.1. Lineage (NCBI taxonomy): Eukaryota > Viridiplantae > Streptophyta > Magnoliopsida > Caryophyllales > Polygonaceae > Persicaria > Persicaria maculosa. Next base: position 69,210,731 of record OY998255.1, read on the forward strand.
CAAGTTACTAGAGTAACCGAATCAATATTTGAACATAAACCTAGTTATCATCTCCGTCGGTACTAAACATATGCAAAATAGGTATATGGGTATTTAAATGTGTGAATCTTTAATGGGTATATGAGTATTTAAATGTGTGAATTTTTTAATGGGTAAAAGAAGTGAGTATATGTGTATTTAAATGTGTGATTTTTTTTAAAACAAACATATGCAAAATGGGTGTCTATGAGTAGATAAAAATAAATTATATTCAAAAATAAATTTTATTTTATTTTATAATATTACGAATAAGCTGAAAATCACATTTTAAAAAAAAATACACAGCGTTGCCACGTGGCGCGCTGCGAGGCAGCCGCGTGGCAGCACTTCCTTTGCATGGCTGATTGTGTGAAACGCAACGGTTTGAGCCCCAACCCAGCTATACGGCGACGTTTTGCAACGGAATTTATGACCAAAAAAATTAAAAATGAAGAGTGGCCCACAACCTGACAATAAAGAAGGGCTCAACTGCAAGTGTACATACCAGCGGGCTCACCTCCAAGTAGGTAACCTTTTTTATTTTTCTTTGGATGAGGTGTATTATTGGTGAGCCCAAAGGCTCACCAATAAACATGGTCTAATTGAATCATAAATTGCCTAATCAATCAAAACTCCAACTTAACAAAGAATTAATTTGCAACTTCACATCTGTTAACCTAACAAAAAAGCTAATTTTCAAATTCATAAAATTAAATTAAAAAAATCGCAATTGAAGGAGTGGGGATGGTGGCGACAAAGATGGTGATGATGACGACGACGACGTCGGAGGCGGCGTTCAACTCCGATGGCCAAGGTCTCGCAGGTGGTGGTGGGCGGCGCCGTTCAACAAAGGTCGTCGGTGACAAGGGTAAGTCGGCCGCTGGCGAGGGCTCTGCTCACGAGGACGCCGGTGACGAGGGGGATTTGAAGGTCGTCGGTGGCCAGGGACGGCCGACGGTGGTTAATTGGGAGCAACTCCTCCGATTCATAGCACTGGGTTGCTCGATCGGCTTCCAGGAAGAAGATGCCCCGCCTCCATGTCCTGCGCTTTCCCTTTTTTTTTTCTAAAGGTAAAACGCGGCTTGATGCCGCGTGTTTACCTATAATTTTGTTTTTTCAATTTAAAAATAAAAAATAATAAAGACGTTGTATAAAAACGCGGTTTCAGTCCGCGTTTTTATAACAACTCCAACTTTGACCAAATTTCTCCGAGAGTAAGCTATCACTTGTGAATAAAACGCGGACTGAGACCGCGTTTTTCTGAAAACCCTGCAACTTTTAAATATTTTTGTAAATACTTTGATTTTGTTAATATATTCGTAAATATTTATTTTTTCTTGAATATTTCAAAAAAAAATCCATATCTCGCTAATGTGGACTAGTGGGGGTGCTTACATGAAATTTTTTTAATTAAAAAGGCATATAACGAGATATGAATTAGTGGGAATGCTTACATGATTTTTTTTTAAAAAAAAATTACAAGACATAAAAGATGGGTAAATTTGCTAAAATAACCCATTTGGGTGAAACCCTTGCACACATAACCCCATCCGGAAAAATTTTGCTAAAATCCGGATATCCGGATTTTTGGCTCAACCGGTAGCAGGTAAGTGGGGGGGACTGGACAGTGTGAGTATGACAGCTGGACAATTGAGAGAGGGAGAGAGGGAGAGAGAGAGAGACGGAAAAGCGAGGAAAAGACAGAGAGAGAGAGAGTCTGTGTGAGAGAGAGAGAAGGTGAAAATCCTGATCAATATCGAAAAGACAGGTAGAGAGAGGGAGAGAGAAGGAGCAGCTGGGTACAGTAAAAAGGAGGGAGCCAATTGTTCCCGCCCATGGATGGCGCCAAAAGAAAAAAGGGAAAAGGGAGGGAGGAGGGGGAGGGTATATAAGCTTTGAAGAATGTCTGAGGGAAATCATTAGTTCACATTAATGAATTGCAGGGGAAATGGAACTTGAAGAAGGGGAATGGCCGGCGTTGGATGTGAAGAAAGAGGGTAGGTGTCAAATGATGTGTGGTCTATATAAAGAGATCAGAGAAATTGTGGGCGTCACTTTTATTCACAAAATCTGAAGAAAGAGAGAGAATCCATTGAAGAAGAAGGAAGTGGGCCTGGGTTCAGTAAACGGTTTACTTGTACGAAGCCACTTTTCACTGGACGGTTAAATCGTACCCACTGGACAGGTGTTGGAATTTACTGGACAGTCCTCTGATCGGACATAAAATGGGTAAGTGTTCTCTCTATGTTTGGTAAGTGTTGTTCATATGTAAATACCGTCAATACAAATTAATTTCTGTGTCCCTATAAAATGCAACAGGGGAAAAATCATCAGTTTGTATCACGGTATTGTTTGGAGGATGGTGGGCGTGTGAATGCGGTACTTGGGTCTTCACAAGAACAAAGAGCCAGAAAGCCATGGTGGTGGACGAAAGGATTGACTATGTAAAGCTGAAGAAACAGGTGATGGACAAGTTTAAAGTCGATGGGAGGAGGAATGATGTGGAGCTCACATATGTAAAGCCAAAGAAGGAAGGGTCCAGGCCGTTTTCCATCGGGGATGACGAAGACTTGGAGGCCTACAAGTTTGTAAACGGGCTGTCTGGAGAACGAAATTGGCCTATCGACCTCAATATGTCCTTGCGACGCAAGGTTGGTGGAGACGTGCCTGAAGCACAAGGATCGACAACGGATGACTCAGACGGTGGTGGTTTGTCTCCTGCAGGCTTGGAGGATGTTGTAGTGCCGTTAACTGGTCCGCCCGTGACCCAAGAAGATCACCCAAATACAGATCTCCCTGTGGGGCTTGACGGAGAAGACGAAGATTTGGGAGAAAAAATTGTCGAGGTAAACCAAAAGGATGTCCAGTTGGAATCATCGGATGTCCAGTTAACACAAACAGCCGTCCAGTTAAAAGAGACTTCTGACGAGTTAGGGATAAGTGAGGAGTTGGAGTTGGAGTTTGCGAAGAGGGAAAAGAATGTCGACGCAGGAAATAAAGGGAAGCAAGTCATATATGTCAGCAGTGACATGGAAGATGGAGCCATTGACCTTGGTAGCTCCTCCGACGAGGATGATGCAATCCCAAAAGTGGTTAAAGCTGAACACGGTAGTTCTGGTCCGACGAAGTCTTGGTCATGGGATTATGAGGTGGAGCGAGCGGTGAGGGAAGTCGAGGAAGCATACGAAAGACGAAAATGGAAGTCGACCACTTCTCCGAAGCCTGCTGAAAGTGAACCAATGGTGGCGGGGAACCCATTGGATACCACCCAGTGTGGTATTAAGCTCCGGGAGGGACAAACGTTTCGGAGGAAGGAGGATGTGCAGGAACTCGTAACGTGGGCGGGTCTGACTCGCTGCTTCACGACGAAGGTGAAGAAGTCAACGACGACCTTGTATGTTGTAGGGTGCGCTGCTCCCAAGTGCAAGTGGTCATGTCGGGCTTTGACTTACAAGGGAACGGGGTTATGGAAGATCCGAAAGCTTGTGGACGAGCATACGTGCTCGCTGAATGAGGCGGTCAGCCAAAAACGCAGTGCGTCATACACGCAGCTGGGGCGGCGCATTGTCGAAAGGTATGTGACCCAATACGTAAAACTTAACTGGACTCTTTCCTAAATTCCACTGGACATATAGATATATACACTGGACACACAACACTAGTAACTGGACACACAACTATATTAACTGGACACACAACTACATTCACTGGACACACAACTACATTCACTGGACACACAACTACATTCACTGGACACACAACTATCTTCACTGGACACACTACTATATTAACTGGACACACAACTATCTTCACTGGACACACAACTATCTTCACTGGACACACAACTATTTTCACTGGACACACAACTATCTTAACTGGACACACAACTATCTTAACTGGACACATGTGTGTGTGAATGGGCATGTTCAATTTCGGACGGTCGAAGAAGCCCCTCGATCCGGATCAAGTGCAGAGGATGATGAAGTCGCAGCTGGGGGTCACATGCAGCTACTGGAAGGCGCGCCGAGCCCGGTTGAGTGCGAGGGACAACGTGTACGGAACGGACGAGGAAAGCTATCGGAGAATGTACTCGTACATGTACATGCTGGAGCAGGCCAACCCTGGGACGTACACGAGGATAGAACGCGACGCGGAGGGGCGATTCAAGTATGCGTTTGTGAGTCTTGGAACGTGGCGGAGGGTTATCCCCCACCTACGGAAGGTCAGTCCTTCCTTAAATAGAACATGACGAGAGATTACTATAAACATGACGCCCATACGAATAACACATGACGTATGTTTGACTATACATGACAACTCTAAGTCCTCAAGATGTTTATTCTCCAGGTTATATCGGTGGACGGGAGCTTCTTGAAGGGGAAATTTCGAGGGTGCTTGCTATTTGCTACTGCACAAGACGCTGACCACCACATTTACCCCGTAGGCTTCGCCATGGTTGACGGCGAGAATGATGGGTCTTGGGGGTTCTTCTTCAGGCAGATGTTGCGTGTCGTTGAAGACACGACTAATCTGGTGTGGGTATCTGACCGCCACATGAGCATCCTGAAGGGCATACGAGATAGCTACATATTCGCGAAGCATGGCATATGCACATATCACTTATTTCAAAACTTCCGTTTCCGGTTCAAGTGTGGGGGCTTGCAAGATGAGTTCATGACGATGTGTAAAGCGTACACGTACGATGAGTTCCAGGTGTTATACGCGGAGTTCTGTGCACGGGTTCCCGGAGCGGGCCAATATCTGAAGGAGGTCGGGTTCAGCAACTGGGCAAGGGCTTTCTACACTGGGAATAGGTACAACATCACAACCACTAATAACTCCGAGTGCTTGAACTCGGTGTTCAAATATCCCAGAGATTTGCCTCTAACAGCCCTTGTAGATGCCATCCTTGAGACCGCCGGCACGTGGTTCGTCAAACATAGGAAGACAAGCGGCGAGCAGGGGAAAGTCGTAAGCGACTGGGTTGGTAACGCCATCAGAGCAAACTTCGTGCAATCCCTTTCCATGGTCGTCAGACAGCTGAGTGCACATGAGTTCGAGGTACGCAAGGGAACCTCCACCTGGCTTGTAAACCTTACAGGACGTTTATGCAGCTGCAGACGCTTCAACGTCGACCAGTACCCATGCACGCACGCAATGGCAGCATCCCAATTGCACGGGATGGATGTGTACTCGCTCGTCAACGACTTGTACAAGGTAGACGCGTGGTGTGCGTGCTACAAGGACGTGATCTACCCAGTCCCGTCGCGAGAGAATTGGAGGGTACCCGAGGCAATCGCCAAGGAGACTTGCCTCCCCCCAATTATCAAGGTACGGCCTGGCAGGCCGAAGACATGCCAGTAGGTATTTCACGCGGTTTGTAGTCAGGGCTAACTTATTCGGAAACGTTATCTCTCCCCCTTTTACATTGAAGTATGAACGTCGCCCGTGTTTTGTTATTAAGGCCTGTTGGGTCTGGGTGCAGCTATTTTATTTTGTACTTGACATGCAGTTATATAAACTTGGCAGGTGATATTTTGGACATGACATGTTTTAATTGTTCATTTTCAGTGGAAATGTGGATGACGTAAATATATAAATGTCAACCATCGTACGACCTACATAGTTTCAAAAACAACAAGACATCATAGTTTTAAAACCTGAGCCCTAGGTTTCCCAAAACGACATACCGTCGATACCAAAGTCAACCAAATTAAATCCTACGAAAGCACAACTGTTCAAGCCACCAACAACATTTCCAGACAACAGTACAAACAACAATGTTCTTGTAAAAAAAGGACGGAGCCAATGAGTACTAAGGATCGGGGCTGGGACGGAAGGGACCGTGGTAGATGGAGACACATAGGACTAGGCGGTAAGCATCGATAAAGGCGTCGTCCACCCCTTTGAATGCGCGGTCGCCTGATGCGAGCATCTGCAAGAAACGGAGAGCGTAGGGGCCGGAGTCTCCTCTGCGTCGCAAAAAGTATGTGTCAAACCTAATGCGCACCAATTACACTATAAATCAGAAGATGGAGTACGACGACTTACGATTGCTTGTTCTGAGGGATCCCCTTCACACGGTTGTACTTGAACGGTTGGGGAAGTTTCCCTGCATGCTTGGCGTGCAGCTCTTGGTGGCCATCCATCAGCGGGGGAAGGGTGTGCGTGATGGGCTTCAGAAGGCCTGGCAAATGTCGCTCAGGAGTGAGACGAGTGTCCGGATCATACACACGGACAGTCCACTCGGCCAGGTCGATCTCAACCGCTACCCAATGGTTGTCCTTTAGATTCCATGGGGCCAACACACGGTCGACGCTCGCCCAAGGCTTCGGACACCTCTCCGGCAACATACCGCTGAAGTAGTACTCCAACTCCTCGTCGACGGGCATGCCGGTTTGTCTCTGCAGCAGGACCCCGAAGTAGGGGTCGACGACTGCGACGCCTGCGTACTTCAACTCGCTGGCTACCTCCTTTCGGAGGATGCTGCATGCTTCGTCGATATGCTGCAAACAAGGAACACGTGTCCAGTCAACCACAAAAATGTCAAGTTATCGGAGAACGGAAGGCCGGAATTTACCTCTGAGCCCACCACTTTCATTGGCGTTTTTAGGTCCCCGAAGAAATTCCTCTCAAGGCGGGTGCCAAGCATTGTACGTGCGGGTTCAGTCCCTTGGGCGACATCGGTGGTCAATCACTCGGTGAATGCGTCCACGTCAGCCCTGGTCATCAGGCCCAAGGCCACGGCGTCAACCCCCACAATCACCTTCTTCCCCTTGGCGGCCCGCGGCTTCTTCTGCCCCTTCGTCACGTCCTCAACCACCTCCTTATCCTTGTTCCCCTTGTCGACACGCGGCTTCTTCACCGGCTGAGTAACTTCGTGGCTATCTAACGTCGTAGGAGCTCGCCTCACCCTTCCGCCCTTACGCTGAAGGGGAAGTACGGCCTCCTCCTGTGCCTCCTATGGTTGATTACATGACACAAAGTTAAAATAACATGACACATAAGTGTTTTTGACATGACAGTTTCATTAACACGTCCTACCTCAGGGTTTGTCTTTGTCATGGGTGCTTCTGGCTCGGAGATGGTTGACTTGTCCCCAGGCCCTTTGGCCACAGTCTTAGACCCCTCAGCTAACACCTCATCCTCATTAGCCCGGTCCTCCTACATGACAACAACAGATTTTTGACATGACGACTAACAATCTTCACATGACACTTGGCGGCAGATGGCTTACCTCAGCGGTTGTGACATTGGTAGTGGCTGCTACTGCCTCAAGCCCGGCAGCCCCTACCATTTCAGTTGGCCCTGTGCTATCGGTCTCACCCTTGTCCTTCAACAATTCATCACCCTGCGCAAATATGCGAAGGAACTTAGACTCGACACCATTATCAACAGTCACATCGCAGTACGACAGGGATGACTAACCTGTGTGGTGGGTGTTTCTTTGGGGGGTTCTTGTGGATCAGCATCCTTCTCCATTTCGGTCTCCCCATCAACTGGTCCCTTACTCTTACCCATCTCCTACAGATTATGAGTTAGTGTGACCGTCATTCACAAAATTTACATTACGGTTTCAGTTAGGGTACTTACCTCAGAAGTTGTCTTGGTGGTTTCATCTTCACCTGCATCAGTACCCGATTTCTGGCCCATTTCCTTAACAGTTTCCTCAGCCTACGCAATTATGGGAAAGGTATGTTACCATGACGCCTATATTGTTATACATGACGCATATATTGTTATACATGACGGTTAAGGATACTGACATTACAAATTGAACATCTTACCTCCTTTGACTGCAACTCAACATCTTCGGTTTCCTCACCGTAAGTTCCATGTCTGTCCTGCGAGTGTGTCACCTCGTCCTCACCTCGCTTCTTCCCCCTCACCTCCCTTCTCAGCTCCTGCATCGCTGCCTCAATCCTTTCCATCCTCTCGTTAAACGTTGCCAATAAGCTTGTCCCCAGATCATCCATCTTAGACAAAATCCTTGACACATCCACTTGGGCAGCCGTCGTACTTCCCTCACCCTGCGTGCCTGACCCAAATGCTTCCGTCGTGCTCGGCGCATGTTTGGCTTTATACTCCACCACGAGGTCGTCGAAGAACTTATCCGGCTTCTCTGTCGCGTACATGGCGCCAAGGATAACCCCCTTCCTGACCTCCTCGGCATCCGGGAGAAGGACTGTCCTAACAGCGTCCACCCCGTCGAACATGCCCAACTCTTCCTTCGACTGCTGGATGAGGGAGGCAAGAGAATCATACATGATGTTGTGCTCTTTCGACTTATATCTCAGGCACCGAGGGTAGGTTGTGCTTTTGCTTGTGCTGGTGTCAGCAAATTGTCTTGCAACTGGCCGCAGAGCCTCGTACACCCACAACTACAAACAAACAAAACAAACCAGGTGATGACATGTCGACACTTTGCATTTAATCGTGTCCTGTTACCAGGAGGCAGTGTCCAGTTTAAATCACTATTTGTCATGTGAGATTTATGTCCATACCTGGAATGCAAGGGGGAAGCCGGCTAACAAGTACGACGACCGAGAGCTGCTGACCCCGTGCTGGAGCTTGCGCTCAACACACCGGTAGAGGAAATCGTGGGTTCGTTCGTAGCACAGTCGCCCCCACGGGTAACGCAAGAACGCCTCAGTGTCAGACACCATGTTTACAACCCACCCGTGAATAAAGTTGCGGGGTTCCTTCGCAAACAGCACCGCCTCCACCAGCAATATGAGCGCGAACTTAAAGCGCCTTGCAGCCGAACGCTCTGACTTCATCGCCACTATGTACTCCGTCTCGAAGACCTCCATCCTCATCTTTTCCGCCCCTAAGAACTCTAAGCAGGCAGCCTTGTCCGCCGCAGTGTCCACGGTCCACCCCACGTTTGCCGAGCAATTCAGTCCGGTCACTAGCGCGAACTCCGCGATGGAGAACCGGACTATGGACCCCTGGATCATGTACCACGTTTCTTTTTCCTTTTTCGACCGCAGCTGCCGCTGCAGGACGTAGTGGACTAGTTGGGCTGAGAACTCAACTTTGGCACCGAGCCTCGCAATGCCGCCAAACTGGCTTTCACAAAGACGCTTCCAGTCTGACGGGCTCAGGTACTGGTCTAGCTTTGCAAGGACATTGGGCCTTGCATATTGGTTGCACCTACACTTGAAATGCTTGTCCTCGGGGACAGCATATATCGCCTGCACAGTGGGGTGGAATGTTAGACCGACTCATCTGTAAAACACTCTACCCTTGATCGACACTAGCCAAACCATACCTCGCCTATTGCCGGTGTCTCTGTTACCCTTCTTTCTCCTGAATCACTCATGTTGTAGTTTGATACCCTGCAGGTTGGGGAGCAATACTTTAGCATTCTTCAAACATTTGCAGATTTTCATCACACAAGTCACAATGCACATGACGTTAAGTTCATATAACATGTCATGTGACAATTTTAACATGTCAAGTGACCATTTTCACATGACAGACACCATATCTTTCCTGCACTTATCACAAATGACAGTAACTTTCTAGCCTCACCATATCTTAGCTTATACTTATCACCTGAGCATTATAACCATTTTATAGCTTCCACAAAATATGTGCCGCGCAATTTTGCAATTAAACATGACAGCAAACCTATTAAACATGGCAACTAAATATTAAAAACATGACAGTTTACAATGTAACAGCATTTACATTCAATAACTTGTTCCTGAAATTTTTTAAACCACATTTAGGTTCCCCGATTTCCCTCTATCTATCCTATTTCCCCAATCTCACCAATTTCCCCAATTCCCACATTTTCCCCAATTTCACCAATTTCCCAATTTGCTTCCTCCTAATTTGCTTCCTCCTTCAAGCACTAATTTGCTTCCTCCTTCAAGCCCTTTACCATATCATCACACAATGGTACTTCCATTCTCTCCCCAACTCGAACACCCCCGTTCCCACATTTCCACCCATTGTTTTCATACTAGACGCCTGTTACATCCCACATGACAGGGGTGGATATTCCACCTGTTATTTCATCTAATTGCAAACCATGGCAAACAAATTAGGGTCTTCAAATGGTCCCTCATCCTTTCAATTTCTGCAATCAGTACAAAATCGGTAGGGTTAGGGTTTACTTACTTCAAATCGGTCGGTCTCTCTCTTCTAAACGCCCACAGGGTCGTCTTCTACACGTCGGGTTTACTGGCTTGAAATCCGACGCCGTCTTCTCCTCCGCACTCCCAGGTTCGTCTTCTTCCTTTGCCTTCTTCTTCTCCTCTCTCATTTTCGTTTCAAAAATGGCGGTTTCGTGCCCTCTCCCCTCCCTCCTCTCTCTCTCTGTTTTACACAGTTGGAAGATGTGACAGGTTTTTAAAACTGCCCTCTCTCTCCTCCTCCCTCCCTTCTTTAATGACTCCCAACAACCAGTTTCCACACCCCTTTCCCAACCGGCTACCTTGCCATTTTTTTGAGGGGGGGGTCTAACCCTTGCAATTAGAAACGGTTAGTGGGTTAGGCTAGCAAACCAAACCGGGGCGGGGATTACTTCCTTTAATTCCCTCTAAAAGATGTGCCCAAATAATGAAACTAGCTAGGTTTCAATTTTATTCGTTATTTCATGTAATTCCAAATCAAAGATAATTGTGACAAATATAGCATTTGCAAATTAAAATAACTTGTACCAAATTTTAATTTGCAAATGTTATATTGGAACCTAGCTAGTTTCATAATTTTGGCACTTCTTTTATGTCTTTTAATTTTTAAAAAAAACCATATAAGCATTCTCATTAATTCATATCTCGCTATATGTCTTTTTAATTAAAAAAATTTCATGTAAGCACCCCCACTAGTCCACATTAGCGAGATAGGGGGTATACGTGCCACTGGCCGCAACTAAACACCAAAGTTGGTGATTATTTTTGTATTTTTTTAAGTTTGTGTCACTGAGTGCAACCACCCCTAAAGTTCGTGCTATTTTATGTAATTTGCCCTAAAAAAAACAAATTTATTTATTTATTGTACGTTTTTTAAGAAGCTAAAAGTTATAATCCGAATCAAATATCAACTTTTTATTTATTTATTTTAATAATTTCAAACTTATTATTAATAAGTTTTGAAATTATTTTTAAAAATTTATTAAAAAAAAGTTGATATTTTATATAGTTTTTAGCATATTAAAAAAAACGGTTGTTTTTTTTCCCAAAGGTCTCCTTTGGTGAGCTAGTTCGTTGGGAGTTGTTTAGCCATGGGCTAGATGACTTTTATGGCATGTTTTCTTACTGAGGAAGGGGTGTTTTGGTCTGCTAAGGGAGTTATTTTCAATTTAGATCAAAATAGGGCGTTTTTTTGTCTGTTTAGATGTGCTTGATGTTGTGTTTAATTGAATTTATCATTCTTTTTTATTCTTAAATTGAATTTCTCAGCCACCATGAATTTCGAGTCTTCTTTATTATTCCTCTTGTTGAACTTGGTGTTGATTATTAGATAATATTAAAACTTTTTTTTTATTGGATAAGAATTCGGGTGAGAAGATTCTACCCGATAGCATCATGACGGATGAGTTACCTGAATCGTTTTGGAAGTTAGGACCCCTGACCGAGTAGCTAAGGTGTGCAACTTTATCAGTCACTCGATTGCCAAAATAGGGGGTGTGAAGAAAAGAAACTTTCTTCACGCCCAACATAAGAGTTTTAATATCGGACATGATGAGTTCAATTTTCCATGGACATTTAGATTTTTGTCTTAGGTGTTTAATAATTACTAGTATCAATTAAGGAGTCTCCTTCAACAATAACTTTTTCTAACTAAAGCTCACAAGCTTTCGAAACTCCGCAACGAAGCGCAACACCCCCCCCCCCCCCCCCCCCCGCAAGGATAGGAATTTGAGCACCAATTAATTGGTTGCCCATACTAATGGGACGACCTAACCAGTCACGGATAACAAACCAGATAGAGCTCTCAGACTACGAGTTCGTTGTGGCATCCAAGTTTAATTTAAATGTTCCCCTTAGAGGTTTTTTCCATTTTCAGTTTTTTTTTATTGTAGACATAAAACTGTTTTTATCTTTTCCTCTTGTAGTCGTTGTTGCTCCATCAAGGTTGTGTACGTCCAAGCTAATAACTTTCTCCCAGTTGTGTCGATGATTTTCAATAACTTTTTTTATTCTCACCCCAGAAGGGGGTCTCGATCTCATGTCTAAAGATAAAATGGTTTATGACATACCAGATTGTCCACCGTCAAAATGCAATCTCCTGCTTTTCCTTTCTCAATATAATTTGGATCCTAAGACAGATATAATCTGTTGTATATCTCCGAAGTCAATAATCATGTCCGAAACCAAATGCGCATTTTCATAAGAAAGTTGTGGGTGGAAGTTATTGTATGGTCACTCAAAGAATAAGTGGATATTGTCCTCTTAGAAGTGATTACAGAGACAATAGGTAGTCGGCACCGACACACCTCTCTGCACCAGACCAAGAGCCGTGGGGAGACCATTTTGGCTTAACTTCCAAAGAAAATTCTTAACTTTTGGTGGACGAAGCCGAAGAGCCGTGGGCAGACCGTTTTGGCTTAACTTCCAAAGAAAATTCTTAACTTTTGGTGGCACATTCGTCTTCTAGATCCAAGCGTTAGAATCTGTTGTTGTTGTGGGGTTGATTGTGAGTAATTTAAAAGCACTACTTATTAGTAATAAATACTAAATTTGTTGTTTAAAAAATTAAAAAATTAATATTTTATATAGCTTTAACTCCTCAAAATACGTGGTAAAAAGTAAAAAGTCTTATATTTTAGATCGGATGGAGTACATAACAGGGTAAATGTCTAAAGTCATTTCACATAATCAACCTAGTCTAATTTTTTTTAATTAAATAAAGATTTAAGATCATGCAAAATCCGATTCTCGAGAGGTCGATGAGTCGATAGACGAAAACCACCTAAATATCCAGTAAAAACAGAAAACAGACGCAATAAAACAAATAGATGCAAACTCCACAATAAGACGACCTAAGAGCAACCCCAACAGGTTCTCCATAATGAGTTTTTGGAAAATATCAAGATTGATTTTGGTCCAACAGCTTCCCCATTACATTCTTTAAAATAGAGAATGGGGAGAAAAAATGGAGATCATTCCCTAAATTTGGAGAAAATCCTATATATATTTTGGGGTAAACTCTATAATGGAGAATCTGTTGGAATTAAGTCCAAAAAAAATTCAGAATAAGTGATTTATAATTCTCCATTTTGGAGAATTGCTTAGAAAAGCTGTTGGGCATGCTCTAAGCAGAACTACTCCCAATAAGTTGAGGATGTCGGTGAAGAACGAAGTCAAGCACCACCGAACAGTAGCATCGCGGACCAGTGATACAACATGAATCTATAGCCTGTGGGTAGTGCAGACGAAACTCGAAGGAAGCTCCTTCCCGGATACGGAGTGACACAGAAAGCATCACCTCGACCTCATCCAGTCCCGACTCCGGACTCCACGCCGCAAACCAATTAGGAGAACTCCTAGAAACGTCGGACGTAGTGTAAGAACGCTAACTATTTTACAGACATAATGGTTCATAATATGCTAGTAATGTTTATAAAAGTCTGGTGGGAATCTGTCTAGACCTGGTGTCTTATCATCCACCAAGAAGAATATTCATTCCTTAATTTCAGTGTCTATTTTTTTAATAAGTTGTTCATTTTATTCATTCGTTATTTCTAAATTAATGTTTTTTATGACAAGGAACTCACCTTCGGTGGTAAATCCTGAGCAGTGACCCAATTGGCAAGAGCCACATACCAAGTAAACCGACTTGCGTCGACCGGCTCGACCCACTGTTATGGAGCAAGGCAAACCTTGAATTTTCATCCAAAGAGAGGGGCGGAGGCAAGGATCGAACCCGAGACCTCCCTACCACCCCCTTGCTCCACACCACCAGACCACCCTATCCGGGCATTTCTAAATCTCTCCATTAATTCATTTCTGATTCTCCTCTTTTATTTTTCTTTATCCTCAATTATATTTCCATTTTTGGTTTGGAAGTTCTTGGTTCTATTATTGAATGTTTTAATTTTTGTCATGGCTAGATATTATTTTGCATTCTTATCTCCTAAATGGAGGTGTTTTATTCTAGCTCATTATATTCAGAATCTGTGATTAAAGGATAACAATTGGTAGCATTTGTTTTCTAGGTGATGTAATTTTAGAGCCTGTTGGATTGAAAAAGTCTCTCGCGAGTTTTCTTGTTGTAGTTTTAGGATTTCTTGGTCAAGTTTTGAAAGTTGTTTAAAGATGTTACTTGAGTGATGCAAAAGCTTTGCATCAGTGTTTGGTGAAGTTTTCTAAAAGATTTTGTCTTTGCATTGGTTTGTAGCTAAAAGATCTTTTGAGTTTGTTACTCCAAACTTTCTGGGCAAGTTGCTCATACTCCGAATTGGTTGTCCAAGCCATTTCAAACAAGACTGGGGAACCTTTTTTTTCCTTTCCTTATAACCTATTTGCAGAGTGATGAGGCAGTTATATGATGATGTGAATGGATGGTGTTGTACATATAAATTTTGATGCGATATCATTATGTTTTGATGTAATAGTGCTATGTCTAGTCATTCGTATGTGTTGTCATTTGTGTTGTTATTTTTCCTCCGGGTGAATGAGGACCCTCTGAAAGGGAGTGTATAGAGATTTAGTTCTTCTTTAATCTCTCAAATTATGTGGAACCTGGTTAGGTTAGGAGGACGCCTCCTATTTTTTTCGTATCGTTTTCTATGTCATTGAGGTCTCCAATTAGGATGATCGAAAGCGTGTGGTTGTTGATTCTTCTAAATAGATTGTTCTAGAAAATTGTTTTATCGCGATTGTTTCTTGGCGCATATACGAATATAATGGCTACATATAGGTTATCAATTCAATGCTAGTTTTACACATGAAGATTTTGTCAGTTTGTTCAAGTGTAGTGGTTCTATCCATGACTTCTGATTTACCGGTTAGGATCCAAATCCCTTCTTTGAACTCATTTGAAGTGATGATCCAAAAGACATTTGTCAAAACCAGAATAGTTAATATCTGACATACTAGGTGGTTCAGATGCTATTGTTTCAACAATGGCTAGCTAGTATATCTAATTTATTTGTTTGTTAGACAAAATATGATCGAGTGGCATGCACACACACAATTCATTTACTCTGTATTATCTTTTTCTTTTTTAGAAAGTTATTGTGCAATCAAGATTCTCTGCACGTACCCCATCCTCACTCCACAATTTTTTTTACATTTATTTAATCTTAAAAAAAATTATATTTATATTCTTAACACCTATTTTTATAAAATTTTATTTTAAAAAATCACGTTATAAAATTTTTAAAAATTACATTTTGTAAAATATTATTTTTTTAATTTTATAATATGAAATTTCAAAATCATATTTTATAAATCTCCAATAAACATAAATCACTATAAACTATAAGCCTTTGCAACACGTACAATTTACAAAGTAATTGTCAAACTAATTGCAAACAAATTAAAGCCTATTTTTCCAAGAATCATTAGCCCATTGTAAGGGACTTTTATGGAAGAAAGAGCTATCTAAGAGAATTAATATACTAATTGCTCATTGCATTTTTCACACTTTCCATAAATAAAAAAGCAAAAAAGGCTGGATGACATTTAAACTTGGCATAGAAAAAGTCTATAACAAAGTAGATTGAAACTTCATAAAGATGGCTCTTAAAAAATTTGGTTTGCACTCAACTTGGATCAACTGGGTAATGAAATGTATTACAACCAAAACATTTTCGGTACTCATCAACAATGTTTCGGGAAACCAATTCAAACACGTCGATGCTTTAGACAAGGCGACCCACTTGCACCATATATCTTTGTAATTGTAATGGAATTCCTTGCTAGGAATTTACAAAAAAGGCTTATCTTGATGATCCTCTCATTGGAAAATTTGGAATCAAACTAACCCATTAAGGAACCCCAATCCCTTTTCTAACCTTTGTAGACGACATCATATGTTTCGCAATAGCCACAAATAAAAGTATCCATACCATCCAAAATACGCTAAATCACTTCTCTAACCTTTCAGGATTGAAATCAATTATAAATGTATCCATAACATCCTATGGACAATTGGCAATGAAAATTCTGTAAATATATATCTGGGATGATCCCTTGCTCAACAATATACCATTACAATGTTTTCAAGGAGATCACAATATCAACATGAAGGTGTCGGATCTACTGGATAACCAAAGGCGGTCGAACACTAGATTACTTTCTCAATTATCCCCCAAAAATTGTCTTATGAATTCTAGCAATTAACATTCCCGAGTGGGATACTCCCGACAATTTGACATGGAAACCAAATACGAATGGAACCTTTTCAACAAAATGTACCTATAAACTTCTCTACAATAATCATGACAATGATTTTAACCTACACTGGATCTGGAAACTTAATATACCACCGAGAATAAAAAAACTTATAAATGGAAAGTTGCTATTGATCGATGATCTTCCGACAAAAAATAAAGTAAACAAATATTTCAATAGAGTCTCATCACAATGCTGCTTATGTAACCAAGAAAATGAAGACGTCCAACATATGTTTTTCCACTATCCAATCACAAGAGCTCATATATCTCACTACGAAAAAATTATAGGGAAAGGGACCATGCTCTCTATATTAACAAATAAGTTAATGGTCAATCTCCCAAACACAAAAAAGGTAAACCAATTTTTCCGTGACTTATATGCTTCGTTTGACAATTTATTTGGGAAACGAGGAATAACACTATCTTCAACATCTAGACTCAGAAATAACTCTATTGGAAGTCTGGTTCATCAACTAGTAATCAATGTAAAAAATTGGTCTAAAACGTGCCCATCAGATAATGATCAAATCAACAAACCGCAAAGAACAGCTAAATGAAAACGACTATGTAGATGTCTCAGTTAAATCTTTCAATGATTGTAGTATCGGAGGCATCTTACGAATGATAGAATAGTATACTTAAAAAAAATCTTAAGCAGTTTTAATTATTTAGCAATTTGACACGTTTAGTTAAAATCTTATTTTTGAGCATTTACAAATATAAAGAAACTCGATTGGATCGAGAATCTTCAGTTAACCACCATGGAAGCTCGAAGGAAAGAGGTGAAGAAGAGGAAATCTGTTTTAACAAATTTCCAACTGATTTGCATTGAGGGATTCGGGCTTACAGATTGGGCTTTATATAGCCCAATTTACAGTTCTTGTTTGATTACAAAACTACCCCTGAGAATATAAGCCGAATTACAATTTTGCCCTTATCTTCTATATCCCCCTCTCAAGCTGGAGGCGTTGAAGAAACGAGACCAAGCTTGCAAACCAGAAATCGGTGCTGGTCATGGCCTAGAGGTTTCGTGAAAACATCCGCTAGCTGAAATTGAGATCGAATGAACGTCGGGAGTAGAAACCCTTCTTGGAATCGCTCACGAATATAGTGACAGTCAAGACGAATGTGCTTCGTCCGTTCATGGAGGACTGGGTTCTCCACAATGGTGATTGCGGATTTGCTGTCACAGAATAATGGAATCGGTTTGGGAATGGAGCAATTGAAGCCGGAAAGAAGGGAATCGAGCCAAACGAGCTCACTTGACGTTTTGGAAAGACTCCTATACTCGACTTCAGCTGACGACTTGGAGACAGTTGTTTGTTTCTTCGTTTTCCATGAGATTAAGGCTCTTCCCATGAACACACAGAACCCAGTTAACGATCTCCCACTAAACAAGCAGTTCCCCCAATCCGAATCGCAGTAAACCGTTAGAGCCATGGCATTTTGGACTAGATACATCAGTCCCAAATTCACAGTTCCTTTGAGGTAGCGCACCACCTGAAGAGCTGCTTGCCAATGAGAAAGACGAGGTGAATTCATGAACTGGCTTAAGTGTTGAACTGCATAGGAGATGTCTGGACGAGTCATGTTCAGATATAACAATCGCCCCACAAGGCGCCTGTATGTCTCAGGATCTGGAAGTTCCTCACCAACATCAATGGTGAGTTTGAGGCCTCTAGACATGGGAAATGGAGAAACTTTGCAATTCTCCATATGGGTGTCCTGTAATATGTCCAAGACATATTTTCTTTGGTTTAGAAGGGTGCCCTGAGATGTCCTTGATATTTCCAATCCCAGAAAATATCTCATATCACCAAGGTCCTTGATTGTGAACATGTGATGCAATGCCTCCTTAATATCAGAGATCTCAGCTGCACTGTCTCCTGTAAGAAGCAAATCATCAACATACACGAGTATAGCAACTAGGCCCTCTGGAACTGATTTAAGGAATAAGGAGTGATCAATTGGAGATTGACAGTAGCCTTTGCTGGTGAGAAACTTGGACAGTTCGACATTCCATTGTCTTGAGGCCTGTTTGAGACCATAGAGTGATCTCTTAAGTTTGCAGACCTGAGAAGAATTCCCTTTGGAGTACCCTTCAGGTAGTTTCATGTATACTTCCTCATCAATGAATCCATGGAGAAAAGCATTATTGATGTCCAATTGCTTGACAGGCCACTGCTTCTGAGTTGCAAGAGCAATCAATAGCCTGACAGTTGTGAATTTTGCAACTGGACTGAATGTATGCTTGTAATCTTTTCCTTTGATCTGATTATACCCCTTAGCAACCAATCTTGCTTTGTATCTCTCAACACTCCCATTAGGCCGAAACTTGATCTTGAACACCCATTTACAACCAATTGCAGACTTGCCTGGAGGTAAGGAAGTGAGTGACCAAGTGTCATTGTCATCAAGGGCAGTGAGTTCTTTCTGCATTGCCTTAACCCACAAAACATCACTCTTTGCCTGAGCATATGTAAGAGGTTCTTTGAGGGACAACACATTTGCAAGGGATGCTACATAATCAGAGGGATAAAAGTCTGGATCATCAACAGATGTGGCTAAGAAGGAAGTGGAAATTGAGTTTGAAGTGGTGGTGGGACAGGAGCTTGGTTGTGGATGGAGCAAGATGAGTCTGATGAAGTTGGAGATTCAAGGGAATCAGCAACATTGGGAAAATTGGTGTTTGAGATAGGTGAATGAGGGTCAGTGGCTATGGATGTAATTGGGTTAGAACTGTGAGTAGGGGATGGGGTGGTATGGTCAAGGGCAGGATTGACCAAGGGTAGAGTTTGTGTATGTGGTAAGGTGATGGGTTTGTCAGGCTTGTATGGAAAGACATGTTCAAAAAATAACACATCTCTGCTCAGCAATGAGGTCTTAGAGTCCAGATCATATAGCATGTAGGCTTTGTGATCATTGGGATATCCCAAGAAGATGCATTTTCTGAATTTGGATGCAAACTTATCCTTTGTAGCCCCTTTGACAAGAGCAAAAGCCAAGCATCCTATCACTCTCAGCCTACTGTAGTCAGGAGCTCTACCCATCAGTCTTTCAAAAGGAGTTTGCCATTGAATAGTGGAAGAGGGCATGAGGTTAATCAGGTGAGTAGCAGCTAGGATGCAATCTCCCCAAAACTGTAAAGACAAGTTGGCAGCTAACCTGATGGCTCTAGCAGTTTCCACCAAGTGCCTATGTTTGCGCTCAACACGACCATTTTGTTGAGGCACATAGGGCACTGAGTGTTGATGAGCAATTCCTTTGCTCTCAAAAACCTCTGAACACTTGAAGAATTCAGATCCATGGTCTGTTCTTACTACTTTAACCTTGGTCCCAAACTGTGTTTCCACCAAAGCAATGAATGAGCAAACAGTTTTGGCTACCTGCACCTTGTTAGTCACCAGATATGTCCAAACAGCCCTGCTATAATCATCAAGAATGGTAACAAAATACTTGGCACCAGTCCTACTCTGAACTCTGTATGGACCCCACAAGTCAATGTGAATCAATTCAAATTTCTCATTAGCTATGGACTTGCTTACAGAGAAAGGAATGGAATGGTGTTTAGCCATAATACAGGCTTCACAAAAGGTATT
This sequence comes from Persicaria maculosa, assembly GCA_963922045.1. Classification (NCBI taxonomy): domain Eukaryota; kingdom Viridiplantae; phylum Streptophyta; class Magnoliopsida; order Caryophyllales; family Polygonaceae; genus Persicaria; species Persicaria maculosa. The sequence goes on from OY998255.1 coordinate 69,230,705, forward strand.
GTCTGTACTGACAGATTCACACCCCTGCACATGCTTAAACTTGGAAAAGGAAATGTGACCTAATCTAGCATGTCAAACATGACTAGAGGTTCCTTTATTTGAATCAAGACAAACTTTATTTTTGCTATTTACAAAGTGAGCAACAAACAAGGTCTTGTCACCATCAATCTTCAAGGTAGCCTTGAACAGCCTTCCAGTTAATCTTGCAGCACTAAGGACTTCTTGACCACTCTTAGGGTCCTGAAAAACACACTTTGTCCTCTTAAAATTCACATCTATATCAGCATCATCAACAATTCTCCCTACTGATAGCAGATTTGTTTTAAAGTCAGGGATGTGAAAAACATTCCTCAGCAAAATACCACATGACAAACTGATGTCCCCAATAACTTTGACTGTTCTAATGGTATCATCAGGCAGACATACTCTTATAGGTGCAGTTAATACTCGTTTCTTTCTTAGCAAATTGGCATCATACACCATATGATCAGTAGCACCTGAATCAATGATCCAACTAATCTTGTTTAAGTCCTGATGACTAGATGAAAGAAGAGCAAAGGATGTACCTGCACTGCTGGATGAGCTACCACGACCTTTCATGGCCTTTATAACCTCTTGGCAGACTGCATTAACCAAGGCCATGTCCATCCCAGCACCTTCCTCTGTGAGCTCTTCATCAACACTGTCCAAAGGAGAGTTGAACACTCCTGCAACATTTGCTGAAGATTTTGTTGCTTTCTTTCCCTTTGGATCTTTGAACCAATCTGGATAGCCGATGATTTTGAAACAACCTTCCACTGTGTGTCCTTTCATTCCACAATGGCTGCATAATTTGTCTGCCTTGTCTTTCTTGAAGGATTTCTTGTTGTCATTGCTTTTGCCTGCAGCAAAGGCACTTCCATCTTGGACAGTGTCATTGTTGTTGCTTCCTCCAGCAACTTCAACTTGCTTTACTAGGTAGTAGACACGATTGACAGTTGGAAGAGGCTCAGTAGACAGGATCTGGTTCCTCACGCTATCAAACGTGTCATTTAACCCCATCAAGAACTGAAGCATCTTGTTCCTGTTGTCTGCCTCCTCAATCTTCCTGGTAACATCACAAGTGCACAATGCTCTCGCTGCACAAGAACACTTGAGAACTCCTTCAGGAGTTAGGATCTCGTCCCACAGCTTCTTCACTTTGTTGAAATACTCAGCAATACTTGAAGATCCTTGAGTCTGGTTGCACAAACTCTTCCTTAATTGATAAAGGAGAGGTCCATTTGTCTGTGCATACCTCCCAACAATCTCATTCCATAATCCTTTCGCTGAATCAGAATACATGAATCCTTCAGCAATACTGGCGCTCATCGAGTTCACGATCCAGCATCGCACCATATAGTCACAGCGCTTCCATCTCTGGACGTCTGCCGGCGACACTGAGTCCAGATCTGTGCTTCCGTCGATAAATCCGATTTTGTATTTTGCTCCGAGCGCCATTTTTATGCCGCGACTCCAACTCAAGAAATTGAGTCCAGTGAACGGAGCGACCACCAGCTGCGCTCCAGGATGGTCGGAATTGGAGAGGAAAAGTGGATCGTTCATGTTTCCATTTCCCGCTCCGACTTCGCCGATCACCTGGTTCTGCAACACTTGATCCTCCGCCATGGAATTCGTCACCTAGATCCTTGTCGAATTGCTTCCAATCATCGGATCTCGAACCGTGTGCTCTGATACCATATAAAGAAACTCGATTGGATCGAGAATCTTCAGTTAACCACCATGGAAGCTCGAAGGAAAGAGGTGAAGAAGAGGAAATCTGTTTTAACAGATTTCCAACTGATTTGCATTGAGGGATTCGGGCTCACAGATTGGGCTTTATATAGCCCAATTTACAGTTCTTGTTTGATTACAAAACTACCCCTGAGAATATAAGCCGAATGACAATTTTGCCCTTATCTTCTATAACAAATAATGGATTTAGTATTTAATAGGAGTTGGTTTTAGTATTGTTGAGATACGTGGAAAAAAGAAAGTAGTTCACCAAGTTATTTATTAAGGTTTGTTATGTTTAACTTTCGATGTCACACCTCTTAACAAGTATATATATATATATATATATATATATATATATATATATATAAAGTCACAAATTTTAACACGGTTTTGAACAAATCCGAGCTATAAAGTCATTATGTGATTTTAAAACATTAGTTTTCTAGCACGATTAATTTAAAGCTTGACCGAACCATAAAGTCATGTGTTATTTTAAAACTAGAGCTTTAAGCACGTCTTTTAGGTTGAACCGAGTTGTAAAGTCACCGTGTGATTGAGTTTTTTAGCACAGGTTTCAAATGAACCAAGCTATAAAGTAGTTCTCACGGTTTTTGCCACAATTTGAGATTTTCACCGGAGTCAATATATATATGTCCACGTATTATTATTTTTTTCTTCATATATAGGGAAATTTACAGAAAACCACCCACTAAATATAGTCTTTTACACTTAACCACCCACTAAACAAAAAATTACAGAAAACCACCCATTAAATGGGTTTTGTTTTCAAATCACCACCCATTGTCTATTTCTATTAGTTTTTTGTCAAATATATATATGATACTATTATATTTTATGTTTTATGTTTAACTTAAAATCTTAAATACATTTAAAAATATATTTGACTAAATTTTTTAAAAAATATTTTTTAAAAACTTGATGTATATATGAACAAATTTGTTCTATTTTATTCCTAAAAATGGTTATAAATTTTGTAGACTTCTTTTTAGTCAAAATTAAAATAAGTTTATAAGTCATTATCATTGTTTAAATTTAATAATATTTTTTGTACTAATAATTAATTTATCATTTTCTTTCATATTTGTAAACACCTACAATATATACTAAAAATGAAAAAAATATCTAATTTTTTTTCCAAACTCTAAAGTATTTTTATTAAATGCATATTTATTAAAGTTTGTCTGACTTTTTAAATAAAATAAAATAATATTTTTCGCATTTAGAACCTCCGCGCTCCAAATAAATTTAAAATTTGTACACACTTTTGCCTAATATATTAATATAAGTTTTTACCCCTACAATAAATATAATTTAAATATATTCAATTTTAAAATTTAAAATTTAAGTATAAAATATGAAAATATACTATATTTAATGGAATTCTAATGGAAATAAGTGGTGGGTGGTGATCTGAAAACAAAACCCATTTAATGTGTGATTTTATGTAATTTCGCTTTTAGCGGGTGGTTAAGTGTAAATGACTATATTTAACGGGTGATTTCCGTAAATTTCCCTCATATATACTGTATCATTTCCCCTATATAGTACTACACGTGTCTAACAAGTATGATCATGTCGCTTTCTTAGAGATATTTTGCATCCATGGAAATTGAAAATCAATGTATGGTCATATTTCGGCATTTTCTTGTTTGTTTATATTTGTAAAGCCAATAATTAATCTAGTGTGTTGTGTGTGGGGGAAAAAATTTCACAAAGAACGGAATCCCTCTGCACAAGTCCAAACCAACGAACTAGCGCATTCACATCTCTCCTCTCCACAAGCTCAAATCAACGAAGTCTTGTCTCCCGAAGCTTATCTCGAATACCGCTCACCCCTACTTTTCACGGATAAACTCATTTCTGATCCTGTCAAGTCTAGTATAACCATTCATTCATATGAGCATCATCATCTCTACCACCATAAGTCTCTGTTCTTGCGCTTTCGTTGTCGCCCAACACTCAGCTCCATACAGGATTGCAGGTCTGACCACCACTCTGTAGAATTTTCCCTTGAGTTTTTGGGGCACTTTCCTATTCAGCCCTCCACTTTTGCCACCTTACTTGAATCCGATGTCCGATGTCTTTGTCCACACCTCCGGCACTCTGCATCACCAATCCTAAATATTTGAAACTGTCTTATTTCGGTACCACATCATCGCCAAGCATCACATCCTGGTCCGCTTCACTCTCTCCTGCCAGCCTGAATTCCAAATATTCCGTATTTGTTCTGCTCATCTTGAAGCCCCTGCCTTCCAACATCTCTCTCTACCGTTCTAGCTTACTACTTACCCCTTCTCTCGTCTCATCTGCTAACACAATATCGTCCACAAATAGCATACACCACGGGACCTCATCCTGAATAGGTCTCTCCACCACGTTCATAATCAATGTGAAAAGGAAAGGGCTAAGGGCCAATCCCTGGTGAATCCCATCCCTCACCGGGAAGGACTCGGTATCCCCTACAGAGGTGAACACACTAGTCATGGCGCCTTCGTACATGTTTTTGATAATCCTGATGTATGTCTCTGAAACATCCTTGGCGCCCAAACATTCCCAAATGAGTTCTCTCGGAACCTTATCGTACTCTTTCTCCAAATCAATAAAGACCATGTGTAAATTCTTTTTCCTTTCCCTGTATTTCTCTACCAGTCTTCGCATCAAATGCAACGCTTCTGTAGTCGATCGTCCTGGCATAAAACCAAACTGATTCTCGGACACGCAAATAACTCTTCGCAATCTCAGCTCAATGACTCTCTCCCAAATCTTCATCGTGTGGCTAAGGAGTTTAATACCTCTGTAATTTCCGCATTGTTGCACATCACCCTTGTTCTTGTATACAAGGACTAACTTGCCACGCCTCCTCTCTTCTGGCATCCTTTGAATGGAGTTGTTTAAGTGGGTGGTTTTCGGTAATTATGAATATAAGGAGCGGTTTTGTGTAAAATGACTTATTTAAGGGGTGATTTAATGTAGTTTACCCAAATAACATCATATACACAACACTGGACAAACAAGTCAAAGATGCATAACAACATGGGCTTATTTATAGAGGGCCAAAAGGCCCAACTCACATTGCAGAAAAACCAAAATCGCACCGAAAAGAAATCAAATCTACTATTTTAAAATTAATAATATATACAGTATATATGTATTTATACCTTTTAAAATTCGGAACTATGGCTTTAATATAGCAAAAATGAAGGTATGTATCAAACAAATAGACTACCCATGTGAACAGAGAAGATGCATTGTTATATGTATACCTTTTTTGCAATTCACAGTTATGATTTGTTAGGGACGTATTTGTCACATCCAAACAGGCCAGCTGGTCCTTTCTCCCCATTTCTATTTTATTAATTACTTTTAATTATACAATCTCTATTTTAATTGCCCATTTATCTTCACTTATTGGTTATTATACACTCGTTCTTCCATCAAATATCAATTTTATTAACAAGTAAATCAATTAGATATATCAGACAATTCTAGTTGATTGAGACACTGATAGATTAATAAATTAATATATCATTATGAAATAAAAATAACCAAAAAAAAAACATAAATAACAAATAAGACTACGAATAGAATTAAGCCGAACCAGTGAAACACAGAGGGAAAAAAAAAAAAGAAAATAAGAATCAAGAAGTTTATTGAAGAACAACTGTGAAAACTTTAGATTTAGATGTTTTTAGAGAGTCGTCATGCTTTGATAGCATCAAATATAAATAATTTCTGCCCAAAAAAAATCAAATATAAATAATCATTTGTATAACACACATATAATTTTAAGCGTATGTTTATTCAATTAAATACGGAGTACTTTTGTTTGGCCAAGTAAAAAAATAATTAAAAAAAAGAGAGAAGAAGAAGAAGAAAAACTATATAAATATAAATAAAAAATAAAAACGAAGCAAATACGATCTCTTATGCGTTGCGTTGCGTTGCAACCCTCCTGTTTCACCTTCTCCCCCCCACAGCCTCAAAAACTGAACAAAAAAGATAGAACAAGCGGCGAGAGGAAGATACCCCCCTTTTTTTAAGAGTTATCTGTTTCTGAAGCCCTATTTTCCGCCATTAAACCTCTCCGATTAAAGCTTCCCGAAGAGGGGGAGGAAGAAGAAGAAGGAGTTTGTTCGGGGGTTGGGGGATGGGCTGGACTGCGAAGCACGTCGGCGCAAACTAGCACCGAGCCCTCCCCTGTTGTGGCTTCTCCTTTGTTCCTCCATTTCTCCCATGGGGGATTCTCAATTGCTTTTCTGTCATCTGCCGGCATTCGACTTTCCCGTGCTTCGCTTCGTTCCCACGGCATTCGATTTCTGATTCCTGGTGTGGAAAGACGGATTTCGCATTCACTGCGATTTGGGGGAAACAAAGATTCATTGGATTTCGGATTCGATTGATTATTGAAATCGGTGGATTCGGTGATTAATCGAAAGATTTCTTTCTCTCTGTGCTCTGAGGGAGAGAAAGGAACAACGGAAAACTCTGGCGGACCTCCGAGCAACCCTCGTGTTCCTCAAATCAAGATCGTCTGATTTCTTCCACAACTGCGAGAGGAAGAATCATCCGCGAGGGTTCCACCACCACCACCGCCATTTCTGCCGCTCTAAGATGCTCCGCGCCATGCGTTTCTCTGGATTCTTCTCGCTCGCTATGGTCATGATCCTCTTCTGTCCGTCACGGCAGTCGTTCCCGCCGGCCGAGGCCATCCGCTCCTCATCCCACTTCCGCCGCCTCTCCGCCACCGCTCAGAATCCGCCGTTTTCCCTGTCGGCGACCGGCAAGTCTCTATCGTTCCGCCAGGCGTCGGCGTTTCACAATGCCGGCGAATGCGCCTCCGTCTCCCGCGGCTCGTCGTTCTCCGCCTGTGACCCTTCGCTGGTCCACGTCGCTATCACTTTGGACGTCGAGTACCTAAGGGGATCCATGGCCGCCGTCTACTCCGTCCTCCAGCACTCTCTCTGCCCCGAGAACGTCTTCTTCCACTTCGTTGTGTCGGAGACGAATCTCGAAACCCTAGTTCGGTCAACTTTCCCGCAACTCAAATTCAAGGTGTATTACTTCGATCCGGAGATCGTCAAATCCTTAATTTCAACCTCCGTCCGCCAGGCGCTCGAGCAGCCGCTCAATTACGCCCGGAACTATCTCGCCGACCTCCTCGAGCCCTGCGTCCGGCGAGTGATCTACCTCGACTCCGACCTGGTCGTAGTCGACGACATCGCCAAGCTCTGGCGGACGAACCTGGCATCCAGAACCATTGGCGCGCCGGAATACTGCCACGCCAACTTTACCAAGTACTTCACCTCCGGATTCTGGTCAGACGATCGATTCTCCGGCGCGTTCGCCGGTAGAGTGCCGTGCTACTTCAACACGGGCGTGATGGTGATGGATCTGGAGCGGTGGAGGCGGGTCGGTTACACGAAGAGGATCGAGAGGTGGATGGAGATCCAGAAGAGCGGCCGGAGGATCTACGAGTTAGGGTCTCTGCCTCCTTTTCTGCTGGTTTTCGCCGGCCACGTGGCTCCGATCGAGCACCGGTGGAACCAGCACGGTCTTGGAGGTGATAATGTGAGGGGAAGTTGCCGAGATCTGCACCCTGGTCCTGTCAGCCTCTTGCATTGGAGTGGAAGTGGGAAGCCATGGATTCGCCTTGATGAGAGGCGGCCCTGCCCGCTGGATTCTCTCTGGGCTCCCTATGATCTGTATGATCAGTCGTCTTGAGGATGAAGATAACCTGACCAAAGACGACGTCGTTTGGGGCGGCGGTGGTGACCAGTGGGCTGTGAACAGGGGGACACTCTTCAGCTGGTAAATTCCACAGATGATCACCTTCTTTTGTTCAGTAAATTGCATTTTTTTTTCCCTTTTGTGATCTTAATCTCCATCTCTTCTTTTCATCTTCTTGTTCTATTCATTTTGTTATTTTTTGGGATGTCAAATTGCCACCACCACCATCATCATCTTTAGTAGTATTAGTGGGTATGCATATGATCAGTACTGTTGTCATCACCATCAGTTCAGTTCAGTTGGGTTGTGTTGAGAGAGATCTGTAATTCTAAAATTCCATTGTTGGTATCTGGTGGCTTTGAATAATAAGCAGACATGGAAGGGGGGGAAAAGACATGAAAAAGATTAGAAGGTTGAGTTTGTAATTGTTTGTCAATTGTCATTCATCTTCTTTGTAAGAGACATACTTGGACTACTTTGAATTGAATTCATTAGCATAGTTACTTGATTTTCACTGTCCAAGCTACCAGTAGTATTTTATTTATTGCAGTCCACTGAGGGTGTTGTAGTGGGAGCTAGCTAATCACCATTAAATAAAGCTGAACTGCTTTTCAAATACCCAGAAACTTGAATTAAATACCTCTGTGAATCAGTGAATGTGATACTGTCATTGTTATTGCAAATTTATCAGAAACCCAGAAAACTTATTGTTATCTATCTAGGGTGAATACTAAAAACCCTAATTGAAGAAGCTGGTTGGATGCTTATTTGCTTAATATGGAAATTGGGAATGATGAAATATGAAATTGCAAGTTGCAGGGGCTGCTACTGACAAGTAGAGCATGTGGGTTTAAACATCTAAATTGGGTTGTACAGTAGTACTTCTTGGCTGTGTGCCAGGTGAGCAACCCTAATTTAATAAGCATTTCCAGCAGAGCTGAATTAGATTTCTGTGTATGCATGAGCTGCCTCTGTCCTCTAATCCTCTTGATACAACCAGATTTTAAGTGTTATTTTTATCATATTCCTGACCTTGATTAGGGAGACAATTGCAACTTGATCATTAATTTATACAGAGTATACTTTGAATCCAAGGCGGTGACCTTTGAGATCTTGGTGAATGTGATGATTCTGGATACTGCTGCAGATTGTGTGTTGGGGCTTGTGTTTGAACTTTGAATGAGTTTACTGATATGTCCATGTCTACTGATGCTGGTGCTTCAATGGTGCATTCAGTGTTCTGAATAGACCCTAAATGTGAAGGCAGTGCTGGAAGCATAGCGTTTAGGGGCTTTTGAGACACGCTTGAAGTTTTCGTGCTTTTGAGTTTTCGTGAGTGCATAATATAGATACGAAGTCTTGTGATTCATCCAACATTGTTTTTTTGGCAATGTGCCAAACCATCCAAACTTGAGTTTTATTACCTGAAGTTTGCACACAAGCTTTAACAGTTTTTACCAATATCATCAAATTCATCATCTCCATGCCAACACATTTTGATGGTTCACTATTCAATGATTCACATCATGGAAAGTGGGGCCTGCTGGGGGCCACTCTCTACTTGTTTGGTAGATGCTGAGCTGAGGTATCCAACAGAGGAGGTTTGTGGGCCACATGTGGGCCACCGGTGGGAGCTGGCTTAGGCCCATGATTCCACCTGGCGGCCCACCTGCCCAGTTACGGCAGAGTTAAAAACCCATTTTTCCTTGCACGTGATTTGTTTTACTAACCTTTTAACCCAGCCCTGTAAAAAATGTTGTAAATCAATCTTTGTTGGTGTTGTTTTTGTTCTTCCATGAATTCAACGCCAGATAATTTACTACTCCAAAAATGGGGTGATGACATCTAACTTTCTAATCAAATAATTGAATAAAAGTTACGGAGTATAAAAAAGGGACTGCTTAACAAGTGTCGGTGGAGACTGTTTGTTTATTGATGTTTTAAAAAAATATTATTGAAAATCAATTGTTCTTATTGTAGATTTGAACATTTGAAAGGTATATATATATGTTGCGTGGTGCAATGCAACATGGTCTCTCTTTTATTTTATAGTGCTTTTAACAATAATAATAATATTATTATTATTGTGTTTTTAAAACTTGTAGAGTTGGGTTTATTAATTTGAAAGAGGACTATATACTAATGATGAGGACAAGGCAACTAACACTTTAAATCTTTATTTATCATGTGAAAAAGAGCTCTTCTTCCACCTAATTCTAATTTTTTGTTTTTGAAACTTTTTGCTTGTTTGTTTTCTTAAGATGTAACAATAATACAAGGTTAAATCTGATTTTTTTTTTTAAAAAAAAAGAAGAAGATAAACTAACAAAGTACTCTTAGCATGTGAAGGTAGAAAAAGAAAAGAAGGGGGAAAAATACACTCACCTAGAAAAAGGAGAGGACGAGTTCTTTAGATTTTGATGCAGAGAGGGACCTTGAGGATCTACTTTAAGGGGGTTGGACCCTTCATTACTTCATATGCATTTATTCTTCACACTTTATTTACAAGGGAAAACTATATCTATCTACCAAGATTATGATATGGTGTAGGTTTTAAAAAAAAAATTGATTCATAGATACTATCTCGGTCAAAAACCCTTTATTATTTGTTATTTTTTTAAGAAACTAAAAATCATATAAAATACAGTTATAAGTGTGAAATTATATTAAAAAAAACTAGTTTATATAGTTTTAGCTTCTTTTAAAATATGTTGAAACTTGTGATCGGGAGTCTGGCGGAGCCAGAAAATTTTCGGAGGGGGGCACAGTACGATATAGTTTTGGATTAAAGTGACGTAAAGAGTTATATATAATACGATAATAAATGATGTTATTTTAAGATAAAATATCATCGGTTTGTGATAAAACAATATCATTTTTTTCGCACCTAAAAAAAGAAATATAAATATATAAATGAAATATTCGAAAAAAATAACTAAATAAGTATAGAAAACGCAATATAATAAACATTAAGTTAAGACTATGGTTGTTATATGAGCTAAGTAGCTCAAGTTTTGCTCAAGTTTTGCTCAATAAAAGCCGCTCGAGCATCATTTACAAATGAGTTAATTATGAGAACATTTTTATGATTGATTCAAAGCTGACATCGACTCGACTGAAACTAAAATAGCACGAATTTTGTGAAATTTACAAATTTTCTTTTAATGTACTATGTCATGAGCAAGTAATGTTGCATAATACTTGAGAAAAAGACTCAGCTCAATCAAGCTTGTTCATTTACTAAACAAGTCGAGTATGAGCTCAAGTTCAAATATATGTTCGACTCGAGCTTGACTTGTTTCTAAATGAGCTAATTAAATATAATGAAACAATACTAGACTTGTTTGACTCGAATAACAACCCTAATTAATATAGAGTATAACTTGTTGCACTCATAACATATAATAATGTATAACCAGATATAAAAAATTTAAACTTGTGTAACTTTTTATCTGATTGTCGAAATGATTAGTATAACCTCGCATTTCGAAGCTTTCGAGATGAATTATAGTATGTAAATGTTAATTTAAGTAAAATATAAAAGCATTATAGTCTATTGAAACAAAATTAAAGTGATTAATATACCCTTAATTTTAAAACATTCATAACTTTTTACTCAAATGTCGAAATAAGGCGTATTATATATCAAAACGAAGCTATATATCGACGAGGGAAATACACATAGATAGTTCGTCAAATGAGAGAGGGGGCACGTGCCCCCCTAGTCCCCCCTCAGCTCCGCCCCTGGTCATGTTTATTTAAAATAAAGCCCTGCACATAAATACAATGATGTTTTATTTAAAATCAATTAGTAATATAAGGAATAACTCATTTGGTTGTATTGTTTCTTCACTAATTTCTTTAAAAATTCTCATAAATAATACAGTAATATCTACATTTTTATACTTGTAGTGACATATTTTGCACCATGTATAACTAAATTAGATAAGATGTTGAACGTGGGTAGTCGAATTTGAAACTTCTAATTAAAGTAGAAAATGGGCGTTGTAATGGGGCCAATGGGCAACCTAATAAAAATGCTAAAGACAACTCCAAATTTACTATTGGTAAAGATTTGAAGCCTTTTAAGGTACAAAATTAGATGATCATAAATGGGTTTTTGGTGAAAGTGGATTGCTGGTATTAGATTTGTACTTTATTTTAATCAAATGTGCTTAATTTGGGATGCATTTTAGATTTTTCTCAATATTTTTGTGTATTGTTCGTAGCCCATATTAAGAAAAGTTTAATATATGCCAAATTATTTGAAATCTAATAATTTCATTGTTTTTTTTTCACAGTGTCACTTATTTTGTAGGATCAAAATCGAATCGAAAAGAGGATACACTCATTCACACATACAAGTTCATATCACAAATATAAGAAGAAAAAAAAATTAATACTTGCGCGCTGTGTTGAGATGTACTTGAATGAGACCACAAATAGTCCCACATCAAAAGTTGAGCATAACGAGTCTCAGTATATAAGTCGATGGACTACTCCTTCTATTGCCAATTGATTAGAATGAAACTTTCAGTTGACTTGTGTGCTAGGCTTCTATTGCCAATTTGATATTTTTTTAAGGTTCTTAGCCTATGCCAGGGCATAAGATAGAAAGAAAGACTGATATTATATTATATTTAATCCTAATAACAAATCATATTATATTATATTATATTTAATCCTAATAACAAATCATTTATCATCTATCCAATCACCCTAATACAAATCCTAAAATCCATTAAATCTAGATAAAGTAGAATCTTTGAAGATCTAGTAGAAATCAACCACAAAACAAAGCAAATCCAAAGTTGAGCATAACGAGTTTTAGTATACGAGGGTGTGTTTGAGAAGGGATGGAACGGATGGAGAATTTTTTTATGGGGAAACGTACCGGAGTGTTTGGGACGGGATGGCGGGGTAGTCGAGGTGGGGGTGGAAGGACAAACCCTAAAATCTATCAAATCTAGATAAAACAGAATCTTTGAATATCTAGTAGAAATATCAACCACAAAACAAACCAAAAGAGAATCTTTGAAGATCTAGTAGAAATATCAACCACAAAACAACTGAATAAAAGTCGGAACAACATCGTAGAAAAAACAAAACCTCTAATTCCCAATCCACCTCCTCCAATTCTCGTGCTTTTTGCAGAAATTGAGTAAACACGGAACAAGATTACACCCAATTGAATAAAAAACTTGGTTCAATCAAGTTGAAATTTGATTTCAGATTGATCGGCAGGCTTATCGTAGAGGGAGAATAAGATTGAGGAGGAAACCTACGCCGGCTACCGGTGGTGGATCCACCGTCCTCCGTCAGACCGTCACTGAAAATAATTAGGGCGAGACTCAAAGGGTTCGAAGCAACAAATTGAACCTTAATCTCCATCAACCACCGTCAACGTGGGGGCCCACACGTTCGAACGCATCAAGCGCAACCAATGAGGTTCCATACTAAAACCAATTGGCAAAAGAGTAGCCCACTAGCTTATATACAAGGTTTAGATTCTCATATTTTTCGATGTGGGATAATCTACCCTTCACATCACAACACATTCAAGAAGTGGCAAAATTGAACCAATACTTTGAAAAAAAAAAGCACATGTCATAAAAATGTACAAAAATAGCAAGTGAAGAGGGCCTTTTACTTGACAAGTTATTAGCTTGCAAGTTATTAGTTTTGCCTATTTGCCGGCACAAGGCACGGCTCAGCTTTAAGCGGCCATTGATTTCATATTTGTGTGTGTTATGTCATGTGGCAACCAAAGATGAGAAATAGGCCTCCAAATTAAACTCACATATATATATTTTATTATTAATATTAAATCACTAATACATGACCTTTCCCCAATTCCTCACATGCGCCATGTGCTTTTATCTTCTTCTTATGCTCTTCGTACTCCTCAAGCCTCAAGGACTTCAATTGGTTATGGTTTCTACATTAAGTCAAAACACCTTTTCTTAATACCTTGGGTTCATGATTACCTCATTTGCCTTTCTTGTTTCCATTTATACCTTTGGACCCATTTGGTTTAAAAATTGTGTAATTTAAAGTAAGTTGAATGAAAAGCAAATTTTATATAGAAAAATCTATTATAAGTTAATGGCAAGAGTTCTAGTCGAATATTATGATGTATCAATATGAATATAATGTTATTCATTTTATGTTATATGAATATAAATAATATCATATTTATATACCTATATTTACATCATATTCATATGATTTTGAAGTTTACTGAAATGAACTTATGAAGTATAAGCAGTACTCGGCCTTCAGGTTAATTGTGATTAAAACATTCTATATGGCATCAATGTCGAATAGTTAATGAAGTTGTAAAGATGATTAAAACATTTACCCAACTTTAGTGTGTCAAATCAACAACAAACAACCTAGTCACTTTCTTTCTTGTTCGTTTTATTTTGTGTTAAAGGTAAGATTTTGATTGATCAGGAAAAAAAAAGGAAAAATAATTAAAAGACTAAATAAATAGACACCCCTCCTTCGTTGTTTTGCTGTGCTTTTCGATCTACTGCATGTAATTTACATATCTACAAAAGGGGTAAGTTGGGAAAAAAAATTGTAGGATCAACAATGAGGTTATCTAGAGAGATTCGAGTACGCCAGTCTATAGATGTGACCCTCTTACGAGAGGATTAAGCATTGTAGAGGGAGACTAAGGAAAAGTTGAAACAAAAAGATCAGATTGAACCTTGTAGAATAAATGACGATGGATCGAGGAATACTATACAAATTGAGGAGGGTTAGTTTCACCGAAGAATTGGTGGTCGGAGTTATATCATTTTTGTTTATTGTGTCATCGTCAATCGCGCGTCGTTGCATCAATGCCTCTATCTTCCTTAACTAGACAACAACAATGTGTATTATTTTTCTTAATTTTCGGTTGGTTTATGCTTGTGCCGATATGTTTTCTATGAAAATACTTAGGTCAGTCGAAAATATTCTCTCAATATAAGTGAAGAAATGCTGCGTACACCTCAACCTTTCAAATCTTATTGTAATCAGTGAAATTATTGTTATTTTCCTACATTTAGCAAAAGCAATGTTATTTTATTTCATTTAGCAAAAACAATGTTATTCAAACATTTCTCACACTGATATATGATTAAGAAAATAGATAAAACCATACTTATAACTTTAATTATCACTGCTTTACATTTTATTTTATTAAAAACTAATGCTAATATTTTACTAGTCATTACAAGAATAATTTTACAAGTGAAGATTAAAATAGTTTAAATAATATTTTTTCTTAACAAAAATATCGAAAGGAATAAAATTGCACATTCTCTTTTTCTAAATGTCTTATCGATTATAAATGTTTTAAATTCCGAAGTGATATCTGAACAACCCATTTATCGCAAAAAACATGGCGGCGGTCACGGTTTAAAAAATCCGTGGAAATTCTACAGGCATAAGAGCTCTCACGGTTTGCCAAATCGTGACCAAATAAGGTATTTTTCCCCAAACGTTGAGATTCCTATGATTTTTTTTGAAATAGTGATTTTTGCATTATATTTGACGAGATTTTAAAATTAACGGCTCACTATTGGGACGACTAAGTATCGTCAAATCTACGGTACATTCTCCGACTTTTGGTGGTGATAAAAGGCCCAGTTGACACTGGCTTCCAGAGCCGACAAAATTTGACATCGACGAGTATTCAAGAAACGAACTTTGGACTATGTCGGTCATTTCAAACAACTTCAAGAGACAGACTTTCAATGGGTGTGTATGGCAAACAAATAAACAAGTTAAAAATTCTAACTTTTTAGCTATTAAAATAATGAAGTGGTTTAATTGGTGTATGGGTTGCAATTTAAGTCAAAAATCGGTTAAAATAAATGGTTAAAAAAAAAGCCCAATAAGGGAGCTTATTTTATAGCTTATTTTTTCATAATTACAAATTTATCCCTTCTCTTTTATCTTATTTGGTTTGAAAGTACCACAATACCCCTAATAAAAACCAAATAAACTCCACTTTTTATAAATAAACTGTTTTTCGCCCCATACGGAGTTTATATTTTTTCATAAATTTTTAACTACTTTTACCAACAGTTTATAAATTTTACCCTGTTTATAATTTTAGTCAGTTTATTAACCTCGTCCCATACGAACCCAATATCTGTCGCTTGATTGCATGATTAACACAAGTGGACGAGGCTTCACTGTACGGATTTTGGACTATATCGGTCGCTTGACACATCTTCAAGCGACAGACTTTCAATGCCCGTTGCTTGAATGGACGACCTTGTTATAGTGACGGATTCAAGAGACGACTTTAAGGGACGAACTTTTAATATTCATCGTCTGAGTGACAACGGATGTTGGTGGTGGTGAAGGTTTCGTTGACTCTGAAAGCCGATAATAATAACGTCAACCGTGTGGTTGGCGAGATAATCGTCCTATAAGAAATGTGTAGGCAGCAAATCACAAAAATACAAGTGCAACGTCAGCGTCGGAAATCAAACTAATGCCCATGCCGTCACACAGCCCTACCGCTGTGTTTGGCCAAAGACAAATTTGATTTTTCTTTGCCTTTGGAAAGAGCATTTTGTGTGCATCATATCGATACCAAAATCAAATTCCATCCCTCTTTAATTACAGGCCTATAAATAGTCGAAGGGAGGGCCACCTTTTAGATATAATATCTCGAATAATGTCGTTTCAGACTAAAACGACACTGTTCTTGACGGAAACTAGGCCGTCATCGGAGTACCTAGGTACTCACCAAGGTTGAGTTCCCTACCAAATATAAATTCATTTGGGCAATATAAATGATCTCACATGTTACTCGAAATGATTTAGTTCCCTATCGATGTAATAATGTCAAACTTAAATCGATCCAAAACTAAAAACATAAGACCAGCGGGGTTCCATCCTAAAACCAATTGGCAATAGGAGGAGTGGCCCATTGACTTATATGCAAGGCTCGGATTATCGTGTTTTTCGATGTGGGACAATCCCAAGACATCACAACACTAACAAATAACAATCCATCCAAAACCTAAAACCAATTGATTTAGATCAAGTATACCTCAAATTCCCAATTGATTTAGATCAAGTGCGTTCTACTCAACCTCTAGTAGTCTTATTATCATAACATAGGTTTCCTTCTAAAGATTTCGAGTTCAAATCTTTTATGTAACCTTTTTCTTTGTCCTACATTTTATAAAATGTTTTGCATTTAATGGATCCAAATTTTAATCCCTATTAAGAGGTGTAAAGAGATTAAAAATGTCTCACGTTGAAAAGTTGGTGGTCATCTCCTTCTACCGTCAATTTGTTTTTAGGATGGAACCTCATTCGGTTTATAGGCTAGGCTACTGGCGTACAAGTGTCCATATATCATCAAAACGACAAAGCCAAACGGCTTAACTCTTCTCGATCCTGTACTAACTGAAAAAAGAAGACTCCCATGATTACTACTATTAGTTACTACTACAAGCTTATCAACTTCACCTATATAAACATGAGCCCTAATTTAAATGGTAAGCCAAGTCAATGAATGCATAGGAATACAAATAGTGAATGTGTCCTTTAAAATTTGTAGGGCTATATTTGTGGACCCTTGGAATTGAAAAGGGCATTTTAAATAGTTTGTGAACCCCACGCCAAGCAAGAATAAGTGCCCTCCAGGTTTGCAGTGAAAGCAATTAGGACCCTCCATTCCTGACTCACTTGATACCTATCTTTCATGCTTCCTCACCCATTTCATTTTTCTTCCCTAATATTATGAAATATGTATATCTAATTTTTGTTCATTGAAAGGAAGGCCACAAACTCAGCATATACTTGTAAAAACATTCATCGGTTGATATATGCACTAAGATCAGGTGCTATATACACTCAAGTGGAATAAATCGTAGATCTTTTCGCTGATTCCACAATGAGAAGAAATGATCGGTCGTAGATGTATTTTACAAAGCTCATAGAAGTAAACAACAATCTCATGGATGTTATTTTAGGTCTCTATTTTTTCATCAGGTCAATCTAAAACTCGATAGAAAGACAAATTTTGTATGAAAAATGAGAGAAGATGATGTGTAATGAATAAAAATCACAAATAGTACTTATTGCTAGATAGGGTATTAAGGGAAAGCAACATGGATTTTTTTTTCTCTTGCCAATAGGAGTATATCAGATGGGTCTAAGGTGGGACTACCACCAAACCAATGATTTAATTTGTGGAATAAGTTTTGGGTCAATTTATTATCATAAATTTGGATGGCAAAGGCAATTTATCAATGATGTTGTGCATTTTGTACTTCCTCTTGTGTTCATTCAATCAGCTGTTATTATGATGAATCCCTTTCTAGGTGGGCAAAATCTGAATCTGAAAACAGCCAATTCCACAATGCCCTAATCAAGTGAAGCTTTGATTGATTGAAAGCTTGGAATTGTTTTTGGTTTAATATATGAAAGTTACATAACACAATTGATGTCTTAAATTAGTCGAATACGACATTCGAATTTGTCCCTAAGCTAAGAACATATGCCAAAGGATATTCTTTGGGAAATTCGCCGAGGATTCTTTTGTGATCAGTCGAAATTCGGCATTTAGGTTTTTGTCTTGTGATGATCAATTGAAAATGCAGCTGCAAGAACACATTTTACAGGATGAAAGTAAAACTTTTGGACAAGAAAATGAATACTAATACTACTTCTAGATAGACTACATGATGATCAAACAATATGAAGTTGAGAGGAACTTCATATTTGATGTATCACTGGTTGAGAGAACAAGAGGTGAATAAATATGTATGGTAATGGAAATCAAGGGAACTCGAATCTGGTCAGGTTCTGGCTTCCGGCAGGAGGGCTAATGTAAACCCAAAGGAGGGAGATGATGATGGAGAGGAGGCCGGACCAGACGTAGATGATGGTCGGGACCTTTCCTCGCCTTCCCATGAGGCCTTTCGCGAAAGGGAAGAGGTGGCAAAGGACCCAGAAGCTGAAGAAGACGCCGCCAAGAAGCTTGCTCCACTGCGGAAAGGGGCTGTAGAGGGTCCTTGCAGCGCCAACTGCAATAGCAATCATGTTCACCATCATGATTGTGATGGGAGGAACCATCAAGAAGCTCCACCGGACCTCGTAGAGCTCAGCAAACTCGTCCTCTGCGTCATCAGAAGTGGATGATTTTGTGGTCAGGGTGAAGGAGATGTCCACTCCTGCTATGACCTTTAGGAGGCCTTGTAAGACTGCTGCAGGGTGGGCACTCGTGCCACCGATCAGCCAGAACTGCTCGTTCCTCCACCAGTCGTGGAGGGTGATCCCGGACCACTTGATCTCCAGGAGAGCCAGCATACACAGAGTGAGTGTGATCAGCAGCAGCAGCAACAGGAATGTGACATTCAGAGACTGCACTATGAACTGCCCTGTGAAGAGTGAGATCGCCGGGAGGAAGCAGTATACAATGAGGAACATGGAGGTGAAAGGGTAGATGCCGACATTGAAATAGGCCACCCTTTGTAAGAACTTCATTCTCGGGCTAGCGAATAAGGCATTGTTCTTGGAGAAGAAGATCTCGACTGAGCCGGTTGCCCATCTCAGGACTTGGTGCAGTCTATCAGTTAGGTTGATTGGAGCTGTTCCTCTGAATGCATCCCTTTTGGTCACACAATAGACTGATCTCCACCCTCTGTTGTGCATTCGGTAGCCTGTAACGACATCTTCTGTCACCGAGCCATAGATCCATCCAACCCTTTTGCCCCATTCAGTTTTATCCTCATAGAAGCAAGAGATCACACTGATGGCCTCAGCGACAGTTGCAGCGTCTAAAGGCTCGCGGGGAACAGCTAGAGACCCGGCTGGCCTCCCTTGGTTGCCCTTGCCTTGCAGGTCCTGAAGCAGCCTTCCCTGGTACTCAGCAACCGGGATGGAAGCAGCCAAGGAAGTGGAGTTTCCGAACTTCTTTGGAAGAAGCAGTGATTCAATGTCAAAGTCATCATCATCATCATCTTGGTATGGCTCCTGAAGATGAGCATTGATTGGCATGGCTACCTCATCCAGTTCCTTCTTGGTAGTCTTGGGCCTTCTAAGGAGCAGCTTGAGCTTTCTGGTGCCGAACCAGCCACGGTGTTCTGTGGCTCTAGGAGGGCTGAACCCATACAGTGCAAGCCTCCGAAAAACGCAGCCTGTGCCAACGTACATTGGGCCTTGTAGCCCATCAAGTGCCCTCATCGACACATCAAAGAACACGGTGTTGTGGTTCGCATAGCGGTCACTAGGATCAATCCCCTCGAACCTCTGCGGAAATTGAACATAGCAGATCCTGTCACCTCCTCTATCCAGCATGAAACACATTCCTTCCCTCAATGCTCCGGAGTTGTAGATGTAGTGATCACAGTCAAGGTTAAGAATGAATGGGCCATTCGACATGATTGCACTCGTTCTCACAAGCGCATTCATCGCTCCGGCTTTCTTGTTGTGATCATAACCAGGCCTCTTCTCCCTGGACACATAAACCAGCATTGGCAACCTCACATCGACTTCTGTTGTATCAACCAAATTCTCCCCATCTGCTTGCGAGCCATAGACTGGTTCCGAGTTTGGCGGAGCCAGCATTGCCTATAATGTTAACAAAGACACAGATGTTAAAATTGAAATGAATGGTGTAGAGTTTAGACTGTATGAATGGTTTAGACTGTACCTGAATGATACCGGCATGATCTCCTCTCGAGTGATCAGGCTCGGAAGATGACCAAGTTCCGGGCCAGTGGGAGCCATCAGACATCCATGTTGCCTTAGGTACCTTGATGGCATCAGCCAGGTTACCTCCCATTTCCATTTGCTTCTTCTTCGTCTTCAGCTCGTCGTGGGCATTGAAGGCATCGGATCGCCTCCTAATGGATTCAGGTAAGGAGTTAATCCTGACTTTGAATTCATCATACTCTCTCTTAACTCGCCGCCTCTCCCGAACAAAGTCCAATCTTACTTTGTTCTTCAAGAAATCCTTTTTCTGACCAAAGTATGCATCAGGGCTTCTAGGTTCTATTCCATGCTTCTTACAGAATGGCACCCAGATCCTTGCAAAGCTCGCCGTCTCAGCGAGTGCTTCGAATGTCAGGAGGGCGCCGCCATCATCAGATAAGTAGCAAGCAAGCTTTTCCACCGGGTAGTCAACAGCCAGGATTGAGAGGATAGTGTTGGCTGTGACTAGAGGAGGCTCTTTCTCCGGGTCAGCTGTGGAGACAAACACATCGATGCCCGGGAGGTCAGACCGCCCTTTGGGATTCCGAAGATTCGGAGACTCATAGCGCTCCTTGAGTACTGAGAGATCGGCTACTCTATTGACTGGACATATCTTGGGAAGCTGGTCAAGGATCCAGGAGAATGCAAACCATATCTCACAGGTGATTGACATTCCCCATAACCATATTGCTTCATGGTTCGGATGTCGAATCCTCCATGTCAGAAACATCCCCAGAACCACCAGACGTATCATCATCAGCAATCTGTACACACACCATTGCAGTCCATTCAATGTCAGATAATTGGACTAACATGCCAATCATCCATAATTCATCAATTCCCTTCATAAAGAATATATGGAAACCAGATACCAATGGTTGCAGTGTAAGGTACCAAACATACACTAATTAGCTAACTACAAGCAGCTACATATGCCTACATCTACATTCCAATGAAGAAGGTGCCATTGAGAAAATTCATCAGACGAATTGCTGAATCAATGCTGTCTAGACACCATTTAATCAAGAATCTCCCCTTTTATTTCTTAATTTTTGTAGTCAGTTACAGTCTTCATGATAAATCAGTCCAACAATAAAAGGCTAAATGCATCAGATAAACAAAAACTATGACTCCATGAGTACCTAACACTACACATGAAATGTAATAGCAGTTGCAGCTGAAGTAGGCAAAGGTTAATTTCATTCATGTGAACCACTCAAAATGTAAGCAATTGATTAGCAAGGAAAGAAACCAGATACCAATGGTTGCAGTGTAAGGTACCAAACATACACTAATTAGCTATCTACAAACAGCTACATGCCTACATCTACATTCCAATGAAGAGTGCCATTGAGAAAATTCATCAGACCAATTGCTGAATCAATGCTGTCTAGACACCATTTAATCAAGAACCTCCCCCTTTTCTTTCTTAATTTTTGTAATCAGTTCAACAATAAAAGGCTAAATCCATCAGATAAACACAGCTATGAGTATCTAACACTATACATGAAATTTAATAGCAGTTGCAGCTGAAGTAGGCCAAGGTTAATTTCATTTATGTGAACAACTCAAAATGTAAGCAATTGATCAGCAAAGAAAGAAACTGACATACCTATAAGGACTGATAACAGCAGCTGAAACAGAAACCTTCCTGGTCAGAGGCCTCCTACTCCTCTCACCGAAATCAGGTGGCTGCTCAAACCCGCCGCCATTTCCTCCTCCGAAACCATACCCATCCTTAGGCCAAACTGCGTTCCCATACCCGTAAGTCCCTTTAGTCTCGAAAAGCCACCGGTTGTGATCGAAATCCGGCTGTCCTCCTGCCTTGAAAGACTTCACAATCGAAAGCCTCTTATCCATCCTGATCTCCCCCCTTGTGGGAAGAGGCAGAGCCTGATCCTCTGCCTCTCCCCTGATTGCGTCCTCGTCATCCTCTTCGTCGCTGCTTCCGACATCCTTATAAGGCTCCTTGCAGCCCGGGCACCGCCCACCGCCAGTTGACAGGCAATCCAAGTGGCAGTCCCTGCAGATCTTGAACCCACATTCACAGTTGCCCACCTGAGTTGCGTTCTCATCACATCCCTTCATCCCACACATGTTCTTCCCAAACTTCATTGATTGATCCACCCTCTCCACATTCGAGCAATCCACAACATGCCCGCGAGTGACCGAGTTGAATCCGCCGGTGAAAAGCGTCCCGGAGACGTAATTGGCGGTCGGGTAGCTGGAATTGGGCTTGATTTCCTCCGGGAGGCTGGCTTGTGAGGTGGACAGGGAGGTCGGCTGGTGGTCAGGCGTCGGCGGGATGTGGACAGTGTAGGAGAGGTATTCGGAGTTGATTTCTTCTCCAGGGTCGTTGTTGTTGGTGGCGAACGAGTACCGTCCGCCGGCGCTGGAAGCCCCATCGCCGGCGCCGGAGAGGGAGCTCCTCCTCGCTCGGCCACCGCTGAGGGGGGAATTGGGGTTGTTTGAGATGGAGGTGCGTCGTGGGACCGGGCTCGTTAGGCCTATGCTTCTAGATCCTGTTGCTTTCGACCCCGATGAGGTGACCGTTATGGTCACCGGAGACGATTCCCCCGAGGAGACTCGCTTCACCACCATTTTTTCCGGTGGTTTCTCTCTCTAATTCTAGGGCTTGATGAGGAAGCTTAAGAATTGAAAACCCAGAAAGGAAATTACATACACAATCGAGTGAATGAATGAGTGAGAGAGAGAAAGAGAGAGAAGAGATGAGCTCTCTGGTAACTGAAAATTGGTTGTTTTAAGCTGAAGTCGAAGAGAGAAGGGGGACAACGGTCGGATTTGAAATTTGAATAATCTGAGAGAAATCGAGTCTAACGGTCAAATAAATATTGGCGTTAAAGCTTTGGGCTTTCGGCGATGAGATGGTCCCCACTATCTATTATTTTTAAACAGGAAAGTCAAAATAAAAATTAAAGAGGTCAAATATTGTAAGGGTGAGATTCTCGTGCCCAAAGTTGAATTTGTCCTTTTTTCTGTATGTCAGTATGTGTATGAATATATAAATAAATGTGTATGAATATATAAATAAATGTAACTGCCAAATTTTAAATAAATAAACAATTACAGCAAGTATATTTTTATTATAACTGCATAAAAGGTAAGAAAATCTACTAGGCATCTGATAAAAGTGAGATGTGCATGCCAAGATCTGATTCATGTTGATTCACAATGATATCCAATCCAAGTAAAGATTTTTTTGAAATTATACTTTTATTAATTTATTTGAAACCGTCTAAAAAGTGATTTGGGAGAAATGAGTATCTAATCTAAATGTATAAAGATTCAATCTTTTTTATATATTATACTAAGATATACATACTATGATCAATTGTTCAGTAATGATGTCCATGTAACATATAATAAGAAAGGAAACTGATCATAGCACACTAATAAGTCATGAGTACAGTCCAGATGGAGTGTGCTTAAAGGGGATATATGAACTCACAAAAAAAAAACAATCTTATAAACCTTGGAAAAAAAGCAGCACATCAGAAATGTTGAAAGAAAAGAAGGTAGCATGACAGAACTGAGAACATATGATCAACCATGAACCCAGAAGAAGCTCCCGGGGTCGAGTGAAATCAGGACAAGTTACAGTTTACATGCTATGAATTTCAAATCTTTGATGATCCAATGACTCCTACGGTGGGAGCGATATGTATATTACCAATGTAATGTGAAAATCCCGATGTGCCTATAACGAATCAGCTCAGTACATTGCGCAGTTGGTCATAAGGCAGGTCAGAAAAATATCTCCTTCAGGACCAAAAGTGATAGCATGACGAAGCACATAATGACCAGAACTGTTGCACACTTTACCATGCCCCCCTGCCTTTGTGTTCTCTCCGCCTGTGATTGGGAAGGCGAGGTTTAATATTGGCTGACAAGTATAACACAATGTAGGGGGAGAGAGAGATTGAACCTTTCGAAGCTCTTTGAATCCTTGCTCAACTGATGTTGCGACATTCTGGATGTTGTGATCAATTCGATCAACAATAGTGCCCTGCAGACATATGTACAGCAACTTCAGCCTCTACCCTTCTGGGAATATTAGTTTGTGCAACAAATCAGTGAGCATACAAGTGTAAAGGGAAGAGCGTAACCTGGTCTATCACAAGAGTCGAGAGATCCTTCATGATCTGGGCAAGCTCATTCACAGACTGGACAACCTGCCATTAGATTTGATTTGTTATATAGGCAAGAGAGTCAAGATCTTCAGAAGGAAAGGACTGTCAAGTTCAATCAGATACCTGATTAATCTCCTTCTCTCTCTGTGCAGTAGTATGTTCGCTATGCTCAAGTTTCATATGGCTCTTGGCAAAATCCTGGCCACAGAGAGTAAAGAAGTTTTAGAGGCCGCTCGTGGACAAATCAAAGTTCAAAACTTCAACATCAGGTATACTGTATGCATGTTAGGTTAACCTTGAGTACTTTGACCTACCACATCCTATAATCTTGCAAAGTTCATCAACCCTTGGAAATTCCATGTTGTTCATCAATGATACTGACCCTACTGGATACAGACTTAGAGTTTAACTAAGAAAATGCTCCAAGTAGACAACTTCCGAATTCTTCCAAATTTCAATTCTATATACAATGATATAAGATATATTTTCTATAAAATGCTATGACAGCTTCTACATATTCCTTACCAAGTAGTGACAAATATTGGACAAATGATACAGCTTACTGACACTGGACCACAGCTGCATTTCAGATAGCATAACCAACAAAAATGGAGAAAGTAGGGAAATCCATACCACATCACTGAATTCATCTTCGAAATTTGAACTGGTTCCATTCATAGTCATTTCCAAGTCCACCCCATCTTGTCCCTGAACAATATCAAATATAAACAGGGAAAGATAAGGGGAAAATCACAAATGATGGAACTTAATCATAAATAAAGACAAAATTTATGTATTGAACAATGAACACATATGCTGTTTCTCAGAAGTGCATAACAGTCAGTTTATAAACTATATGCCAATCCATAAATACTTGATTTATAAACAACACCATCACTTTAGAATGTCTTATGGAAAAGAATGCTCCGAGAAGAATTCAAGAGAAGAGGCTAGCCTAGTCCAGAATGCAGTAGAAGGTTCTGGCTCAATCTAGATGAAGCAGGACCCAAGGGTAGGCAAATTAAACCATTAAGCTTTGATAAGTTAATTGTTACAATGACTGGTTGTGATTAGGCTTTATTAGGTCACAGTCTGTTACTTCAGCTATAGGAAAACCAGTAGAAAAAAAAGGATTTCTCACCCCTGAACTAGAATCAAGAAGTTACATAGCCTATATGGAAAGAGTAATTTGGAGTGTAAAGACGTATAAGCTTTGTCCAGGAGTGGATGCATAAGAAAATGCTACCAGATAATACCAATTCAATTGCATGTGGCTAAATTTGTTAGAGATCAATTCCAGGATCCTCTATACGTATGTGTGTGAATTTGTTTGCCTCTGTTTGACAGATATGTGTGTCAGTCCATTTGAAATAGAGCTTGTTAGATCTACTCTCTGATTTTAGATCAAAGAACTTCAAAGTAATAAACTACGAGAACTCTAGAAGCCAAGATCAATTACCCAAAATCCAAGTTGATATATTCCAATGCTTGAAACACTCAACATGGATGGGTTTCCTCCCAATCTTCCATCACTGATATAACTATTACACATGCCCCCTAATCACCAGTTATTTAAAAAGGACAAAAGACAACATTGCTACCGTATAATACAAACTCAATTGCATGTGGCTAAATTTATTAGGGATCGATTCCAGAATCCTCTACACGTATATGCAAATAACCTCCCAAGCACCAGATTACAAGAAAAATAACAACTGAAAGGCAGCAACACTATTAGAAAAGAGAACTTCTGGTCATCGAGAACAGTTACCTCTTGCTGTTGCTTAAGACGTTTTAAATAGGTAGATTGTTTCTTCCGAAATTCAACTGACAAGTTCTGGAGATCTGTAGCAAGTGAACGCTGTCACAGTAACAATCACATCATTACACTACCAAAAAGAATCCTCATAAGTCAAGAATTTGTAAAAGGGCATAAAAAATAAAACAAAGAGTGTTCAGATACATTTGCTTCCATGATGTAAAATATAGCATATATGGAAGGAAAATGCCTATAAAACATTTAATCTGATTTATCAAATAAAATGCTGATACAAACCTAATATATTAATTTCGTTATTCTCTTCATTTCCCTGCATTGTCTAGGTAGTTCCCTCAATTTCCCATATCCCCACTTCCTAGTTTTAACTTTTAAGGTACTTCTCAATTATTCATTCCACTTTCTCCACGTTTCTCATTATGCTAATGCAACTTGTATTTCTCACTTGCTGAAGCGAGATAGTTTCTTTCAATTTACTATATTTTACTTTCCTTGTTCAGCTCCAAACAAATGCACCATGCAGTGAAAGACATGGACAAAGCTTATTTAGCAAGCTGTTGAAGGAAGTAATACACCAGCTAAAACAGTAACTATATTGACATCAAAAACTGACCTGCACATTTTTCCTTATATTGGAATCCTCTGAAGACTCACTTCTGGAAAGCTCCTTCAATCTTTTCTCTGATCTCCTTAATAGATCAGTGATTTCGTGGGTAAGAGTTTCTATCAGGTGTTGGTCATCTCTCCCATCTCCAAATGAGGGCATTAAAGCCTTTGAATGAGCCTTCACTAACTCAGCCATTTTCATTCGTGCCCGATGTACATTTGCAGTTATTTCTTCAGAAACGTCCACCCAAGCTGGGGGAAGACCCACCGTCCAAACATCTCTACTGCAGGAGGGGAAAAACAGGTTTTTTTTATTCAGAACAAAACATCTGCCAGTACCGCCATACTAATCAGTTGGGCTACGGTGGAGTTTTTATTGAACTCTGTTTGTAGAGATGGAAGTTATCTCTCACAAACAGTGTTTAAAAAGGCAAAGCCCAGGCGCGCTTAGGCGGGGCGCACCAAGGGTGGAAAAGCCCACCCAAAGCGCCCAAGCGCAGCTTAAGCCACAGGCGAATTAAAGCCCAAAGCTATGGGCTTTTCTGGTTTTTTCCTTATTTTGGCCGATTAAGATATATTACAATCTTGTTTTATTTAGATACAATCTTTTCATATCTTTTTCCAGTTGCAAAATATTTTTCTGATTTTATTTTGAAGATTTTAGCAACTTTCTGATTTTTTTTTTTTAAGATTTCTGTTTTTTTTAGCCCTCCTGTGTTCTTCACTTCACGTCTGTGCTCTGCCTTCTATTCTCCCTTTCTTCTTTCCCTCCTTTCTCTGCCCTTCTTCCTTTCGGTGGAGTTGCTATTTTGTTGCTTGGTGCATGGGTCGTTGCTATTGTCCTGCTGAGACATTGCTCTCAGGTTCTCCCTTCTAAATCAGATCACAACAAGAAGAAGAAGATGATGAAGGATACAAGTCTGTGGATGATGGTGATGAGGACTTTGCTTCTTTTCTAGACATTGAGGAAGAAGATGATGCAAATGACATTGATGATTTTGAGTGACCCACTCCTTAGACATCCTTCAGCTTGGATTTCTTTCTATTCTTTAACCTTCTATTCCCGGACTTATATTTAGCACTTTCTGATGCCTTGGATATGGGTTTATTTACTTGCTTACTACCTAAAACTTGATTTTAGTACAATAATATGTTTTCAATCCGATTTTATTTCATCAAAGATGGTTTTTATAGCATTTAGCTTGAAGTTTAAGATGTTTTAGAGTTTTTATGGAAAAGCCATCGCCTTAGCTTCTAAAGCCTGCTTAAGCTACAGGTATACCGATCGCCTTGTGTTGCCTGAAGCTTTTTTAAACACTGCTCACAAACTTATGAAAAGGAACCAAAAGAAATAATTTGTAACAACCCATGAACATCTAACCATTAAAATATGTGAGTGTTGAGATTTTCTCAAACCCATCCATAAGAGTTAACAAAAACTCCACTGGATGTGATTCCCATATTAACGAGTCCGTAATTAATCAGTGAAACCAACAGCATTGTAAGAACTACAATTTGGAAGTTTCAATTCGAACAAGATCCAGAAAGGGAGGAAGTCTGTGCAATAACATTCGAAACAGCAGCTTAATATCTCATAGTACTTTACTTTATTACCACATAAAGCGAGTATTTAACCATCTTCTCACCAGGAAAAAAATCATTTGACCAGGTAATTTAGTAATTAACACTTGAAAATACTATAATCGGTATCAGCAAAAATAATGACATACAACAAGCATTTTCAACTTATACAAAACGATGTAGTTATAGTGATATGACCATCTCTTCAAGTCAACCAAGTAGCCTATGTGTCTTAATACCTTAGCGTTTATGAGTTCAGCTTAGATATTAAGTACTACACAAGTTATTCAACATTCTATAACACAATGACATCAATACTTTTTCTTTCACATCACCTAAATAAAAATAATTGTCCACCAGTTCAGATAGATTTCTCTTAGTAAGGAAGCTCCACCATTAAAAGCATTGCCAAAAATGCTGCCTGGAGCATAGTAGAGCCCCACCAATCAGAGGAAAGATTGATAAACTGAAGACTTGGATAATAAACTAGCCGATTTTACTAACCAATAAACTTTTGACATCAAGAAAACAGCATATAGCTTCAGAAATTACACACTTCTGTTTAAGCGCTATCCTTAAAACTATCACCATGCTGCATGCCTGCAGTAAGGGACTGAAAGCTAACCACTTACTAGCTGACCTTCTTAACCACTGTGCTTCATATAATCAAGCTTATCTATAAAGGCAACAAAAATCTTTTCGAGCTCTGAGCTCATTTAGCAGAATTCCATGAATCAAGTTGGAATTAGTATTCCAAGAATGACTTAACCATCCCTATCCCTAATCCTAATTTCTATGTCCAGATCGCATAGAGAGCTCAAATTTGCAACATCTACGTCGAAAGTACATATTCTCCATGTACTCAAAGGAACATCCTATCCTCGTACAAAACTTTCATCTTCCTTGTTGCTCGAGACCCTAAACCCTAACCAGTCATCCGGACTCATCCCCCTTCCCCAGCACACATCCATCTTTGTATTTCTTCACACATCATTCCTCAAGTATCCTTCTTCCTCCATTAAAGAGTATGGGAAAACCAGGGAAAAGGGTCGAGAATTGGTTTATGCGAAATCAGGAATGAGACATTCCCAGGATTCAGTTGATTCCAATTTCCAAGCCAAACAAAAACAAGACAGGTTGCTTAAACCAAAACAAATTCTGATTCCTCAATATGATTCAAACCTTATCCTGATATTAAACGAATTTGTAGTTCCTCTGTTATGGTTGAAACCTAAAGTTTTTACCAAACCTAAATTTCATACCCTAGCTCAGCTCCTGCCTTATGCTAATAAATGAATGAGGCAGATCAAAGCTTAAAATTTATCTCCACGAAGCAAAATGCAAGCATCCGCTAATTGTAGAACTCTCAAATCCTTAAATTGTTCAAATCACCATCCCCCCAACGGAACCTTTTCATCCAGTTTCAATCGAATAGGTAGCAGGCCGCTTAATTTCTACACACACCAATAACCTTGCATCACAGGACCTCGAAATGAATGCTTAATTCGTAAGACTATGCAGTTCGTCACAATAGATATAATTGATAATTGATAAACACGGGACTAAGAAAAAAACCATTAAAGTTTTTTCAACGATTCACTAGATTTAGATTCATAGTTTCTCTCTCGTTCATTCCACCTATAAATTTCTACGGAATAAAAAACAACTAAATTAAACTCAAAAAGTACAAAGACGAAGGATGATTCCTCACCTCGAAGTGGTAGGATCCTCGGTGCTGAGTGGAGCATAAGACCGATTAGAATTCAGCAGCGAAGTCATTTCTATCACTGGACCGCCGCCGCC
The DNA here is from genome assembly GCA_963922045.1 of Persicaria maculosa. NCBI lineage: Eukaryota > Viridiplantae > Streptophyta > Magnoliopsida > Caryophyllales > Polygonaceae > Persicaria > Persicaria maculosa. The sequence goes on from OY998255.1 coordinate 69,260,843, forward strand.
ACTAACCGACGCCGGATCCGGCGTACGAACAGCTTTGATTGCGTCCCTGTGCTTTTTAAAAATACTTGTTCGATTTCTGGTCGCCATTTCCGATAATCAGTTCTCCAAGTAATAAAAAGAGGAAATCGAATCCGAACACACGGGAAACGGGGAGATTTGAGAAGATAATTCAGAAATCGAATGTTTCTTCTGAATCGATCTGTAGAGTGATTTCCAGCAAATCGAATTCGAACAAACAGGAAACTCGGAGATTTGAGAAGAGAATTCAGGAATCGTTTGGTTCTTCTGAATCGATCTATAGAGTGATTTCCAAGGCTTAGGAGTCGTACGTGGGATCAAATGAAGCACAACGAAGCAGACGATGATTTTTCACAATTTCACGGAACGCTTCGTGACGAAGCCGGATCATAGTATGGGCTGAAAGCTCAAAAAATTGGTCCTTTTGAGCTTCTTCCGGCCCATTTAAGGCCCATTTAATGGAGACGTGATAGATTTTCCTCTCTTTTTTCTCCTTTACGAAGAAAAAAAATTACCTACCAAAAAAACACAAACAATTTTTTTTTTTTTTTTTTTTTGAAACGGAAAAAATTTGACCATAGAACTAGGCCCTATCAGACAAGAGCATCCTTGCGGACTAGACTACACAATAGAGAATCATTAGGCAACATATATCCATGTGAAGCAGCACTGATACGTGATAGAAGATCAGCCACTTGATTTGCTTCTCGGAAAACATGACGAATCTCAACATAACCAAAGAAGCCCAGCGAGACTAGAATGTCCGAGACAATCATTTCAGAGACTCCAGTAGGCTTCCCCACACCTTTTAGACTTTTGATAATAGTTAAGTTATCTCCTTCAATTATCAATTTTGTAATGTTAAGGTCCTTTGCAGCTAACAGACCATTCCAAAGTCCTAGGCTTTCACAACCGCAGACCGAATTGATAGGCGATGATCCCGAACCACAAAAAATAGGAGAACCCTGGGAATCACGAATGATAAACCCAAAAGTTCCCCCATCATTCCGAGATAGAGAACCATCGAAATTCAGTTTGTAGCTGTCATTTGGTGGTGGTTCCCACTTGGTTCGTTTTCTTCTCGAGTGTGCCTTCGGTTGGTTATTTTCTTTCGTATTTACAATTTTTCCTTGTGAAATTTCGTTTGTTTGTGAGATTGTCCAGATAAATTTTTGATCATTTTTAAAAGATAAAATACGTCTTATGTCCGGGTTTATTTGATCAAAAGGTGTTTTGTTTCTGAAGTACCAAACTCCCCACCAGACAAAAGTCAGGTCTTCAAAGTTGTTTTTCCCAATTGTAAGTTTGATATCCCATATCGTGTCATTCAAATTGTCCCCTTTAATGAAACATCCGTGGATCTTCATGTAGACACCCGGGTTATTTGCAATAAGGGTTTCCTTAGTGATAGGACAATCCCATAAAAGATGATTCAGATCCTCATATCAGGAATCGCAGTGTGGACAATCAGTCGGATTACCCAGCCTACGAGAGGCTAGCTTAACAGCAGTGGGTACTCCGTTTCTAAGGATTTTCCATAGAAAAGATTTTATTTTGGGCAGCACATCCAGGTCCCATATCCAGCTTATATCTGATCTTGTATGGTTTTTGTATTTATGTATCATCTCGGTTGCAGACTGTGTCGAAAACCAACCATTTTTGCTCCATTTCCAATAAAGACTATCAACATGAATATTTTGTGGTATTGGTATTGTCTTGATTGTTTCTATTATATCATTAGGTAGTATGTTTTGTAATTTTTCATTTAACTTATCTTGATCCCAGGTTTTATTATCTTTGAGGAAGTAATTTATGTTTGTAGATTCATCGATTTGTTGTGTATTTGGGATTAATGATTTCAGAGGCGATGAACCCAGCCAAAGGTCATTTAAGAAGTTAATGGCCGAACCATCCCCAATAGACCATTGTAGACCCTTTTTAAATAAAGGTATTGGTTTTATTAACTGCGCCCATTGCCACGAGGAGCCACCTTGCTTTTGATAATTTAGGATACTGCTATTTTTTAGGTATTTTTCTTTGATTAAGATAACCCACGGACTAGTAGGTTCTGCTAGTAATTTCCAGAGTAGTTTCAGTTGTAGCGCTTCGTTCATATCCTCTGAGCAACGGAGACCAAGTCCACCATTTGCCTTTGTTTTACAAACATCAAACCAGCTGATTAGGGGTTTGTGATTCGGGCCTTTGTTCCAAAGGAAATTCCTATTTATTCTATCTAGTTCTGTGTGGACTGATTTTGGAAGCATAAAGCACTGCATTATATGTAATGGTTTTACTGAAAGCGTTGTTTTGATTAGAGTACATCTTCCAGCTTGAGAGAGGCAATTTGCCTTCCATTTGTGCAGTTGAGATTTAGTGTTCATTAGTAGGTCTTTGAAATCGTCTTTCGTAACTCTTCCCTCGATGATTGGGCAGCCCAAATAGCAACCCAAATTGAGGGTGTGGGCTATTTCTAGTTCATTTCGAATAAGATTTTTTTGTGTGGTTAAAACGTTCTTCGAAGTTTGAAATTGGGACTTGTGCCGGTTAACTCGTTGCCCAGACAACGCTGTATATTCTCTTAAAATTTGATTAACTTGGTCACAACCTGTTTGTGTAGCTGAGGCAAAAATCACAATGTCGTTGGCAAAGGCTAACAATGGAATCTTAGTTCCACCGCGTGTTAGTTTGATTCCTAGGTGGCTTTGTGGTTTTAAGGATTCGTTAAGAAGACCACGAGATAAGATTTCCGATATTATTAAGAACAGATAAGGGGAGAGCGGGTCACCTTGGCGTAAGCCCCTCTTTGGAAAAAATATATCAGTGGGTTCGTTATTTACTAATACCGAGTAAGTAACCGTGGTTATACATTCTTTGATCCAACCCGTGAATTTGGTTGAGAAACCAAATTTTATCATAATAGAGAGAAGAAAGTCCCAGCCCACCATATCAAAAGCTTTTTCCATGTCAAGCTTAACCGTCATCCAGCCCGTGTTGCCTTTTTTCTTTGAGAATGAGAGAAAATTTTCATTTGCAATTAAAATGTTATCTTGTATTGATCTACTAGATGAGAACGCACTTTGTAGTGGGTTTGTTAGTTTGGGTATGATTTTTTTTAATCTTGATGCTATTACTTTATAAATAACTTTGTATGTTGTTGAACAAAGGCTAATGGGTCTGTAATGGAATGTTGTTGTTGGGTTGTCTATCTTTGGTTTTAATGCGATAAAAGTGTGGTTTGTTTGTTTTAGGATCCGTCCACTAAGGAAAAAACTCTTGACCGCTTTGATTACAGAGCAGTGGCGGATCTAGTATGTTAGAGTTAGGTGAGCGAAAAAATGTTTACCATTGAAAAATGAAACTTTGACAAATCAAAATGTGATTATTATTATTATTATTATTATAAATTATTATTATTATCATCATTATTATTATTTCATCAAGAATACAAAAGAAAATTAAGATTCGTCCATTACAAGAGTTACTTGTCTTTCATTATTATAAATAATTTCATTAAAAATATAATATGCCCTATTGAAATTGTACTCTATTATTTCATGTCAATTCGAAATAATCAATGACAATAAAGTTTAAAAAAGATCACTAAATAAAATAATATATTATATAAAATATGAATAATAGGGTATATAAAACACACTAATCCCAATTTCTACAATCATACTGTATTATCAGACAATTAAAAACCCGATTCTAGAATTTAGAAATTATAATCATTAAAAAAAATACTAAAAACAGAGTTAACATGCATATGGGAAATTTTAGTCATTAAAGAATACTAAAAACGGAGTTAACATGCATATGAGAAACAACAAATTAAAAACTATGGCAATGAAATTTGGAGCTGGTGAAAGAGGTTAAGTGTTGTAGTAATTAAATTACTAAATTAAGTAAGGGTTATACGAGTTTCAATATTAAAGCAGTAGTAATAGAGTAGAGACTGTAGAGGTGTGTGCGCGCTTGATTATGAGCCAACCAAAATAACCCAGCCAAATTAATTTTTTTTCACCCAGCAAAATTAATTTTTTCAAACTCCCCAAAAAAATTTCACCCGGCCATTGATGGGTGCGCTTACCTAGCCATCCGCCTCTGTTACAGAGGGTTCCACTATATGCCAGTATTTTTTGAAAAAACCAGCAGATAAACCATCAGGTCCCGGGGATTTGTCATTAGCTAGGCTGAAAACCGCATTTTTGATTTCCGAGTTTGTTACTTGTCGAGTAAGCCAGTTGTTGTCTTCATTTGAGATTTCATTTCCTACATAATTGAGTAAGTTGCTTGGTACTGATTGCCTTGCTTGTGGTGAATATCTTTGGCTGAAGTCATGTTTTACTAAATTCCTTATATCTTCTTATTTACTGAGAGTTATACCAGCCGTGGTTTGAAGTTGTTTTATTATATTTCTGTTCCGTCTTCCAGTTGCAATTTTATGAAAATACTTTGTGTTTGCATCGATCGATTTGACATGTATTGTTTTGGCTCTTTGCCCCCGGTATTTTTGTTGGTATGTTAATAGAGATAGCTTTGATGTTAGCCTTTTGATTTTGGTGTCTATATCATGGTTATAAGCATTACAAAGAGTGTTTTGTAGTTCTAAAAGTCGTGATTCTACTTGTTTTATTTGGTGAAATACGTTCTCAAAGGTTACCTTACTTCATATCTTACTTTTTCGTTTGAGTTCCTGCATTTTTTTGGTTAATTTGAACAGTTGCGAGCCAGGAGAATCTAACCTCCAAGCAGATCAAACAATAGTTTCATAGTCAGGTCTTGTTGTCCAAGCCATTTCAAATTTGAACGGTTGTAGTTTTGGTTTTTGGTTATCCATTAGGTCTATAGTGATCTGCCCATGATCAGATTTCAAAAAAGCGTGATTTTTAGTGCAAAGGTTTGGGAAATCTTTTAGAATAGAGTGGCTGATTATTGCGCGGTCTAACTTCTCAAAAATGTTATCGTTACCCTGCTCACTTTTTGTCCAAGTGAATCTATTTCCACTAGTTGGGGAATCAACTAGGTTGTAAGTGCTAATTATATCTTGTAATCTTGTGAATCTGTTAGTCGAAGGAGTTCTTCCTCCTAACTTATCTTTTGGTTCTAGTATTTCATTTAGGTCTCCCAACACAATGAGCGAGTCTTTGGATTTGCGGATGTAATCTGAGAGTGTAGCCCAAAATATATTTTTTTTCGTTTGCATAAGGCGTAGCATAAACAAATAAAATTTCAATATTAATGTTAAGAGACGCGTTGGTATAGTCTGCCTGAATGATACGGTCAGTGTGACTTCTAATGGTAAAGGTTTCATTTTGGAGTTGAGCTTCCTTCCAAAGGAGGCACATACCCCCTGACAGACCATTTGAAGGACAGAAGAAAATTACGTCAAACCCTGGTTTTCTCCAGCATTTCTCCGGTGGTGGGTTTGTTAATTTTGTTTCCGCTAACATTAACACTTTGATATGATCTAATTTAGTAGTGGATTCAATATGAGTCCATACATTCTTTCTACTAAGACCTCTAACATTCCAGAAACTAAATTTCATATTGAACATATTGGGGGGATTTGGTACCTTGAAGAGTTAGTACGTACCATTCTTATATCTTTGTTGTTTAGCCAGTTGGTTTGTGTTATGTTAGGTTTAGATTCAGTTTTACAAGTTGTTTTTGGCTTCATTGTTGCATTCTCTGCTGGAGAACACCATATACAAAGAGAGTAGTCTATTCGAAGATAATGTGGTTCTAAATAACAGTTTGACAGTGCTTGATAAGGTAAAAAGAAATTAAAAACCTGTGTATTGATCATGTTGTCCAAATCAGATCTGGGAGTACAAGGAATCAAACAAATATGAGAAACTTGAGCTGTTAATTTATAATACATTTTGATAAAGCAAAATGAAGAGAGAGTTATATGAGATAATGATTCGAAGTATAGTGTCAAAAAATATTGTATATGTATCATATAGAGTCTCTTTTTGATGTATTGTCCCTTAGCTATGCAACAAGCCAATGAAAGATTCATATGAAAAAATGATTTAAAGCAAGGAATCAAATCTTGCAGTTTATGTGACATAAGAAGAAACTGATTGCTAGTGAACCTGCATTGTTCACTGAGTGAAACAATAAATCTGTAGCCACTAAGGTAAATATAGTTGTTGATTTGGTTTACACAATATGAACATAACAGACATGAGAAGCAAACCAGATAGGAGCACTTGTGGATCAACTTTGGCATTCCTGGTGAAGTTTCTTTGATGGTTTCATCCACTTGGTTCCATTTGGTTACTGACGGAGGGAAAACCTGTCGTTGCTTCCGCCAAAGAAAACCCAAACCTATAACTAGTAGAGCGATAAGTAAGAGGTCGATCCCACAGGGAATTATTATTCAAGTGTGATTTAAGTGCTAATTAAAGTAACCAAGGAGGGGGGTTTTAAGTGTGAAAGATCCGCCTTTTATCAAAACGGATTAAAGAAAGCAAAATAATTGATATTGGTTTAGACAATTATGAGAAGCAATTCCACCTACAATTTTCCACTTTATTGGATTGAAGCGATCATTGTAACTTCTTCTCGTCCTATTACGTTTCCTATGAATGCCCTTGTCCCGACCTAATATAGTTACTAGTCCAACCAGTCCTAGCAACCCTTATCAATCGAACAGTCCCTAAAGAAGGATTTAACCCAATTGATAGCTTTAAGTCCAGAGATTAGCCAAGGTATTTGCAGTCCCTAAAAAAGGATTTAACAACACATTCAACTTCCTACTTATTCAATTAGTTCAACCAGCCCTAAAGGAATAAGTTTGCTACTTGGGTTAAGGTTCGCAACCAGGAATCTACAAAACCCTAGCGATTGAATTGATTCTACCAAGTTGATCAGTCGAGATAGAATAAAACAATGAACAATTAAGCACAAAGAAGTTGAAGCATTCACAAATAGGAAATCAAGGGCGAGAATTAGAAACTCACAATCAATCTGGATAAAGCTTCAAATTGCAGGCAGAATAGATGAGTTTAGTTCCTCATGGAAGACATGGCTCAAAATCTCTAAAAAGTCTAATGGTTGAAAGAATAGAATCCCCCCGGTCATGAAAAATAACATAAAAGTGGCCTAATAAAACATCCAAGTCGGCCTCCAAACAAACATAGAAAAAACTAGGGTTTCTTAAAAACGGCGCTTACGCGCTGACTGTCCGTGCGGCGCCCGCCGCAAGTGGTGCGGCGCCCGCCGCAAATGTCTTCTTTGCATCCCGCTGCGGCGGGTGCAGCTGCGGCGCCCGCGGCACTTCTGCGGCGCCCGTGGCACGTTGTTCTGCCGTGGCCCTTGCTTTCTTCGCGGGCTTTTCTTCTCGTCTTGCTTCTTTCTTCCTTGTTCCTTCCCATGTATCTTGTGTTCCTCTTCGAGATGTTGCATCTCCCAAATGTGTTCCGAGTCGATCTGCGAGATAAACACAAAAATTGCGCAGAATCCGAACTTTTCTAAAATAAACACAAGATGCAATTTAGCAACAAAGTAAGCAAGAAACGCAACCTAACTAAACTAAATATATCTATAATGCCTATCTAAAATATGCATTATCAGTTACACTGCTCCATGTTGATGGACTTGATGCTATGTGATTGATGTCTTCACCTAATTGTTTCCATCCGGTGCTAATTATCAGGTCTTGAGTCCATTTTGCATTGGTTGATAGCTGCAGAGATTGCAAACCAAAATATTGCTCGAGAGAAAGACTCCCTCGAGCAAGCTTAGTAGAGTGTTTTGTAATGTGCTTGTAAGTAAGCAAATAATTATCAAGTTTGTTGGTTCTAGCAGTTCTGAGGCAAAAGTGTAGTGCACCACAGAAATGCAAGAAAGCATAGATAGTAACAGGTATCCCAATGCTTTTGGTTATATTAGGATAGAAGTGCAATAGACTAATAGGAAAACTAGAATGCTTTTTATAACTGGTTTTTATATAATATTCTCCTTGACAAAAACCTAAGTAGCCAAGCAAACCAGATTGATAGCAGTATATAATTGATAATAGGTAGGATTTGTATAAAGCACTAATGGTTTGGTAAAAGTTTTGCAAATCCTTAAACTGCCAGATCAAGAACAAATAATGTAGGGCAGAGAGCAAACAATCCAGTTGAAACCAATAGATCAGATGTACTTCATAATATAGATTTTCATTAATTTTAAAAGATAGGATACAAGCATCAAATAGGATAACAGTGTTAGAAACACACAATCTAGGCAGACATAGCCTTGAGCAGTCACTGCTATTACAACTAGAGTAAATAGATATCAAACAGATTTGAAGCTTGATAAAATACCAACCAAGATTTTGCCAAAAAATAGGAGTAATTTGATATGCAAAAGCTATATGAATTATTTCAAAAGGTGATGGAGGTGTGCTGCAGTCATCACAGTAGACCCATGGGCAAGGTCTGGATGTCTCATTGCTTGGCAAAATCTTGTAAATCATAAAGTTACACCTTGTTTTTTGCCCCTCTTCAGGTCGGAGCTAGTCGTGTCATCATCCCCACCCACAGCCTTCCTTTTGAGAGAGCCAGAAGTGGAAGAGTCCTTTAGTGGAGCATCAGAGGTAGTGAGCATCTTCATCAAAGATGTGTTGGATTGGAGAGAGTGAAAAGAAGGCTCAGATAACAGGTCAATCTGGTTATCAGCAACAGGTTCCTCAAGCAGGTAGCAACCTTCTTCATATTCTCCACCAAGTAAGTCATCCTCATCATAATCATAGAGAAGACAGAGAAGTATCTCAGATTCCACCTCGGCTCCAATCTCATTGAAATGCTGTGGGTTAGGGAGTGGATAGGCTGCATCCATTGGATCATCATCAGAGGTTCTGGTGTTGCCAGTTTCTGAAACCAACAGTGGCTCAGAGCTAGGGTTAGGATCAGTAGAGGGAGAAACAGATGTAGAGGTGCCAGGCAAACCAACCCCACCAGGGCCAACACTGAAACCAACTGTAGGGATCCACCCTGCAAGGTTACCAGAAAGGCCAGCCAGGTAGGGAGAAGGTGCAGTGGTAGCAAACCCGGCAGCAACTGGCTTCACACCAGAATGGATAGGAACAGAAGGGGAGTCAGGTAGGGTGGCAGATTCTGTTGGGGACTTGGAACCAATAGAAGAATTAGAGGAGTTGGAGATGGCCTCAAAAGCAATGGCCACACCACCTCTAGCAGACAGGTATGGCTTATTTCCAAAGGCATGGACAGGGTTAGAAAGTTTTAGGATTTTTCCCTTTTTTCCCATGGTAGACCAACCCTCACCCATAGCAGGCTTGTGAATCATGTTATTTGGCTTTTTTATGGTAACTTGGATCTTTTTAGGTTTGGGAATGAAGTTAGGGCAGTGATTAAACACATGGTCTTGGCCCCCACAGTTTCCACAACCTTCAGGAAACTCTTCAAACCAAATAATATGAGCAGACACCTCATTTTTGTTTACTGGGATAAGGATGGTATTGGATACAGCAAGAGCAAGGTCAAGATTAATGCAAATTCTTGCATATCTAGCACTAGGATCAACTGTGGGATCAGATTTGATGAAAGTACCAAACTTATTTTTTCAATGATGAGTGCAAGGGCACCAGGTTTTTTATAGGCCTCAGGAATGGAGGTAATCCTCACCCACATATCAATAGCAGAAGTATTATCAGAAATAGGGTCAAAAGAATCATCCCAGTGCCTGAGAATGATAAGCTGACCATAAACATGAAAAGGCCTGGCTTCTCAGACCATGAATAGATCATTGGGGTCAGAGAATCTCACCTCAAACCAATGGTTTGGGAGCTCCACAATCTGGAGATCACCGGAGATCCCCTTCCAATCGAAATTGAGTTTGGATTCTAATTTTTTGAAATCTATAGGAGCACCAAAGGCCCTCCCATAGAGCCTAGCATTGGTTGAGAATCGATATTGTGGAACTGTTGTAATTGGGTGAAGAACGAGTTGAGATCAAGCTTCCCCTTTCCTTTGTCACTTTTCAGTGGTTTAGGAGGGTTAGCTTTTTTTGGGTGTCGGTGAATCCTCAGAGAGGATCCCCTTCCCTTTGGTTTTGGTTTTTTGAGTGTCGGTGGATCCTCTAAGAGAGTCCCCTTCCCTTTTCCAATTTGGTTTGTTTCCATAGAAACAGAGTGGTGCAGATACCAGTAATAAGAACAGAACACAGAGAGAACAGAAAGGTTTTGGTAGATAGCAGCAGGAAATGGAAACAGAGAGATAGGTGAGAGAGTGACATTTAATGTTGAAGCACAATTGCTTAAATAGAGCATGCTAAAGAACCACCACAGATGCAGAAACACAAGTCCAGGAAGCGTCTGAAAGCTTGGATAAAGATAAAGGAGTATAGAGCCATACCTGTCAAAGCCGAAATATGAATCATAGGGAAGCAGCAAACCCAGTAGGTGACGATGGTATAATCGTTGACCATGGTCCGAAATAGCAGGGCCATACCCCGCAAGCAGGAGAGAGCCATGAAGAACAGAAGACTCGTCTAACCGAGTCAGGCAGCCGAAGTGAGGGCCAGAGGAGATAGGAGCGAAGATGGAAGTAATGATGAAGGCGAAAACCTCCCATCGAAGCGATGGAGAGAGGGTTGAAGTTGATGGAACCCAGAACCAAAACCAAATCCCAATCCATAAATTTTTCCATTTTTTGTGCCAAATCCAGAAGAATAGTGGTTTGGATTTGAGTTGACAACCCTTTCTTTGATTTTTGATGGACTCCAAGGATAGATTTTCAGACGGATTTGCAAAGAATTTGGTCGAGGAGTCCGATTTAGTTTTGAATCTAGGGTTTCTGGTGGAGAGGATTGAGGGAGAAAGGGGCTCACGCGCGCGCGTGTTCTCTTTTGACGGATTGGGTTTTTGGGTTTCCATTACTCCCACAAATTTTTTGTTTGTTTGTTTGTTTTTACAAGAGAAAGTACATATAAACCGAATAGAATTTTAGTAGGTTCACATAATTCAATCATGAGTTTAAGATGAATATTTCGATCTCCTAAGGGAAATTTCATATACCCAAAAGTGCATTAATAAAAAAAAAATTTCCTTGTTGTTTACTTATATAGTTATATACTCCATTATACATGTTGATTGTGTTTTTGCTCTGCATAGTCCATCCTGAGACTTCCTCGTTTTATTTGTAACCCGATTTGATTATTATTAGTATACTCGGATTGGTTCTAGTCTTTTTTTCCAACCTTTTTCCTATGTGTTGGATTTTTTTTTCCGTTTCATAACAATTAATCTATTTGCCAATTTCTTTCGAGTTTTCAATTTAATTACCATATTTGATAATGTTTTCTATTTTAAATCATTGCCTTTTAAAAAAATTAGCTTTTTTTTTTGTAAATGCTCTTTTAAATATCTATTTTAATTTTAATTTATAGCTTTGTAGTCATTATTTTTCACCAATTTTAAACTTCAAAACTTAATTATAAACTCTTTAAAAAAAAAAAAAACTTCGCCCCATATGTACCACCGTATTTTATCAAAATTAAAAAGTGCCTTAATTCGAATTTCAGCCAATTGAAAAAACAAAGAACGTAATTTAAATGGGTGAATATTGTTTTTGAGATATAAATAATTCAAAATTTGCGCGCGAAGTCAGGCGACCAATGGTGGGCAGCTGATGAATCCCTCTCCAACCGTGTTTTCTTCCACCGAATCGTTTTCGTTGCCTGGATTCTTCTACCAATGCCACCAATAAACCTCCAATTTCTATCTAATCGAAACCTAGCTTCCAATTTTGATCTGATAAAAACCTAGCTTCCGATTTCGATCCGATTGAAACCTAGCTTAAACTTCAGAGGGACGATTTTATGGAAATTGATTATCCTTAGCATCCCAACTTCACCGGGCTGGCAATGCGACCCTGGTTCTCAGCCATTGCAACCCTCTCGGGAGAGGATATTGTTGATACCTCCAATATTTTCCACCTTCCTCGCGAAATTACCTATCAATTTCAGCGGGACTTCGCTGTTTTCCTCCATGGCCGCTTCTCGCGATCCCCAGGCCTTTAATTCTATCCTCTGCAACGCTGGTGCTGGCGCCGCTGCAGGTAAAAATCTGTTCTTTGCTTAATTGGATGCCTTTGCGCCCGGGATCGTTGCATAATCTTAGGGTTTTGTTGGGCGCTTAGGTGTTATTGCCGCAACCTTTGTTTGTCCTCTGGATGTTATAAAGACTAGGCTTCAGGTCCATGGGCTTCCAAACATTCCTAATGGGAATTTTAGAGGTAATTTGTTTTCTACTTGTATCAATTATATTATTCAGTTGTTTCCTTGTAATTGTTGTTTTCATGACCGTGGAATGTTGATTGATGTTTCATTTCAATATTATTTGGCTGTTAATCCCTACAAGTTGGGTTAATTTGTTTGGTATAGAAGTCAGGTATCCCAGGGAGGGATGGGACAATAGGAACTTGACTGACCCAATATTTTTCTGAATGAGTTGATTTAGTAGATATTGTGATGTTGTTAGCAGCTATAAAATGGTATAGAATGAAGCAAAATACCAATGTTTATGTTATAAAAGAAGATTACATGCTACTCTTTGATTTGTTACGATTCAGATAGGATCTGTTTGTTTTTGACGTGTTTGTTCAATCAGGTGGTGTTATATTCACAAGCTTAAGACACATATTTCAGAAGGAGGGTGTGCGTGGAATGTACCGAGGACTGTTACCCACCATTCTGGCATTGCTGCCAAACTGGGCTGTGAGTTTTACCTTTTCTTCTCTTACATATCAGTTGCTCCTGAACTTATGTTTTTTGGATGTGACGGTGTCATAGATAGATATTACTTTTGGAATACCATGTACTCGTGTAGTGACAGTGCTTAGTTTTTCATATACATCACCACTTCGAAAATTACTTTACAGAAGTAGAATGCGTATGCAGCATCAAATGAATCTTTTGGCTCAATTCCATTGAAAGAGTGGGATAGGCCAAATTATAAGTAGATTTCGTTGTTATTGAACTGGTGCTTGAATTAGCTAATCACTAGATGTAACATTCTCTATTGTTTGAATTAGTTTTGACTTGTGCTTACACTGAAAAACCAACAGTTTCCTTTTGTTTGCCTTGTTCTGGCATGATTTGTTTGCATCTGCAAGTGAATAATGTTAATACTTCATACCCTATTATCTTTTTGCACAAGATGGATGTTTTGTTATACTCCGTATTAGTCAGATATCTTTTCTTCATTTTGGTGTTAATGCTATCAAATTCTGTTCCTAATTCTCAACATTGTTATTCGTTGTAGGTCTATTTTACAATGTACGAGCAGATTAAGACCTGGCTTTCCTCTGCTGGTAAACTGACTATGATCTCACAAGGCTTTCTGGTTTATTTTTATTTGTATACCATACAGATATAACTGCCGTGTAGCTGCATAAGTTGATACATTGAGCAGTCTTTGTTCAATTGTCTTACAATTTCCCACTTTCTCTGTTTTGATAGGTAACAATAAACAGCTTTCACTTGGTGCCAATGTGATTGCTGCTGCTAGTGCAGGAGCTGCAACAACGGTTGCAATAAATCCTCTTTGGGTTGTAAAGACAAGATTTCAGGTATGTCTCTTGGAGCTTCACATTTTCTTCACTTTAGATTTTAGTGCATTCCATTTCAGTCCAAACTAAATAATATTGTGTGAATGCATACAATGCATTATATTACACATTCCTATTTTGTGCACATCTGCTTCTCCTAAAGCCAAGCCAAAGAAATGCTAATCAACCACAATAGCTAGCACTAAATAAACCGAAATCTTGGGCGCCTGCCCAATTGACCTGCAGTGTTCCTTGATGACATATTATGGATAACACTCACTGGGAAGTTGGAAAAAGTGGGTTTGTCGAGATTTTTGTGAATTTGATTGGTTAAGCATTTTGTAGATGAACACAGAAATTAAGTTCCCGAACTGCTTATTTAGAAACAATAAGAACGTTTTTTTTGTAAATTTTCAATATGTCCAATTCAACAAGGCAATCTGTGAATAGTGGATCCATCTTTGGATCACTTTAATTTACCTAAAGTGTGCTGTGTGCAGCAATGTGATCTGTTTACATAATACATATTCTGATCACTCCAATCTCCCTAAAGTGATGGTTTACCAATTTTTTTCCCCCTAATTTATCGTTTGCAGACTCAAGGATTGAAAACAACCACAAAAGTCTATAACAGCACTCTATCTGCTCTAAGACAAATAGCTCGCGAAGAGGGTTTTCGTGGGCTGTACAGGTTTGTCCTACACTTCTTTTATGATCAATGCGTTAACTGCAAGTTTAAGAGTGTAGATTTCAGACAGTTTTTCTTGTGCCGTTTTGCTTGGAGTACAGTGGTTTAGTCCCTGCGTTAGCTGGTGTTGGTCATGTTGCTATTCAGTTCCCTGTATATGAGAAAATCAAATCTGATCTTGCAAAACACAGTACGTCCTTTATGCACTTTCATAGGCCTTGTACCATTCAGCTGCTGCTACTTTGACAATCAACTTTGTTTCTTTCACTTCTCTAGATGAAATTAGCACGGATCAGCTTTCTGCATATGATGTTGCAATTGCCTCTTCTGTTTCCAAAGTATTTGCATCTTCATTGACATACCCACACGAGGTGAGATTATCATATGCATCACTGGCAGTTTATGCTTGTAAATTGTAATGTAACTGATATTTGGACTCCTTTAGTATGTCCTGGGAATCATATCATATTTGAGTGACACTTCAATTCTTTTTCTTTTTCAACATTTGAGTTATGATCGCTCTCTGCCACTGTCATGATAACAAGACCACAAGTGTTCCCATGGGAAATTTTACAGGTGGTAAGATCAAGGCTGCAAGTACAAGGCTTCCATAGTGAAAAGCGGTATTCAGGAGTGGTTGATTGTGTAAAGAAAGTATACCATCAGGAAGGCATCCAAGGCTTTTACCGCGGGTGCACAACTAACTTGCTTAGGACTACACCATCCGCTGTGATCACATTCACTAGCTTTGAGATGATCAACCGATTTCTCGCAGGTTCATTCCGCAACGACTCTCAGCCACAAACCCTCTTTGATTGATCTTATAGCTAGTGAATGTGAATTGTGATCAAGTTCTGGCGAAATTTGGAGTTGCCCTCCAATCAGTAGGGTCAAAAACAACAGGTAAGAAACTGAAGATTTACTCTATGGCAGTGCAGAAAATCATGTAGGCTGAAACAGAACCTTGCTTTACAGTAAAGTGTGAAGGCCAGTTGGGTGGTGTTTGGCTATCTGACAAGTTTTCATTGTGCCCCCACTGGAAAAGTCTCCCACTTGGGTTTTCTTTTTACCACATTCCTGTTGTAGAATATGGAGTGTTTTCTGTGTTTTTTTTTGTGTTTGTTTACTTAGTTGTGTATTGGTAGTTGAGTGCAAAAATTAAAGTGAAGTGCCCAAAGTAACTGCTTAGATGGAATATGATTATGAATCAGTGTAATCATTGATCTTGTAAATTAGTGCCCTAGCTAGATAGTGGTGTACTGCACTGGCTTCCCTTTGTACAACAACATGATGATATACGGAGTATGTGTTAATTAAATCTAAAACTCAAAAGCTTTCCTTTTATTTTTTTAATTATTTTAAGTATGATTTGGATCAGAAATCATGGAATTTGGTTAGTTGCGATTGTAGAAGGAAAGAGCTTGGCCTGGTTAAATACGTCCTCAAAAACATATATATTACTGTATTTTACTATTTTATAATGTTGTTGTTTTTTTTATTGAAAGTTTAAAAAAATAAAAATGTACATGAAGTTAAAATGAAATTTATAGTGGACAGAGGAAGTTATTTTAATCGAGTTAGATTAATTTCATTTTAAAATAATATGTTTTTGAAAAGGGCATATCAAACAGCAACTTAAACATTGGAAAATCACTAAATTCTTGAACCAAGATGGGTGTGAAACAAAAATTGCCATCCAAGAGATCAAAAGAAAACAAAGAATCTTAGTAGGAAAACCGAAGGAAGGTTTAGTCAAATTAAATTGCTGTCCCGTTGTGATCTTCCGTTCCAGGAGGACCATTTAGTGCCTGTTTTCCTCACCTCTTTTTTAAGAGGTGGAGGTGGAGGAGGGGAAAAGGAGGTGGAGGTGGGACAAATTCTCCTACCTTGGTGAGAGGAGGTACGAGATAGGGAGGAGATTCACCCCGTTAATGAAGGTGGATGTGGTGCTGGGGGAGCTTAAGAAAACACGCCCTTACTATAATGCTAAGAAGTGTGACTTTACAACGACACTCCAAACGGAGCCGTTGGGTATTCAAATGGACTTGTTTAACAGGATGTTAAACGTAAAACGACTAGGTTTCAGAAAAGTTAAAGTGGAAGGGAATAGTTTTGTGATCACCAATATATGATTAATGGAGTTTGAAAATATCTCTAAAGATCGAGTTGTTGATTGTTGTGATACTTATGAATCTCACATCGGAAGTGAGAGGATTCTGAACCAAGATGAGTTACTCCCTTAATTTTTTTTTAAACTATCTTGAAAATGTCTCTAGGGCTTGATACTCTCATCCACAAGAATTGGGTTGAACTCCGCCCAAAATGTTGCTGTTTTTTTTTTAAAAAAA
Organism: Persicaria maculosa; assembly: GCA_963922045.1. Taxonomy (NCBI): domain Eukaryota; kingdom Viridiplantae; phylum Streptophyta; class Magnoliopsida; order Caryophyllales; family Polygonaceae; genus Persicaria; species Persicaria maculosa. The sequence continues at coordinate 69,277,462 of OY998255.1, forward strand.
AACTTCATATGTCTAACTATCTTGAGAAATCTCAATTCTTTCGGAGTTAATTCATATTTTTTTAAAGACACGCATTTACAAACTTTTATTTCTGATTTAAAGGTCAAAATTATTTTTTTAACTTCAACTAAATTTATAAACTTCTCTGATATATACACACCTATTGTGTTTCTACACCCTATATATTTAAGGATTTATTATTTTCGCCATACAAAATTTCAATTAAGCCCAGTAAACTAAAAAAAAGAACATAAAATGGACTACTAATTTGGACGCATATCCATGTAACAACAACAAAGTAGGTATCCCATATTCTTAGAATATGTACTTTAACACTAATATTTAAGTAACATTTAACAGATATATATACAAAGCTGGACAAAAAAAATATGATTCAAAAGCAAACAAATCCCCGAATGGCGTTCAAATTAAAGTTGCATTAGTCATTTATAATTATCAATAAAATACTGTGGAATTTTCTGCTCTGTCTAATTAAACCTAATCCACATTTTTCCCATAATTGTTTGCATTATAATTTGTATACAGCATGTTGGCTGAAAGTCTGGGTTACATACTAATTTAATTAATATGCAATTAATGGGCTTTAGTGTTGGGTATTTATGTCACCACAAAAGTCCATTTAATTGCTAAATAAATTATACGGAATATATAGTTTTTAACTTTTGTATCCCGCATAATATATGAGTTGCTTGTAGCTAGATTCGACATTTTCATACCCATACATCAAAGGATAATTAGGTTAACACGTACATTGTTAGCAAAACTTTTTAAAATCCGTATGAAAAAAAAAAGATTTTTGTGTATAGTTTTAAGGAAATAACTTTAGAAAAACATACAATATGGTTATGTTTGGTAAAAGGGTAGTTGAAACTGATTCAGTAGTTAAAAGTTAAAACTACTGAATTATTTGTGTTAAATATATGGTAATAAGCTACTATTATGTTTGGAAACATAAATATTATGATAGTTTGTGAAAACTTATAAATAAAAAATTATAAGCTTTGAAAAGTTTTGGTGAGCAGCAGTTGAAAAACTATGATTCTTAAACCTAATTAAACTAAAATCTCGTATTTATTTTATTTAAAACTATAAAAGTTTTGAAAATCTACTTATTGTGCCAAACAAAGCTACCTATAAAGTTTAATCAAAATTTCTTTTATCTAGATTTTAATCTTAAAATAAATTAATTCTTAACATGTCAAACATAAATTACATTGGAGGAGTACGTTACATAATTTTTAAAGGGGGGCATTGTGTTTATGGACGATCGAGATGGCAGTTGTAGATGCTATTGCAATTGTGAAAGTGTCTATGAGCGATCGAGATGATTGTTGCAGTTTGTTAAGCTCTCCGGCCCATGTACATGCTTTCGAAGTTCAATCAGATTGCTAATAAGATGGTTTATTTGCGACACTCGATAGATTAAAACTTCTTTTATTCTCATTTAAAACTTTGAATTCTCATCATGAACTTGGATGGTGGAGTATAAAAAAGTTATATGAGGAGATAAATGTTGGATGTTCATGTGGAGGCACAAAAAGGGCACCAAGAGTGATGTGAAATTTTCACATGGTTGAATCGATCACTTAACTTTGTCAATGACTCAATCAAATCACGGGGGACTAAAAGTTTACTTAAGTCCTTAAAGTGGCTAGTACTAGTGCTTCGTACAAAATTGGCATGCAAACTACACTATTGTGTCTGTAGCAATAAATCGAAGGATCAACCGATCAATACATTTCTATAGCAATAAAAAGAAGAAGAAGTTAGGCATAGAAGTAAAAAATATTGAAATTAGGGTGAGTATTGAAAATGTATTATATTGTGTGGGTGATTTTATTTATTATAAATATGGGTGGTTTTGTGTAATATTTTGTGAAATGTTAGAAGCTTTGGATATTATTCGCAATACCCTAGAAGATCAGGATTTTTAGTGCAATTTACCATTATAATCACAATCTACTTTTAAACATAAATACTTATATAGGCGACTACAAGGGAGGAAGACTGTCATTGAAGAGGAATCATGAGCTAGTTAGAAGACATGGAAGACAGTTCAAGAGGTGACCACGAAACATAATATGAGAGAGGAAAATACGTTGGGTATAAACCCAGTCTAACTCTTTATTTTTTTCTTAAGAAAACCGTTCAAGAAAACCATTGTCAAAAAAAAATCCACGTAGACTAACTTATCAGTATTTTTGATCCGTGAGAAAACTCATGGTAATATATTACTACTACCCTAAAAAATCGAGATATTTTTATTACATTTGAAAATTAATAATATATTTTTACTATACCCAAAGGTAGGGTATTTTACTTATCAATATCTAATATAATACTAAAACATTTGCAATTTGGGACACGTGGCGGCCATACATTTAAAGTTAGAAATTTAAGAAAAATCCCCAATTATTTCTCCAATGATTTAAAAATCTTCTCCTATTTAAAAGGTTTACATTTGTTTACAATCAAATTTATTTATCTAATTAATAAATTTCCATTTGACTTTTTAATTATCTAATTATTTGTGTAAAATATTCAAAACGAGATTGAGGTATTTGATAGAAAATAAGCCTAACTTTATATTTTAACTATGATTATTACTTAAACATGGTTACCAAAATCGTTTTATAAAGAACCGTGTTCAATGCTTCTAACAACTTCTCTTAGCCTTTGTAACGGCAAGTGAAACCCTCCCTTAAATTGACTCTACGAACTCGCCCTCTATGAACTTCAATACATTGCTCTCGAAGTCCTGTAATCAGGATCAAAACTTGTGTGACACCCAATTATATTAAAGAATAATTGTAAATAAATTATTTAATATATGTTTATTAGAATGATATAAAAAACAGATATTTTGCCAAATCAAATATTGTATATCCGATTCTGGGAGAAGTATTGCATACTAAAATAGAGCAATCTATTGAATATATATAGTATGGTAAAGGGGGAAGACCATTGCATATAGTACCTTCTCATATTTGATTCGACAATTTAAACAGGTTGATTCGAAGATGAAAATTCAGTTTCACTTTTTACTCTTGAATATGACAACCTCAAGATAACAATCTGCAGGGGAGAAGACCTCAAGCTTCGAAGATTACGAAGAAGATGCAATATCAATTGATTTTGATCAAAGTGATATTACATCTTCAAGATGACATTCTGCAGGGTAGAAGACTATTGCATATAAAAAGTTGTTTGCCAGAGTTTATAGAAAACAACATGGAGGAGATATCAATAAATGAAATTCTGAAAAAATTGAATTTATCTACTTACCTAATAAACTATGATGTTTCTAATTAAAAAATCAATTATTCAAGATTTGGTAATTTATTATTTCCGAAAAATATTTGTGCAACACATATTTGTAACCGCTCAACCGAGGGGATCGCCTCAAATGAAATCCGCTTCAATCGATCTAAGCTCAACTAAATTAAAATCCGACTCATAAAGATAAAAAAAAAGTAAAATTCGTCTCAACTAAATTCTATTTAATATAATCTACTTCAATCGAAACTTGAGTGAACAAAATCTCAACGTAATAAACAAAACCCGTTTGAAATGAATCCCAATAGCCACACCACACGTAATCTCAACTAAACAATATTTTTTTATATAGATTCTCTACTTTCAATAATTATTTCAACTTAACTATTTGTTAAATTAAAGTAATTGTATCTTATATGTTTTTAAATTAACAAATCTAATTAATTTATTTATAATATTCTTTTGAATAATTTATTTATATGCTAACTACCAAGTAATACGTGTAAAACAATCTATTTCATTTATTTTTTAGATTAATAAATCTAATTTATTTATTTAGAATATTTTTTAGAATACACACGTAATCTAATTAATTTATTTCCTTTGTCTCAAAATATTATTCGTTTTACTTTTCACCAAGTTTTTTAAGGGGCTACAAACTTTACAAAATATTAAATTTATTTTATTAGTTTTTTTTAAATAATATTATACTTATTATTAATAAATATAATATTATTTTTAAAACCCAATAAAAATATATAGCATTTTTTATAGTTTTTAACTTCTTAAAAAACTTGCCAGAAAAATAAAGCGACCTATATTTTGAGATGGATGAAGCATTTTTTTTTACTTTTAAGTTTATTACAAGAATATTTCTTCCCCAATATTTTTATGTGATCTCTATCCAAAAGCTCTTAGACCTCCATTCACCTAGCGTTTGTGTAATATGTAGTCGAACTACCAAATTATTTGGTCTAACCTTCCAACCCATTACAACAACAAATATTTTTTTAATACTCAAATTAACCAATCAACTTACTAAAAAAACTTAGAATGCTAAAAAAAATAAATTAAAGCACTCTAAAATTATGTTTACAATTGTTTCCATCTAGGAAGCAGGGTGGAGCCCAAGGGAGGCAAAACAAGCCTCCACTCCGAGCCCAAAATTTAAAGGAGACCCAATTTTTTTTCAAGTATATGGATTTTTTCATTAGTAAGTTTAACTAAAGTCATTATAATGTGTTGGTTAAAAACCCCATTCCTTTTGATTAGTTTATTACAAGAATATTTATTCTCCAATATTTTTATGTGCTCTCCATCCAAAAGCTCTTAGACCTCCATTCACCTAGCATTTTTGTAATATGTAGTCGAACTACCAAATTTTTTGGTCTTACTTTCCAACCCATTACCACAGCAAATATTTGTTTAATGCTCAAAGTAAACAATCAACTTACTAAAAATACTTAGAATGCTGGAAAATAAAAAAATTAAAACGCTCTACAATTATGTGTACAATTGTTTCCATCGAGGAAAGTAGGAAGATGAGACCCTGATATTTTCCCACATATATTATATATTGATATAATATAAGTATTATTTTTTTATCCAAATTTATATTATTTGGCTATATCGTTTTCATATTATTATAATATTAAAATATATCTAATATATAATGTAAATAAATTATGATAATCTCTTCTAAAAAATATAATATATTTTACAAATCCCGTGCCTTAGGCACGGGTACTATACTAGTTATAATACTAAAGGAGAAGTCGCCTAAAACATGTGGCGACTTCTCCTTTAATGTAGGCATTTTCAATTAATAACTAATTAACTTATTTTACAAATTCCATTAACAACTTCATTCATTTAATTAATTTATTAATAACAAAAAATCTTAACAAATCTTATCCTAATTAAGTATTGATTTTTTTTATTTTTTATTGTTTGTAGTAATATTTTGATCAAATCTTAACAAATCTTATCCAAATTAAGTATTGATTTTTTTTATTGTTCGTAGTAATATTTTGATCAAATCTTAACAAATGCAAATTAGTTAAAAGATATCATAATTTGCTTTTTTTTCTTTAGCATTTCAAAAAGATTTATAATATCTTTAGTCCTATTTATTTTCAGTATAAATATTGCGTCATCTCCACCTTCGGGCAACATCAATATTATAATACTAAAGGAGAAGTCGTCTACGACATGTAGCGGCTTCTCCTTTAATGTAGCTTTTTTTATTTAGGAGATTAATTGATTTATGTTAATTAATTATTAATTGATTGTTAAAATCTAAACAAACTTATTTTCTGAATAATAAAATCTAAATAAAATTTATTTTCTGGAAAAAAAATTGTTTTAATTGATTTATTTGGATCCTACCTTATCTAATTTAGATAATATAAGCAAATCTTAACTAATTAGAAAATCTTTTAATATTTTAAATCTATTTTTTTTTATATAAAAGATTTAAACGGATAATGAGATCTCATATTTCCCCAAAAAATCTCATGTATATCTATATTTTTTTTTGTAAATAAATAGTTTAAAAATCGTGCCTATTTAAGGGTTTGTTGAAAGAAATGAGGCTTTCTTAGTTTCTTCACTTCTTCTAAATTCTAATGTACGTTTCTTGATTTTACAGGTGGTATAATGGGTGTCTCTCTTGGTTTTCCGCATCCACGATTCGTGAGCTATTCATCTCGATGTTAAGTGATACCTTTCATTTTAAGTTACTTTTCTCCTATAGACCGGAGCCTTCTTTTTTTGGCTTTAAATCAGTTGTGATTTTTCGTTTGCGTAATTTCATGAATGCTTTCTGCTTATAATCTTCTCTATATATTAGTTATTGATCCATAGTATGTCGTATGAAAAGTTTTTTTTCAATAGAGCTAGATTAGATTGCCCACAATGACAAATTATAAAGACAAATAATAAAGGTAAGACACTCATAGAGAAGAATAATAAGAAGCTTTGAAAAAAAAGTACTTTAAATATTATTTATTCATGCGTTTGTCTGATTCATTTCAGTTTGATTGAGTTCAATCAATTGACATGAAATTCATTAATCATGTTTGTGCGGTTGTGCGGATTAGTTTAACTTCGATCGTTTTGATTGAGTTCAATCAAATGAGGTTTTTTTTGTCAATAATAATTACAATAATAATCTAAATAAGCATGATAATGATACACACACTATTTTAAAATATAAAAACGCCCTCACAAGGTGCGGTTACTAAACTAGTTTTGTTCCTAAAATTAAAGACAGAGGAAGCTATTACGGAGTTTTTTTTTTTTTAAAAAAAGAAACCCTTAGGTGCGGACTAACAGCGGTCAGCTTTGGTGCCGGACCTGATATTTGAATTTTTGGAACGTTACATTATGGGTATAAGATGCCTTATTCTACACGAGTAGACGATTTTGCCCCGGGCTTTCCACACCGTCCCCACGCCTAAAAGTCTGTTTTACTCCGTATGTTTGAATTTTCCACCACAGACGAGACGAAGAGGTAGGCTTGCCCACATAAGAAGATCACGTAGGTTTGAGGTATGTTGGTCTTATTAATATTAGGTTTTATAAAGTATTGTATCATCATTGCTTTTATTATAAATATGCTTAATAATAGTAATAAAAATATATCTCAAGAACAAAGTAATTTTAACATTAAATTGTGAGTTTTTTATACTAAAACTATATGAGCATCTTTTTTCAAGAGATATATCGGATAGAAATTAAAAATTAAACAAATCGAATAAGACGGGATACATATATTTTTAAATAAGTTCTATTATAATTTTTGAAACGAGATGTACACTGATTTTTTTTTTTGAATCGTAACTATTAATTATTTATCAAACTAATAAATGTGTTTTAGTCCAAGAAGACGAGTGATTTCAAACCACTCTTCTCCCATAGTCAATCCACTTTTCTACTAATTACTCCGATGTGTGTTATCAACCAAAGGCTTATAAAATCATGAGAATTGAAAAGAAAATTACAAGACCTTAAGATTTCCAAGGAGGTCGTAAGCTTTATAAAAACTTTTGTAAAATGAGAATTGAGCATCTTCGTCTCTAAAAAAGGAAGAAATATTTATATTGCCCCGAACTCTGATTTACTAGTGCGATTAGTATCTTTGTTCCTTCTTTTTCTTGATGGAGTTTAATTTGAATTCTTATAAAATACTCCATCCGTTCATTAATAAGTGTTATTTGACTTTTTGGCACGTTTTTTAAGGAGCTAAAAACTATATAAAATATTAACTTTTTTATTAATTTTTTTAAATAATTTTAAACTTATAATAATATGTATAAAATTATATAAAAAATCAATTAAAAACTTTATATTTTATATAGTTTTTAACTCCTTAAAAAGCGTGTCAAAAAGTCAAACGTCATTTATTTTTGAACGGAGGTAGTATGAAGTTATAAAATATTTTTTCCAATACAATCAAATCAAGGGAAACTAATAAATGTACCGCAAATCAGGTTTATGGTGCATGTCTCATAAAACCTTTCTCTTCCTTTGAAAGTTTTTCAAAATTTAAAATAAAAACTAAAAAACCGGAAAAGAAAAAAGGAACGGAAAACTACGGTTCGGGAAGAGGGAGAACCAATCCGAACCAGCAGGCACGGAAGATGGGAAGGCCACGGAGAGAGAAACATCGTAAGGAGGAATCTCTCTCTCCTACTCCATTAAAGCAGAGGAGAGAACGCAAAAGGTTTTCTACTTCTACACAGCTCACAGGAGAGGAGAGAGACTGAGAGAGGGTCCATGGCGGAGGTGAGCGACAGCGTGCAGTACCTGTAGTACTCCTAAAGCCAACATTTTAAAGGACATAAAAAAATCCCCCCTCGGAAACCTTTACTCTTTCTCCCCCCATTTCTGAAACCCCTACCACTCTCGCAAGTCCGATCAACGATCGAATTTATCGTTTTGTTTGTTTGTTTGAAATTGTGCTATCGCTTGTCGGAGTTTCAAGTTTGTGCTTCTTTATGATATATGCCTGGATTAGAGGTTACGGAAGATTCATTCCAAATTTGCTGATGGTCGAAATTCGAAGTCATTTATTGGAAACCAGATATTTTGTATCCAGTTTCTATATCTGAAGTTTCGTGAGGCGATCTGAAATCTCAAGGTATTTTGCTTTCTGCGGGGTCTGGTTCGTCTTGTGGTGGTGGAGGAGTAATGGCGGCCAGTGAAGGATTAACATTCAGCGTGGCTTCTGTGGTGGAGGACGTTCTTCAACAGCACGGAAGTCGCCACAGAGGTCTCGATTTAGAGTCTAGAAGAGCTGAAGAAGCTGGTCTGTTTCTTTCCGATCCATTTCAATTGTTTGTAATTTGAAGTTTTCCTGGTTTTTGGGAACTATACCTGGTTAAATTTCTGTTTCTACTGCCATATAAAGAATATTTTCTATTTATCCCTGCATTTTCAGTTTGATGATCAAGAGATAAGTACAAATAGTTTGCATAAGCCAGTTTATGGTGTAGATCATGGAAAATTTTCATGCATTTTGGTTTAGTGATATTAGGTATTGAGTTTAGGTTCAACTGTTTGTGTTGTAGCTGCAAGAAGGAATGAGGCCGCCAGCTGGCTTAGAAAAATGGTTGGTGTGGTATCAGCCAGAGATTTGCCAGCTGAGCCTTCAGAAGAGGAATTCAGGCTGGGCTTGAGAAGTGGTTTGATCCTCTGTAATGCCCTCAATAAGGCCCAACCTGGGGCAATTACAAAGGTGCGCATAAACTTTGAACTGCAGTTAATTTGTTTGGCCCTTTCTACAGTGCTGTTACTGCTGTGTTACTATTGAGTTATGATTTTTGAGCGAATCATTAGGTGGTTGAGAGCCCAAATGATCCTGGGGCTTTACCGGATGGAGCAGCTTTGTCAGCTTTTCAGTACTTCGAAAACGTTAGGAACTTTCTTGTAGCTGCAGCAGATGTAGGGCTTCCGACATTTGAGGCATCTGATCTTGAGCAAGTAATATTTGTCTTTCCGTAACATTTCAAAATTGTAATCATTTTATGGACATTGGACAAGTGAAAAATTGCATTGGATGTGCTTGAATACTAATTGCTGTGCTATCCAGATTAATGAACCTTTTTGTCTTACTAATTATGTCTTTTTCAGGGAGGCATATCAGCCAGGGTGGTGAATTCAGTTTTGGCACTCAAATCTTATTATGAATGGAAGCAGAATGGAGGGAATGGAGTATGGAAGTGCAGTGGAAATGCAAAATATACCACCACTGTGAAACAGTTTGTTAAGAAAAACCTAGATCCTTTCACTAGTCCTTTGTCCAGGACCTCATCACTGGATGAAAAATTCTCTAATGCTATTTCTGATGATGGCGACCGTAATAGAATGGTTAGTGATATTCATTTGTCCTTGTTTTTCTATAACATGTCTTTTTTTTTTAACTGTATATTTGCTTTGCATCATTGATGAGAAAAAAATTACATGTTTCTGGAATTGATTGCAGCCTACTTCCCGATCTTTAAGTACACTTGTTCATGCACTTCTTTCTGATAAGAAGCCTGAGGAAGTTCCACTGGTTAGTCTCCATCAATTGATTATTTTTTATAAGAGTGATTGATTAGTCAGTTACTCCTTAGCTTTTATCGGAACTGTGTTGGTTCTTGGGGAAGATCACAGAGTCAACTAGAGGGTTTGGTAGTTGAAAGTTGACATCAACTTATTTTGATTGTGGATAAAAGGCTACTCATTTGACTCCATTAACGGCCTAAACGATCCAAGTACTTTCCAGCTCTTTCTGCTGAATTACACAGTTCCACTTTTAATCATTGGATGTTTGAAACAAGCTTTTCTGCAGACCTGATAGCATTTTAGGGACACTGTCCTGTTGTATCATTTTTGAAGTTTCAGTGTCTAAACACTTTGGTTTTTTGGTTTGTTGGATGACCTTTCTTCGCAGCTTGTAGAATCAGTTTTAAGTAAAGTTGTACAAGAATTTGAGCACCGTATTTCAACTCAAAATGGACTGGTATGTTGGTTTTTGGATTTGCTTCTTATTTACATCCTCATACCATTATGAAAATTCAACTATGTTAGGATTATTTAATGATCACCGTATTTATACATTCATTTTAGGGTAATCAACAACAGATGGCAGCAGTAAAAGATACTTCTGCATCACAAGGACGGAAGCCTTTTTCAAAGATTTCCTGTGACAAAAGAAAGGTAAAAGCTTTTTTCTTTATCTTTATCTTATGGCCAAATAATAGCATTTTTATTTAATACTGTATTAAATATTCTTTAGTTGAGAAGGTGCTTTGTCTTAAAAAAAAGCAATAACAGAACACTTGTTTCATAATTTCAGTAAATTATATAAATTTAGTAATGTGATATGTTTGTCTTCATCGGTGAAATGAAGGTGGATGATGATGGTCACTCTTCTAATATGAAACTAGAAGAATGCCATCTCAACAATCATAATTCTACCGAGGAATCAAAACAGTTGATCTTGAAACAACAGATAATATTTGATCGCCAAGGCAAAGACCTTCAGGTACAAAATAGCTTCTTCTTTTTTTGCCTCCAATGTATATCTCTTCTTTTAATTAGTAACACTTTTGGTTGGTCTATGTCCTAGGATCTAAAGAAAACTCTTAATACTACAAAAGCTGGCATGCAGTATATGCAAATGAAGTTTCACGAAGAACTCCAAAAACTTGGTATGGATCATTTTTTTTGTGTGCTAAAGTAATGAAGGTTAAGAATCTCAAAATATCTTGTTTCTCTTCTTTTAGGGATGCACGTTTATGGCCTAGCTTCTGCTGCGTCTGGATATCACAGAGTCCTTGACGAAAACCGTAAATTATACAATGAAGTGCAAGACCTAAAAGGTAACTGAAAAAATGTACATTTTTTGCGGCTGGTTTGTTCAAAGTATAACTAAACATGTTTTTCCATATATCCATTCAGGAAGTATTAGGGTTTATTGTCGTGTGAGGCCGTTCTTAAATGGGCAGTCAAGCTATTTGAGCTCTGTAGACAGCATTGAAGAAGGGTGTATCACTATAAAGGTCCCATCAAAGTATGGGAAAGGTCACAAGTCATTTAGCTTCAACAAAGTATTTGGGCCATCAGCAACACAAGGTAGCTATTTCTAGAGGGTAATTTTACATTGCATTATGGACATTTTTGTTCTTGACATTGTGTTCTTTTGTTTTTGATGCAACAGCGGAAGTGTTCTCAGATATGCGGCCACTAATTCGTTCTGTTCTTGATGGTTTTAATGTTTGTATTTTTGCCTATGGGCAAACAGGATCAGGGAAAACTCACACTATGGTAAGGCATCCTACAATTTATTTTTGTAATAGGCTAACAGATCAGGCTTTCTTGCTATTGCTGTTGTTGCTGAAACCCTTTCCTATATCTATCCAGTCTGGGCCTAGAGATCTGACTGAGCAGAGCCAAGGTGTAAACTACAGATCATTGAGTGATTTGTTTGATCTCGCGGAACAAAGAAAGGATACTTTCCTGTATGATGTTTCAGTGCAAATGATTGAAATTTACAATGAGCAAGTCAGGGATCTTCTTTCTAGCGATGCAGTCCAAAAAAGATATCCTTTACGTTTCATTTTTTTTGAGTGTCAGTGGCACGGACTTATGATTTTCAATGCTAGTTTTATTGAGATGTTTTTTCCATAGTTTTGCTTAACAAATTTAAACATTAGATATTCGTAATAGCTCACAGAATGGAGTCAATGTACCTGATGCTTGCCTTGTACGTGTTTCGTCAACATATGATGTTATTAATCTGATGAGCCTTGGTCAAAGAAACCGAGCAGTTGGTGCAACAGCTTTGAATGATCGTAGCAGTCGATCTCACAGGTGTGGTTTTTTAACTTCCTTGTGAAATTGAGTTCCCCTGGTCATAAAACTAACTTGCATAATATTAAACCTTGCAGTTGCTTGACTGTTCATGTTCAAGGAAAAGACTTGACTACCGGCACAGTTCTTCGTGGCTGTATGCATTTGGTTGACTTGGCAGGAAGTGAAAGAGTGGATAAATCAGAAGTGACTGGGGATAGACTAAAAGAGGCACAACATATTAACAAATCTCTCTCTGCTTTGGGTGATGTGATTGCTTCCCTCGCCCAAAAGAACTCTCATGTTCCTTACAGAAATAGCAAGCTGACCCAGTTGCTTCAAGATTCACTTGGTAAAATTTAACCAAGCTCTAGCTTCAAGGTTAAATGAGAATTCACATATGAGTTTTAGTCGGCTTTTTTTCCCCTTGAAATTGCAGGAGGACAGGCAAAGACGCTTATGTTCATTCACATCAGTCCGGAACCTGATGCCACCGGAGAGACGATAAGCACCCTTAAGTTTGCAGAACGTGTAGCCACAGTTGAGCTTGGTGCTGCTCGAGTAAATAAAGATAGCAATACAGAGGTCAAGGAGCTTAAAGAACAGGTATATGCTCACTTCACATATCTGTTTTGCACTTTATCATTAAACTTTCGAGAACCTTATCATATTGTTTGTTTTTTCTTTTCAGATTTCAAATCTAAGGGCAGCTTTGGCAAGGAAAGAGGCAGAACCAACTTATGCCAGCCCTGAAGTATATAGAATGAAAACTGGAAGTCCTTCCCCTTATCGTCTTGATCAAATTCAACAAACATTAGTTGACAGCAGAAACAGGCAACGCGTGGAAGAATTGGGCACTAGAGAGGTAAAGAAGTGTGAAAAGATATTTTCTGCTTGAAAAGAGAGAATTTGATCATGATCACTGTTAATTATGAATGTTTAGATTCTGTGGATTTTTGAAAGTTTCCCTACATTGTTCATGCACGCCAGTATAACAGTTAATACTACTTTGAGAATCTATATACTGCAATGTGAACTAATAATGATCACCGCACTGAGAGTGATCTTCTTCACTTTCTTTCTGGCAGAAGACAACTTCTTGTGCTTTTTTAGATATAGTTATAGTTATGGGCTATCCTCAATGGGGTACCCTTTGTTGCAAACATTAGGGTACTGGTATTCTCTTGTTAGTTGTAATGGAGAAGTGTGTGCCTCGGAATTCTCAGGAAGTGCTGCCACTGTTTTGCTTTCAAGGTCAAAATTTTGTCAGCAGTGAGGAGCTTTTATGTTACATAGTTCTATACGGTCACTGATCCTGAAATTGATTGCGAGTAAAAATTACCCATTACACCGGCCATGAATCATGATATTGATTTTCATTCTAGCTCTTACTTGTGCTCAACTGAACCCCAGTTAATATTGTCTAATGCTTTTCTTTTTTAGGTGGGCACAAACTCTGCTACAAGGCGGAGGAGAGCACAAAGCTTTGATCTGGATGAAGTATCATCATCGCCTTGGCCTCCTGTAAATAGTCCTGGATATAGCTATGGAGAGGATGACAGGGAGATGACGAGTTCAGGTGATTGGGTAGACAAGGTCATGGTGAACAGGCAAGAGGCTACTGCTAGAGCTGAGAATCCCTTGGCATCAACTTTGCCCGATTCCTTCTACCAGGAATTCTATACCGATTCTTCCAAACTATATTCACAGCAGCCATTTAACGCGTTCAGTGGATTCACACAGTTAGAGAATGCTGCTGATGAATTAGATGAGCTTGACGCTGCCACTAGCGACTCATCTGAGCCGGATTTGCTCTGGCAGTTCAACCATAGCAAACTTCCTAGCCTCCCCAATGGAGTTGGACCCAAGAAAAAGAAACCCGAACCAAGGACAACTAAGATTACAGATATAAGGTAGGGCCACAGGAAGGAACCATTGCACTTTGTTCTGTTTACGAGTTTTCTTTTGATAGTGTAATTTGCTGTATATAACATCTATCACTTTTGCAGCAGAAGTATGATTCCAACACCACCATCAAGGAAACTAGGAAATGGGGTGGGCTCTCAAATGCAAAAGAATGGAAGGCAGCAACAGCTTTCAGCTGAAGCCAAACGGAAAAATGGAAGTCGAAAGTAGAGCAGTGAAACAGTTCTGGTAAAAAGAAAATTTGGTTCATCAAATCTGATCATTTTTGTTTTTGTTTGTTTCCTTGTTATTTTGACAGCATACAGAAGTGGTTGCTTGAGTTGTGTTCATAAAATTCGAAATCCAGCAATTACACCGATTGCTCGTGTTTTGTGTAGTAGAAAGAACACGAAGGATGTGTTCTTGGTGCATTGTTCTGATTTGCTTTGGGGGCTGATATTTGACATGAGCCCCTTTGGTTTTCGGCTATTGGTTTTTGTAAACTGATCTCAGTCTCAGGCTTGAATTTCTCACTGAGACATGAATGTAAAAAGATGAGTTTTGCATGTAATTTTCCCGTCATTTCTTGGAAATTTAGAAAGATGGGCATCTTGAGCCGATTTTTTGTCTAGTTGGATAGGTTGCAAACTCTCTACATTTGGATTGAATACTACTCCGGATGGCCGCTCTTTATTTATCAATTCAAGGATTGAATACTACTCCGTATATCAGAAGTTGTCAGGAATTGATCCGTACGAATAAATCATATTAAGAACAACCATAGAGAAAATAGCTACCATGAGTAAGAGGCGAGGCGACTGCTAGAGCTGAGAATCCCTTGGCATCAAATTTGCCTGATTCCTTCTACCAGGAATTCTATACCGATTCGAGGTGAAGGGCGATTACTTGATGATTATCAACGTCATGAAGGGGATTTGGCGGTGTCTTGGGAGATTGAGATGACGGTCTTGAATACCATCGGCTTCGGTTGTGCTTTTGAGAGAGTCATCTTCTCGCACACTTTATGCGAGGGAAATGCTGATAGGCTGGTGTATATCGGTCTCTTCGTAGTTTGTCGCTGAGCGAGTTTCTGTTGAGATTTCTCTCCTTCCATCAGTTTGAAGCTTTGAAAAATCTAATAAAAACATAACATTAATTATAAAATGTTTCTATATGTTAATTAAAATTTATATCATTTACTATTCAATCACACTTTTTTTAAATGATAAAAACTATTTTTTAAATGATAAAAACTATATAAAATACTAATTTTTTTAAGTTATTAAAAAGATTACTGTATTAAAAAAGTTAATATTTTATATAATTTTTAATACGAACAAAAAAAGTGTTAAAGAGGGAGTATAAAACTAGAGTCAATCCCAAATCATGAATTAAGATTTAGGGTTTGTCCTGATCAGGAAGAAAAAAAATTAGGGTTTGTGCGATCTCTAGAATCTCAAGCATGGTCCCTTTTCATCTTCCTCAAGAAATAATCACAGAGATAATCCAGCGGCTCCCCCTCCGATCGGTCCTGCGATGTAAACTCATGTCAAAGCAATGGAAGAATCTGATCAACGATCCCAAGTTTTACACCCTCCACAAAGATACCTCCCGTACGACCTTTTTCCACGGCAAGGACGGCCTCTACTGCGGCTCCATAAGCGACGGCCATGGCCTGAAAATTCCCCCCTTCACGGACCACCGAGTCCTATCCTGCCGCGATGATCCCCATTTGATCGGATCGTCCCACGGAATAGCTTGTCTTAAAGAGCTCAATGGACCCTTCCTTCTTTACAACTGGTTCACTGGATCTTTGCAAACCGTCGCAAAATCCGAACAATCCAACTGCTCCGACGCCGACTGCTATGGTTTTGGTTACGATTATCATGGCGACGATTACAAGATCTTCGTCGGCTGCAGCTGCTGTCCGTGTTGGATTTACAGCTTTAGAAATAAGGAGTGGAATTCATTCCAAGGGTTTCCTTCTGAAGTCTACACTTATTATTTCCAGGTAGCTCACTCCTTTAATGGCGTCCTTCACTGGGCTGTTGCTGTTCGATCTCTGGCAGGAGATAGCCTAAAGGGGACTATCGTTACTTACGATCTGCATACCAATAGGTTCGGAGAAATACAGGTGCCGGTTTCTGCTTATACTCTTGCGACCATATCTGAAGTCGATGGACAACTTTGTTATGTTTGCAAGTTGGATGACATGTGGGTGATGAAAGAGTATGGAGTCGACGATTCTTGGGAAAGGTTTGCTATTCAGTGTCACCACTCTCCTATACCAGTGCGGAGATGGTGGTGGTTGAGGAGTAGTGTTGCTTGTTCACAAGTATGGCAAGGCGTTCGTTTGCTGCAATATTGACAAGAACAAGGTACATCGTATCCAAGAAAACATGGCAGAAGAAGAAGATGAAGATCAACAAAAAGGGGGGAAATGAGAGTTTGAATTTGGCAATATATTCCTAATTGTTTCACTTTAATATATTTTTTACATGTTTCTTCATACTAATTAACTTTTGGCTCTTGCAATACTGCATCTGCAATGCATACTAGGGGGAAATGATAGTTGTCAGAGTTGTTAGAGCATCTGCAATGCATAGTAGCATGTCTTCCACCGAAAACAAAAAAAAGGGGAAATTATTTTTTAATCAGTGTAGAGTGTCTTCTTTTTTTTTTTTTTTTTTTTTTTGGGTCATAGTAGTGTCTTCTTTGAGTGTAAAATTTTCAACAGAAGACACTCATGTGTCAGAGAAGAAATTCACCTATGACATTTTCATTATTTATCTTTTTTTTTTATTATTAGAAAATAATTCGAGCGCCAGGCATACCTGACGACTCGAGAGGCCGACGAAGTCGGCAGACGGTGAAACCGTCACTACATATAAAAAGGTGCAACGACAAAAAGTGGGAGGCGTAACACCCGAACGAGCAAGCGAGCCAAACCCGTACACGCTGGAGACAACTTAGACTAAGCTCCGATGCCAAGCATCACCAGGTGGCGACACCGTTGGGCAGCGGTAAATCAGGAATCCAGTCATGTGGGCAGTGAAGACGATCCTCCAAGGAATTTTATGAATGCGGAGTCGCCTCGATACACACCACCACGACCCCAGCCAATCCCGACACCGGTTGCCAGAACTCCAACACGGAAGAGGAACGCCAGGCACAACAGGGGTCACAACCAAGAACCACCCTTGCAGAAGCACCTAGAATCCCTTTTAGACGAAAGAGAATTTGTTTAAACCCTAGCGGGATTTCAAGCCCTAACGGAAATTATGCCCGGTCGGGATTTATTTGAGCCCTTATCAGGCAGTTTTGCTCAAAGGAATGAATAGAGAAATATAAATCCGAACAAATTAATCAGATTTATATAAAAATATCCATTCCTCCTTTTTCTTCTTCTCCCCCCCCCCAAATTGAGGCCAAAAAGGCACAGGACGTGCATCAACGAACAACAATTCCGGGCGGCCCGCAAACGCCGGTGGTGGAGCGACCAGGCAGCCAACCTAAGGACGACGCCCAACCACCACGAAGAGTGGGAGGCCGACAAGGAGAAGACCACGATCGAGCGGAGGAGAGGGCGACTAGCAGGCAACCGGCAAGCCACGAAGGCCAGGCAGCACCCGACAGCCCAAATTGTCAACCATACCAGTGAGTACGGAGGCTGCGAACCCAACCTTATCGTTCTTTTTTAATTTTGACATTGAAATTATTTATCCTTCTTTTTTAATTTTTAGTGTCATACAAGAAATCCAAAAAAGTATCTGCGTTATATATGCTCATGTCTTATCTTGACTATATACATGAATGTAAAATACAATAAAGTGAATCAACTAACCTATACTATGATCCGTTTAACTAAACACTAGGGACACCCATGGTCAGCTGAACTGGTCCCCTGGTTGATATTGAGCTTGATGTCATGGGCTTAAGTGATAGAAATTGTATAGGGGTAGGCCCATAACTCTGGGAGTTATAATCCCCAATTGATTGTGTCTACGGATATCTGATGTAAATTGTATAGGGGTAGGCCCATACAATCAATAAAAAGTTAGGAATGGATTAACCCCTTTAATTTTATTTTAATAAATTATAATACTTTTATATTTTACTGAAATTGACATTCACCTATTATAATTCATTTTGAGAGCTTCAAAATCAAAGGTTATATTTCATATTTTGAGAATTTGGTAAGAGGTTACGCAAGTTTAAATTTTTTTATATCTGGTTATATACTATTACATCTTATTATCTTAAGAATACAACAAGTTAAATATTGACTCAATGTTTATTGTATTGCGTTTTCTATTTTTATTTTATTATTTTTTTGATAAGGAAAAAATTCGGGTGGTGGTTAGCCAACCCGAAAGCATCCGAAGGATGAGATCACGAAGATCAAAAAGAAGAACCATCCAAAGAAAACCTGGAAAACCCCCAAACCCTAAGCAAACAAGCGGACACAACAACGAGATGAAGAAATATCCCCCGCTTTGCTCAGTTTTCTATCTTTATTTTGTTAGTCTTCATTTCTTCGGCTATTTCATTTATTTATTTATATTCCTTAATTTTTTAATGGAGAAAAAATAACAAAGTTTTTTTTCCATAAATCGAAGTCATGTTATCTTAAAATAATATCATTTATATCGAATTACATAAAGATTATATGCTATTTTAATCTAAAACGACATCGCACATATATAATCGTGCTCCAACTAAAAAAAATTTCTGGCTCTGCCACTACACCTGCACCCACAACTCTGTTATACAAAGGAGAGGGACGGTTGTTGTCTGTACACAAATGTAGCCAGGCGTTGATTTGGTCAAGGAAATGTAGAAATCGATCAAGAACAATTTGGGGAAATAAGAGTTCGAATTTATTAGAGAATAGATAAAATAATTTAATTTGTAAATTAACTGATCTCATCTCAAACTTGAATTTCTCACTGAGACATGATTGTAAAAAGATGAGTTTTGCTTGTAATTTTCCTGTCATTTTTTGGAAATTTAGAGAGATGGGCATCTTGACTTGAGTCGTTTGTTTTTAAGTCTATGTTGGGTCAGGGGAAACACTCTCTTAATCCAGTTCGATCGACTCAATCGTTCTACATCTGAATATCTTAATTGAGTACGGTGTGACCTATTTAAAGAGTTGACTCTCCCAATTATAAAGTTATTAGCGATCCATACGAATAAAACTCTAGCCGATCATTACGATAACGATTAAAGAATAAAACTATGTGGATTTTAGAAGATGAATTTTGTGGAACGGGTTTTCTGTATTACCTTCTCACCAAGATCTGATCATCTATATATACAAGTTATTAAAGAGCTAACAACCTATTAGAACTAACAAATCTGCTATCACAACTAACTACATCCTAGCTAACATCAAACACTACAGATTTACAATTGGGCCTATTATGAAGCCCACTCTCTGACGTCGAGTCCAGCCCAAACAAATCTAAATGTTTGTTTCCCTCGTTGCTCTGTATGCTCTGTATATCATTGCTGTCATTGCTGAACATGAGCACAGTTGACACTCCTGTGTCTACAAACTATAATGAACCTGCCTTTTTTTTTAAATAAAAATAAATCAAATTACGAATACCCATATAGAGAAATACGTAGTAGTTGCCATCTCTTTCAACTAATTCGACCAAAAAAAGGAAGACTTTCAGTTTAATTCGTTTATTAAAAAGAGACTTCATATTTTTTTTACTAAAATTTATTTTAGATTATATCTACAAGCATTGTTCTAAAAAAAGGCCTGGACCTCCGCCTAGACCCCGCCTAGACCCTCGAAGATCCTCCACCTTTGAGTTTAGCTGCTTATGTCCTTGAAAGTCACCCGCACGGAGGCCTTGCGGGTTTGGCGAGTTAGTGAAAAAAACCATTTTGAGGTTTTAACTCTTAAAACCCACACATGTCGATCTCTCTTAGTTCTCAACCTCTATACTCTCTTTTATTCTTGATCCCTCACTCATATAGTCATCTAACTCACGACCAAACTCCCGTTATTATAACGCCTAGACTATTAATTAAAGCTTATTTCTTTATATATGTTATGAATTAAACTTTATTATTTTATATACATATTGAATATGACCTAGGATTAAAAATATATCTCAAAATAGTAAATCCGCCTAGACCCCGCTCAATCCGCCTAGACCCTTGACCCTATCTAGCCGCCGAGCATCCACCAAGCGTTTTTTGGAACATTGTCTACAAGTATAATAGGGAGTGTGACCAAACAACAAATACAGTTGATTATTACATATCTAACAATAAATTATTTATCTCCATTAGTACAATTCTGACCATATTTATTCAAAAACTATGACCTTAAATTAAATGGATAATGTCACATTATCTCTATTATTGACTAGAATAAAATGAATAAATTAATATAACTAACGTACTATCGTTTCATAGCATTTGATCATTGATAAAAAAATTAGGGATAATTTGCGCAAATATTGATTTTTAATAATTTAATTATGTAGTTGTTCAATCTTTTAAAAAATTAGCAAAGATGAATATTTGAGCAAATTATTTGAAGGAGTGAACAACTGCTTAATCGCTCGTCATTTCTAACTACCACTCGAAATTCACAACACTTGCATAAAATCTGAACAGTAATTGTTGAAGGAGAGCAATGATTCAATCTCTATCATTAAATAGGAGATGAATCCTCATTATTAAGATCTTTTGCATAAAAAAACAAACACTTATTTGAACGTCGGATAGTTCTTTGGAGAAGACAAGTCCCATCCCAATCCCAACCCCGTTTGTTCTTGTATTGCAGCGGCTTGAATATTGATCCCAAAACATTGTTCTCTTTCAACCATCATAAAATCCCCAAAAGTTTGTCCACTGGATGCAATTTTATCTAGTTTCCAACATTTTTTTTAATATAAAAACTAGTTTATACTTCCTCGTCTAATATAAATCACTTTGACATTTAACACGATTTTTAATATATTAAAAACTAGTAGCTTTTTAGCATATTAAAAACTAGTCGCTTTTTAGTAGGGGTAGAAATGGGACGGGTTATGGGTAGATGAAGCCACTCTAAAAAAATTTCACCCGCTCCATCCATCACCCGCAAACCTTTTCACCTGCATCCGCCTCACGCGGGAGATGCGGGTGGAGCGGGTACCCAATGGGTGAATCAAAAGAAAAAACCAAATCAACACAAATAGTTCAATTCTAACTCAAAATTACAAAGGGGTGAGTTTTTGTATTTATATCTTTGATCGGCAAAGCACTGAAACCACGAGCTAATTGAAATTTGAAAGTGGAAGGATATATATCTCTATACTAATTATATACTAATCCAGTATATCCCTTGCTATAACGTGGAAGAGCAAGCCGAGACCGTATCCATCCTAATTGAAATTTGGTGGACAAAACACTAATCAAGGATTAGAGTTTTTTTTGGAGAAGTTAAACTTGAAAAGGGTAAAATAGTAAAATCACACACATTATATATAAAAATTTTAGGGTTTTATGCAGGTTTGCAGGGCGGGTTAATGGGGCGGGTTATGGGTGAAAAATCTTCACCCATAATCCATCCATCACCCGCTTCACCCGCACCCGCTCCACCCGTCACCCACTTTTTTTACAGATTTTCACCCGTAAAATTAATGCGGGTAAAGCGGGTGGAGCGGGTACCCGCGGGTTATTTCCAACCCTACTTTATAGCATATTAAAAAACGTATCAAACAACCTAAATTAGGAGGAGTAATTAGCCTTTATATTAATGCATCGAAAATAGAGTTTTCTTTCTTATTTTGACATTTTTTTTTTATCTTAGTCCAGTTTGATCGACTCAGTCGCTCTACATCTAAATCGGGTACCGTGTGACATATTTAAGGGGTTACCCTCCCACTCACAAGCGACTTGTTAATGTGCCTTGAACGACTGTTGACCGGCGACGCATCGGGGGGTCTGGGGGGCGGAGCCCCCCGGCGGTGGTCTCGCTGTTTATTGTAAACGGGCCTATCGTCTGTCTATTTTGGGCTTTCAGTCCATTGTCTGTTTAGGGTTCCATGAGTCTCTTCATATACTCATGGAACGCCGACCCCTGTAACCTAATCTGTTTTCGCTTTCTCTAATAAGAAATCTGGTTCTCTGCCCGTGGACGTAGGCAACACACCGTTGCTGAACCACGTAAATCTCTGTGTCTTTCTTCGCTATTATCGTTCTCGTTATAACACGACTCCATGCTTTCAAGGGGATTCGAATTTCAAACCTTTTGACTTGTGATGTAGCACCACAATTATTACACCAACTTCTGATTGGTTCTTATTTTGAATTTCTAATATGTACTTAAGCACACATGATAGAAAAACCCTTATGGGTATTAGGTATGAAATCATCAGCACCCTTGGAGACCGGCCACTTGATCGACTTTAAAATTTATATACATAAAGACATTAGTAGTAAAATTAATAGCAATTGACGATTAATTGAGCTAATAACTACAAATATTGTTGACCATCCAGAATGGTAAGAGTTTAATTGCTTGTATTGAGAGTACATTATCATCATCTAAACATCGAATAAGAACTTCCAATTGATGGCTCATTTGGTGTTCCTATAAATACCCATCAAGTTCCTCATCCATTTCCCATCACAACCAGCCTCTCAATCTCTACCTCTCTCTTTATATATAGAAGTAAAATCTCTCTTCGATCTCCTAGTTTGCAACTCATTTTGATCAATCAATCAACCACAAATTAAAAGATCGAAATGGGTGTGGTATCATTCAGCCAAGATATTTCCAGCCCAGTTGCCCCATCCAGGCTGTTTAAGGCCTTGACTCTTGACTACCACACCCTCTTCCCCAAGCTCATGCCCGAATCCTTCAAGTCCATCGAGTTTGTCCAAGGCGATTGCATTGCTGTTGGATCCATCACACAACTCAACTTCCCTGAAGGTACGTTGCTTTATCAATATCTGGGCCTTTTGCATTATAAATATAATGCTTAGAGTATCCACAAAGGTGATATTATCAGTGTTTTGACCCAAAAATATAAAAAGATAAATATAAATTAAGTAATGGTGACAAATTTCATATAGAAAAAGTTGTAGTTTCTTATTTGTGTGAGAGAGTTTCTTCTCCAAGAAACATTGGTTGGTTTGACATGAAAACATTCTCTTATATATATATATGTATGCAAAATCTGACTTTTTGTTAATTCTAATTTTATTTATCTTTTTTATATTTTTTGGGTTAATACACTCACAATATCACCTTTGCGGATGCTCTTAGAACTATAACTTTTTATCGGAAAAAAGTTACTATAAGTATTTTGTTAATTGAATTTATCTTTGATCTCTCCTTGGATGTGCATTTTGGCTCTTGAATTCACAACAATACCATTTTTCTACAATTAACCTTTAGGGGGGCCGTTCAAGTATGCCAAGCACAGAACCGACGAGCTTGACATGGAGAACTTCTACTGCAAGTACACAACAATAGAGGGAGACGTCTTGGGAGACGCGGTGGAGATTTGTGTCCATGAGGCCAAGTTTGTGGCCTCTGGGAGTGGAGCCGTGTGCACCATGACGAGCCACTACCACCCCAAGGGAGACGCAGTGGTGGACGAGGAGAAGTGCAAGTATGGGCAAGAAAAGGTGAAGGGCATGTTCAAGAAGGTGGAGGAGTACCTCCTTGCCAACCCTAATGTCTATGCCTAGTTAACAAACTTATACTATGACAAATTTGAAGTTCCAAGGGAGTCCAAGGAAGTGTGTGTTATGTATGTGTGCGCATCATCATCTTGTTGTCTTTCTTCTTTTGTTTTTCGTCACCTACGTTAATTTGGATTGATTTTGTACTCTATTTACCGGGCGTGATCGAGTGAAATTGCTTAAAATGTATGTATTTTTCGAAGTTAAAAATAAAAGGATTTGTGTTGTTTCTTGTTAGACCATATGAATTGAAACATAATTTGAATTGTCTTCAACTCTTTATCACCATATCATATCCTTGCATTGTAATTTGTATAGTTCATTTTAAAAATGAAGGTGCTCTACTCAAGGTCTTGTTCCAACGGTGCAAGTTTGGATGAAATTAATAGGCTCCATATTTGTAATTGAAACCTTTTTTATAAAAACTGAAGAGGAAATGTTGTAACCCCTCAAAGTCAATGTATGAGTTATAATTGCTAGAAGCAATTTACGTTTTTCCTCTTGTTGAGGAGCTCCCACGTACATAATGAATTGATTATCTATCCATGTTGTCTACATTTGTTGGGATACAAACCATCCCACGTTGATCGTGGGTAGTAAAAGACCACAAAATAGGGAAGGTGAAGCCCTTCGTACTCTATAGCTTAAACTTTTGTGTTAGAAAGGTGAATCTCGACCTTATAACCGAAAACAGTATAAACCTGACACGACTCCCATTTTTCAAACGATCCGACTGGAGTTTCTCGGAATTTCACAACATGGAAGTATGATCAATTAAATTGATAGGTTGGATGAGTATTTTAAAATCGAAATGATTAGATAAATTAGTTATTTGCATGGTTATAACTACTCGCTGGGATAAATACTAATATACAAATTTGCTTATTGAAAGTTTGACTCGAGTTAGAACAACAATATAATAAAGTTCTATTTTTAATAATGTAACATTTTCATAAGAATACATTGTATATCTCAAATTAATGAAGAATCCGTCTTTTACGGTGTTGATACTCTATAAATTTGGTCAAGTGAAGTTCCATATGTTTATGAAGTCACTATCGCCAATGAAGTAATTTGAAGGCATACCAAAAAGTTTGAAATCCATTATTTGAATATCTCAATGACGTCTTGCACGTTGAACTCAAAGAACATTATATGCAACCCACACTTTTTTTCCCCGCTTTAATCAAGTTTTTATCCCTAGGAAGTTTTCCTAAGAAGGCTGTTTTTAACGATGCAATTAATACAACAAACACGTTTATACAAGGATGAACTCTTTTTGCCAACCTATATATGATTTTCCCTTAAATTTTTCTAGCAAGTTTTTTAATGAGGTAGCTATGTGGAAATATATATTAGATGGATTATTTCTTATAAATAAATATTTATACATAGCTACTGTCTTTCTATTCTATGCCCTAAGGGCATATGCAGAGGAGGAGCCAGGAAAAAAAAATAGAGAGGGGAGCTCTCGATTTTATTGTCGGAATTTTTTTTGAATATACAAGATACTACTTTTTGTAAAAAAATAAAGTAGAAAACATATCAAATATGTGATTTATATAGATATTTTAAGTTAAAAAGCTAAAAGGAAAAAAAAAACTGAAAATGAAGTTAAGGATTTGAACTCAAGACCTCATGATTCAAATTTTCACTCCATACCAACTAAGATAAGGACATTTTTTGATTTGTTAGCCTTTTCAACTTTTTAACCCTTAAATTATAAAAAATTACAAAAATATTTATTTTTTTAGTTTTTTGTAAACATTTTCCTCTGAGCCACCTCATGCCCCCCTCTCCCTCCACTCCTGGGCATATGATAAGATCCTAAATTGAGAAATATTCTTTACAAAAACAAAAAAACGACCCTAAAATCTAATTAAAAGAAAAAATAAACTAATTAAAATTTGAAAAATATTTCTAAATTAGTACTCTTATCCAATGCCACATGGACATCAAATAGAAAAACCGATATAGCAATAAAAAAAATCTCTAAAATTTATCTTTAGTTGGCTAACTTATTGCCCAAGAATATTACCTTATATATATATTACTCATCTAGTTTCTCTTTCTCTCTTCTTATTCTTATTCTTCTTATTCTTGAGATTATAAGAATTTTAGTAATTTAATTAACCATGTAGTTGTTCAATCTTTTAAAAATTTGTTTGCTATATGCATGGCTCCAATTTGTCACAGTAGGTTCACCGGCGTCTAGTGTAAGCAAGTTTTTTTTGCCTAAAAAAAACTTGCTGAGACGAAAAGCCGGTGTTTGCAAAATGGCTGACAATTTTACCGGCACTGACTTCCCATGTCGATAAGCTTTTTTCAGACCAAAAAAACTTGTCGACACTGAAAGTCAATGAATGGTCGTGACCCGTATATTTGACAAATTTTGGTCGTGTGTATAGTACCTGTGCCCTTTAAAAAATTAGCAAAGATGAATATTTTTACGAATTATTTAAGAGTGAAAGTTTCGCTTGTTTCCAACTAAAACAGAAAAAAGATAAAATGGGAGAAACCAAAAGATCGAAGGATTTGTGAAACTAAATTTTGATGGTGCCAAGTTACCTACGGGCCAAACAGCCTTTGAGTTTGTTATTCGTGATTCGCTAGCTAGGACGACCTTTGACATGCGGCACGAACGGTTGCGGACAACTTTTGATGTTGCAGGCGGAGATTACTGACCTTCTCCACGGTCTCTCTGAAGTTCTAAAGGGAGGGTTGACGCGACTTGAGGTTGAGGGTGACTGCCTTACAACAATTAATGTCCTAAAGGGGTGCTGGAAGTGTCCGTGGGAGATCGAGATGATTATCTCTGACATTCTCGCTTATAGCCGCGCCTTTGAGGCTATTTCTTTCTCCCACATATGCAGGGAGGGTAACCGGGTCGCTGATCATTTTGCCCACCTCGATCTTAAGGCGAACTTCACAAGTTAAAAATCCAGTACTGCGACCGAAGACCTCGTCTGAAAGGACGCTCTTGGGTGGTGGTACAACTGCGGTTGTCATTTGTCCCACCCCAAAAAATTTGCCTTGTATAAAAATAATAATTTAAATATTACTTGTCATTTCTAACTACCTCTTGAAAGTTAATACTCTCTCCGTTCGGCAAAACTTGTCATTTTAGAGTTTTGTTTTTGTTCGGAAAAACTTGTCATTTTAGGTATTTTTGCTTTTACTTTACTAAAATGCTCTTGATTTGATTGATGTGTTGTGAGTTGTAGTTTTTGATAAAGTACAAAGTAGAGTAATAAATGAGGGTAAATTAGTAAAAAAAGAGTGTAATTATTAGCTTTATTAAAAGTTGTGTGGATAGTTAAAATGACAAGTTTTGCCGAACGGAGGGAGTAACATTTTCACAAAATTACAAAGTTTGTGTCATTGATTGGTATCACCCCAAAGCATGTTCATTGTATGCGCGCAATTTCCTCCAGCCAGTTTGGCTCATAAGGTCCAAAAATTTTTAAAAATAAAAACTAGTTTATAATTGAGTATGGTATAGGTCTATAATTAATATAGAATCATGAGTATTAGGTATGAAATTATCAAGTATATAGTCATCAGTTCAGTACCCATAGAGACCAGCCACTTAACTTTGAAATTTATATACATCAAGACATTACAATTATTAAATTAATAGCAATTGACGATTAAATTAGCTAATTAACTACAATCATTGACCATGAACGGTAGACTTTAATTGCTTGTATTCAGACTACATTGAGTATCGACTCGATCATCATCTAAACATCCAATAAGAACTTCCAATCGAATGGCTCATTTGGTGTTCCTATAAATACCCATCAAGTTCCTCATCCATCTCCTATCACAACCAACTTCTCGATCTCTACCGCTCTTCGATCTCCTCTTTTGCAACTCATTTTGATCAATCGGTCAGTTAACCACAAATTAAGAGATCGAAATGGGTGTAGTATCATTCAGCCAAGATATTTCCAGCCCAGTTGCCCCATCCAGGCTGTTTAAGGCCTTGACTCTCGACTACCACACCCTCTTCCCTAAGCTCATGCCCGAATCTTTTAAATCCATCGAGTTTGTCCAAGGCGATTGCATCGCTGTTGGATCCATCACACAACTCAACTTCCCCGAAGGTACACTACTTTATCAATATCTGGACTAGAACACTTTTTTATCCGAAAAAAGTTACATGCTATACGTATTTTTTAAAATTGAATTTATCTCGGATCTCTTCTTTGACATTTTCACTTGCGAATTCTCAAAATTGTCTTTGTACAATTTATCTTTAGGGGGTCCGTTCAAGTATGCCAAGCACAGAACCGACGAGCTTGACATGGAGAACTTCTATTGCAAGTACACAACCATAGAGGGAGACGTCTTGGGAGACGCGGTGGAGGTGTGTGTCCATGAGGCCAAGTTTGTGGCCTCTGGGAGTGGGGCCGTGTGCACCATGAAGAGCCACTACCACCCCAAGGGGGACGCGGTGGTGGACGAGGAGAAGTGCAAGTATGGGCAAGAAAAGGTGAAGGAAATGTTCAAGAAGGTGGAAGAGTACCTCCTTGCCAACCCTAATGTCTATGCCTAATCAACCAACTTCCTATATATATATGGAAAATTTGAAGTTCAAAATTAAGGAGTACGTCTAAGGAAGTGTGTGTTATATATGTATGTGTATGCATTATCTTGTTTTCTTCTTTTGCTTCCGTCACCTACGTTTGGTTTGATCGATTTTGTACTCTCCATATATCATATATGGGGTGTGAGTGGAATTATTGAAAATGTATGTATTTTTCAAAGTTTAAAATAAAAAGATTTGTGTTGTGGTTGAATTTGAATTGTCTTGAACTCTTTATCATCCTAAAGGGTGTGTTTGGAATCCCAGTATACTATGCTTATAAGCGTAATCACTTTTAATGTGTACTTTTGATTAAAAAAATATAAAGTATTTAAAATAACGTAATTTTAAAATAAATTTTACTTTAAATTTATATTATTTGAAATACATACAATATAGTTAAACAAACACTTTAAAATGAATATACGTATAAGCATAATGCATTGGGAATCCAAACACACCCTCACGGTAATCTCTCAATAGTTGCTTTTAACACTATATAGTACTACTAATTAATTAGCACTTTTGGTCAAATGAATATTCAACCGTAAACAAACAATTTCAACGTATTAGTGATACAAAGATATAGAAATATTAATGAAGAGATGAAATTGATACTAACCTTCCTATAAATTATAGAGGAAAGTATATCCAAAGGTAGTTTGGTAAATCTGCACTTGTAAAATAGGGATAAAATGGTCCATACAGTACTTTGGGCCATGGGCTTATAAAATGTAATGAGGCCGGGTTTGTTGGAATGAGATTTTCAGTTGCAAAATTCTGTTACTTCCTCCTCTTCCCTCTTCCTCCCAATTTCAATTTATATTTCTCCAAACTAAGCTTCTATGGCGGAATAGCGGGATCTCCTTGATCAATTCGGGGAACTTTACATGGTATCAGAGCTCGACGGTGTTCGATCAACAACTAGAAGCTTCTGAGATCAGAGAATTGAAGAAATGGAGGAGGATCACCAAGTTACGAATAACGTGGTCGGAGAAACTGGATTTGGTGGTGGAAATCAGGATGATCCACTGAACCTGTCCAACTCCGATCATCAAGGAGCATGACTTGTGGCGAACAATTTCAACGGACTCAATTTTCTGAGCTGGAGTCGAGGAATCAAGATGGCACTTGGAGCGAAACTTAAAATCTGTTTCATAGATGGAAGCTCAGATCCAGATTCAGTCGCACCAGCAGATCTTCCGAGATGGAAGAGATGTGATTATATGGTGAGATGTTGGATTCTGAATTCTATGAATACAGAGATTTACGAAAGCTTCATGTATCTCGATTCAGCGAGAGAACTCTGGCAGAAGATTGAGGAGCGATACGCACAGACGAACGGTCCGCTTTTATATCAACTCGGGAAGAGCTTGAGCAATCAGGCTCAAGGAAATCTGAGCATTGCTGAATATTTCAACAAAATTAAGAAACTCTGGGATGAGATTCTTACACTTGAAGGAGTTTTGAAGTGCGATTGTGCTGCTAGACTCAGCTGCACTTGTGGATTGTCCAAGAAACTGGAAACAGCAGACAACCGCAACAAACTTCTCCAGTTCTTGATGGGATTGGGAGAAACCTATGAAGGTGTGAGGAATCAGATCCTCTCCACAGATCCATTACCTACTGTCAATAGAGCTTACTATCTGGTGAAGCAGGTAGAGGCTGCAAGTGGCTCCAACATTGGTGAATCATCACAAGACAGTAGTGCTTTTGCAGCAGGAAAGTCAAATGGATCCAAGAAGCCTGTCAAGAAGGACAAATCTGATAAAGTATATAGTCATTGTGGGATGACTGGACATACAGCAGATGGTTGTTTCAAGATAATTGGCTATCCGGAGTGGTTCAAAGATCCAAAAGGCAAGAAGGCAGCTAAATCTTCTGCAAATGCTGCAGGAATTTTCGAGTCTCCATTGGATGATAATGAAGAGGAGATTGTGGAGGATGGCACAGGATTTGACATGGCCTTAGTTAATGCTGTCTGCCAAGAGGTCATGAAGGCCATGAAAGGCAAAGGACAGGCTAAAGGGGCTGCCAACTGTGCAGGTACATCTCTTGCTTTGTTTTCTTCCAAAACTCAGACTAAGAATGCCTTAACTTGGATCATTGATTCTAGCACCACTGATCATATGATATATGATGAAAAATTATTGCAACATAGACGTGTGTTGAGTCAGCCTGTAAGGGTGTGCCTTCTAGATGGGACAATGAGACAGGTTAGGGATATTGGAGACATCAAACTTACTTCAGGCATTGTTTTGAAAAATGTGTTTCATGTGCCTGATTTCAAGACTAACCTGATGTCTGTTGGAAAAATTGTGGATGACACTGATTTGGATGTGAATTTTAAGAGAACCAAGTGTGTATTTCAGGACCCTAAGAGTGGTCAGGAAGTTCTCAGTGCAGCAAGGCTTACTGGAAGGCTTTTCAAGGCAACTTTACAAACTGAAGATGGAGTTCACAGTCATTTTAGTGCTGTTAATGTGGCTTCTAAGTTACCACAGTCTAGTTTCAATTCCAATAAGGTTGTTTCGAGCCAAATTTGGCATGCTAGGCTAGGACATATTTCCTTTTCAAAGCTTAAACATGTCCAGGGATGTCATCTCTCAGGCAGTGACAGTGTATTTTGTGAAGCCTGTATCATGGCTAAGCATCATTCAATTCCCTTCACCGTAAGCAAGACTATAGCTAATGAGAAGTTTGAGTTTATTCATGTTGATCTATGGGGGCCTTATAAAGTCCAATCTCGATCTGGTGCTCAGTATTTCCTTACCATTTTGGATGACCATACAAGAGCTGTATGGACATTTCTGGTCAATGCTAAACATTAGGTTGCTCAGATTCTCATTGATTTTATAGCTCTTGTTCAAAATCAATTTGCTGTGACAGTCAAAGCAGTGAGATCTGATCATGGTTCTGAGTTTCTTAAATGTAAGGAATACTTCACACAGCATGGTATTGTTCACCAGCTTTCAGTGCCATATGTGCCTCAATAAAATGGATGTGTTGAGCGCAAACATAGGCATCTTATTGAAACAGCTAGAGCCATCAGGTTATTTGCTAATCTTCCTTTGGTATTTAGGGGATATTGTGTTCTTGCAGCTACTCACTTGATAAATTTGATGCCTTCTTCTGTGTTGAACTGGCAAACTCCATTTGAGAAATAGATGGGGTGCAAAACTGTGTACAGCAGATTGAGAATTGTTGGTTGCCTATGCTTTGCTTTGGTAAGAGGCAGTGTGAAGGACAAATTTGCTTCCAAGACTAGGAAGTGCATCATGCTGGGATATCCTCAAGACTACAAAGCTTATAGGCTCTATGATCTGTCAACCAAAACCACCTTTCTCAGCAGGGATGTGTTGTTCTTTGAAGACAGCTTTCCTTTCAAAGATCAACCAAAATCCACTTCTCAAACACATCCAACCCATTTCACCTTACCTCTAGTCAATCCAGCCTCTTGTTTTGACACCCAACCTCCTCCTTCACAAACCAATAACCCTATCCCTTCCATATCTGTCCCTGATTCCAATGAATCTCAGACTGCTATTATCCCTGAACCTAACCCTTCACCTCACATATCTTCTGAATTTTCAGAAACATCTAGTCCCTCTCCTATCATACCCATCAGAAGATCCACTAGACAACCTCATTTACCTGCCCACCTCAAAGATTTCATTTGCCCTGTCACTTCTCAGTCACTATCTACATCTTTCCTAGCCACTTCTCTTAATAATCCTTCATATTATCCTCTTGAATACATAGCCTCTCTTGCCAATGTTCTATCCCTTAAAGAACCACTCACTTATTCCCAAGCCTGTAAGGATCCCCTTTGGATTGAAGCTATGCATAAGGAGCTGCAAGCTCTTGAGGATAATGAAACTTGGTCTCTCACTACATTACCTCAAGGCAAATCTGCTATTGGTAGTAAGTGGGTGTACAAAATCAAGTTTAAACCTGATGGAAGTGTTGAAAGATTCAAAGCTCGACTGGTTGCTAGGGTTATAACCAAATCAAGGGCAAAGATTACAAACATACATTCTCACCAGTGGCTAAATTCACTACTGTAAGGGCCCGTTTGGTATCACTGAAATTGGGAATGGGAATGGGAATGAGAATCACTCATTCCCATTTTGGCGTTTGGTACGCCAAAATCTGGAATCAAATCCATTCCCGGTGATCTTTTCATTCCCATTTTTGAGTCATTTTCATCCCCTTGAGAAAACCTGAGTAATCACCCATTCCCACCAAGACCCATATTTCTCCCTTCCCTCCTGGTTTCCACCGTGTCCCTCATCACCGCCCCTCTCCACGTCGCCGCCACCACCACCATCCTACGCCGCCGCCACCGTGCCGCCACCGTCTAATGCCACCGTCGGCGCCACCATCCTCCAGATTTGAATAATCTGATGTCCCTGCCGCCGCATCCAGTGCATCCACAACCTCAATCAAATCTTCGACCGTCGCCGTCGTCCACAATCTTCGTCCTCCTTACCAGCGCAGTCGCAGCCTCGCAGGTCCCTCTCTCTCTCAACATCCCCACCGCTAACCCTCGATTTCCAATCGACCGCCACCGCCAGATCTGCCGGCACCACCAGTTGACGACCACCAACGCCAGATCTGCCGATACCACCAATCAACGACCACCACCGCCAAATATGTCGACACCACCACTCGACGGCCACCACCCACCATGAATCTGCTATGCACCCGACCACTTTTCTCAAGCCCCCCTTTTCTAGTTTCAATATCTACCAAAAATTTCAAGAAATTTGTTATCTTCATGATAAATTTCTGTACTTAATTGAAGAGATTTGAATTTGTTTGCTTTTGAAATTTGGTTGGTTGATTACGTATCTTTACGATGAATTTGTGATTTTTTTCATTCCGACATTATACCAAACAACATGATCTGGTAATGGTTTATTCCCGTTTTTGATTCCGATTTCCATTCCCATTCCCATTACCACACTTATACCAAACGAGCCCTAAGAATGTTAATTGCTGTTGCTACTCAGAAACAGTGGCCTATTGAACAGCTTGACATAAATAATGCCTTTCTTCATGGCTTCCTTGATGAGGAAATGTATATGAGGATTCCTGATGGCTATGACAAGGGTACCTCTGATCAGGTTTGTCGTCTGAAAAAGTCTCTTTATGGACTAAAGCAAGCATCCCGGCAATGGAATGTTGAACTATCTAAGTTCTTACTAGCAAAAGGATATGTGCAATCCTCTTTTGACCACTCATTGTTTCTAAAGATAGTTCTTGAAGGTCTGGTTGTTGTGCTGATGTATGTGGATGATCTCCTCCTCACTGGTGACAGTTCTTCAGAAATCAAGTGGTTGAAGGATGCCTTGCATCAAGCCTTCACTATTAAGGATCTTGGTAATATGAGATATTTTCTAGGATTAGAAATATCCAGAACTACTCAAGGTACTCTCCTTAATCAAAGGAAGTATGTCCTAGACATTCTTCAAGATACTCAGATGATAGATTGCAAAGCTGCATCCTTTCCCATGTCAATGGGTTTGAAGCTCTCTATTGACACTGGTGACAAGCTTGATGATCCGGAAAAATATCGACGGCTGGTAGGCAGATTGTTGTATTTGAATATGACTAGACCTGACATATCCTATGTCGTTCAACATCTCAGCCAGTTCATGATCTGTCCTCGCATCCCTCACTGGCAAGCTGCATTACATGTGGTGAAGTACCCCAAGGGCACTGTCAATTTGGGTTTGCTATATCCTGTACATAATCACAATGCTTTCATTGCATATTGTGATTCGGATTGGGGTAATTGCTTGTTCACTGGCAGGTCCCTTACTGGGTTCTGTGTGTTCTTAGGAAAGTCCCTTGTATCTTGGAAGACCAAGAAGCAAACCACGGTCTCAAAATCATCGGCTGAAGCTGAATATCGAAGCCTCTCGAAGACAGCAAGTGAACTGGTATGGTTGGAATCGATCCTGCTTGAGTTCAATTGCTCAGTTCCCAAACCAATTCCCCTCTTCTGTGATAGCAAATCAGCGATTCACATAGTGGAAAACCCAGTTTTCCATGAGCGCACAAAGCACCTCCGCCTGGATTGTCACTATGTGCGTGAGCGATTTCAGGAAGGCTTCCTCGTCCCGACATTCATTCGTTCCCAATTGTAGCTCGCCGACATTTTTACCAAACCCCTCGGCCATGATCAGCACCATTTCCTTCTATGCAAGCTCGGACTGGTGTCTTCCACTCCTCCGGCTTGAGGAGGGGATATAAAGGAAAGTGTATCCAAGGGTAGTTTGGTAAATCTACACTTGTAAAATAGGGACAAAATGGTCCATACAGTACTTTGGGCCATGGGCTTATAAAATGTAATGAGGCCGGGTTTGTTGGAATGAGATTTTCAGTTGCAAAATTCTGTTACTTCCTCCTCTTCCCTCTTCCTTCCATTTTCAATTTCTGTTTCTCCAAACTAAGCTTCCATGGCGGAATAGCTGGAGCTCCTTGATCAATTCGGGGAACTTTACATAAATCAATGACAAAAGAGATTCCAATCCAATCCCAAATGGAAAATTTGCGGTTAGAGATGAAAAAATGGACTCAAGCGACGGACTATTGCCCTAACCTATGCTTTAAATGAGATGGATATGTACTCCTTGAGGTGATGGGCATTTGAATATAGTACGTTCATCATTCAAATTTATTTCAAACAACATAACAATGTAAGCTCGTCGCTTTAGTTTCATTCAGGCGACGGAATCTATGTTGTACGTCTCAGCATTAATTGATTTATGCGCCGGAGATGTATAAGTTGTCACCTCAAGCGACAGAGGCGGATCCTTTAAAGGACCGGGGGTGACAGTCACCCCCCAATCAAAAATAAAATTTAATATACACATTCCTCTCGTCGATAGCTTCAATTTGATATGTTATAAGCTCAAATCCGATAACTAAGTAAAAATGATGAACATTTCAAGACTGTAGCGATATAAATTATTTTTCACATAATTTATTAAATTAATACACTTCTATCATACTCATCATTTGTTAAACTTCATAACTTAATACTATAATTAAACCAAAAAACTTCAAATATTGATGATTTTTTCGGAAAAAATAATTAGAAATCAAATTTTCGCCCTCTCAACTAAACACTTTAGGATCCGCCACCATCAAGCGATGAGAGCTAAGTTCATTGCCTCGGTCTGTGACGATAAAACGTTTTTTCTTTGCAAGTGTCAATTTGGCACAAATGGGATGAAATTAAACAGTTATTCTTCAATTTGTAATAGAAAACTTTTTAAACCAATGAGGAATGCCTTGGAAACTTAAAATATACTCCGTAAGGTTTAATTTTGACTTGAATTATAATTGATGTAGAATATGGGTGTGTATGGCAACAGAATAAACAAGTTAAAAAGTGTGAAATTATTAATTGTTAAAAAAATAAACAGGTTTAAACGGTGTATGGGAATAACAAATAAGCTTTAGTCGGTTAAAAAAAGGGTTTATAAATAAGCTGCAGATTGAAGCTTATTTTGAGGTTTATATTCCATAATTACTATTTTACCCCTTCTCTTTTATCTTATTTGGTTTGAAAGTACCACAATACCCCTAACAAAAACCAAATAAACTCCACTTTTTACAAATAAACTGTTTTTCGCCCCATACGGAGTTTATATTTTTTCATAAATTTTTAACTACTTTTACCAACAGTTTATAAATTTTTACCTTGTTTATAATTTTAGCCAGTTTATTAACCCCGTCCCATACGAACCCTATATGATATGATCTTTAAATCTTTTGATATCTTTTTTTGTTATGGTCGGTAAGAAGGCAATAAATTATTAAAGATTACAATGATTAAATAGAACTAATGTGACATGAAATTCTTTAACAAGAATATGTATGAGTCAAACTAACAAATTCTTTTTTTTTTTAATCAAAAAAAATTAACAAAATGGCCAATTAATCCCTCATTTTGCTTGGAGCTAGAATATACACATACACATCTAATTTTATTTTAAATCCAGGAGGTTAGTTCTCACTTTTTGCTTAAACTAAAATTTTCAGTGGCTGATAAATTGTATTTAATGAGTGGTTTGGTGTAATTCTCAATTTGACGGGTAGTTAAATGAAAATTTTGACATTTATTGGGTGGTTTTCTGTAATTTAACCTTCACTTAATTCGTTATTATTAAAATTATACTGTTTTCGTACCGTATTTTATTTTATACTAGGTAGCATGCCCGTGCTTACGCACGGGACGGTATTAAAAATATGGGTTCTTAATAATACAAATAAGAGTCTTTCAAGGCCAAAAATAAAATAGCAAAAGAATCGCCGTCTTTAAGTAGCATTCTTTGTAGAATGCTATTCCGAATGATAACACGAAGTTCTTCATTAAACATGGGTAACTTTAATTTTTAATGCGTATTTTGAGAATATAAAAGCTCTATAAATTATTATTTTTAATGAATTTTTTTTATAATTATATACTTATTACTAATAAGTATGAAATTATTTAAATATTTACCTTTTAAAAAGCGAGCACCAAAGTCGAAACGACACTTAATATGAAACGGAAGACATGATAAAATAAAGCATATATATAATATTCGGAGTAACAAAGTATTCATTTGAACAAAGTTTAAGAAATGAATAAATAGAAAAAGAAAAAAGGGGAAAAGGCAAGGGAAATTGTAATTGAAAGGCACGTCAAGTTACAAAAAGTGAAAAGGGGTCACGTGGCCAAAAAGGAAAAAAAATTACAGTAAAAGAAAGAAAAAAAAGAGGAAAAGCCACAGCAAAAGCAAAGCAAAGGAAAGAAATGCCAAATCCAAATCCAAATTCGTTTGAAATGGTTTTTTGTCAATTGATTCTCCCTTCACCTCCGTACTCCATTACCATCACCATCTAGTATAGCTCCGCCAATTTTTTTTTACCGAATTTCTCCCAAATCTCTTGCTAAATCCATGCCCAGTTGTGAAACATCTGCTCCCGGCCTTCCTGTTGTCCACGATTCACCTGCAGTCCAAGGTATCCTCCAGTTACTATTTCGTCATTGATGTTACTTAATTTTCTGTAAAAAGGAAAGGCTTAGAAGAAGATGATTCATGGAATTGAGTTTTGGCCTCACCTCGTAGTTGAACTTGATTTTTTGTTGGGGTTATAATATTTGCAGCTGTGTTGTTTTCATTGCCAGATTTGTATAAATGGATGAAGCAAGGAGTTGACTGAGAAAGTCTTCACCTTTTTCTTTTATTAGGGAAAAAAGAGCAACTCAAAATGTGAGATAGCTTGCAAGTAGGAATCATGAAAATTGTAGATTAATTTCATTTTTGTATGTGCACTTGAAAAAAATTCTATTCCATTTCCAATTCATTCTTCGTGGTGGGTTTAGTCTTGTAGTTTTAAAGGTTGATGACTTGCTTTGCATATGATCTTCTGTAAGATGAACATTGACTGGGAAGGAAAGTGAACTGATTATTTATCAATCTTGTGTTTCATGATTGTTATCTTTTTTCTTTTTCATTATTAAATATGTGACATGGTGAGACATTTTTAAGTTGTGTGTGTTGAATTGTTTGTTGGCTTAAATTAAATTAGGTACAATGCTATGGTCTTCGAAGCACTCTTAGCTATAGAAGAGCCAAGTGGGTTGGGCATCGAATCATTAGTGACCTATAGTGAGGTTGGGTATGCCTGATTTTCATTTTGTTTTTAATTGCTGCTTACCGAGAATGAAATGTTTCTTTTTAAAAAAATAAAATTGATTAACTCTTGTTTCTTTTGCCATATGTCCAGCAAAGGATTGAGGTGCCCCCAAACTTTAGAAAGCTACTGGGTTCAAGGTTTGGGCCATTAATGTTGCTTGGCGACTGGGACAGCCAATTTTAATCAGGTTAGCTGCTATACACCATATACAATTAATTCTCATATTATTGTCAAGTTATTATATCGAAATGATTGTAGTAAAATTAGATTTATTAGTACTTGGAATTCTGAATTTTGTGACCTTGGTGACTTGAATTTTATTGATGTTAGGTACTTGTATATGCCTATTTGAATAAATATTGCTGATGTTGGATAGGATTGGTAGATTGATGTTATGCTTGATTTGTTTATTCGTGTGATGTGTGCTAGCATTAGAAATTGACATGCACCCCGTACCTGTTTGAGATGGTCATAAGTGTAGGAGCTCCCTAGCTTATATATTATGCCGGTAGGGAAAAAGAAGAACGAAATCATTATTAAAATGTTGAAATTGATAAGGAAGAAATATTTGTGAAGTATGATTGATGTTTGACTGAAGCATGAAATATCGTATTACCTTGTCATTCAAGTGATTGAAAGCTTCTTTGAATACAATATTTTTTGTATGGTTGTTGAATGGCAAGCTTTCATGCGCCATGAGGATTTTGAGTCCTTTTGGGCTCGTAACTCTTGAGATTGCAACATATAATTGTCCATGGCTGAAGACTGGTTTTGGCAGATAAACACCAACAATGTCCAGTGATTGTCCTTGGCTCTTGTTGATTGTCATGGCATAGCAAGGTTTTATAGGAAATTGCCTTCGTTTTAGGATGAACGGCCATTTTGTTTTGGTAGAAGTGAGTGTTATCCTTGGAATCAATACTTTCTTTCCTATGTTGCTTCCTGTTATGATTCTCGCCTCGATAACCCATTCACCAAGGTGTGAGATGATTAGGCGGGTTCCATTGCACAATCCTTGACTTGGATTTACATTTCTAAGTAGCATAACGGGCAACCCTTCCTTTAACTTGAGACAATGAGGAGGCATACCAGGGAACTGAAGAGTGTTGAGGAACTCAGGTGGGTACATGTGTTCTTGGTCAGCCATGTCTGTCGATGCTTTACAAATTTCATCTGAGCTCATGTAACTCTTGAAGGATCCATGCAACTTTTGGAACATGTGATTGTTGATTTCATCCGCATCATCATTTAGTGGGGTGAGAATGGCTCTTTCTCGTAGGTAGTTGTCGTCATTTTGTTTTTGAACAAAATTAGGGAATATATGCTTCACAATTTCTTCAATAGGATTATCCCTTGGATTAACAATGAACTCTGGTGGGATGTCAATCCAAGTAGCCTGGTCTTCCCCTGCTCTTGTTTTAGCATCAGCAGCCCCGTCTCCAACTTTTAGTACCCACTCATTGAACTGTTTCTTGGTGATATCCATTTTGCCTTGTTTGTCATATTCATTCACTCTCATGTTGCGTGATAGCCGCAGTACTTGACAATGATGCCATAGATGAGAATTGTTGATGCAAGCTCGGATGATCTCTTGCCTCTTGCCCTTTGGAATTACGGGTAAAATTTGCCTAAAGTCTCCGCCCAGTAGAACTGTAATCCCACCAAATACTCTGGCCCGGTTTCTTTCATCCTTGGATCCCAAGATATCTCTCAACGTTCTATCAAGTGCCTCGAAAGCAAACCTCTGGGTCATTGGTGCTTCATCCCATATTATCAACTTCACCTCATGCATTAGCTTCGCTAGATGTGTGTTTTGTCTTATGCCACAAGTACTATTTTCCAATAATTCAAGTGGAATAACAAATCGACTATGTGCTGTTCTGCCAGCAGGTAATAATAGGGAAGCAATTACTGTTGAATATATATATATATATATATATATATATATATATATATATATAAGATATGACATTAGTGAGATATAGAAATAGGATTATATGATATACATGCATTTTCGTACCAATTTTAGAGCTAGAAGTTTTTAATTCTGGATGGGTACCTGAAGATGCAACAGCAAGGACTATGTTTTTCTCTGATCTGATTCTTGTTATGAGAGATTTGTATAAATAAGTCTTCCCACATCCACCGGGGCCATAGACGAAGAAAAATTTGCCCTGTTCTTCTTGTATGGAGGTCATGACGCTGTTATAAATATGGGACTGATCTGGATTCATAGATTCATAGAGCTGCTTGTGCTGGATGGCCATTTCTGCAAAGTTGTAGCTCATTTCCTCTTGAATCAATCGGTTATCCATCTTTGTCAATAGAGTGGCGTCTGGCATTGGTATTCCACTATAATTTGATATAGACTTTCCATTACGGTTCAAGATTTCTTGTATCTCCAACAGACAATAATTTTGAAGCTGCTCATCCGTGAGCTTCAAATCTGGGAATCTGAATTGTTTTCTTTTTTTATGCAAAATATCTTCTGCCAGGGCCTCCCAATTTTGCTGCCAAAACTTTTGAGGGCTGTTGACTTCACAAAACAACAATATTGTGACAAACAATTCACGAAGTTGCCCAGCCATAGCCCACATTCTTGCCTCTGTAATAGCATCTGTCCACTCTTTGTCATCATTTACCATCCCAAGAGCGTAGCAAGCCTCTTTGAAAGTGCTAAACACCCTGCTGTTAACTGTGCGAATCTCTTCAAATGATGTTGGCCCTTTGACAACATTTAGGAGCATTCTCAAATAATATCGTTCACCTGATGTGGGATGTGAATAAACGATCCGACCAATGCAACTTCCCTGCGTCCTTTGATGCCACTGTTTCTCCTTAACATTCCACACATATCTTTTTGGGATTTCCGCATAAGTCAATTTCCTTGCTTCCCTATCCACAGCATTTAGCGTGAACCATCGAGTAAACATTGTGTCTTTAATGCCTTCTCGGTGGATCAGTGCGGGTAAACTTTGGTGATCATGTAATGTGATGAGGTTCTGATTTGGTAGGTGGAACGTCAACCTGATTACTGATGGATTAGAGTAGTGAATATCAAAAGCAAGAATTCGCCAAATTGCTTCGCATGCTGATAGGTACCGACAATCCAAAAAATGTTTTATTTCATCCACATCTACAATGGTCTCATCTCCTGATCCGGGCTGTCGAAGCACATTTTCTTGAAGTCCTACTGAAGCTCGGTCTGGTCCTTTATTCAAGTACTTGAACAAATACTTGATCGCTCTTGATCTGTTACACCACTCGACGTTGATATGGGCTTGATATTTAACCAACGGATAACGGTTATAAGGAACGACAAACCTGTTATCAAGTTTTGATTTTGCCTTTATGACATGCACACCATTGTCACGGCGACGATAGACTGGGAACCCTTCTGCATCAATTGTAGTTTCAGCATAAAATGGCTTAGGGAAATGCTTATTGCATGCTCCTTCTTTTGTGCATGGGGCCCTCTGATTTGCAATGCCACATGGACCATGTAACATGCATTCCGTGACGATCTTGAAGGCAATAGGGTCTTCTTGCTGAGATGGTATTTCAGCGCATATGATATCATCAATTTGTGTTGGAGTCTTGCATTTTGCGTGTTCTTTTAGCCATACTAATATATGTGCATGTGGCAAGCCTCACTTTTGGAACTCAATAGTATATATAGCTGCATATATGATTTGAATAATGGTTAATATTTATTTGCATAGATTAAACCGTATATATCCAATGAAGAACATGATAGCTTACCTGCATGTTGGTCACCAAAAATGTTGTGTTTCTCAATATCCACCATTAAGTTGTAGAGTTTAATTTGAAATAGTCTTGAGATGACATCGGGACGATCCATTGCCTTCTGACCTGGGATTTCAGCAAGCATATCATCTATTTCGGGCCATTTAGGATTAGCTGTGAATGTGATGAAAAGGTCTGGGTTCCCTTCTGCTCGACAAATTGCCATAGCATCCTGGTAGTTTTGTATCATATATCGAGGGCTACCTGTAAAGGTAGAGGGAAGGACTATCCTCTTACCAACCGATGTAGCTTGTGTGTCTCCTCTAGTGACAGCGTCACAAATGTTTTGGTATAGATCCGCCCGCAAAGTGTCTTGATTGTACCTAACCCACTTTAGTCTTTGCCCTTCAATTGAAGTATAGGAATCCACGAAATATTATTGCAACGATCTTCCTCCTCTCAATAGGGCAGTGCCTTCATGAGGTCTTTGTTGAATTCTGTAGGCATAATATTCTCTCATTGTGACAAATTCTCTTTTGGTCTTCCTCGCCCCTGTGTTGGCATGGTATGATATGTTTTCGTGGAATCCATCTTCTCCATAAGGGAATAGAAGAGGGTATTGCATTGCCATGTAGAGTGGATGTAGTTCAGAGATCCTTTGGGTTCCACGTGCCTTGCTTTCTACGACAATATCTCTCCCCGAAGTGTTTTCATCAAAATCTCCTACAACCAGTGCTGCGACCTCTGTAACTTGTGGCATGTTGTATTGGAGTTGATTTGGCTCCCTTTCTCCTAGGAGCCGAAGTTTAAATTCATGTGAATTGGTTTGGTGGCACCAATCTCTAGCCATTCGAAATGCTTTGGCAACACAACTGTGGGTATCTAGCATGACCATAAGTTCGCTCACTATAGAATGGTCAAGGTCTGAGGAATCATGTGGTGTGGTCAGCAATCTGTTTGTGACTTCGTTTGATGTATCATAGAAGTACAATTGAGCGAATTTTGGTTGCTGGCCGTCCCGAGGCTATAGAGATCCCAATCTGTGGTAATTCTGACCACTAATTCTGAATGTGTATGGGCCTCCTCCTCTTTCGTTAACTGAGTTGTCTATTTGTGCTCCAAAGGATGTGAATGAAAATAATGCATTGTAACTTCGTATGTTGCGCTTGAACGCAACTGCATTAGGATCATTCGTATACTCTAGCAGTTGCTTCAATGGTTTAGGTGCCTCTTGAAGTTTCTTCAGGAGTACTTTTCCTTCTTGGCAGCATAAGGAAAATGTAGGATTTCTGCTTCTTCTTGATTTGATTTTCCTTTCCTCGTACCACATGGTTGCTTTACAATGCGGACATTTTTGGGGGGGCTGAAGTTTCTGGTAGACTATTTCTCCACCTATCCAACAAAATAAACTTGTTATTTGTTGGTGTATGCAATAGTGGGTCTATTGGCCTGAGAAACGTAGTGGGAAAATGGGTGCTTTTCTGTTTTTGGACCACACTGACAGCTCACCTAGATAGTTGTTAGGACCACACAATATCTCCACAATACAAATAGCATAATTGTAAAGAATCAGAAATTAACGAAAGCAATCCGTTGAGCACACACTCATCCTCTCTCTCTCTCTTTTCCACCTTCCTCTTCCTCCTCCGTTTCTGATCATCATCACCACCGATCCTCCATGGATCCCCAACTTGATTGCTTGCATTCTTAGATGAAAACTTAAAATCAAACTTGAAA
The DNA here is from genome assembly GCA_963922045.1 of Persicaria maculosa. Lineage (NCBI taxonomy): Eukaryota > Viridiplantae > Streptophyta > Magnoliopsida > Caryophyllales > Polygonaceae > Persicaria > Persicaria maculosa. The sequence continues at coordinate 69,320,987 of OY998255.1, forward strand.
ACAAACACAAATTGTTACATGGTACCAGAGCCATGGAGAATCAAACCCAGATTCCTGAAAACAGTTCTACCCGAATTGAAGCTTCTGATGAGTTGTATCTTCACCACTCCGATCACCCAAACTACATCTTATCTACGAGCCTGCTTTCAGATCGTAACTATGCGCACTGGAAAAGGTCAGTTGAAGTCTCTTTGGTGGCGAAGAACAAACTCGGTTTCGTAACAGGTACGTGCAAAAGGCCTGAATCAAATCCGCTTCTCATGGCTCAATGGGATCGATGCAATAGCATGGTTACCTCTTGGTTATTACACTCTGTTGACAAGGAAATAGCAGAATCAGTGTTGTATTGTAATTCTGCCAGTCAAATTTGGACACAGTTGAGATCTCGTTTTGGCCGAGTAAATAGAACTCGTATCTACCAGGTTCAACGAGAGTTATCCTCCATCAAGCAGGGGAATCTCTCAGTTTCTGCTTATTTCACCAAACTGAAGAAATTATGGGATGAATACTTGATTCTGATTGATGATAAACTGTGTGCTTGTGGATCTAGACTTGTGCTTGGGAATATATTACAGGATCAGCAAATCATTCAGTTTTTGATGGGGTTGAACGACACCTACAGCACTGTGAGAGGAAATATCTTGATGATGAGTACCAATACTACCCTTGATGATGTTTACAGGTTGGTATTGCAGGACGAGGAGCAACGTGAATTGAATATCTCTTACAAGGAGAATGCTGATTCTTCAGCTTTTGTGGGTAAAAGTGACATGGATCCTGCGGCTCTTGCTGCCAAAGGAAATTTTGGTACTCAGAAAGGGAACTTTACCAATTCTGGGAATTCTGGAAAAGGGCCTAACACTTTTGGTGATAAGAAAAATTTGTATTGTGACAATTGTAAGATCACTGGGCATGTGATTGAGAAGTGCTGGAAGGTCCATGGCTACCCAACGAATATGCCTCCAAGAGGGGAAAAGAGGAATTTTTTTTGTGATCACTGCAAGATGTCAGGGCACACAATGGACCGTTGCTGGAAATTGCATGGTTACCCTCCAGGAATGACTGACAAAGGAGGAAAGGTAGCTGCTCAAGCCTCTTCTTCAGCACCCATTACACAGACCCAGTTTGAGCAGCTCATGGCTTTGCTAACCAAACAAGGTGGTGGTACAACTGATCATGCCGCCTTCTTAGCAGGTAAACGTGTTTGTCTCCTTTCTAATGGTATTCTTTCCAATTGGATTTTAGATAGCGGTGCAACTGACCACATAACACCACACCTTTCCCTCCTTGAATCTTACACACCACTTGATAACCCGGCCTTCATTACCATGCCTAATGGCAAGAGTGCCAAAATCCATCACATTGGGACCTTGAAAATTTCACCTCAAGTGACACTGCATAATGTCTTCCATGTCCCTGAATTTTCTTTCAATCTTATTTCCATTCGAAAATTGACATATGATATGTCTTCCTTAGTCTTGTTTACGAGCAAACACTGTCTCATTCAGGACCCTTTACAGAAGAAGCTTCTGGTGTTTGGTAATGAAGCTCGAGGACTCTATGTGATGGACAAGTCTCATGATCAAGAGCTGGATGATCAAGAAATTCAGAGCCTTCAAGCTTTTTCTTCCAGTATTTTACAGTTTACTCAAAACCTTTCAAACAAGCATGTAAATGCACATTCTGTTATGGCTTTGCAATCTATTTCCTCAGAAGTATGGCATTGTAGATTGGGACACCTTCCCTTTAATCAAATGAAACATGTTGATGGTTTGAATCTATCTGAGAAAATTTCTTCTATTTGCCAAATTTGTCCCCGAGCTAAGCAACACCGAAGCTCCTTCCCACCCTTTGCAACCAAATCTTCCCACCCTTTTGACCTTATTCACCTGGATACATGGGGACCTTACAAACACACTACATATAATGGATTTCGCTATTTTTTAACATTGGTTGATGATCATACCCGCTGCACATGGACATTTCTTATGGCTACAAAGAGCAGTGCTCTTGACATCCTTAAAGATTTTTATAATCTCATCTTCACTCAATTTCAAACACATATAAAAGCCATTCGATCAAACAATGCCCTTGAGTTTTGTGACTCTCATGCCAACCAATTTTATGCCTCCCATGGCATCATCCATCAAACCACCTGTGTTGACACACCCCAACAAAATGGTGTCGTCGAACGCAAACACAAACATCTACTTGAGGTTGCCCGGGCTCTTATGTTTCAATCCAATCTACCTCCCAAATTCTGGGGAGATTGTGTATTGACAGCCACCTACATCATTAACCGCAACCCCTTACCATCCCTCAATCATAAATCCCCTTTTGAGCTCCTCTTCCTCAAACCCCCTGATCATTCACATTTCAGAACCTTTGGATGTCTTTGCTTTGTTAGCACCTCCACTCGATCAAGGGACAAATTCATGCCTCGAGCTTTACCTCATGTCTTTCTCGGCTATTCATTTGGAAAGAAGGCATACAAAGCCTTTAATCTGGTTTCTCAGACTATCGTTCACACTCGTGACATTGTCTTTCATGAGACCCATTTTCCATTTCACAAAGCTACATTGCCATCTTCTGATTGTCCTTTGCCTGTCATTGCAGCTGACTTTCCACACACCATTTTTGTCCCTTCTGTCACCACGCCTGCACCCAATGTCCCTCATGAATCCCTTGTTATCCCCATGGAGCCTATTCCTGAGGCTCCATCCCCTGATCCTCCAGCTCTGAGACGTTCCACACGAGACACCAGACCTCCATCTTACTTGCAGGACTTTGTTTGCTCGTGTTCTCCCTTACTACCCTCCACCACACATTATGATCTTGTCCCATCTTCTCTTTTGCCCTCGACTCACCATGCCCTCGTTGCCCATCTTTCTTCATTTGATGAACCCACAACCTATGCTGCCGCTGCCTCTAATCCACATTGGATTGATGCTATGAAAAAGGAACTAACCGCTTTACAAGCTAATGGTACATGGGATGTTGTAACACTTCCTGCAGGTAAGAAAGCCATCGGATCCAAATGGGTTTTTAAGGTGAAATTAAAATCTGATGGCACAATCGAGCGTTATAAAGCTCGCTTGGTTGCGAAAGGATTCACTCAGAAAGAAGGTGTAAACTTCCATGAGACATTCTCCCCAGTTGTGAAAATGTCCACCATTAGAGCTGCCATTGCTGTTGCAGCTTCTCGAAAATGGCCTATTTATCAATTCGATGTGAACAACGCATTCCTCCACGGTGATCTATTTGAGGAGGTTTACATGAAAATGCCTGATGGAGTTCCCAACCCACACAACATGGTTTGTCGTCTTCGCAAGTCCATTTATGGTCTCAAGCAAGCCTCCCGACAATGGTTCCATAAACTCACTTCCGCTCTCCAGTCCTTGTCATTTGTTCAATCTAAAAATGATTACTCACCCTTCTAGCTACAGACAATTGGTTGGTAAGCTAAATTTTCTAACCCACACACGCCCAGATCTATGTTTTGCTGTTCAAACCCTCAGCCAATTCATGCAACATCCTCGCACTCCTCATTTTGAAGCACTTCAACACACAATCAGTTATGTTAGCCACACCATAGGCCAAGGCATTTTGTTGAATGGAGATGCAGCCCCTGTTTTACAGGCTTTCTCGGATTCAGATTGGGCTTCATGTCCGATTTCTCGAAGATCAGTAACAGGCTATGTTGTTATGCTTGGTCGATCTCCAATCAGCTGGAAATCGAAGAAACAAAGCACGGTCTCTCGAAGCAGTTCAGAAGCCGAATATAGAGCCCTTGCCCATGCTTCTGCAGAGATCACATGGTTAGTTCGACTTCTTAAAGAACTAGGAATTGTGATCGTTGATCCAGTTAAACTTCACTGTGATAATTCCTCTGCAATTCAAATTGCCAAAAATCCCGTATTTCATGAGCGAACCAAGCACATCGAAATCGATTGTCATTTCACTCGCGAGAAAGTTATGGATGGCTTGATCGAATTATGCTACATACCCACTGTCTCTCAACTAGCAGATGTTCTCACCAAAATTTTGCCTTCGGCTCAGCAGAATCACCTCTTGTCCAAGCTGGGTATGGTCACCCATCCTCCAGCTTGAGGGGGGGTGTTGGTGTATGCAATAGTGGGTCTATTGGCCTGAGAAACGTAGTGGGAAAATGGGTGCTTTTCTGTTTTTGGACCACACTGACAGCTCACCTAGATAGTTGTTAGGACCACACAATATCTCCACAATACAAATAGCATAATTGTAAAGAATCAGAAATTAACGAAAGCAATCCGTTGAGCACACACTCATCCTCTCTCTCTCTCTTTTCCACCTTCCTCTTCCTCCTCCGTTTCTGATCATCATCACCACCGATCCTCCATGGATCCCCAACTTGATTGCTTGCATTCTTAGATGAAAACTTAAAATCAAACTTGAAAACAAACACAAATTGTTACATTATTATAGAGCAAGATTAAGCTATATGCTATATGACTTTAAAATGTGGTATATTGCTTACTCTTTGAGTTGGATGTTGCAGCGGTTGGAGGACTTCTTTGTAAAGACAACAGTGTCTCACACCCTGCATAATTTGATCAGAAAATGGTGATTACATTAACAGTGATTTTATATTGTTGCTCATTTTGGATTATTATTAGGATTATATATTATAGTAGTACTTACTCATAGAGGTTGACGTTGCAGGAGGTTGAGAGTTTCCATTTGAACATGCTGGTGGTTGGTCATCTAGTAAAGGTAATTAATAAATATTATCATCTATCTTATTAGCGTCTAGTAAAGGCAATCAGAAGTTTTAAGTTTAGGTTTCTTTTAAGGCTTATAATTAATGGACATACCTGTGCACGGGATGCTTGTAGGGATCAGTTTCATTCCACAAAAGCTTTCAACTTTTCCATCACTCCTCATGCTTGTTTGTGAATGTAGTATGATTGGCATTTCAGCCATGGTCGATTTTGAAGATGGGTGCTTGAAATTTGACAATAGATCTGAGGGTTTTGAGGAAAGATTATTCTTTATAAAATGACTTATTTGCGTTGATCTTCATCAAAAAATAACATACCTTTATCCATAGACGTTTGATCCTTGATTGCGGGGGGATTGATGTTGTAGGCAAGAATTAGCAGAACTTGGAATTATACGTTCAACTTCTAATGTTTTGTTGTATATGATTATTTGGCCAAATCAGAGATAAAGGTAATCGTTAGTAGGGTTGTTTTGCAATGATATCAATTCTTTTAAAATTCTAAGGATGGACTGTTACAAAAATGTAACTGAATTTCAATTCAATGTACCTTGTTCTGCTGGGAAATGTCAATATTTGTTATCTAATTTAATTATGATATAAATTATTAAGATTTTTAATTTCAACTTAATGCAGGGTCTTCATATCTATTGAATTATAGTAACTGACTATTAATCTGTTGTATCCTTTCCATAATTTAACTGACTGATCACCTCCTAACATTTTTGCTTATTCGTATCTGTGCAGATAAAAGTGAGTGGGAGTTCCAAAAGTATGGCCATTAGCGAGCATGCTTACAGCTGAGAAGCAGAGCGGTAAGATATTACTTTTGGCTGGCTCTATGTGCAAAGCTACTGTGTATGCTTTTATCAGTTCAAAGAAATTTCTAGATGATTAAACTTCACTGAAAACAGAGTGCAAGATGGTGTTGTTGTGAACTAATTTGATTTTGGCTTATTGCCTTAATGGTATTCACTCTATCCTATATAATACGATCCCAATTTAATACAGTTCCTGATTGTTATCCTTTACACTGTCATCCAGGACGTTGTCTGATAGCGTAGGTAGATCCAAACTACCTCACATTTGGGTTAGGAAAGTTGCACAAAAGTTCCAAGACGGCGTAAGTTTACCTCAACTCCCTCAGGTTTGGTTTGGATGTCGAGTGAAATTGCATTTTGACAGAGATCTTGTTTGTTCCATAAGTTTCACGCAACAGGTGCATTGGGTCCATATTTTCTTCTCTTTCAGGCCTCATAAACAATCTGAAGTTCAACACGGAAATGAAGATACCTTCGGAGAGATGCTTCATATAAAGAGAAGTGTGTCTACCGGCTATAGTCAGGTAACTTCTTCAAACCATTTTCTGGGAATGCTTTTTCTCCCCTAATTGTAATCAGTTGATTTTGTAGATTGGTTCACTGTTTGCACTTAAATTTCTTTGGTTCATTCACTAACTATGTGCTCCCTTAATGTATTTAAATTGGTCATTTGAAAATCTTGCAGTGATTGAGACATAAAATTAGATTTGAAAATGCATTTTTTTAGTAATGGTAGTGATTACCATAACATGTTAATTTAGCTACTCATATCCTGGAGTTTTGTTCCAAAGGAGGAAATGAACTTATACCAAAGTGGAATCTAATTGTAGGCAATATGAGTGACAAAGAGGAAGCATTAAACAATCAAAGTGGAAACATAAAAATATGAAAAGGAACTATTTTCTAAGCCTAATAGTTGTAGCCATTGTTCAAAGCCTAGCCATTACATAGTCAAAACGCAAACCGAAAAGATAGAAGAGCATAGTAGCTGTAGCCATTATTCAGAGGTGAAATCATATTGGGAATCAGTTCTCTTTGTTAGGTCTCTTTTGGGTCAGCACCCATGGGGCGGATTTGAATTTCTGAGCACCTGAAAGGGAGTAAAAGTGGGTGGTTAGTTTATGCATGAACATGGGAAAAAGACCTAAAGTGAAATAAGATAATTATTATTTTACTCACTCTTGTGTTGTGTGCTTATGTGTTGCCTCCTCCTGCATGCTATTACTTGTTGTGCCCTTTCGCAATCGTTTCAATGGTTGTTGGTCTGAATCCTCAATGATATGCTCCTCTAGTGCCTAAATAATGTAGTTTTAATAATTATATAATAGGGATCAAATAACTTGGTTCAAATAATAACAAAAATCCCAAATTTCTATATGTAGATAAGGTGGACAGACCAATTTCGCAGATGCTGGCCATATGGCAGCGCAGGTGAAATTCTCATGACCATGTGCTGTTGGACAAAAGTATGTGTGGGACTTGACTTGAAGAATGTAGCTCTTATTGACCAAGCTTTGCAGGGCACCAGGTAAGATCATATCATCACATCCCACCTTAGCAATAATAAGAAATGATAACATTAGGTAGTTCATTCAGCAAGTCGTCAAGGGTAGAACATGACGTCTTAAATGCATACCTCGTCAAGCTCTTTGAGTAAATCTGCTGCTTTTCTATTGACTAATTTCTCAACCGTCTCATCAAACATGGTGACAACAACCGAAGCACTTGCATCCTGTACATTCATGTGCACCCTAAAACTGCAAATTTTTTATAAAGAGATAGGAATCAAAATTAGAGGGTTAGGCATGATGTGTGATTATAAACCATAAAAATAGAAGTAGGTGGTGGCAAGGTTAGGCACTACCCTATCGTGGGGTAGTCAATGACTTTTTCACAAGACTCACACCAAAAGTTCCTATCGAGGTGTGAAAGACTTTTCTTGCACTTGCCACTGTTACATACAAAGTAGTACCACCCTTCCTTTGTACGAATGCTAGTAATTTCGACCTTGCAGTTGAAAATGGTGCTTGGGTTTTTCTCTCCCTACACCAAAAGAGTTCCAAAATAGATTATAAAAGGAGAAGTTAAAAGATGGATGGGTTTATGAGGGATTACTCTCTTCTGGGGTCTAGACCACTCTAGTAAGTCGAGGAGGGTTCCTTCAACAATCTGTTTCTTTGCTTCAACGGCTTGGAGCTCTGTCATGTTGATGCCTCTAAATTTCATGCAAAGGAATATGTTAGGCACACAATAATAGAATGAATATATATATCATTGGAGAGGATAGATAAGGAGCAAAGATGATCACTGTATTTTGGATTGGAACTCCTTTATTATAGGAATAGTGACATCGTCAAAAATAATTGTTGAAGAAGTGCTTGACAGGTACAACTCATCTGATCATAAAGAACATGAACATGATGTTATTGTTTATTACTCCCTCCGTCCAACAATACATGGGTTTTTAGAGGTAAAATTTTGTCCAACAATAGATGGTCTTTTATGTTTTCTAGGTAGGAAGTTGTAATGATTTGTATTGGTTTGTGTGATGTTGACTTTTTAAAATAATTTGATTGGTTAAAATGTGTAGTGGGTGTTAAAAAAAATAAAATTTATGAAAAAGTTAGTGTAATGATGATGTTTTTTTAAAAGTAAAGTGTTTTATTAAAACTTGTGCAAAATGCTAAAAGGCAATGTATTTTAGGACGGAGGGAGTATAATATATGTAATGTGTATGCAATGAAGGACCAAATGTTAGGCAATTAGTACTATTGTATTCTTTGACATTCATGGAAGACAATATGATAACAAAAGGGGGAGGGTGCTGAGCATTCTTCTCCAATAGGATATCTCCCAATTTATTCCATAGGGTAACCCGCAACCGCTTGCCCCTATGAGAGATTCAAACGATAGCTAAAGTTAGTGCATAAGCAAAGCCAATAGAATATGTTGGACAAAATTTTAAGTGAGAAGAGGTAGAGATGGGTAATTGACCTTTCGTTAATCAAGTGTACGGTGCTTGAAGTTTTCGTGCGAGGAACTTGCACACCGACTTGTGTAACGCAACCAATAGCATCTACAATTTTAGAGCATTAAGCTTTCGAGATATGACAATATTTTGTAATAGTATGCATGGTAGGTAGGTAGAAAAGAATGCAATGTGTTTTTTACCAACTAAATATTTGTTGTTGGTAGGGCGGAGGCTTTCAAACTCAATCAGCTCAAAAGGGTAACGGATAAAACCATCCGGGGGGCACTCTGTCTTCGCAGCAATTGTAGAGCCATCTAGTTCAAGCATATGGGTGTTGTGTTTGAGGATGCGATACTCGTTCTTCACAGGTTGGAAGCTAAATTTCTTTAAGAAGTATATGGAGCCTTCCTTTAGCTTGAGAAAATAGTGGGCAATGTTACGGTTTGCTGAACAATGGATGATACTTCCCTGCACATATTTGAACATATTAGTTTCTAACACAATTGAAATTGTGTTTGGTACAGGTGTGTGCACGAATGGATGCAATGCTTACCTTTTCATCGGACACAATGAAGTCGGTGCTTATGTATTTGCCAAAAGCAGTACGCACGTCCCACTTTCGGCAAATCATCACCTTGATTTTGGCATCTTTCCCTTCAATCAAATCCCCAACAAAAGTGTGTGCTTCATCTTGTGCAGAGACGTTCAAGGTTGCGGCCATAATGTTGGTAGGAGTCTTAATTTCACTGTGATGGAAGGATCAGCACAGGGCAAATCCGTTTATATGGAGGATGCAACAACCCAATTTGTTTCAATTTTCTTTTTCCTAAATTGAGTATTAGTTGACAAAATTGATTGTTAAGGGATATGGCTGTTACAAAAATCATATCACAGAGGTATTAAATTGGGTTGTTACAAAAATCATATCACAGAGGTATTAAATTGGGCTGTTACAAAAATCATATCATAGTGGTATTAAGAGATAACAATGATAGGTAAAAGAAATGATCGGTAAAAGATAAAAATATGATAATTATGTTACAGCTTAATTGAAATTTAAACTAATTGATTTGGGAGTTACATTTGAAATTTAAACTAATTAATTGATTTGGGAGTTACAAAAGAATTGAAATTAAATACACGGATGGTTGGTGGTATTTGTTATGGTATATACTCAAAACATAAATCTCTAAAATTATGAACCTCAAAACGATGTAGATGGGATTTGAACTTGGAACCAAGTGAAACACCACCTACAACCTACCCATTAAGCTAAAGCAACTACTTTGATATGAAAATGAGATGAAAATAACAAAATGAAGTAGATTACGACATGAATGTAAATGAACAATAAATTGGATACACATTAATGAGGGCTTGCATACAACTTTTCTTGTTAATATTATAGATTATAGCTATCAGTATGATACGGAGTACTATATGCCTATTATATGGGAGTGCGACCAAACAACAAATACAGTAGATTATTATAAATACCAATCACAAGTTGGTGCAGTGGTTATGATGCTACATCCCATGCCTCGAGGTTCGAAGTTCGAATCCCCGTAGAAACAGTAACCCGATCCAGATGTAGAGTGGGCTAAGCCCACTTGAACTGAAAAGGATAAAAGTAGATTATTATAAATATTATTAAATAATACTCCGGTATTATATAACGTTAGCATCAAATTATTTTCAGAAATTTCAGCATTAGTACAACTTTGACCACTAAAAATATTAGCTCAAAATTTTTGATCTTTTATATTAAATGGATAAACCTATTTAATTTACTATGTATTATTATATCCTCTCTATTATTTGACCGAGTACAATAAAATGAATTTGGAAAATTGGCCAAATTTAATATTTGAATAAAAGACAAAAAGACTAACAAAACTAATAAGGAATAATTCAAATTGATTATTTAACATCATAAGAGTTTATACTTGTATGTACAGACCTAGCTAGTTATAGAGGAACTAACTAGTGAATATTAGTGGTAATGTACATGACAAAGGTTGTGTATATTAATATTGATCCAGGGTCCACACTTATACTCAGGCAAAATTAATAAAATAACATATACGGAGTATAAATTGATTATCTAAAAAAAAATTAAATTTCATGGAGGGTTCTGTTAAAAGTCACATGTTTTAGGACATTATCTATATGTGGGTGAGAGTACGTTATGTACGAATAATCATATTGTTTCAGACGAATTTGTATATGTTTTTCAAAATTTTCTTTAAATTTCAGTCGTTGATCTTTTATTAGGACATTGGTTGTTAGGAAATTGGGTATAAATACCTTGTATGTGTGGAACAAGGAATTCATTCAATCAATTCAACAATCAGTTTCATATTCCTATTCTACCGGTTCAAGTTAGTTAGGCTACACCACTAAGAGTCCTAACAATTGGTATCAGCAGCTTGGAGATCCTGAGCCATGGCAGACGGTACACGACTCAAAACTAGCGAGAAGGTGGATTCACAGCTTATTCACCTCCAGCAATTCACAGCTACCACGAACGAGCGATTGATGGAGGCTATTCAGAGGCAAGGTGATCAACAACAAGCGATTCTGGATCTCAAGAGGTCGACGGACGAGAGATTGTCGGAATTCCAGAGGGAGCTTCAATCCAGGTTGGATCAGTCAGTGGCGTAGATCACGAACTGGATGAAAGTCATAGCTCAGAGGTCAACGAATCAAAGCAATCTTGGTGGAGCAACGGCAGATCAACAGGAAAAGACTCCACCAATTGGCAATCAGAATCGGGAATTTCAAGAAGAAGCAAACGCAAATGCTTATCGGCCACCGCCGATGAGAAACGAAGGTAATCTTGTTCATCAGAACCGCTTTCCGAAAGTTGATTTTCCCCAATTCGATGGTAAGAAACCACGTAGCGAGGTAAGGAAATGCGACAAGTACTTCTCGTTATTCGGTATCCAAGAACACCAGAAAGTGGAGCTTGCAGCTATGTATATGCAAGATAGGGTCGATACTTGGGTGCAGGGATACCTGATGCAAAGGCAAAGGGTGAGATGGAAGGAATTGAGTGACGCCTTGTGCGTGAGATTTGGGGAGAAGCAAGGTGTTGAAATTGTGGAAGAATTCAACAAACTGAGTCAGGAGGAGGAATTAGAGGACTACAATGAGAGATTTGAGGACCTGCGCGCAGGGATGCTATCCTATAACCCTCACCTCCCAGAAAGTTACTTTGTGACGAGCTACATCAGTGGGTTGAAAGCGGAGCTCAAGCCACTGGTCAAATTGGGGCGCCTGAAGGATCTAGCCGAGAGCCTAGAGCTTGTCAGGTTGAATTGCACAATGACGCAGTACAAGCTCTGGTCAAGTTGAGCAAGCCATCTTGGAAACCAGGAAGCGAGTGGAATCAAGAAGCTAGTCGCACCAACCCCAAGAATGCAGGTGAATTCAAGAGAACACCAGGTCTTTGTTTCAGATGTGGTGACAGATACTTTGTGGGGCATCGATGTAAGACATCATCTGTAAAGTATATGGTTGGTCAGGGAGCAGATCTGGATGAGGAGGAAGAAATCAGGGAATCATCATTGGAAGATGTTGTGATAACAGATGAGGAAAATGGTGGATTTGTCAGAGCGCTTACTAGGAATGAAAGTCTGAATACATCAATCATGGTCAAAGGTTATGTGGGCAAAAGATTGATAAATGTGTTGATAGACAGTGGGTCGACACATAGCTTTGTAGATCCCTCAATTGCCAAAGAGGCTTGATTCAAGTTATCTTCTGCAAATCTGATGATTGTTGAAGGCTTGAATAAAGGCAAATTATTTTGCAGGTAGGAGTGCAAGAGCTTCAAATGGGTGATGCAAGGGGAGAGTTACTCCTTTGACATTCGGGCATTGAAAGTGGGCGAGTTTGAATTGCTGCTGGGTGTGAATTGGATGAAAAACTACAGTCCAGTTCAGTTCGATTACAACCAGATCACCATTGCCTTTTCTAAAGAAGGTAAGAGGATTGAGTTGCAGGGTATTGTGGACCACAGTAAAGAGCCTAAGGTAAGGCACATCACGGGCAAAGAATTGCAGATTTTGGTGAGCAACCAGGGGTGACAACTGATTAAGCAAAAATTGAGGCAATATTGAAATGGCCAGTACCCAAGAATGAGAAAGAGTTGAGGAGTTTCTTGGGTTTAGCAGGTTACTACAGACGTTTCATTAGAAACTTTGGGGGGAATTTGCAGACCATTGACTGGTCTGTTAAAGAAGGAGGCCTTCTTTTGGAGTGTTGAGAGTGAGAATGCTTTTCAACTGATTAGGCAGCTTCTCTCATCTCCACCAGTATTAGCATTATCTGATTTCTCCATGCCCTTTCAGATTGAAGCAGACGCCTGTGATGTGAGTATTGGGGGCAGTCCTGATGCAGCAGGGTAGACCACTGGCATTCATTAGCAAAGCTCTTCATGGTCAACACCTTCACCTATCAACCTATGAAAAGGAACTGCTGGCAATCCTGTATGTAGTGGATAAGTGGCGTCATTACCTAGAACCCTCTCACTTCCTTATCATCACGGACCACCAGAGCCTTAGGCATTTGTTGGACCAACAGGTGACTACTCATTTACAGAAGAAAGCAATTAGAAAGCTGTTGGGACTTAGTTACTCGATACAGTATAGAATGGGGAAGAACAACTCAGTTGTTGATGCCTTGTCAAGACGGGGATTATCAGTTCAACAAGCAAAGGTAGGCTCCTGTAATGCCTTGGTTGTAATTAAAACAAACTGGATTCGAGAGGTAGTTGAAAGCTATGAGGGTTATACAGAGGTAACAAAATAGGGTCCTACAGCAGCAATTGATCCCAATTCTCCATTCAAATGGCAAGGAGAGATATTGAGGTATAAAGGGAGAATTGTAGTGGGGCAAGGCAGAGAATTGTGTCTAAAGATCACTCTAGCATTCCACACTGAAGCAATGGGAGGACACTCGGGTGTGAGAGCAACATACCAAAGGATAAAAAGCCTTGTTTTTTGGCCTAAATTGAAAGCCTTTGTTGAGCAATTCGTCATGGAGTGTGATACTTGCCAGAGACACAAACACGAGACTACTGCTTACCCTGGACTGCTGCAACCATTTCCAATCCCTGAGTCTCCTTGGTACTCAGTTGGCATGGACTTCGTAGAGGGTTTACCAAAATCTGGAGGATTTGATGTGATATTGGTAGTGGTGGATAGGATGACCAAGTATGCTCACTGCCTACTACTATGCCATCCCTGCTCAGCAACACAAGTGGCACACCTGTTCTTGGACAATATATACAAACTTCATGGCATTCCTCACGATATCGTCTCAGATCGTGATAAGGTCTTTACTAGCCATTTGTGGAAGGAGTTTTTCAACAAATTGGGATCATCTCTCAAGATGTCAACAGCCTACCATCCTCAGACGGATGGGCAAACTGAACGAGTAAATCAATGCTTAGAAACGTATCTGAGATGCATGTCTTCGGCAATGCAGAAGAGATGGGCTTAATGGATCACCTTGGCAGAATGGTGGTACAACACCTCCTATCACACAGCCCTGAAAACGTCACCCTTTCAAGCTCTATATGGTTATCCACCACCTCAATTTGGCATCCGAATTGGAAGTGTGACAACAGCTTCAGTTGGAGAATGGATGCAAGAGAGGGAATTGGCTCTGCAAATCTTGAAATCAGGTTTAAAGGAAGCCCAGGAGCGCATGAAATTCTTTGCTGATGCTAAGCGTTCAGAACGTATATTGCAAGTTGGGGATATGGTGTACTTGAAGCAACAACCATATAGCTAGGCAGACATCACTTGCTCTAAGGAAGTGCCTGAAGCTAAGTGCCAAGTTTTATGGTCCATTTGAGATACTCAGTCGAATTGGAGAGACGGCATACAAGTTGGCACTGCCAGAATCCTCACGAATTCACCCAGTCTTTCATGTGTCTCAGTTGAAGAGGCGAATTGGACCTTCAACCACAGTACAACCAGAGCTTCCAAGCACTGATGAAGCAGGTTCTATAATTACCGCTCCAGAAGCAGTACTGGACTCTAGAGTACACCACTTGGCCAATGGAGATCCGTTAGTGGAATGTCTGATCAAATGGGTTAATTTGCCAACCGAGGAGGCTACGTGGGAACCTGCTGGTCACATTATACACCAATTTCCATATTTTTCTTCACCATAACCTTGAGGACAAGGTTTTTTCTAAGGAAGAGAGTGATGTTAGGACATTGGTTGTTAGGAAATTGGGTATAAATACCTTGTATCTGTGGAACAAGGAATTCATTCAATCAATTCAACAATCAGTTTCATATTCCTATTCTACCGGTTGAAGTTAGTTAGGCTACACCACTAAGAGTCCTAACATCTTTCTAATGCAACGATCCAAATTTGTTCATAAATTACATCGTAAGAGATGTTCACAAATGATCTATTGTTTATATATTAATTTACCATCACAATTATTCATCCGCAAAATAATTAAACCTAAGATGCACTATAGTTTCTGCGGAGTGTTAAGTGATGTTTGTTTGAACAAAATTCTCTTCTGTCATTCAGAATTTGTGGTCGCTTTATCTTTGCTTCTACCCATGATTTCATAACACTAGTGATTCTAACCCGTATTACTTACGGGATAAATTTTACTTTTATTTTCAAAGATATTTTTTTTTATCTCATCATCTTCATTATTTAAAATATGAGGCTTAAATTTGAAGAGTTGCTCACCCATTGATCATAACACCAGTTCATTGAATGGTAGTATTTCTATACTTTCATTAAAATAAAATATACAGTATATAGTTGGGTCTGTATATAATATAGAATTATGAGTAGTAGGTGCGAAATCTAGTACAGTCAGAACACTTGACTTTGCAATTTATATACATCAGACTTATTGTGATGATGCACACATCCTAAATAAATAAATAAATTAATAATAATAATAATAATAATAATAATAATAATAATAATAATCGAACTATAATCGAAAATGTCTGATGCACATCAGACATATTATAATCGAAAATCGGAGGCTTCTATTTCTGGGTTGTGGCAGACTATGAATGGAAGGACCTATCGTACTGTGCTTAGCTATCGATTGGGAGTTCCATTATTCGCGGTGTCTAGACCATGTTCCGCTTGTTCTCGGGTCTTTGATGATGATGTCTATGGTGACCATGCCGTGTCTTGCGTTGGTTCTGTGGGCATTAAATATCGACATAACCTCGTTCGCGACACCTTATTGGATATCTGCAACAGGTCTGGGATTTCTGCCGGTAAGGAGGTTGATATCGGTTTGATTGATGAGCATGATAATCCTCTTCGTCCGGCGGATTTGTTACTTTATTTCTGGGACAGAGGGCGGGATGTTTGTGTCGATCTGACGGGATCCTCCCCTTTGACTCAGTCTGGGATGTCTGACTTTGTGCCTGGTCGTGTTGTTGTTGATGCTGCTCGGTGTAAGTGTGCCAAGTATCGAGATTTGTGTACGGCGGCTGGTTATGGTTTCATACCCTTCTCCTTCTCTTCGTTGGGGGAGTTAGATACGGATGCGGTTGCTTTGCTGAAATGGATTCAGAAATTCTCCGTATCTCAGGATGCCGGTGCTCGTGCTGCCGCTTTTATTTTCACTAGACTCGGTTTTATTATCGCTAAGGGAGTGGGTGCCCAGATAGTATCTCGGCTACTCACTAATTTCTTGTAAATAGTAATTGGTTAATAATAATAATAATAATAATAATAATAATAATAATAATAATAATAATAATAATAATAATAATAATAATAATAATAATAATAAGCTCTTATTGCGAATCTGAAGCTCCCTATGGCCCAACAGTGGTTGAAGGCTGCTCCTATTCCCAGTATTGGTCAGGTTATGAATCACATTACCTTTCGCTCAGTTATTAAATACCGTATGAGAATTGAATTGTTTAGTGCGGGATCCAAGTGTCCTGCTTGTGAGAAAGGCATTTTGGATGTATGAGGTGATCACGCGCTTGCTTGTGCTGCTGATATTGGTGTTAAGCATCGACATAATGTGGTGCGTGATGCCTTGTATGATGAGGGCTTGAAGGCCAGAATCTCTGTTCGTAAAGAGGCGTCTACTGGAATATATGGTTGATGACAAGGGAGGGGAGCTTTGACCAACTGATATCCTGTTCTACTACTGGTCCCAGGGCAAAGACACTTGTGTGGACATTACAGGAACTTCTATCTTCAGCTCGGCTAGTCTTTCAAGTTTCATTCCAGGTAAAGCGGCTCGGCTAGTCTTTCGAATATGTTTGCAGGGCAAAAGGTTATCACTTTCTGCTGTTTTCCTTTTCTACTATTGGTGAGTTGGAGGATGATGCTATGTGACTTCTTAAGCGGGTGTGTGGGGTCGCTAAGGGGGTACCGGGATATAGTAGGGGGTTTTGTCACACTTTGACTAGGATTGTGTTTAGTATTCAAAAAGGATGCGAAGCTCAGCTCGTTAGCCGGCTCCGATCTAATTTCATGTAAGAACTTTATTATTATTAATAATATCCCTTTATAAAAAATAAAATAAAGTAAAATAATAATAAAAATAATAACAACAACAAAAATATAGGAACTAATAATTAATAAAATCGGTTTGTTTAATATATCTATGTTTCATGCTAAATTGGTTATCCATATTTAATTATGAAAAAAAAATTTAAAGAAACCAAGTGAACCCTAAAAAAATATTTATAATTTTGTTAAATTATTGAATCTAGATGAATATTTTTCAAATTGACATGCTGGCAGTGGCTAAAAAATCTAAAATAAAATTAAGCTAGTATATACATATATTCAAAGGTTGACCATCTAGAATGGTAGACTTCAATTGCTTGTATACACCCATTATCTTATCAAAAGCTCGATCGATAAGAACTACGGAGTAATAAATGGAATTAAGGCTGATCGATTTCTATAAATACCCACCAAATTCCTCCATTTTCACTCACAAATTAAACAAAATCCTCAATCACTAGCTAGCTCAAGTAACCTTAATTTCTTTTTATCTTGCAACTTAGTTTGAGCAATCAACCAAAAGAGAAATGGGTGTCCTATCACTGAGCCAAGAGGTTTCCAGCCCGGTTGCTGCACCCAGGCTGTTTAAGGCCTTGTGTCTTGACTCCCACACCCTCTTCCCCAAGCTCATGCCTGAATCCTTCAAGAGCGTCGAGTTTGTTGAAGGTGATTGCGTTGCAGTTGGAGCAGTCAAAAAGATCAACTTTCCTGATGGTATAGACATTATATATGATTTTATATGATCTAATTTGCACTAATTGAAATAAATAGTTACAATAGAGAGGCCGATAAAAACCGTGACAATAGGCATAATGCAGCGGTTGAAAAAATCGCTTCACTACTTACAGTTTATGTCGCAGTTTCTAACCGATGATACAAATCTGAAACTATGTAATATGTAGGAGGTCCTTTCAAGTATATCAAGCACAGAATTGACGAGCTTGACGTGGAGAACTTCTACTGCAAGTACACAACCACAGAGGGAGACGCCCTGGGAGACGCGGTGGAGTCCTGCGTCCATGAGGCCAAGTTCGTGGCCTCTGAGAGCGGGACCGTGTGCACCATGACGGACCACTACCACCCCAAGGGTGATGCGGTGATCGACGAGGAGAAGTGCAAGTATGGGCAAGGAAAAATGAAGGGCATGTTCAAGAAGGTGGAGGAGTACCTCCTTGCCAACCCTGATGTCTATGCTTAATTGATTGATTGATTGGTAAGATCAATTGATTAAGCTTGGAGTCCTCCCAAGAGTGAAGTGTGTTAATGTGTATTCATCATCTTAATTTGTTTGATGAGTGTGGCAAAATTATATTGTGACGGTTTTTTCTTCTCCTTTCAACCTACCGTTGGATGGATTTTGTACTTTATGGAAGTAAAAAATTAAATGTGTGGCAATAAAAGATAATAGATTATCTTATGAAATTTAATGAATTTAATATATATAGAGAGAGTTCCCGTATACCCCACTCTTATGGAGTACACATGTCTTATCATATGCCCAAAAATTATTCCGTACAAAAAGTGTAAAAAAAACAGAAGTAAATGCCATACTAACAAATAATCGTCCAATACCACTTAATAGTTTCATTCTAACAAATAATCATTTTCTAGATTTAATGACCCAGATTTGTTAAGATCGATGACATGAGCTGAATACATTTTAAGGGTTGTGTATAAATAATCTAATGTCTACATTTATATAGATATAGATATATAAAAGTAGTATGATGCTACATGCTGCTAGTGATGCTACATACTACATCATAAACTAGTTGTGTATAACAGTCGAACAGACCAATCCTATGTCGAACTCAACGAGTTCGATCCATGGCATTTGAATGATTTATTCAAGAACAAGGAGTAAAGGATATAAAGACTACGATTTGATCACAATGTAAAAGATTACACAGTGAATTGATTGTAATCTCTGTTGATCTCTCCAACAAGAGAAACGTTATATTTATAATAGAGGTTACAAAGTATAAGATAAGACAAAATCATATACAAAAGATATGGAAAGGAAAGATAGATACAAATCTCTTTTACAACTACTTTCCTAATACCCCGCAAGCTCATGGAGGGGCAACGACATGAAGCTTGAACCGTAACAACTCAAAACGGCGATTGCTGAGAGCCTTAGTGAAGATGTCTGCAGTTTGATCATGAGTCCCAATGTGACGAACCACAAGTTCACCAGCATCAACCTTTTACCTGACGAAGTGAAAGTCGACAGGAATATGCTTGGAGCGACCGGAGAGAACCGGATTCCGGGCCATGAATGTGGCACTTAAGCTATCACATAGGACAAAAGGGATGGATGGAAGGCGTTGACGAAGATCCCGAAATAGTTGAGCAACCCATCTGAGTTCAGCAACAATCTCAGCAATGGGTCTATACTCCGCTTCCGTACTGGAACGGGCAACGACACGTTGCTTCTTGGACGTCCAACTGATAAGGGAATCACCAAGATAAATAGCAAACCCGTACTGCGAACGATAGTCATCTAAATCTGACACCCAACCGGCATCAGTAAAAGCGGTGATGGAGAAGCGAGAGCATGGGCGAAGCTGAAAGGTGTAGGATAGAGT
Organism: Persicaria maculosa; assembly: GCA_963922045.1. Taxonomy (NCBI): domain Eukaryota; kingdom Viridiplantae; phylum Streptophyta; class Magnoliopsida; order Caryophyllales; family Polygonaceae; genus Persicaria; species Persicaria maculosa. The sequence continues at coordinate 69,340,667 of OY998255.1, forward strand.
GCCTTTCAGATAACGAAGGATGCGTTTGACTGCTGACCAATGATCCTCTGTCGGGGACTGCATACACTGGCATACTCGATTGACCGCATAAGCGATCTCAGGACGAGTGATAACCACATACTGAAGCGCACCGACAATGCTCCTGTAAAGTGACGGGTCGGTGTTGTAGGAGGAAATCGAGTTTGAAATATAAAATATAAATCAAACCAGATTATGCCAACGCAAATGATTACAAGACTCCCTCCCTATGCAGTAGTGGGAAGTCAGGATCGATCCTCGAGGAAGCGTGTCAGCGGATCTCAGGTAGTTGTAAATCTCATAGACAGAAGAGCAGACAGAAAGACAGAAATAACAAAGCAAAGCATAAACGAAAGTAAACACAGAAGCTAGTCGATATCGACAACAGTAACTCGATATCGACAAAAGCTATGTCGATCAACAGCAACTCAAATCGACAACAGACAGCAGACTCGGCAAACACAGTGTCGAGTAAAACCTTCCTCGATATCGAGTAAAGCCAACTCGATATCGACGAAAAATTTCCCGAGATCGACAAGCACAGAAACTTTATATTGCAAACTTCGAACACAGAACTCAGATTTCCGACGAAATAAATCAATATATTAAAAGACTTCCAAAGCCAGGGTATCAACACCACAACGATAACCATGCAAAATAACACATAAAGGCATAAAAGATCATGCTTTCCATCAAATAACTTTCGTTATTAACAAATAGGAATATAGAGGCTTTCGCATAAACCCTAATTGTTACTAACCCTTTTCACATAATTAATCCAAGTTGCATTAAGATCACTTTCGCTTCAATAACACAAACAAGGATCACCTTCAACTCTCGCAAAAGAATCATGCTTATAGGGATAGAAGACAAATTGCATAAAAAGAGTGTACCTTCACCGCATCATCTTACATGGCTACCGTCGGGCTCACCCCAGCCCTAGAAGTGGGTGGACTACTCGCTCTTCATCGCAATAGCAGACATCTTTGATGAAAAAGAACTAACTTGCATTAATAAACTCAAACTTACAACCTCTTCTCCTTCTCTCTCTATGTAACTAATTGTCTCTGAAATTGAATGAATAAAGCTCAGCCCCTAAGGCTTTATTTATAGCCTTCATTTCCTAGCTATTCTAGGTAAGAAAGTCTATCTATATCTAAATCTAATTATCTACTTGCTTTAAGATAAATAAATGGAATAAATAATTAAATCCAAAAGGGAAATTATATCTAAAGTAGGTAAATCTTCCATGTGTTGATAGATGTGGATAGATCTCGGCAAACTCGGACTCCTTCGGCTCCAAGCAAAGCCAAACCGCGTCGGACAGCTCACCGCGTAATGCGGCTCCAGAAAGATCTCCTCGATATCGAGTAGTTTACTCGATATCGAGTAAAGTGTGTCGTCGACTTGGCTAGGCTCGACATCTCGGGTTGCTGCTGCTCGATCCGGCTCGGTCAGGTGATCTGGTGTCCTCGATATCGACAAGTTTCGTCGATATCGAGTAAAGTTGTGTCGACTTTGTGTTGCTGGGCTTGGTCGAGTACTCTTCCCCGATACTGGCTTGCACAGGTGATGCCGAGGTTGTCGATATTGACAAGTTTCGTCGATATCGAGTAACTGGTTCTCGGCGTCTCCAGTCCTCGGCTTCTCGACTTGGCGTGGCTTCCTCGACTCCGGGCATAGGTTCATGGTGTTGTCGATATCGAGTAAACTACTCGATATCGAGTAGGCTTGTAGAGTCGGGTTGGCTCTGGCTCTCAGCTCCTCGATTAGCTCTACTCGACCAGGCATGTGCTCGGACATCTTTGTCGATATCGACTAGAATAATTCGATATCGAGTAACTGCTGGTTTCTAGCTTGATTCGTCCTGGTTCTGTAATATTTTGACCTTGGACTTTTGTAGTTGATTTCCGAGCTTTTCCAACCTTTCTCAGAACTGCTGTAAATTGCCTCGAATTCTGCGAATTTAAACAAAAACTGGTGTAGATTCCATAATTTGGCAAATGAACATAAACTACATAGATTTTGTACTATTCTAGCCCAAATGCATGAAATGTATGCATAAAACGATATAAAAGTTACTGTAAGACATGGCAGATTCAGCTCACAACAAACACCCCATACTTAGGCTTGCTTGTCCTCAAGCAATACTTTTATTTGTCATTCAGGGGAAGGAATCAAAACTCTCAACATATTAGATTCATTCTTATATGTCCCTGCAGTCAATTACCATCCTCGAAAAGGTACTAGTGTCACAAATCAATGCATGTGCAATTTTTAAGAGCAACATCTAATCACAAAAGGAGGGTTATGCAAAAACATTCATTCGTGACAAATCAACAATAATCAAGAGGACTTTAATTCAGCTCAATAAGAAGTAGATTGGTAAAAGGCTAAAGGTGGGCAATTTTTGGCAATGTAGTGCTTAATGATCCGGGGAAATGGAGTATTTCCACATTCCTTCTCCATAAAATTCGTCACCTTTCATAATGTTTTTTTTTTCAATAATAATGCATTTACCTCTCTAACCTCAACACTGTCTTCTCGCGAGTCGCAAACATGGGTGTCATGAATGGCCCCGGATACTTAGTGCTTTGGACTACTCACCTGGTGTCCCATCTCGCCAAACTATTATCTCAGCGAGCAGGGTCGATCTACCTTTATCTCCTGAGGTGATCGGATTTTTTCTCACTCATTTAATTTTCCATATATTTCGAACAATTTCTTGCCAAACTCCAAATATGATAACAACAACACAATCACCATATAATAATCTCCATAATGTAACATCATTCTCAACATAATCCCCGGATGGAAATAAGGTAAAGAATGGGAAATATTTAGATCATGTGGAGCAATAATTGAAATAAGGCATAATATGGCTTTTTGTGATGCATATAAGCATAGGTAAGGCTTGGAATTTAAGCAATGAGCATTATATGGAAATATAAAGTCCTCCATCCTCTTATCATGCAACATGTCAAAAACAACTTCAAATTTTACCTCCTTTCATGGTTTTCAATAAAATAATGCACTTCATTGTGACTTTCCTTTACTAGGCAATTTCATGCTATATCTCTAATGAATCCAATTTTGCATCGTCGAGTTCAATATAAAGCTTCCATGACATTAATCAAAATTTTCAATGGGGGCGAGTTTAATATAAAGCTTCCATGACATTAATCAAAATTTTCAATGGGGATCATTTTTCACACTTTGGAAAACATGCATATAAGCACATAAATCAATAATGAATTCCAAAATAGCCATGCATAAGCAATTCAAGCAATAATGCACAAATAATGTCAAATAAATAAAAAATGCACAAAGTAAGCCCTTCCCCCACCCCGTACTTAAACATTACAATGTCCTCACTGTATAAAAGCAAGGGTAAAGAAATAAACTCACTAGACAGGTGTGCAGGGCTTCAAAAACTCGATTGATAATGCCTGGGCCGAGTCTGAATATCACTTGCTTCTATCCCATAGACCTGAAAAATATAAAAGACATATACCCAAAAATAGAAAAACCAAAAAGTTCAAAACCAAAAAACAAACAAAACAATGTCCAAAAAGTCCCAAAAAGTAAACGTCTATGTACAAGCTCTAGATTTTATAGTCGCTAGGCCGACTTTCTTCATTGAGTTCAAGGTGGCATCTGCAGGGCCCATGCATGTAGCTTGGGCTTCAAATAGGACTCCATTCTTGTCCATCAGCTGCAATCCTCCAGAATGGATCTTGTTCACCACGAAAGGTCTCATCCTTTTCTTGTTGAATTTGTTAGGAAACCAATGATCTTTTGATTTAGAGACATAAAGTTTGTCTCCAACTTCATACTCCTTGGGCTCATCATTGGAAATCCTACATAAGCGCACATACCAAGGCAAACCTCTCCCATGTATAGATAAATCTTTAATGGAAATAGGAGAAGAAAGATCCATACCTTGGCTCACCTTCGCAGAAACGGAATCGGGGACCACAGTGTTTGGTCGATCTCGAGTAAGTTTACTCGATATCGAGTTGTTTTCAGCTTCTGGTGGTGCACTACTCGCGGATGCTGGAGCTGGTGAAGGTGATGCTTGGTCGATATCGACCAGATTGGTCGATATCGAGGAGGTGTTTCCTGCTTCCAATGGCTTGCTCGTCGATAAGGGTGAAGTCAAGGACGCAGAAGGTTGGTTGATATCGACTAATTTAGTCGATATCGAGGAGTATGTGGCTTCTGTTTGGCTGCTCGATGACGCTGCTGCTGCTGGTGGTTTCCGAGCTTGGTCGATATTGACCAAAGTCCTCGATATCGAGGAATTCTGGTCGACTACGACCCCATTCTTGCATCCTGTCAAGACATCCAAAAAATAGTTAGTCCAAATCGACATACCTTGGTTTGTGTCGAGTGGATTCTCTGTTTCTTCGTTCAGGATGGCCATGATCTTCTCCACCTGGGCCTCCATATCCCTCTTTTCCAGCTCTTCAAGAGTCATATTTCATACTTTTGGCTCCTCGCAAGTGATGTAACCAGCTGCTATAGATTTGACCTCTTCCATTGGACCTGTGTGCCTTTTAGTTTTATTAAAGGAATACTCAATTACCTCATCGCTGATGTTGAAAGTGAGCACTCCTTTCCTCACGCTTATGTTGGCATCCACCGTCGCCAAGAAGGGTCTTCCTAGAATAATTGGACAAGCAGGGTCCTCTGGCATATCAATAACTAAGAAATCAACAGGGACAAAGAATTTACCTACTTGTACTGGCACATTGTCCACCATGCCTGTTGGAATGACCACCGTGTTATTGGCCATATACAGCTTAGCATCCACAGGCTCTAGGGCACCTATCTTAATCTTGGACCAAATTGTTAAAGGCATTATACTCACACTAGCTCCAAGATCACATAAAGCATTAAATTTGTATTGACCAAATCCAATGGTTATAGCAAACTTACCTGGATCTGGCCTCTTCTCAAGGATGTCCATATGGCTGCACTCTTCTGTAATTTCAGCCATTGATCTCTTCTTGCTCAAAATCTCCTTTAGGAATTTGACATAGGATGGCATTTCATTGAGAGCTTCTATGAAGGGTATTGAAGGTTCGATAATATAAAAACAATGTAATAAGAAATACTCTAGAAGGGGGGTTGAATAGAGTATGCCCGTTTTTCGCAGAAAGTCTCAAGACTTTTGGAGCTTGTACCAAAACCTTTGAGATTAAACCTGAATCACAAAGTTAGACAATCGAACCAAGTGCGGAAATAAGGTAAAGCAAATAAGTAAAGAACACGAGTAATTATTTACGAGGTTCAGCACAACTTGGCCTACGTCCCCGCCTAGGGTTCTTCCACAACCCTAGGATTCAAAGGCTTTATTGATTCGCTTAGCTTAGGATCCTAATAGCTCGCCGAGAAGCCTCTCTCCTATACAATTGCAATCTAGTCAACTCACGTTCCCTTGGAGTCCTAGACCAATCTAGAAGAGCCCCACCTCTCTCAGCTATCTAGTACAATCCTCTTACTCTCACAAATCAATAGCCTAGTGCAACTTCCCGAGTTATAAACTCTCGAGTAACACTATAAATGAATATATCCTATAAGCTCACAGTGACTCTCAAAGGCTTTGAAATAAACAACAAACTCTTGAGCGCTTAGCAGAGAGACACTTTGGAAGACAGATCTTGCTTGAATGAAAACTCGTGTGTAGCACTTGTTATCTCTGTCTTCTCCTTCCTTTCCTTTATATAAGAGCATGGAGCGTGAGGATCTTCAACACCAGATCTCCAACAGCTCCTTCGAATCAGGCTTGATCTTTGAATCTTCTATTTATGGATACTCCAAAGCCATAATCCATTTTGAAATAGATCTCCTCAATATGTACTTAAAAGGAAGGATATAATCTTCGAATATACTTCCTGAAAAGGTTAGGCATACATATATATATATAATATAACGGAAGTATATAATAAGATAAAATAATATACGGACAAATAAGATAGGTTTTGTATTTCATCAACTGTTGACGCTCCAAGGCTTTTGACAAACATCCTGTCAAAGCCTTTGAAACATTTATTCCAATTTTCATCAAGGGAGGGAGTTATCAATCTCCCCCTTGATGAAAGACAAAACCTGTGCATCCCTGCAACTTAGTCAAGAATAGATAATACAATAAAAATCGGACTAAGTACCTGCAAGGGTTAGACAAATGTTGGATCAAAAATTTTAAAGATGAAAACATCCAACCGAAAACCATAAATCAGAAACCAAGGTCATCCAAGACCTTTAAGCAAAGGTTTTCAAAGTCTAAGCACCACAGATCATCTCCCTCTTTTTGTCTTTCAACAAAGGACGGAGGTAAAAACAGTCACCAAAAAGGCACCAAAAGTTTTGAAAACATTTCCAACAAACCAGCAATGTATCAAGTTTCAGGGGTGGGATAGGGTGGGTTAAGGTTTAGGCTTAGTCATCCGGAGCATCATCAGTGAGCCTCGTCCACAGTCCTTCCAGCATCTTTGAAATCCCGCTCATCTCCGTCATAATCTCCTTCTGCAGCTCCTTAATATCCAAGCGAACTTCCTCCAAGCCCAACTCTAGGTTGTCCATGCGTTCATCGAAAGCTGGAGCAGTGGGAAAGGCTTTTGAAGGAGTGGCAAGACTCAAGGTCCCTTGGGGAGACCGAGTGATGCCAATCTTTTCAAGGCCTTTAGAGTCGAACTTACCCATATGACGCAGCTGTTCTTCATTTTTGACATCAATTCCAGAAGCTTTGAAGATAGGTGTCAAAAGGGTAGCAAAGGGGAGGGGAGAGCCTTTTCTAGCTTTTCTGGCATGAGCCATGGTTCCAAGGATAGTGTTGGCCAGATCAAGATCAAGGCCATTGAGGATGCGGTAGAGCAGGACCATAGCATTGTCAGTAAGGAGTGAGCCAGAGTTAAGATGGGGTAAGAGGCATCGAACAATGATGTTAAAAATTATTTTTGCCTCAAGGGTTAGGGATGAGTGGGTGAGTTGCTTTGAGGTGCTGTTGGATGCTTCGGGTAGGAGATATTTGGCTCGAGCAAGGATGATGCAATTTTCTTTTGAGGGGTGGATTTTAGCGGGTGGAACTGGTGTAGGTAAGCCTAGGAAATCTGCAAAATCATTGGAGTTGAGAGAGATTCTAACCCCTTTGACAACAGACTCCCAAGACCAACCATCGGTGTCGTTTTTGGCTTTTAGGTTAATGTAGAAGAGTCGGGTAAGTTGGGGGTAGTAGACAGTCTCAAGGTTAAGAAGGGTCCAGGCTGGGGATTTTTTGAGGAGCTCAATGCAAGGTAACTTCAAAGCTTCAAAGAACTCAAAATCTAAAAAATCAGAACAGCTAATCTTACGAGTTCGAAACTCGTCTACCCACTTACCAGCAGTCTCAGCATCTTGAAACCAAGAGGAGGGCAAAGATTGATTTACTTGGATATAGGCCGGGGGGTCTGCATTCTTTCTGTGCGCAACTGTTGGAGCAGCTCTCTTGACAGGCGCTACAAGACTCTTGACAGTGCCCTTCCTGGTATGCTTGGGGGATGGAGGCTTGACATCAGCAGGGGCTTTCCGCTTCTTCGGAGACGGGGGAGGAGGAGGAGAAGGAGAGGGAGATTCTTCCTCCTCTTCCTCAAACCCCGAGTCCTCACCGGACCCCGCTTCATCACCTTCAGGTTCCTCGTTTGCTCTTCTTCTTCTTCTTCTTCCTCAGGCTCCTCCTCGGATGGAACTTCCTCGGCCAGTTTCTTAGCAAGTTCGGCCTCCTCATCGGCCTTTTTCTTCCTTAAGGCCTCCTCCTCAGCTTCCTTGGCAGCATCTCTTTCTAGGAGGGCGTCAATGTCATCTTCCTCCTCATCCTCATCCACTTCCTCAGCCAGAATCTTCCTCTTTCCTTTCTGTTTAGCACTGATCGGCTTCTTAGCAGAGCACTTTTGAGAGCCCTTGGGAACAATGGCCGAGCTCTCGGCGATGGTGCTCTGGACGACAGTTGGGACGATAGCTTGAGGAGCGGGTTCAGGTGTGGGAGAGGTAGCAGTGACCTGACGTCCCTTGGGGGTGGCGCCAAGTCTTTTGGGTGTGACAGCTTTCTTGGTTTTGGGTGCCATGGAGGAAATTGGCTAGGGTTTTCTTAGAACAGATGAGAGGTTGAAGAGGGAGAAGGTGAAGGGGTATGGATCAGTTTGAGAGTGTGAAGAAATCGGGTACAGTATTGGGTTTAAGTAGAGGGAGTGATGGGACGGGTTTAGGGTTCCAAGGAAAGAAATCATTACATTGCCAATTTGAAAGGTTTTCAAATTCAATTTTCAAATTAACCATTAAAATCGGACTGAACAAACCGAGATTTAGTTCCAAAAATAAAATATCTTGACGGTTAAGAAAATCACAGAAATAGGTAATTTTGAAATCCAATAAAAATATAATTGATTAAATATCTAAAAAGATATTAACCAAAAATATCTGATCCGATATATGTACTCCACCATTTAGTTCACACACCTTGACATAGTTCTCAAGGGTCTTGATACTAAGTAGAATTTATCTTTCGTAAAGGGAAAGCTCCCCCTACGAATTGCATCCTTATTAAGCATCCCAATCTCTCGTCTTATGAAGGTGAACCTGTCCTCTGCCAAAGGCTTTGAGGTTAATGCCAAGATCTCGCATTTGTTGAGCTATCCAAGGGATTTGGGAGCAACAGGCTCCAACTGCAATGTATTCGGCTTCTGCAGTGGATAGAGCAACTGAGTTTTGCTTCTTTGAGTGCCAACTGATCAAAGATGCTCCTAAGAATTGGCAACATCCTGATGTGCTCTTCCTATCCACCTTATAGCCTGCAAAATCTGCATCAGAATATCCAATTAAAGTGAAATCCTTTTGCTTTGGGTACCATAGTCCAAGCTCCTTAGTGCCATTGAGATATCGAAAGATCCTCTTCACAGCCACGAGGTGAGATTCTTTTGGATCAGCTTGAAACCTAGCACACATGCAAACACTAAACATGATGTCAGGTCTACTAGCCGTGAGATATAATAAAGATCCAATCATTCCTCGATACTCCTTTTGATTGACACTTGTTCCAGTCTTGTCTTGATCTAGAGACAATGTTGAGCTCATGGGAGTCTTGGCTGCCTTGGATTGATCCATCTTAAATTTCTTTAAGAGATCCTTAGTGTACTTGCTTTGGTTGACAAAGATCCCTTTCTTGGATTGATGAACTTGTAATCCCAAAAAGAAGTTGAGTTCACCCATCAAGCTCATCTCAAATTCACTGCACATGATGTCAGAAAATTCCTTGCACAAAGATGTGTTAGTAGCACCAAATAATATATCATCAACATAAATTTGAATAACCAAAATGTCATTTCCTTTGGTCTTGATAAAAAGAGTCTTGTCGATCAACCCCCTTTTAAAATCATTTTCTAAAAGATATTTAGACAAGCGCTCGTACCAAGCTCTTGGGGCTTGTTTCAAACCATAAAGCACTTTGTCAAGTTTATAAACATGATTGGAAAATTTTGAGCTTTCAAAACCTGGGGGTTGAGCCACATAAACTTCTTCCTCTAAGAACCCATTAAGAAAAGCACATTTAGCATCCATTTGATATAACTTTATGCTCATAAAAGATGCAAATGCTAATAAAATGCGAATGGCTTCAAGCCTGGCTACGGGAGCAAAGGTCTCCTCGTAGTCAATACCTTCCTCTTGATTGTAGCCTTGAGCAACAAGCCTTGCCTTGTTCCTCACAACCTTACCATTCTCATCTAGCTTGTTTCGAAACACCCATCGAGTGCCAATGACTGATTGATGCTTTGGCCTAGGCTTCAAGGTCCAGACTTTGTTCCTTTCAAATTCATTAAGCTCACTTTGCATAGCAATGATCCAGACTGGCTCCTGAAGTGCCTCATCTACCTTCTTTGGCTCAATAAGAGAAACAAACGCGTGAAAAGCACAAAGATCTTTAAGTTTAGAACGAGTTTGAACACTAGAAGTAGGGTCAGAAATGATATCCTTTAAAGAGTGTGATAAGGCGTATTTGAATTTCCTTTTGCTAGTCTCAGCTCCTCGATTCGTCACACTTGTAGGATTGACTTGTGGTACATCTGACTCCGTGGTCCTGTTAGATTCAATTACAGCAGTTTCTGACGTCTCAACACTGTTGGATTGGACACCAAGGGCTTTGGACGAATCTTCAACACCTTGGGCCAATTCTTCAGTGTTAAGAATCGGTTCCTGCATGTTCCTCTTCTCTGTGTTCTTGGTAGCAGCATCATCACCTTCCTTGTTCTCTTCATGGATATTAAGATCTATATCTGCAACACTTTCACTCAAAGCACCGTCATTGCATTCATCAAAAATAACATGTATACTTTCTTCAACTACCCGGGTCCTTTTATTGAAGATTCTATAAGCTTTGCTACTCGTGGAATAGCCAAGAAATATACCTTCATCACTACGCGCATCAAATTTCCCAAGGTTATCTTTTCCATTGTTATGAACAAAACAAGTACAGCCAAAGGGTTTAAAATAAGATATAAGTGGTTTGCGGCCTTTGAAAAGTTCATAAGGAGTTTTCTTTAAGATAGAACGAATAAGACAACGATTCAAAATATAGTTAGCTGTGTTAACAGCTTCAGCCCAATAGGTTTTAGGTAATGCATTTTCTAAAAGCATAGTCCTGGCCATATCCTCTAAGGTGCGGTTCTTGCGTTCCACAACCCCGTTTTGTTGAGGTGTCCTAGGAGCAGAAAAGTTATGGGAGATGCCATATTTAGCACAAAACAAATCAAATTGGAGTTGATCAAACTCCCTACCATGATCACTCCGAATAGACACTATGGGCTCATTTCTTAAAGTTTGCAACTCCTTACAAAGTTTTGAAAACTCAAATAAGGCCTCTGATTTTTCTTTCAAAAATGCAACCCAAGTATATCTAGAAAAATCATCAACGACAACTAGCATGTACTTTTTACCATTGGGAGATTTGACTCGCATAGGACCACATAAATCCATATGTAAAAGTTCAAGGGGTCTAGAAGAACTTACAACCTTTTTGGGTTTGAAAGAGCTACGTGTTTGTTTACCTCGTGTGCACGCATTGCACATGTCAATACCTTTGAAGTCCATCTCAGGTAGCCCTCTTACAAGCCCTTCACAAGATGATCTGTTTCACCACATTCAAAACAAGACAACGGTTTAGTCTTCTTTTCATACTTGTTGTATTGAGGCTTACCTCGAAATTTCGAAGACTCTGATCCATCCTAATTGTTGAATTGCTTCTTCATTTTGAGAATTCTAGCAAGGCCTCTTGTGATAAGAGCAAAAGGATCATCCTCATCGTCATCCTCATCTTCGGAATCAGATCCATCCTTGGGCTCATCCTTCTTAGACTTGAGTGCCAAGTTCTTGGTGCTAGCTGAAAGTTGTCCATCGTCTTCATTAAGGATTATCTCATGCGTGATCAGCTTTCCAAGAAGGTCATCAAGGGGTAGAGTGGTGAGGTCCTGGGCTTCCTCTATAGCTGTTACTTTTGGACCCCATTTCTCCTTTGGAAGGCACCTCAGTATCTTCCTTACTTTCTCAACGTTGGTAAAGCTCTTGCCGAGAGAGTCAAGGTTGTTGGTGATTTCTGTGAATCGTGTGAACATGGCCTTGATTGACTCATCAGACTTCATCTTAAAGAGATCATACTTTCGAAGGAAGATGCTAATCTTGGTGTCTTTCACTTGGCTCGTTCCTTCATAGGTGACGACCAACTTGTCCCAAATCTCTTTAGCTGACCTACAAGAAGAAATACGGTTAAACTCATCAGTGCTAAGACCACAATAAAGTAAGTTAATAGCCCTGTAGTTTTTGGAGATGGTTTCAAGATCTGCTTGGTTGTATTCAGACTCCTTCTTTGCAACTTTGGTGTCATTTGGTCCATCTTTTTCTGGAATCTTCGGACAATTCTCTATAATGTTCCAAAGCTCTAGATCTTGGTCTATGATGAACATCTTCATCAAAGATCTCCAGTGGACAAAGTTGTTTCCTACAAAGAGTGGCGGTCTGCTTGTGGACCTTCCCTGTGCAAATCCTCCGCTTGCTTCACCAGACATGATCGAAAACTCACAAGATTGTAAGATCAAAAACAGTGAGTAAAGCTCTGATACCAATTGAAGGTTCGATAATATAAAAACAATGTAATAAGAAATACTCTAGAAGGGGGGTTGAATAGAGTATGCCCGTTTTTCGCAGAAAGTCTCAAGACTTTTGGAGCTTGTACCAAAACCTTTGAGATTAAACCTGAATCACAAAGTTAGACAATCGAACCAAGTGCGGAAATAAGGTAAAGCAAATAAGTAAAGAACACGAGTAATTGTTTACGAGGTTCAGCACAACTTGGCCTACGTCCCCGCCTAGGGTTCTTCCACAACCCTAGGATTCAAAGGCTTTATTGATTCGCTTAGCTTAGGATCCTAATAGCTCACCGAGAAGCCTCTCTCCTATACAATTGCAATCTAGTCAACTCACGTTCCCTTGGAGTCCTAGACCAATCTAGAAGAGCCCCACCTCTCTCAGCTATCTAGTGCAATCCTCTTACTCTCACAAATCAATAGCCTAGTGCAACTTCCCGAGTTATAAACTCTCGAGTAACACTATAAATGAATATATCCTATAAGCTCACAGTGACTCTCAAAGGCTTTGAAATAAACAACAAACTCTTGAGCGCTTAGCAGAGAGACACTTTGGAAGACAGATCTTGCTTGAATGAAAACTCGTGTGTAGCACTTGTTATCTCTGTCTTCTCCTTCCTTTCCTTTATATAAGAGCATGGAGCGTGAGGATCTTCAACACCAGATCTCCAACAGCTCCTTCGAATCAGGCTTGATCTTTGAATCTTCTATTTATGGATACTCCAAAGCCATAATCCATTTTGAAATAGATCTCCTCAATATGTACTTAAAAGGAAGGATATAATCTTCGAATATACTTCCTGAAAAGGTTAGGCATACATATATATATAATATAACGGAAGTATATAATAAGATAAAATAATATACGGACAAATAAGATAGGTTTTGTATTTCATCAACTGTTGACGCTCCAAGGCTTTTGACAAACATCCTGTCAAAGCCTTTGAAACATTTATTCCAATTTTCATCAAGGGAGGGAGTTATTAGGTATGGTGACATTGTGCTTCTGAAGCATCTTGATGAAGCGCTGAAATTTCTTCTCTGCCAGGTCCTTTGGAGATTTCGTGGGGAAATGCAGCTTCTTTTTCTGATTCGGAGCCAGAACAGATGTCGGTTTTGCTGCAGAAGATTCAATATCAACTTGGTCTTTCTCGATATCGACTACTGTAGTCGATATCGAGTTGTTGTGTTGTGCTGACGAAGGGTTGCCCAGTTGTTCCTCGATATCGAGTTGGCCTTGCTCGATATCGACTAAATGCTGATCGATATCGACTTGCTGCTGGTCGATATCGAGCTGTTTCTCAGCTTCTCCGTCCTGCTGCTTTTCGACCTCTGGCTCTTGTAGTTGATGGTCGCTTCTGAGTTTTACAGCAGCGATGTGTCCAGTCTTTCCCTTAGGATTTGGTTCTGAAGATCCAAGGAGCGTTCCTGATTGTCTGGGAATGCCTGCTGCTAGCTGGCCAATCTGTGTTTCCATTGACTTTGCCCAGACGTCGATTTCCCCTAGCCTATAGTTGACACATTGAATCTGAGTGTAGACTGAGTTGAAGGACTGCTTGGTGTCTGAATGGTTTCTCCGCATTTCCTCTAGGATTGTATGTAGATCATCCCTCTTCTGGTCCCTTTCCGGATGTCCTGGAGCTCTGTAGGGTGGGGGGTTCCTAGGGGCACCTTGGTTCCATTGTGATTGCTGGAACCTTTGGTCCCCCATGTAGCGGTTGGGACCCCCTGCGTAAGCTGCCTATTCATGGTACTCTGCCAGCCTGACTTGCTCTGTGTGTGGGCACTCAGTAGTGGTGTGCCTCTATGATCCGCATTCAATGCAAGGCTGGTTGACAGAAAGATACTTGACTTGCTTGAGGAGCTTGCGGTTTTGGTCTTTGTAGTACTGCTCCTTGAGATCTGGGTCAATCTCTTTAGAGGGCTCATAGAGGGGCATGGATGGTGCCTGCTTGGAGTAGGGATTCTCTTCATAGTTGGTTGGAGTCCCATACTTTTATCATAGTTGGTCAGCTTGTCTAGAGCAGCCCATGCGTCAGCAGGCGGCATTGTTAGATACTCATAGTGAGTATATGTGTTGATCCTGTCCTTTGCAGCCAAGTCCAGAGAATTGAAGAAGATCTCGTGAACTACACAGGGTTGCTGTCCATGTGTAGGGCATGATCGCAGCAGATCTTTATATCTTTCCCAAGCCTTTGCCAGCGGTTCCCCAGGCTTCTGTTTGAAAGCTGTGATCTTCTAGCGGAGGAGTGTTGTATTGGCAGGAGGAAAGAACTTGTTGAGGAATTCTTGCTTCACTTCAGCCCATGTTGTGAGGGATCGCGGTTTCAGCCCTTCAAGCCACTTCAGTGCTGGACCAGATAGGGACCAACGAAAAGCCTTCATCAGGATGTACTCCAAGGTGGTACCTTCAGCAAGAGTACGACACATGTCAGTAAAGTTGGTAATATGCTGAAGAGGGCATTCATTAAATCTACCAAAGAAAGCATTATTTTTTATTTCAATAAGGAAAGGAGTGCGAATTTCATAGTTATTTTCAGGGATTAGAATGGCCGATTCAGGCACGATGAGAGTCGGATGCATGTAATCCTCTACAGTGGTAGGGTATTGGGCAAGCTCATCTTCCAATTGCCTCCATCGCGCAGTTTCCTGTTGCCTGCATGTTCTCTCAATGTTGAGAGTAGTATCTTTGGCAGCTAGTTCCCTCGTAAGCCTCTCAATCAGCTGTTCTTGTGTCTCTGCAGCCGCCATGGCTCTTTTCAGTTTAGCTTGGATGTGTATAAGGCGCTCCGGTTCATCTAAGGCGTCAAACTCAGGTGTTCGACCAGAACGGCGCATATACCTGCAAAGTAACTCAAGAGAAAAGTGAGATCTGACTACCTAAGGTGCAAATTATTGCTTCCCCGGCAACGACGCCAATTTGTTGTAGGAAGAAATCGAGTTTAAAATATAAAATATAAATCAAACCAGATTATGCCCACGCAAATGATTACAAGACTCTCTTCCTATGCAGTAGTGGGAAGTCAGGATCGATCCTCGAGAAAGCGTGTCAGCGGATCTCAGGTAGCTGTAAATCTCACAGATAGAAGAGCAGACAGAAAGACAGAAATAACAAAGCAAAGCATAAACAAAAGTAAACACAGAAGCTAGTCGATATCGACAAAAGCTATGTCGATCAACAGAAACTCAAATCGACAACAGACAGCAGACTCGGCAAACACAGTGTCGAGTAAAACCTTCCTCGATATCGAGTAAAGCCAACTCGATATCGACGAAAACTTTCCCGAGATCGACAAGCACAGAAACTTTATATTGCAAACTTCGAACACAAAACTCAGATTTCCGACGAAATAAATCAGTATATTAAAAGACTTCCAAAGTCAGGGTATCAACTCCACAACGATAACCATGCAAAATAACACATAAAGGCATAAAAGATCATGCTTTCCATCAAATAACTTTCGTTATTAACAAATAGGAATATAGAGATTTTCGCATAAACCCTAATTGTTTCTAACCCTTTTCACATAATTAATCCAAGTTGCATTAAGATCACTTTCGCTTCAATAACACAAACAAGGATCACCTTCAACTCTCGCAGAAGAATCATGCTTATAGGGATAGAAGACAAATTGCATAAAAAGATTGTACCTTCACCGCATCATCTTACATGGCTACCGTCGGGCTCACCCCAGCCCTAGAAGTGGGTGGACTACTCGCTCTTCATCGCAATAGCAGACATCTTTGATGAAAAAGAACTAACTTGCATTAATAAACTCAAACTTACAACCTCTTCTCCTTCTCTCTCTATGTAACTAATTGTCTCTGAAATTGAATGAATAAAGCTCAGCCCCTAAGGCTTTATTTATAGCCTTCATTCTCTAGCTATTCTAGGTAAGAAAGTCTATCTATATCTAAATCTAATTATCTACTTGCTTTAAGATAAATAAATGGAATAAATAATTAAATCCAAAAGGGAAATTATATCTAAAGTAGGTAAATCTTCCATGTGTTGATAGATGTGGATAGATCTCGGTAAACTCGGACTCCTTCAGCTCCAAGCAAAGCCAAACCCCGTCGGACAGCTCACCGCGTAACGCGGCTCCAGAAAGATCTCCTCAATATCGAGTAGTTTACTCGATATCGAGTAAAGTGTGTCATCGACTTGGCTAGGCTCGGCATCTCGGGTTGCTGCTGCTCGATCCGGCCCGGTCAGGTGATCTGGGGTCCTCGATATCGATAAGTTTCGTCGATATCGAGTAAAGTTGTGTCGACTTTGTGTTGCTGGGCTTGGTCGAGTACTCTTCCCCGATACTGGCTTGCACAGGTGATGCCGAGGTTGTCGATATCGACAAGTTTCGTCGATATCGAGTAATTGGTTCTCGGCCTCTCCAGTCCTCGGCTTCTCGACTTGGCGTGGCTTCCTCAACTTCGGGCATAGGTTCATGGTGTTGTCGATATCGAGTAAACTACTCGATATCGAGTAGGCTTGTGGAGTCGGGTTGGCTCTGGCTCTCAGCTCCTCGATCAGCTCTACTCGACCAGGCATGTGCTCGGACATCTTTGTCGATATCGACTAGAATAATTCGATATTGAGTAACTTCTGGTTTCCAGCTTGATTCGTCCTGGTTTTGTAATCTTTTGACCTTGGACTTCAGTAGTTGATTTCCGAGCTTTTCCAACCTTTCTCAGAACTGCTGTAAATTGCCTCGAATTCTGTGAATTTAAACAGAAACTGGTGTAGATTCCATAATTTGGCAAATGAACATAAACTACATAGATTATGTACTATTCTAGCCCAAATGCATGAAATGTATGCAGAAAACGATATAAAAGTTACTATAAAACATGGTAGATTCAGCTCACAACAGTCGGCCATGGGATCGCCAGCTTGCTAAAGACGCAAGTGAGGCTCATCAGGGCTGCAGATGGGCTTAGCCTCGTCCTTCTTGGACCGAGTAAGCAATGAGTGGATGTACTGCTGCTGGGAAAGAAGGAGCCGATTGGGGGTGCGAGTGACCTCAACTCCTAGGAAGTAGTGCATCGGACCTAGATCTTTGAGCGAGAATATCTCGTGAAGTTTGCGGATGAAGCGGCTAATAGCAGGGGAAGAGCTTCCAGTGACGATGATGTCATCCACATAAACAAGAATGTATATCACATCTGAAGAGGAGGAGAACACGAATTGGGAGCAATCCGACTGACAAGTCTGAAACCCCGACTGAAGCAGAAAGGACTTAAGCTTACCAAACCACGCCCGAGGAGCTTGCTTGAGACCGTAGAGAGCCTTACAAATATGACAAACAAACGAAGGACATGAGGAATTAACAAAACCTGGTGTTTGATCCATATAAACATCCTCAGACAAATCCCCATTGAGGAAAGCATTATTGATGTCAAGTTGCCGAATAGGCCACCCCTTTGTCAGAGCGATGCACAGAACAAGGCGTACGGTGGTGGGGCGAACGACTGTGAAGGTTCGATAATGTAAAACAAAGTAATATAAAGATACTCTAGAAGGGGGGTTGAATAGAGTATGCCGGTTTTTCGCAGATAGCCTCAAGACTTTTGAAGCTCGTGCAAAACCCTTTGAGATTAGACTTAGTTTTTTCTCTGAAAACCTGAATCACAAAGTTAAAAAATTCGAACCAAGTGCGGAAATAAGGTAAAGCAGTAAGTAAAGGACTCGAGAAATTGTTTACGAGGTTCGGCACGAACTTGGCCTACGTCCCCGCCTAGGATTCTTCCACAACCCTAGGATTCAACCGGCTTTTATTGATTCACAAGACTTAGGATCCTAATAGCTCACCGAGAAGCCTCTCTCCTATACAATTGCAATCTAGTCAACTCACGTTCCCTTGGAGTCCTAGACCAATCTAGAAGAGCCCCACCTCTCTCAGCTATCTAATACAATCCTCTTACACTTCGTGAATCAATCGCCTAGTGTTCACTTCCTGAGTTACAAAACTCTCGAGTATAACACTCTCTCAAAATATATCCTATAAGCTCACTTGTAACTCTAAAATGCTTTGAAATGAAATAACAGACTCTTAAGAACTAACAGAGAGCACACAAAGAAGACAGACTTCACTTGAAGGCTTGAGTGCGAATGAGAGCTTGTGTTCAACGAATGTGTTGCTGTCTTCTTTTCTTCCTTTCCTTTATAGAGAACAAATCGGCGCCTTCAGAGAAGAATCTTCTCTTCAACGGCTGGGCTGATCATGGCATCTTCGAGATCTTCTATACTTGGAAACTTTGGAAGCCATAATCTCCGATTGTGTCCTTCTTCACTTTTCGACTTTGGAAGGAAATATTATTTGAAAAACTTCCTGAAACGTTAGTATGAATATCTGGAAGTATAGAATAATATAAAATAATATTCGAGCATAATAACATAGAGTACAGGTTTTGTGTTTCATCAACACAACTGTAGCTTCAAGACCTTTGACACAAACTAACTGTCAAAGCCTTTGAAACTTATTCCGATTTTCATCAAGGGAGTGGAGTTATCAATCTCCCCCTTGATGAAAGACAAAACCTGTGCATCCCTGCAACTTAGTCAAACATATATAATATAAGCAAAATCGGACTAAGTACCTGCATGGGTTAGACGAATGTTGGATCATAATTTTAAAACATGAAAGACATCCAACTGAAAACAAAACAAGGTCTCCCAAGACCTTCACAGCAGTAAAAAAAGTTTTCAAAGTCTAAACCAACCACAGCAGATCATCTCCCCCTTTTTGTCTTTCAACAAAGGGAGGAGGTAAAACAGTCACCAAAAAGTTTTGAAACAGTTTCCGAAAACCAGCAATGTTTCAGATTCGGGGTTAGGGTAGGGTAGGATAGTGTTAAGCTTCATCGTTCGGAGCATCATCCGTGAGCAGCGACCTCAGACCTTGCAACAACTTGGACACCCCGCTCATCTCCTTCATAAACTCCTTGTGCAGCTCCTTGATATCCAGGCGAACTTCCTCCAAGCCCAACTCCAGGTTGTCCGCACGTTCATCAATGGCTGAGGCAGTGGGAAGAGCTTTTGAGGGAGAGGCAAGACTCCAAGTCCCTCGGAGGGACCGAGTGATGCCTATCTTCTCAAAGCTCTTGGAGTCGAACTTACCCATATGACGCTGTTGTTCTTCATTTTTGAAATCGATTCCAGAAGCTTTGAAGATATGGGTCAAAAGGGTGGCAAAGGGGAGGGGAGTTCCTTTTCTGGCTTTTCTAGTGTGAGCCATGGATCCGAGAATAGTGTTGGCCAGATCAAGATCAAGGCCGTTTAAGATGCGGTATAAAAGGATCATGACATTATCGGTAAGAAGAGAGCCAGAGTTTAAGCGGGGTAGGAGGCAACGCACAATGATGTTGAAAATAATTTTTGCCTCTAGGGTAAGGGATGAGTGGGTAAGCTGTTTTGAGGTGTTGTTGGATGCTTCGGGTAGGAGATATTTGGATCGGGCAAGGGCGATGCACTGTTCTTTCGTGGGGTTTTCAGGAGAGGGTGGACAAGGTCTAGGTAGGACAAGGAAATCAGCAAAGTCAATGGAGTTGAAAGAGATTCTAACTCCCTTGACGATGGATTCCAAAGACCAACTGTCGGCATTGTGTTTGGCTTTTAGGTTTATGTAGAACATGCGGGTAAGTTGGGGATAATAGACAGCTTCAATCCATGTTTTCCAATAAAATTAACAACTTTATCTATATATCAAATCTCAATTCGCAGTCGGCGCATGTTGAACATCAAAAGGATTCCAATCAATCATGGAATTAATCGGATTAAGCACTCATGGATCAAATCAAACAAATATAGAATTCATTCAGGCAATCGTACGCACAGAACAGGTCTATCTCATCATCGTTGGGATCACCCCAACCCCAGAACTAGAAAACTAGCCAGACATGGATTCAGACACAATCAAAGAACTCATGATGAAAGAATATAAGACTAGATTAACAAAACGTATTCTTGAATCCAGCAAAACAAACCTTCAAGAGGAAATCTATGATAGAGCCTAAAACTCTCAATGTATGCAACTATCGTTTCTGACGTGAATCATTGGATGTCTCTAATCTAACCCTAATTCTCTATATATAGTCCTAAAAGAGATATGAAAATAGTCCTAAAATAATAATAAAATATTCCAAAAAGTCGTCCAATAAAAGATAAAAGCGGATAAAAATCCCGAAGTAGTAACGCGGAAAGAAAAGTATCGAGTTGATACTTCAGAGTATCGAGTCGGTACTTGGCTACTGTAAAGCTTGTTTTCGCTGGGAAGGTGAAGGTATCGTATCAAGTCGAAATGTCGTGTTTTCCACTCTTCTCGTTCTATCGACTCGGAAGGTATGGATACCGACTCGATACCCTATGGTTCCAGCCTTCCGGGTCGATACTTTGACTCAGCATCAGCTTCTTGGCTCGATTTCTCCATATTATAGGCCGAATTTGCAAAAGTGCTCAACGTCAAAGCTGTAGGTCTTTGAATCAGCTTTCCAACAAGCGATAGAACGTCCCAATCCGAAATTTGTGGAGTGCAAACGACTCATTTTACTGAGATGTCGCCAAACAGGATTTGTCCGAAATATGTCGGTTCGACAATGGGCTCTTCTTAGCTTGATTTCTAGCACTTGAGACCGTTGTGCAAGGCTCTTTCGGCGTCCATGAACATCTCAAACTTGGGTTCAATGAATCTTATTCCATCATGATTCCAAATTGACATCGAACAAGCTCCAAATCCCCTGAAAACAAATGGAACACGATTGTAGACATCTATTCTAGAAACTAAACCAAAACCTATATAAAAACATGCAAACCATATAAAAATGACTTAAAAATGACTATAAACTATTACCTATAGTATGTAGAATATGATGATATCAACTGCATGGCAGAGACCCACTAGGGGTGTCTCTCGGCTTGGCGGTAGGTTTTGGGTTCAGTTTTAGTTAGGGAGGATGGGGGTAACGGATGAAGAGATGTAGTGAGGGCTCTAGGTTTAAGATGGCCTTTCTGAGCACGGGTGGTCATGGGATGAACCGAGGTGTCAAAGAGACGAAGCTGAGGCAGATGAGATGGGGGAGATGGTAGAGGAGTGGTGACGGGGCTAGTAGGCGAGGTCGGTTCTGTAGAGGACTGGGAGCTGTCATGTAGGGAAGGGGAGATAGGTATAGGCGAGGTCTGGAGCGAGGAGGAGGATGCCGACTCACTAACGGAGGAGGCGGCTGCAGGTGTTGACGGTGGAGAAGGCGCCACTGGGAGCTCGTTGACAATAGGCTCAGCCGAATCAGGAGGGGCCACAAGGGAAGAGGAGACGGAAACTAGGAGGTCTGCCGGGAGGGACGATGGTGAAGGGGCGGATAGCGAGGAGGTCGTGGAGGTGATGGAAGGGAAGACAGACTCATGAAAGACAACATGGCGACTGACATAGACCCTTTTAGCGAGAGAGTCATAACAAAGGTATCCTTTGTGGCTGGAGCTGTAGCCAAGAAAAATGCAAGCTTTGGGTTTGAACTCAAATTTATTGGATCGATAAGGACCAAGGAAGGGAAACACAAGCAACCAAAATAGCAGAGGATAGAATAATCTGGATGTCGATTGTAGAGACAGTGACAGGGGGAGCGATTGCTAAGAACCGGTGTGGGGGTACGGTTATGAAGATAGATAGCCGTGTGAAAGACGTGTTCCCAGAATTTAGCAGGTAGTTTAGAGTGGGCTAACAAGGTAAGACCCTTCTCTTGAATGGTGCGGTTGCGACGCTCAACCATACCATTCTGACTGGGGGTGTGGGGACAAGAAACCCGATGAAGAATACCCTGTGTTTGCAGGAAAGATGAGACATTGCGATATTCGCCACCCCAATCAGTTTGTAAGGCTTTGATGTGTTTCCCAAATCGAGTTTTAACCATTGATTGAAAGAGTTTGAAGTAATGAAAGACCTGAGATTTGTGAGACATAAAGTAGATCCATGTGAATCGGGTACAGTCATCCACGAATAGAACAAAATAACGACATTCATTTATTGATAACGAAGGGGCAAGCCCCCAGACATCTGAATAAACAAGTTCAAAAGGAACAGACTTTGACACATGCGTAGAAATAATAGGTAATCTATGACTCTTTCCTAGGGAGCAGGACTGACATTGAGGAAATGATGTGGTGCCAAGAACAGAAAGCTGGAATTGATGGCAAAGAAGACGAAACACTTGATGACTTGGATGACCTAAGCGATGATGCTAGAGACTCAGACTTGTGCGTTCATCAATAAAAGCACAGGGAGGGACGGATAGCAGCAAGCGGTAGAGCCCATTGTCAACGATTCCTTTGAGCAGCACCCTTCCCTGCAAGTTCTTCAAAACACAATGTGAGGGATGTAATTCAAGATAGCCATTAATGTCTTTTGTTAAACGAGATATGCTTATAAGATTTTTCTGCATAGAGGGGACAACTAAAACATGGTTGAGGGTGATCGGATTGGGTGATTGGTTTAAGACAGTATGGCCAACGTGAGAGATAGGAAGGGTGTTACCGTTGCCGAGAGACAGTTGATCACCTCTACCATACGGGGAGTCTAAGGACACCTTGCTGAGATCACTAGTGATGTGATCCGTGGCACCAGAATCAAAGTACTAATTTGGATCAATGATTGTCGATGGAGAGACCATGTAAGCCGAAGGGTTGGATGACGATGAATGTTGCAGACGTTCAGGAGGATGCCGGGATGGAAAGGATTGAGTGTCAAGTCGGCGGAAGCAATCCTTTTCCGCATGACCAGTGCGATCACAAATCTGACAGGGGACTTTCGAGCGAGAGCGAGTACCCTAATTTGAGTTTTCGGAGCGATCTGAGGAGTCGGAGGGACCAGACTGACGAGGCTGAGACGACCGCCCAAAAGAGCGATCGGAGAAGGAGCGTTGCTGAGAGGACGACGGAGGACGAGATTGGCCATAGTTGGCCAACGGCTGCTCGACGCCAGAGCCACGACTCTCATCAGCAAGTCGCTGCTCCTCTCGCAGAAGGTGGCCGAGCAGAGATGTGGGTGTAACACTGTAACCGGTTCGGAGCGCATATTCATAGCAGCCCAGAAGGGACCATATGACGCATCGAGACCTTGGAGCATACAGGCAGCGAAGTCGTCGTCTGAAACTGGTTGGAGACAGTCGGCGAGGGCATCAACCATGGCCTCCTTCTTCTCGTAGTATTCGAGCATAGAGGAGCCGACCTTGGTGACGCTGTGAAGCTGCTGTTTGAGCAACATGGCTCGAGCACGAGCCTGATGTTGAAACATGTCATTGAGGGCGACCCAAGCCTGACGAGAAGTCCTCGTCTTGACCAGGTAGCAGGCAAGGGTTGCAGAGACGGTGGTTCGAAGCCAGATGAGGATGAACTTGTCCTTCCTCCGCCAAGCGGCGAAATCGGGATTAGGAGCCGTGGTGGCAGGAGCGGTGTCAGTGGCGGCAACCGGAACCGTTTGAGACGGAGCCGAGTCAGTGAGCACAAAATCCTTCAGATTGAAGGCATCAAGAGGATCGAGGACATTCGCGCACCACACAGAGAAGTTGGAACGATCCAACTTGACGGAAAATTGAGGAAATTGCAGGCCGAAATTGGCATTAGAACCGATGGCAGCGGAGAGAAGGTTGGCGGAGTTGTTGGGTGTGTTTGTGGTGGGGGTGGGGTTACCGGCACCGTCAGGGACAGTGGAGGAGTCGGAGGTCGACATGGTGGAGGAGGAGAAAAGGGGGCGGCGATGGTGGCAAAAAAAATTCTAGGGTTTGGAACCTGCTCTGAATACCATAAAAGATTACACAGGGAATTGATTGTAATCTCTGTTGACAATGGGATGATTATTGCACACCAAAGACACATCTTTTATTAGCTTATTGCCCGATGCATTATGTCGAATGAGAGCATTGCACCTCAATTGATTTCCCATCAACTAACCACCTGCAGGAAGGCCTTTACACCTGCCACTACAGCCACCGCCACCCAGGGCGGGGGGGGGTAGACTATAATACTTTTATATTTTACTTAAATTAACATTTACATATTATAACTCATATCGAGAGCTTCAAAATGAGAGGTTGTATTAATCATTTCGACAATTAGATAAGAAGTTACGCAACTTTAAAATTTTTTATCTGGTTATATATATACATTATTATATGTTACGAGTGCAACAAGTTATGTATTAACCATGTTGTTATTCGAGCCAAACAAGTCTAGTATTGCTTTATTATATTTAGCTCATTTAGAAACAACTCAAGCTCGAGTCGAACATGTATTTGAACTTGAGCTCATACTCAACTTGTTTAGTAAATGAATGAGCTTTAGTTGAGTTTTTTTTCCAAGTGCGCAACCTTATTTGCTCATGGCATGGTAACTTAAAAGAAAATTTGTAAACTCTAAAAAATTCGAGCTATTTGAGTTTTAATCGAGTCTAGCTGAACTTTGAATCGATCTTAAAAATGTGCTCATAATCAACTCATTTTGTAAATGATGATCGAGCCAAGCTTTTATTGAGCAGAACTCGAGTCAAGCTCTAGCTACTCAGTTATATATTTCGTTTCCTATACTTATTTAGCTACTCAGTTATATAACAACCATAATATTAATTAACTTAATGTTTATTATATTTGCGTTTCTTATAGTTATTTAGTTATTTTTTTCCTGGATATTTCATTTATATATTTGTATTTCTTTTTTTTAGGCGGGAAAAAAATGATCGATAGTGTTTTATCATAAACCGATGACATTTTAAAATGTCTTAAATAATATTGTTTATTATCGTATTATATATAATTCTTTATGCCGATTTAATCCAAAACTATATCGTACATGTATAAACTAGAGCTTTTCGACGAACCAGATCACCACCGGTTGTGCGCCCCCCCCCCCCCCCCCCCCCCCAAGTTTTTCTACCTCCGTCACTGCCGCCACTACGTACAACCACCACCAATTGAGACTGCAGCTGGAAGGCCTTTGCACCTACCACTGCAGTAACCACCAACTGAGACTAGAGTGAGGCCTTTACACTTCCCACTAAAACCACCACCACCACCGCAAGCACCATCAACATTTGCTTTGCCCTTCCAAAAGGATGGTTCGTGTTGCAACGTGTGAAGCATCTGAGTCGTCACTAGGGCAGGAACGGTGAACGGGAGAGCAACAAGAAGAACGATAGGTTCAAAGCTTGCGCTGCGGAATATAAGCGGATTTTATGGAGGATCTTTGTAGTATAGGCGGGTCTTGGCAACTTTGATGACCTTCAAGACGATGTGAGGTCAAGGAATTAGACGGCCAATCGAAGGGTTTTTTTAAGTGTATATAATATAGAATTATGAGTAGTAGGTGCGAAATTTAGCACAGTCAGAACGCTTGACTTTGCAATTTATATAGATCAAGTAGGACTTACTATTATGATGCACACTACCTAATAAATAATAATAGTAACAATAATATAGGAACTATTAATTAATAAAATCGGTTTGTTTAATCTATTTTTCATGCTATGGTTAGTGGTTACGCATATTTAATTATGAAAAAAATAATTTTAAAGGAAACGAATGAACCCTAAAAAAAATAGAGTAAATTTGATGAAATGAACCTTTAACCATTTTTGTTTAGGTAGTTAACCCCCTTAATTTTTTTATTAGACACAACCAACCCATCTAATTTTTTTTTAGCCGAAGGACTCCTTCCTCCCATCTTCTTCCTCCCATCTTCTTCCTCGGAGCTCACCGGATCTGGAGCCAACCAAGCCGGAGCCGCCCTCGGAGCTCACCGGATCTGGAGCCGACGAAGCTGGAGCCGCCATCGAAGCTCACCGGATCTGGATTTTTCGACCCCCCTCCCATGGCGGCTGGGTTTGTAGCGAGGCTCGGTGGCGGCGGATCTGGGCTTTCGATGGCCGGATCTGTGGTGTGGGTGGCCGGAGGGACTCGGATCTGGGGTAGCGGCGGTCGGCGAGGGCTGCTGGGACTCGGATCTGCCGGAGTCCGGACGTGTGGGTGGCCGCGCATCTCTGCAAATTGTTCAACGGGGAAGAAAGGGTTGCCTTGTAATTTCTAATAAATCACGAAACCGGCCCGAACTTTTTAAAAATTACAGATTGGCCCTATATTTTATATAAATACATAAAGCGGCCTAAAACTTTCAGGGATGCATATTTTGCCCCTGTGAAGTATTCACATATCCTGAAGGTAATATGTAACCCCCGAAGTGGTTGGCCCTATATTTTATTGATTCCGCATTATATTACTTACATTGATGCATTTTTTTTAGTTGATGACATGTTATAATAGGTGTTTTTACGTATACAACCAATATTAATGTGGTAGTTTCAAAGACTTTGTATTTTTATATGTGCAATAAGGTGACAATATTTTGATTCCACGTTTTAAGCTCTTATGTCATCAATTATATAAAATTGTCACCATAAATAATTGTGATTAATGAAGCGTAATAACAAAAGTCATCCATGAATAAAAATTTAATGAATATGTCACCACAAGTGATTGCATCAATGAAGTGTAATCACAAACGTGTCATCAGTGAATGAAAGTATAATCGATGAAAATAAATCGATATACAATTGATTAAATTAAAAACATGTGGCATCAATCGATTTGATTAAAAAAAATGGCATCAAATAATTACATTATAAAAATGACATCAAAATACCATTTTGAAAAATTTGTATCACATTAAAGAAAAAAAATGTCATCAAAATACTACTTTGAAAAAATATCATCAAAAATATGGCATCACGGTAAAAAAAATATCATCAAAAAATTGACATAAAAAAAAGTGGCATCTGACGTTAACAGTAAAAAAAAATGGCATCAATGATCAACGTGACATTACTGTAAACAAAAAATGTCATCAATGTTTAAAAAAAGTGACAATAAAAAAGTGTCATCCAATCATTAATATCATCAAAAATATGGCATCACGGTAAAAAAAATATCATCAAAAAATTGACATAAAAAAAAGTGGCATCTGACGTTAACAGTAAAAAAAAATGGCATCAATGATCAACGTGACATTACTGTAAACAAAAAATGTCATCAATGTTTAAAAAAAGTGACATTAAAAAAGTGTCATCCAATCATTTCATTAGAAAAGTGGCATCAAAGTGAAAATAAAATATAGTAAAATTTTGGCATCAAAACGGTAAAATATGGCATCACTAATTAAAAAAAAAATGGCATCAAAATGGGTTGGTCAACGTTGACCGATCAATGGTCAAACGGTTAACCATTGACCAACTCACCCTATCGGGAAGGGGTCTAGGACAAAACTAATTAAATTGATTTAGGGGCTAAGTGCCTAATTGAATATTCAAAAAAAAAAGGCTCTCTACCAAAATCACCTTAAAAAAATATCTATAATAAAATTAAGCTAATATATATACACATTCAAAGGTTGACCGTCTGGAATGGTAGACTTCAATTGCTTGTATACAGACTACATCGAGTATACACTCATTATCTTATCAAAATCTCGATCGATAAGAACTAATAAATGGAACGCTGGTTTCTATAAATACCCACCAAATTCCTCCATTTTCACTCACAAAACAAAATCCTCAATCAATAGCTTAAGTAACCTCTCAACCTTTAATTTTTCTTTTTATCTTGCAGCTTAGTTTGAGAAATCAACCAAAAGAGAAATGGGTGTCCTATCATTAAGCCAAGAGGTTACCAGCTCGGTTGCTGCACCCAGGCTGTTTAAGGCCTTGTGTCTTGACTCCCACACCCTCTTCCCCAAGCTCATGCCTGAATCCTTTAAAAGCGTCGAGTTTGTTGAAGGCGATTGTGTCGCAGTTGGAGCCGTCAAACAGATCAACTTTCCTGATGGTATATACATTATATATGCTTTTATATGATCTAATCTGCACAACTAATTGAAATAAATCGTTACAATAGAGAGGCCGATAAAAACCGTTACAATAGGCCTAATGCAGCGGTTGAAAAATCGCTTAACTACTTACTGTTTATGTCGCAGTTTCTAACCGATGATACAAATCTGAAACTATGTAATATGTAGGAGGTCCGTTCAAGTATGTGAAGCACAGAATTGACGAGCTTGATGTGGAAAACTTCTACTGCAAGTACACAACCACAGAGGGAGACGCCCTGGGAGACGCGGTGGAGTGTTGCGTCCATGTGGGCAAGATGGTGGCCTCTGAGAGCGGGACCGTGTGCACCATGACGGACCACTACCACCCCAAGGGTGATGCGGTCGTGGACGAGGAGAAGTGCAAGTATGGGCAACAAAAGATGAAGGGCTTGTTCAAGAAGGTGGAGGAGTACCTCCTTGCCAACCCTGATGTCTATGCTTAATTGATTGATCAATTGGTAAGATCAATTGATTAAGCTTGGAGTCCTCCCAAGAGTGAAGTGTGTTAATGTGTATTCATCATCTTAATTTCTTTGATGAGTGTGGCAAAATTATATTCACGGTTTTTTCTTCTCCTTTCAACCTACCGTTGGATGGATTTTGTACTTTATGGAAGTAAAAAAATGTGTAAAATGTGTGGCAATAAAAGATAATGGAGTTTTATCTTATGAAATTTAATGAATTTAATATATATATAGTTTCAGGATACACCATTCTATACAAATGCCTTATTGTATGCCCAAAAATTATTCGGTACAAAAAGTGTAAAAAAGGTTAATGTTATTCTAATAAATAATCGTCCAATATCACTGAATAATTTCATTCTAACAAATAATCATATTCTAGATTCAATGACCCGGATTTGTTAATATGATATCAGATACATTATAAGATTTGTGTATAGATATAGGGTGTGTATGGTTACCAGTTTTTTTTTTTTAACAGTTAAAAATTGGAGGTTTTTATTTTTAACTCTGTATGGGGAGGGGTTATTTAGTAGATTTTAGTTTATTTGGGGGTTTATTTAAAAAGCTACTTTTGATAGCTTTTGGGGAGTTTATGTGGTTTATTTTATTTGAAAATACCATAATACCCCTAATAACAACCAAATAAATTCCACTTTTTACAAATAAACTGTTTTTCGTCCCATACAGAGTTTATATTTTTTCATAAATTTTTAACTACTTTTTACCAACAGTTTATAAATTTTACCCTGTTTATAATTTTAGTCAGTTTATTAACCCCGTCTCATACGAACCCATAATCTATTGTCTATATTTATATAGATATAGATATATAAAAGTAGAATGAAACCTTACCTATTGACTTGAAATTTTTGTGGTGTAAGGTGAATAAAAACAACAACAACAAGCCCAGTATATCCCGCTTAGAGCGGGGTCTGGGGAATACTGATCTTATAATTTAAGAACATGTTGAGGATTGGTTCATTAGCAAGATATTGGCACACTGCTAGTGGTGCTACATACTGCATCATAAACTGGTTGCGTAGAACAGTCGAACAGACCATTCCTATCATCCTATGTCGAACTCAGCGAGTTCGACCCATGGCATTTGAATGATTTATTCAATAACAAGGAGTAAAGCTGTAAAGGATAGAAAAGACTACGATTTTATCACAATGGGATGATTATTGCACACCAAAGGGATATCCTTTGTTAGCTTATTGCCCAATGCATTGAGTCAAATACTCAAATGAGAGCGTTGCACCTCAAGTGATTTCCCATCAACTAACCAGCTGCAGGAAGGCCTTTACACCTGCCACTACAGCCACCGCCACCACAACCACCACCACCAACTGAGACAGCAGGAAGGCCTTTGCACCTACCACTACAGCCACCACCACTGCAGCCACCTCCACCACCAACTGAGACAGCAGGAAGGCCTTTGCACCTACCACTACAGCCACCACCACTGCAGCCACCACCACCACCAACTGAGCCTGCAGTGAGGCCTTTACACTTACCACTACAACCACCACCACCACCGCAAGCACCACCAACATTTGCTTTGCCCTTCCAAAAGGATGGTTCGTGTTGCAACATGTGAAGCATCTGAGTCGTCACTGGGACAGGAACAGTGAATGAGAGCGCAACATGGAGAACGATAGGTTCACAGCGTGCGCTGCGAGGAGTTGGAGGAGCTAGCTCAATCCACCTCCTCACTGAAAGAGCAGAAACCGGGTCCAAAAATTCGTTGAGAGAAAGAGTGGCAGATCCTAAAACCTCGGTGTCCTTTGCAGTTGATGATGTGTGTTGAGATTTGAGTTCAAACAGCAGCTCCCCAGTCGGTTCACAGCAGAATAAAGCTACCTTCCTTTCCCCGGATATTCCTTGTATCCTCAAGTTTATACCTTCATTATTTCTGAAGAACATGTCAGGTTGTTTCTTGTGTAACGACACGAATAGATCCTCTAGCTTGATGCCCTCTGGTATGGATCTGACCCCAGTAAACTCCACTAGAACCTGGGAAAGCATGAAATTCGTCAACACTGTGTGTATTAGCAGCTTAGGTCATTGATCAATTCATACAAATGTATACCTCCATGAGTTTTGCTGTGATTGGTTTCTGATGCTCGTCGCATAGGGTTAGTGATTGAGACCCTGCAGGATTGGGAGCATTGCCTCTGTACATCGCCCCGGCTCTCCAATAACTTCTCCCAAACATCTCTTCCCATTGCTGAGTGGTTCGTTTGAAGCCAACATCAAGGTTGTTGCCTTCAGATCGGTCAGAGTCAGTGTCATCATGCTCAACCACCTTGCCGAAAAACTGAATCAGGTCTTTGCAGTAGGAAAATGGATGCAGCTGGTGTGTATGCCAGATGAGGTCAATGTCATAAGTCGGGACACATGAGTGTGTCACTGCCTTCTCCATGTTCTTCTTCATCAGATACAAGAATGCTTTGTATCTTGCCACAGATTCTTGGAGGAAGAGGTCATCACTCATATGGGGCCTTGAAACCTATCGACACACAAATCATCAACGCGATTTGCAAGCAAATTCAAGCAAAGAAATGTCAATTGAGAGGTCATCACTGTTACCTGCCAATAGAAGGAACTCTGTCTTGCAACAGCAGACACCAAATCATAGTCAGTGAACTTCCCTCCAGGGAGAGATTTCCGCGGTCCATCCTCTACAACCACCTTAGAAAAGTCGAGCTCATAAGGCTCATTCGCGAGCAACTTG
Source organism: Persicaria maculosa (assembly GCA_963922045.1). Classification (NCBI taxonomy): domain Eukaryota; kingdom Viridiplantae; phylum Streptophyta; class Magnoliopsida; order Caryophyllales; family Polygonaceae; genus Persicaria; species Persicaria maculosa. The sequence continues at coordinate 69,371,954 of OY998255.1, forward strand.
CTCCAAATCTTCTCAGTTTGCTTCTTTGAATAGCCTTCAACGGATGACACGACATGACGATTGTCAAGGAGTCTTCCAAACAGCTCCTTGCAATCTGATATATACCTCAGCTGAAATACAAAACGAAATTCAACAAGAAATACTTTCGACTCTGCAAGCGAAAAGAACAGAGGAAACGGAAGTGTTACTGGGTTTAGCCTGTGACAATGCCAAATCCATTCACAGTCAAGAGGAACAACAATCGGCCCTTCACAAAGCGGAGTTTCAGCATGCTTGGCAAGCAAGGGCAGCCAACAAGCATTGTACCTAAGCCGAAATTTGCAGGAATCAACATGATATGAAATAGCCACGACAAATTACAAGCGCGATAGACGAATGCAGAAATAACCTGTAGATGGCTTTTAGCAATGCTGGGCCATCGTAGAGGCAACCAGTGTGGTCGACAGCAGCAAGGAACTGGAGGTGGCGCTTAGCAGCAGCCACATTCTCCAAACTCAGCTCAATTTTCTGAGCTTCGGCCCACTCTCTCTCCTGTGCAATCTCCATTCTTGAACCTGCAAACTAATCAAATTTCGATGATAACAATAACTACTGAAGCTCGGATGCTCAATTGCACCCAACTTGATTACTTGAGTGGCTTGTAAGGTGGGGGAGAATGGGTTGATTTATATACAGATAGGGGGATGGGAGAGTTTTTCGGGAGCGACATTGATCGAGGTGACACTTCCCTTTAACCGTTCAGGGTTGAGTGGAAACAGAAAGCATGAAGGTGATGGCGTGAAGTTATGAAAGAGCGATTGCCGTTTGCAAGCTCGGGATCTCATCTTCAACAACTCTCTTGGTGAAACTGAAAAAGGGTTACCGTTGCACTTTCTGAGAGCGGACCTCGAATTCCGGTTTGTTACATTTGCAATGCCTGAAAACTATTGGATTTTAATCCATTTCAAGCAGCTACACGCATAGTTGATCAAAATGGATTAATCCAATAGATTTTTGGCGTTGTGTATCACTTTGTCGGGTGACGGTAAATATTCCAGAGAAATTCCAGATTACATTTCTGTACCAAGGTTCAACAATGTTTGATGAAGAAATGAAACAAAAAGTGTCGACGATTAGGCAAAACAGAAGGATTTTAACCGTAATATCAAGAGGGTCAAGTGTTTCAAGCCACAACATAACAAAATCCAGAAAACACAAACTAGGTGGGGAAAAAATTAAAGTACTATTGCAGAAAAAAATATGTTGCATCAACAGATTGGGAAATTTTGATGTTTCACTTCTTTGATTTCTTGGTACCCCTGGAACAGAACATGAGCGCACCAGGTCAGACAGTTCATAAGTATAATACTAAAACTGAACCTCTATGCATATAATGTAATTGGAAAGATCAACTTACTGTGTTGGCTGAGCTGCTGCTGCAGCGGGTGCAGGCGTTGGTGCAGGTTTCTCACCAGGTCCCTGGAGATTGAAAAGCAAAAGGCTTCAGATTAGCAATTGGCACAAACTACAAATAATTGAACTGCACAAAGTGTTCATCAATAACCAGAAATGATTTGGAAGCCTGCGATGCAACTTAAGCGATATATACAGTGAAGGATTATCTACCTGAGCCAAACGTTCTTCCCTCCTAGCATGTTTCCTCTCCCTGCTAGCCTTGTTCTTGGCACGCTTAGCCTCAAACTGGTCGGACAAGGTCTTCTCTCTTGCCTTCTCAGCCTTGGACTTGTGGATGCTCTCCATCAATACTCTCTTATTCTTGAAGACATTACCCTTCACCTTCATGTACATGTCATGGTACATGTGCTTGTCAATCTTCTTTGCCTCACGGTATTTGCGAAGTAAACGCCTGAGCACCCTCATCCTCCTCATCCACAGGATCTTGGTTGGCAGCCTTGCCTCCCTGGTACCCTTGCGCTTACCTGTGATTGTTCAAATCAGCTTAAAAAACATGACCCTGTTTTCTAATCAAGGACAGCTTGTGCACAATACAGATTTAGAGTTCACGAGATCTTTATACAATTCCCTTCCGCATGAGGAACTTAAAGCATGGAAGAGGATCCATAAAGGTAGAAACATAATGCAACAGCATCACACAACAACCCCTAATTCACAATTCTCAAATGCAAATGATCCTTGTTCTAACTCCACCGTGAACAGTGTACACAAAAAGACCATACCAAATTTACTCCTATCGCATCATCACTTGTGTATGGCATATACAGATCTTCTTAGGCACCAACAGATGGGAACTTCCATAACATATTTTCCCACTCCCTTTATTTTTCATACAAGTCCAAACAACAGAATTAATTGACATGAAACATTACCATAGCCAGAGTGACGGCCCTTCCTTTTCGCCTCCTTCATACGACGAGCACGTGAACGGGAATGGATCTTGGTTGGCTTCCTGATAATAAAACCATCCTTGACCAACTTTCTGATGTTCTGACCTGAACATATGCATAAGACAGTAAGCTTTGTGCCGGCAGAATTGGCAAGTCATAAATCAAAATCAACTGAGAAGGGAGCAACTATCCACAGAAGAATAATCCGTTCAAAGACAATGGAGAAACAAAGAAACTGTCGTTTTTCATTGAAAGTCACATAACATTTGCATCATCTAATGAATCATTTATCACCAAGAATATCAATCCACCTTGAGGTTGAGCCTCTCAGAAAAATACTTCGGTTATTACAATCAAATAGGCAATAACCGGACGAAAATTCTTGGTAGTAAGACAGCAGATTCCAGGTCATTTCCATTGATAATCAAACTTTTCTATTCAAAATAATTAAAAATCGATCAACAAATAAGAAACCTCAAACCACAAATTTATAGGCACATGATGCACATCAGTGGTTCCAATACACAGAAAAGAATTCATCTATAATCAAGAAACAAGAAGCAAGTTTTAAACAAAGCAATTATAACATTTCACCATCTATAAGTCCAATTTCTCAGAAAACGCATAAACAAGCCACAACTAACAACATCGCTGACACAGTAGGTGAACTTTTCTATCATTTTCATTTACATATCCTCCAGAAAATCAGATCCAGAACTAACTCCAAAAGCACATACTCAGCAGTCAGCAGTAACAAACTAAAAAATTGTGCGGAGAAAGGGAGCTTACGAGAGTTAGCCATGGAGATTTCGTTAACTTCATTGGGATCGAGCCAGACCTTGCCTCCTCCGCACTTGAGAACGCTAGCGGCAAGCCGCTTCTGAAGCTTCAAAGACACCATTTTTTCTCCCTCGCAGAAACCCCTCTCGCACTCTCTTGAGGCTGTGAAGAACACGCAACGAAAGCCTTTATTATCACAGAGGTTCTCTCTCCTAGGGTTTACTTGCCTGCTTTATTCGGGCTTCATAAACCCTTTTAGCCCGGCCCAATTTCCATCATTGAGGTCCATTCATCGGCCCGGCAGCCCAACACAATAAAATCAAAGATATAAAATAGAAGAGTTGATTGTGCAAAAACCAACCTTTTGTGCATCATTCATATGATCATATCTCTTGAATATACACCAAGTCATAAGAGTTTTTCCTTTTCAAATGATAATAATAAATTGAAAGAGTTGTGTACTTGTGTAGTTGTGTACATCGACGGATGCCATGTACATACTGAAATCGCGTCAAACATTGCTAGTTGGCTTGTTCAAAGTCCACGCAATAGGTTGGTCGATTTCGGTTCTAGGCAACCATTATGTCCCTCAATGATTCTCTAGCCAGGTTTCACTCAAAAGAAAAGGTGGAGATAAGAATCAAACACGAAACCTCTCTCATTAACCTCTTGCCAACTAAGGTGAACTTTTTTTTTATCCGTATGAGCTTAACTCAACTGGTCAGATGGCGTTTGTGCGCAGTGAACATTGATTTCTGCCTATGTTGCTGGTTAAGTGATCATAATTTACTTCTCTTCCAATTCTGGGCGGATGTGAGCGATATCACCTCTTTGGCAAGAGCCAAACTTTTTCACAATCAAACAAACCGTAATAAGTTAAAGAGAAATACACCAACATCATGATGGAGATAGTAATTAAAAGGTGGGACTAGCCAATTAAACCTTCCGGGCTCCTTAACTTCTTCCTATCTAACAATATTTCGATCGATCACTATCTATATAATAATCATTTAAGTATTCGGAGATAAAAAATCAGATCCAATATACTCACCAATGTGCGCATTACAGCAATTAAATTAATAAGTTACAATCAAATATCATATTTATTAATATGAGGGACCGATTTGCTTAATATTCAATTAGTAATTTCGTAACGCACATGAATTCCTGCAAGTACAGCCATCAAAATGATTAAACTATCTACTACACTTACTAGCTAATACATATTCTATATATAGAAATGGCCAAGTCAGATATGTATAAAGGAAAACAAACAATGGATCCAAGTTGGTCTATATGCCTCATCTGATCCCAGTGTGTACCATGGTGGCTGGTAACCACCATTACTGCACAAAGCCAAAACCAGTAGCTACTACCCAAAAATTTCCCATTTCCAATCCCCCAAAACCAACAAATCCCCTTGAGCTCATCCATTTTGTATACTTCTTAGTTCTTGATAAGTGACAGATCATTTTCTCCATCACATTTTAACATTATGCTTGTATTTATTGTTTGATCCGTTCTTTAAAAAACTAAAAATATCTGGTTTATTAGGTAAGTGGCTTTTGCAGCCTGGGTCACGTGCTCGGAGTTTACCACCAAAGGTGGGTTCCTCGTTATCAAAAAAAAACTAAAAACTATGAAAAATACTTTTTTTTTATTAAATTGGTTTATACTTTTATGTTTAATAGTAAATTAAAAAATGAATTAAAAACTGATAATTTATATAATTTTTAACTTATTAAAAAACATATTGTAAAATCAAACAACAAATACAATAAAGACATAGAGTTCGTTTGGTTAACAACTAAAAAACCCAGGTAGTTTAAAAACCATGATGTATGATAAATGCAGATGTTTAGTTGCTTTTTTAATAAGAAAAAAATCCATATAAGAATTCTAATTCCTACAAAATAGGAGAATTTCACTAACTTAAGGAGGACTACTGGCTAGGTAAGTTGCAACCAAATAAGCCTTATAATAACATTACTATCATAAATATTTGATGTTTACCCATTTTAATTTTTTTATCTAACAATATTTGATGTTTTGGTAGTGATTCATGAATTAGTTGTTGAAAAAGATTTTAACTAGTAACACACTTTTAAATGATAAGTTCTTTTAGTAAGTTCATCCTTTAAAAAATTGATTAGAAATCAATAATGATGATTGAAGAATTTGAAGGTAGTATAAAAGCCACTCACATATCCCTCCATATTGCTCACCCCTCTCACCACTCAACTTATAGAGAAGCCAAAAAACATATACCAAATAAACATGGGCGATGATTCGGACCCATCAACACCATTCCTCTCATACAAAGACCAAAAGGAAGGTGAAGCCGGAGTCGACCATCCCCTCACCACCCTCGACGCACGGATTGAGCAGTGCATAGGCCACTTCGGGTGGCCGCAGCTGATTCAATCCGTGCTGGTGTCGCTCTCCTGGGCGTTCGACGCCCAGCAGTGCTTCATCAGCGTCTTCACCGACTCCCCGGCCTCCCCCTCCAACATCCTCTCCGACTGGTCTCTCGAGGACGCCGGCCCCTTCCTCACCGGCCTCCCTGCCTCCTCCTTCTTCATCGGCAGCGCCGTCGGCGGCCTCCTCCTCACCCCTCTCGCCGACTCCTGCCTCGGAAGAAAGAACCTCCTCCTCCTCTCCTGCCTCCTCATGTCCCTCTCCGGCACCCTCACCGCCTTCCTGGCCACCAACGTCTACCTCTACTCCGCCCTCCGCTTCGCCTGCGGCTTCGGCCGCGCCTCCATCGGCACCTGCGCCCTCGTCCTCGGCGGCGAGCTCGTCGGCCACCGTTGGCGCTCCCACGTCGGCATCTTCGGCTTCGTCCTCTTCGCCCTCGGCTTCGCCTCCTTGCCCGGCATCGCCTACCTCGCCCGCCACTCCTCTTGGAGGAACATCTACCTCTGGACCTCCCTCCCCGCCGTCCTCTACTCCCTCGTCGTCTACCTCTTCGCCACCGAGTCCCCCCGGTGGCTCCTCGTCCGCGGCTCCAAAGAGGAGGCCGTCAAGATCCTCAACACCATCTCGTCCATGCCCGGCCGCAACACCCTCATCACCCTCAGCTTTCTCGGACTCAGAGGAAGCATAGATGAATCAGGTGCAGGACTCTCAGTTATTGACCCACCAGACTTTAATAAATCCTCAGGCGTCTACTCTGCCATGGGGACCCTAGTCTTGCGGAAATGGTGCTTCCGCCGCCTCGTTCTCGTCATGATCATCGCCTTTGGCCTCGGGATCGTCTACTACGGGATGCCGCTGGGCCTCGGGAACCTCTCCTTCAACCTCTACCTGAGCGTCGCGATGAACGCGTTCATGGAGCTGCCGGCGTGCCTCGCGACGTTCGTCTTAATAGGGTCTATGAACCGGAGAACATCGTTGCTGGCGACGACCGGATTGAGCGGGGTCTGCAGCATTGCGTCGGGCGCGATGAGCGGGTCGGGTTGGGCTCAGGTCGGGCTGGAGATGGTGTCGTTCCTGAGCGGGACGACGGCGCTCGACGTGGCGCTGATCTACACGACCGAGCTGTTCCCGACGTGTGTGAGGAACTCGGCGGTGGCGATGGCGCGGCAGGCACTGGTGGTCGGGGGGGCGTTCGGGCCGGTGCTGGCGGCGGCGGGGCGCGGGGATGAGCTGGTGACGTATGGGGTGTTTGGGGCGGTGATATTGGTGTGTGGGGCGTTCGCGGTGTGGCTGCCGGAGACAAAGGGGACGGAGATCTGTGACACCATGGATGAGGAAGAGTGCAAGCTGAGGGAGACTGCAGCGAGGGCGGGGTTGCTGGTGTGATCAAATCAAGATTCCGTATACCTGAAAGGTTAATTAATTAATTAATCAATGCCGGGCGATCGATCTGAAAAATTGGAATTAAGTCCGTAATTAATGTAAAGACAAAGGAAATTGATGAATACTTTTGATCGGTGCTGGCGGTGACGTGTTAGTGTGCAACTGTACATCAATTTCTTGTGATCGATGTCAGAACATAGTTAAGGATCGATGGGAAAATTAACAAAAAAAAAAAAATGGTGATCAAGATTTAATTAATTAATTAATCACTAGTTTTGTTGGGTATCATAAATTGACTGACTTGTCAATTGTCGTTGATTAATGTCGCCATGTCAATTTTTATCAAAAACTCGTATTCATGTCTATGACGGGTTGTGTAAGATATGTGGTACACAGCACAACTACACAAGTCATTTAACAAAAAAAAAAACGGAAGAAATTTGGCCCAAAGGCCTAAGGATTGAGTCTTGCTAGTAAATGTCCAAAATATTTTCATAATATCAACACTATTCCTATTATAATTTTACCCTTATATCTCCTGTCTCAGCCGTTCCAATCCCCTTTTCCCCATCTGCCACTGACGCCTCCCATCACCGCAACGGTTGCTCCATCAGTGCAGCGGTTGCGAGCTCCATCCCTGGTTCCACGACTACTGGCTCAGAGAGTGCTTCGAAGATCCACAATCGGAAACCATCTTAACCGACGTCGACGATCTCTTGCTCGCAGGTCTCGATTCCTTCCTCGGCGATTCCTCGAGAAATGTACAGATCTCGACTTTCAATTGATTTCTCTTTTTTGTTATTTGAGATCCGGATTTCTCTTTTTTGTTGTTGTTTGAGATCTGATCTCGACTTTCGATTGAGCTCGATTCCTTCCTCGGCGATTTTCAATTGAGTTGGAATGATACTGTAAACGAATCCTTTAGGTTGAATTGGAACCTGATTTTAGAGGCATTGTGGATGAAACTTGTAAAAATGGCATGGGACGAGATTTACATGGTAATTGTAATAAGATTACTCGATCAGACTTATTGCAAGCTGTGATGTTGTGGAATTTGGCAATGGAGCCATGTCTTAATTATATGGAGCTTGTAGAGACCGTAAGTGGTGCTTGTCAACTGCATTACATAGCAGATTGATGTGCAATTAGAATGCTTTCTTTTTAAAGGAAATGGTTCATGGCATGGATTAACACTTTTAAATTAGTTTTTATGCATTTGGGACATAGTCATTACCCCTCGAACACATTTTTCATTCATTATGGATTAACACTTGTGGTGACAGTGTCTATAACCCCGTTCTTATTTTGGTTACAGTGTCTATGACCTTGTTTTTCTTTTGATACAGTGTCTACGACTCTATTTTTATTTTGATTACAGTGTCTTTGATCCTATTTTTATTTTGGTGACAGTGTATATGATCCTATTTTTATTTTGGTTATAACGTCTATGACCATCTTACCCATTCATATATTACAGTTGTCACCACATGTATTTTGGCTTCTCATTAGCCCTATAGGGTTTGTGTCTCCTTTGTCGTAGAGTTTTCCTTTGATTACAGTGTCTTTGACCCTTTTTTCATAGTGGTGACAGTGTCTATAACCCTGCTTTTATTTTGGTTACAACGTCTATAGGGTTTCCTTTGATTACAGTGTCTATGATCTTTTTTTCATAGTGGTGACAATGTCTATGACTCGGTTTTTATAGTGGTGACAATGTCTATGACCCGGCTTTTATAGTGGTGACAGTGTCTATTATCTTGTTTTCATAGTGGTGACATTGTCTATGACTCTCTTACTCATTCATATATTGAAGGAGAACTGTCCACCTAATGTCTTTTGGCTTCTCATTAGCCCATTTAGGGTTTGTGCTTACGTTGTCCTAGAGTTTTCCATTTGGTGACAACAATCATCTCTTAACGACGTACTGTACTTAACATTTTAGGGTTTAGGATTTAGTAAAGACTTAACCCTAAACCTTAAACCATACTATACATCACATGTTCTTTTGGCTTCTCATTAGCCCCTTTAGGGTTTATGCTTCCCTTTTCCTAGGGTTTTCCTTTGATTACAGTGTCTATGAACCTTTTTTCATAGTGGTGACAATGTCTATAAAGCTGTTTTTATTTTTGTTACAACGTCTATAGGGTTTTTCTTTTGATTACAGTGTCTATGACCTTGTTTTTATAGTGGTGACAGTGGCTATGAAACTGTTTTTATTTTGATTACAGTGTCTATGACCCTCTTACCCATTCATGTATTAGAGGAGAATTTTCATCACATTTATTTTGGCTTCTCATTAGTCCCTATAGGGTTTGTTCTTCCTTTATGATATGATTTTCCTTTGATTACAGTGTCTATTATCATGTTTTTATAGTGGTGACAGTATCTATGACTTTATTTTTTTATAGTGGTTACAATAATATTTATATTTTTAATTTTTTTATTGTGGTGACACTACTTTAAAAAAATCTAAAAAACTAGAAATTATAAATTAGAGAAGAACTGTCACGTACCACATATATTTTGGCTTCTCATTAGCCCTTATAGGGTTTGTGCTTCCCTTTTCCTAGGATTTTCCTTTGATTATAGTGTCTATGAACCTTTTTTCATAGTGGAGACAATGTCTATAAAGCTGTTTTTATTTTGGTTACATCGTCTATAGGGTTTTCCTTTTGATTACAGTGTATTTGACCCTGTTTTTATCGTGGTTACAGTATCTATGATCATATTTTTATTTTGCTTACAGCCTCTATGACCCTCTTAACAATTCATATGTTATAGGAGAACTGTCACCACATGTATTTTGGTTTCTCATTATCCCCTATAAGGTTTATACTTCCCTCGTCCTAGGGTTTTCCTTTGGTTACAGTGTCTATGATTCTATTTTTATTTTGCTTACAGCGTTTATGACCCTCTTACTCATTCATATATTAGAGAAGAACCATCACCATATTTATTTTGGCTTCTCATTAGCCCTATAGGGGTTGTGCTTCCCTTATCATATGATTTCTTTTTGATTACAGTGTCTATGACCACGTTTTTATAGTGGTAACAATATCTATGACTTTATTTTTATTATGGTGACAATAGTAGTTACATTTTTAAATTCTTAACGGAGATTACGCGAGTTAGAACAACTTCTATAATTGCGGGATAATTTCTGAAATTTTAGAAATTAACACAGGGGCATATTTTATAAAAAACAGAAAGTCTGGGAGGTTTGGCGTAATTACTCTTCTTCTTCCCCCATCTCGAGCAGCTTCAACAGTGATTTTCGGCGATCTTCCGACGGCTCATTCTCCTTACACAGAGCTCCGTTTGACGCGTATGACCTATCAAACTGACGAGTGCAATCTCTACTTCAGTATCGTTGTGTTGATTTTGTCGAAGAATGATCTGACACACCGCGACGAGTGCTTGACCAGTGGCTGCTAAGCGGCTGTTTCACAAAGCTCCAAGGTGTCCGACAATGGCAGTTAGCGATTTTGTATAAATTTGAGAGGGGTTTTTGTACGAAAACCATCCTTGAGAGATGTAGAACGTGATTGAGCGGGTAGAAGGCTTGGATTTAGGGTTGAACGTGATTTAGGGTGCATGTGGAGCTTCGATTCGGCCTTCAATGGAGGAGGGCTCAGTTGTGAGGCTTGGGAGAGTGCGACAGCAGCAGGGGCGGATGGTGGTGGCGACGGTGCGGTGGTGGCGACGCCAGCGATCGGTGGTGGTGCAATGGTGACCTCCAATGGTGATTTGAATTGATTTGGGGAAAATAAGCACGGGAATAATAGGCAGGGGCAAAGTTGGAAATTTAGGACATGGACTTATTTTTTGCCCAACATATGGACACTTACCAAAAAAAACCCAAAAAAATCAGTGCTCTGTATTCAAGTGTTTTGGATTTTATTTAATTAAGGTGGTTGAATCCAAAAAAAATATGGAGTATATATTTATAATTTATACCCTTATATTGACATATATAAACTTATATTTCTAATATATATGTTTGAGAAAAATAGAAAAATTATTTTATACAATAATTGAATATTTTAATTATTTATAATTTTTAAAGCATAATTTTTTAAAATAAAATTTATCTTATATTTCATCCATTTTTGTACAAAATCACCATATTCTCAATAACATCATTATTCAAATAATAATAATGTATAGTTCAGTATATTTTACTTTATTGATCGATATGAAATGTGTCACAATTTCAAATTAATATTTTTTTTTTCAAAATACAATATAAGGTTTATAAATTAGATGCAACTTAGTTTGCATAATTTTCATTTATATAATTTTTATTTTTATTAATCTTATATAGAGTAAAAAAAAGTAAAATATCTATTTATTCCCTATTTTATTTTTAAAAAAAAAACATTGCATGTCGTGAGAATGGTACTAGTTATTCTAAATTTTCAAAACTACCACTAATAAATCCTTGGGGTTTTTTGCTAAGTAGACTTTTGGTGACCAAAATTTAAGCCCTAGGACAAAAGGGTTACAATATTAGGTGAGTGTCCACTTTTTCCAATTTTACCCCTGCCTTACTAATCCCCCTTTTTTTTTTTCTTTCCTTCTTCCCAAGGCCCCAGATCTGTGCAAATGGCGGATTCTTCAGCGAGGACTGAGAAATCGGAGATCGAGAGGGAGGCGATTACAAAGGAGGAGTAGGCGTCCTCCTTCTCGCAGCCGCCGACCGACTACACAACTGCCGTCGGCGTCCTCCCGCTCCCCTCTATGGCTGCCTCGTTGCCTCCTCGAGCTCCTGCCCTGTTCGCCCTTCTCGCGGCTTCTCCCTCAAATTAAAAAAGATCTAGCGATGGAGAAAAGCCGTCCTCCCTGCGGGCTTCGTTCGCTTCGCCGCCAGCTTCCTCGGCTCCGTCACTGCTCTCATCTTCGTTTGCTTCTTCTTCGCCACCGGTAATTTGCCGTCACTGCTCTCACCGCCATCACCCATTGCCGACAACCACCACCATCTTCATCGCTGTCGGTACACTGGTCGCGCCCACCACTGTCATCGCTCGCGCTTGAGTCGAAGAAGTCTCCTTGTCTCCGGATCTCGAGCTTTCTCCCTGGATATACTGTCAATGGATGCGAAAGGCCCGACGGAGACCTCCTTACAATCGAGCAACCATGGCGGTTTGATTTCTTCTCTTTCTCATTCCCTGCTTCTTCTCTTTCTCGGTTTGATTTCTCTGATTTGTAGATCTAGATTTCATTCCCTGCTTCTTCTTTTTCTCAGTTTTGATAGGGAGTTGGGATTTTATTAGATGAAATTGGGAGAGGGATTGAGAAGTTGAATGTTCGATTGACTTCATTTTAATCCACTGTACCACGCCCCCAAGCTGAGAAACAATAAGGTTCAATTTTACTGTCTACTTTGCCTCTGATTCCATTCATAGTTTTGTTGGCATTGCAAGCTCATTCAATGAATGTGATATGTATTGGAATTGAACAGGTTCCTATTGCAGCGGCCGTGTACTACGAGGACATGTATGTGAACTTCAAGCTGGCAATGGAAATGGCGTCAATAATCGCAGGGATCAGGCTGTTGGTGACGAACGAGTATATGTATTCTGGGCTCCAAGGTTCCAGATGCCAGATAATTGATCGATCTGATGGGCATGCTCAATGGGAAGAAGTCCTTGTTCTAACCAAATCCAAAAATTCAATTATCTGAATAACATCTGTAATGGGTTCTGATTGCAGTATCTTAATCTGAAATGTGAATTTCAGAATTGATGTTGTGTTTAATAATGCGATTGAGGATTTTTCTACTCGTTATCGAGTGTAACAATTCTGATTTGGTTTCGGAATAATGAATATTGCGATCTGATCTTGCGAACGAGTAACCAGCGAAGAGAGGAGGATCGATTGAGGGAGATCGGAGAAATTAAAACTGAGCATTCGGACGATCGATTGAGATTTCAACAATAGAAACTCAATTCAGCTTGAATTGAAGCACTCGCTTCTGTTGGGGCTATATATATACATATCACTTGAATTGGTTTCTTTCATTTGAATTTGAATATATACATATCACTAGATATATGTAGGAACATGAAAGGGTTGTATCAAGTGAGGAAGGCATCACTAGTGCTCGATCGTGAGATCAACTGTCTCTTTTATGAATGCATTGTATGAATGAGACAAAATTGCTTGGTGATTATGCTTAATAGAACCATCCATGGGAATTAAAACACAAGAAAGTGCTTGTATTGAGCTCAATTATCTCGTGAATTTATTTTATTTCGAACCGGTTTAAACCAAAATGGTTGGTTTTCCTAATATAAGTATGGAATAATTTGGAGACAAATGTGGTGACACTGTCATCACTATAAAAACATGACAATAGACACTGTCACCACTATAAAAACATGACAATAGACACTGTCACCACTATAAAAACAATGTCATAGACACTGTCACCACTATAAAAACAGGGTCATAGACATTGTAACCAAAGGAAAAACTAGGACAAGAGAAGCACAAATTAACCCTATAGGGGCTACTGAAAAGCAAAAACACATGTGGTGACAGTTTTCCTCTAATATATGAATATGTAAGAGAGTCATAGACGTTGTAATCAAAATCAAAACATAGTCATAGACACTGTAACCAAAGGAAAACCCTAAGACTAGGAAAGTATAAACCCTATAGGGGCTAATGAGATGCCAAAATACATGTGATGACAGTTCTTCTCTAATTTCTAATTTCTAGTTTTCTAGATTTTTTTAAAGTAGTGTCACCATAATAAAAAAAAATTAAAAATGTAACTACTGTTGTTACCACTATAAAAATAAAGTCATAGATACTGTCACCACTATAAAAACATGGTCATAGACACTGTGATCACAGGGAAATCATATGATAAGGGAAGCATAAACCCTATAGGGGCTAATGAGAAGCTAAAATAAATGTGGTGACAGTTCTCCTCTAATACATGAACGGCTAACATGGTCATAGACGATGTAAGCAAAATAAAAATAGGGTCATAGACATTGTCACCATTATAAAAACAAAGTCATTGACAGTGTAATAAAAAAGAAAAACCTCTAGACGATGTAACCAAAATAAAAACAGCTTTATAGACACTGTCACCGCTATGAAAAAGGGTCATAAACACTGTAACCAAAGAAAAACCCTAGGACAAGGGGAGCACAACCCCTATAGGGGCTAATGAGAAGCCAAAATACATGTGGTGACAGTTGTTCTCTAATTTCTAATTTCTAGTTTTTTATATTTTTTTTAAAGTAGTATCACCACAATAAAAAAAAAATTAAAAATGTAACTTTTGATGTAACCACTATAAAAAATAAAGTCATAGATACTGTCACCACTAGAAAAACATGGTAATAGACACTGTAATCAAAGGGAAATCATATGATAGGGGAAGCACAACCCATATAGGTGCTAATGAGAAGCCAAAATAAATATGGTGACTGTTCTTCTTTAATATATGAATGAGTAAGAGGGTCATAAACGTTGTAAGCAAAATAAAAATAGGATCATAGACACTGTAACCAAAGGAAAACACTAGGACGAGGGAAGTATAAACCTTATAAGGGCTAATGAGAAACCAAAATACATGTAGTGACGGTTCTCCTATAACATATAAATGGTTAAGAGGGTCAGAGATGTTGTAAGCAAAATAAAAATAGGATCATAGACACTGTAACCACTATAAAAACAGGGTCATAGACATTGTAATCAAAAGGAAAACCCTATAGACGTTGTAACCAAAATAAAAACAGCTTTATAGACATTGTCTCCACTATGAAAAAAGGTTCATAGACACTGTAATCAAAGGAAAATCCTAGGAAAAGGGAAGCGCAAACCCTATAGGGCTAATGAGAAGCTAATATACATGTGGTGACAGTTCTTCTCTAATTTCTAATTTCTAGTTTTTTAGATTTTTTTAAAGTAGTGTCACCAAACCACTATAAAAAAAAATAAAGTCATAGATATTGTCACCATTATAAAAACATGGTCATAGACACTGTAATCAAAGTGAAATCTTATCATAAAGGAAGAACAAACCCTATAGAGACTAATGAGAAACCAAAATAAATGTGATGACAGTTCTCCTCTAATACATGAATGGGTAAGAGGGTCATAGACAATGTAAGCAAAATAAAAATAGAGTCATAGCCACTATCATCAATATAAAAACAAGGTCATATACACTGCAATCAAAAGAAAAACCCTATAGAAGTTGTCACCAAAATAAAAACAGCTTTATAAACACTGTCACCACTATGAAAAAAGTTTCATAGACACTATAATCAAAGGAAAATCCTAGGAAAAGGGAAGCATAAACCCTAAAGGGGTTAATGAGAAGCCAAAAGAAAATGTGATGTACAGTATGGTTGAGGGTTAAGTCTTTAGGGTTTAGGGCCAATGCCCTAAACCCTAAATCCTAAACCCTAAACCCTAAAATGTTAAGTACAGTACGTCGTTAAGAGATGATTGTTGTCGCCAAATGGAAAACCCTAGAACAAGGTAAGCACATACCCTAAAGGGGCTAATGAGAAGCCAAAAGACATTAGGTGAACAGTTCTCCTTCAATATATGAATGGGTAAGAGAGTCATAGTCACTGTCACCATTATAAAAACCGGGTCATAGACACTGTCACCACTATGAAAAAAAGGTCTTAGACACTGTAATCAAAGGAAAACCCTATAGTGTTAAAACGAAAATAAAAGCAGGGTCATAGACACTGTCACAACTATGAATAAAGGGTCAAACACACTTTAATCAAAGAAAAACCCTACAACAAGGGAGGCACAAACACTATAGAGGCTAATAAGAAGACAAAATATATGTTTTGACAGTTCTCCTCTAATAAATGAATGGGTAAGGGGATCATAAACGCTGTAATCAAAATAAAAACAAGGTCATAGACACTGTCACCACTATAAAAACAATGTCATAAACACTATCACCACTATAAAAGAAGAGTAATAGACATTGTAATCAAATGAAAACCCTTCCAATATATGAATGAGTAAGAGAATCATAGACGTTGTCACCACTATTAAAAAGGGGGTCATAGACATTGTAATTAAAGGAAAACCCTATAGACGTTGTAACCAAAATAAAAATAGGGTCATATACACTGTCACCACTATGAAAAAAGGGTCATAGACACTGTAATCAAAGAAAAACAACTATAGACACTGTAACCAAAATAAAAATAAGGTCATAGACACTGTAACCGAAATAAAAATAGGGTCATAGACATTGTCATCACTATCAAAACAGTGTCATATACACTGTCACCACTATACAAAAATAAGGTCATAGACACCGTAATTCCGCTTAGATGGATTTAGTTAACAAAAATTAAAAATGTGCCTTCCACAATAAATGTTATGAAAGCAATGCAATTAAAGTAAAGAACAGTACACAACACAACACAAACATGTCAATAACCTGTTTCTTCTCTTGCTAGATGTCACAAAGATAAAATACAATGGATCCAATTTCCATTCAAGAACACACTGGATATGAAACTCGTGCTTACAACCAGTCACAATCGCTGCAGTCAACGAAGCCGCTTGCGCCGACGATCCGAGGGAGACGTGTCGACTGAACAGCAAGGGGATTGCAATGAAACCCAACAGCAAATTATAGCCTGTTCAAATGGCAGCCTATTCTGAGTTTCGAATCCGGATTGAACAAATTGCAATCAAAACCCAGCAACAATATTTATTAGCAGACTAGCAGCCAATCGCAGCCTCCATCGACATCTGAGGATTGAAGAAGACCAGCAAATCACAGCATCCAGTAGCAGACTAGCAGCAAATCAAAACAATATTCGAATCCAGGATGAACAAATTGAATCGCAACAATATTCGAATCGCAACAGGTTGAACAGAAATCGAAATCCAACAGCCTGATTGGTATAAAACTCTCGCGGATCCGGCCGAATTCGGCACCGGAGAAGCCGTGGAGGTCGAGGAGGCCAACCGGCGCCGTGGAGGTCGAGGAGGACGAGGAGGCCGTTCTCCGGCTTCAAATCGCGGTGGTCCCATCCCCTACCTTGCAGAGAGCCGGCGGTGGGCGACGAGCTCGGGCTTGCAAAGAGCCTCCAAGCGGTATCTGAGAGAGAGCGGAGCAGATCTGGAAAAAGCTGAGGGCAAAATTAAAAGGAGGGTAAAAGTGGTATTATAAAAAAATTTTAGACATTTACTAGCAAAGGAAAATTTTTAGGACGTTTAGTATTTGGTCCAAAGACCTTCGGCCTTTGGACCAAATTACTTCTAAATCCTTTATCATTACAAAGATAATTTTGAAAATTAGACATCAAAATATCTAAATTGATTTTTTTTTTCTTAATAAGATTCAACCCCTAAAATAATACGGAGTATGTTTTTGTACATGAACTAAACATAGTTTTTATCATCTTAGAATGTGTACATAAATGATGAACATCACATAAAAAAAGTAATAAATATAAAAAGATTTTTTTTTAAAATTACTATTTTATTCTATATCCTCCCAAAAAAATGTTACTATTAAAATACGAAACTTAACTCATTTAAATATTTTTTTACGAATGATAAAAAAAATCAATTTATTAATTTTATATTTATTTTAAAATATTTATATAATCTTAAAAAAATATCATATTTGAACAAGTGGAGTAAGAGTTACCATCAGATGTCAATCAATATGTATACACACACAATGACACAAACACAAGTGTACTGCCGGGGGCCACCATTGGTTGGCGACCGCCGCCGCCGCCGCCGATGATAGGTAGGATGCACAGTGGTTTCAGTAAGGTAGTGTGTGATCCGATCGATCTTCGTTGTCATCTCGATCTCTGGCCGCCTATAATTTTTTTATGAATTTTGCAGTTGCACATGTGATCGAACACGTATTAAAACGGGTCGTTGAATTGATGGGAACACGTATTTCATCAGGAGATCATTCAGAGTTCAGTTCTCTAAGCAGAGGTTCTAGCTATTTTTACAGGTATGCAGAAAGCGATTGAGAGAAGCCTCAAGAAAGTTGTAATTGAAGGTGACAATTTAGAAGCAGTGAAAGCAATTACTGGATCGACACCAATCAAATGGGAGATCTTGCGCCAAATTGAAGAAATCATGATCCTTTCTAGTTCTTTTGATCATATTGAATTTAAGCATTGTTATAGAGAAGCAAATAGAGTAACAGATTTCATTGCTAAGACTAGAATAAACTGTAATATGTCTACTCTCCCTTTGAACAGGGATCTTTGTAACATCATCCTTCAGGATGATCAAGGTTGTGTTCTGTTTTCCTAAACAGAACCATCCTAATGTTTGCCCACTGTATAAAAAAAAAAAAAAAAAAAACAACAACAACAACTTGTGTTGGGCATCAATCATAATTGTGGTTTAGTTTATTGAGTCATTGGCGTGGGAAACAACTTAAGTGGGCAAACTTGTTGATTTTGATATTCAGTTCATTGATATTATAGTTACCCAATTTTCATCACTTTTTATTGAATTGGTTGAAAAATTCAGTTAATTATGGTCAACTAAATAATTGTCTGATCAAATCTTACATATAACCTAATCAAGATTTGAAAATGAATCTCTTGTTATAAATAACATCATCTAAGCAAACAAGAAAATGAGTCATTTATGATTGTCTTACTTCGGCGAAGGTAAAGAAATTTTCGCACATTGAAATTCAAGGTGATAACTTGACAATAATTAATGTGTAAACAAGATTTGAATATGTATATGGGAGGTCGAGATGATCATTAATTACGGACATGGGCTTTGTTGTCCTCTTTTGAATCGGCCTAAGTGTCACATATATGTCGCGAAGGAAACACTGTCGCTGATTTGATAGCAAAGTTGGCTCATGATAACGACTTATAGGCCGTATGTTATCATCCTGATTTTTGGTCACTTGTTCGAAAGGAGGTAAGTAACATAGTCTTCTGCCGCTCAGATCCTTAGGTTGTTTCCAAGAAGAAGAAAAAAGAAGAAGAAGAAAGTGAGTTGCACCTAAAAAAATCCCTCCCATAAATTTCTTTTAACAAAGAAGGGAAATTAGATGAACTTTGGATGTCTCACCCCAAATGATTCTGTATTGTTAAGGGCCAGGCCCATATAAAAATTAGATAGTCCGTATTAGTTTATTGGGCCGGAATTGATTCATCAGTCCGGTAATCCAACCAACAGTCCCACTTCATCCACAAATGACAATCAATATTTGCGTTCTAATTGTGAAAATAAAATGTTCTAATCCTGAAAATAAATAATCTTATTCCATTTGTTCGGTCAAATATATTATTTATTGTTTAAAAAAAGGATGAAAATTATATAAATATCTAATTTTTTTTTTTTTATAAATTTCATACTTATAAATCATAAGTACGGAATTAATTTTTAAAAATTTAATATTTTATATAACTTTTTATCGATTATCTCAAATGTGTGAATAGTAACCGATATGTTTTACGAAACGGGTGATAGAGTAAAGTTTAAAAACTCTAAATTATTAAAATAATAAATTCAATGAAAGCTAAGTTAAAATAATAAATTCAATATCAAAAGTCAGTGTCATTTTTTTTGGAGCAAGATAAGAATTCGGTTCGCTAGACAAGCCTAGCGAAACCGAGGGACCGAACAAGCCGGTGGATGGACAAACCATCATGTACAACCAAATCCAAATAAGAAGCAAATGACAGAATTGAAATAACATGAAGCAAAAACAGAAACTAAGTGCAAAAATAAATAAAAGTGCAAGTGATCCTACAACGTAAAAAAAACTCAACACGAACGAATCAATCAACCAACGGAGGACGCACACAGAGAACCCAGAGGACACTAGCGGACATCTCAGATTATGGACTCCGAAGAGCCATCAGATATCGATTGCAAATCCACGACGTCTTCGGATACAGCTAATCAAACACCGTTCACATAAAGCCTGCATCACAACAAGAACCACACAACACACCAGACCGCAAAACTAACCCCAAGCCAAACTATTGCCCAATTAAAACCCCCAACCCATCTCAAGACCCTCAAGGACGATAACGAGATCGTAAGCGACTACTAGGTATTCAAATTAGAGGCGACAGAGATGGATCAGAGCAAAGAAATTGAACAACAATCTAAAGGCAAAGGGAAAGAAAGACAGAAAGGAAAGGAAACCCCTAGCGTGTGAACAATGCTAAACACAAGCCAAAAGGAGTCGAAGGCGCCTATGAGAAGGACCGGCCGAGGCCGGAGCCGAGGACGAGGTGAGGGAGCCTCGAAGAGGACTGAGGTCGGGATTGAGATAGACGGGTGGTCGTGGGCCACCACCAAGGAGGGCGGTGACAAGAACGACGAGAGAACTCGAACCCGTCGGACACCAAAATCGAAGGCGGAGACCAAGGAGGCGCCGGGATGGGGCGAAGTGGGTGAGGTCCAAGCATAACAAGGGAGAAGAAACCGGAGGAGGCCGGTGTGAGACAGTGGAGAACCAAAGGTGAAAGGCGGAGCCAAGGGAATCGGTGGCAGCGGTGGCCATCGAAGAAAACCTGTGAGCGGCGGTGAAAGCCGAGAGCTATTGGAGGTGGACGGGGAGATGGAGCCGAGGAAGGAACCGATGAAGTGAAGAGGAGAAAGCCATGAAAGGCAAAGGGAAGACGGCGGCGAACCATGAGGCTCGATGAGAGCGTTTAGGGTTGTGCTTTCCTCTAATTGTAATATGAAACCATCTAAAAAGTCAGTGTCATTTAATATACTCCAACAAGTCCCTTATAAATTGTTAAAGTCCCTTATAAATTGTTAAAATGATTTCAATCTTAAACTGAGTCATGCATGACCTTTTTTAGGCGTGTTTAGATTTCCATGCATTTTAATGATTTTTTAAAAAAATATTCACTAAAAATATTTATAAATATTTACAAAAATATTTATTTTTTAAAAGTTTTAAATCACCAATTTGAACCTGACATCGGAAGGGAAGTTACATTTTGCTATCGCATTTTTTGTGCAAGTCGGTGTCGTTATCACTAATACCATCTTCACTGCCATGGTTGTTGAAGGAAATTAGGGCGTTGTTTCGCCATCAACGGAGGGGGGGGGGGGTGTTGCTTGCCGTTGCTGGAGGAGTGGTCGTCTTTTACTGCTCGTGAAAAGCGAGGCTTCATTTTTTTAATATAGAAATGAAAAATGAAATGAATGTAGGTTCAAATTGTGTTTTATCCAAACACATGAGTAAATCGCGCGCGTTTTTATAGCAACATGTAGTTTTCTCTCCAGCACTAACTTCAAATTGGTTATTTGCACAAGAAACGCAGTTTAAAACTGCTTTTCTCTGTGAAACGTGTAAAAGAAATGAATATTAATGTAAATATTTTGAAGTTGTTAATATTTTGGTAAATAAATATTTTAGTGAATATTTTAAAAAATAAACCATTTTAATTATAATCTATAAACACTTAAACAATATTTTTAAAATATTTTATAATGCGTTTAAAAGAACATAAATTTTAAATAAAATACTTTACAAAGTGTATTAATTAAATACCTAATGTTGCGTAAAATTTATAATTGCATTATAAACTTAATGTAATTGATTGTCCTAGTTTACAATGTATTTTATTTAAAATTTATATTATTTAAATATTGATGACATATATAGCTTCATTTTATGCATTAATAATGTAAATAAGAGTTGGGCCTTAAGTATGGGCTGGCCCAACCCGAGCTAGAAAGGTTTATAAGCCTTGTTGCTCTTCTTCTTCAATTCGATCAACTCATTCATTTTCTGTAACAGATTTTCAATTTCACATCATGAACAAGAAACCATGGCTTCGTGTTCTTGCTTGAATCTAAATCTATTCTTTCCAATTAACAAAACAAACATGGTATCAGAGCAGTGATTACGATCACTTCTCGACTTTTTTTCCGCTAGTTTTATTGTTCTGTCTGGGTCTTTTGTTGGAGTTTTGTGATTCTTTGATCGTCGATCAGCTTCAGATGGTTAGGGATGGCGATTGCATCTCCAGATTCACGAGATCCGTTGTTTCTTCACCCAAGTGATCATCTAGGGTTGCAATTAGCGACGCGAGTGTTTGATGGAAAGAATTTTGGTTAATGGAAGTGTTTTACGTGCATTGCTCTGTCTGCCAAGAACAAATTGGGATTTGTTAATGGCAAATTGTCGAAGCCACCATCAAATGCGCCAAGATTTGATGAGTGGGAACGATGTAACGATATGGTTATATCGTGGCTAGTCAATGGATTAGGTCCACAAATCAGAAGCAGTGTGGTTCACATTGATACGGCAAAAGGAATTTGGGATGTATTGGAATCTCGCTTTGGAAAGTATGTGGAACGCAGATGTACAACATCAAGAAAGAAATCGTCTTTGTCTCACAAGGTACTGCTTCAATCTTTGACTATTTCACTAAGTATAGAGCATTACTTGATGAAATGGGCAGTGTGATGCGATTTCCAGTTTGTACTTGTGGGGCTATGCAAGAAATTGCTCAGTATGAAGACAATCAGAAGATGATTCAATTCTTGATGGGGCTAAATGAATCTTACACTGTTGTTAGGGGTGATGGGCCATCGCGGATAAAATTGCTAAGCGGTCCGCGGACGTAAGCGACATGCAACCTGGACAGATGTCAAACATGCCCCCCACCCACGCGTCCTCTTCCATAGAACACGTGGCAGCCACGAGGCGACAAATGGCAGTGGGAAGGGAATGCCCCACTCAAGGAGGGATGCGGGCATGCACTATATAAACAAGGAGGCACTCTAAGAAAGAGGCTTTTTCGGAAAACCAAAAGGAGGGTCTTGAACTACAGAGAGAAGGGAAAGGAGACAAGCGAGTAAATACCAACTTATCCATGCAATCACCGCGATCACCCGAAAGGCAAGGATATAGGTATTAGAAACAGGGTCTGTTCGAATATAGCCCCATCTCGGTCCGCCTTCTCTATTCTAGAGCAAGAACCCATCCTATCCGGAGGGCATTGATGAAATCGATCACCGAAAGGTAGAACGAGCCACGAACGAGGCTCGGCGGCGCCAGGCTCACATCGTCCGCCGACCGCGGAGGTCTGAGCCCGGATAAGACCGTCCTAGGATCTATGGTCATCGCGGCACAGGCAAGGGTTTTCCCCCCTAGGATAGGAGTATTCTAGGATTAAAGATATGGGGGAAACTTCAAGTAAGACCGTTGACCAACTTAATCAGTACACGTGGCTCCCCTCCATCCACGGTGACGTGGAGGTAGGTCCACTTCTCAAATGTGGTTTCATCACTGACGCCGTCCATGGGAACAGTCTCACGCTAAGAGGTCCCAAAAAAGGATATACAAGGTAAATAGCAGAAATATTTTCAGACAACTAACCACGAATTTTGTTTGATACAGAAAAATGAGCAATAATATGGAGGACGCATCCAACATGATGAGTCACGATGCGGAGGGGTTTGCAGAATCTGCTCCGTACGACGCCTCTCCAAATCCCTCAGGAGTCCCCGACGACCCTATCTTCTCACCATACATACCTTAGCATTTCGGACAAGGAGATGGAATCAATGGAGACCATTTTTTCCCTCCGTCGAATCCCGAATATTTTTGGCAAGGTGGTGGGGCGAACGGAGGTTACTATTTTCCCCCACCAAACCCCGAACATGCTTTTTTCTACGGGCCCGACGGGTACCAGACACATCAGCGGGAGAACGTTCGCAATGGTTTCTAAGGAATGACTACGACAACGCTCGGCAGGAGCATCACTAGTAGAGAGATTTTGAGTACCCTGGTCAACATCTCTACTACGGAAGCCGACACACTAGCAAGTACCATCGCGGCAGCGGTCCTTTGATATTTCCATGTCAACCATGACGAATTCACTCCCTGCGTGGACGGAGGTGCCTGATCTCATACCGTCGGTCTTTTCTAGTGAAATCTGTCGAGCCCCGGTCCCCAAGCGGTGGAGAGATGTTAGTCTCATGAAATATGACGGCACCACCGACCTCGACGATCATATGTGCCACTTTGTAACAGCTATGGGGATAAACGAGCACAATGATGCGATGCTCTGTCGCACTTTTCCCTCGACTCTAACCAACATAGCCCTGACATGGTTCATGTTAGGAGAAAAATCAAGTATGAAATATAAATCTCAAATTCGACTCCATGTTCTCCGCAAATAAATTACAAGACTTCCTCCCGTCGTAGTAGAAGGCAGTCAGGATCGATCCACGAGGAAGCGTGTCAGCGCCTGCCTTTTCAGTTCCAAAATCCTCTCGAATTCGACCAGAAGAGTCCTCGACATCGACCAGTGTCCTCGACGTCGACCACACAGTCGATCAGAAATTGCAACATAAGCAAATAGAAGCGCAAACAAAGCAAAAACAAGCAAGTCGAGTAACACAGTGTACTCGACGTCGACTAGACCTACTCGACGTCGAGTAGAATTCAGGCAATGTCGAGTGATTTGCAGTGTAAAAACGTGACCTTTGCAATGACAGAAATAAAACAGAAGCAACAAGAAAATTGTGGGAAATTCAATAAACTAAAAGACTTCCAGAATCAGGGTTTCAACACCACAACGATAACCATGTAAAATAACACGTAAAAGCATAAAAGATCATGATTTTCATCAAATAACTTTCGTTATTAACAAATAGAAATATAGAGGCTTTCGCATAAACCCTAATTGTTACTAACCCTTTTTACATAATTAATCCGAGTTGCATTAAGATCACTTTCACTTCAATAACACAAACAAGGATCACCTTCAACTTTCGCAAAAGAATCATGCTCATAGGGATAGAAGACGAATTGCATTAAAAGATTGTACATTTTCGCATTACCTCACATAGCTACCGTCGGGCTCACCCCGACCCTAGAAGTTGGGTGACTACTCGCTCTTCATCATAAATAAACTCATCAAAGATTTCTGGAAAATAAATTGCATTAAATAAACTAAATAAGAAAGCTTACAACCGATCGAAGCCAAATTATCTCTCAACTCTCTTGCTCCACTCGCCACAAGCTCTCTCTTTCTCTCTCTCACTCTCTCTCTATGCTATGAATTGTTTATGAAATTGAATGAATCAAACTCAGCCCCTAAGGCCTTATTTATAGTGCTCAAACCCCGCTATTGAAGGAAAGAACAATTCTATCTATATCTAAAACTATCTATCTATAATATTAAGATAAAACTTGGAAATAAAAGAAATATATCTAAAAGGAAACTAGGACTATTATGGATAAATCCTTCTTGACTTGATAGATCTTGATGTGGATGGATAGAATTCCACATATCTTCTCTTGCAAGCAATTCTATCTTCTCGACACAACTCAATCTCAGACTTGGACTCGTATGGATTGTACTCGACTTCGACTAGAGTTAGTCGACGTCGACTGGAACTTTTCCTCATGGGTTGCACTCGAGCTCGGGCACCTTCTGGACTCGACATATGTACTCGACTTCGAGTAGGTGTACTCGACGTCGAGTAGCTCTGGGCTCCTCGAGTGGCTCTGCTCGACTTCATATGGAATTCTGGCTCGGGATGTACTCGACTTCGACTAGAAGTGGTCGACGTCAAGTAGAATTGTCAGCTCTCATCATTCTGCTCTGTTCTTCAAACGCACTTTCCCGAGTCCTCGTTTGTCGGATTGACGCCAATGAGTATGTGTTGGAAAGCTCTTTTTGAGGGCTAAAACTCTCATGAAAACATCAGAACTTGATTCAGAATGATGAATGGTGAAAAGTGGGTTTTTCTCCAGCTGCACCATCCTTAGCTTCTTCATGACTTTCCTTTAACTTCCAAAGTGCGCCCGATTTCTGCGAAATATAACAAAAACTTGTGCAGACCTCCATATATTGCAAATAAATATAAACTACACAAAATCTTTACTATTTTAACCCAAATGTATGAAATGCATGCAGAAATTGATATAAAAGTTAAGGTAAAACATGGCAAATTAAGCTCACAACAGTTCACCAACCTACCGCAGAACTCCATTACCAGTTTCGCGCAACTTTCCTAAGTGTTCAAATCACACTTTGGGAGTTCTCGGTCGCGCAAGAAGACCATGCTGGACCTAAACTCTATCAGACAAGGGATACATGAGACACTAAGATAGTTCTTCGCACGGTTCACCAGTGTAGTAGTGCAAATCCCGAATTTCAACCACGAATCAGCCGTCATCATCCTCATGGGGAACCTAGAGGAGGGGGATTTTAAGATTCGCCTCTTCAGAAAGAAACCAAAGAGCTACGACGCGTTGAGAGACATGGTTTCCACCCAGATTGAAGCAGAGGAGGCCGCGGCCTCCAGCTCAAGGGTGGATGAAGGACAACAAGGTTTCTTCGGAAAGATCGCTGGAAATTTCCGAAAGGATAAGGGAGTCGGGAAGCAAAGAAGGCAACACTCCGCGGGGCACCAGCCCGCGTCTCGGCAAGATGAGGTCCACCTCAATGATGAAAAGAGAAACCCGGCCGTGAACCAAAACGAACACGGTCAGGGGGCACGACGCAATGAAGAACGTGACTTCTCCTAGAGAAACGAAGGGTGCCGCAACCATAGGCGGCCCCATGACGGCCCCCAGGACCTAAAGGAAGAGAAATATGCAGAATACCAATGGGGCCTTCGGCAGGCTCAGAGGGATGAATATCCGCGGCAACAGGAGAATCGGTATGATCAGCATCGTTATCCTTCCCATAACCGCTGCAAGGGGTGGGGTCGAAGATGGCGAGGCGGCCGAAGGGGTCCGTCGAGAGAAAATTAGGACCAACCGGATCCCCGAGCCAGAAGGTTTCATTGACACCTTGGCTGGAGGACCCTCGCTTTCAGGAGCTAGCCGACAGGATAGGAAGAACTACGAAAGAGAAGCGAATCAACCCCCTTCCTCGGCCATCCAAAAGATTGCTTTACGGGCGCATGCCAAGGTAATCTTCACCGCAAGAGATGCTGAAGACGTCCGCATGCCTCACGCGGACCCTTTTGTCATACACGCCCAAATCGCCACTAAGACCATGAGAAGAGTCTTTATCGACACTGGCTCGTCTGTGGACATCCTCTCCTGGGAAGCTTTCTCCCAGATAGGCATATCTGCGTCGGCCCTGAAACCCCACCATGGAACCCTAGTGACTTTCTCCGGAGATGAGGTACAGGTGGTTGGCACCATAGAACTAACAATGGTCCTAGAGTCCGCCCCCAGCCGCCGGATGGAAAACATAGTTTTCACCGTGGTCCGGATACCAACTACCTACAACGCGCTCCTCGGTAGGGTGTCCCTTTATAAGTTTCAGATGGTGGTGTCCATATACCACTTTAAGGGGAAGTTCCCGATACCCTGAGGGGGAACTGAGGAAGTCTGTGGCCAGCAACCGGAGACTTCTCTGACTTAAACAAGTTATGCCTAAAAGACAGCTACCACATGCCCTCGATTGACAAGCTGGTAGATATCACTGCGGGGAATAAAGCTTTGAATTTTCTAGATGCCTACTCTGGGTATAACTAGATCCGCATGGATCCGCTGGAAAAAAAGGCGATCACTTTCATCACTAATCAGGGGATCTTCTGCTATCGAGTGATGCCATTTGGCCTGAGGAACGCTGGGGCCACTTTCCAAAGAACTGTTGACAAGATCTTCCGTGGGCAGCTTATGAAGAACGTATCAATCTACATGGATGAAATAGTAGTGAGGAGCCACAAGGCGGAGAACCATGCAACGGATCTGCATGAAACTTTTGACTCCCTAAGACAAGGGGGGCTCAACTTAAATGCTGAAAAGTGCGTTTTCGGTGTGGATTCCGGAAAGTTTCTCGATTTTATGGTCAGCCAGCAGGGGATAGACGTAAACCCAACAAAGATCACCGTGATTCAAGAACTACAGTCGTCGTGCACCATCAAGGAAGTACAGTCCTTGAACGGGGCAGTGAACTACCTGGGGCGATTTTGCTCATGCTTGGCCGATAAATCGTTGCCTTTCTTCGCATTGCTGAAGAAGAAGGGACCGATACAGTGGACCCCGGAGCTCCAGCGCGCCTTCGAAGAATTAAAGGTCTTCCTACCACACCTGCCCACTTTGTACCAACCTCAAAGGTTGGAGAACTTGCAGCTTTACTTGGCTACAAAGGGCACCACCCTCAGTGCGGTCCTCACTAGGGAAAGCCGATACTCCGTGTACTATGTGAGCAGTGTGCTACAAGACGCTGAGACCAGATAAGAGCCGATGGAAAAGGTAATACTCTGCCTAGTCTTCGTGGCCAGAAGGCTCCGGCCGTACTTCCAAGACCACATGATTGAAGTACTGACGGACCTTCCGCCGAGACAAATCCTCCATTCGCCCAGCCTTTATGACGGCTGACGAAATGGGCCATGGAGCTCTCCGAGTTCGAGATAACGTATGCACCCCACAAAGCGGCCCTCGCTCAGGTACTTACCGATTTTATCTGTGAAACCAGCTTTGAAGACGACGGGGCAATGACCAAAGCAGACGGGTCATGTAGGTAGACGGAGCCGTAAACGCAGATGGCAGCGGGACGGGAATTACACTCACCACCCCGGAAGGTGAATAGTCGTGTTTCGCTCACAAGCTAGACTTCTAAGTAACCAATAACGAAGCCGAGTATGAGGCCCTGATCGCCGAGCTCGAGATTGAGCTAGCCCGCGAAGCCAGGGCAATTGCCATCTATACTGACTCAGAGGTAGTCGCAAGACAGGTTGAGGGAACCTACGAGGCCAAGACTGGTCTGTTACCGAACTACTTGCGGAAGGTGATATATGGCCCTGAAACAATCATTTCTGCACTTCAGTCTGGAATCAGTGCCCCGAGAGATGAACGAGTCATCATATCTTCTGGCCTGGATTAGGGCAGCAATACCCCTGGAAGCCGAGGGGAAGTTCGTGCTTGAAAAAATAGAGCAACGAGGATTCATCCAGGAAGTCTATGCGGTCCAAACGGAAGGACCGGGAGACCGGCGAACCCCAATTGCAGAGTACTTGGGAAGGGGAGTCATCCCCTCAAAGAGAGCCGAGGCCAAGAAAATTAACTATGGGGCGACCCAATTCACTATCCGCGAGGGTAGGCTGTACAAGAAGGGTTTCAACTTCCCCGAATTGTCTGGAGACGAAGGGAAAATCATCGTCAAAGAGCTACATGCTGGGGTGTGTGCACACGACCAAGGGTGGAGATCCCTAACCACAAAGATCATGAGGTTGGGGTACTACTGGACAACCATGATAGCAGACGTACAGAGCCACGTACGAAGCTGTGATGCTTGCCAGAGGCATGGGAATGTCCAAACGGCACCCGCCGAGCCACTCCAGAGCATTTTTGGGGCATGTCCCTTCGCTCTTGGGGCTATTCCCCACGACTGCAGGGCAGCTGAAGTATATCCTTGTTGTGGTAGACTACTTTACAAAATGGGTCGAAGCGAAAGCTATGGGGCTGATCACAGCCAAGAAGGTCTGCAAGTTCTTATGGAAGAACCTAGTGTGTTGCTTCGGGGTTTCTAAGGCCATCATCACGGACCATGGAACACAATTCGACTGTGAAGGAATCCGAGACTTCTGCGATGGACTGGGGGTCGCGCTAAAGTTCTCATCCATCGCGCATCCTCAGACCAACGGGCAAGCAGAAATTACTAACCGTCAGATCCTAGAGGGAATAAAAAAGAAGCTGGGGAGGACCACCAAGGGACGGTGGGCGGAGCTGCTCCCGTTAGTGCCGTGGTCATATCGAATGACGACCAAAACCCCCACAGGAGAAACCCCCTTCGCACTGGTGTTCGGATCAGACGCGGTCATCCCTGTCGAAAGGATGGTCCCTTCGGCCCGAGTCCTCGCTTATGAATCCAAGGCCAATGATGAGGCCCTAGAGGTGGAACTGCATCTACGGGAGGAAAGAAGAATGTTGGTGGGCTTGAGGGCACGAGAGTACAAGAGGAAGACTAAGAAGTACCGTAACCAACGTCTCGTCCCGCGCAGATTCGAGAAAGGAGATCTGGTTCTGTGACTGACCTTGACAGGTAGGAAGTTGGACGCGAAATGGGAAGGACCGTACGTGGTGTTCGAATGCATACACACCGGAGCCTATAAACTCAAAACATCAGAAGGCGTAGTCCTCAACAAGACATGGAATGTAGAGCACCTAAAGAAATATTATGTGTAATCGACTGATGTTTGAAAGTTTCCTAAGTCATCCCCACTGAATGTAAATACATCAAGGCGGTTAGTGGGTGCTAAATTATCTAGTGTCCCTTTTTGCAAACTAAAGTCTCAGGACGCTGTAGCGTGCTCCGCGTTGGGCATCCGGTTGGAGCAATGGTCTCCTGGATCAAAGCATTTGCTAAGTCCTAGGACGCTGGAGCTTGCTCCGCGTTGGGCATCCGGTTGGAGCAATGTTCTCCTGGATCAAAGCATTTGCTAAGTCCCAGGACGCTGGAGCTTGCTCCGCGTTGGGAATCCGGTTGGAGCGATTGTCTCCAGGATCAAAGCATTTGCTAAGTCCCAAGACGCTGGAGCTTGCTCCGCGTCGGGCATCCGGTTGGAGCGGTGGTCTCCCGGATCAAAGCATTTCCTAAGTCCCAGGACGCTGGAGCTTGCTCCGCTTCGGAAATCCGGTTGGAGCGATGTTCTCCCGGATCACAGCATTTGCTAAGTCCCAGGACGCTGGAGCTTGCTCCGCGTCGGGCGTCCGGTTGGAGCCATGGTCTCCCGGATCAAAGCATTTTCTAAGTCCCAGGATGCTGGAGCTTGCTCCGTGTCGGGAATCCGGTTGGAGTGATGATCTCCCGGTTCACAGCATTTGCTAAGTCCTAGGACGCTTGACCTTGGTCCGCGTCGAGCATCCGGTTAAAGCCATGGTCTCCCAGATCAAAGCGTTTGCTAAGTCCCAGAACGCTGGAGCTTGCTCCGCGTCGGGCATTCGGTTGGAGCGGTGATCTTCCGGATCAAAGCATTTGCTAAGTCCCATGACGCTGGAGCTTGCTCCGCGTCGGGCATCCGGTTGGAGCGATGATCTCCCGGATCACAGCATTTGCTAAGTCCCAGGACACTGGAGCTTGCTCTGCGTCCCAGGACATTGGAGCTTGCTCTGCGTCGGGCAACCTGGGTAAGCATCTAGGCTCCCTCCGCCCTCCGCGGGGAGACACAACCCCACTCCCTCCGGCCAAGGAAAGACCCGCGCGATTACGCTCAGGTCCTCCAGAGTGGTGAAAGTACCTCCGCCGCGGTCCTAGGCGTTGGACAGAGCAATGGGGATTACCCTCTGCGGCAAAACAGTCGGGAGATTTCAGGATTAAATCGGACCCCGACGACGAGGCGCCCCCACCTGACCGAGAAGAGGCAGAACCCGCGGGAGAAGAGGGCTCGTCACGCGCCCGACCATGAGAAGAGTAGAAAGATGGATCTGCTGAGGTCTTCGGCTGGCGAATAGTGACCTCTTTGGGAACAACGATGCTCCCCATCAGGAGCTTACCCTCCGACTTCCCTGGAGGTGTGGGGTTGTCGACAGCGTGAAAGCTGCCAGAACTACTTTGGGAATTTGACATAGCAAGGCCGGCTTAGGAAACACTAGGAAGAGGCGACTAAAGGGACAACCTAGCGACCAACGAGAAATGAAAGATATACCCAAGAAGCCCGCGCAAAATCCGCAGTCGAAAGAAATAAAATAAGACTAGAAAGATAGCATAAAAAGAGAGGCGCGAAAAAAGAGCAAAGGAAAGCGTTTTTACCTGAACCAGCTGAAAAGAGACGAAGACTGTAAAAACGGGGAACGGTAAAAATAGAGTGAAAAAGACCTCTATTTATAGCCCTCCTTCGACCGACGGTTCACCTTCTTCATCAACGCACGTGTCAGGCCTCCGATGCACATCAATCAGTTAAACGGACCTAGTGTGAGCAGGCCCAGTAAGCCCATTTAGGCCCAACAGGATCCTTTCCTCCGCTTCCTACCCTAAAAATGCTGAAGACGATGGGATCAATGGGATTAGATTGAACCTCGGCACGACCCTTCAGCTCCCGCCACGGCTCGAGGAGCTGTGATGATGCCCAAAAATAGCAGGAAAGGGAAAAAAGGAAAAAGAATGAAAAGAGAAAAAGATGGACCATCGCGAATAAAACTGCTAAGCGATCCGCGGACGTAAGCGACATGCAACCCGAACAGATGTCAAACATGCCCCCCACCCACGCGTCCTCTTCCGTAGAACGCGTGGCAGCCACGAGGCGACAAATGGAAGTGAGAAGGAAATGCCCCACTCAAGGAGGGATGCGGGCATGAACTATATAAACAAGGAGGCACTCTAAGAAAGAGGCTTTTTCGGAAAATCAAAAGGAGGGTCTTGAACTACAGAGAGAAGGGAAAGGAGACAAGCGAGTAAATACCAACTTATCCACGCAATCACCGCGATCACTCGAAAGGCGAGGATACAGGTATTAGAAACAGGGTCTGTTCAAATATAGCCCCATCTCGGTCCGTCTTCTCTATTCTAGAGCAAGAACCCATCCTATCTGGAGGGCATTGATGAAATCGACGCCCAAAAGGTAGAACGAGCCACGAACAAGGCTCGACGGCGTCAGGCTCACACCGTCTGCCGACCGCCGAGGTCTGAGCCCGGGTAAGACCGTCCTAGGATCTATGGTCATCGCGGCACATGCAAGGATTTTCCCCCCAAGATAGGAGTATTCTAGGATTAAAGATATGGGGGAAACTTTAGGTAAGACCGTTGACCAACTTAATCAGTACACGTTAGGGCTGGCACGATACGGTACCATGGTAAATTTTCGATTACCACGTACCGTACCGATACCATTCGGTATGGAATTTTTTGTACCACGTACTAACCGTTAATATCGGTAACCGATATTGTTGGTACCGAAACTTTCGGTTACCGAAGGTCGGTACCGTGGTAACCAACACCGCAAATTTCAATAATCAATTTACGTTTTATACTATGTGGTACCGATGGTACCATTTATCAAATATTTTATTTTGTACCGACAGTACCGATGGTATCGATGGCACCGCCAATTTTTTATACCATTTATCAAATATTTTATTTTTTTAAATAAATACATATATAATCGGTACCAACGGTACCACGGTATTTGGGTTTTCCATACCGTGTACCATACCGACTTTTTTTGGCACCAAGATTTTGGTTATCGATTCAGTCGGTTACCAACTACATGGTACCAAAGTCCTGTTGGTACGGTTGGTAATCGGTTGGTATGGTAATTTTTTTACTACCGCCCAACCCTAGTACACGTGGCTCCCCTCCCTCCACGGTGACGTGGAGGTAGGTCCACTTCTCAAATGTGGTTTCATCAAGGGGTAATCTGTTGATGATGAACCCTTTACCGTCTTTAAGTGACGCTTACTCTATGTTGCTGCAAGAGGAAGATGAGAGGGGTAATCGGACTGGGAATCGTGTTGAATCAGAATTGTCTTTCTTTGTGAATTCATCAGGTGGATCCAGTTCTGGTTCAAACTCTGGGTCAGGTTCAGTCAATTCAGGCTCAAAAAGTTTAAATTCAAGTTCAGCATCATCAGGATCGAATGGCTATGTCAAGAAAAGTGACAGAAGGTTTTGTACTCATTACAAGAAATCTAGTCACTACATTGATAGATGTTACACTCTTCATGGGTTTCCAGATAGCAATGGGAAGTTCACCAAAGGCAAAAGGTTTGCAGGGTGCACTCAAGAAGAAGGAAATGCTGAGGATCGTCAGGTTGTGGTACCTGAGTTAACACATCAACAGTATGCTCAACTGATGGAGTTGCTCAACAAAGGAGACAAAGGAAACAATGGCAATGACAAAGAGGATGAGTTTTCAGGATTTGCAGGTACTGTGCAATCTGTTGTTCATCTCTTTTCTAAGGCAACTTGGATTATTGATAGTGGAGCTACTAGTTATATGTGCTCAGAGGCTTCTTTATCTAAAGCTAAAACCAGAACAGAAAATCCTTACAGTATCACTTTGCCAACTGGTCAAGTCACCTTAATTAAGTATATTGGAAGTGTGCCTATGTTAAATGGTTTTAGTTTGAAGGAAGTCTTATTTGTTTCTGAGTTCAAGTGCAATTTGATGTATGTGGGAAGGCGTGCAAAAGATTTATAGTGTATTGTCAGTTTCTCACCCACCAAATGCTTCTTACAAGATCTTTGCATTACTAAGAAGATGGTCATTGGAGATGCATACAGACATCTTTACTACCTGGATGGAAAAGCAGAAGTAAGGTGGACGAGTACAAGTCCAAGTGTTGATCAGTTCATTAGCACCAATAAGGTGAATTGTAGCTCAGTAAAGAGTAATAAAGATTGGACTTTATAGGAATTCCAATTCCTACAAAATGGGAGAATTTACCTAACTTAGGGAGGCTACTGGACTAGGTAAGTTGCAATTTCACCCTTTCTTTATGAAAAATATTCAACCTTTTCCATTTTAACTTAACCAAACAGTTTTTTAAAATTCATGGAAATCGAATTAAAGAAGTATACTTCCTATGTTTATCCAAATAAGCTTTATAATATCATAGTTACTATCATAAATATTTGAGTTTACCCATCTTAATTTTTTTTATCAACAATATTAGATATTTTTGTACTGATTCATGAATTAGTTGTTGAAAAAGATTTTAACTTGTAACACACATTTAAATGATAAGTATTTTTAGTAAGTTCCACTACTAGAATTATGTTCACAGACATCGGGTCTTTTACATCGGTCAGAAAAAAGCCTGATGTTAAAAATAGTTATAACATTATTTTGAAAATTGTCGATGTTGTTGAGATTTGACACTTCGATCGTACTTTTTAGACGATGTAAAATTTTTATTTTAAAATTTTTTTAAAGCGCGCGTACAACACTTAGATCAAATTTGAGGCAGTAAAAGAGGTAGCTTCAAGTGCTTCAATCAAATCCCAACACTTGAAATAAAAAAAAAAAGGTGAGTCCACGTAATTTACCAAATTTTCACACAATACTTCCCTCCAACACTAAATTTTTCACCCTTAAACTCAAATTTCCCCAAAATTGAAATCCCTAGTTACTATTCTCCATTCTTCTACAGATTCAGTTTCTACATCACTCTCTTCCAGTCTTCCTCGACCCTCTTTCCATTCGAGAACTCCTACCCTCTACCATGGCGAATCCCGACCCCATGCCTTCCTCTCCCCTCTCATTCTTTCCTTGCCCTCAGATCTGGTGCCTCTGATTACCACGATGCCGAAGTCGGGAGCCCCACCTGTGCGAATAAGCGGGATGACGAGATGAGCCAAGTGCAACCCTTCGTAGATCTAGGTAAGTCTTGATTTTTCTCCTCCTTGTTTGGGATTTCTGGGTATCTTCGATTTTTTTTAAATCTATAGGAAATTTTTGTCTGATGATGTTCGTTAGGAGACAGCGGCTGCAATTGCGGATCTTGTGTTGGGGATGGTAGATCTAGTTAAGTCTCGAAGTATTTTGTCAGATCTGGTCCTCCTCTTTCCTTTTTTTTCTCATTCTGGTCATCTTCTTCTTGCTGAATCCAGGGCCTCACCATCTTCGAGCTCAAACGAAGCGGGTATTCGGTGCCTCCCTCCTTCCGGTTCTCGATTTCGCATGCCATTCTCCGTCTCACCTTAATCTCATAGTTATAACATCGTTTCGAGATTTTTGAGTGGATATATATATAGCCAAACTAGTGAATTATGTTGATAATGTATGAATCTATAATGAAATTGAGATTTTAGGGCTTTGTATTCATGTAATCTTTGAATTCCTTGGATGAATTAGATGATTTTTAGGTTTTAGGTTTTTCTTATACTTTATATTGTATGTAGTTCAGCTCTTCATTGTGGTTGACAGATATCTAGAAGTTTTGATAGAATCTGATTGCTAAATTTGCTTTCCAACAAACTACCTCTTATTTATTCCTTCTTTTCTCACTCCTTTAACAATGCTCTTTTATGATCCATGGTCATATTTGTCCATGTACGTGATATGGTAAATTTTGCCCATTGTTGAGGGCTTTTAACAATACTTGTGTATGTTAAAGTTATGTTTTTGTTCGTCTTTTGTTTTTGGGTTATAGAACACATAGGTATCAGTGGTTGTTGATTGTTTAGTATAGTGGCACCTTAACTACTTTATGCTCGGTAGATGGGTGTTCATTTTGTAGTTCAAATGTAAGATAAGTTTGTATGTGTGATTTTGATGTGTGTGATTGTGTTTTACTCCTTTTCATGCTTTACTCAGATTCTGAATTATGAGTTATTTATTAGCGTTTGGCAGTTGCAGCATGTGGTGTTTGGTGATTTTGGCTAGAGACCATGTCAGTTAATTTTGTTTCAAAGCCTGGAATTTTATAAGGTTAGGAATCTTGGGCCGTGCAAAGCTGATTGCAATGATGACAAAGCTAGGTTAGACAATGACTACCATGAGGTACACCTGTTCAGTAAAGTTCCTCTTCCTCTCTTGTCTAATTTCTATTTTTGATGAATCAGAAAGACCTTGGTTTCAATTTAGCAAATTTATTTTATTCATTGTCAAGACTGAACTGTATTATGAAAGAAATCTTACAAATAGAATAGATGATAAAAAAAAAAGTCAAATCCAATTTAGATGAAATGAAACTAGAAGTACAATTGACAACCTTCTCCCTCTGGCTAGTAGTTATAAGGTGATTCCAAAATAGCTAGCTTAATAGACAGAGCCTACTAAATATTTTTAAATTATGCCCCTAAAGACAAAGCTAAATGTAGAAAAGGAACACCTGTTAGTCAGATTTATAACCTATTCGGCTGCTCTCGTTACCCTCCCTGCTACTTTTCAATGGGATCTTTATAGATCCTATCCGGTGGTATGTTAAGAAGAGAAGTCTATTTCATATAATTGATGGAGATTCTAACACTGATAATCAAACTAATATTGTAGATAAAAAATCTTTGATAGATAAAATATTGAAGGATTTTTATCTTATGTTAAGTTAGCGATTTTCAGAGAAGAATTTCTTTGATAGAGAAAAGGATATAACAAAAGACCCAATGTAATGAATGTTATAATGAAGATGAGATGTCATTTAATGATGAAAAGTTTAGTAATTTTAAAGATAAATTTAGTAAGGTTCAAGAAATTATGTTAAACATATTAATTGTAAAGAGTTCAGTATATAAAGATTAAATTTGCCCGGATTTCAGGACCTATTTTCGTGACTAGCTAATATTGTGACTGTAGCTTAGGTTGTGGAACAATTCACTAGTTGTTTTTTTTTTTTGGTTTCCACACGTATCCTGGCACCCTCATGCTGAATTTTATGTGTTTCAAATAATTGCCGCCTCTACTTCTGTCATGATATAAATCATGAGGCCTGCTAATACTATCACTATATCAGTTCCTTTCTTAAAAAAACTAAACCATCCTATGAAAAAATCACAAGGGACAAAGCGTAAGAGAACTTTATCATAGATTCATAGATTGCCATTCTGAGGTTCTTTTGCTTTATCAACAGTTAGGGAGGCAGTTAGAGTTACTTAATGTCATAAATAAAAAGAAACACTGAAGTAGGCAATTAGAGGTTCTTCTGGTTATAAATATGGACATTGCTTCTGCAAATAAAAGAATAAATAAGAAAAATTGTTAGTAAGTGCTAATGCAAATACCATGTACCTTGTCTAGAACCTTTATGTAGTTATTTCTATAAATGTATATGTATGTTTCAGTTTAAGAATAGGCCATTTGAGCAAATCCCAAGCATTTTTATCTAAAAAAATTGTTGGTTAGTCCTAATGAAATATTGAGAACCCATCACCCAGTAGATACACAGTTCAAAATATCTCTAACACAAGAAGATAGAAAAATGTGCGATTTTACCAAAACTTTAAATAAAAAAATAAAGGCTTTGAAAATATGTGCATTGGCCATCAGTAGCCCATCACTCATTAGGTGTGAACACAAGATGTGAACTGATGAACTTCTAGATCATCCGCTTAGCACCAAATGGGTGTGAAAAATAATCCCCCAACCAACAACAAAACATATGATCGTAAGTATAACTTTACAAAGATATCGAGCATGAATCATACACTAGTACAATGTTCTAAAAGTTAATCCTTGTCTAAAACACCCCTGAATGAAATTTAAGCTGAAATTGATGAAGATATGGTGGTTTTTCTATTTGATTTATACAAGTCGAACGTAATCCCTGAAAAGTGTTACCTTTTCCTCTAATGTAACGTATTTTAGTGATAATGTAATGTTTTTGGGTGATACATTAGAGGCTTATATGTAGTAGTGATAGCTATTATGAGTCAGCAAGTGAGGAATAAGATTATTGATCATTGCTTTGTTTTAGATGAATTATGCAGTGTTTCAGATTACCCAAAAGATGAACCAGGAGTAGATCCTGCAAGACGGATGCATTGAGGGTGTTACAGGCCCTAGCAAAACTCAAATGACTCGGGATAAAGACTAAGCTGAACGTTTATCTATTCAAAATGTTTCAAGTGTGGATCTTAAGAAGCATCGTGATTGTGTTTCAGGGTTGACAGTTAGAGGTAACAATCCCAGCACCTATGTCTTAACTTTTGGTTTTGAATAGCATTTGTCACCCTTTATAACCTGAAATGCCAGTTCCTTTATCAGATTGCGTAATTTTAGGACTTTCTAGTTAAGAAAGGGCTCATAGTTGTGCAACATGAAATAAAAATGGTTGTGCAACATAAAATAAAAATGGTTCAGGGATTTACTTGAATGCTCTGTTGCTTTATAAATCAGGGAATAAAAGTTAGTGAAAATTTGAGGAAATGTACTCTTTTCAGGTTTTTTTGGGTGATTATACCCTCTGATTTTTCTTTTTAGTAATTATACCATTTTAAGATGAATTTTACCTAAATACCCTTACAATAGTATTTTTCATCTTTTTAAAATAAAAAAGGTAAATAGATTTAGATAAGATTGTGTAGATTATAAATAAGATTTTGTTTATATTTTGAAAAAGAAAATTATTTGAATTGTTGATTTACCTATGCTACTTCTCCCATCATAGATTAATTATTAAGGTTTCGGATTAAAGAATCCAAATTTCCTGTATTCTTCCTTCCTTTCAATTTTCTGGAATTGCAGCGCAGGTAAACTTTTCTTTAGATCGAAGAAGATAAGAATGAAATCACCGGTCACCCAAAATTTAAGTTAAATGTGGAATTACCTCGTTGATTAGTACAAATGGGTAGCCGACTAGCCGACGTTCATTTCCGGTGATTACTTTCTCCTTAGTCCTTAGGAATTAGGATGGATTACCCTCAAAATTTCATTTTTGTTAGGCGATGTATTAATATTAGACGGTGGTCGTGTGTAAATTTTCCTACCTTGTTACTTGTTAATTGTGTTACGAGTTTGAAAGTACCATCATGATATTGCAGTATGGGAGATTGGTAATTGTAACCCTGATTAGTGTAACCTAAATGTAATATATTGAAACATTAATTTTATTGTCCCCTATTGTAACATCTTGTAACTACGTACTAGTACTGATTGTAACTAATTAATTTATCACAATAATTGTAACCAATATTAATATAACATGATTACTAATTTTAACTACTCTAATGTAAGTGATTTATACTAAACTAACAATTTAAAATCGTGGCTCTTATATACGCTACAATATTAATTACTATATTTTCATAAATTAAAATTTCATAATTAACAAGTCATATTCGTATTGTATATAATTTCTTGTCAC
This sequence comes from Persicaria maculosa, assembly GCA_963922045.1. Classification (NCBI taxonomy): domain Eukaryota; kingdom Viridiplantae; phylum Streptophyta; class Magnoliopsida; order Caryophyllales; family Polygonaceae; genus Persicaria; species Persicaria maculosa. The sequence continues at coordinate 69,411,581 of OY998255.1, forward strand.
CGTACATAATTATTGTAAATATACTTGCAATCAACACAAATACATTATTGTAACTAATTCGGTGTAGGTGATTTGATTCTTGTAACTGATTACTGCTTGTACTTAGTTTGTATTGTAACTGGCCTCATTGTTAAAATTTTAATAGCTTACAATAAATACACACATTTTTTTTTTATAACGAGGAACCCATACACACAATATATTTCAATAGCCACACAAGAGCGTAACATATTGTTTCAATAATAAGGTTCAAAATACACTAATTAATATCGTAACTAATTCGTTCTAGGTGATTTGATTCTTGTAACTATACTTGTAATCAACACAATCACGTTATTGTAACTAATTCGTTCTAGGTGATTTCTTGTAACCGTACTTAATTTCTTGTAACTATACTTGTAATCAACACAATCACGTTATTGTAACTAATTCAACTTGTAGTTAATTTCTTGTAACCGTACTTAATTATTGTAAATATACTTGTAATCAACACAATCACGTTATTGTAACTAATTCGTTCTAGGTGATTTGATTCTTGTAACTAATTACTTGTACCTGATTGTATTGTAACTAATTTCAATATTAAGGTTTTAATAGGTTACAATAAATACACATAATATATTTCAATAGCCCACACAAATAATAAGGTTTCAAATATACCGAATTGGTTTCAAGACTAGTAATATATGGTGGATATAAGATGTCATGCAGAAAAGATGAAACAATGACCATTAAACCATTCGCTCCAACCTAAATTACAATGAAAGGAATTCATGACTTACAATTCAACTGGTTTTTAATTATGCCGGATTTTTTTTTTAAGGATGAAACACCATTATTGTTAGATTACAGAGTTTGAAAAAAATATATACCAGTTTGTCCAATAAGTATATACTTGTAACCCTAAATTTATCCAAATCGCAAATAAATATGGACTATGCCGGAGTTTTCGAATAACATACCGCAATAATTATAACACAAAAGACATAACTGCATACCTTCAATGTTGGTGAGCGATTGATTTTAATCAATTTGGGAAGATGGAGATCGCTAGTTAAAAGATACGTGATTTAAGGAAGATATATATTACCTGGATTGTTTCTCTATGGGCAAATCAGTCATTAATAACAAAAAAGGTACAATTAGCAAAAAAAAACTTCCATGAGTATAATTACTAACAAAAAAACCGAAAAGGGTATATTCACCTAATTATCCCTAAAAGTTATGACTTATCAGTATGTATGATGTGTAGATTTCAGTGCCCTCTAAAGCTGTTATGCTTTTGTGAACTTCATAAATGCCCCATTTAGTTCTTGCAAAACCATTAAATCAGTTCAGAAGTTGTAAATACTACATGTTTGAGAATTGAAACATAGTTTAGGAGATCATTTTGAGAATGATATGATGTTGCTCACCTTTCTATTATGATGAAGTCTGATTGCGAATGTCTAAATTGCCAGTTTGATAGTAGTTGTGGTTTCCTGGGGGCATAGGATGGTCTATCAAAGAGAAGCATCAGATGCCTATTACAATGGATGCTAGATCGATATAGTCCTCATGGACGTTTTATGGTAGGCTAAACACGATTTTATGATTTGTCATTGATATATCTTACTATTTATGATTGTCTAACTTCATTTTCTCTTGCAGGTCTGATCCTACAAAAAATCATAGTGTCGAAGGATTGAGATGGAATGCTAGAGGGCCTAGTTTGGTTGCATTCGCGGTATGAATTGTGCTTCGGTTCAATATGCCACATTGAGTCAATCAATTCTATCTACGAATCTTCAAGTTAGTTGTTGAATGAGAAACTGTATGTTGTCATCTTGTATTCGACTCTATTGTCATTATTTAATGTATTGGTTATGGTCTTGTGCATTGTTTATTTTTCTTTTTGCCAAAACAATGTCACAATATAGATTATTAGGTGTATTTGCTGAAACACATCGAACTTAAGAGCGAAAAGCGATGTCGACGTTTGTAAATATGTCGACCATTAAGATACAGATTGATTTCTAAACCTAGCATATATGAAAATTATAACAAAAACAGATATGTATGTGTAGCAATTACATCGTTAAAAATATATAAAATGATGTTGTAAATAAGCAAAACGTCATTTTCAAAGAAAAAACTGATTTGAAAATATATAAATAACATCGACTTTAAAAATATTCAATATGGTATATTATATTTATGTAAAATAATATCATAAATTACAAATGAAAAAAGTGTATTCACAAATTGAATAATACATAACCGATGTGTGTAGCAATGTAAGAAATCAGGTTTAAAAAAATAGCGATGTTAATTTGAAATTTTGTATTACCCTGCATACTTTCAAATGGCTAAAAATGAAAAATAATAACGGTTTGGCATTAGATAAATCAATCAAAAATTAATTATATCCATGTATTTAAGTCATTATTAAAAAGAAAAACGATGTTATAAATTATTAAAGACATCGGTTATAAACCGATGTGGTAAAGTTGGGATCTTTAACACCACCCACTAACACGTCGATTTTTTTTTTGATTAACATCGGTTTATACCCGATGTCTATGAACAAAATTCTAGTAGGGTTCATCCTTTAAAAAATTGATTAGAAATCAATAATGATGATTGAAGAATTTGAAGGTAGTATAAAAGCCACTCACATATCCCTCCATATTGCTCATCCCCTCGTACCACTCAACTTATAGAGAAGCCAAAAAAAACATATACCAAATCAAGATGGGTGATGATTCGGACCCATCAACACCATTCCTCTCATACAAAGACCAAAAAGAAGGTGAAGCCGGAGAGCATCCCCTCACCCTCGACGCACGGATTGAGCAGTGCATCGGCCACTTTGGGTGGCCGCAGCTGTTTCAATCCGTGCTGCTGTCGCTCTCCTGGGCGTTCGACGCCCAGCAGTCCTTCATCAGCGTCTTCACCGACTCCCCCGCCTCCCCCTCCAACATCCTCTCCGACTGGTCTCTCGAGGACGCCGGCCCTTTCCTCACCGGCCTCCCTGCCTCCTCCTTTTTCATTGGCAGCGCCGTCGGCGGCCTTCTCCTCACCCCTCTCGCCGACTCCTACCTCGGCCGCAAGAACCTCCTCGTCCTCTCCTGCCTCCTCATGTCCCTCTCCGGCACCCTCACCGCCTTCTTGGCTACCAACGTCTACCTCTACTCCGCCCTCCGCTTCGCCTGCGGCATCGGCCGCGCCTCCATCGGCACCTGCGCCCTCGTCCTTTCCGGTGAGCTCGTCGGCCAGCGCTGGCGCTCCTACGTCGGCATCTTCGGCTTCGTCCTCTTCGCCCTTGGCTTCGCCTCCTTGCCCGGCATCGCCTACCTCGCCCGCCACTCCTCTTGGAGAAGCATCTACCTCTGGACCTCCCTCCCCGCCCTCCTCTACTCCCTCGCCGTATACCTCTTCGCCACCGAGTCCCCCCGGTGGCTCCTCGTCCGCGGCTCCAAAGAGGAGGCCGTCAAGGTCCTCAACTCCATCTCCACCATGCCCGGCCGCAACACCCCCATCACCCTCAGCTTCCTCGGCCTCGGAGGAAGCATAGATGAATCACTCTCAGTTATTGACCCATCAGACTTTAATAAATCCTCAGGCATCTACTCTGCTATGGGGACCCTAGTCTCGCGGAAATGGTGCTTCTGCCGCTTCGTACTTGTCATGATCATCATCTTCAGCCTCGGCATCGCCTACTACGGGATGCCGCTGGGCCTCGGGAACCTCTCGTTCAACCTCTACCTGAGCGTCACGATGAACGCGTTCATGGGGCTGCCGGCGTCCCTCGCGACGTTCGTCTTGATAGGGTCTATGAACCGGAGAACGTCGGTGCTGGCGATGGCCGGACTGAGCGGGGTCTGTAGCATTGCGTCGGGCGCGATGAGCGGGTCGGGTTGGGTTCAGGTCGGGCTGGAGATGGTGTCGTTCCTAAGCGGAACGACGGCGCTCGACGTGGCGCTAATCTACACGACGGAGCTGTTCCCGACGTGCGTGAGGAACTCGGCGGTGGCGATGGCGCGGCAGGCAATGGTGGTCGGGGGGGCGTTCGGGCCGGTGCTGGCGGCGGCGGGGCGCGGGGATGAGCAGGTGACGTATGGGGTGTTTGGGGCGGTGATATTCGTGTGTGGGACGTTCGCGGTGTGGCTGCCGGAGACAAAGGGGACGGAGATATGTGACACCATGGATGAGGAAGAGTGGAAGCTGAGGGAGACTGCAGCGAGGGCGGGGTTGCTGGTGTGATCAAATCAAGATTCCGTAACTGAATCTGAAAATTTGGAAGTAAGACAGTAATTGATGTAAAGACAAGGAAATTGATGAGTACCGGTAACGCTGGCGGTGATTAATGTCGCCATGCCAATTGTCAGAACACAGTTAATTGACTGACTTGTCAATTGTCGTTGATTAATGTCGCCATGCCAATTTTTATCAAATACATTAGGATGGACTCATGTGTATGAAGGTTTGTGTAAGATATGTGGTAAACAACACAAGTTACACAACTACACAAGTCAGTTGGCCAAATAAAAAATAAAAAAAATCAGTACTCCGTATTTAAGTTTTGGATTATATTTAATTAAGCTAGTTTTTTTTTTTTTTTGGTGGAAAAGGCGGGAAAACTCCCGAATGTATATAAACATAATATATGGGCTACACACGTAAAAGGCGGGGAGTAGCCCTTCCCCTGGCATCCTCGGCAATGAGAGCGTCAATATCCACAGGAGGATTAGCTAAAACATAAAAACCAATAGGAAATGAAAAAGCTAAAGATGCAAGGGAGTCGGCGACGAAGTTCGCTTCCCTGAAGACATGCCTCAACTGGACATCCCAGTCGCGGGCAAGAAAGCTCTGGCACTGACGAACCAGGCTCTAAAGTGGATGTCAATCATTGACTCCTCTCTTGATCAAGCTCGTAAAAAGCTTAGAGTCAGTTTCCGCTATAACTTTCCGATAGCCTCTCTCCCAGGCCAACCGGAGCCCATCCAGCAAACCCCACAACTCAGCGATAGGGACGGTGCAGCACCCTATACGCCGAACATACCCGGCGCTCCATTGCCCTTGATCATCACGGAGAACACCTCCTGCGCCTGCACTCCCATCAGCTGAGACCGATCCATCCGAGTTCAACTTTACCCAGCCTTCCGGCGGTCTATCCCAAGCGATCTCCAGCCGGCTGCCCTCCCTGGTGGCAGCATTACCACTTCTATTCCGCCATACATTCGCATACTCGACCACCTTCGAGTGAATAAAGCGAGCCTGATCCATCGAGCAACTCTTCCCATTAAAAACCCGGTCATTCCTCCATTTCCAAATCCACCAAAGTGCCATGGAAAAACAACTTGACCAGTCCGCTTCATCCGTATAGCGTTCCAAACTCATCAGATTGCTCCGGATCCAGGAGGCAAAGGGATAGCCAAAGAAAGCAAGGGACGGAGAGAGTAAACTTCTCCACAACCCTCTAATCGCACTGCAGTCACGGAAAAGATGAAGAAGGGATTCTGGGGTACCTGCGCACGCGCTACAATCGGCATCCGTGGCAAGGTGCCGACGGCATCTTTCCTCATTGGTGAGGACAGCCCCTCGGGTGACTAGCCAAGCAAAACACCTCACCCTTTCAGGCACCTTCAAAGACCAGATCCTTTTATAAACTTGGGCATCATTAAAACAAACATCGCGAGTACCTCGGATCGATTCATAGGCAGACTTGATCGAATAGCTCCCATCCGGCGAAGCTTTCCAACTGAGTTTGTCCATCTCTCCCTCGCATTCATCTATACCGATCGCAGCCAACTTCATCAAAAACGTGGCCGGCAAGAGAGGTTGCAGCACCTCCCAATCCCACCCTTCATGGTCACGCCAATAAGAGCGAACCGTTCTCTGCATATCAGTCTCGACCAACCCCGGGTGCGCCTCAAAATGAAGAGGACGATCGCCCAACCACAAATCAGTCCAGAAGTGAACAAGGGTGCCATCGCCAAATCGCCAATGATCCAACGCACCCCATCAGCAACTACCGCGCTCGAGCTTTGAAGCATACTTGACCACACATGAGATGTCCCAGCGACACCGGCAGTCATAGATCTAGTATACTTAGCTCGGAGAACATCACACCAGACCACACCGTCTGTGCTCGTTAAGAACCTCCACATAAGCTTGCCAGTGGTTGTAATATTTAGGTCACGCATTGCACGAATGCCTAACCCGCCAAGGTGTTTAGGGCTGCAGACCACCTCCCAGTTCACCAGATGCAGTCGCCGACCATCCTAGCTATCACCCCATATGAAGTTCCTGCACAATTTATCAATTTTAGTGCAAGTATCCGCAGGCAACATAACCGAAGCCATAGTATATACAGGGATAGACGAGAGAACGGATTTAGTTAGAGTTATCCTCCTTGCTAAGCTTAGGTATTTCCCTCTCCAACTTGAGAGCCTCGAGCCAATCTTATCAATCAAGGGGGCGAAAGTGTCCTTACTGACACGTCTATGAAGCACCGGCATGCCCAGATAGCTACCCAGGTTGTCCGTCATCTCAAAGCCACACTCCCTTCTCAATTCGGCCACCACCTCCGGCCTCACATTAGGTGAGACAAAGAGCTTGGACTTCGGAATGCTCACTCTTTGATCCGAAGCCGAACAAAAGCCATCCAATATCCGCTGTATCACCCGGAGCTGGCTAACCGATGCCTCCGCCACGAGGACGATATCATCAGCGAACAACACGTGTGAGATATCCGGCCCATTCCTTGTAAGGCGGGCAGGAATCCACTCGCCATTATCAACCGCCCTGAAAATAGCATGGCTCAGACGCTCTATACAAAGAATAAATAAATAAGGAGATATAGGGTCTCCCTGTGGTAAGCCTCTCGTAGGCTTTTAATTAAGCTAGTTGAATCCAAAAATAAAATATTTACTCCGTATATTTAGAGGGAGATTTGCAAAAATACTCAAATACCCGGATCCCTTTGCACCATATATCCTCTATCCAAATAAATTGCAAAAATGTAACCCTCCCCCTCAAAATCCCCCGTTACCTCACCTGTTGTAGCCAGTGGAGAGAGAGTCTGTAGAGGAGAGAGATGACAGGATCTCGTCACCCATCCAAAACCCTTTATCTCTATGCCTTTCTCCATTGAAGGGCTCCAATGAATATCTTATTTATTCTTTGATTTCTCTGTCTTCTATCTCTCTGCCTTCGAGGGTGACGGGATCTCCATGGGAGCTCGAATTCGTCCTGCGTTGCTGGTGTGAACCGCCGCCGGAGCATCGCTTTGGTGCCTTCGTCCTTCACCTCCGTTGTGATGGCTTTTTCAGGCCAATTTGAGGCGAGTGGAGGCCGGATTTGGAGTAGAGGAGGTGGAATCGAAGTGGAGAAGATCTCGCAGAGGTTTGGTGAACCGCTTTGTTTTTTTTATTGATGAATGAACAATATATCAACTTTCCACTCTATGGTTTATTACTGGACACCCTTTGGTACTCTACTGGACATCCAATGATTTCCTACTGGACACCCTATGGTTGTTTCCTGTCTTGCGTGCTGTTCAATGTTTTCCTGGTTCTAGTGTCGCCCTCCCCCCTAAGCCCATGCGGTAAAAAGAGAGAGGACAGAGGGGATAAGACAGAGACAGAGATAGAGGGGGGAAGAGTGACGGTAAGGGGGAATTAATATAATTTGAATTAAATCTTAAGTTTCAGAGAAAAACCATCGAAGCATTAATATAATTTGAATTAAATCTTAAGTTTCAGAGATAAACCATCGAAGGAGAAGCAAGTGAAGTGGGGTTTATTTGCATTTTGACGTGTAAGCGGTTTCTTTTAACTGGACACCAAAAGCAAAACGACATGCCACATATTGGAACCTACTAGACAAGAGTTATCTGAGAAACAGATTAATCATCGACTTCGGATATAAAATGGGTAAGTTTGCTTTCGATAAAAAAAATCAGAGACAGAGAGAGATATAGTCTGCAGAGGAGAGAGAGGACAGGAGAGAGAGGAGTGAAAAAGAAAAGTAAAGTTGTAGAGGAGAGAGAGAGAGAGAGATTAGTGAGGATAGGACAGAGAGAGAACAGTAAAAGAAAGTTAGCAGTGGAGAGAGAAAGCATGTAGAGAGAGAGAGTGAAAAAAAAAGGGAAAACTAGTTAAAATATCCTCACCTTTGGGGATATGGTAAAAATATATCCTCAACTTTCAAATGTAATAAAAATATCTCGACCTTTGAGGGTAATGGTAATATATTATCCTGTGTTTTCTCATGGGTAAAAAATACTGACAAGACAGCCTACGTGGATTTTTTTTACAAGACAACAAATGTGGAAGTCTTTTTTTACAAATTAGCACTAAAATTGGGTTTTCTTGATCGGTTTCCTTAGGAAAAAAATAAAACGATAACAAATTAAACCCGAAAAGCGAAATTGATTCAACCAAGCAACTAATCTGGTTAAATTAAACTGCTTCAAATTAATACAACACGACTATTCCTAATTAACACCAAACCGACAACAAAACTAAACCAACAACAACAACGAAGAGGGGGAAAAAAAACTTACCCACCCAAGTCTGTGAACGAATCAAAGGGGAAGAAGATGTGAGAGAGACATCTCAAGATAGTCGACCACGAGGGAGGAAGACTGACATTGAAGAGGAACCATGAGCTACCTGGAAGACCTGGGAGACAATTCAAGAGGCGACCACGGTCCACGGAAGAAGATATGAGGGAGGAAAAGACGTTAGGTATGAACCCGGTCCAACTCTTTATTTTTCCTAAGGATACTGTTCAAGAAAATCCTACCCTCAAAGGTCGTGATATTTTTATTAAATTTGAAAGTTGAGGATATATTACCACTACCCTCAAAGGTAGGCTGTGATGTCTCTAAAGTAGCCATGTCTTTATGCATATTTTAGTTCCATATTCTATACACTTTGCATATTTCGGGTTGGGTAATATGTCGGATTTATGTAGTTTATGTTAATTTGTCAGAAATAGAGATCTACATAAGTTTCTGTTTAATACTGCAGAATATGGAGCCATTTCAGGGGAAAACCAAGAAGCAAGGACGGAGGACACATTTTACTCTATATCGACTAGTCTTCATCAATATCGACAACCCATGACTAGGCACCTGCACTGATCGAGGAACACATGTCGAGGAGCTGAAGACGAGCCAAGTTGACTCCAGAACTTTACTCGAGATCGAGTATGGTCCTCGAGATTGACAAGAGCGAAGAACATGCCCGGAGTTGAGGAGAGCCCACCCGAGGATGCCAAGGAGAAACTACCCGACCTGGCTAGGCACCCGGACACCACAACTCTAGATCGAGGACTTTCCTCGATGTCGACAAAAGGCCAAGAGCACCTGTCCGAGCATGTCGAGAAGAGTTGCTCGACAACACCAGAAAGCCAAGACGATGAGCCACCTCAACTCGAGATCGAGTTATTTACTTGAGATCGAGGACACCCCTGGAGCCAGAGTCCGAGCCAGTTCGAGGAAGACCAACCCGAGACGCCGAGCCACTGAAGTCGACGACCCTGTTACTCGAGATCGAGAAAAACTCCTCGAGATCGAGGAAATGTTCCAGAAGACGCGTAACGCGGTTTGATCTATCCTACTCGGATTGGAATTCCTTAGGGCCGAAGATTGCTGAGTCTATCCGAGATCTATCAACAACTATCCACATGAAGATACTTTAGTCTTTAGATATAATTCCCTTTTTTAGATTTAATTATGTTGTTGCATTTATTTATCTTTAATGCTTTAGATATAGATTTAGATAGAGATAGAGATATTCTATCCTTGAATAGCAAGGATTAGAAGGCTATAAATAAAGCCCAGGGGGCTGATTTTAGAAATCCAATTCAAAAAGTAGAGAAGTAGTTCACAGAGAAGTTTAGGAGTTCGAAGGTTTTAGGGTTTTGGCGTTCAACGAGAGTCGGATCGCCGGGATTGTAAAGTCTTTGAATTTAGTTTAATGCAAGTTGTTATTTCCTTTCAATCAATGTCTGAGGTTGCGATGAAGCGCGAGTAGTCCACCCACTTCTAGGGTTGGGGCGAGCCCGACAATAGCCCTGCATGTTTGAGGTAAAGATCCAACTTTTATCATGTTTTGAGCATCTACTACTTGTTATGTGTTTATTACCCATCTAATGGAGGTCCATGCTAACAACTTGGATTGTAAACATAAAATCGGTAGAGACAATTAGGGTTTCTTGAAAGAGTTGTCTAATTGTTGGAAAAGGCGAAAGCTTAGTCCTTTGATGCGAATTACATGATTATCTGTTTTATTCTCGCCTTATGCATGCTTGGTTATCGTTGTCGCAAACCCCAATCTTGGAAGTCCTTTACAGTTTATTTCGAAATCCCACAAGCACTTGTTTTTATTTTCTTTCGTTTTAGTTTTCTGTTTTCCTCGAGATCGACTAGCACTCCTCGATCTCGAGTTACTGATTCTCGATCCAGCATCGCCGTAGCTTCTGTGTGCAGGTGATCGACAAAGCCAACCCGACATCGACAAAGACTTTACTCGATCTCGAGTAACCCTTTGTCGAGATCGACCAGAATTGCTGAGAGCTGCTGCGCTGTTCGACTGTCCGATCTTCTGTCGAGTAACCGTACTCGAGATCTAGGACCCCTGTTGTCGACTTTTGTGAGATTTCTCCGCTGCCTAGGATCCGCTGACTAGCTTCCTCGTGGATCGATCCTGACTTCCCGCTGCTACATCAGGAGGAGGTCTTGTAATCATTTGCAAGGGACGGAATCTGGTTTGATGTGATTATTTATATTAAATTTTGCATACTCGATTTCCTCCTACAACAGGCTGCCTTGTCAGCATTTTTGACTCGTAAAAAAACTTGTGGTAATATATTACCACTACTCTCAAAGGTCGGGATATTTTTATTACATTTGAAAGTTGGGGATATATTTTTACCATGCCCCCAAAGGTGGGGGTATTTTAATTAGTTTTCCCAAAAAAAAAAAAGTAAAGTTGCAGAGGAGAGTGAGAGAAATCAATGAGGATAGGACAGAGAGAGATGGAAGAGTCCTCTCTCCTCTGTAACTTTACTGTTGTTGTTTCATTTCGAAGAAGAAGCAATTGGGTGGGGGTTTAACTGGACACCCAAAGCGAAACGACATGACACATATTGGAATCGACTGGACATGAGTTATTTGAGAAACAGATTCACCATCAACTTCAGATAGAAAATTGGTAAATTTGCTTCAGATTTGAGGGAGACACCTATCGCATAACCTTTATCGAAAGCAAACTTGCCCATTTTCTATCTGAAGTCAATGGAGAATCTGTTTCTCCGATAAATCTTGTCCAGTCTATTTCAATATGTGTCATGTCGTTTTGCTTTGGGTGTCCAGTTAAAACTAACTGCTTACACGTCAACCTGCAAATAAACCCCCGCCCAATTGCTTTTTCTTCGAAGTGAAACAGCAACAGTAAAGTTGCAGAGGAGAGAAGACTCTTCCATCTCTCTCTGTCCTATCCTCACTAATCTATCTCTCTCTCCTCTGTAACTTTACTTTTTTTTTTCGCACACACACTCTCTCTCTCTCCTCTACATGTTTTCTCTCTCCACTGCAGACTTTCTTTTACTTCTCTCTCTCTCTCTCTCTCTCTCTCTCTCTCTCTCTCTCTCTCTCTCTCTCTCTCTTACCCTTTCTGATTTTTGCCAAGTGTCAATCATTGGAAGCCCAAATGCCCCTCCCCCCCACTTACCTGCTACCGGGGGAACTTTTTACCAAATATCCGGTTTGGCCTAATTTAAAACCGGGTTGGGTTAACCTTACAAATAAACCGGTTTTTTGGGTTATTTTGTGCATTTCCCTCTAATTTATACCCTTATAATTACATATATAAACTTATATTTCAAAAATATATGTTAGACAAAAATAGAAATATTATTTTCTACAATAATGAATATTTTAATTATTTATAATTTTTAAAGCTTAATTTTCTACAATAAAATTTATTATATTTTTCATCCATTTTTGTTAAAAAACACCATATTCTCAATAACATCATTATTCAAATAATAATAATTTATAGTTTAGTATATTTTACTTTATTGATCGATAAGAAATTTGTCACAATTTCAAATTAATATTTTTTTTTCAAAATACAATATAAGGTTTATAAATTAGATGCAACTTAGTTTGCATACTTTTCATTTTTTTAATCTTATATAGAGTCAAAAACATTTTTTTGTTTAGTCTTTTTAATAAATAAAGAGAGTAAAATATCTATTAATTTCCTATTTTATTTATAAAAAAACACTGCATGTCGTGAGAATGGTACTAGTTATTCTAAATTTTCAAAACTACCACTAATAAATCCTTTTATCATTGACACGATGATGGAATTTCACCTGTACTTATTACCTCATCATGACGACAAAATGTCTTAAAATACCTGCAAGCCTTAGCTGGGAGGGGTGATGACTAGATTATACACTCATTAGTCCAAGCGATAAAGGTGGTACATTCGGCTCGCGATGAATTAAGTTGTCCAGTCGTCGCCTTTAGAGAAAGGCAGGCGATGTTCTTATTCCAAGAACGTTCTTCTCTGATCAAAAGACCTTAAAAACTTAACTCCGGGGGTTTTAAATCGGGGAGATAATCAGAGCTCTTCTACTTCTCTCTTCACTCGGATCCTTGTCTTTGGGGTCGGAGGGGGGTATTTATAGGGAGGCCAAGCGAGCAGCTTGGCGACCTCGTGGTTTAACATGGGACACGTGTAACGCATCCCTTCACGTTAGGGAACTAGGCAATACACGTGGTGCTGTTAGAGGAGAGGTGCTTGACCCAGCGAGCTGCTTGCTAGGACCCTGAAGAGCCACGAGGTATTTGTGGGACATGCCCTGGCTTCTACGCAGGCTTATGCTGAGATCTTAGTCGCGAGGAAATATGGACTGAGGATTTTGGGGGTGTTGAGTTCGGTCTGGGTTTGACTGAGTATTCTACTCGCAAAGAATCTTGTAATGGGACCATATGCCTTTTGCGTTGGGTGGCCTATTTATAACGTTATACCCTTGTTAATTAATAAACCTATTTTCTATGACATCGTCTATCATTACAAAGATAATTTTGAAAATTAGACACCAAAATATCTAAATTGATTTTTTTTTTCTTAATAAGATTCACCCCTCAAATAATATGTTTTTCTACACAAACTAAATATAGTTTTTATTATCCTAGAATGTGTACATAAATGATAAACGTCACATAAAAAAAAGTAATAAATATAAAAAGATTTTTTGAAATTACTATTTTATTCTATATCCTCCCAAAAAAATGTTACTATCCACCCCTTATACTTATTATTTTAGAAGCATGCTCTTTGTAAAAGAATGAGCCACGTGTCCTACCTTTACAAAATTAAGAAACCGCTTTCCATAACCACGTCCACAAGCACTACTATGCTCTACTCTCTGGAAAAACCCTCTCTCTCTCTAAGACCGCCTCTCACAAAACCTAACCTCCTCACATCTTGCCGACGACGACTCTGGCGGAGCAAAGGCAAGCCCAGGTACCGGCGCCTCCACTCTCCGTCAAAATTGAAGCCATCCACCCTCCATTTTCAATTTTTTAGGGTTTAGGTTTGGAAACCGTCAGATTTTTGAGGGAGCAGGAGGCATTGCTAGGAGGGAGAGGGGTGCGGAGCTTCGGTTCCACCGGAGAAGAGGGCGGAGTCTTGGCGTCAGTTAGACTGAATCAAGGGAGTGAGAGAGGTGCACTAGATGAAGGCGAAAGGAAGAGCTTCATCGAGCTTCATCGGAGATCGAGAATCGGTAGGAGGCCAAGAGGCGATATTTGCTCTTTTTTCTCTAATTCGAGAGTGAGAGGAAGAGACGAATGGTCACAAAAATTCTTCCATTTTTTCACCAAATTAGATCTAGAGAATAGATACTAGGGATGGAGAGAAATCAGAAGAGAAAAAGGGAGAGTCCGCCATTGAAGAGTAAAGGTCGAGCTTTGCTGTTCTTAATTTGCTGCGATTGATGTTCCTTCAGATTGTTGATAACTTTAGGTTGTCGCGTGTTGAGCAGGTAAGAAGATGAGTTATAGGGTGCAAGAGTGGTCTGGCGCTGTAATATAACCAACCTATGTCACTAGCGGCGGAAGATGATGGGCAAGGGACAAACAGCACAGGACGAGGACGACCTCGCTCGACATGATGGTGCTGGAGATGGCTTCACGATTCAAATAATCGAGGTAAAGTAAAGCTTCATATTCAAAATTAAAATTGCAATTTCTACCTTTTTCGAGTTCGAATTTGGAAATTCGGAATGGAAATAAATATTTGTCTAATTAGAATTGTTCTTCCTACGGTTAGGACTTGGGAGGATTGATTGCAATTTATGAGAGAGAGTGTCGAATATTTGTGTAATTAGAATTGTTCTTCCTAGGGTTGCCATGGTTTTGAATCTTTTGATACATAACAACCTCTTCCATGAGAAAAAACACCTCTGAACAAATGCATATGGTTTTAAATTGTCATTTAGTCATGCTCTCTACATGTTTGATGAAATGTCGGGCAATTTAGCCATGGCCATTGATTGTCTAGACTTGTGTAAGGTCTGTTTTCTATATTTGTCTCAATATGCATTTGTTATGTTTAATCTTTAGTCTTCATTTTCCCCTCTGCCTCATGGTTAATCAATAGCTTTCCCTGCTAATGCTGCAACAATTGTGATCTTGGAGTTTGCTATGAAAGTTATGGGGCCCAAGCATGAGTGAATTTTTTTAACCCCCATGATTTCTAAATCACTCATTCATAATCATAATGAGCTCGCTTTTGCACTTGCTGGTCATTGGATTGTTTGTTAAGGGTGTAGTAGTTTATCCAAATATGATGCTAGCTCCATAATGATTACCAAATTGAGTACGAAAGCCAGTTATTTGGGTTAAGCAAATTCAGATTGTTGATCTCATTTTCAAGCATTTTTAGATAGTGAATTCACGTATTTACTCTGTTTTCCCTTTGTAGCATAGTTATTGTTTCTTAGTTGGTAATGTTTCCTACAACTGAATTGATGAGATTGTGTTAGCCATTTATCAAAATATCCTCAGTTTCAATAAATTTCCCGAGGTTCAACTGGAAACTGTCACTATCTGATGAATGAAAAAGTATGATTAAAACAATTAGGTCTCGGGAAATCTGTTCTTGCTTTAAGTTTACCTTCTACTTGCTACCCAGTAAAAAGCACAGTTGATTGCATTCAGAACAAAGCTTACACACTCAGTACAACATGAGTACTTCCAACTTAGATTTTATTTTGAAATATAAAGCATGGTTGATTGCATTGATAACAAAGCTTACACACTTTGTTGACAATTATTGACATTGTTAATCAGATTCGGTTATGCTCAATGAAGCGGTGTTTGTGGTGTAACAGCTTGTGCAAAAGATAACCCTCCACTGCTTACTCCTTTTCTTGACATGTTGCCGGTATCCTCTTTATCCCTAGGTTTCTCTCCGTTTCCCCACTCTATCCCCTTTTGATGTTTGCTTGATTTTCGATCAATTGATTGATCAATCGATTCTATGGTCTTAATCTCCTTTGCTCTTCAAAGCTAACTCTCCGTGTTTAGTGTGGAGAATGAAGTGTGTGCTTGCACCATTATATATTCAGGCTTCTCCTTGCCTTTTAGTTACTGATTGGCTAATGGTCTCTTATTGCCTGGGTATTAGATTTTGATGAATTCTGGCTTCTCCTTGCCTTTTATGTTTGGCATGGTGTTATCATTTCCTATTAGCAGACATTGAGAATAGCAAACCGGTAAGTTATGGAGACTGCCGTTTGTATTCAATATTAGTAGTTGATCACTGATTTGATGATTTCTAATAGCAATTTTTTGGCTTTGTGTGGTATAGTCTCATTTATGTTAATGTATGTAACTATGTGCAGAATGATCATCAAGGATATCCAGCTAAAACCTTGGCCCGTTTCCTTAGAGCAAGAGAATGGAATGTCTCCAATGTCCATAAAATGGTGCTGCATCTGCTCCAACTTCTTGACTCATTGTTACGGTTTTTAACCTTTATCCTTTTTCTCAATTTCGTGAGGTTTCCATACGATTTTATATGAATTGATAATGCACTGCAGTTGTTGGACTGTTTGAACTGGAGATTACAAAATCAAATCAACGGTATTCTTTGAGTAAGTTTTCATTCTGTACTTATTCTCACATTCCTTTTGCTATATCGTGTTTATGACTGATACTATAGATTTTAATATTAGTTTGCGATTCAAATGCTTATCAACACCAAAGTACCATGTTTGGAATCAGTTCCTTTCGTCTTAAAAAATTCATTGTATATGTATATACATCTATTTTGATCGATTATTATTACCATTCATTTCCTGGCCATGTAAATCTTTGTCTCTAATAGAAGAATGTCACGTTTGATGTGTGTGGATAATTGTCAATTTTAGGAGTTATGTTCGGTCTATAATAGAAGAAGGAACTAAATGGGATGAAAATCAACTAATAAAACTACTTGCTTGATGAAATATTACTGATTTCTTTCCAAGAATGTCACGTGTCTTTGGAAATATAAACAATTGAGACGACTAACCATATGATTCCCGAGTTCTTGATAATACTAAACTTTTCAATGTTCATTGAGCCAACTAAATCACCTTTTAATTTGCTATTCTTTTGTTGAGAAATTTTTGTATAAAAGCTACTTTGCTTGATGAAATATTACTGATTTATTTTCATTTGTCCCTGATAATGTCCTTTTGGCTTTGTTATTTCTATTGCTTTAGATTATTCACTTTACCTCATCTTTTGATGCTTGTCTTTTTTAAAATTTGTATCTTTCATGCTTGGATTTTCCATCCAATTGGTTCTTGGTAAGGTTAAACGACATGGGTTTTAGTGCACCATAGAGTGGGTGTTGATAGTGTTTTGAAAATCTAAAAATGCAACATCTCAATGTTACTAAACTTCTTGAGTAGTCAATATACTGATTCAAATGAATGGTATACAATAATTTTGTTTTGTAGCTCATTTTTTCTTCTATTTCTAATATAAAGTTACTTGTGAGATACTTTGGGGATGCAATTGGTGAAGCGGAATCAACAGCTAGAAATTGCAGCGAAACATGCAATTACCGTGATGGCGTGACCACTACATTAAATGCTATTAATGCATAGGTTGAATGGGTTTCGTTACCTAATCTTGCTAAATTTTGAATAATACATGGGTACATTGCTAAATTGGCATGATAAGTTCGGGGAAGACAATACTGGTGTAGTACACACGATGCCAGCAAAGAGCATCAGGAAGAAGAATTAGGAGATGAGGTGCAGCAACATGTAAGGGTGTGCAGCAGATTGTAAAGAGCGGCACTACTCGGTGCCAAAGTGACCTTAAGCAAAAAATTGGTGAGTCAGCTCAGCTGTATTACACGACATATGAGTCCCAAGCACACATATTAGTATATTACAGGAGGCTGAGACTCATACTAACCCAAGGTAGCAAGAAGGAAACTAGGGAGATCCGGAATTTCTTCCGAGCAATGCAATTTTCAGACGAAGAGTCAATTCATTGTGATTTGCCCGATGGAGGAGGGTATAAGAGCAAACACAAGGCAAAGGAAAGATGCGGAGCATCCTCTGGAGCAACTTGTCAATGAGGCGTCGAGGAAGCATAATGGGAGGAAAAAGCAAATGATGATTATAGATCGGATGGGTTAGTGACTTTTATTTGGGTGATTTATTTTGTTATGGCAGGGTGATCGAGAGGTTTGATAATTCTGAGTGAATTTCGGTAGGGAGCTTAGGGAAAATATTGGGAGGGGGGCTCTTGATAATTTAGCACCTTTTACAATTTACATGAGACCCTTTATTTTCTTGCTCAAGGCAAGATAAGTTCAAAGATCGCTGTTTGCTTCTTTTTCCTTGAAGACATATTATATCATGTTTATATGCCAGGTGTGGTTTTTTCCTTTCTTCTTCTGCTGTGATTTTTTTAACTTGTCTCTACTAGGTATGCAGCTAAATTGTTGAATGATGCCACCATGCCCTTCAAATCAAACTAACAGTTTTTGCATTATTTGGTTAGAAATGGTTTGTTGATGAATCAACTTTTGAGTTTGACTATTCAATGACCGAGGAGCATCATTTCCATATTGATGGATATTTCCAAAGATTTCCTATTCAAATGAAGCTCCAATGTTAGATTTGTTGACAATAATGAATTAGAGTTTGCATGCTATATTTGTGAGAGCATGATATCTCTAGGTTTTGCAAATTTCACCTGCATTTCTGGTGATAAAAAATACACAACCTTTTAATCCTATTTTATACTACTAATCATTTTCAGGTGAAAGTTAACAATCGCTATATATGGGGTTCCAAAAAACAATCGTAATATATAATAGCGATATTTTCTCTTGATCCAAATTTGTTCAACGTGCATTTTTATTTGTTTATAATATTGTTTGAAGGTTAGATTGGGGTTTATGCTGCGTAGATCAGATATTTTACCTTCAATAGTAAGATTTAACCTGTTAATTTAAAAAAGAGGAATACATACATGAGATAGGAATGTCATTTCATACCTTCTTTGAAAGTATCGATACTATGGAGAAATAACCCGTGCCTAATATTTTGTAATTATTTACCACTCTTATGTGTTTAGCCACTAGCGTATAGTCACTAGTGGCTAAACTGAATACTTTGACGGGGGTTGCTCATCGATGGTAGACGGCGGTGTAGAGAGGTGCGGTGGCGGCAAAGAGAGTATTAGGGTTCAGATGGTGTTAGTGGAGGTTGTCAAAGTGTGGGTTCGAGAGAGAAACGATTTGAATTGAGAACACCAACCGTCGATTGAAAACAAGCAGTAGATCCTTCGTTCTTGCTGCACAATATTGTGAGTTGGGGTAAGTTAATTTTAGGCTATGTTAATTTTGGTTTGATTTGTTCCATTTGGCTATAAAACCCACCGAAAACAATTAGCATCTCACTCACAATAGCTCCTCCAAATGCTCAAAGCCGCGGAGGGGGAACCTTTACCACGGTGGAAGACCTGAACGTAATTGCCCGCGTCTTTCCTTGGCCTGAGGGGGTCGTGCTGTGTTTGCCGGCCGAGGGGGGAGGAAGTTTGGATGCCTATCCCGGTTGCTTAGTGGTATACATCGAGAGTCTGGTGCAAGGATTCCGTCTTCCTCTGCCTAGCCTGTTTAAGCGTTACCTAAAAGCCTGTGGTTGGAGCCCTGCTCAGCTGGTGCCGAACAGTTGGCTTTTTATGACTTCGTTTGTGATGCGTTGCCTGGAAATCGGGGTTCAACCCTCTTTTGGGCTGTTGAACCATATGCTCACCTTGGGTCACGGGGTAATTCACAAAAGTCTTTACCAAGCCAAGCTCAGTGTCCCTATTGTGGACCGGAACACTAGCAAGCCGGAATGGCGACATAAGTGGTTCCTGGTTAGGGATCCTTCGCGTAGGATTTTGAATTTCCACACTGAACCTCGCCTATATGTGAGGCCGGAGAGGAAAGCGTTTCCGGGCCTCAAGGAGATAGAGCAGAAATTCGCCGTGGAGACGAAACCGTCATGGAAAGATATGGTTTCTCCCCTTCGGCTAGAAATGGCGGGATTGAGCCTTCCTCATCCTCGTATAGGTTGTAGCTAAATTCAGAGATTGCCTTGGCTTCTTGTTTGCGCGGCGATAGTTTGGTATTTCGTTTTTCTGATCCTTCTTTCGATTTCGCGTGATTTTGTGTAGGTGCTGCTGAGTTGAAAACCATGGTGGACGCGGCTAAGACGTCTTCGGCACCTTCATCAAAAAGGAAAATTCCGTCTGATGTTTTGAGTGCCTTGAAACGCCCCAAGACCTCTGCCTCCAAGGCCAAGGGGAAAGCGGTTGTGAAGGAGACAACTACTGCCGCGGCTGCCCCTGCGGAAACCGATCCTCCCGTCATACTGATTGATTCCCCTCCCGCTGTCGATGTCCAGCCTCTACCTTTGGCCTTTCCCGCGGAGCATCAGGTGGCATCTCCCGGTGATGTGGGTCCTTCTAAGTCTAGGCCGAAGAAAAGGAAGACGCGGTCGTATCCGCCGTGGGAAGGCGTGAACTGGGATGTGCCAGTTTTCCACGTAGACGCCAACGGTCGGCCTGCATATCGGATGCCCGGCTTCCACTCTGACACTCTTGAGCGATTGGCCTTTCCTCCGGAGCTCGGGAAAGCGGAGCTACGGTACTTGGACCATTTGACTGATGAACAATTTACGCTAGAGCAAGAGCGATGGTGCAACTGGGTAAGTGAGTTATGTGTTATTTTGTTTGTTTTATTTTCACATGTACCCTGTATTCTTAGTGTCTTTTTCGCGGCTAGGGTCACGTCTTCACTCACAGCGGCTGGGGCAGATATCTTCGCTTGGGTCAGCATGCCCAGGAACTGGAAAAGAAGTTGGAGCAGGTGGAGGAGAAACTCTCAGAGGCCGAGACGCCAAAGAAGGTGGTTGAATCTCTTCGGTCGCGGGTGAAGGAATCAGATGATATCATAGCTGCTGAGAGAGCCAAGAACAGCAAGTTGTCTGAGGACGTGGAGACGTTGCAAGCTCAACTCGAGTCTTCTCAACAGGCGATGGACACGCTGCGGGCTGATTTTGAGAACCAAAAGCAAGTTCTTGAGAGTCAACGGCAGGGATTTGAGGTTCAGAAGAAGGAGTTTGAGAACCAACTGCTTGCGGCTAATGAGGCGAGGAGTAAGGCCGTCGTGGAAGCCAATCGTCGTACAATTGAGCTGGAACGATATCAAGCCCGCACGGACGGTGACATAGTCCTGTCTTGGTTGGAAGTTCCACACAACCGCACCAAGCTGGTAGACGACTGGCTGAAATCTCCGCCCGGCTTGGACTTCATGAAGTGCGCGGTCCCAGTTTGGTTAAATGAAGAAGCCGGACAGGATTTCATCCAAGATCGGTATAGAGACTGCTTTTTCATCGGGATGAAGGCCGGGATACACCAAAGCGTGAAGAGATCCGCGGAGAACCCGGGAATTCCTCTTCAACCGTTCTCTCCTAGTGAGGACCGGGAAGATTGGGGTTTGGTGGACGACGACAAAGTAGATTTCTCCGGCGAGGGGTTGTAGATGCTCGTTCTTGTGGGCTCGGACGGTTTTATGTTTTCAAGCAAACTTCGGTACTTTATATTCCTTTTTGGATGATGGGGGTTTGAACTTCGTGATGGGAAGCTAAGGGTGAAAAAACTTGACCCGCGGTTGCTTTTTGGGAATGGTCCTCACCCCTGGTCCCGCGGATGGACCATGTGAGGGAGAACCAGTTTGCAATTTTTATTAATAGTGATTTTCTCCGTCCTTTTTGAGAAAGATTTCGTAAAGGACCTATGACGCCTAGTCGTCTGAATGTTTCGTTACACAATCTTATTCATTACAAGTTTTCTTCTTGTTCGATTACCTCACTGCCTAGCTCGGAGCACTCTTTTCTCAAGGGGAATCATCACTATCTTCGCCCTCCGGGGTGCTTTCTCCCGAGGGTATGTAAGTTGCCTTGAAGCGTGAGTCGCCCAGGTATTTGAAAACTACGGCCCCTCCCACATGCACGTTCCGGGATCGGGTGACTGCCCTCCATCCTTGGGTGAGCCAGAGCACTCCTGCTTCGTCCCTTTCTACTGAGGCACGTGTGCCCCTTCTCCCCAGTCCGTTAGTTAAAATGATCCTTTCGACGCTAAAAAGCCCGAACTCCTCTTCGAAAGACGCCGGCAGGGGCTGGGGTGGTTCAAAGGAAACGATTAATCGTAAGTAGGAAGAGAACAGAAGTGCGTAACGGGGGATTTCTTAGAGGGGCGTTACCATTCTTTGCAAAAAAGAAGCATTCTGGACCAAACGGATGAAATCTCTCCGGCGGCCTCCACCTGATGCCATGCTTTCTTCAGGGCTATTTTAGGTGATGTTTTTTCCTGATGAGGGAACGTTTCTTTGCGGGGCTATCGGATCCCCTGCTTTAATAGAGGAGTGGTGAACCTCAATCCCTACTGTAGGCGATCTTTAATTTAATGCCCGCAATATTCGAGTATCATTTCTGAACCGTCTCTTCCCTAAGTTTCTCGGGAAGGAAATCCGGTCAGTAAAGGCAAAAGCAGCTTTATTGGTTTTCAAATCAGAAAAAATAGAAAAAAGGAAAACTTTCGTTTGTTTCCATGCACATTGGTACTCGTGGGTTCACTTCCTCGAATTTTGGTGCCCTAGTACCCTTGGTGGCTCATGGTCCGGGTTTCTCGATCGACCACGGAAACCTCGTATAGAATGGTTTACCTGACGTAGGTGATTCAAGGGGCGGCGGCCGGCCGCCCGCGGATATGTTTGATAATTTGTGAGTCGTGAAGGCTCTCGGCCGCTTCTATGTGTGCGATTGTGTTTTTATGATTCTCCACCATTCTGAGACGCTTGAATCTTTTATTATTCATTGAAAAGTAATCGGGAACCGATATCCCTCATAGCCAGTTTCCTAAGGTCTGGAACATTAAAGACTATAAGGAGTACAGATTACAGAAAGGAGGAAACTAGGAATCTCTCACCCTTATGCTTCTTCACTGTCGGGATTGATTATATCAACTTCAAAGATGGAATCCCCCATGTAGGCGAAGGCCAAAGCGGACCCTACTGTAACTCGGTTTGCCTGAACAAAGTGGTGCCATCCCTGGGTTAGCCAGAAAAGGCCGTCGCTATCCTTTTCAACCTTCACCTCATGTTCTTGGTTGGAGCGAGACCAAAGACGGGCTTGCGACTGTGTGTCCTCGTCTATCAAGACATACACGAGTGGGAGGCGGAGTGCATGGAGTTGTTCCTCCCTCATAATGACGCGACAGAAAGCCTTGGGTGGCGTCCCTGGATTCATCGTTGTTGTTGGGGGGCGTTGGATTCCTCGAGTCGTCAGGGCCTAATCTCATACCCAAAAGAGTTGAGCCCTAACCTTGATTTGGTCGCCCCTGAGAGAAGAACCATGTTCACGGGTCTCCTTCTCTCCCCTCCTTCGTCATTTCCTTTCGGTGGTGCAGGCTGTGATCAGCACGTGTTGTCCCCTTTGACGTACATCTGTCCGCCATGCTCGGCCTGGGGCAGTGATGCCCTGACTGTCCTCGGGTTCCGCCCTGGTTTCTTTTTCAGTCTTTTGATTTATCGAGAGGGCGCCTGTGCAGCCCGTGACCCTTGAGGATTTCCTTTAAAGGTTGAGGTCTGCTCAACCTCTTAATTCTGTGAAGGAGACCTACCATAAGATGTCATCCTCAACCCCCACGACCTGGGCCTTTTTTCGTTCTCTGGATTTCCCGGAACAGATGTATCACTTGGTATGTCGTAATCATGGTTTAAACATTTTTGCTTACTTCCTTTGCTAATTAATCTTTCCTTGTTTATCTGGTGTATATGGGCAGCGGCTGCCTGCCCGTTTTGAGATCGAGTATGGCCCGGATCTCCCTGAGCGAGTCCTGCTATCGTCGAGGATTCTACGGGATTTCCCTATGACGGTGTACCGGGGTGATTACCGAGTGCCCTACTTGGGGCAAGGTTGGAATCACTTTGCCAGCACTCATAGTGTCGACATAGGGTCTGCCATCACCTTTCTGCACAAAGGGAACGCTCGGTTCGAGGTTCATATCTTGTCCGCGGATGGCAAAGAGGTCGATGCTGAGTGGCAAGAGCCTCATCCTGAGGGCCCTCCGCCCAACGGAACCCGTCTGTGTGCTGACCGAACTCGCCTGGTTTCGGGTCGTCCTCGGGACACTCCTTGAGTTGTCCTTGCGTTTCTTTGAATTACCACGTCTAGTTTGCTGTTTTCAGTCTTTCTGGACTTTTTGCGTGTTTCTTGTTTTCCTGGGGGTACTCCTCTTTAAATGTTGACCGCCCAATTTCTTGGGAGAAGTTCGTGGTTTGGTTGGGTCTCAGGTTTGAGTCCTTAACTCCGGGGTACCGACCATTTCACCGGCATGCCTTAAGCTGGAATGTCACTGGGTTAATGACACCCCTGGGTGCCTTATGCATATCCCGGAGTTCGTCGCGGTGTCGAGTTCCGTCAATACAGGACTCGGGTCCCTCTAGGAACCTAACGCGCTCCCCTGATTTCCGACGTGATTCGAGCTCCATCATTATGGGGCCAGAGGTTAATCTGGGAGCCCAATGCGTCCACCAGATGTCCGACGCGGAGCAAGCTCCAGCGTCCTAGGACGAAGTATCGATCTGGGAGCTCAATGCGTCCACCAGATGTCCGACGCGGAGCAAGCTCCAGCGTCCTGGGACGAAGTATCGATCTGGGAGCTCAATGCGTCCACCAGATGTCCGACGCGGAGCAAGCTCCAGCGTCCTGGGACGAAGTATCGATCTGGGAGTTCAATGCGTCCACCAGATGTCCGACGCGGAGCAAGCTCCAGCGTCCTGGGACGAAGTATCGATCTGGGAGCTCAATGCGTCCACCAGATGTCCAACGCGGAGCAAGCTCCAGCGTCCTGGGATGAAGTATCGATCTGGGAGCTCAATGCGTCCACCAGATGTCCGACGCGGAGCAAGCTCCAGCGTCCTGGGAAGAAGTATCGATCCGGGAGCCCAATGCGTCCACCAGATGTCCGACGCGGAGCAAGCTCCAGCGTCCTGGGACGAAGTATCGATCTGGGAGCTCAATGCGTCCACCAGATGTCCGACGCGGAGCAAGCTCCAGCGTCCTGGGACGAAGTATCGATCTGGGAGCTCAATGCGTCCACCAAATGTCCGACGCGGAGCAAGCTCCAGCGTCCTGGGACGAAGTATCGATCTGGGAGCTCAATGCGTCCACCAGATGTCCGACGCGGAGCAAGCTCCAGCGTCCTGGGACGAAGTATCGATCTGGGAGCTCAATGCGTCCACCAGATGTCCGACGCGGAGCAAGCTCCAGCGTCCTGGGACGAAGTATCGATCTGGGAGCTCAATGCGTCCACCAGATGTCCGACGCGGAGCAAGCTCCAGCGTCCTGGGACGAAGTATCGATCTGGGAGCTCAATGCGTCCACCAGATGTCCGACGCGGAGCAAGCTCCAGCGTCCTGGGACGAAGTATCGATCTGGGAGCTCAATGCGTCCACCAGATGTCCGACGCGGAGCAAGCTCCAGCGCTATATGAACCGTTACAAAAAAGATATAAAGCACCCACTAACCGCTTTGATTTATTTACTAGTAGCGGGGGTGACTTGAATAAACGTCGAAACAGACTCAGAAATTACACGTAGTACTTCTTCAAGTGTTCGGCGTTCCACGTCTTCTGAAGGACAACACCTTCAGGGGTTTGTAACTTGTATGCTCCAACATGAACACGCTCGACGATTATATAGGGTCCTTCCCATTTTGCGTCTAGCTTCCCTCCAGCTAGGGCCAGACGTAGGACTAAGTCTCCCCTCTCGAACCGTCGCTCTTGCAACTGCTGGTCCCTGTGCTTTTGGGTCTTCCTTTTGTATTCTCGGGCATGGATTTCGGAGATCATACGTTTCTCCTCCCGAAGGTGCATCTCGACCTCCAGAGCTTCATCATTAGCCTTGGACTCGTACGCTAGGACCCGGGCAGAAGGAATCAGGCGCTCCACTGGGATGACCGCGTCTGACCCGAATACCAGGGAAAAAGGTGATTCCTTGGTGGGGGTTTTTGGCGAAGTACGGTATGACCAGAGTACCAAGGGGAGAAGTTCTGCCCACCGGCCCTTGGAAGTTTTCCCCAGCTTCTTCTTAATACCTTCCAAGATTTGGCGATTCGTAGTCTCTGCCTGCCCGTTCGTCTGGGGATGAGCTACTGACGAGAATTTTAGTTTTATTCCGAGGCCCTCACAAAAATCTCGGATGCTCTCGCAATCGAATTGCGTCCCATGATCGGTGATGATGGCTTCGGGCACCCCGAACCGGCAGACCAGATTCTTCCACAGGAATTTTCTGACCTTCTCCGCCGTGATCAAGCCCATTGCCTCCGCTTCTACCCACTTGGTGAAATAGTCTACTAGGACCAGAACATACTTGAGCTGTCCGGGTGCTGTGGGAAAAGGGCCCAGAATGTCCATTCCCCACAAGCGAAAGGACAGGCCCCGAAGATGCTCTAAAGCGGCTCGGCGGGTACATTTTTCAGGTTCCCATGTTTCTGGCAAGCTTCACAACTGCGCACGAAATTCTGCATGTCCGCCCTAATTGTGGGCCAATAGTATCCCAACCTTAATACTTTGGTAGACAAAGCCCTCTAGCCTTGATGGTGAGCGCAAACCCCGGCGTGCAGCTCCTCGGCGATGATTCGTCCCTCCTGGCTGGACACACATAACAAGTCCGGGAAGTTGAAACCCTTCTTGTATAACTTCCCTTCGCGGATTAGGAATCGAGCCGCTCTGCTTGTTAACTTCTTGGCTTCTGCTCTCTCCAGTGGAAGAGTCCCCTTTTCCAGATATTCAGTGATCGGTGTCCTCCAGTCATCGGGCCCTTCTGTTTGGACAAAATATACTTCTTGTACCAGCCTTCGCTGATTCCTTCTTTCGAAGTCAAACTTTCCTTCTACGTTTGTCGGCATGGCAGCCCCCACTCGGGCCAACAAATCGGCTTGTTCATTGTCCTTCCGTGGGATGGACTCGAGGGTGAAGTGCAGGAAAGCCTTCCTTAGAGCATTCACTTTTCGCAGATAATCTGGCAGCAATCCTGTCCTGGCTTCATATTCTCCGTCCGCCTGTTTGGCGACAACCTCAGAATCAGTATATACGGCGACGGCCCGAGCCCCACGGGCCAGAGCTAACTCTAGTCCTGCTATCAGGGCTTCATATTCGGCCTCGTTGTTGGTGGTTGGGAAGTTCAGCTGGTGAGAGAAACAAAACTGGTCTCCCCCGGGGTTGGTGAGCACGACCCCCGCACCGCATCCATCCGTGTTGACGGCTCCGTCCACTTTTATTAACCAAAACTTCTGTGAGTCTTGCTCCTCCTCTTCAAAACTGGTTTCGCCGATGAAATCGGCTAGTACCTGAGCCAACGCCGCCCTTCGGGGAACGTACGCTACCTCGAACTCGGAGAGCTCGATGGACCACTTCGACATTCGTCCTGAGAAGTCTGGTGAGTGAAGGATCTGCCTTAATGGTAAATCTGTCAAGACTTCGATCTTGTGGTCCTGGAAATAAGGACGTAGCCTTCTCGCCGCGAATATCAGACAAAGGATTACTTTCTCGACTGGCTCATATCTAGTTTCGGCGTCTTGTAGCACTCTGCTCACATAGTAAACCGGGTATCGCCCTTCCCTGGCGAGAACTGCGCTGATGGTGGTTGTCTTAACCGCGAGGTAAATCTGTAGGTCCTCTGTTTTTTGCGGCTGCTGAAGAGTTGGCAAATACTGCAAAAAGACTTTCAATTCATCAAACGCTTGTTGGAGTTCCGTCGTCCACTGTATCGGCCCCTTCTTCTTCAACAACGCGAAGAAGGGCAAGGCCTTGTCTGCCAGGCAGGAGCAGAAACATCCCAGGTAGTTGACTGCACCGTTCAACGACTGGACCTCTTTGATAGTCCGCGGGGGACGTAATTCCTGTATTGCCGTTATCCTTGCTGGGTTTACATCTATCCCCCGCTGGCTAACCATAAAGCCTAGAAATTTCCCGGACTCAACTCCGAACACGCACTTTTCGGCGTTCAAATTTAGCCCTCCGCGTCTCAGCGAATCGAAGGTTTCCTGCAGATCTGCGGCATGGTCTTCTGCTTTCTGGCTCCTTACCACAATGTCGTCCACGTAAATGGACACATTCCGGGGCAGCTGATCGCGGAAGATTTTGTCCACTGTCCTCTGGAACGTTGCCCCAGCGTTCCTTAGACCGAAAGGCATGACCTTGTAACGGAAAATTCCCTGATTGGTGATGAAGGTGGTTGCTCTTTGGTCCAGTGGGTCTAGCTTGATCTGGTTGTACCCAGAGTAGGCGTCTAAGAAACTCAGAGCCTCATTTCCGGCAGTGATATCTACTAACTCGTCTATCGATGGCAATGGGTAGCTGTCCTTTGGGCAAGCCTTGTTCAGATCTGAAAAGTCAACACACATCCTCCACTTCCCGTTGGCCTTCTTAACGAGGACCACATTCGAGAGCCATTCTGAGTCTTCTGCCTCCTCAATGAAGCCAGCATCGAGCAACTTATCCACTTCTTCTTTCGCTGCCCGGGCCTTCTCCGGGGCCATCTTTCTTTTCTTCTGGGCCACCGGCCGAGCGTCGTGACGGATTCTGAGTGTATGGATCGCGATGGAAGTGGGGACGCCTAGCAGATCTTTCGGGGACCAAGCGAACACGTCCCGTGATTGCCGGATAATCTCCAAGACCCTTTCCCTCTCCCCTGCTCCGAGGGCTTGGCCCATATAGATTCTCTCCTCGGTATTAGGGAATGGTTGGTGGACGGTTCTTGAATCCGCGGTTGGGACCTCTCTTTCGGAGGGTCGAACCTCAAGCTCAGCTTCCGACCCAACCTCATCAGTTATTCTCGCTGGTTCATTCCCGGGTGAAGAGTCTTTCTCGGCGATTTTAGTCCTGCTCTGAGCCGTATCTTCGAGGCACATGACCTCCTTCTTCTTTTTCAATGATGTTACATAACAACTCCGACTCTCGAGTTGGTGGCCGCACACTTCCCCCGTTCCTCCCCCGGAGGCTGGGAACTTGGCTTTAAAATGGTATATGGACACCACCATCTGGAATTTAAAGAGGGAGACCCTCCCCAAGAGCGCGTTGTAGGTGGTCGGAATTCGGACCACCGTGAAGGTGATGTTCTCCATTCTCCGTAGAGGGGGGGTGCCCAAAACCACTGTGAGCTCAATTGTGCCCGCCACCTGTACTTCATCTCCTGAAAAGGTAATCAAGGTGCCGTGGTAAGGTTTCAGGGCGGTCGCCGACACACCTAACTGGGAGAAAGCTTCCCATGAGAGTATGTCAACTGATGATCCCGTATCGATGAAAACCCTCTTTACAGTTTTGGTTGCGATCTGAGCATGGATCACCAAGGGGTCGGCATGGGGCATGCGGACTTGCTCCGCGTCGGCTGAGGTAAAGATTATTTCCGGGTGTGGCTTCGAAGCAATTTTCTGACTTGCCAGGGACGGAGGATGTCTCGACTCTCTCTCATAATTCTTCCTCTCTTGCCGGCTGATTCCTGAGATCGACGGTCCTCCCGCGAGGGTGTCAATAAAGCCTTCTGGTTCCGGGATTCGGTTGATCCGCGACCCCTCCGGGCGGTCTTCACGGCGGGGAGCCTGATTGACCGATACTTGCGCAGGCTGACCCTGCCCTCTGCGACCTTCTCTCCACCAACGTCCCCTGCCTCGGCCCCTGTTCCCCGGGGGGTACCGTCGTGGTTCATCCCTCCCCCGTGGATCCTCCATTCGAGTGGCATGGGGGTGGTGGCTTCTTCGGTCATCCGCGAGCCTTCGATTATGGTGATCCTGGGCCTGTCGGTAGCGGTGAGGGTCGTCGTCGCGCTCATTTCTTCTGGCCGGAGAGACCGGCCCCCTGTGTTTGCGTATCTCTTGGTCACCGCCCTGATACCTTGCGTTCGGCTTCTCCCTTTCATGGTTGTAATGGACCTCATCCTGCCGGGACGCGGGCGTTCCGCCCGCAGAGTAGTTTCTTTTTGGCTTCATTGCTCCTTTGTCCTTCCGGAACTTTCCCGCTATCTTCCCCAGAAGACCGCGTGAGCCCTCATTGGCCCTTGAACTAGAGGCTGCGGCTTCTTCCGCCTCAATCTGGGCGGACACCAGGTTTCTTAACGTATCATAGTCCTTGGGCTTCTTTCTGAAGAGCCGGGTCTTGAAACTTCCGTCCGCGATGTTCCCCATCAGGATTATGACCGCGGATTCGTGATTAAAATTGGGGATCTGTACCACCACAGAAGTGAAGCGGGCAAAGAATTGTCCTAGGGTCTCATTATGCCCCTGTCTGATCGGGTTGAGGTCCAACATGGTCTTCTTTCTAGACCGCGAACTTCCAAAATGAGACTTGAAGATCTGGGAGAGCTGGAGGAAACTCGAGACCGAGTTCTGTGGCAGATTAGTGAACCAAGTTAATGCGATGCCGGTCAGGGTTGACGGGAAAGTCCGGCACAGCATTGCGTCGTTGTACTCATTGACCCCCATGGCTGTTGTAAAATGGCACATGTGGTCATCGGGATCAGTGGTGCCATCATACTTCATCAGATTCGCATCCCTCCACCGCTTGGGTACGGGTGCCAAACAAACCTCGGTGGTGAACACTGAAGGGATGAGATCCATCCTCCTCTCGCTCTCCCGGGGTGAACCAGTTCGGGTGGACGTGGATATATCAGATGAATGTTCCCCCCTGTGTTGCTTGGAAGGGTGTCTGCCTTCGCCACGATATTGCGAGCCAAAATCGTCGGTGAATCTGGGTTGGAACTGATCCTGGTACACGCCTCCATATGCATCATGGGGAAAGAATGGGAACGGGTTCCCCGGTTGAGGCGGGGGATAACCATCATATCCATAGAAGATACCCGGCCCCACGCCCTGATAGGGGACATAGTGATTCCCGGGCATGAAGTAGCCTTGGGCCATCTGCGGTGGGACATATGGCGAGACAACCGGAACCTCTGGTGCGCTGAGCTGACCTGGGGAGTTCATGGGCCCCCCAGTCCCCTGTGGCCCTTCGTGATCCTGGCCCATCATTTCGGGAGAGGCTTCTCCCTGGTTTTCGCTCATTTTCCAACCTGAACAGGCAAAGGAGTGTTAGCTGAAGGTAACGTTGAGAATAGTATATCAATGTTTTAAAACTCGGGAACCTCTCAGGGTGAGAGGGTTCCCACAGACGGCGCCAATGACGAAACCAAATTAGAAAAAGACTGACGTGTCCCCCCACGTGGCCGTGGAGGGGTATGCATGTAAATTCCTCCCCATGGGGGACGGGTGTTACGGGCTTACCTGAAGCCCTCGCGACCCCGGTCGGACACCCGGTGAGGGTGACAGAGCCGGGGTAACGAGAACCCTAACCTGAGCCGCACACCCCAGAGAATCATGCAAACGGTCTTACCCTTCCACGGGATCCTCACCAGTTGTGGGGATCCCGAGGTCGGTGCCGCGGAGCCCTTCGAGGAGGCTCGCGTCGTTATCTGAATGGGTTCATCAAATGACTCAATGGCGAAGAGGGCACGCCTGCTGACTCAGTGAGAATCGATGGAGGGACAAGTTTACGTATTCCCCCCCAGCTCCCTTATGGCACGCCTTACTACCTGCGCAGCTTCAACCGCTGTTACTCAGGAGTTACAGGCGTCCGCGGATGCGGGGGTTCTGAGGTAGGTCGAGATGACCTTGGTGTGGAGATTCTCCTGGCGTAATTACTTCCCTCTCTCTCTCTACTTAGAACGTGAGTACCCTCCCCTTTTTTCGTTTTCCAAAAAGTCCATTCTCTCTCCTTTTCTTCCTCTTTTTATACTGTGCTCCGTCTGTTAAGCAGGGGGGATGTTCCCATCTTTTGGCCATTTGTCGATATTATGAGGCCAGGTGTTAGGGGGCGCGAGAACACTTGGGTGGGTGGCATGGCCGACACCTGTCCCCTTTCATGCCATTTGTCCTTCTGGATTCGACGTTCTTCGTCCGCGGACCGTAATCCTTTATCGGCTCGAATCTTGGGGTTTATTACCCTTTTGCCCCTCGAAGACCTTTGGTGGCTTTTCTGACCCCTTTATCTCTTGGGCGTCATCAATAAGGTTTCTTTTCTTTGTCTTCAATTAGGACGGATGTTAGGAGATGCGTGAAAGCGGCTGATTTACCATTCTTTGTCAAATTTGAAGTATCGATCATCTCAAGAAAAGAAAATTTTAAAGAACATCATGACAAGAAGCGTGGATAATATTTTAGTAGAAAATTGACGTGTCAAATATTTTATTTAATACGTCAAATTCGACCGAAAATATTATGAAAAAACTCGAACAAGGTTCGAAAAATTGGGTTTAATAAACCCATCATTCTGTACGTTTGATGACATAATTTTCATTTTTCCTCGGATCAATTATGAGACTTTTGTGTGTGATTGTAAGTGTTATTGTATTATAACAGGGGTTGTAATTGATAGAATGATAACAATTCAAATAAAATATATTCATGGGGGAACTAAAGCGGTGAAAAATACTCACCCGTACAAGGTACGGGAAAAGTACTAGTTAAAATATGAAACTTAACTCATTTAAATGTTTTTTTTTACGAATGATAAAAAAAATCAATTTATTAATTTTATAGAGAAATTTTGATGAAATATTACATTTTTTGCTAATTTAATTAGTTAATTAACACCAGTCAATTATTTTTTTGCCGTGCTAGCATCCTTCCAAACTTAATTAGGTGTTTGTGCCCCAATCCCCTTTCCCTTTCCCTTTCGAGAGCGCTGTATTCTCCATCTCCCGTCTCTCTCAACCACCACTCCGCCACCGGCCACCGACCACCAACGCAGGATTCTCATCGGTCGGCGCACCCTGCGAGCCCAAGCTAGAGTCGAGTTTAGCCTTGTGCGACCCACAACAGGCCGGAAACCCCACCAGCGAGACCCCTTGGATTGTGTGTGTTGTTCTCGACTCCTAGCCCTCGTTCTTTTCGATTTTTCTTCAGATCCGGTATGAAATATCACTCTTAATCTATTTGCTTTGGTTGTTCTTTTTTGATTTGGGATTTCGAGTTGGATTGGAACTACTAGGGTTATTAGGTGCGAATATTTGTGAAAAATTTGGGGCTTTTCGCCTAGAGTCGATAATGGTGGGATTTGTTGTTATAAATGGAATCTCGACTGGACTGTTGAATCTCGATTGTATGCTGTCAAATATAGGGGTCTAAGATTAGGAGAATCAGAATGGACTGGTGGTGCAGTAGCGGATGATTCCTCTTGAATTGCTGATTTTTATGAGAATTTGCCTTCTGTGCTTGAAATCTGTTGTTGTTGTATTAATCCGATGTGATCTTCTCTTATGAGAATTTACCTTTTGATTGAATGTTGTTGTTGTTGCATTTTCTGTCATCAATGGAGTTGATGTGCTTTCTCGTTGCCATCTTGAATGGAATGCTTTCTTTCAGGTGTTTGAGAAATGTATCAAGGAGGAACTAAGAGGCAAGAGTGCAAGACGAGGGTCCTAGTTACGAACCAATTCCATTTCTTCTACAGGTTAGAATTTCCAGTAACTAGTGCAAAAAAAAACTTCAAGTGCAGCATATTTCTGATCACATATCAAACAAAAGAATTGATAGTTTTATTGTGATGAAATTGAGAGTCTGATGGTTTGTTTACATGGTTGAATTTGTTATCAAACATCTAAAGAAATGGTGATTTAGGGTTACATTTATGTTCAGGGATTTTGCAAGATTGACAGTGATCTAGGGTTCCTATAATGGTAGGTATGGAACCTTAAATGATATCTTTGGATCATTGTGGAATTGGGCGTAAGTAATGTTCTTATGTTTAAGCAATTGAGATTTTGAAGGAAACCTGAAATATTCAAATGCATATTAACTGTGTTAGTGTGATTTGGCATTGGTCTTAAAACCATGGTGGTGGCTTGAATGTCTAGTATTTTCCGTGTCTGAAAATTTGAAGCATCAAATATCTAGTAATTGTTCATCACTTCATCCGATCTTATGCTGAAATCATATGCATTTAGGCAGAAAGTGGAATATTTGATTGTGTGTTTTCTGCTCATTTTCCATGTCTATGCAATCTTGCTGTTACATTCGAACTCTGTAATGTTTCATGTTCATTTTATGTCCACAATCGCTTGAATTGTTCTCCGTAGTCCATTGTATATTCCCCATAATAACAAAGATTTCATTGACTCATTTTTGGTGAATTTCCCCAGCTCTATCAATTATGATACAACAAAATAGTATCTGATGGTCTGGCTGAAAATTGTTTCTCAGTTAATAGCTATGCCATTTTCCTTAATAGGTGAATAATTGCACCAGGAGGATGGGGAAAGCCGTTATTGAAGCAGCAGTATCTGCAGGGCTTCATATTGTTCCTGCATCATTCTCCTCTGTGGAGGAAAGCGGGTGGCAAAGAGATTCAGCTATTCACGTAAGAATTATATTGTTAATTTAAACTAGATACCGATGGATCGAATTGAAGAAAAGCAAATTAGTAGGTTGAAGATGTTTACAACGCACAGTAATAAGTAGGAGATGGATCATTTATTATAGCATGGCAATATTGAATACTCAAACTAATTAGCAGATCGATCCCCTACCGAACATGTCGATCGCATTTATCAAGGCTGCATACACCTAATCGGAGATCGATTTTGTGATAATCCCATATGGATTTACATATATTATACACAAAAACACCACACAACGTACGGACGGCCCATGGCAGCTATTCAGCTAATGGGCGTTTTTGGCATATCCGCGGAATCTCAACCGGACAAATAATATATCGCATTCAAATCTGCAAACAAAAGAGGACACAGCTGCTATTCAGCTAATGGGCGTTTTTGGCATATATATCCGGCCGCATCCTCTATAGCTCTTTAACTATTGTATCATCTTGCAGCTAGCGCCAATATCGCTTCTCGGATTCCGATAAGACTTTACAGTACGTGAGGCCGTGAGGGTACGTACGTGATGAGCTGCAAAATTAAAACTCTAGTTTAACGTACACTTAACAGGGATGGTGTTATTTGTGTGGAGAACAACTCAAGGGGGATGGAGCACCTCACCTCCACTGTTCTTGCGATGTCTTATCTTAATGTCCGGACTGCAAACAGCAACTCACGTTAACAATGTCAATTACAGGCCGGATGTGGGTGTTACGGAGTATTATAAGTGAGTATTTTCGCTAGGGGCTGAAGACGTGATTTCTAATTAAAGAATCATATTTCTGGATAGATTTTCTTAATTTGGATCACTAAAAATCTCCCTCTGTTTCTCCAATCAAGCACTTTTTTCACTCTTTACACTAATTAAGTACTCACATCTAATGATTATTTATTAACTAGTGGTGCTCAAACCTTCGTTTGTTTGGGGTGAAATTTTGGTGAAATATCACATTTTGCTAATTCAATTAGGTTATTAGCATCCTAAGAAATTAAATGGGCCGCACTAGCCCCTTATGGAAAAAAATTAGCCGCCCTAACCCTCCTTCCCTGTTCGCTCTCTCTCACGCGCTCTCTCTATCCCCCTCTCTCTCTCTGTACGCTCGTGGTCGTCACCGCATTCTTCGTCTTCCTCACCGGCGTCGGTTCCGTCCGCATCCCCCGCCGCCCTCGTCAAATCTGCCGCCGTATGTGCGCACGGCGCGTTTCGGGTCCCCGATGACCTTTTCCTCGACCAGCAGGTTTAGGCTATGATTTTCGTTTTTCAATGGATACAATTCATCTGTAAGCTTTCACCGAAACGCGCACGGCGAGTTTCGGTGTTTCGATTTCGTTTCAATTTGTTGAGTTCTAGTTGACCTAGATTCCCAATTTTGGTTTTTGTTTAACAATTTTGCGCGATTGCTAATTGATGCTTTCTGCCTGAGAGTTCGATGGTCGGAACTCTTTGGAATTCAATTTCACCGTCGGATTTGAATGTGTATCGGCAAGTTTTACTGTAAACCTGAAAGTCATGGAGTTTAGTTCTTAAGCAACACAGATTTGTATCTGTATCGATTTGGAATTTCGCTATTGGAATCTGTTTGCTTTTTTCTATACCTTTAAAAATTAGGGCTTCTGATTTAATATTTATTTACTGTCATTTTTTTGTATCAGACATAATTTTCAATAGCAATATGTTATTTTTTGTTGCATCTTTTTGAAGCTAGAATGTTGTATCATAAAACTCCACGATTCACTTATATGATGCAGGCTTTAAAATTCTTTTGATGTATGCTAGTGAAAGTTTTGCTGCAATCGGGTTTTGGAACCTTTGCCTTGGCGTATCTGGATGGGCTGATTTGAACAGTTGGGGACGCAAGCTGCTTTGCATTTCATTAACAGGGCTTCGACTTCAAAGGATGTGACTCTCTACACTGATGAAGATGAGTGGTTAAGTTGGAGAAGAGTTGGCGTCTTGGTGATAGTTCTCTACAGACGGGATGAAAATGTCATTGCCCTACTAATCTGCAAACACTTTAGGTAAGATATATTTTTATAGCCATCTTTAGCAGTTTTTTTAATGTAGTATAAGTTGGTATTCTAACATTGGAAATACTGAGAATTGGATGATAAAACACCAGTTTATCTCTTCCTCGTATATGCTAATTCCTTTATCATCTGCCCCTTTCAGCTTGGATGGCTTTAATTTCCTTAATCTTCTATGCTTTTGACTTGGGTTTATTGCTTTTAATGATGTTTTAAACTTAGTTTTCTTAGTTCCTAACTAATTCTTAATTACAACATGATGTATTAAACTTGGTTTTATACCATCATGACCATGTCAAATAGTCTCACTCTTGAAAGCATTTGTGAAGAAGGCAATGATGCTACTTAATGTTAAAAGGATGACTAAAATGAGTGCATTTTGTATATCGTATATTCCTTTTTTAGAGTGGTTGGTTGATGCCCTAAATAAGTGCCTTGGTTGCTCTTGTTTACTCATTCATACATACCTGGGGGACTGTGGTAATCGATAAGCTGTTAAAGTGCACCACATAAGAGCATGGGAGTCTTAATTATGTCCTCAACGAGTTGGATATAATCTTGATTCCATAAACTACCTGGGGGACAGGTTTCAATCTAATACGATGACGAGTTTAGTGTGAAATTGACTCCTCCTTGTAAGATTGATTTGACCATTGAGTATTGTTGACAAGTTCCATATATATTTTTGGTGATCCCTAGATTATTCAAGGTGATCTTCTCAAGTGTGATCGCTTTGTAAGTAAAACATTCTCAAGTGTGATTGAGCTTAAGTTGGCGTTTTTTCTTTGCTTTCCTTGTTATGATTTTTTTGAATGGTAAATTCCCTTCACATCTTCCACTGAAATGTCCTTTTTCTGCTGCGAATGTCTTCAGCTGGGAGATGGATTGATCTATGAGCTCGTCGCAAAAGTGTAATTATGTATTTGAAAACTGGGTTACTTGGATCATACCCTAGTTAACTGCATTAAACTGACAGAAGTAGATACAAGCTATAGCCAGGTTCAATCCATTCAGTTACCCGAGTAACGTCATCTGGATCGACAAAGTTATGGCACAATGCCACCATCAGAACTCTGGAATGTCTCTAGCCTGCAAAAGAAGGCAAGGTACCAAACAAGTAGACATGATGAACTACAGGAAGCAAATTGAGGAAAATGTGAGATTTGTGCAGGTTGGATAATGCCTACTGGTCAAAGTTAGTAGGGATGTCGATTTCTGTTTCTAAAGTGTTGGAAAAAGTGCCCAGGGTTTTCTGCAGATTCCTTGAATTGGTAAATAAAGAGCGACCATTCCGGGGTTCGAACCGAGGACCTATGTTTTCCTGCAGATTCCAATCATCAGACTTGTAGTGCCCGGGGCTTGAACGTGTATGTCCAGAAATGCTTACCGATTAATCAAGGTTTTGTGACGAGGCCATGAAGTCTGATGGCAAAGCCCTTGCAGGATTCTCAATTGCTACACCCAGATTCTGCACAGTTTATGAAGCAAAGTGTTAGAGAAGTCGAAACTCGAAAGCATTAGGTGTTCCTAACCAATTTGCAAGTGCAAACGCACTATGTGACAGAAAAATGTCATATACTCATATACTAGTAGTAACATTGAATTTGGAGATGTATTGGCCAATCATGGGGATGTTACATATAGTGACCCAAATTGTATACAAAATAATCTCAATAGCCAAAATACTTACAGGTTGACTTTCTTCCACAACTGGAGATTTTGTATCAGTTGGATTCTCCTGCGCCTCATTAAACAAGAAACGACCAACTCGTGCCAACAAAAAAATGCAACACCACAGTATTGTTTACAACGCAAGTGTAGCAGTTGGAAAAATCCATTTAGAAACACGATACAAGTTCTCCGAATTCTAAAACAAATATACCTAATCTCAAGGTAGTGCATTAAACTGCTGTAATTTCACTCTGTTGTCAAATTCATTTTGGTCACTCGATAAATAGTGTTCCCTGCATATTTGTTTGATGTAAATGAAAGTAGGAAACAATCACTATGAATGAACTATTGATATTGATTCCATCTGTGTGATGCTCTTTTACTCTTTTCAAAAAAGAAAGTAAATTGATAATTAAATTCATTCACATTGTTGTTGCTGATAGGATTCAAGATGCAATCGTTGATTTAGATTGGCTCTCGTTTGGAGATAATTGAATTCTATTTCATTATAAAAGTAGCATCAAAGTATTTCGTTGTGTTATGATCTCATATCAATCCGTTTAGATAACAAAATTCACACTATATTAAACTAATAAAACTATTTCATCAATGAATAAAAGTCATCAATAAAATATGTCATCAATCATGTTTAATCACATTTTACGCTCTTATGTCATCACTTGAATAAAAATGTAATGAACATGTCACCACAAGTGATTGCATCAATGAAGTGTAATCACAAACGTGTCATCAGTGAATAAAAGTAGAATCGATGAAAATATATCGATATACAATTGATTAAATTTAAAAAAAAAGTGGCATCAAACGATTTGATTAAAAAAATGGCATCAAATAATTACATTAGAAAAATGGCATCAAAACACTGCTTTGAAAAAGTTGCATCACATTAAAGAAAAAATGTCATCAAAACATTACCTTGAAAAAATATGGCATCACGGTAAAAAAAATATCATCAAAAAATTGATATCAAAAAAGTCTCATCAGTAGTCAACGGTAAAAAAAATGGCATAAATGGTCAATGTGGCATCACAGTAAACAAAAAAATATAATCAAGATTTGAAAAAAGTGGCATTAAAAAAGTGTCATCAATCCATTTTATTAAAAAAGTGGCATCAAAGCGAAAATAAAATGTAATAAAAAATGGCATCAAAACAACAAAAAATGGCACAAAAAATGTCACCACTATGCTTATGTGTTGGGCTTAGAGCGCACATGCACACGACCTCCGGTTATTGGTCCG
Organism: Persicaria maculosa; assembly: GCA_963922045.1. Classification (NCBI taxonomy): domain Eukaryota; kingdom Viridiplantae; phylum Streptophyta; class Magnoliopsida; order Caryophyllales; family Polygonaceae; genus Persicaria; species Persicaria maculosa. The sequence goes on from OY998255.1 coordinate 69,450,602, forward strand.
AGTCGGACTTCAATACTTATTATAAATAACATCACCTAAGCAAAACAAGAAAATGAGTCATTCATGATTGCCTTACTTCAGCGAAGGAAATGAACCTTTCGCACATTGAAATTGAAGGTGACAACTTGAAAATAATTAATGTTGTAAACAAGATTTGAAAATGTATATGGGAGACCGAGATGATCATTAATTACGGACATGGGCTTTGCTGGCCTCTTTTGAATCGGCCTGAGTGTCACATATATGTCGTGAAGGAAACACTGTCGCTGATTTGATAGCAAAGTTGGCTCATGATAACGACTTATAAGCCATAGGTTCTCATCCTGACTTTTGTTCACTTATCCGAGAGGACGTTACTGGGAGGTAAGTAACATAGTCTTCTGTCGTTCAGATCCTTAGCTTGTTTAGTTGTTTCCAAGAAGAAGAAGAAAGTGAGTTGCACCTAAAAAAAATCCCTCCCATGAATTTCTTATAATAAAGAAGGTAAATTAGATGAACTTTGGATGTCCCACCCCAAATGATTGTGTATTGTAAAGGGCTAGGCCCATATAAAAATTAGATATAGTTTAATGGGCCGGGATTTGATTTATCAGTCCGGTAATCCAACCAACAGTCCCACTTCATCCACAAATGACAATCAATATACGCACGGAAGTTCTGATGAGTTGACAACTCACATTGAACATTTATACCTTGATTAAATATTCGCATTTATACCTTAACTAGTATAGGCCCCGTTCCATGCACGGGAAATACATCCATACAACATTATAAATAATTTAGATAGATTTCAATAAATAAAAATATAAATAATCTAAATATAAATAATCTTTTCCACCAAAAAATAATACAGATATAAATAAAATTAGTTCGATAGATTATATATAATCTAAATACTTCGTATCTTGTATGTAGATTCTCTCAAAATATAAACAAATTTCACATTTATAAGGTAAAAGATTTTTTTTTCTAATCTAAATTAATTGAATCTTATAATTATGTAATTTAATAGATAACTGATTTTTAAAAATATATTTTTTTATAAAATATATATGATATATTTATTATGTTAGTTTACTAAAATAGCTATGCATAGATGGATTGTGGCCACATAATATTTTTAGGCTCAAAAAATAATATAGATATAAATAAAATAACTATTATTAAATAATTATTTTTATTTAAATAATTTTTTTGTCACCAAAAAATAATCTAGATATAATAAAATAGCACTTATCAAATACTACATTTTTATCTATTACTATTTTTGGTAAGTAGTATGACTATGAAATATTTTATATTTATATTTTTGTGCATCAACTAAAATATATAGATAGATAGAGTGTATATATATAAATGTATATGTATAGATTCATATATCCAAGATGCGGATGGAGCCACTTTCGAAGACAATCAAACCGAGCTGCAAATTTCCTTGCAAAATCTAGGCCTTTGGTTACTGTCTTTATTTCTGATTATGTTTTGGTACCTTTTAACTTAAGGTTGTTGTGTTTGGAAGAAATTAAGTAATAGATTGGTTGTTTACGCTAAAAAAAAAAGAAAAAAAAAAGATGTGGTGTCCATGTATAGACTCATATATGTATAGATTCCTAATATAATCTATATACATACGGTAAAATAAAAATAATTATTTAATCCTTTTTAATTATATAGATTAGAACTATTTTATTATTATTATTATTCCATCTATCCAATTATATGAGTTAATGGCAAAATAAAATAATTATTTAATCTTTTTTAATTATATAGATTAGAACTATCTAATTATTTTTTATTAGATTTCCTTTTTGACGTGAGAAAGCTTTGCGGGATGCACTCACGCGTCGCCACGTAGGCAGATGCACTCACACGCCGCCACGCAGGCAACAATGCATCGGTTTTAGTATATGTATATAGATAGATAGATAGATTAAATATTCGCGTTCTAATTGTGGAAAAAAATGTTCTAATTCTGAAAATAAATAATCTTATTCCATTTGTTCGGTCAAATATATTATTTACTCCGTATTTTTTAAAAGATGATGAAAACTATTTAAAATATCTAAATTTTTATATTTTTTTAACAATTTAGTACTTATAAATAAGTATGGAATTATTTTTAAAAAAATTAATATTTTATATAATTGTTATTGATTATCTCAAAAAATATGTCTGAATAGTAATTGAACGATATGTTTTACGAAATGGGTGATGGAGTAAAGTTTAAAAAATCTAAATTATTAAAATAATAAATTCAATGAAAGCTAAGTTAAAATAATAAATTTAATATCAAAAGTCAGTGTCATTTAATATACTCCAACAAGTCCCTTATAAATTGATAAAATGATTTCAATCTTAAACTGAGTCATGCATGACTGTTTTTGGGCGTGTTAAGATTTCCATGCATTTTAATGATTTTTTTTTAAATATTCACTAAAAATACGTATTTATTAAAATATTTTCAAGTTTAAAATATTTACAAAAATATTTATTTTTTTAAAAGTTTTTTTTTTTTTTGCGTAAATCACCAATTTGAACTTGGCATCGGAAGAGAAGTTACATTTTGCTATCGTATTTTTTGTGCAAGTACGTCGATGTTGTTATTGACGATGCCAAGAAAAAAAGCCCCTCGGAAAATACGACTTATGATGTCAGGAATAGGTCACCCAGCATAAAAAAACACAAGAAGCGCACCTGTCCAAACCTTATCCGGGGATCATCAACATCGCGAGACCACTAAAGATCGCGAAACATATTAACAAATACACTTGTCCACTCCATAAAACAGGATCAGCGTAAACTCGCTAAAGCATCGCGATTATCACGCTATCCACGTATCATCAAGCAGCACGCTGGCCAAAAGTCTTCTTGTTGGCACCCTCTCACAAAAGTGATGTCATCAAACATCTCGCTGGCATCCTCTCACAAAAAGTCCTAATTAACCTCATGCATGAGGGCATGGGCTACACGTGTCCTTAACTAACCCACGAGGTTGTGAACCAGCTACTCACTTGATCACCCTATAAATAATTAAATACCCCCTCTCCCTCCAAAGCAAAGGGATTCGATTTTGGAAACGATTTCCAAAAGCAAGAACTCTGCAACCTTCCCTGAGATAAAGTCCCCAGAACTGAGTTCATGAGATCCTTGATCAGAGAAGAACGTTTCGAGAATCAAACATCATCTCTCGATATCTTCTAAAGACAACGATTGAATAGTGACTGTAAGACGCGAGTAAAGCTCGTCGCGAATAAACATATTGTCATCCAAACCAACTCACAACAAGGACCCTAATTATATACGAATCCGCTTCTTAATTAGTTGGTTTTACAGGTAAATAAGGACATTTGTCGTCACCTTAAGGTAATAAGTATACGTGAAATTCTAGAAACACTTCAGTTATCACTAACACCATCTCCGCTGCCACGGCCCACAGCTATTGAAGGGAATTAGGGCATTGGGTTGCATGTTGCCATCAACTGAGGGGGGTGCTGCTTGTCGTTGCTGGAGGAGTGGCAGCCTGTTGCTGCTCATTTTATTTATAAATGAAAAATGAAATGAATGTACGTATGTTCAAATTGTGTTTTACCCAAACATATGAGTAAATCACGTTTTTATAGCAAAATGTAGTTTTCTCTCCGACACTAGCTTCAAATTGGTGATAGGTTTACAACCGGTTTTCTCCGTGAAACTTGTAAAAAAAATGAATATTAATGTAAATATTTTGAAGTTGTTAATATTTTGGTAAATAAATATTTTTAGTGAATATTTTTAAAAAAATCATTTTAATTATAATATATAAACACTTAAACAATATTTTTTAAGTATTTTATAATGTGTTTAAAAGAACATAAATTTTAAATAAAATACTTTACAAAGTGTATTAATTAAATACCTTATGTTGCATAAAATTTATAATTGCATTATAAACTTAATGTAATTGATTGTCATAGTTTACAATGTATTTTATTTAAAATTTATATTATTTAAACACACTGTAAAAAGCATTAATGAAACACTATTCAAATGTTTATATTTATAAATTAAGTTGTTATGATTAAAATACACTTGGAATCCAAACAAATCCTTTGTTAAGGAAAAATAATTTATGGGTGATTTCATTATTTTTTTTATAAAAAAAATATGTGTGAATATTAACGTCCAACGGAAAGAGTAATAACTATGATGCTTAGCCCCTGATGAGGTGCAATGGCGAATCTTAAAGCGGTTATTTGTGGGTACGGTTAATTGAACTCTTTTTTTTTTCGAAAAACCATACTCCTATATATTTGAAGTTTTTTAGTTTAATTATAGTATTAAATTACAAAGTTTAACAGATGATAAGTATGGGTTTGTGGCAACTGCAGATGGCTAACCGCCTCCAACTACAGAAGTATATTAATTTGGCAATGATGTAAAAAATAATGTATATGACTTCACTCTTGAAGCGTTTATAAGTTTTTGCTTAGGTATTGGATTTGAGCTTATAATATATCAAATCTAAACTATCAATGAAAGAAATATGTACATTAAATTTTAATTTTAATTGGGAGGCGACTGCCACCTCTGGCTCTAAAGAGGATCCGCTCTTTATGGGATGACTCAATAGTAAAGAGTGAGGGGTTAATAGGAGATCACGAGCTCGATCCCTGCCATCGCCCTTTCTTTTGTGTCAATTTACCTGGTGCGTGACTCTTGTCAGCTATTTGGTCATGTACTCGGATCGAGTTTACCATCAAAGATGTGTCAGTACCCTCGTCTTTTGAAAAAAAAAAGCAAAAAAAATCTATACAAAAATCTATGAAGCTTGACGTACTCCAAATGTATGAATATGGGATAAAATTTGATAGTATATTTTAATTTAAGAGTAGAGAGAAGTGATGTAAATCTTTAGGCAATGTAAAATTTTATGCTACCATCCTCTATTCACAATGAACTGGATCAAATTAATAGAAGATTTTTTTTGGAAAAAGGATAATCAACACCGCCCTCTTATTAGTTGGGATAGAATTTGTAGGCCGAAAAAAATTTGGGGGAATGGGCTTGAGAAAATCTAAGGAAATGAATGAAGCACTCCAAATGAAATTACTATGGAAAATTTTGGCTGAATCTGACAATGTTTGGGTTAAACTTGTTACTCATAAATATCTTGGTCTCGTAAACATTCTCAACTATCGAAAACAGGGTAATTTATCTTGGCAATGGTCAAAGCTTACCCCACTGATCGACAAATTCAAAACGGGGCTAATTTGGTCAATTGGGAATGGTAAATCGGTCAGATTTTGGACAGATAACTGGCTAACAACATCTTCAATTCGCTCTAGGCCTGAGTGTCCTGACATCTCAAATCCTGACGAAAGTGTTAACGATTATATCTTAGGTGGTCAGTGGTGGCTTGAAAAGCTTCAGGCCACTCTTCCGTCTTCGATTGTGAACGAAATCTTAGACACACCATTACCTACGAATCAATTTGAGGATCGACTCTACTGGTGGCCCGATCGAGAGGGGTGGTTCTCCACATCGTCCGCTTACAAACTTGTCTCTTCACAAAATGCCATGGAAATTGATAATAACGCCTGGATTTGGACTCTTAATACTCTGCCCAAAATTAAAAACTTTTTATGGAAAATCTCCCAAAATGGTCTCCCTACTGCTGATCGGCTTAACCATCGACGTGTTTCTGTTACTTCTACTTGTTGTCTCTGCAACTCTGCTGTTGAAGACGACACCCATTTGTTTATTGAATGCCATTACATGAACTTGTTATAATCCTTCCCAACGAGTACTAGGACCAAAATTTCCAACCTGATCGGCCAATCACGTGATTTTAAGCCTATCCTCAACTTTATTGGAAATACCTTTTCTATGAAGGATAAGGACAGACTTGCTTTTACTTGGCGGACTATGTGGTACATTAGAAACCAATTTTTGTTCGGACAAGTTGACATCCCTCGCACAACAATAACAAGTCATCTCATACAAACTTACATCGAGAATTGGATAAAAACATCTGTTTTCGATGATGTCCTGAATCCGATGGATTATCCTACTAAGCAAGCTACATCGGTGCAGGCCAAACAAAATAAAAAGACAAAAACCTATTGGCGAAAACCTCCTGTAGGTTTTTATAAGCTTAATTTTGATGGTTCAACACTGCATAACTCGAATAGTTCTGCTGGCATAATTATTCGGGACTGGTTGGGAAATCCGATTCACATTGGGTTTCGGCAACTTGGTTCCCAAACTTCACTTAAATCGGAAGCCCTTGCTCTTAAACTTGGGGTACAAAAAATTAGACAACTGCATATAGACAAAGTACAAATTGAAGGTGATTCTCTTATAATAATAAATCATTTGAAGAACATGCATAACTGCCCGTGGAAATTGAATTGATCATGACTGATATTAAAACCCTTTTATCGGTTGTGAAAGAAGTCTCTTTCTTTCACATTCCCCACATGTGCAATAGAGTGACTGACAAGGTTGCACACATCGATCACTTTGCCTGGGGTACCGACATCTCACATAACTTAGGTCTACAGGACCTTATCCGTAAGGATGCTCTCGGGCAGAGTTTTCTTACCCGAAATTTTTCATAATCAAAAAAAAAAAAAAGTGATGTAAACTTTCCAGTTTCCATAGTAAAAAAATAAGTAGAGATGTAAATCAACACGGGTTGTTGGGTCGGTAGTTGTTGCCAGCCAAGTTGGAGCATGGTCTTAAACCCGCATACGCCGCAGTTTTGCGCTCAAAGTATAAGGTAGGCCTCCACGCGCCCACCATACGCCGCTGTAACCAAACTCATACAACGTGCGCCCTTTGAATGAGACTCTCTCTCCCCCCTCAAATATAGAAAGATGTTTCTCGAAGCTTTCCTGCTTCCTTCGCGTATGCGATGACTCTCCGTCGCCATTTTTCTTGTTTCCTTTAATTGATTTTATTTATACTTCCAAAATGTATATCCCCATCAGTAAAAACGTCACTCAAGTCACACTGTCTGGATTACGGTGCGACGCCTTTGTAAATTACTGTAATCTTTAAACGTTCATCAAAAAGAATTGATCTTTACTTCAAATCGGTGACAACTAATTATGCACTGTATGAATTATGGAGTACAGTAATATTCTGCAGTCAATGAGCAACTCCGTACTGTATTATCACACAAAGTCGCTACCCCCTTGCCTTCATACGAAGCAACCCAGCTTCACAAGTTATCGACTTTCAAATGTTTAAAGACCGAGTCAACTTAGAATGGAATCTGCAAACAAATCCAGCGTGATTTGGTCAAAATCTAACCCTCCTTTGTGCCAGACCAAGAAACGGGGGAAACAGAGCATGGGGGATTACTCGTTCTTGTTCAATTTGAAGTCCCGAATCAAATTTCATGAGGTAAATTAATTATTAATCCGCCATTAATTAGCACGAAACACGGTTTGAGGGACAGTAATTACAAAACAATTTCATTTCAGAAATCTGAATACAAAACAGATAAAAAGTACCAATTACATGGATCAACGACTATTAACGAAACTAGACTCGAGTAAAACAGAGGTTCGGGGGAAAAAAACAGGAAATTCAGGGTGATGGAGATTACTGAACGGATTACTGTTGGGAGACGGAGGAGGGAACGTCATCGAAGCTCCAGAGCTCCAAGGTGGCGCCGGCTTCCTGACAGGCGGGGGCCGGGGCGGCTACCGACTGGCCATCCATATACGGGAGCTGATAGAATTTCATGTAGTTCTCGTACGCCATGAGCTCCTCTGAGAGTTTCTGCACTTCGCTTTCCACTTCCAAGTCGACCGTCTCCGCTTTCTTCTCTACTTGCTGCTTCGTGTTGATATCTGCAGCGATTAGATCGCTCTCACTATGATATTGATTGGGAGCAGGGGATGCCTGATAGTTAAAGTTGAGATCTTGGTTGATGTTGAAGGGCTGGTACGACTGGGAGTAGTGATTTTGGGGGTGGAAAATTAGGGATTCGTCTTGGATCTCATTGGGGAAATTGACCTTGGCTTTCTTCCCGCGGATCTTCCGAGCTTCGCGGTCGTACGCCATGGCAGCTTCTTCAGGGGTATTGAAGGTGCCGAGCCAAACCCTAACGCCTTTCCTGGGATCACGAATCTCGGCCGCCCATTTGCCCCATGGCCTCTGCCTGATCCCTCTGTACTGCGTCTTGCGCTGCTTCTTCTTCTTCTGGGGCCTCACCTCGGCGTGCTCATCACCTGTTCGATGAAATGACTCAGTGACAAAATCCTCCGAAACATGAACAAAAAGAAAAAAAGATCAGAGCTTGGATGACAGAAATTACCGGATGAAGCAGCATATCGTTTGGGGGGATTGAAGCAGGTGGACCTGGAAGCGGCGAAGGCTTTGGGCCAGAAGTCGGAGCTGGAGACACCGCCGGCGTTGGTGCCGTCGTCGCGGGGGATGATGTCAGCTAAGATTGCGCCTCCACACATTCTCAGTTGTGTATATAAACCACTAATTTGAAAACCTCGCTCACTGAAAAGTGGAAACTTGACTTGATGGAAGGGGGATTTGGAAGGTGTTTAATGGAATTTGGGTAGGTAGTTGGAAGATCGGAAGAGATTCGGGGGATTGTTGATAGATGAGTGCGATGAGAGGGAGAAGGGGATAGGGGAGGAAACGGCGTATATATAGAGAGCTAATTGAGTGGCAGTGGGGGCGGGTGAAGCGTTTGCAACTTGCAGGAGGAGGAAGGTTCATCGATGGGGTTTAGGCTGTGTTTGAATACTTATTGCATTTTGTGTGTTTCCAGTGAGGATTTATGAGATGGGATCACTACAACATTTAGTGTACCCTAAGAAGACTAAATATTTATGATAAAAAAAATTAAAAAATTATTTTTATGTTATAAATAAAATTTCTCATGAAAAAATATTTTTTGAAAAATATTAAAATTGAAAAAATGATTATTTAATGATAATAATTTCAATATTTTTTATATTTTTCATGAGAAAATTATATAAACATATAAATGATTGGTTATTTATAACATAAAAATAATTTTTAATTTTTTTTATCATAAATATTTCGCTTAATTAATTTTGTATTGTACCTAAGGGTACACTAAATGTTGCAGCTTATAGATTTATTTTGATATAGTTACACATTTTTTATTATGAAAATTCATATTTTAAAAAATAAAAAATATATTTCTAAATATTTTTTCAAGTATCAATTGTTTCAAAATGTCATTTTAAATGTTTATAAATATTTTAAAAGTACACATAATTTTTTTTTCAATTTTAATTTATAATATTCATATTATAAAATGACCGATTTTTCTAACACGAGTCCAGAGGCACACATTTATTACTCAAAAAGGGAAAAAAATAATTTCAATGTTTTTTTTTTCAAGGAAAGAGATTTGGATAAACAGGATCCTAGACCTTGTCCATCCAAAAACACTTTTACGGATGAAAAATTAATGTTGAAAATCAAAGGAAAGTTTATTAGTAAAGATAGCGTGTCCTACATGAGTCAGGCAATCCGCTCAGGGACGGAATCAGGGGTTGGCACAGCTTTGCTGCAGCCTACCCCATTTTAAAAATAAAAGACTAGTAGTAAGCATGTTGATGTATTAGTCTAGTTGGTAGTGACTTTTGGGTAAGGGGAGGGAAGACTCAAAGAACCCAAGTTCAATTTCCTCATCTCTAATTTTTTTTCAATTTTTTCACTATATTGGCTTTTCTTTTCTTTACATTTTTCTTTTTTCTTTTATTAATTTAAAACATATTATTCTCTTTTATATTTTATTTTTTATTATTAATTACTTAAATTTGACTAGTTTATTAATTCATCTTCTTAGAACAATTTTAACGGGGGGACTGTAGGGGATGCTAAACTGAAAAAAATTATATTTTTTTCACTATAGTGGCTTTTCTTTTCTTTACAATTTTCTTTTCTTTACATTTTTCTTTTTCTTTTATTAATTAAAAACATATTATTCTCTTTTATATTTTATTTTTATTATTAATTACTTAAATTTGACTAGTTTATTAATTTATCTTCTTAGAGCAATTTTAACGGGGGGACTGTACGGGATGCTAAACTGAAAAAAAAATATAAAATATTGAGGGGGAAGGTTGGCGGATGCTTATGGGATACAAATCGCTGCTATGGGGTGTAATAAAGAGTGTGTCAGATTCCTTTTATTTTTTTCAGAAATCAAAAAGTCAAAACGATGTCGTTTAAGTGTGGAAGAGGGCAAAACACCGCGTTTGGAGGATGGGTGGCTCACGCAGATCTGCAGAGGGGCAGGACAGGTGTCGCCACACCACAGGAGGATGGCACGGACGGCCCAGATGCAATCTGGCCGATTTTAATTAAATTTATATAGTGCTAATTTCGGTATGTAAAATGTAAAAAAAAAAAGTTACCATAATACTAGATTCATTTTTCTCTACACATAGACATCAAATTTGAATATGTTTCGACATAATTTGAAAAAAATGATTTATTTTGATATAATTATATTGTAATTTTGCTCGGTAAATTGGATCTTCGTCATTCGGTGACCGATTGCTTATTATAATACCTTTTCGGATAGCGAATTGCGTCACGAGCAAAACTCACAGCCACGCTGTGACCTACGAGCTTTTTAAGCCATTTGGGGTTGTTTCAGGGCTCAAATTAGGGTTTTACTATGTTCGAAACTTTCTAGCAATTTTCAAAACTTCATACCGAGTCCAGTTAATTTTTTTTGTTCGTAACACACTTCATTGAATGTTTGGAGGATGTAAAAATGTGGTCAAGTCATTTGTGACATTGGTATATATAAATGATTTGTATAGATGAAGTGTGTTGTCCCATCAAATGCGGATTTATTGAGTTGTCCCGTCAAATGCAGATTTATTGATCTGTATAGATGAAGTGTGTTGTCCCATCAAATGTTTGAAGGATGTAAAAATTTGGTCAAGTCTGATTTTGGCTATAAAACCTTATCATCACAACCATTTCAAAACACATCAACTCTTCTTCATCTTCTTCTCATTATAGATCCATCTCAAAATCAAGCTGAAGGAACATATTTGGCAAAAAGGCATGAACTTCGTGATAATGGTACGCACCGCCGTCTTAGGGAAGACTTGAAGGAACATATTTGGCAAAAATTTGGATCCACACGTGGAGGCAATTAGATTTCGCAAATTTCGTATTATGTTTCGTACGTTGCAATTTAGTTTATGTATTAGCTTTTGTGTAATTTCTTTTTTTTTAATCAATGAAGTTTTCTATTTTATTTTAAATCTAAATTTTATAATTACATTTTAGTAATTAAATACTAATATAATATTATAATCATATTATAAACATGTTGGAAATAATTATTATAGAAGGGTATATTCGTAAATTGAATTGGAAAAAAAAGATAGATTGGGAGATGCTATTGTTAAACAGAAAAAAGTGAAAAAGAGATGCTATGCTGATGTGGCGGAGAGAGATGAATAAAAAAAAATAGTAATTTTAGTATCTTGAATAGTAATTGATAAATATGACCTTAAAATAATGACTAACCTATATAAAAGAAATTATATGCAAATTAAGTCCACCCGAATTTCCAATTCTGGTTCCGTGCCTGAATCCGCTACATAATTTACTTCCCTAAAAATGTGCAAAATGTGGATGTCATGAAATTTCAAAACATACAGATAAGAGTCACAAATTACTCTCTCTATCTTTTAGGGACAACTCTAAATGCCTCGCAAAGTATTAATTATGCACAAGTTATAATCTTCAATGGTAAGATGGATATTGAGTTTAATAGCTTCCTTTAGGTCAACCTCGTACATCCGCTTCGATAACCAATCTGAAAGGGCGTCTTCGAGCATTCAAATGCGCAACCTACATTTGCCTCATGATAACTAATCACCCATGAAGTGGCTCTTTTGCTTGGACTCCGTATAAATTACTTGCTAGGGTTGGATTTTTTCACCTTAATGTTTGACTTTTTTTTTTGGATTGGACAATTGAGGTCCTTCTCACCTAACTAGAAGCTAAGATGTTGTAATATAATTTCAATGTATTAATCAATTTGATCTTATAACTAATCCATTAAAAAACGATTTTTCTATCACATGTCCTTGAGACATAGGATAAGAAATTTGATTTTCAACCTGCTTTCTGGTCTCTTAGCCCGTGTATTATTGTTGTTTATTTATTCTTGTCCTGTTTTATACGTTTCCTGTATTTTGGTTTACCCTTGTGGTAGCTTTATACGATCTTGTTATCGTCCTTGAGGGTGTGAGATGGGTTTTTGGGATTTGTTTTGGCAATAATATGGCTAGAGTTTTGGTTTGTGGGTTGGTGTACTTTGTTTTTCTTGTTGTGGTACAGGTTTCATATGATCGATGGCTTGTTTGTCAAGTTGTAGACGTCGTGGAAATGCGATCGATACCTTTTGATTCTGTTTAGAGTCCAAGTTGAGGTGTCCGCTAGTGATCTCCAGAGTTCTATGTGTGCGTCTTCCGTTTGGTTGGTCGGTTCGTTGATTCTGCTTATTGATGTCCATGTTTTATGCTATGTTTTTATGTATATTTTAGCTCCTTATTCTAAGTACTTTGCATATTACGGGTTGGGAATATGTCGAATTTGTGTAGCATATGCTTATTTGTCAAAAATAGAGGTCTACACAATTTTGGTTTAATACTGCAGAATTTGGAGCTATTCCGGGAAGAAACCAAAGGACGGGATTCTACTCGACTTCGACCAGGTTTTACTCGAAGTCGACTACAGCTGAAGCAGACTTGATCGAGGGCGGAAGAAGAAGACTACTCGAGCACGAGCCGTACTCGATGTCGAGTAGACTTACTCGAAGTCGACCAGAACTGAACCGCACCCGAGCTCGAGGAGAAGAACCAGATCGAGAGGCTGTGAAGAGTACTCGAAGTCGAGTACATCCTACTCGAAGTCGACCAGGCTTGGTCGAGGTTGAATACGCTATTTTGGGTCGAGGACGAGTTTGGCCATTCCGAGCACATGTGGACAACTTGGGCACAAAGTAAGGCTGGATCCATCATGTTCTATCAAGATCTATTTATGGGGAGAAGGATTCTATCCACTTGAAGATATTTAGATAGTTTTCCTTTTAGATAAATGTTCCCTTTTATTTAAGTTTTATCTTTAGAAATTAGATAGAGTTTCCTTACCTTGGTAGCAAGGATTTAGCATTATAAATATAGCCAATAGGGCTGATTTTTATTCATTCCAAGCTAGAGAGGAGAAGTAGATAGATAGATAGATAGAGAGAGAGAGAGAGAGAGAGAGAGAGAGAGAGAGAGAGAGAGAGAGAGAGAGAGAGAGTGGAGGCCAAGAGAAGTTTGTGAAGCGAGAGCGGAATTGGCTTCCTTTGATTGTAAGCTCTGTTTGGTTGATTTTAATGCAATTTAGTTTCTTGTTATTATTGATGTCTTTAATTTTGATGAAGCGCGAGTAGTCCACCCACTTCTAGGGTCAGGGTGAGCCCGACGATAGCCAAGCGTGTTTAAGGTAAAGATTCGACTTTTATTATGTTTTGAGCATCTTATACCTTTAATATGTTTATTACCTATTTAATAGAGATCCATGTTAACAACTTGGATTATAAACATAAAATTGGTAGATAAAATTAGGGTTTCTTGAAAGAGTTGTCTAATTGTTGGAAAAGGGGAAAGCTTAATCCTTCGATGCGATTGCATGATTATTTCTTATTCTTGCCTTATGCATGTTTGGTTATCGTTATTGTAAACCCCGATCTTGGAAGTCTTTTTTTCATACATTGTTTAGTTCGAGATTTGCATTCGTTCAAGTTTTTGCTGCCTACTCGACTTCAAGCAAATCTGGTCGACGTCGACCACTGATTCCTCGATCGAGCAAGATCGTTGTTGCTTCTGTCTCTGTAGGAAATCGATTTCGACCAGCTTCCTCGACTACGACTAGCCAAATCGACATCGAGCAGCTTCCTCGAGATCGACCAAAAGCAGTGACCTTTGATTTGCTCGAATTCGACTGTGCTTGACCCTCTGTCGACTAATGTTGTTAGGAGGAAATCGAGTATGAAATATAATGAAAATAGATCAAACCAGACTTAGGCCCCAGCAAATAAATACAAGACTCCTCCAATGCAGTAAGACAAAGTCAGGATCGAATCCACGAGGAAGCACGTCAGCAGTTTTCAGGTAGCTGTAAATTCTCACAGGCAAAGCAGCAGAAAGACAGAAACACAGAAAAGAAACAGAAATAAAAGTAGAAAATAACAAACAAAAGCAAGGAACAAAGTAAGAAATAAAGCAAAGACAAAGCAAAAACGAAAAGCAAAGCAAGGGGCTCGTCGATCTCGACAAACACTACTCGAGATCGACAAGGGTATGCAAAGACAGAAACTCCAGAAATCGACAAAAGACAGAAATTTTACTCGACTAAGACAAACCCTACTCGAGATCGACCACAAGCTACTCGATCTCGACCAAGCTTCCTCTATGTCGACTAGAATGCAGAAACTTAAATTTGCAGAATTCTCGACAGAACTCAGATTTCGACAGAAATAAATCAATATGATAAAAGACTTCCAAGGCCTAGGGTTTCAACACCACAACGATAACCATGCAAAGTAACACATAAAGGCATAAAAGATCATGCTTTCCATCAAATAACTTTCGTTATTAACAAATAGGCATATAGAGGCTTTCGCATAAACCCTAATTGTTACTAACCCTTTTTCACATAATTAATCCAAGTTGCATTAAGATCACTTTCTCTTCAATAACACAAACAAGGATCACCTTCAACTCTCGCAAAAGAATCATGCTCATAGGGATAGAAGATGAATTGCACGAAAAGATCTGACCTTTATCGCGTTATCTCACATGGCCACCGTTGGGCTCACCCCAGCCCCAGAAGTGGGTGGACTACTCACGCCTCATTGCAATAACGGACATTGATTGATGAAAAGAACTAAATTGCATTAAAACTAAATTCAAAAGCCTTTACAATCCTGGCAATCAACTTTTGCAAACTGCCAAAACCTTAAAAACCTTAGAACTCCTAAACTCTATGTGTAACTAACTAATTGTCTCTGAAATTGAATGATGAAAACTGAGCCCCTAGGGCCTTATTTATAGCCTTCATTCCCTAGCTAGTCTAGGAAAGAAGATATCTATCTCTATCTAAAATTATATCTAAAACTTGAAAGGATAAATAAAATGTTTTTAGGAAATAAATCTATAAGGAAGAGATAAAACTAAATAGGGTAAGTCTTCATGTCTTGATAGATTGCGTCTTCCATAGATAGAACTGATCAACTTTGGATAGATCTTCGGCCATTCTCGGATTCCTTCATGCCCAAGTAAAGCTAAACCGAGTAGGACTCGTCCCGATGAAGCGTTTCTGGAAACTGGGTCTACTCGACCTCGACAAGAGCTCGTCGACCTCGAGTAGCTTTCGTCGTCTCGGCTAACTGGTGCTCGATGTGGCTCGGACTTGCCTCCTGGTGCTCGTCGACCTCGAGTAGCCCTTGTCGACCTCGAGTAGGCTTGATCCGTCGACTAGGTCTTCTCGGGTGGGTGTGCTCGACAAGCTTGGACTGGGCTCTGACCTTCGTCGATCTCGACAAGGGTTCATCGAGATCGAGTAGAGGTGTGGTCTTCTTGGTCGAGCAACTCTTCCTCGTCGACTCCGGGTGGTGGCGCTGGGCTTCGTCGATCTCGACTAGGGCTTGTCGAGATCGAGTAGGGTCCGGAGGTCGGGTGGTCTGGCTCTCTCGATTAGGCTTGCTCGACAAGGTTGCTCGGACATGCTCGTCTAGGTCAAGTAAGGTCTACTCTAGATCGAGTAGTCTGGTTCCTTTGCTGTTTTGACCTTGGACTTCTGTAGCTGTTTTCCGAGCTTTTCTGAACTTCTGTAGAATTGCTGTAAAACGCCTCGAAATCTGCGATTTAAACAGAAACTGGTGTAGATTCCATAATTTGGCAAATAAACATAAACTACATAGATTCTGTACTATCTAAGCCCAAATGAATGAAATGTATACAGAAATCGTTATAAAAGTTACTGTAAAACATGGCAGATTCAGCTCACAACAACTAACCTTAGTCAAGGTCGAGTACCCCTGAAGTAGACAACCACTCGTGAGATTCTTCCGCTGCCTGAGATCCGCTGGCACGCTTCCTCGAGGATCGATCCTGACTTCCCGCTGCTAGATCAAGAGGAGGTCTTGTAATCATTTGCGTTGGCACTAATCCGGTTTGATTTATATTTCTATATATTGAACTCGATTTCCTCCTACAACAAAACGCCGTTGCCGGAGGAGCAATCATTCGCGCCTTAGGTAGTTAGATCTCACGTTTTCCTTTAAGTTTTGATTTTGCAGTGTATGCACCGTTCTGGTCAACAACCTGAGTTTGACGCCTTAGACTATCCAGAACGCCTTATACACGTCCACGCTAAATTGAAAAGAGCCATGGCGGCCGCAGAAATACAAGCCCAGCTGATAGAGAGGCTTCAAGCGGAAATAGAAGCCAAAAATACTACTCTCACCGCTGAGAGAGCACGCACGGAGCAGGAAGCTGAACGTAGGAGGCAGGCGGAAGCTGAGCTTGCCCAATTCCCTACCACTGATGAGGATTACATGCACCCGACTCTTGTCGTGCCTGAATCGGCTATCCTATTCCCTACTAATAACTTTGAAATTCGCACTGCCTTTCTGATTGAAATTAAAAATAATGTTTTTTATGGAAGGTTTAATGAATGCCCTCTTGAACATATTACTAATTTTTCTGATATGTGTCATACTCTTGCTGAAGGTACTACTCTGGAATATGTTAAGATGAAAGCTTTTCTATGGTCTCTTGTCGGTCCAGCATTGAAGTGGCTTGAAGGACTAACCCCACGATCCCTCACAACATGGGCTGAGGTACGGCAGACATTTCTTAATAAATTCTTTCCTCCTGCCAAGACAACGCTCCTCCGCTAGAAGATTACAGCTTTCAAGCAAAAGCCTGGGGAGCCGCTGGCACAAGCATGAGATCGATACAAAGACCTGCTGAGATCTTGCCCTACACATGGGCAGCCACCCTATGTCGTTCAGGAGATCTTCTACAATTCTCTTGATCTGGCCGCTAAGGATAGGATTAACCAATATACTCAATATGAGTATCTGACGATGCCACCAGCTGATGCATGGGCTACTCTCGACAAGCTCACCAACTTCGACAATAAGTATGGGGTTGCTGCAAATTACGACAATGACAGCACCAATTATGCAAGGCCAGCCCCATCCATGCCCCTATATGAGCCTCCTAAGGAGATTGATCCAGACGTCAGGGAGCAGTACTACAGAGATCAGAATCGCAAGCTTCTCAAGCAAGTCAAATATCTCTCTACTAATCAGCCCTGCATTGAATGTGGCTCATAGAGGCACACCACTCCAGAGTGCCCACATACAGAGCAAGTCAGGATGGCAAAAACTCATGAGGAGGTAGCTTACGCGGGGGGGGGTCCTAATCGCTATATGGACCAGCGGTTCCAGCAACCACAATGGAACCAAGGTGCCCCTAGGAACCCCCCACCATATAGAGCTCTAGGACATCCAGAAAGGAACCAACAAAAGGATGATATACAGCTCATCCTTGATGAATTACGACGGAATCAAGCAGAAAGTAAGCAATCTAACAGCGCCATCCAAAATCAGCTCCAAAACATCAATACAAGATTTGGAGAACTGGACATCTGGAAGAGGAATATTGAGACCCAGATGGGTCAATTCGCGGCACAACCGGGCAACTCCCTGGGCATACAGAACCAAATCCCAAGGGGAAGACCGGACACGTCGCGGCTATAAAGCTCAGAAGCGGGCACCAGTTACACGAGCCAGAGGTCGGAAAGAAGAAAGACGAAGCTGAGATTCCACTCGACATCGAGCAGAACGTAGTCAACGTCGACCAGTCTACTCGACGTCGAGTAGGAGTACCCGAGGTCGACCAGCCACATATCATCGAGGACACTTCTGCACGACAACAGAACTCGAAGTCGACTCCTGTAGTCGAAGTCGAGGAGAATCTAATCGACATCGAGGACATCCCAGTCGACGTCGAGGACTCAGCAGCACCTCCGACATCTGTTCTGGCTCCGAAGCAGAAAAATACACTGCCTTTCCCTTCCAAGGCGCTGGAAGATCCCACTGCAGGTAGGTTTAAACGTTTTGTTAAGATGCTTCAGGATTTAAATGTTTCAATTCCTTTTACAGAAGCTCTTCAAGAGATGCCTACATATGTAAAGTTCCTTAGGGAAATCCTTAGCAACAAGCGATCCATCTCAGAGATCGCCGGCGAATGCAAAAGGATGGATTTCCCTGAGAAGAGACCTGACCCTGGTAAGTTCTCTATTACTGTGGGATTTGGACAATATAAATATGAGGCCTTGTGTGATTTAGAAGCAAGCGTGAGCATCATGCCTTTATCAATCTAGCAAAAGGTGAAGATAGAGTCCATAGAGCCTGTGGATGCCAAGCTATACATGGCAAACAATACAGTGGTCATCCCTACAAGTATGGTCGATAATGTCCCTGTCCAGGTTGATAAGTTCTATATCCCAGCTGATTTCCTCATTATAGATTGTGTTGAAGATCCTACTAGCCCTATTATCCTTGGTAGACCTGTTCTAGCTACTGCAGATGCTAGAATCAGCGTCAAGCAGCGATTGCTCATCTTCACAATAGGTAATGAGGTTTTAGATTTCTCTTTTGGCCCTACAAAATAAGAAGTTCCATGGCTAGAGGTGAAGAGCATCAGCAACCACGGGATCGAGCAAACAACGGAGGAAAGCACCAGAAAGTTACTCGACGTCGACCAGGTGTACTCGACATCGACCACTCACACTCGAAGTCGACTTCCTCTGTTGAGCTCCAGACCTGCAAAGAGCCTTAGTATGGGGTCCCTGTACTCGACATCGACCACGCCTACTCGACGTCGACTACCCCAGAGCCTGAAGATTTCTGTTTCGGGCACGAAAAGGTAAGTTCAGGTATGATTTCTACTCCTCAGTACATTAATAAAAATATGAATAATTTTAGAGGAGAAAAGGCCCCGTGGAGAGCTAACCTGCGCAGGAGAAGGATTGGAAGGAAGAAGAAGGATGGCAGAGGACTCTATGCAAGCAACCACCTAGAAGCTGAGCTTGCATACTACAACCAGGACCTAGATGATCTAGGAGAAGGGCCAACCACAAGAGGGACCTACATTGAGGGTTCTTAAAGAGCAAGCGGAGAAGTCGGCTTAGCGACTCTAAAATCTAGAGCATGCACATAAAACTTTTGAATTTTGGGACTTTGAAACTTTTGGTTTTGTTTTGTTTTTGTTTTTGTTTTTGGTTTTGGTTTTGAACACTTCATGTGGAAAGTCTTGTCTTCGTGCGAAAGCTAATGATTTTCAGGTCAAGAAGCATAAAGGATCGCAAAGAGAGAAAGAAGAAGTCCCTGACAGCAATCGAAATCGACTAGGCCAAGTCGAGATCGACTACGAAGAGGATTGAGTACAACACTGTACTCGACGTCGAGTAGGCCACTCAACGTCAACCACCCTGGAGCATCCTCGACTTAAGCTTTCACATGACGCAGCAGATTTGTACTCGACATCGAGGAGATCTACTCGACGTCGACTACCTCAGTTACTCAACGACCCTGTTTTGACTCTACAACGCGTTATTCGGTGAGTTCCTTCCTTTACCTATGTTTTTTATATTATTTTATACAGTGGGGACACTGTATATTCTAAGTATGGGGTGGGGGAAGAACTTAATATTATTTATTTATGTTATATTCTTGTTTTGGTTTCACATGGTGAATTTTGGGTGAATTTTAAATTTTTGTGCTTAATTGCTAAACTCGAAGTTCGAAGAGACATCTCCCAATGCTTGTAAATTGTTCAAGATTAGTGTCATGGAAGTTAAAATAGAACTCGACGATGCAAAATTGGATTCATTAGAGATATAGCATGAAATTGCCTAGTAAAGGGAAGTCACAATGAAGTGCATTATTTCTATGAAAACCATGAAATGAGGTAAAATTTGATATTGCTTTTGACATGTTGCATAATAAGAGGATGGAGGACCTTATATTTCCATATAATGCTCATTGTTATATCCTAGCCATACCTATGCTTATGCATCACAAAAACAATATTATGCCTTATTTCATATTATTGCTCCACATGATCTAAATATTGTCATTCTTTACCTTATTTCCTATCCGGGGATTATGTTGAGAATGATGTTACATTATAGCGATTATCATATGGTGTTTGTGTTGTTATTATCATTATTGGAGTTTGGCAAGAATGTTTAAAATATATGGAAAATGTAATGAGTGAGAAAAAAAATCCGATCACCTCAGGAGATAAAGGTAGATCGACCCTACTTACTGAGATAATAGTTCGGCAGGATGGGACACCAATGTGAGGAGTCCAAAGCACTAAGTATCCGGGGCCATTCATGACACCCATGTTTGCGACTCGCGAGAAGGCAGTGCTGAGGTTAAAGAGGTAAAAACATAATATTGAAAAAAAGCATTGAGCGAATGAGCGAAAGGTGAGAAATCAAAGGAAGAAGGAATGTGGTATGAAAGTTTGAAAATACTCCATTTCCCCGGATTATTAGCACCACATTGCCAAAAATTTCCCCACCTTTAGCCTTTTACCAATCTACTCCTTATTGAGCTTAAATTAAAGTCTTCTTGATTATTATTGCTTTGTCACATGAATTGTTTTTGCATAACCCTCCTTTTGTGAGTAGATGTTGCTTTTATTGCACATGTATGGATTTGCGGCATTAGTACCTTTTCGAGGATGGTAATTGATTGCAGGGTTATATGAAAATGAATCTATGATGTTGAGAGTTTTGAATTCATCCCCTGAATGACCATCCAAGTTATTGCTTGGGGACAAGCAAGCTTAAGTATGGGGTCATTTGATGTCCATGTTTTATGCCATGTTTTTATGTATATTTTAGCTCCTTATTCTAAGCACTTTGCATATTTCGGGTTGGGAATATGTCGAATATGTGTAACCCATGCTTATTTGTCAAAAATAGAGGTCTACACAAGTTTTGGTTTAATACTGCAGAATTTGGAGCTATTCCGGGAAGAAACCAAAGGGCGGGATTCTACTCGACTTCGACCAGGTTTTACTCGAAGTTGACTACAGCTGAAGCAGACTTGATCGAGGACAGAAGAAGAAGACAACTCGAGCACGAGCCGTACTCGACGTCGAGTAGACTTACTCGAAGTCGACCAGAACTGAACCACACCCGAGCTCGAGGAGAAGAATCAGATCGAGAAGCTGTGAAGAGAACTCGAAGTCGAGTACATCCTACTCGAAGTCGACCAGGCTTGGTCGAGGTCGACTACGATATTTTGGGCCGAGGACGAGTTGGGCCATTTCGAGCACATGTGGACAACTTGGGCATGAAGCAAGGCTGGATCCATCATGTTCTATCAAGATCTATCTATGGGGAGAATGATTCTATCTACTTGAAGATATTTAGATAGTTTTCCTTTTAGATAAATGTTCCCCTTTATTTAAGTTTTATCTTTAGAAATTAAATAGAGTTTCCTTACCTTGGTAGCAAGGATTTAACATTATAAATAGAGCCAATATGGCTGATTTTTATTCATTCCAAGCTAGAGAGGAGAAGTAGATAGATAGATAGATAGATAGATAGATAGATAGATAGAGAGAGAGAGAGAGAGAGAGAGAGAGAGAGAGAGAGAGAGAGAGAGGAGGCCAAGAGAAGTTTGTGAAGCGAGAGCGGAATTGGCTTCCTTTGGTTGTAAGCTCTGTTTGGTTGATTTTAATGCAATTTAGTTTCTTGTTATTATTGATGTCTTTAATTATGATGAAGCGCGAGTAGTCCACCCACTTCTAGGGTCGGGGTGAGCTCGACGATAGCCAAGCGTGTTTAAGGTAAAGATTCGACTTTTATTATGTTTTGAGCAT
Organism: Persicaria maculosa; assembly: GCA_963922045.1. Classification (NCBI taxonomy): domain Eukaryota; kingdom Viridiplantae; phylum Streptophyta; class Magnoliopsida; order Caryophyllales; family Polygonaceae; genus Persicaria; species Persicaria maculosa. The sequence goes on from OY998255.1 coordinate 69,472,585, forward strand.
CTACTACCTTTAATATGTTTATTACCTATTTAATAGATATCCATGTTAACAACTTGGATTATAAACATAAAATTGGTAGATACAATTAGGGTTTCTTGAAAGAGTTGTCTAATTGTTGGAAAAGGCGAAAGCTTAATCCTTCGATGCGATTGCATGGTTATTTCTTATTCTTGCCTTATGCATGTTTGGTTATCGTTGTTGCAAACCCCGATCTTGGAAGTCTTTTTTTCATACATTGTTTAGTTCGAGATTTGCATTCGTTTAAGTTTCTGCTGCCTACTCGACTTCGACCAAATCTGGTCGGCGTCGAGCACTGATTCCTCGATCGAGCAAGATCGCTGTTGCTTCTGTCTCTGCAGGAACTCGATTTCGACCAGCTTCCTCGACTATGACTAGCCAACTCGACATCGAGCAGCTTCCTCGAGATCGACCAAACACAGTGACCTTTGATTTGCTCGAATTCGACTGTGCTTGACCCTCTGTCGACTAACCTTAGTCAAGGTCAAGTACCCCTAAAGTCGACAACCACTCGTGAGATTCTTCCGCTGCCTGAGATCCGCTGACACGCTTCCTCGAGGATCGATCCTGACTTCCCGCTGCAACATCAGGAGGAGGTCTTGTAATCATTTGCGTGGGCACTAATCCGGTTTGATTTATATTTCTATATATTGAACTCGATTTCTTCCTACAACACTTACTTGTAGTTTATAATGTAGGATGACATGTATTTTTTTCTGCATTTTTCTTTCCATCATTTGCTTCTTGTTATTTCAATTCAGTAATTTGCTTCTGTTATTTCCTTTTGGTTGTACATGATGGTTGATCCATCTCCCGGCTTGTTCGGGCTCTCGGTTTCTCTAGGCTTGTCTAGACAATCGAATTTCTTTCCTTATATAAAAAAAGGATAAGAAATTTGATTGGGAAAGATTCTCCTAAATTAAATTATTCTAGCTATTTCGAAAATTGCTTTCCTAGGGTCAATGTTATGTTTGGTAGGATCTTTTCCAATCAAGGTTCTTATCTTATGCCCTAATGCGATAGAAATACCGTTAACAATGGTTTTTTCCTAAGAAAATCTTTCCTACTTTTGGATTTTCTAATGTGAGCACACTTTAAAAAAATCCGCTAATTAAACTACACTATATTCATCTCACAATTTAAATCGTCCGATTTTTCGGGATACTTTTTAAAAATTTAAAAATCCTATTAAATATCAATTATTTTAATTGAGTTTTTTTTTAAATAATTTGATAATATAAATCATATTTCAAATAGTAAATGATTTAAAATTTGAAATTCATCGATATAGTACTATAGGTCCGTTTGGAAAGGTATTGCATATAGATATAAGATATAGGATATGGGTAGGAGACAGTGGCGGACCCAAGAGGGGCTCGAGGTGGCTAAAGCCCCTTGGAATTTGGAATAAGTTTTTTTTTTATATATATACAGGACTTTTACAATAATTATAATTAGAATGCAAGTAGAATTAGTATGTTCGCTTAGTTCACCTGGTAATGGGATGGGAAGGAAAGGGATGGAATTCGGCCCGTCCCTGGTTCGAGCCCCACCTGATTCCACTTTATTTTGGCATGTACTTTTTTTTTATTAGGAAAAAATTCGAGGCCAGATATACCTAAACCTCGAGGGCCGACAAATCGGCAGACAGGTAACCGTCTAAGCAAGCATACAAATACAGAGATGGTGCAAAATACAGGCCAGAACTCTACAAAGGCGAAACAAAACACAACTAAACTGAACAAGACGAGGACGTAGACGAAAGACGAAGCCAAGCACAACCCTGAAGCAGCACCGTAAGCCAGCGAAACATAAGAAGTCACCTGTGGGCAGTGAAGACGAAGCTCCAAGGAACCATTCTTTCGGAGAAAGGAGACGCCTCGATACACACTACCACGACCCTAGCCTATCCCGACTCCGACTGCTAGAACCCCATCAAACGATGAAGACAGTACAATCCCGTCACACCAAACATAGAGCCACACATCGCCTGAACTGAAAGCACCAGAAAACCCAAGCAGAAAATATGCAAACCCTGATGGGATTTTAGGAACCCACCGGTGACGCGATCGTGGAATTTCACTTGTACTTATTACCTCATCATGACGACAAAATGCCTTAAAATACCTGCAAGCCTTAACCGTGAGGGGTGATGATCAGATTATGCGTTTATTAGTCCAAGCGATGAGGGTGGTATGCTTGGCTCGCGAGGATTTGAGTTGTTCAGTTGTCGGCTTGAGAGGAAGTCAGTCGATGTTCTTATTCCAAGAACGTTCTTCTCCGATCAAAGACCTTAAGAACTCAACTCCGGGGGCTTTAGGTCCGGGAGATAATCAGAGCTCTTCTACTTTCTCTCTTGAATCGGATCCCTGTCTTTGAGGTCGGAGGGCGGTATTTATAGGGAGGCCAAGCATGCAGCTGGCTGGCGACCTCGTGGTCTAACATAGGACACGTGTAATGCATGCCCTCATGCTAGGGACCTAGGCAATACATGTGGCGCTATTAGAGGTGAGGGGCTTGGGCCAACGAGCTGCTTGCTAGGATCCTGGATAGCCACGAGGTACTAGTGGGACTTGCCCTGGCTTTCTACGCGGGCTTATACTAATTTCTAAGTTGTGAGGAAATACGAACCGAGGATTTTGAGGGTGTTGGGTTTGATCAAGGCTTGATCGAGTACCTTACTCGCGATGAATCTTGTAGTGGGGCCAGATGTCTTTTGCGTTGGGTGACCTATTTATGACGTTATACCTGTGTTAATTAATAGGCCTATTTTCTATGGCATCGTCAATCGGGATTATTTATATTAAGTTATTTATTATTAATTATTTATAATTTAAATGTTCTAATTCCTTAAGGCCAACTTCGGGCCCAAGGCTAAGCACCATCCACTCGCCCAAGGAAACAAACTGGTTTGAATTAACGGCAGGGCCGGCCCATGGCCCGTGCGAAACGTGCAATCGCACGGGGCATCGAAATTTTGGGGGCCTCATATAGGTTTTGTATTATATATATGTATATATAAATGCAAATTGTATCAGGTTGTTGCGGTGGATTAGTTGGTAAAGGTCTGTTCTTGTTCCGAATTGTGCTGAGTTCGATTCTCAGTTTTTTTATTAGGTAAAAATTCGACACACTGGACAGACTCGGTGGTCGAGAGGTTGAATAAATCGGCGACAGACAAGCCGTCAATACAAACAAAATGCAAAGCAACACCAAACCAGATAAAACCCAATTACAAGTATGCAGTTACAGACCCAGGCTAGTACTAACACAGAAAAAACCAGAAGCAGAGTGCGACCTCTCGTCCGTCAGTTGGAAGAGGCGACACAGGGAATCCCTGGGGAACTAAGGGGAAACCTCATATTTGAACTAAGTGAATCACAATGCATTCATTTTCTATGTTATTGATCATGTTCTCTACATGTTCAGCGTTGACACCAATTGGTCGGTGTTGACCAAAAATCAGCTCCAATTTGTTACGGGTAAGGCTTGAATCATTTATAAATCATTCCCAACATCCTTATGATATCCGATGTGGGACGGAGTGTTACAATCTCTCCCACTTAAAGCACTAATGACCCCATTAGGCCCAAGAGAATGCCCTCCGGGTGGAGCATATCCATGCACATTGTCGAAATACATTTGAGCCCAGAGTCAGCTTTGATATCATTTGTAAGACTTGGGGTATTGAGAGGTGCCAACCCATACCACCTAGTCTTCTCATGTTCGTTGTCCTCACTTGGAGCCTAAAAAGGAAGAGCGCGCTCTTGTGGCATGTGTAGGGCTTGAATCACTTATAAATCACTCCCAACATCCTTATGATATTCGATGTAGGACGGGGGTGTTACAAAGAGAGAGTAGAAAGAGAGACAAGATGGAGGGAAGTACTCGCGAGAGTAGAGCATTGAAGCATGGAGAAGAACACACTGGTCATTTGTTGAAGTAGGGTGAAGAGCGTTGAATAAGCGTCTTCTAATATACCCCCAAGATATCCAAATCTTAAAAAAAAAAAACTAAAATCAATATATGTGGATATCAAATTGATATACATATACTATTATACCAAACAAGGGATATAGATATTAGGTCCCCTATACCCATATCCTATATCAATATACTTCTACCAAACAAGCCCATATATAATTATTTTAAAGCGAGAAGCGATTATGATAAGTTAGACACCAGAGGCGGAGCTAGAGGGGTCCTAGGGGATCACGTGACCCCACCCCCCCTCATCCGACAAATTCCCTAGGTGTATTCTCCTCGTTGATAGCTTAGTTTTAATATATAATATACCCTAATCCGACATCTTAGTAAAAAGTTATGAATGTTTGAAAATCACAGCAGTATTAATCACTTTAGTTTTATTTCAATATACTATAATACTTTAATATTTTACTTAAATTGACATTCACATATTATAATTCATCTCGAGAGCTTCGAAACCATAGGTTATCTTACTTATTTTGAGAATATGGTAAGAAGTTACGCAAGTTTAAATTTTTTATTTCTAGTTATACATTATTACATGTTAATAATGCAATGTTTATTTATTGCAGTTTATATCTTTATTTTTCGTTTTTTATCCTTATTTTCATTTTATATATTTGTAGTATTTTTGAAACCATAGATTGATACTAGTTTGTAATATCGAACACGTTGTGTTTTACGATTTTTTTTTCTCGATTTTATTGTCGACTACTATGAGTCTATGATGAGCCCCCGCTCAAAACTTTCTGGCTCCGTTCCTGTTAGACATGATTAGTAGTTCATTTTATAGCACTCTTTTGAATGAATACATGCAATTCTAAATTTGTGGTAGGATCAAGAGTAATGGTTGTATGACCTAGAAAAACAAATGTGTCCGGCAACTATTAATTTCCATGAACACAACAAGCTAGTATGGCTTATCTAAAAATAACATATATCAATTAGAGAGTAAAAAATGACAATTTCCATTTTCTAGTGTCATTTTTAAATGCACTTTTTTTTAGTAGGCAAAAAGGGGGCGGTTCTTAAAACAGAACGCAACCCTGATCATCCTTACGGATGATGTTACAGAATTCCCTATTCAAAGGGAGAGTATCCATATTACAAATGTCATTACATCTAGCTATGAAATCTGCGACGCCATTAGCTCCACGAAAACAATGCTTGAACTCTATGTGCTTAAATTCTGATTGCATCTTCTTGATTAGCTCAATCTGCCACCATATCTCCCATCTAGGCCTTGCATCACCGTTTATAGCCTTGATTACTTCCAGACAGTCACCTTCAATTATTACGCTGCGTAAACCTTTTTGCCAGGCCAGTCTTGTACCTGCACAAAATGCAGCTGCTTCGGTTTCGATAGCGGAGCCACTATCTACCTGCTGCTGAAAAATATCCATCACAGTTCCATCACAATTCCTAAGAATCCCACCTACTTGGCAAAAACTAGTAGGTTTAGTTGAGCCATCTACATCAATTTTGTAGGTGGCCCTAGGCGGTTTTTTCCACTTGATTACAATCCTCCGTCTGTCTTGTTTCGGACTTTTATTAGGATTGACAATCAATCAATCTCTCACCTGCACATAAGATCTAATCGCAATATGTGAGATAGATTCAATGTTTTTATTTTTAAAAATTATGTTGTTCCTGGTTTCCCAAATTGCTTGCCAAATAAAACAAAGGTCCTCAAAGTTCGGTATGGATGGTTTAGAGTGTAGGAGTTCTTTAAGAGTTGTGACCTGGTTCTTTACATAACTTACAGATTTACCCATTATTTGTTCGTAGGCCGCTATGATTCTTATGGTGATGGTGCAATGCTTGAAAAGATGATCACTATCTTGATTTTTGTCATTGCAAAGACAGCATTGGGAAGGAACTCTATTGAAAAAACGGTTGAGTCTTTCTTTTGTTGCAAGTCCATCTTGTGCTAGTTTCCAAATGAGGTTCTTGATACGAAGAGGGAGATTTAGGTTTCAGATCCATTTTCCTCTTTCCTCATTCTGATTGCGAGTGTTTATAATCTGTTTGACCGATTTGGTCGTGAAGTGACCATCCGCATTAAGCTTCCAAATTAGTTTATCACTGGCCTCCCAAGAGGGAATTTTGATCTTTAGAACTTGATCGACAATACTATTTGGAAAAAGATGTTGAAGAACTTGTAGGTTCCATTGTTTATTTTGATTGATCAACTGATAAACTTTTAGATTAGGGTCATGTGAGAGTTGGTAGTTTTGAAGATTACAACCTACCACCCAAGGGTCATTCCAGGCGTTTATTATGTTTTGTTCTTGAAAGTATTTTTCTTTAAACCTTGCAAAAATTTATCACGAAGTTGTAGAAGGCGGCCGAATTGCCATGAGGGGTTTGTAGGAGTTGCATTCATTATGTTTTGTTCTTGAAAGTATTTTTCTTTAATAAGTTTAACCCATACATTGTCATTGTTAGTGTACAGTTTCCATAAGAGTTTCATCTGAAGACTAATATTGAGGTCTTCAGCTAGTCTTATGCCTAGACCACCTTAATCTTTTGGTTTACATATTTTTTCCCAGCTTATTAACGGGTTATATTATTCCGATTCCAGTTTGTTCTAGAAAAAGTTCTTATTAACTTGGTCAATCTGATGGAGGACCCCTTTGGGGAGCAAAAAGTTTTGCATTAAGTAGTTAGTTTTAGAACTAAGATTTGCAGTAATAAGAGTTACACGACCAACCTGGGTTAAGGACGAAGCTTTCCATTTAGATAACTGTTTTTTGAGGCTCTGTATAGCATCTTGGAACATCTCATTCTTAATTCTACCATGGAGAAGAGGAATCCCAAGATATTTTTCCAGAGTTCTAGAAACTGAAATGTGCATTTCATTAGCTAGGGAATTTGCTAGCGAAGGACTGATGTTACCAGAGACTTGGAGAGAACTCTTACTATAGTTTATGGTAAGACCAGATAGATTAGAGAATTTGTTGAGCATGTTACGAATAGTATGGATGCTTTTGTGGGATGCTGGTGCAAAGATTATAGTGTCATCGACAAAGGTCAAAAAAGGAATAGACGTACCTTTTTAGTAATCTTTATACCGACTAAGGCATCATCTAATCTTGCCTCCTCCTGTAGTTCTGTTGCAAGGTTTTCCATTACAAGGATGAATATGTATGGTGCAAGTGGATCCCCTTGTCTAATACCTCTTTCCGGTTTAAATTGAGGGTCTGGTCGATTGTTAACTAGAACCGAAAAAGTTGTAGTAGTTAGGCAGCTCATAACCCATCTAATCCAGCGGAGGTCAAAACCAAACTTAGTGAGTGTGGCTTTAATGTAGTCCCAATTGATCTTATCATAGGCTTTTTCCATGTCAAGCTTGAGCGTCATCCATCCTTTTGCTCCTTTTTGTTTGTGAAAATTATGGAAAATTTCATGTGCGATTAGCGTGTTATCCTGTATAGATCGTCCTTCCACAAAAGCTCCTTGGAAAGGATTGATGAGTCTAGGTAGAATGTTCTTCATTCTGTTTGCTATGAGTTTAGAGATTATCTTGTAAATGGTGTTGCATAGGCTAATTGGTCTATAATGATTTCTGTTTGACGGATTATCCGTTTTGGGTATGAGGGCTATAAAAGTTTGATTGATCTCAGAGAGTAGGGTCCCGGAGTGGAAAAAAGCTTTGACAGTTCTGCACAAAGATTGACCAACTATGTGCCAGTATTTGGTAAAGAATTCCAGAGGGTAGCCATCCGGTCTAGGAGTTTTGTCCGTAGCCATGTTGGTAACGATTTTTTTGATTTCCAGGTTTGATGGCATTGTGAGCAGGGAGTTGTTCTCTTCTTGCATAATTTGTGGGAGTTCATGAGGGAGGTGTGCAGGGGTTATGTTTGTGTTCATTGGTTTGATAAATCTCTCAGCCATTTCACTGGTGATTTGGTTAGCTATATCCTTTGAGTTAGTAAGGTGCTCACCATCCCTGGAGGTGAAAGATGAAGTATGGTTTTTAAAGTTCTTGACTTTCACTATTGTCTGGCAATAGTTAGTGTTTTTATCACCTAATTGAAAGTGCTTGGTCTTAGCCCGTTGTTTCCAGAATTTATAATTGTAGTCAAGAAGAGCCACTTTTTTCTTTTCTAAATTCATAAGCTTTCGGTTATCCCAGCTCGAGAGCCTTCCCTAGGGAGCTTAGCTTGAAGGATTAAGATTTTTTTGTCAACTTCAGAAAGCTGTTTTATTATGTTATTAGCTTGTGTTTTGCACCAGTGTTTCGTATTGTTCTTGAGAAGTTTCTATTTTTTCATGAGTTTGTAAGCGTGAGAGCCAGTGAATTTGTTCTCCCAAACTTGCTTCACCATTCTTTCATAGATGGGATTAGTAGTCCATGCCATTTCAAAACGAAAGGGGGCACCTTTACGATCTTGTTTGTTACCAATTTGGAGTGTGATTGGGCAGTGATCAGACAAGGAAAATGGGTGATGTTGGACATGAAGGTCCATGAAATTGGTGATGATGTCTAGAAGAGCAAGAGCTCTGTCTAGAGCTCTATGGGGGGTTTTAGCATGCAAAATCTACTACACTATTCAAGGATGGTAGTGGATTGGTTGGCTTTAGTGTTTTTTAGAAGGATCCAAAGGCCACCTTTTGCACCTATAGAGCTGATGAAAATATTCTTATGGAAGCCAGATATGTTGAGTTGGTTATCAAGAGGAGGTTCAGTAGCTTTAGTTTCAGCAAGAGCTAAGATATCAAGATTGTTACTGTGTCTGATGTGGTTTAGTTCTTGCCAGAGGAGAGGCTTCCTAGAGCCTCGTATATTCCAATAACCGATATTACTCATGAAACATTACTTAGAGCTATGCTAGGTAGCTCATTGGTATCATTTCTAAGGATGTTGTAGTATTTATTTATTTGATCATCACTGTCATGAGCAAGCATGATATTGTTGTCATTGGACTGAAATTGGATTGAGAGGAGATATTGCTTACCAGTCCAGTTGTTCATATTTGAATTCTTATGAGAAATCATAAGACGTCTGCTTTTGCTCCACATCCAATTTTTGACTTCCTCCAGATTGTTTGAGCTGCATTGTTTGCTATCCACTGGCATATAGTAGAGCTGACACTTGAATCTGGATTGTCGAGTGCCATCATGCAAGTCATAGATTCAACAGATGGTATGAGGTAGCGAGACTTCTTGGCCAAAGCCCACTGCCAGACGTTCATCCTGATAGCAGCATGTAGAGCCGGTGCTAACATTGAGTTGCTGCGGAGAGCATTCCAGTTGCATGCAATGATTCGGGCCTGAAAAACAGATATCTTAAGACCAAGAGTTTTGAGATAAAACATTATAAAGCTAAAGGTTTTGTGCTGAGATTTTGGTGTAAAAGGTTTGGGTTTAAAGTTTTTGATTTTCGGATTTGTTAATAAACTGGGAAGAGCCTGATGAATAGAGGTTTCATCCGATCTCAATCGCCGACCACCCGGGAAGGCAAGCGCCCACCAAGGCATCCGGGGAAAGGGACCAGGCGATCACGAAGGAAGCGTCGCTTGCAGCAGCGGGGGGCAGAGCCGACGTCTAAGGTAAGGAAGAGCACCCTCACACCTCAGAAGGAGGAGCTGAGCAAAGCGAGTGCATGAGGGAGGATAGGACGGCCGGAGGACCAAGAACAGCTGCCGGCGCAGGCCACTCGGACCCCAAGAAACCAGCCGCCAGCACCCTACTAGGCCCAGAACCCGCCCGGTGACTTCGATCTTGCAGCCCCCAGACCTCCAGTTTCCACCGAGGGCTACGGCTTGAAGGTGCATGAGGGCTACAGCTCTTCGATCTCTCTCTTTCCATCTGATTTTCCATTTTTTGCCTCTTTTTTTGACAACTTTTTTGGGTGTATTTTGGAAGAAACTCAAGCCCCCTTCCTCTCTTTGAGAAATTGGGTGTTTGATTGTGTGATTTTGTTTAGAAGGAGGCTGAATCCAAAATTGATTTTTGAGATTAGGCTGAGATTCGGGTTTGTGGCGGCTGGTTTTTTGCCTAGGGTTTTCTTGGAGAGAGTTTTTCATTTTCCTCTTGCTGAACTCGCCCACATCAAAGTATCAAAGAAAAGAAAAAGAATTCTAATGATTGTTGCTGCTGCCATTTTCTTTTCTTTTTTTAAATATTAACAAATCTTGTAGAGAGTTTTTTTTTTTTAAATGCACTTAAAGAGCAACAATAATAATGCGGGTGTTTTCATTTAATTTTGATATTTTGGATGTTAAGTCATACTTTCTACGTTCGTCACAAGTTTTAAGAAAATCAACAAATGTATTATTTATCTTTATTTATTATATTACTTTTTTACTTTATCAAAAAATACAACTAACAATCAATTAATCATTATAAGAGCATTTTCGTACAGTAAATATCAAAATACCTATATTGACATATTTTTTTGAACAAAATTAATATTCTAACTAGTATGATTCCCGCGGCATAGTACGTTTTTTTAAAACTAAATATTATATATAAAAGTATTATAAAATATTAACAAATGTTAAGATAAAAATATTAAAAAAAACTTTACAACAAATGTATCTTATAATTATCTCAGAAAATTATTTTTAAAAATTCTTATGTAAAGTATAATACATAAATATAGATATTTTAAATTACTCAGTAATAATAATATCATTATAATATTGTTTAAATGTGATGTGTCATAATCAATAGTTATATTCAATGTTTTGAATTAAGCTCAATAGTTAGTAAATAAATTTGAGTTAGGTTCAATAGTTATATTAGATTGAATCCAATGTTTTGAATTACGCCCGATAGTTAGTAAAATTAAAGAAAAAAGAGAATTAAAGGAAAAAGAAGAAGAAAAAAAGAGGAGAATTAAAGAAAATCAAAGAAACATGGGAAAAAATATGATTGGTCAAAACTCCTAAAATAGCTCTAAGATTGACACATGATCCTAAACTCTTCTAAATTAAGAGTTTATATAGATATAGATATAGGACTGTGCATAACCGGGTATCCGACACGACACGATACGACACGGCAGAAACACGAAACCAATAAGGAGGAAAATACCGATCCGAACACGACACGATAAGTACCGGGTATCCGACACGAAAACACGACACGGTTTCGTGTCGGATACCTGTATAACACGACACGAACCATTTTTTTTTAGGGTTCTCCTTCAAGAATCCACAAACTTACTGCTTGAATCAAATGTACATACACACATCAAATACTTTTCCAACACAATTGCAAATGCAAAAGAATGGCAGTAGACCAATCAACAATTTATTCTTAACACAAACTCATTTCAATTTTGAATAAAAATTGCAAATTCAAAAGAAATCACATAAAGGAGATGGTCCGGTGTTGTAGGCTAAACTGCTAAAGCAATTTGAAGTAGGTAACATCCAGTGCTACAAGCCACCGGAGGAGAGCGGAGAACTGAGAGAGAATGGAGGTTGCTAGATCGGGAAAGCAGAGAGTAGAGAGAGGACGGAGGCCACCAGATCTAGAGAGCGGAGAGCAGAGAGACAACGAAGGCCGCCGAATCTGGAGAGCAGAGAGGAGGAAAATCCTCAAAGTTGCCCCAAATCTCAGATCTGAACTCTGAAGGTGTACTTCTTGGGCTTAATTCGCTCGTCGGAGATCTGGAAGGAGAAGATTCAAGTTGATCCGGAAGGAGAGTCGGTAAGTTGTACAACTTACCGGATTTTAACTCTGAACAAGGGATTGAGGAGGCGAGTCGAGCCGGATAGGAGAGGAGAGGCGATGCGAGGCGACTATCAAGACGAGACTGAGGTGTGACTTGTGAGGAGAGGAGGGCGAGGAAGAGAGGGCTGGAGGAGATGCGAGCGAGCGAGCTTGGAGTTGGCTCCTCCTGGCGGCGGGTCTAGGAGATTGAGACTTGAGAGAGATAACGTGAAAGAAAAAGACGCAGTAACCTAAATCTAGAAACCCTACCCTAGACAGAAAAAAAAAGGCTGTGAAAATAAAAATAAAAATTGGAGAATCCAAACTCGAACTCGAGACCACTTGCTCTCTCCGCACGCGAAAAGCGACTCGTGAACCAACTGGGCAAACTAAATTGCATGATACCCAAGGACATTTATTTTATATCTACTATAACTTCAGAATACTAATTCATAAAAAAAAAAAATTATCGTGTCGTGTCGGATACCCGATAAGGGAAATATGTCGATCCGAACACGACACGATTATTGTCGTGTTTTACCGTTTCGTGTCATAATCATGTCGTATCTTTATCGTTTCGTGTTTTTTCATATCGTTTTATTGCGATTTCGTGTCGTGTCAACCGTGTCGTATTTTTCTGTACAGCCGTATATAGATATAACATATTTTGTCTAATGAAGGAGTAATGTTTTTTAATTTCACAACATGTGGGCCAGGGCCGGGGGTCTTTCGTGGCGGCGAAGAAAGAAAGGGTCCAATTCCCAATGATACCCGATCTTTATCCAAATGGGATAGATGGGGCCCACCTGTTACACCCTGTAGGCCCAAGTGGCATGCCTACTTCATTGAATAAAAAACGTTGAATTTGATGATTCTCCACACCCCTCCGATCCTTCATCTAGACCTTTGCCAAACACGATTCTATCCGTCTAATCCGATATCAAATCTCACCTAAATTATTAAATAAATGCAAAGATATTTTTATATACGAAAACGACTCCGATTCACAAACAAACCTATTCCGATTACTTTCTCCGTATCGCAAAACTTATAGTTTTAGAGTAGTAAACTTGTATCAAAAAACTTGTTGTTTTAGCTATAGTTATTATCTTTATAGGTAATAATTGCTCTTTTTATAGGTAATAATTAGTGCTTTTGGTACTTTATCCTATAAAAGTAAAGTAAATATAAGTATTATTAATAAGTGTGCATAAATCTAAAACTACAAGTTTTACGATACGGAGGGAGTATATCCCAAACAACCCTTATTATAGCATATAAAATATCATTAGTAAGATATTTATAGATGTGGGCCACATGTTTTTATAGATTTTTAAATATGTTACTGTATATACTTAAATTCCATTCGTTGGAAAATGTCAATTTACCATTTTATAATAAATTATTTTTTATTTCAATATTTACGACTATAGTGATACTTTAAATTTTTCTGAACCTTTTTTCATGCATTAAAAGGATCGACGTATTAGCAACGTTCAATTTGAAGTTGCTAATCAACATCGGATTCGACGTTGTAGCATTAATTATATTACAACGTCAAATCTAACGTTGTATTATACTAATATGTGAAGTGAAGGATCAGATCGGGCCGAACCAGGCTAACAACTTCGGATCCGACGTTGTTAGGGTAAAAAAAAAATTCACACACACCCACCCACACCCAAAAAAAAATAAAATTGGACGTTGTAAGTCAATTTTTTTTTGTTTTTTTAATACTTATATTAGGCTTGATCTGACCCGTATTAGCAACGTTCAATTTGAAGTTGTAACAACGTCTAATTCAACATTGTTACAACATCCGATAAGTGAAATTAGCATTGAAAGTTAATTTGCGGTGTATATAGGAAACGCGAAAGGATAGTGAGTTTTTCTTTAAAGTAAAACTAAATTTATGGGTGATTTTACAAAACTCTAAATGTACAAGATTTCTTTTACTTAATCCTTTAATATATATACAAGTATATTAGCAAGATACAGAAAGTATCATCTTCATATAAACCCTATTCAAACAAACCTTAACCTTCACCCCCCTTCAAACAACAACCGTCATCACCATTCGCAGAACCACATTCATCATTTATATCCATAAATTTCGTTAGATTTTGGTTCGATTGTAGCTCAATTTATCAATACAAATCAAAGCTAAGTTCAAGCATATCATATGATTTTCGCTTTGATTTAAGGCAGAAATGGATTTTTATTTTGAAAATCGAAAATTTAAAAAGAAAAGAAAATATGAATCAATTTTGGGTACGATTTCTACTCTGGGTGTTGTATTTGCAAGGAATTGATTCATTATAGGTTAGAAATGCCAGATTTTGTGATGTTTATAGTCGATTTATATCCTGAAACCCACTCAACTAACTAGGTTAAGGAAACTTTACTAAGTAATTAGTAGAGGGAAACTATGATTGTTATAATTGAGAGAAATTGATTTAATATGGGTTAGAAATATCAAATTTGGTCATATTCACTCTTTTTTTTTTGCCAAACCGTAATTATTTTATAAAAATGAAAAGAAAATTGATGCTTCTTGTCAATAGGTAAAATGATATTTTGTCACTAGAAATTCTCAAATTTTGTATCAAACTATATTTTTTTATTAGGTAAAAATTCGAGTTCAAACCTACATGAAACTCGATGACCTACCAAGTTGACAGACGAAACACCGTCAATACAATCGACATAATAATACAAATCAACAAAAAAAAAAAAAAAAAGTCGCGTGACTACGATTAGGGGAAAATTCGAGTTCATGCCTACCTGTATCGGATTATGTTAACACCGTAGTAAGTAGGGGGGAAAAGTTTATTTTATATCAAAATATTAAAGTCGCGTGGCTACGATTTTTCCAGTGTAAAATTATAGACATCAAGTGTAAAAAATTCTTACATTTGAAGTCGAAGGTCAAAAGGAGGGATTTTCGTAGATAAAAAAAAAATGGAGTAAGAAAAAAGACGGGACTTTTATTTAACGTGGTAACTCTTTTTTGACCGTTAGATTGTTTATTTCCAAGGATCAATTTATCTCGTACGGTCACTTTGTTGAAAACCATCAACTTAAAGTATTCCATAATATTAAATTAAACACTACGTAGTAGTTTTTTTTTTTTTTTTAATTGCTAATCGTATAGTTTAAACAATAGTACGTGATTATACTATTTCCACTTACAAGTATGATGAGATTGCTTGTGTTTTAATTAATTAAGTTCATTTTGTAAGTTAAACATACAATATTTAACTTCAATTTGAAATACTGATCAATGAAGGGTATAAAACATAGAAATGTCAAAAGATGTGTGATGATTATTGTTGATGAAACGTGTAAGAAATTATTCCGAGATTATTTATTGTGAAGTGAATTATACCACATTAAAATCAAACAAAATGATGTTGATGAAATCATTATCTAGTACTGGCGGATCCTGAATCGGTTAGTTGAGGAGGCGGAAAATGAACCTCTAATTTTTTTCTCGAAAAAAATCAATATTAGAAATTTTCGGGTTTAATTATACTTCATAGTATTAAGTTACGAAGTTTAGCAAATGATAAGTACGATATATATTAATTTGGTAAATGATGTGAAAAATAATTTATATCGCTTCAGTTTTTAAACGTTTATAACTTTTTACTCAGGTGTCGGATTTAAGCTGATAATATATCCAATCGAAGCTATCGACGAAATGGATATGTATATTAAATTTTATTTTTGATTTGGGAGGGGGCCGACTGCCACCTCTGACCCTAAAGAGGATCCACCCCTGTTATCTAGTGACAGAACAGTGTAACATTAGAAATTTCCATGTTCATTTATTTTTTATTACCAGATTTACGATATTTTTTAGTCTTTTCCTACTAATAAAATAAATTTTTACAAAAATAAATGAGTTAAACAAAAAAGATATAAAGTCATTTACGATATTTTTTAGTCTTTTCCTACTAATAAAATAAATTTTTACAAAAATAAATGAGTTAAACAAAAAAGATATAAAGTCATTTAAAAGTTACACATAAATCAATATACAAAAGGCTCTAATTATTAAAGTTGACTGGATCCGGTGAGGACAAAACCAGAGCTACGAACAACACATAAATCTAATGAGGTTTCATCTCAAAATCAATTGACAATAAGATAAGTAATCCATCAAATTTATATATTGGTCAAAATATCTCAATATTTTCTATTGTGGGACAACCACATTCCAACTTTAATTTTATATATCTATATATCTATATATCTATATATCTATATATCTATATATACTCTTAATTTAGAACACTTTAGGCTTATGTGTCAACTTCTCCTTAATCCTCTCTTTTCCACCAATCAAGTTTTTTTGTCCCTTTTTTAATTATTTATTTTCTTTAATTATTATTTTTATTCTTTTTTTATCTCTTTAAACTAATCACATTTTTTTTCTTTTATTCTTAACATATTTACTAACAATTGGGCTTAATTTAAAACATTAAAGAAAAAAAATGTAACCATTTACTAACAATTGGGCTTAATTTAAAACATTAAAGAAAAAATGTAACTATTGGGCTTAATTCAAAGCATTGAATATAACTATTGGTTATGACACATCACATTTGTTTAAAGTTATAGTGATATTATTATTATTATTACTAAGTGATTCAATCTATATTTATGTATTATACATTGCATGAGATTTTTTAAAAATATTTTTTTCAGAGAATTATAAAATACATTTGTGGTAATGATTTTTATTTTAGCTTTTATTAATATTTCATAATATATTTTTTTATATTGCTAAAATTTTATTTTAAAAAAACCGCACCATGGTGCGGGGATTATACTAGTTAATATTATTATTGAACAGAAAAAATAAATAAAATGGTATCATGGAATTAAAAATAAAATCTTAAATAAATTAATTAGCTACCTCATTTCTAAGTTTAAATAAATAAAGTTAAATTAAATTGAAAATCGAAATCAAAGCTCATAAAATATCTAATATGTCAATACATACACAAAGAATTGACCCGTAGCCAATAGTCAAAAATCAATTACGTTAATGCGGAGTATTTATTTATTCCAAAAATAGTTGAAGTCCAATCCGCTAATCCGCTTTTGGACATGCAAGAGAATGCCAATTGACAATTGCCTTGCATGAATACTTTTTTTTATTAGCTCACCTGCACTACCTAACAAGTTTTGTGTAATCTGTGAATCCATAATATTAATTGATTTTCGTTATGATTCATCTATTTTTGTTTTTTTTTGGCATATTATAAATAAAGTTGGGTTACATTACTATTTTAATTACAGTATATATCTAGCTAGCACTAGCTATATGGCGATTATATTGACTGAGCATACCATTTTATTTATTTATTTTGGACGTGTGTTTGGTGTGTGAAGAAAATATTATGGATTGTGAGTTTGAATGTTGTAATGGTTTATGGAGAATTTCATTTTTGCCTAACACAATGAACGCTTCTTAGTTTTTGTTTTATCTTCAAGATATTATATACGGAGTATAAAGAGAAAATTAATTGGATAGCTCCGAGAAAATGCTGAAAATAAAACAAATAGCATAAACTGAAGTTATTAAGTTTAAATTAGCCTTATATCTAAAAGAGTAGTTGAATATATAAAATTTTTGGTTGAATCGAAACCATAGAAAACTTCAAAAAAAATTTTTATTAGAAATTATTCGAGAACCAGAAAGACCTATCCCTGTGAGCGATGAAGACGATCTTCCAAGGAAATATCCGGACACGGAATCGTCTCGATGCACACCGCCACGACCCCATCTAGACCCGACACCAGATGCCAAACAGTTGCGCCGGGGGGGGGGGGGGGTGCACAGGCCACAGGGGGCGGCCGCCCCTTCCTCTGGCGACGGAAAAATGTAGGTATACTGTATATGGAAAAAAAATTAAGGTAAAAAATTAAAAAAAAAAGTAAAAAGGAACACATGTGTTGTCTAGTTTAGTTGGTAAAGAAAGGAAAAGGGAAATCCTTAAATGCAAAAGTTCATGAATTCAAATCTCATTCTTTACCTTTTGCAATATTTTTTTTACTTATCAATTTTTTTCTATTATAAATGTTATATTTAAATCAATTTTATAATTTTCTTTTAATATTTTTTAATAAGAGTATTAATTATGCTACAAATATATTTTTTAAAAATCTTTTAATTTTTATTCCTATGATTTTTTTAATTATTAATGTCACGTTTAAATAATTTTTTTTACTTACGTTTAAATAATTATTAATGTCACGTTAATTAAAATATGTCGTTTTAGACATTTGCACATTTTTTAAGATAGCAAATAAAAGCAAACAAAAATACATTTATACCCTTAATTATTACTTTACTTTTTCACTTTATTGAAAACTACAACTAACAAATCCATAATCATTACAAGGGTAATTTTGGAAAGTGAACACCAAAATACCTAAAACGGCATATTTTTCTTAACAAGATTTTACTCCTAAAACGACATGTTTTTCTTAATGGGGGGAGTATTTTTTTTTTAAAAAAATTCTTCATTATATATATTGACAAAAAAAAAACCCGAAGCATAAATTTCGCGCCCCCCCCCCCCTTTGCCAATGTTGCGGCCGCCACTAACGCCAGATCCCCTACTCAAACTAGGATCGCCAATAAACACCAAAACGCAGTCGAGAACCACCCTTGTAATACGACAATACGCACTAGAAAGCTCTTTCTGAATTTTATCAAGACCCTTTTAGGATTTTTATCAAGCCCTTTCGGGTGGATTTACTTGAAGTAGGTAAGCATATTTGTTCATTGTTCATTCGTTCAAAGACATAAATATAAATAACTATGTGAGAAAAATATATATGAAACATAAATTATTGTATTTTTTCTGGGCCACTTTGGGCCAAAGTAAAACCTTGGGCCCAAAGAATAGTTTACGGGCCAGTACTACGGGCCAATCGGGTCTTGACGTCCAGTAGCATGAGGGGAAGAGGAGAGCCTAACCTCCGGCGACAGCTATCTATCACGTGGGAAAGGACCGAGAGGACAACCTCTTAAATGGACTATATAATACCGAATCTCAGTGTAAGACAGTTGAACCCGTTCGAAGAAACTAGGATTTAAAAGCTCAAAAGGCATCTTATCCTAGTAATTTGAAAATATTTTTCAAATTTTAATTAGTTTAGCTTTTTAATTATATTCTTTGGATCTATTATTTTTTTGATAGAGAATCTTTCTCAAATTAGGATCTTATCCTATGTCTTTAGAACATAAAATAGAAATACCGCTAAAATAATAATAATAATGGGGCACTTCTTAATGTTTATAATGCGGCTGAATCCGATGAAACTGAACTATTTATTTCCCTGGAAAAAAAATAGTGACTCTCTCTCCACAACATGCCACCTTAAAAAGATTGCAACCCACCATCCCTTAGAAATGGGCCTTTCTTTTTGGGCCTAAATCCTTACACTTTTAACTGCCCAGATCTAAAATGGGCCCAAGAAGCTTCACAAAAACGGAAAACAAATTCCACTGATTTGTGAAATATATAAGGGAAAACTAATTAAAATACCCACGACTTTGGAGGTATGGTAAAAATATATCATCAACTTTCAAATGTAATAAAAATATTCCGACATTTGAGGGTGGTGGTAATATATTACCATGTGTTTGCTCACGGGTCAAAAATGCTAACAATGCAGCCTACGTGGATTTTTTTTTATAAGAGTTTTCTTAAACAGTGTCCTTAAGAATAAATAAAGCGTTTGACCGGGTTCATACCCAACGTCTTTTCCTCCCTCATATCTTCTTGCATGGTCACCTCTTGAATTGTCTTCCAGGTAGCTCATGGTTCCTCTTCTATGTCAGTCTTCCTCCCTTGTGGTCGACTATCTAGAGCTGTCTCTCTCACATCTTCTTCTCCTTTGATTCGTTCACGGACTTGGTTGGGTAAGTTTAATTTTTCCTCTCTTCGTTGTTGTTGTTGTTGTTGTCGTCGGTTTAGTTTTGTTGTCGGTTTAGTGTTAGAAATATTCGTGTTGTGTTAATTTGAGGCAATTTTGACCGGATTAGTTGCTTGGACGTTGAATCAATTTCGTTTTTTGGTTTTAATTTATTATTTTTTTTTCCTTAAGGAAACCGTTCAAGAAAACCCAATGTTCGTGCTAATTGGTAAAAAAGGCTTCCACGTATGATGTCTTGTCAAAAAAAAAACCCATATAGGCTACCTTGTCGGCATTTTCGACCCGTGAAAAAACACAGGCTAATATATTACCACCTCCCTCAAAGGTCGGGATATTTTTATTATATTTGAAAGTTGAGGATATATTTTTATCATACCCCTAAAAATAGGGGTATTTTAATTAGTTTTCCCAATATATAAAGACAAATGACATTCAGAATATTATTGAATTGATCTATGTGGAACGTGTCAAGAATGTATATTTGGTTACATGCATTTCACTAATATCAAACGTGCACCCAACTCCTGAAAAATTAATTTCATTAACCAAAATACCCGGACTCTGAAATTTTAAAATCATAATTGAAAAAGAAACATTAAACTCTATAACCCTATATAAAGAAAGCCAGTAAGAAAAACTAATCTCTATCTAAAAGCCCTAAACCAAGCACCTCCATACAAAGCTACATGGCTTCCTCCCATCTCCTCTTCGCCTCTCTCGCGGTCTTCGCCCTGGCTGTACTTGCCACCGCCGACTACGAGAAACCCACCTACAGAAAGGCGCCCGCCTATATCGCCAAGCCCATGGATGATAGATACAAGGTTCACATTCAAGGCACCATCTACTGCAAGAAAGCCGGAAAGCTTTTCCCTCTCCCTGGTAATATTTCATTTTTCCTCATTATATATGCTCATCATTTTCGATATTTACTTTCTAAGAGTTATTATTCAAGATCCAATGTAAATTCCCCTCACAGTTCAACATATGAACAAATCTGAAGCATTGGATCACAAAGATACACAGACAAGATTTAAAGTAAATTGTGAACACTGAAATATTAATCTGTTGTAACGAGAACGATAACGGAAAAGAAAGACAGAGATTTAAGTGGTTCGGCAACAGTGTGTTACTTACGTTAACATGGACAGAATAATATGGTTCTTTAATCGATAAACAAGAAACTAGGGTTACAAAATGTTATGTATCATGATATATGGAGTCATAAAACTCTAGTAAGACTATTGGCCTAAACCCAAACCAGATAATAAGTCCAAATTCAAGACATATTAACCTAGTATGTATACCGGTAGATTACTCCTCTTGTGCACCTGTGATAGTAGCCGTGATGTTCCATTATTAAACCAATTGTCATAAAAAGAGAAATCTACCAGTATATATACTAGGCTTATTTTAGTTTATACTGTCGATATGTGACTCTTTTGATCGGTTCATCAAGCATCCTCTCTCTATATATATGTATGTATATATATATATATATAGATGAGTTCTAAACATACCTGAATGAATGAGATACATATATACATGTAGGAGCAATGGCAAGGATTACGTGCGTAGCACTGAGAGGGCGTGGGGGTTACGACTCGTCGCCATTCTCGGTGGTGAGCAAGGCTACCGATGGCAACGGCTACTTCAAGATCAACCTCTCCGCCTACGAGATGGGCCCGTTGAAGTTCACCGGCTGCAGGGTGTTCCTGGAGGACTCACCCCCCGGCCCGTGCAGCGTTCCTACCAACGAAAACCGCGGTATCTCCGGCGCCCCTCTTCCGACGATCTACCGATCACTCAGCAACAACACCAGGCTCTATTCCATCCCCACCTTGGTCTACACCACCCTGCCGCCGCCTGCATATTAATGAAGTTAGCTCAAACCTAAGCTGACTCTTTTTATGTGATTTTATGTATTTATTCTTTTCTTATGGCTTATTTGTTTTGTTTGATGGTCGATTGATCTGTATTGGTTTGGTTTATGTTGGAGATCGGATATTTAATTTAGTGTCAAATTTTTGGAGGGGCATAATTATATAGTTTAATTATAGTTGCGGTACTTATTGTTTTGGATTAAATTAAAACGGCATGTATTGTTTTGGATTAAATTAAAATGGTATAAATATAACTTTATATATAATACGACAACAAATTATGTTATTTTAGGATAAAAGATCGCTAGTTTATGATAAAAATGTCATCGTTTTTTTCCAGTTAAAATAATATAAATAAATAAATAAAATGGTCGAAGAAGAAAAAACTAACAAAATAAGAATACAAAATGCAATACAATCATATTTGACAAAGCCGCTAAAGTTTAATTAGCTTTTTAATGAAGATTTCAACCGTACCTAGCATGTTGGTGAGTACGTACCAAATACCAAGGTGATCAAGGACAGCTCAGCTCATCAATTCGACCAAGGAAGACAATTAGAAGGAGTGAAGTGACGTCGTTTTAGTTTGGACCACAATCTGTTTGCATATAAATACATATTTCGGTTTGGTTTCAGTTTTAACAAATTTGAGACAATTTGTTTTCTTCTCAATGAAACGAAAAGGGAGAAAACCCTCTCGGGCTCCCATTTACAAGTTCATCTTCTTCCTTCAATTTGTGTTTTATTCTTCGGTTTCTGGTGTTACAAACTTGAATTTCTTCAAGTTTACATGGTATCCGGGCACTGACATTCAATCAGCACTTTTATCAGTGTTTTCTTCATTTCTTTTCGACATGAATCTAGAGATCGTGATAGTTCTTGGTGATGGTCGAAGAGTGGGAATCGTCGACATTGAAGATCCTCTGTATTTGCACGCTTCGGACAATCCAGGTGTGATCTTAGTGTCGAAGACTTTCAATTGCAAAAGTGGCTTCAATTCATGGAAGTGAGCGATGCAGATCGCAATCTCAGCCAAGAACAAGACAGGTTTCATTGATGGTTTTTGTGAGCGACCTGCGAATGATGAAGAAAGAGCACGAGCTTGGGATCGTTGTAATGATATGGTGATCTCATGGCTTCTCAATACGCTTGACAAAGACACCGCCGGAAGCGTGTTGTATTTCACTTATGCTAAGGACATCTGGAGTGATCTTTAGGAAAGATTCAATCAGCCAAATGGAGCTCGTGTGTTCCAGATCAAGAAAGCTATTGCTTCGATCAGCCAGGGAACAGATCGATTTTCTGAGTATTTCACAAGGATCAAGAGACTGTGGGATGAAGTGGCCACCTTGAGAAAGCTTGCAATCTGCAATTGTGGTGCACAACGAGAGAATTTGAAGCAAGAGCAAGAGGAAAAGTTGATGCAGATGTTAATGGGATTGAATGAGTCATATATGGTAGTGAGAGATCAGATCTTATTGATGTCTCCTCTTCCGTCTGTTAGCCAGGCATACTCGATGCTCGATCACGAAGAAACTCAAAGGGAGGTAAACGCTATTACACAGTTCTCGAATGATTCAACATCTTTGAATGTTTCTACTCAATGCTAGAAGGGATTTTCTAACAAATCCAAGCAATCTGATGGTTTTTCAAGGCAATGTGCACCTTCTCAATTTATTGTGATTTGTGACCATTGTAAGAAGCAAGGACACCAGAAGGAGAGGTGTTTTAGGATCATTGGATTCCCTTCTAATTTCAAGAACAATAGAGGACAAAAAGTTTCAGGGAATGCAGAGTTTGAAACTAGCACCAGTTCGGATGTAACTGGTTCTTTGGTGCTTTTTGATGATCAAATTAAGCAAATTATGAGTGTGCTAAATGGACTCAAGGCACAGAACTCGTCTCGAAACCAAAAAGTTGATGGAGTCTCAGTGAATTTCGCTGGTATTTCCTTTGTCCTTTCGCATTGTTTACATTCAGAGAATGGCAATGTTAATATTCCTAGCAACAAATGGATCATTGACTCGGGTGCTAGTGAGCACATGACTTTTGACAAGTCTTTGTTGTCTAACATTAAACCTTTATCACGACCTTGTTTAGTATCTCTGCTAAATGATCACAAAGTTGAAGTTCGGCTATGTGGAGATATTCTCTTCAGTTCTGAAATACATCTAAAAAATGTGTGTTGTTGCCGACATTTCACTATCATTTGTTTTCTGTTCAATGGTTGTGTGCACGGTCTCAATGCCTATTTATTTTTACTCATCGACATTGCACTGTGTAGGCCCTTTCTCTGAAGAGGCCACTAGTAATTGTGGAAACTAGACATGGGCTGTACGTGATGTCTCAAGGTGCTCAGAGACCTTTGCAGTTACTGAAGAATTCTTGCAATTTAGTGGCTTCTGTTGATCAAACCATCTGGCATTTGAGATTGGGATATCTTCCTTAGTATAAGTTGTTCTAGATTTTTCTGCTTCTTTAGGATTTAACAAAGATTATAGCAATAACACACTTGAGTCATGTGTGGTATGTCACAAAGCTAGCTAGACAATAAAGACTCCCATTTCCTCATTTTGTTAGGCAATCAATTACTTTGCTTAAGCTTGTTCATATTGATGTTTGGGTCCGTATGCTACCCCTACTTAATGTTGCCAACGTCATTTCATCATAATTATTGATGATTATATTAGAGCTACTTGAACTCATTTGATGAAGTCTAAATCTTCAGCTTTTGAATTGATTAAGTCCTTTGTGGCTTTGGTTGAAAGGCGATTTTATGTGCTTGATGCATGTGAGCTTGGAGCTAGCAATGAAGGCAAGGCTTTCTTTTCTCAAAAGGGGATCATACATCACACCTCTTGTGCACATTCACCTCAACAAAATGGTGTGGTAGAAAGGAAGTACAAACATTTATTGGAAACATGTCGAGCTCTTTTATTTCATTCTCACTTACCCATCAATTTCTGGGGTAAATGTCTTCTTACCGCTACCTATCTCATTAATAGGTTTCCTTCTAAGCTATTAAATGGGAAAACTCCATTTGAACTCTTATGCAATACAACTACATATTATGATCACTTAAGGGTTTTTGGTTGCCTTTGTTACAAGACTATTACTGGAAGTGCCAAGGATAAGTTGAAGCCAAGAAGTGTTCCTTGTGTATTCTTGGGCTATCCATTTGGTAAGAAGGCTTACAAAGTCTATGAGTTGGATAGTAAGCTCTTTTTTGTGTCTAGAGACGTTGTGTTTTATGAACACATTATTCCTTTTGCCAGCTCAAAAATTTCCATTCCAAGTTCTATGTTTCCAATGCTAGTGCCTGATGTCCCTATTGATCCTCCGGTTGACCATGAGACTTTTGATCCTCCTGACGGTTATGATCCTCCATTAATTCGTTCTCCCGTGGTTGATGGTTTAAGAAGGTCTTCTAGGCAGACAAATCCTTCTGCTCATCTCAAGGATCATGTGTTCTCTTATGTTTCCACGGCTCATGGCAATTGTTCATTGCTTGCTGAACTTACTTCTGCTCATCAGTCATCTATCTTTGCTTTCACTTGATACAGTCATCAACTTTCTCTTTCTGTGGAGAAGCATCATGGACCTGCTTCCTATTATGAGGCAGTTAAGCAATAATGAATGGAGGGATGCCATGGATTTGAAATTTGTAGCTTTGGAGGCCAATCACACTTGGGATGTGGTGGCTTTGCCTGTTGGGAAGAAACCAATCTCTAGCAAATGGGTCTTCAAGATCAAATACAAGTCTGATGGTGGCATTGAACGTTTCAAGGCTCGATTGGTTATCAAAGGAAACATCCAGAAAGCATGAATTGATTACACGGAGACGTTTTCTCCAGTTGTGAAGATGACCACGTTCAAAGTTTGATTGTAGTAGCTCCTAAAAAGGGTTGGGTGATGAGCCAACTTGATGTCAATAACGCGTTCTTAATTACATGGAGATTTGTTTGAGGGTGTATATATATATATGAAAATTACTCTTTGTTATTTTCCTCCATCTTTGGAACATGGGGTTCCTGTTTCAAGCTTAACAAATCATTATATGGCTTAAAATAGGCTTCGAGACAATGGTACTCAAAGCTTTCGATGTTTTTCCGGGATAAGGGATATTATTCGTCAAAGAATGACTATTCCTTATTCATCAAACATTTTGATAAGAAAATCGTGTTGGTTGCTGTTTATGTGGATGATGTGCTACTAACAGGTGATGTTGTTGATGAAATTACTCTTTTCAAACAACAACTTCATTCCCAATTCCAAATCAAATATCCGGGCCAGCTCAGCTATTTTCTGGGCATGGAAGTTCTCCATGATTCTTCTTCAATTTTCCTGTCTCAGAGGAAGTTTGCCTTTGATCTTCCAAAAGAGGCTAAATTCAATGCTTCTTGACCAGTTTAGGTTCCATTGGAACTTAATCTCAGGATGTATCCTGATCAGGGTGAGTTATTTGATGATCCTCTTTGGTTCAGGCGTATGGTGGGAAAACTGAATTTCCTTACAAACACAAGACCTGACTTTGTTTTTGTTGTTCAGTTTCTCAACCAATTCATGAAGTGCTCTCGAGTTCCTTATTATGATCGAAGCTCTTCTCCATACTCCAAAGTACGGATCAGATTGCCCATCTCACGGTCTTGTGTTCTCCAGACATTCTGATTATTCTCTCAAGGCATACTGTAACTCAGATTGGGGTACCGGTCCTTTAACAAGAAGATCTGTAAGTGGATATTTTGTGTTGTTAAGAGGTAGTCCTATCAGCTGGAAATCTACGCGTTGTCTTTGCGTAAAGACTGAATACAGGTCAATGCGCAGAGTCGTGGCTGAACTCACATGGTTATCCAAGCTGCTTCACGAAATGATTGTGTCCTCGGTGACGATGCCCTGTAAAATATCCCCCTTAATTAATAGGTTTAGGACGTCGTAAATGGGTCACCTATTGCAAAAGTCACACTAGGTATGATATCATCCATCGCGGGCCCCCTGTCGCCCGAACCATGATCAAAGACCCTCCTATAGAATTACACATAGATCGCGATCAAGGCTCTGATACTTACATACACACCACTTACATTAAGGAAACAAAGGCCCCGCGTCATCTCACCCTACAACAAGAGCAAACAAATCGCTGACCAAGCACCTCCACGTTGACATCGACACGTGTAACGATTCAAACCCTCTAGCATGAGAGCATGGGTTACACGTGTCCTCTACCAAACCACGAGATTTTCAAGAAGAATGAAAGATCTTCTCGATTGTATCTAGGATCCATAAGAAGTGAAATAATAGTGCTTTTGAATCCTATGGGTTGGATAATCTAGGCGGGGACGTAGGCCAAGTTGTGCTGAACCTTGTTAACAATTCACGTGTTCATTATATTTTAATTTCCGTATTTTATTTTAACGTTTTATTTTCATACAGCTGAACAGGTTTCTGGAATCATTTCAACACCTTGATATCCGGTTCCAGACCTTGAAATCCATTCCAATGCCTTGAAGTTTCTTCTGCAGAAGTTTTGTGAAAAGTTTCCATACTCTATTTGTAATGGCCCGAATATAAATATCCGAGTTACGTTTCGAAGGTTGGATACCTTCGTTTGGATCTTGCAATTCAGGTATGGGTTGAGGTTTCAAAACCTCAAAAGAGCAGTATTTTAAAGTGGGGATTCCGAACCCCAAAACAATCGAAGGGTCGTTGGGTACCCTTAACTCATCCTAAAGACTAAGGCACGAAAATTCATTTGAAGGAAACTGCGAAAGCGGAAGTAAAGTACAACTTGCCACGGCGAGGCCGGGTCAAAATCAAACCATAAAACATATTATCTAAAAAATCCTTTAGCCGAATTAGTGAAGTTAGACATTTTCTTCGCAACGCCAAAAGGTCTCCCACGCCATAGGTCTCTCAGGCCCTATTGTATTCTGGGTCCCACAAGCAGGCATACACATACACTATACCTATAATAAAGATGCTTCTAATGCAGTACGAAATTTAAACACACAAGTCATGCTTATCAGGATATACATAAACATATTTAAGTGCAGAAAGACAGTAAAGGCCCCCAAAGAATGCCAAGTGACATATCCCTCTCCTACCTTTACCACCCTTCCCGTTAGGGCGGAGCCTGGCTAGTACGATAACCATTTTATCATGTTTGTTCACATTATCATCATATCATATCATCATGCTCATCAAATAATCAAGCTCATGCCCGATGGTACTGGGCTATCTCATAGTCAAGCTCATCTCGTATATTGACAATAATGACTCAGGACAAACCCGATGGTGCTGGGCTATCCTATGACCCTAGCAAAGACTCTAGGACACACAGATAACGACAATTCTGTTTCTCAATCGCACAGAGTATCCGAATGCTCATTCATGAGTGTAATTCTAGCATGATACTACATGACATGCTTTAAATGCCTATGCAACACCTAGTATGTCATATGACCACAAGTAGGAGGTTTTTCTCTCTTCGAATTTGAGTAAGTCCATAAAGGAACTTACCTGAAAGTGCCGAACAACAAAAAGATATCGAAAGCAGAATCCAACAATCAGCAATCACCTATAATTACATAGATTTCGATAAGCTACCATACTACCACTTATACACACAGAAATCGAGTTCCAAATCGTTCCCAAAGCCAAACAAGAGGAAAACCATTTCAAAATCTTTCTGACATAATAAAGCACCAAACAAGGCCATTTGATAAATCCCATCAATACTCAATTCCAAACTTATTTCCAAAACCGACATCGATCATTAAACCAAATCAAAGAATCCCGACACTTGAAATGAAGTTCTTTCAAAACATTGTCCAAGTATTGAATCCGATATCTCAATTTTCGTTAAAACCTCGCTTTATAGAAAATAATAAAATATTACACAATATCCTAAAATTCCATTTTTGAAATCATCCTTCATCTAAAACATATTCGAAAAGGATCGGATAAAAAACCAACAAGGAATCCCAAATGGTCAAGGAGTGACTCGACCAAGTCACTAGGGGAATCTCGCGGCGGCGAGAGAGTCGGTCGCGACCACGAGATCCTCCCCAGATCTCCCCGCGAGGAAACACCTCTCGTTGGCCATGACACAAGGATCATGATTTCGCCGTCTTCAACCTCTAGTCCTGAGTTCCTCCTCGCCGCGACGATCATGATTTCGCCGCGACGAGATTCAAAACAGTCCTTTCTTGTTTTTGCTCGTTCTTGCTTCTTTCAAATCCATTTAAGCTCAAATTTATTTCAAAACGTTTCTAACTAAAAAACCGACACTATGAGCAAACAAATGACTCCAAACAAGGACTAGAGGGGAGAGAGGAAGAGGGATTACCTAGACTCCTTGAGGCTCTTCGAAAATCTTGAGATAAGAGAGTCCCTTAGCTTCGATTCGATGAGTTTTTACACTATTCATCCTAACTTCTAGAGTATTTCTATTCATATCACCTATTACGACTCTCCAGACTTAATCACTAAGCCTCTAGAGATATTTGTATTTTAACCTTTAATTTTTTACATAACATATATATTATTATATTTTTTTTTTCAGATCGGGGTGGGTGACAGCCCGGTGTCTCCCACCATTGGATTCGCCACTGCATATAATCTACCCCGATAAATATTCGGAAAAAGATTAAAGAAGTGCACATCACCAATACGATATGTACCTCTTGTGGCATTTATAATGTATTTATAAATTCGTGTATTTTGTTGATTTGTATCTTCTACGTAGAATGACATGCACTTTTCTTTTAAAAATGTGTTTTTTCGTCATATACTTCATGCCATTTCCCTTTATTTGTTTCTGTTATTTGCTTCTCGATGTACATGATAATTAGTCTATTTATCGGCTTTTTTGGTCTTTCAGTTTCTCTTGACGTGTCTAGAAAACCGAATTTCTTTCATGAATTAAAAAAATATATCTATAGATGGATTTTTTTTGTGGTTTTCTAAAATTATTAACTAGGGGACCTCGTGACATGAAAGAGACACAATGTTTGCAAGTAATTCCAACCCTTAGAGCATCTTCCCCCGTATACCGTAATGGCCAAAGAAAATAGTCTACCACAATAGAATATTCTATAAAATATTTTTAAATGGCTTATCATGAAAAATTGTGCTTTCCCCCGTAATTAAGCCAAATATTTTAGGCTAAAATATGAAAATTCTCTGTAAATCAATGTATATATTACCATTTTTTTTACAGTGGGCAAACAGTCGGAGCTATTACAGAAAATATAAACGTGCTCCGGGATCATCCTTACGGATGATGGTACAAAGTTCCCTATTAAAAGGGATGGTAGATCTATCACTAATGATACCCCTAGTAGCTATATAATCTACAACTTTGTTCGCTTCTCTATAGATGTGTCTGTACTCAACCTTTTCAAACTTTGTTTCCATGATCTTGATCTGTTCTGCTTGGCGCAAAATCTTCCATCTGCTTTCTCTTCCTTTCGATAGGATCCTCATAAGCTCTTGGTCGTCACCTTCTACAATAATTTGTCTTAATCCAAGTTTTGTAGCTGCTCTCATTCCTTCTAGTACTGCTTCTACTTTCGTTTGAATGATCGAACCTTGATCTATTTCCTGGTAGAAAATATCAGTTACATGGACCCTTGAATCACGAATGATTCCCCCCACCTGACAAGCGCCCGTGGGTTTGACAGAACCATCTACGTTAATTTTGTAGATGGCTTCTACTGGTCTAGTCCAACTAGATCTAGACCTTTTCTTCCTGTTGTTGGCATCTTTATTTGTACTCGTGGGATTTGTAGCTCTCCAGTCCTAGATATCTTTCATAATACGGTTAATTAGGTTGCGGAAAGTGTCCGGGCTAGTGTGTTTGAAAATTAACTTATTTCTAGTTTCCCAGATTATTTCCCAAATAACGATTAGATCTTCAAAAAATTGGTTCCCCTATTTAATTTTGGTAATATTATCACACAGGGGTCCTTGTAAGGAGAGGTTATGAAAGAGCTTACCTGTAGTATGTTCATACTGGGCTATTAGTTCCTTTGCAAAGGAGCACTTTATAAAGAGATGAGTGGCATCCTCATTTCCTTGATTACACAGAGAGCAGGTGTGGGGGACTCTATTAATGTATCTATTGAGCCTGCTAGTTGTGGGGAGAGCGTCTATTTTAATTTTCCAAATTAGGTTTTTAAGTCGAGGAGGAAGATTAAGATTCCAGATCCAGTTATGGTTTTCAATGTTATGGTTATGAGTATTGGTAATCTTTTTTGCCGATTTGGTTGAGAATTTTCCAGAGGGGTTAGGCTTCCAGATTAGCTTATCCTGAGCTTGCCATGAGGGGATCTTAAGGGATAAAATACAATTGTTTATGTCTTGGGGAAACAGACTCTGGATAAGGGGCTTATTCTAGAGCTTTTGGGGGTAAGGAGGTGGCTGACTTTCATGTTTGGGTCATTGTTACCTATGAAGGTTTTGAGGCATTTATCGGGAACCCAAGGATCTTCCCAGATATTAATTTGGCTACCATCTCCTATAATCCAATGTAGACCTTTCTCAAATTTATCTCTAAGGGATAGGATTCTGCCAAATTGCCAAGAGGTGGCTTGATTAGGTTTGTCTCTAATGCTGCTATCTTGTAAATATTTTTCTTTGATGACTCTTACCCAAATATTATTTTCATTAGTGTAAAGTTTCTGTTGTGAGCCTAATTTGCCATGTTTTATACTATCATTTATATCGATTTCTGCATATGTTGCATACATTTGGGTTAGAATAATACAGAATCTGTGTAGTTTACACTTATTTGGAAATATATGGAGGTCTACACAAGTTTTGGTTATATTTCGCAGAAATCGGACGCACTTTGAAGCTTAAAAGAAACTCATGGAGAAGCTAAGGATGTTGCAGCTGGAGAAAAGGCCATTTTTCACCATTCTTCATTCTGAATAAAGCTTTGATGTCTTCATGAGAGTCGTAGCCCTCGGAAAGAGCTTTCCAACGCATGGTCATATGCGTCAATCCGACGAACGAGGACTCGGGAAAGTGCGTTTCAAGAACAGAGCAGAAAGCTGAGAAAACTTTACTCGAGATCGAGCACACTCTACTCGAGATCGACCAAAAGTGCCTGGTCGAGGACGGAGCTGATCGAGAAAGCCGAAGACGAGGACATGCCGGGTGACACTCTACTCGAGATCGAGTAGACCTACTCAAGATCGAGGAGCCGGGAAGCCGTGTCCGAGCATGTCGAGAAGATCTACCCGACGCTGCCGAGAAGACCTAGTCGACAAGGCCAGTCTACTCGAGATCGAGGAGCTCTCCTCGAGATCGACGAGCGCCAGGAGCCATGTCCGAGTCTGTCGAGGACCAGCTAGCCGAGACGCCGAGCCGAGCCAGTCGACCACAATCCTACTCGAGATCGACTAGACCTTTGTCGAGATCGAGTAGACCTCCAGAGACGCGTTACGCGGTTTGAGCAATCCTTGTCGACTTGGAGTTGCTTGGGCACGAAGGAAGTCGAGTTGGCCGAGATTCTATCCAAACCTATCATCATCTATCCATGGAAGGAAGATATATCAACATGAAGACATATTACCTAGTTTAGATTTATCTTTTCCTTTTAGATTTATTTCCTTTATCGTATTTATTTATCATTAAAGCTTTTAGATATAGTTTTAGATATAGATAGATATTTCTATCCTTGAATAGCAAGGATTAGAAGCCTATAAATAAAGCCCTAAGGGCTGGTTTTTCAATCATTCAATTTCAGTCAGAGACAAGTAGTTTCAAGGAGAAGTTTTAGGAGTTCGAAGGTTTTAGGGTTTTGGCGTTCAACGAGAGTTGGATCGCCGGGATTGTAAAGTCTTTAAATTTAGTTAATGCAAGTTGTTGTTTTCTTTCAATCGATGATGTCTGAGTTTGCGATGAAGCGCGAGTAGTCAACCCACTTCTAGGGTTGGGGCGAGCCCGACGATAGCCCTGCATAATTGAGGTAAAGATCTAACTTTTATCATGTTTTAAGCATCTCCTACTTGTTTATGTGTTTATTGCCCATCTAATGGAGATCCATGTTAACCACTTGGATTATAAACATAAAATTAGTAGAGACAATTAGGGTTTCTTGAAAGAGTTGTCTAATTGTTGGAAAAGGCGAAAGCTTGTCTTTGATGCAATTCACATGATTATCTGTTTATCTCTGCCTTATGCATGTTTGGTTATCGTCGTTGCAAACCCCAATCTTGGAAGCCCTTTTTATACAGTTTTAGTTCAAAATCCCAAAGCCATTGCATTTATTTTCTTTCGTTTTTATCCTCTGTCTACTCGAGATCGAATAGCACTACTCGATCTCGACTACTGATTCTCGACCCAGAGTCGCCGTAGCTTATTTGTGCAGGAAATCGACAAGCCAACCCGAAGTCGACAAGGACTGTACTCGATATCGAGTAGCCCCTTGTCGATATCGAGTAGCCTGTGCCGAGTTGCTGCTGTGTTCGACTGTCCGATCTTCTGTCGACTACCCTAGTCGAGATCGAGGACCCTGTTGTCGACTTCTGACTGTGAGATTCCAACGCTGCCTAGGATCCGCTGACACGCTTCCTCGTGGATCGATCCTGACTTCCCACTGCTGCATCAGGAGGAGGTCTTGTAATTATTTGCAAGGGACGGAATCTGGTTTGCCTTAGTTTATTTATATTTTATTTGCATACTCGATTTCCTCCTACCAACAAATTGGCGCCGTTGCCGGGGAAGCTATCATTCGCGCCTTAGGGAGTTAAATCTCACTTTTTTCTTTGAGTTACTTTACAGGTGTATGCGCCGTTCTGGTCAACCACCTGAGTTTGACGGCTTAGACGAACCAGAGCACCTTCTACACATCAGAGCTAAGCTACAAAGAGCCATGGCAGCTGCAGAGACACAGGAACAGCTGATCGAGAGGCTCACGAGGGATCTAGCCGCCAGAGATGCTGCTCTCGCCACTGAGAGAGCAGGGAGGGAACAAGAAGCTGAACGTGCGAGGCAGCTGGCAAATGAGCTTTCCCAATATCCAACTACAGCAGAGGACTATATGCACCCAACTCTCGTCGTGCCTGAATCGGCGATTCTTATCCCGGAAAACTCTTTTGAAATTCGCACTCAATTTCTTATAGAACTTAAAAACAATGCTTTTCATGGAAGATTTAATGAATGCCCTCTTGAACATATTACCAATTTTCATGACATGTGCCGTACTCTTGCTGAAGGTACAACTCTGGAATATGTCAAGATGAAAGCTTTCCGCTGGTCGCTCGCTGGACCTGCACTGAAGTGGCTAGAAGGACTGAAACCAAGATCCCTTACAACATGGGCACAAGTAGAGCAAGAATTTCTCAACAAATTCTTCCCTCCTGCCAAGACAGCATTCCTCCACCAAAAGATCACAGCTTTCAAACAAAAGCCTGGAGAGCCGCTAGCAAAGGCATGGGAAAGGTACAAGGAACTACTGCGATCTTGCCCTACTCATGGACAGCCACCCTACGTCATTCAGGAGATCTTCTTCAACTCTCTTGACCAAGTCACTAAGGACAGGATCAATCAGTACACTCGATATGAGTACCTGACGATGCCACCAATTGACGCATGGGGTGTGCTAGACAAGCTCACGGCATATGACAACAAGTATGGGACCTCTACAAACTATGATGAGAACGCCTATGCCAGACCAGCACCATCTATGCCACTCTATGAGCCAGCAAAGGAGATTGACCCAGATGTCAGGGAGCAGTTCTACAGGGACCAGAATCGCAAGCTCCTCAAGCAAGTCAAATATCTATCTGTCAACCAGCCTTGCATCGAATGCGGATCACAGAGGCACACCACTACTGAGTGCCCACACACTGAGCAAGTCAGAATGACAGAGACACATGAGGAAGCAGCCTACGCTGGGGGTCCAAATCGCTACATGGGAGATCAAAGGTTCTATCAACCTCAGTGGAACCAAGGTCCTCCTTGGAATCCCCCACCCTACAGAGCCCCAGGACATCCAGAAAGGGATCAAAAGAAGGATGATCTGCAGCTGATCCTTGAGGAGATGCGTCGGAATCATGCACAGAACCTGCAGGCTACAAACACCATCAACAATCAGCTCCAGAACTTCAACACAAAATTTGGAGAGCTGGACATCGGGAAAAGAGGAATCGAGACACAGATGGGTCAAATCGCTGCACAAGTCCCACGACCATTCGGACAACTCCCTGGGCAACCAGAGCCAAATCCTAAAGGGAAGACCGGACACGTCGCAGCTATCAAACTCAGGAGTGGGCATCAGTTACACGAGCCAGAGGTCGGGAAACAGCAAAGCAAAGCAGAGCAGCAACTCGATGCAGAGCAGACCCAACTCGACCTCGAAGAGCCCGTACTCGATCTCGACAAGACCCTACTCGACACAGACCAGAAGCTGAGCTCGGATTCCACTGCGAAGCCTGGCAACTCGAGGTCGACAACCCAAGTCGAGATCGACAAGCCTCAAGTCGAAGTCGACAAACCCTTGGTCGAGATCGAGGAGCAACACCTGACCGACGTCGACGACTCTGCAACACCTTCGACAGCTGATCTGGCTCCAAAACAGAAAAAGCCCCTGCCTTTCCCTTCAAAAGCTCAGAAAGATCCCACGGCAGGTAGGTTTACCAGGTTTGTTAATATGCTGCAAGAACTGAACGTTTTTATTCCTTTTACAGAAGCCCTGCAAGAGATGACTGGATATGTCAAATTTCTAAAGGAAATCCTGAGCAAAAAGCGATCTATCTCAGAGATCGCAGGCGAATGCAAAGTACTCCACTTCCCTGAAAAGAGACCTGACCCTGGTAAGTTTTCTATTACTGTGGGTTTTGGACAATATAAATATGATTCTCTGTGCGATTTAGGAGCAAGTGTGAGCATCATGCCTCTATCAATCTGGCGGAAGGTAAAAATAGGATGCATAGAACCTGTGGATGCCAAACTATACATGGCGAACAATACAGTGGTCATCCCTACAGGTATAGTTGAGAACGTCCCTGTCCAGGTTGGTAAATTCTTTGTCCCAGCAGATTTCCTTATCATTGACTGTGCTGAAGATCCTACTAGCCCTATTATTCTTGGTAGACCATTCTTAGCTACTGCAGATGCCAAAATAAGTGTCAAGAATAGATCGCTCGCCTTCACCATAGGCGATGAGGTTTTGGATTTCTCTTTTGGCCCTGCAACAGAGGAAATTTCATGGCTGGAGGTGAAAAGCATCAGCAACCACGGGACCAAGCAAACAGCGGAGGAAGGAGCCAACACTATACTCGAGATCGACAAAGCCAACTCGATCTCGAAGAGGGCCCCACTCGATCTCGACAAGACCTTGTCGATGTCGACCACCACTGCTGAGCCAGAGACTTGCCAAGAGCCTAAGTATGGGGTCCCTGTACTCGAGGTCGACCAGCTGTACTCGATCTCGACTAGCCCCAAGCCCAAAGTTTCCTGTTTTGGGTCCGAAAAGGTAAGTTCAGGTATAAATTCTACTCCCCCTCAGTCCATAAAGAATTTTTTCAATAAATTAAGAGGAGGTAAGACCCAGTGGCAAGAAAATCTGCGAAAGCTAAGGGCTGGAAGGAAGAGAAAGAAGGAAAAGAGAGATGATGCAAGCAATCACCTATCAGCTGAGCTCACATACTACCATCAGGACCTAGATGATCCAGGAGATGGGCCAAGCATGAGCGGGCCCCACAATAATGGTCCTTGAGCGCAAACGGAGAAGTCGGCCTAGCGACTCTAAAATCTAGAGCATGTATATAAACTTTATGAATTTTTGGGACTTTTTAGTTTTTTGGTTTTTGTTTTTGGTTTTTGTTTTTGGTTTTTTGTTTTATGTCTTTTAGAATAGTTCATGTGGATACTCTTGTTTCTTGTGCAATCTAACACTTTTAGGTCGGCAAGCATATGAGAATCGCGAAAAGTGGAATAGGAAGTCCCTGAAAACCAGTCTGAATCGACGAAGGCCAAGTCGATTTCGACAAGAAGGAGAAGCCCAGAAGTTACTTGATCTCGAGTAGACGTACTCGACATCGACAAGCCCAGACGCTCCTCGACTTCGGATTCCACCAGACGCTGAAAGCCTACTCGAGATCGAGTAACATGTACTCGAGATCGACGAGCAACCTACTCGAC
This sequence comes from Persicaria maculosa, assembly GCA_963922045.1. Taxonomy (NCBI): domain Eukaryota; kingdom Viridiplantae; phylum Streptophyta; class Magnoliopsida; order Caryophyllales; family Polygonaceae; genus Persicaria; species Persicaria maculosa. Next base: position 69,509,250 of record OY998255.1, read on the forward strand.
ATACACTGATTCGCCTTCCTCGATGTGTTATCCTGTGAGTTCCTTCCTTTACTCTTGTTTTTATTTGATTTTATACAGTGGGGACACTGTAATGTTTAAGTATGGGGTGGGGGAAGGGCTTACTTTGTTCATATTTGACATATATGTGCATTATTTCTTTGAATTGCTACATGGCTATTTTGGAATGCATTATTAATTTATGTGCTTATATATGCATGTTTTCCAAAATTTGAGAAAAATGACCCCCATTGAAAATTTTGAAATAATGTCATGGAAGCTTATATTGAACTCGACGATGCAAAATTAGATTCATTAGAGATATAGCATGAAATTGCCTAGTAAAGGGAAGTCACAATGAAGTGCATATTTTATTGAAAACCATGAAAGGAGGTAAAATTTGATATTGCTTTTGACATGTTGCATGATAAGATGATGGAGGACTTTAAATTTCCATATAATGCTCATATGTTTATAATCCTAGCCATACCTATGCTTATGCATCACAAAAGCCATATTATGCCTTATTTCAATTATTGCTCCACATGTTCTAAATATTGCCCATTCTTTACCTTATCCGGTGATTATGTTGAGAATGATGTTACATTATGGAGATGTCATATGGTGATTGTGTTGTTGTTATCATTATTGGAGTTTGGCGGAAGTGTTTGAAATATATGGAAAATTTAATGAGTGAAAGAAAATCCGATCAAAGATCGACCCTGCTCGCTGAGATAATAGTTTGGCGAGATGGGACACCAGGTGAGGAGTCCAAAGCACTAAGTATCCGGGGCCATTCATGACACCCATGTTTGCGACTCGCGAGAAGGCAGTGCTGAGGTTAGAGAGGTAAAAGCATTATTATGAATAAAAGCAATATGAAAGGTGATGAATCTTATGGAGAAGGAATGTGGAAATTCAATTTGGAAATACTCCATTTCCCCGGATCATTAGCACCACATTGCCAAAAATTGCCCACCTTTAGCCTTTTACCAATCTACTCCTTATTGAGCTTAAATTAAAATCCTCTTGATTATTAATGCTTTGTCACGAATGAATGTTTTGCATAACCCTCCTTTTGTGAGTAGATGTTGCTTTTGTATAATTGCACATGCATGGATCTGTGACACTAGTACCTTTTCGAAGATGGTAATTGATTGCAGGGACATATAAGAATGAATCTAATATGTTGAGAGTTTTGAATTCTTCCCCTGTATGACAATTAAAAGTATTGCTTGAGGACAAGCAAGCTTAAGTATGGGGTGTTTGTTGTGAGCCTAATTTGCCATGTTTTATACTATCATTTATATCGATTTTTGCATATGTTGCATACATTTGGGTTAGAATAATACAGAATCTGTGTAGTTTACACTTATTTGGCAATATATGGAGGTCTACACAAGTTTTGGTTATATTTCGCAGAAATCGGACGCACTTTGAAGCTTAAAAGAAACTCATGGAGAAGCTAAGGATGTTGCAGCTGGAGAAAAGGCCATTTTTCACCATTCTTCATTCTGAATCAAGCTTTGATGTCTTCATGAGAGTCGTAGCCCTCGGAAAGAGCTTTCCAACGCATGGTCATATGCGTCAATCCGACGAACGAGGACTCGGGAAAGTGCGTTTCAAGAACAGAGCAGAAAGCTGAGAAAACTTTACTCGAGATCGAGCACACTCTACTCGAGATCGACCAAAAGTGCCTGGTCGAGGACGAAGCTGATCGAGAAAGCCAAAGACGAGGACATGCCGGGTGACACTCTACTCGAGATCGAGTAGACCTACTCAAGATCGAGGAGCCGGGAAGCCGTGTCCGAGCATGTCGAGAAGATCTACCCGACGCTGCCGAGAAGACCTAGTCGACAAGGCCAGTCTACTCGAGATCGAGGAGCTCTCCTCGAGATCGACGAGCGCCAGGAGCCATGTCCGAGTCTGTCGAGGACCAGCTAGCCGAGACGCCGAGCCGAGCCAGTCGACCACAATCCTACTCGAGATCGACTAGACCTTTGTCGAGATCGAGTAGACCTCCAGAGACGCGTTACGCGGTTTGAGCAATCCTTGTCGACTTGGAGTTGCTTGGGCACGAAGGAAGTCGAGTTGGCCGAGATTCTATCCAAACCTATCATCATCTATCCATGGAAGGAAGATATATCAACATGAAGACATATTACCTAGTTTAGATTTATCTTTTCCTTTTAGATTTATTTCCTTTATCGTATTTATTTATCATTAAAGCTTTTAGATATAGTTTTAGATATAGATAGATATTTCTATCCTTGAATAGCAAGGATTAGAAGCCTATAAATAAAGCCCTAGGGGCTGGTTTTTCAATCATTCAATTTCAGTCAGAGACAAGTAGTTTCAAGGAGAAGTTTTAGGAGTTCGAAGGTTTTAGGGTTTTGGCGTTCAACGAGAGTTGGATCGCCGGGATTGTAAAGCCTTTAAATTTAGTTAATGCAAGTTGTTGTTTTCTTTCAATCGATGATGTCTGAGTTTGCGATGAAGCGCGAGTAGTCAACCCACTTCTAGGGTTGGGGCGAGCCCGACGATAGCCCTGCATAATTGAGGTAAAGATCTAACTTTTATCATGTTTTAAGCATCTCCTACTTGTTTATGTGTTTATTGCCCATCTAATGGAGATCCATGTTAACCACTTGGATTATAAACATAAAATTAGTAGAGACAATTAGGGTTTCTTAAAAGAGTTGTCTAATTGTTGGAAAAGGCGAAAGCTTGTCTTTGATGCAATTCACATGATTATCTGTTTATCTCTGCCTTATGCATGTTTGGTTATCGTCGTTGCAAACCCCAATCTTGGAAGCCCTTTTTATACAGTTTTAGTTCAAAATCCCAAAGCCTTTGCATTTATTTTCTTTCGTTTTTATCCTCTGTCTACTCGAGATCGAATAGCACTACTCGATCTCGACTACTGATTCTCGACCCAGAGTCGCCGTAGCTTATTTGTGCAGGAAATCAACAAGCCAACCCGAAGTCGACAAGGACTGTACTCGATATCGAGTAGCCCCTTGTCGATATCGAGTAGCCTGTGCCGAGTTGCTGCTGTGTTCGACTGTCCGATCTTCTGTCGATTACCCTAGTCGAGATCGAGGACCCTGTTGTCGCCTTCTGACTGTGAGATTCCAACGCTGCCTAGGATCCGCTGACACACTTCCTCGTGGATCGATCCTGACTTCCCACTGCTGCATCAGGAGGAGGTATTGTAATTATTTGCAAGGGACGGAATCTGGTTTGCCTTAGTTTATTAGTATTTTATTTGCATACTCGATTTCCTCCTACCAACAGTTTCCAAAGAAGTTTAAATTGGAGGTTTATATTTAGATCTTCGGCTTTCCGAATACCCAATCCGCCTTGGGCCTTACTCTTGCAGATGTTATCCCAGCTAATCAGAGGGGTGTATCTTTCGGATTGAAGTTTGTTCAGAAGAAATTTTTGTTTATTTGATCAATTTGGTTGAGAGTTCCTTTGGGGAGCAAAAATTTTTGCATCAGATAGTTAGTTTTGGAACTTAGATTGACTTGAATTAAGATGGCTCTGCCTGCTTGAGACAGGTTTGAAGCTTTCCACTTCGACAGTTATTTTTTCAAGTTTTGGATAGCTTCCTAAAAAACCGAGTTATGAACTCGGCCATTGATCATCGGGATACCTAGATACTTTTCAAGAGTGTTAGATATAGGAATTCTCATGCTCTGAGCTAGGTCTTTTGCTAAATTTTGATTCACATTCTTAGAGTATTGACTAGATCTTTTACTATAGTTTATGGTGAGACCTGAGAGATTTGAGAAGTTGTTTATCAAATTTTGAATGGTATTTAGACTAGTATGAGCAGCTTTAGTAAAAATAATTGTGTCATCCGCAAAGGTAAAGAAAGGTATAAGGTTACCGTTTTTAGTGAGCTTGATTCCAATTAGCGCATCCTCTTGCAAGGCCTCCTTATGCATTTCTCTTGCTAGGCCTTCCATAATTAGCACAAATATGTACGACGCAAGTGGGTCTCCTTATCGAATTCCTCTGTTGGGCTTGAACTGTTTGCCTGGACAATTGTTGATTAGAATTGAGAAGGAGAATGTTGTGAGACACGTCATAACCCAGTTGATCCATATCGGATGGAAACCAAAATTCTGAAGAACAACTTTGATATAGTTCCAGTTTATTTTATCATAATATCTAGTTTTAATGCCATCCAGCCGGTTCTGCCTTTTTTTCTTATGAAAGCTATGGAAAATTTCATGTGCTATTAGTGTGTTGCCTTGAATGGATCATCCTTCTACGAAGGCTCCTTGAAATAGATTGATGAGTTTGGGGAGAATAGGTTTCAATCTGTTGGTCAGGATTTTTGTAATTACTTTGTAAATGGTGTTACATAAGCTGATCGGTCTGTAGTGGTTGATTGTGGTAGGGTTATCAGTCTTGGGGATTAGAGCAATAAAGGTTTTGTTTATTTCTGACAATAGTTGCCCTGAGTGGAAAAAGGCTTTTATTGCTTTGCAGCAAGAGGGGTCAACTATATGCCAGTATTTTTTATAAAATTCTGGGGGAAATCCATCTTGGCTGGGAGATTTATCTTCTGCCATTTCAAATATGGTATTTTTTATTTCAGCTGTAGTCGGTTGAGAGATAAGATTTCGGTTTTCTTCTGTGGTTATTTGAGGTTGAATGTTCCAAACATCCCCCGAGTGAACTTGGTTTTGAAGAGTACCTATAAACCTTTCCGATAGCTCGTTTGTGATTTGGTCGGAGATGGTATCATTGTCATACAGAATATTGCCTTGTTTGGATGTGAGGGATTTAATTGTTCTTTTTGAGTTTCTGATTCTCGCTGTTATTTGAAAGTATTTTGTATTCTTATCTGCAAATTGTAAATGATTTGTTTTAGCCCTTTGTTTCCAGAATTTTTGGTTGCATTCTAAGAGTCTGTATCTCTTGAGTTCTAGTCTTACTAGCTTTTCTTCCTCTTGTTTACTGATGTTACCCCATGGTAATCTATTTTGCAAATTAAAGATTTGACTCTCTACTTGAGCTAGCTGCCTGGCAGTATTATTGGTTTGGGATTTGCACCAGTTTTTGGTATTATGTTTGAGCAATTTATGTTTCTGTATTAGTTTAAAGCCTTGAGATCCATTAAAGTTATTGCGCCAGACTTGTCGGACCATAATTTTGTATATAGGGTTAGTCGTCCAGGCCATTTGAAACCTGAAAGGCGCTCCTTTAGTGAGGTTTCTAGATCCTATTTCTAAAGAGATCGGGTAGTGATCATAGTTTGAGAAGGAGTGGTGTTTTGTATGAATCTTTGGAAACCAGTTAAAAATTTATTGACTTGCCAGAATTCTATCCAGAAGTATTGTTAAAATTTGATTTGTTTTTTCTCCAAGTGAATGGAGAACCCGTGTACGGGACAATTTAGAGATCCAGTTCGTACTTGATAGCTTGTAATCGTCTAAATCTGGATATAGCTAGGGTAGCACCCCCCTATTTTTTCTGTATCATTTTCTACATCATTTAAATCTCGCATGATAAGAATTGGGAGAGAGTGTTTGTGAGTTATCGAGAATACTTCTTCCCAAAATTGATTTTTTTCTGCTTCAACAGATGGTGCATAGACAAACAGTAAGGCCAATTCATGGTTGTCTACCTTTGTCTTGAACATAAGAAATCTATCGGATTGTTCTAGGATTATACTTGTATCCTCGAATTTTGTTTTGTAAAGGAAGTATATGCCACCCTTGTGACCCTTAGCACTGATACTCATAGCTTTATGAAATCCCGAGGCTTTGATCAGTCGGAGCTTCAACAACTTTAGTTTCAGTGAGCATAAGAGCATCAAGGTGGTTTGTAGCCCTTAAATGGTTTATTTCTTGCCAAAAGAGAGGCCTTTTAGAACCTCTAACATTCCAGTATGCAACTTTAATAATAAGAGTTCCATTTAAGAAGAGCTTTTAGCATGTTACAATGTAAACTTGTGCAAGATTCGACAACATCTCCTATATCTCCTATACATTGACAGTTGCTGTTTTGATTTAAGCAGTCAGAAGGATTAAGATAGAGCCCTACTTCTCTCTTGAGAGGCCTGCTGGTATGTAGATGTTGATGCCAAGTTCTGTGTGCAGCTTGAGTCCACCGTTGGATTTGGAATCTGCATTGGACTTTAAGTCTATATCTCGCCCTTGTTGCAAGGAAATTTGTCGAAAATTTTGTTTGTGAAGGTTTGGGAGTAAGGTTTGGGCAGCATGCCTCCACCAAGTCCCTAACGAGACTGGTGTGACAATGCTTGAAGTTTGTTGGGAGTTGAAGAGAGAAGATCATACCTGAGCGATCCCAGACTCCCATCATATGTATCTCATATATATCTACATCCCTGCAAATATGAATGTGTGTCTTTCCCACATATATACTTGATATACTTGCCTGCTTGGTTTTGTATTGGTCAAAAAATTCGTGTCTACAACCATAATGATCAATCATGAATTTAAATAATACAATTTGGTGATCAATCTCATTCCTCATATCTTCTATAGCTCTTCTTGTTCTTCTCTGCTGGAATTTGTTGCTATAGCCTTGAAAGTGAGCTTCAGTATTTGGAGCATAGCATGTATATTTGTGAGAAAAGTTTAGAGGAAATTGTTGTTGAGTAAGGTTGGGTTGTCATGCCACCAAACAACCTAAAGGGAGTGTTATGGGGCTTAACCGAATGTTTGTTTAGCATGCCACCAGACCACCCAAAGGTAGTGTTGTGGGGCTTAGCCGAAAGTTTGTTTGGGATTGAGAAGCAAAAGTACCTTTGTGGCATCTGAGACCAGAATTATAGAAGATCCTGAAAAGACCATAATCCCTGAAGATCCACCTTGAAAGAAACTTCCAAGATAAATCTGACAACTCAAAATGATGCAAATCAAGCTCATAAAGAGTCAGTATAGCATAGCTACACTGCAGAAAATGAACACCTAAAGTGCAAGCACCAAAAGCACCCAACCTGATCCTAACAAAATTTTGCTTGTACTTCCAAGAAAAGGAAATGCGGATAGACATAATATAAAAGCTAAAGTTAGCAGAGATACACTAGAAAACCAACAGATGAAAACTAAGAATAGATAAAAAAGCAAGCAAACCAGTATAGTTCATGGTCATTAAGCAATCTAGATAATAGACAGAACTGATCCTTATAGTCTTAATAACACAATGGTCATAAGTCAAGCCACTATTATAGCTAATCATGGAAGAATAAGCATGTAAAAGGACAGTCAAAGGTAAAAGCAAAGCATGCAAAGGAATCCAATTCAACTAAATACTGAGGAGATATGTAGGCATGCAAAAAACATTATTTAGAGAAAAGAGAGGTTTAGGGGTAAACTTATCTATTATGGGTCGGATATTAAGAACTGACTCGATATTCGACTTGATCTTCTCTTGCAAACTTAGAATTAGATTTGCATTGGTATGCTGCATGATCCCGTTGCTTTCGCCTAGTCGAACCTGAACAAAGGATGGGTTGAATCCGAAAAGTTTGATATAACAGGAGATCGAAGCACAAGATTTGATAATGAAGTTTTTGATTTGAAGGTTTGGGGTTGTATGTGTATTTTCTCCAGACTCGGGAGATGCTGAGGTTATCCTGAACTGGATGATTCCCCGCAGATTGAGGTCGTCGCCATGGCGGATTGCTACAGCGACAGAGCTCCTGCGAAGGAAGGATCAGTTGAGGAGGTTGAGTGTTTGTATTTTTGATGAGGAGGCCAGCCCGAGACTGAAGGTTACAGCGACCAAGCTCCGTGTGAGGGTCACACAGAGGAGGAGCCCAACACGCCAAAGAGGGGAGGCACTGGAGGTGTTGTTGAATGTTTGTCTTCTTGCTGAGTGTCCGGCCATCCAACAAGACGACGAAAGGATGTCGAGCCCTATGCCTGGTACAACCGGTCAAATTGGAGCGAGGATTGCCCAGATTGGAGCCCTCAAGCCTCATCAAGGCCATAATCGGACAATCACACCCCCAGACCAGATGCATGTGGCATCACCGGCTTGGATTTTGAGATTTTGAGGGTTATAGACAATGTTTTGAAGAAAGTTTTGGGGAGATTTGGTTTTTGGGGATTTAGGGTTAACTTGATATTTGCTTGAAGAAAGGAATTTGGTGGTGGAAGGTTTAAGAGTAGGGCTCAAAAAGGGAGCCAACGGCAGCATCAACGCCGCGCCATAGCCTACCGGCCGGCAAGGAAACAGGCGGAGCAGGAGGAGAACTGAGAAGAGGAGAGGCGCGTGAGAATGAAAGAGGGGCGCATTCTCAAACTAACTTTTTAGTTGGAAACAAATTGATGTTCAACCTCTAATGTATATACTACCATTGATTTATTATATACCTCATTTCTCAGTTATCCACATATGACACTCTTTCAATTTTCATTTACTAAAATGAATCCATAAAGATTTGTTACTTTAATGGTATGCAAATAACAATTTATTCCAGGCGGAACATAGTAAAATGAGGAAGCTGATGCTCAATTAAGACGGAGAAGGGAGTTCCTAGTCACATTACCATTTATTGTGATTGAGAATAAAATGTTAATAAATTCCAAAGTGGATTATAAGCTATATGGAATATGAACATTTTAAATTAACAATTTTAAGGAAGTAACTTAATTTAGAACAAACCGTAATAAATTTGTACTTAAAATTGATCTACTTGGTGTCTTTGGAACAAGGAATGTTTATAAGGAAAGAGATGTGGATCTATAAAATATTATAGTAATATTGAAGAATTCGATAATATTTTACAATGTTATGACTTATTATAGCAATCCAAATCCTCTACCACACTCCCTATAAACATTAGGTGAGATCTTCTACAACCTGTTATACAACTCTCCCTACTCCATTGATGTCTCCAAAGTAGCCATGTTTTTATGCATATTTTGGTTCCATATTCTTTACATTTTGCATATTTCGGGTTGGGAATATGTCGAATTTATGTAGTATATGCTTATTTGTCAGAAATGGAGATCTACATAAGTTTCTGTTTAATATTGCAGAATATGGAAACATTTCGGGAGAAAACCAAGAAGCAAAGACGGAAGCAGCAAGTCTACTCGATCTTGACTGAGTTCTCATCGATGTCGACAAGTCAAGTCCGGATACACTGGAGTCGAGGAGAGACCTGACCAGACAACGCGGAGCAGAGCAACACTCTACTCGATATCGAGTAGAGTACTCAATGTCGACAAGTACCAGACCACATTCCCCGAGCCATGTCGAGGAGATACTGCTCGACAACACCAGACCAAGCCTTGATCAACATTTCTACTCGAGATCGACGAGCTCTCGTCGAGATCGACAAAGCCTGTGAGCCTGTGTCGGAGCATGTCGACAAGAGGCTACCCGATACACCAAGCTGGCCAAGTCGATGATCCATTGTTACTCGAGATCGAGAAGCGTCCTCGAGATCGACTAAGGCCATGAGTCATGACCGAGCCACATCGAGGACCTGCTAGCCGAGACGCCGAGCCAAGCCCAGTCGACAACCTTCTTACTCGAGATCGAGTACGCCGTACTCGAGATCGACGAAGGTTCCCGAAGCCGCGTAACGTGTTGATGCAGTCCTACTCGGAGTTGGAGTCCTTGGAGCCGAGGATAGCCTAGTCTATCCGAATTATCAACATCTATCATGAAGAAGAGAGTTTTATCCACTTGAGACACTTTAGATATTATTTCCCTTTTAGATTTAATTTCTTTGTTGCTTTTATTTATCATTAAGCATTTTAGATATAATTTTAGATATAGATAGATGTTTCTATCCTTGAGTAGCAAGGTTTAGAAGCCTATAAATAAAGCCCATGGGGCTCAGTTTTATTCATTCAATTTCAGAAGTAGAGAAGTAGTTCACGGAGACGGTTTAGGAGTTCGAAGGTTTTAGGGTTTTGGCGTTCAACGAGAGTTGGATCGCCGGGATTGTAAAGTCTTTTGAATTTAGTTTAAATGCAAGTTTCTTTTCATCAACCAATGTCTGAGTTTGCGATGAAGCGCGAGTAGTCCACCCACTTCTAGGGTTGGGGCGAGCCCGACGATAGCCATGCATAATTAAGGTAAAGATCCGACTTTTATCACGTTTTGAGCATCTCCTACTTGTTTATGTGTTTATTGCCCATCTAATGGAGATCCATGATAACAACTTGGATTGTAAACATAAAATTAGTAGAGACAATTAGGGTTTCTTGAAAGAGTTGTCTAATTTTTGGAAAAGGCGAAAGCTTGTCCTTGATGCAATTCACATGATTATCTGTTTATCTCTGCCTTATGCATGCTTGGTTATCGTTGTTGCAAACCCCAATCTTGGAAGTCTTTTACATTAAGTTTTGTTCGAAATCCCAAAGCATTTGTTCTTTATTTTCCTTCGTTTTTACTTTCTGTCCTTCTACTCGATCTCGAATTGCACTACTCGATATCGAGTAAACTGATCCTCGACCAACTCGCCGTAGCTTCTCCTGTGCAGGTTCTCGACGAGACAAAGCGAAGTCGACCAAGACTCTAGTCGATATCGAGTAGGCCTTGTCGATATCGATGAGCCCCAGTGCCTGTGTCTGCTACTCTGTTCGACTGTGCCCGACCCCTGTCGACTAACCCTTAGTCGAGGTCGAGTACCACTGTTGTCGACTTCTGACCGTGAGACTCCACCGCTGCCTAGGATCCGCTGACACGCTTCCTCGTGGATCGATCCTGACTTTCCACTGCTACATCAGGAGGAGGTCTTGTAATTATTTGCAAGGGACGGAATCTGGTTTGCTGTGATTATTTATATTTAATTTTGCATACTCGATTTCCTCCTATCAACAAATTGGCGTCGTTGCCGGGGAGGCTATCATTCGCGCCTTAGGTAGTTGAATCTCACGTCTACTCTGAGTCACTTTTCAGGTATATGCGCCGTTCTGGTCAACCACCTGAGTTTGATGGCTTAGACAACCCAGAACGCCTTATACAAGCCCACGCTAGACTGAAAAGAGCCATGGCCGCTGCTGAGACACAAGAACAGCTAATACAGAGGCTTACAAGGGAGCTAGCTGCAAAGGATACTACTATCGCCAATGAAAGGGCAGCGAGGGAACAAGAGAAAGCAGCAAGGGAGCAAGCAGAAGCTGAGCTTGCCCAATATCCAACTACAGCAGAGGATTATATGCATCCAACTCTCGTCGTGCCTGAATCGGCGATTCTAATCCCTGAAAACTCTTTTGAAATTCGCACTCAATTTCTGATAGAGCTTAAAAATAATGCTTTTTATGGAAGATTTAATGAGTGTCCTCTTGAGCACATTACCAATTTTCATGACATGTGCCGTACTCTTGCTGAAGGTACAACTCTGGAATATGTCAAGATGAAGGCTTTCCGCTGGTCTCTCGCTGGGCCTGCACTGAAGTGGCTCGAAGGGCTGAAACCAAGATCACTCACAACATGGGCCCAAGTAGAGCAAGAGTTTCTGAATAAATTCTTCCCACCTGCCAAGACAGCACTTCTCCGCCAGAAAATCACCGCCTTCAAACAGAAGCAAGGGGAACCGCTGGCAAGGGCATGGGAACGCTACAAAGAACTGCTGCGATCCTGCCCCACTCATGGACATCCACCCTACGTCATTCAGGAGATCTTCTTCAACTCTCTTAATCAAGTCACCAAGGACAGAATCAACCAGTATACTCGCTATGAGTATCTGACGATGCCGCCAGTTGACGCATGGGGTGTGCTAGACAAGCTCACTAATTATGACAATAAATATGGGTCTACTGTAAACTATGAGGAGAACTCCTATGCCAGGCCAGCACCATCTATGCCACTCTATGAGCCAGCAAAGGAGATTGACCCAGATGTCAGGGAGCAGTTCTACAGAGACCAGAATCGTAAGCTCCTCAAGCAAGTCAAATATCTATCTGTCAATCAGCCTTGCATCGAATGCGGATCACAGAGGCACACCACTACTGAGTGCCCACATACTGAGCAAGTCAGAATGGCAGAGACACATGAGGAAGCAGCCTACGCTGGGGCCAAATCGCTACATGGGAGATCAAAGGTTCTATCAGCCTCAGTGGAACCAAGGCCCTCCTAGGAATCCCCCACCCTACAGAGCTCCAGGACATCCAGAAAGGGATCAAAAGAAGGATGATCTGCAGCTGATCCTTGAGGAGATGCGTCGAAATCAGGGCACCATCAACAACCAGTTCCAGAACATCACTACAAAATTTGGAGAACTGGACATCTGGAAAAGAGGAATAGAGACGCAGATGGGTCAAATCGTTGCACAGATCCCACGACCGTCCGGACAGCTCCCTGGGCAAACAGAACCAAATCCTAAGGGGAAAACCGGACATGTCGCAGCTATCAAACTCAGGAGTGGGCATCAGTTACACGAGCCAGATGTCGGGAAACAGCAAAGCAAAGCAGAGCAACAACTCGAGACAGAGCAGAGCCTACTCGATCTCGAGGAGACCGTACTCGACCTCGACAAACCGCTACTCGACACAGACCAGAAGCTGAGCTCGGACTCCGCTACGCAGACCAGCAACCCGAGGTCGACAACCCAAGTCGAGATCGACGAGCCCGTGGTCGAGATCGAGGAGCAGCATCTGGCCGACGTCGACGACTCTGCAACACCTCCGACAGCTGATCTGGCTCCGAAGTAGAAAAAGCCACTGCCTTTCCTTCAAAAGCACAAAAAGATCCCACTGCAGGTAGGTTTACTAGATTTGTTAATATGCTGCAAGAAATGAATGTTTCTATCCCTTTTACAGAAGCCCTGCAAGAGATGCCTGGATATGTCAAATTTCTAAAGGAAATCCTGAGCAAGAAGCGATCCATCTCAGAGATCGCAGGCGAATGCAAAGTACTCTACTTCCCTGAAAAGAGACCTGATCCTGGTAAGTTTTTTGTTACTGTGGGTTTTGGACAATATAAATATGATTCTCTGTGCGATTTAGGAGCAAGTGTGAGCATCATGCCTCTATCAATCTGGCGGAAGGTAAAAATAGGATGCATAGAACCTGTGGATGCCAAACTATACATGGCGAACAATACAGTAGTCATCCCTACAGGTATAGTTGAGAACGTCCCTGTCCAGGTTGGTAAATTCTTTGTTCCAGCAGATTTCCTTATCATTGACTATGCTGAAGATCCTACTAGCCCTATTATTCTTGGTAGACCATTCTTAGCTACTGCATATGCCAAAATAAGTATCAAGAATAGATCGCTCACCTTCACCATAGGCGATGAGGTTTTAGATTTCTCTTTTGGCCCTACAAAAGAGGAAATTTCCTGGCTGGAGGTGAAAAGCATCAGCAACCACGGGACCAAGCAAACAGCGAAGGAGGGTGCCAACACTGTACTCGAGATCGACAAGAGCTACTCGATCTCGACAAGGGCCCCACTCGATCTCGACAAGACTTTGTCGATCTCGACAACCACTGCTGAACCAGAGACTTGCCCAGAGCCTAAGTATGGGGTCCCTGTACTCGAGGTCGACAAGCAGTACTCGATCTCGACTAGCCCCAAGCCCAAAGTTTCCTGTTTTGGGTCCGAAAAGGCAAGTTCAGGTATGAATTCTACTCCCCCTCAGTCCATAAAGAATTTTTTAAATAGTTTAAAGGGAGGTAAGGCCCAATGGCAAGAAAATCTGCGAAAGCTAAGGGCTGGAAGGAAGAGAAAGAAAGAGAAGAGAGATGATGCAAGCAACCACCTATCAGCTGAGCTTGCATACTACCATCAGGACCTAGATGATCCAGGAGAAGGGCCAAGCATGAGCAGGCCCCACAATAATGGTCCTTGAGCGCAAACGGAGAAGTCGGCCTAGCGACTCTAAAATCTAGAGCATGTATATAGAACTTTATGAATCTTTGGGACCTTTTGAACTTTTTGGTTTTTGTTTTTTGTTTTTGTTTTATGTCTTTTAGAATATTTCATGTGGATAGTCTTGTTTCTAGCTTGTGCAATCTAACACTTTTAGGTCGGCAAGCATATAAGGATTGCGAAAAGTGGGATAAAGAAGTCCCTCAAAACCAGTCAGAATCGACGAAGGCCAAGTCGACGACGACAAGGAGGAGAAGCCCAGAAGTTACTCGACCTCGAGTAGACGTACTCGACATCGACAAGCCAAGACACTCCTCGACTTCAGAAAACAACTGGACGCAGAAAAGCTACTCGAGATTGAGTACACTATACTCGAGATCGACGAGCAACCTACTCGACATACACTGATTCGCCTTCCTCGATGTGTTATCCTGTGAGTTCCTCCCTATACTCTTATTTTTATTTGATTTTATACAGTGGGGACACTGTATATTTTAAGTATGGGGTGGGGGAAGGGCTCATTATCACTATCATATGTGTTAGTCTTGCTTTTTGGTTTTACATGGTGAAATTTAAATTTTTATGCATTCATATTTAAATTTTATGCATTGTAGTCTTTTGCCATACTTTATTCTTATTTTTAGTTGCATAGAAAAAAAAAATAGAAAATGTCGAAAAATAAAAAAAATATATATGCATGTTTAATTTTTGCATTGTTTTAGTTTTGATACCCTAACTTAGATGTCCTATGATGATAAATGAAATTTACTTGATCATATAAATCCTATGGTATGTTTGGAAGGTTTAGCCTAAGTCCTCGAAAATGGTTTTTAAGTGGATTGTGAACTTGTGATGAAATTGAGCACATATGATCCTAAGCTAAAGGTTAAAATCCAACAAAAATTGTCCCAGTGAGAATTTTGGCCTTATAGGGAGAACATTAAAAATCCCTCTGCTTTCTTGAGTGTATTTACTCTTCCTATGCATCTCTAAATGTTGTGATAGTTATTCAAAGCCAATGCATTTATATGTTTATGTTGACGAGAATTAAATGATGGAGGCACCTTTTAAGCCAATTTTATCCTCTCTCTACCTACCCTGCATTATCCCTGCTTGAAGCCAGAACATTAGCCCGAGACTTTTATTGTGAACTCCACAAAATTATCCTTAGCCAAATTGAGCCTGACCCCCATTTGGGAATTAAGAGTTAGAGTTGGTTGGAATAATGGTTTGTGGAAAGAATGAGCTTATGTTGCATTTCAAGAAGGAAAGATTGTTGAAATTATTGAGATATGGGATGGTCTTAAATTTTTATCTTGCTATGCATATTATGTAAAAGGATTTTTGGCTCACATTATAAATGCACTATTAGTATTATTTGGTTTTTATTTTCGAAAAAAAAAAAAGAAGAAGAAAAAGTACATATGTTTGTGAATAAAGTGCATGAGCCAAATTTACCTTATTTCTTTCATTATTTGCAAGATACATATTTTGGGGAGGTTGAGAAAGTTTGAAAGGTTACATACTTCATTGAGACAAATTGGAGAGTTTGGTTGACGCATATGATTGGGAAGTTATGGTTTGGTTGTGTTGGAGATTTAGGAGTCTTGATTCCCGAATTTTATTTAGCACCACATGGCCAAATAATTCCATTCCTTATTATTTCTTACCAAGCCCCATTACAACCCCGCCGAATGGAATCTTCTTTGAAGACTTCTATTGAGCGAAGTCCTCCTGATAATTCTTGTTGCATTTTCATAATTGGTTGCGAAGTGGATACATATTTAAATTGCAATGTTTATGAGATTGTGTATGGAATTAAGTTGAGAGTTGATTTACATAGCCTAAACACATTGAGAGCTGAGTGTAAACACATTATCCCTGTGAGGTTGGATTTATATTGCCTAAGCCTATGGATCGCTCATATATGTGTGATGACGTTAAATTCACCTGTCTTACATTGCTACTACTTGAGATGTTGCTTTTGACAAAGGCGAAGCCTTGAAGGATGTGTTGTAGGTCTTGGTTATTGTTCGGTTATTGCTTGAGGACAAGCAAGTCTAAGTATGGGGTGATTTGATGTCTCTAAAGTAGCCATGTTTTTATGCATATTTTGGTTCCATATTCTTTACATTTTGCATATTTCGGGTTGGGAATATGTCGAATTTATGTAGTATATGCTTATTTGTCAGAAATGGAGATCTACATAAGTTTCTGTTTAATATTGCAGAATATGGAAACATTTCGGGAGAAAACCAAGAAGCAAAGACGGAAGCAACAAGTCTACTCGATCTTGACTGAGTTCTCATCGATGTCGACAAGTCAAGTCCAGATACACTGGAGTCGAGGAGAGACCTGACCAGACAACGCGGAGCAGAGCAACACTCTACTCGATATCGAGTAGAGTACTCAATGTCGACAAGTACCAGACCACATTCCCCGAGCCATGTCGAGGAGATACTGCTCGACAACACCAGACCAAGCCTTGATCAACATTTCTACTCGAGATCGACAAGCTCTCGTCGAGATCGACAAAGCCTGTGAGCCTGTGTCGGAGCATGTCGACAAGAGGCTACCCGATACACCAAGCTGGCCAAGTCGATGATCCATTGTTACTCGAGATCGAGAAGCGTCCTCGAGATCGACTAAGGCCATGAGTCATGACCGAGCCACATCGAGGACCTGCTAGCCGAGACGCCGAGCCAAGCCCAGTCGACAACCTTCTTACTCGAGATCGAGTACGCCGTACTCGAGATCGACGAAGGTTCCCGAAGCCGCGTAACGTGTTGATGCAGTCCTACTCGGAGTTGGAGTCCTTGGAGCCGAGGATAGCCTAGTCTATCCGAATTATCAACATCTATCATGAAGAAGAGAGTTTTATCCACTTGAGACACTTTAGATATTATTTCCCTTTTAGATTTAATTTCTTTGTTGCTTTTATTTATCATTAAGCATTTTAGATATAATTTTAGATATAGATAGATGTTTCTATCCTTGAGTAGCAAGGTTTAGAAGCCTATAAATAAAGCCCATGGGGCTCAGTTTTATTCATTCAATTTCAGAAGTAGAGAAGTAGTTCACGGAGACGGTTTAGGAGTTCGAAGGTTTTAGGGTTTTGGCGTTCAACGAGAGTTGGATCGCCGGGATTGTAAAGTCTTTTGAATTTAGTTTAAATGCAAGTTTCTTTTCATCAATCAATGTCTGAGTTTGCGATGAAGCGCGAGTAGTCCACCCACTTCTAGGGTTGGGGCGAGCCCGACGATAGCCATGCATAATTAAGGTAAAGATCCAACTTTTATCACGTTTTGAGCATCTCCTACTTGTTTATGTGTTTATTGCCCATCTAATGGAGATCCATGATAACAACTTGGATTGTAAACATAAAATTAGTAGAGACAATTAGGATTTCTTGAAAGAGTTGTCTAATTGTTGGAAAAGGCGAAAGCTTGTCCTTGATGCAATTCACATGATTATCTGTTTATCTCTGCCTTATGCATGCTTGGTTATCGTTGTTGCAAACCCCAATCTTGGAAGTCTTTTACATTAAGTTTAGTTCGAAATCCCAAAGCATTTGTTCTTTATTTTCCTTCGTTTTTACTTTCTGTCCTTCTACTCGATCTCGAATTGCACTACTCGATATCGAGTAAACTGATCCTCGACCAAGTCGTCGTAGCTTCTCCTGTGCAGGTTCTCGACGAGACAAAGCGAAGTCGACCAAGACTCTACTCGATATCGAGTAGGCCTTGTCGATATCGACGAGCCCCAGTGCCTGTGTCTCCTACTCTGTTCGACTGTGCCCGACCCCTGTCAACTAACCCTTAGTCGAGGTCGAGTACCACTGTTGTCGACTTCTGACCATGAGACTCCACCGCTGCCTAGGATCCGCTGACACGCTTCCTCGTGGATCGATCCTGACTTCCCACTGCTACATCAGGAGGAGGTCTTGTAATTATTTGCAAGGGACGGAATCTGGTTTGCTGTGATTATTTATATTTAATTTTGCATACTCGATATCCTCCTATCAACATCCATTAATTTTTTTTAACATTTATTTAATCTTAAAAAAATTTATAAAAATTATATTTGTATTCCTAACATCTATTTTCATATATTTATAGAATTTTATTTTGAAAAGTTTTGTTTTAACATATTTACCATTTATTGTGATTGGAGCGGTTTTATAAAATCAAAATCGAGGAGAGGAAAGGGTGTTCACTGTTGCGTTGAAGCGGGAGAGAGACAACGAAACACAGAGGAGAAAAGGAAGGAGCGAAGGACAGGAAGGCTGCCATCCACTCTCATCTCGTCCAAGGAGGAACTCAGGCCGGTTGAAGAAGGAGGTAAGTGATCTCTAAAACTCTTGCTGTGTAAATTTCACTTTGAAATTGGGGACTTAGGGGTGCGATTTGGCGCGGTTTTGGAAGAAATGCATATGGAGGGTGGTTGCCTATGGCCTAGCAGTAGAGGAAGGAAATAGGATGGGTAGGGGGTGCGATTGCAGTTGTGATTCTCATTGCGATTTTGGGGACTTGGGGGTGCGATAAGGGTTGGTGGGTGTCGGGAACTATAAATACCCCACCTTAGGACCACAAGGAAAGGATCCGATTTTAGGAAGAGAAGCAAGAGCTCTGCAATCCTCCCTGAGATAAAGCCCTCGGAGCTGAGTTCCTGAAGCCTTTGATCGGAGAAGAACGTTTCTAGGACAGAACATCATCTGACAAACTACCTCTAAAGATGACGATTGAACAATGAACATTGAATGCGAACAAACCTCATCACGAGGATCATATTATCCTCAAAACGCCAACTCATAGCAAAGAACTTAATTGCACACGAGCGCCCTCCCCAGTTGGTTTTGCAGGTAATTAAAGAAATTTGTCGTCACCTTGAGGTAATAAGTATAGGTGAATTTCCAGAAACGCTTCACTCGATTGTCCCAATTCCATTGAAGTGTGATAACCAAGCTACCATTACAGGCATTGTTAATCAACAAACCTTGTCCAAGTTTGGTATGTGTTCACACCCTCCAACTTGCGTGTGTATGTGGGAGGGGGGGGAGGGGGGTGTTGGAGAGTACCAAGGTGATCAAGGACAACTCAGCTCATCAATTCGACCAAGAAAGACAATTAGAAGGAGTGAATTGACGTTGTTTTAGTTTGACCACAATCTGTTTGCATATAAATACATTACGGTTTGGTTTCAGTTGTAACAGATTTCAGACAATTGGTTTTCTTCTCAATTCAATGAAATGAAAAGGGAGAAAACCCTCTCGGGCTCCCATTTACAAGTTCATCTTCTTCCTTCAATCTGTGTTTGATTCTCTGGTTTCCGGTGTTACAAACTTGAATTTCTTCAAGTTTTACATACATGTCTCAAGTTTTTAAAAATATTTCTTTTTATATTCACAAATTATTGAAAGTTTTGTCGCGTACACGAGTATATATTCTTAAATAAATGTTAGGTGAACATTGGTGGGTAAATATCAAAACAACAAAGATCGGCAAAATTTTCAGAGGAAGAAGTTGTTCTTCTGTCAACATAAAATAGAACTCAATACGAGCACCAAAAAAACAACTAACTGCCACACTCATTTGATATATTAATCGAAAACCATTACATAACCCCATGATTCAAGTAACTGTAAATAAAGAAACTGCTCGCTAGTAACCCACTAACATCATCCTAAGGTTGCGGTGTTACAAGGAAAGTAAACTAACTTCTAAAGACTTCTAAACATGAGCTAACTTCACACCAAAGCTAACTAACTAACTACCTTTGAACCTCACCTTAGGAATTTCAAATGACATTCCAACACCTCCCTTAATTTAAATTCCTTCATACCAATTTTCTCCAGGAAATAGTAATGCTTGGCACTGCTTAATGACTTAGTGAACAGATCTGCATTCTGACCGTTTGTCCAATAAAACCCGAGCACCACTTTCTCTTCTGCTACCAACTCTCGAATGAAGTGATGCTGCACTTTAATGTGCTTGGTTTTGGCATGGAAGGCTGGATTCTTCGTCATAGCTATGGCTGACTTGTTATCACACCAAACCTCAATTGCTTCTGTGTGATCACATCCCAAATCCAACGACAATTTCTTCAACCACATTGCTTGCCTTTCTGCTACACCGGCTGCAACATATTCAGCCTCAAAGGATGACAATGCAATAATGTCTTGCTTTTTAGAGCTCCATGTTATAGCCCCTCAACCTAGATCAAACACTGACCCAGATGTACTCCTCCTATCATCAAGGCATCTAGCCCAATCACTATCTGTATGTCCCCTAAGATTGAAATCCTTCACATGCTCATACCATATTCCATGTCTCAAGGTGCTTGCAACATTTCATTTGTCAGGCTTGCTATGTGTGAGATAGTTAAGACCACCAACCAAGCTTCTGTACAACCCTTCATCAGTCTTCCCAGTTCCATCTTCCTTTCTCAACTTTTCATTTGTGTTCATAGGAGTATGAGCCACTTCACAATTCTCCATCTTGAACTTCTTGAGCATATCTCTAGCATATTTTTCTTGACAAAGGAAAGTGCCTTCACTTCTTTGTTTCACCTCCAATCCAAGAAAGTATTGCATCAATCCCAGATCTGTCATCTCAAACATGCTCATCATTGCTTCCTTAAACTGACTTAGCATCACAGGTGAAGTGTTGAAATACACAATGTCATCAACATACAGACAAGCCACAATAAAATCACTTGTGCTCTTCTTTCTCACATACAAGGTTGGCTCGCTCTCACTCCTCAAACTGATGTTGCAGGAAGAAGGTGTCAATCTTGCTATACCAAGCTCTTGGAGCTTGCTTGAAACCATACAACACTTTCTTCAATTTGTACACTTTCCCTTCTTCACATTTCATAACAAATCCTAGGGTCTGCTCTAGAAATACTTCTTCTTGTAACTCTCTATTTAAGAAAGCTGACTTGACATCTAGTTGGAAGATTGGTAGCTTCCACTAAGCTGCTAAAGCAAGCACCACCCTTATAGTCTCGAGTCGAGCAATTGGAGAGAAGGTCTCTTCATAATCTATACCCTCTTTCTGAGAACAACCTTTTGCCACAAGCCTGACTTTGTACTTCTAAACACTCCCATCAGTGTTGTATTTGGTTCTAAATACCCATTTCTGGCCTATTACATTCTTTCCTTGAGGTTGATCAACCAACTCCCAAGTCTCATTTCATTGAATGGCTTTCATCTCTTCTTTCATAGCCATTTTCCAGCTGCTACCCTTTTTAGCCTCATCAAAACACTCTGGATCAGATATAGTGAGAGCAAAGCCACAACTGCCACAGATCTCAACAAGAGATCTAAACTTCCTTGGGGGAGATTCACTAGAAGAGCTTGATGGTGATGAGT
The DNA here is from genome assembly GCA_963922045.1 of Persicaria maculosa. NCBI lineage: Eukaryota > Viridiplantae > Streptophyta > Magnoliopsida > Caryophyllales > Polygonaceae > Persicaria > Persicaria maculosa. The sequence goes on from OY998255.1 coordinate 69,530,440, forward strand.
TTTGATTGCTAGATGAGGTATGTTGATGCACTAGTGTTGCAGGAGAACCTCCATCTTGACCATCCTCATCAAACATGTCATCACCTCCAGTTTCTTCACTTGAGCTGTCAACTTGCACAACACTTCTTGTTACTTGATCACTTCCAATCTTCTCCCACTCCCAGCTGGCCTCTTCATTGAATACAACATTCCTGCTCACAATGGTCATCTTCATTGAATACAAGCCTTGCACAATGTCTCCAAAGCTTAACATCTTCAAACTCTGAATGTTTAGATGCCCATACCTTTGATGCCATAACATGGTGCTCTCATCACCCTTTACTATCATGACTCTACTCACATTAGTTGACAAATCTAAAGGGAACATTATGTTCTTGGTCATAGAAACATTAGCAATAATATGACCAATTTTCTTCTCTCTAATTGTTAGGAGATAATCAAGTCTAAATAAATAAGAATATAAATTCAAACCGATCCCAATCTGTGCAAATAAAATTACAAGAAACCCTCTCGCTGTAGTGGTATGGAATCAAGATCGATCCACAAGGAAGCGTGTCAACGCTCGCCTAGATAGTTTCTCGAAAATAACCCTGAAGTCGACCAGAAGCTACTCAATATCGACTAGAACAGTCGACGTTGAGTCCAGCAATCGATGTCTAGTGAAAACCGGCAACAACAGAAATAACAAACTCAATTTCAAGCAAGGAGGCACTCGATATCGACTCAGTGGACTCGATATCGACTCAAAGGGTCGATTTTGAGTGGTTTGTGCAGAAAAATAGTAACGAATGGAAACGTAGATTTGTTTCGGAAAAGTACGTCAGAAGAATATAAGGATGAATAAAGAAGATATATGAACAGAAATATCGCAAATTGTTGTTGTAAATCAATAAACTTAAGAAACTTCCAAAGCCGGGGAATTATACCACAATGATAACCATATAAGTATATGCCAAATTCATGAAAGGAATAAGATTTCCATCAAATAATCTTCGTTATTAACAAATATATGTATAGAGGCTCTCGGATAAACCCTAAGTGTGTTACTACCATTTTTTATAGTTAATCTGAATTCATAATAAGATTACTTTCACTTCAATATCATAAATAAGGATCACCTACTACTCTCGTAGAAGAATCATGCAAAGAGGGATAGAAAATGAAAATCACATAAAAAGATCATATCTTTAACATACTTGCATGGCTATCGTCGGACTCACCCCGACCCTAGAAGTAGGGTGACTACTCGCGCCTCATCATCATAGCAAACATCATAATAGACATAAAATAACTAACTTTAATTGAAATATAAACAAAAGAGTACAAACCGAACAAAGCCACAGCTTGCTCTCGCTCTTCACAACCTTACTTGGCCTCTCTCTGTCTCCTCTCTACTTTCTATTGCCTAAAACTATGTAAACACAATTGCTTGTGTGCTAGAATGAATGAAATCTCAGCCCTCTAGGGCTTTATTTATAGGCTTCAATCCTAGCTAATCTAGGAAAGAGCAATATCTATCATCTATCTAAAGATAAGAGTTCCCTAATTTAAATAAATAAAAGAAATAAAATCCCCCTAGGTAAAATATGAATTCTCCAAAGAGGATAGCAATCTTCAAAGGAGATAAAAGATCTTCAACTTAGCGCTCAAGAAATCGCCCTCGGATAAGGATTCATCAATGCATCGGATTTCTTCTGCAGGGCCACTCGATATTGAGTCTAATGACTCGATATCGACTCATCTACTTTGTCTCGAGTGATGGCACTCGATATCGGGTCTTGTGGTGTGCATGTCAAGTAAGCTCCACTCGATATCGAGTGATGTGACTCAATATCGACTGCTTCATGTGGGTCTCGAGTGTATCTTCCTTCTTTTGGCTCGATGTGTTGGATGTGAGACTTGACGTCGAGTCAGTCAGTAGATGTCGAGTGATTTTCCAACTTCTTTCCTTGTTCTCCGAATTGCCTCGAAAACGTCTTGATTTGTACGAAATTAAACAAGAACTTGTATAGATCTCCATAATTCATAAATAAACATAAAATACACAAATCATGTACTTTTCTAACCCAGAAGTATAAAATATGAACAGAAATCGAAGTAAAAGATAGTATAAAACATGGTAAATTGAGCGCACATCACTAATCACACATGAATCCTCATCAAATAAACGAGAATAACCTATTCCCTGAAGCTGACCCACACTTAACAAATTGTAAGCAAGCCCTAGCACCAGTTGAACATTATACAAGAGTTTTTCTTCCCCTTGCACACTCTTGGCAACAATTGTGCCCCTCCCTTCCACATCAAGAACTTTGTTATCTCCAAGCCTGACTCTTCCTTTATTAGATTCATCCAGTTCTTTAAACAATCTTCTTGAGTTGGATATATGATTAGAGCACCCACTGTCCAAGTACCAGAGATCACTTCCATTCTCTGCAACTGAAGACAAGGCCATGAACAACCTATCTTTTTGATCAACCTTCAATGAGTAGTTTGCTCCCTTTTGCTCATTTTCTTGCTTCTACCAGTAAAAGGCTTCCTTATGCCCATACTTTTTACAATAGTAACACTTAATATTACCTCTGTGAGATCTAGAGTCACTGCCTTGGCCTCTGTTGGACTCCTTCCACTGATCTCTCCCTTGCTCACTTCCATTTCCTCTTCATGAGCCATTATACTAACCTCTGCCTTTGCCACTTCCTCCATGACCTCTATGACTTCCTCTGTAGCTACTCTGCCTCTATAACCACCTCTGTTGTATGAGTTCTCAGACTTGCCCTTTGAATTCTCATCCTTGACTTGGGAGACTTTCTCTTCCTTTTGCTCACTTGTTCTACTCAGTCTATCTTCATGATCCTCAAAGGAACTTGTAAATTCCTCAAATCTGTACACAGACAGATCCTTTGATTCTTTGATGATTGCCATTACATGGTCAAACTTCTTTGTGAGGCTCCTTAGAACCTTGCTCACAATTACTTTACTGCTCACATTTTTTCCATATGATCTCATATGATTTACAATCCTTGACACTTGAGACAAGAATACTTGGACTGTCTCCTTCTCTTGCATCAATAGAGTCTCGAAGTCTCTCCTCATTGATTGCAACTTGATAGTGATAACTCTCTTATCTCCCATATACTCCTATCTAAGAACCTCCCATGCTTCATGAGAAGTTGTGGAGGCAGCTATCCTTGGAAATATCTCATCATCTAAGGCCGATTGTATCATGAACAATACCTTAGAGTCTTTCTTCCTCTTCTCTCTTAATTGTTGATCAGGCTCATCAGTGTCATTGTCTTCAAAGCCTTGATCACCTAAATTCCACACCACTTGAGACTTGAAAAGAGAGTTGTCATCTTCAAGCTCCAAAAATGGTAATTGATTCCTTTGAATATAGGCAATTGAGGGTTGCTTCAATTCTCATTGCCAATGTTCTGCATTTTTCTAGTAAGAACTTCACTCAAGTGTTTCCCTTCGTGTTGATCTCACTTCACTCACTCCCGAATCCAAACGCAGCAACACAAACTTGTGTAAGCTCTGATACCTAATGTTAGCTGAACACTGGTGGATCAATACCAAAACAACAAAGATCAACAACAATTTTAGAGGAAGAAGTTATTCTTCTGTCAACATAGAACAGTACTCAACACAGAGCACCAGAAAAAACAAATAACTACCACACTCCTTTGATTAATCGAAAACCACTACATAACCCCATGTTTCAAGTAACTGTAAATTGAGAAACTGCTCACCACTAACCTAACATCATCCTAAGGTTGTGGTGTTACAAGGAAAGTAAATGAAGTGCAGAATAGCCAGATAAAAGGCTAACAAATACTCTAGGGGGGGGGGAGAATAGAGTATGGCAACTTTTCGAATTATCAGAAACTGTAAGAACTTACCAATAAAGATAAGACCTTACTTGAAACACCGAAACGAGTTAAGAATAAAACAACGAATAATAAGCACGAAACAGATAAACAATAAAGATAAAGCGCAGTAAGAAAAGGACACACGATATGTTAACGAGGTTCAACACAACCTTGCCTACGTCCCCGCCTAGGTTTATCCAACACGTAGGATTCAACATAACTTTATTTCACTTCTTCCTATGAGTTCTAGATACAACCTTTAGAAGACCTTCCCTCTTCTAAACTAACTTCCTATCTAGCAACCCAAACACACCAGTGAAACAAAGTCCTACTGATACCAAAGTATCTATACGTTTGGGTAGAGATGTACCCTTAGTATAATCCTAATGAATTGTACGATAAAGCTCAATGCAAATCTCACACACTCAAAGAAATAAAACGCTCAAGCAAGGAGAGATGTGAGATCGGTGTTGTAGGAGACAAAGGATTGCGGGAGAACTTGTATGCGCAGGGGGTTGAAGCTTGTCTCGACTGCAATCTTCTTCTTCTCCTTATAAAGGCCGCCCATCCGAGTAGAAAGAATTTGAACGTTTGAATGTTTGAAGACGTTGCTTGAGATACGGGGAGAACAACCGGCAATTCAAACTGCGTTCCAGAAGCTACGCTTGGGATTTGATTTAATTTGGAACGTTGAAGACCGATGGCATGGTCAAATCAAATCCCTTGAAAATCTCATCACAAAAACAAAAGAGATATTCTCCATATCTTTCGGTTAGTTAAAAACTCAATCTAAATAAAAATACACTCTGAGCAAATAACTGGCCCATAAAATAGATCTAGGCCCAATAATATATTGGTCCAGATATAGTCGGAATTATAAGCCCATTCGTGTAAAACTTGAGCCACTGTTGGTAAGGCCTTACCAAAACCTGGAAACCATGGTTTTGGCTTTCAGCAAGGCCTTATTATCAACTAATAAGGTTCTTTGGTTTGATTTGAAACGTAGAATGCAACTGGAGATTGGTTCAACCAAATCTCTTGAAGATCTCAACAAACCAACAACATTTTGAACTTGAAGATTGCTCCACAAAATCCTCAAAGAATCTTCTAGAAAGTCAACCCCAAATCTCCAACAACCAAATCAAATTCTGCACAAAATCTCCAACAACTAATTTGAAATTAAATCCCAATAAATAAATTCGCGTATATAAATTAATTGATATTATTTGTCTTCCATCGTATAAAAATATATCACATATAAAAGCATATCATCAAGGTGTTGATTATTAACTTTTAAAGACTTCTAAACACGGGCTAACTTCACACCAAAGCTAACTAACTAACTACCTTTGAACCTTAGCTTAGGAATTTCAAATTGCATTCCAACACTAAATCGATCAGGTGATAAGACTCACAAATTACTATATATGATGAAAAATTTCACATGTCGAGGTTAACTATTTGATGGCATAGTCTGTTAAGTGGTCATATTATCTTTCTCTTTCTCACACTAGACAACCTTAGAGGAGCTATTCTTGACTAAACCCTTGTCCTTAAGGATTTTCGTGCTTTACAGATTGTTCACTTTAAAAATGGATTTGAATCTTACTGTAGATGGCAATCTGGATAAATTCCTAAAATGAATATATCAAGTTTTTGATCGAATTATCTAAGGCACTGAACACCAAGCTATCTTACTTCTCAATTCTCTGTCTAGTCCATTTGATAATTTAAGAACATTATACTGTAGGAACGCGAATTATCTAAACATAATAACATATGTCATTATTGAGAAGAATTAATGAGATAATGAAAGTCAATAAAATAAAAGGTCTACCTACTAAAATTGATAAACCATAGGTAAGCTTCATTCTTCCTTCCTCAACTCAGATTGGGCATCTTCTTGTTCCTCTTCTTTTTCAGATTCGTTTGTATAACGCATTGATTTGTTCAATTTTTGTCTTCTGGTTCATCTTCTTGTTCCCTTTACTCCCTGATCTGTTCGATTTTTGTCTCATAAAAGAAAAGAAAAGGTGAACAGATTATTTCAATTGATTATTTAGTCAATTTGTAATTTTGTATGTAATTCTGAATAAGCAATTGATTTGTATTTGTTTGGTTTTAATCAATTTGTAATTTTGTATATACTTGTTCCTATCAACTGGGGGTCGTGTGTACGGGCGCACATGCGCTAGCTAGTAGTCTAGCACACAAGTCGAGTGAGGTTCCATTCTAAAAACAATTCGCAATGAGAGGAGTAGCCCTTCAACCTTATATGTTGTTCAAACATTCTCTAGATTACTGATGTGGGACAACCACATTCCAACACGCTCCCTCAAGTGCAACAATATTTTTTTAGCCAAGAAGTTGCACTTGCCACATGCGCTTAAATGGGTACCACAATGCCCGCGACATGCCACGGCCAGCAACCCCACCATATAGATCCCAGACCACAACTAGCCGAACCCGGCTCTGATACCATATCAAAGTCCGACTCTGACCGATGACTAGGGGTCGTGTGCACGGCGCACATGCGCTAGTAGCCTAGCATACAAGCCGAGTGAGGTTCCATTCTAAAACCAATTGGCAATGGAAGAAGTAGCCCATCGACTCATATACTAGGGCTTAATATGTTCAACTTTCCGATTTGAGACAGTAACCCAGACCAGGATCGAAAGACGGGCCGTTAGGCTAACCGCTCATATCAAAGTCCGACTCGGACCGATGACTGGGGGTCGTGTGCACAGGCGCACATGCGCTAGTAGCCTAGCACACAAGCCGAGTGAGGTTCCATTCTAAAACCAATTGGCAATAGAAGGAGTAGCTCATCGACTCATATACTAGGGCTTGATATGTTCAACTTTCCGATTTGGGACAGTAACCCAGACCAAGATCGAAAGACGGGCCGTTAGGCTAACCGCTCATATCAAAGTCCGACTCGGACCGATGACTGGGGTCGTGTGCACAGGCACACATGCGCTAGTAGCCTAGCACACAAGCCGAGTGAGGTTCCATTCTAAAACCAATTGGCAATAGAAGAAGTAGCCCATCGACTCATATACTAGGGCTTGATATGCTCAACTTTCCGATTTGGGACAGTAACCCAGACCAGGATCGAAAGACGGGCCGTTAGGCTAACCGCTCATATCAAAGTCCGACTCGGACCGATGACTGGGGGTCGTGTGCACAGGCACACATGCCCTAGTAGCCTAACACACAAGCCGAGTGAGGTTCCATTCTAAAACCAATTGGTAATAGAAGGAGTAGCTCATCGACTCATATACTAGAGCTTGATATGTTCAACTTTCCGATTTGGGACAGTAACCCAGACCAAGATCGAAAGACGGGCCGTTAGGCTAACCGCTCATATCAAAGTCCGACTCGGACCGATGACCAGGGGCGGATCCTATAAAGGACCGGGGGTGGCAGTCCCCCCCCCCCCCCCCAATCAAAAATGAATTGCGTAATATTGATGTTAAGGTGGAGGACGAAGATGCTGCCCTAATTCTGCTGGTATCCCTACCCCCCACATACGAGAACTTCGTTCAGTCGTTCGTCGTTGGGAAGGATACTATCACGTTGGAAGAGGTTAGATCGTCGCTTCACAGCAGAGAGTTGCGTCTGAAGGTAACCGCGTCGGTTGTAAACGGGCCTATCGTCTGTCTATTTTGGGCTTTTCAGTCCATTGTCTGTTTAGGGTTCCATGAGTCTCTTCATATACTCATGGAACGCCGACCCCTGTAACCTAATCTGTTTTCGCTTCCTCTAATAAGAAATCTGGTTCTCTGCCCGTGGACGTAGGCAACACATCGTTGCTGAACCACGTAAATCTTTGTGTCTTTCTTCGCCTTTATCGTTCTCGTTATAACAGTTAGCATAGATCGCTTCTCTTTCGCCTTCGATACTCGCGATCTCGATTCTCTTTTATCTGATTGCTCTCAAGTACAATTTAGGTTTTTTTTATTCAATTGGTACTATTTATGTTATCAATCTTCTCAATAGCTCCCTCGCTTTCTTGCTATTTTTATCAATCTTTTCTATTCCATTAGTTCCGTGGATGGTGAGAAAGTTCTTTGTTTCCATAATCAATTTTTCAAGTGTCTTTGGTTTGTGAATGAATGGTAGTGTTAGGTTAGACAACACTAGTCTTTGCCAGCTCTCTTTGGCTACTAGCAACAAGCAAATCATAGTCATGTACAATAGCATGTGCACCAAGGTCCGTGTACAAGACTATCCCCGATTGTGAGCCTCCCCCATTATGATGTCAGCTGTGTGCTGCTTGCTATGTCTAATACGGAGTATTTTATGTTCAACTGCTTGATGATTTTTTTTTTTTTTTTTTGGTAGATGAATGTTATATTTAGACTAAAATATTTTTGAATTAAATTTTGTTAAATAGTATGTAATAAATGTAGAATATTTATAGTATATAATAAATGTAGAAATATGTAAAATAGAGAAGTTGTTGGGGGTTATAGAGATTATAGATAGTATATAATAAATGTAGAATATTTAGAGTATAAAAATTATAGAGATTTTGATAATTTTTTCTTCATAATAGAGAATTTTTAGAGAAGTTGTTGGGCTTGCTCTAACCGCTTTAGAATCTGCCACTAGTACTAGTTTAGACTTTTGTGCATACTTATTAGGGGGTAAAAACCCTATAAAATATTGTTTTTTAATCAATTTTTAAATATTTTTTTTGGAAACAGGAAAGTGTTTAGGAAAGGGAAAACGGCGAAATGTCGTTACACATTCTAGAACGTCCTTGTGGACGAGAACTTACAGTTTATGATCATTCTCTAAAGTTCCGTTAGCAGGAATCCTGTAAGTAAGGCATGCAATCCTATCCGTTTTTAATAATTTTATAGTACTAAGTATGTAATTATAAATTTTTATATATTAAAAAACAATATTTTATGATCATTTATTATGAAAGGGAGTAGTGAAGTTCGAATTATTATGTTTATCGTTTACCGAATGAATGTGTGGGTGGGGTCATGGTTGTGTTGTTGCATAGTCTAATCAGAGATTTTTCACACTTCAATTATTTTTCTTCCCAATCTTAATCTTCGTGTTAATGATGAAAAATAAGGTGCTCGTCCTTTTCGATTGGAAGACCGTTTTTTCCACATTGAAAATCCTCGATCCTCTTGAATTCTTCATCACCCTATAAAGTAGTGAAGAGAACCTGTCTTGCTACCTATAGATATATGTGATCGAGTTTGCTCTACCGACAAACTAATTAAGTTGATAAATTAAGCAACCAAAACCAATAGGAAGAACGATAAAATTTTAAAGGTGAATGTTTGAATTGGCTAATCTCTCACTTTCTATGCCCAAAGTATATACTATGTTAAATATTCTTGATTGAAACAAAAACTCTAAAAGAAAATTAATGAATGATTTAATCATAACTAGAAAAATATTTTAAAATTGTCTAAATCAATCAATCTTCTATATATATCTAATTATCTAATCTATATACATATACTAAAACCGATGCATTGAAGCCTGCGTGGCGGCATGTGAGTGAATCTGCCTACGTGGCGGCGCGTGAGTGCGTCTCGCAAAACTTTCTCCCTTCAAAAAGGAAAGCTAATAAAAATAATAAGATAGTTCTAATCTATATAATTAAAAATAATTATTTTATTTTACCATTAATTCATATAATTGAATAGATGGAATATATTATAAATAATCTTTCCAATGGACGGTATATATATAAATTTGGCATATGGACGGTTTATATATCGATTATTTAGTGTGGAAAGAATTATTTATATCAAAATTAATTATTTCATAGTTATTTTATTTATATCTATATTATTTTTTAGGAGAATGAGTTATTTAGATCTAGATTAATTTTAATCTTATATTTCCACTAATTAGTTTAATTATCCCAATGCCATTCATATTTATTTATTTATTTATTTTAATATTTATAATAGGATTTTTTTTATAGATAATAAGTGAAGTTTTATAATATTGTGTTAATATATTCCCGTACAGGGAACGGGGCGTACACTAGTATAATACTAAAGCAATTGTAATTGATGCCACATGGCGGCACCTCCTTAAACCAGGGTTACGTGGCAAGTTTTCTTTTAATGTGGCCCCACTTAAATAATTAATTCAATTTACTTAATTATTAATTAAAATAAATCTAATATCTTTTTTCCTGAATTAAAGTGATTTAAAAATTTTTAAATACCAATTAATTATTTTTGTATGATAACTTTAATTTATTTTTTCTCATTTATTTTGAATTAAAACTCAATATATTTTTTAGTTACCACATTTTGCCCAAAAATTAGTTTTTTTTATTTATTTAGTAATTCTTTTACAATGATTGATAACATTCCATAATTAGTAATTTCATGACAATTGTACAATTTGATTAAAAGAATATTTTGAAAGATGGTTAGCATGAGTTTTTTAACGGGAATCTTTTGGATACTCATCATTAAATACATATTTCTACAATTTTTTAAAATATCAGAGTTGCTAATTTTAACCATAGAAAATGACAAATGCTAAACATATATTATATGTTGAAGAAGTTTATGATGACACGTGCCTTCTTCATCACTAATTTAGGTCCTATGTGACATCATATTCAACAATCCTAGCATAATTTAAAGAAATAAATAATTAATAGATAATTGATGTATTTATAAATCTTATCCGGTTGTTACATACATCTAACAAAGTATTTGAGATTTTAATTTTTTTAACGGATTGTGTGGCACTTTCATTAATTTCAACCAATAGTTTTTTTTAATAAAAAAATTAATTTATTCTATTTGAATCTTCTCAAACAAGCCTCTTTAATTATTTTTAAACAATAACCTAATAATTTTGAAATAATTTTTTTATGGTAAATCAATTCTTTATGTGAAAGATATATTATATGTTGATTTCAAGTTGTACGTACTTTAACCCTTCCTTTAAAAAGATCTCTTAATTGTTATATCCAAAAATAAGTATACAAGCATACAATTATGTAAAAGATTTGATATTAATTAGCATAATTTTATTTTATCATATTGATACTTACAATATAGAAAGAGTCTTTTACACCACATGTCATCTTAATTGCCTATTGATCGAGGTTCTATGTGGCATTTTATTAATTAATCAAGTCATATATAAATTTTGTGATTTTTAATTTTTTCTTTAAATAAGTGAAATGATTTTTTGAATTTTTATTTAATTATTAAGGGATGAAACTCGATAAACTTGTGCCTGAAATTTGTAATAAATCAAGTTTGAGTGTTTTAAATTTTTTAAATTAATTGAGGAAAGGATTTTTACAAGATAAACTATGAGTTGCTACATGGGATAAACCAGGGTTGGGTGATGGTAATTAAATTACCGTACCAACCGATTATCAACCGTACCAACAGAACTTTGGTACCAAGTAGTCGATAACCGACAGAATCGATAACCGAAATCTCGGTACTGACCTCGAGTACTAGCCTGCAAAGCACTCGAGCCGGGTAAGCCAAGCGACAAGCCGCAAGACAGGCTCACCCATGCCAAGCAGTGGCGAAGCCAGCCCGTAACATAGGGGTGGGCGAGATTTAGGCTAAAAATTAAGTAATAATGAAACGAGTTTTTCTAAACTTTAAATAAATTTAATTGTGAAGGGTTATGTAAAAAAATTTCAAACATTTATCCATATTATTAGAAGTGAATAAAATTTATAATTAGTTAAAAAAATTCAAGGAAACCCCTAATGAATGACTAAAATAGAATTCAAACAATACTAATTGAAATTAATTATTCTCAATTTAAAAAGATATTTGAACTTATATATAAAAAAGATAGTTAAAAATAAGTGAAGAAAATGTAAAAAGTGAGAATTGAACCTTGGGCTCTAGATAAAGAGGAAAAAGTTCTCCATTTATACTTTACCAACTAGGTAAGGTAAATTTTATGATCCATTTTCACTTCTAAATTAATTTAGACTTTTTTATTTTTTAATATAGTGAACCTTTCATATTTTTTTCCGGCCCTAATCCGTCAGTGATGCCAAGGTAAACCAAGACATGAGTACCCACTATAACACAAATTGCTCTTAATGGGATTTGAACCCTTGACCTTATGATAGTGAGGTACAAGGAAGCACCTCACTCTTACCACTAGGGCAAGAGGTCATTGGTACCATACTGTGTTGTGCCAACCCTAGGATAAACTTGATCTATTTGAAAAATCCATAAACTTTTTCCATTCACTTTCATTAATAAATAAACCTGTTTTTTTTAAATAAATTATACTTTATATTTCCTTTAGTTTTATTTTTATTCAAAACTTCTACTGTAGTCTTTTTAGCTTCTTAAGAAACATGCCAAAAAAAAAGACCTATATTTAGAGACGGATGAAGCATTTTTTTTAATTTTAAGTTTATTACAAGAATATTTCTTCTCTGACATTTTTATGTGCTCTCCATCCAAAAGTTCTTAAAACTCTATTAACCTACCATACTGTTCCAGCCCTAGGATAAACTTGATATATTCGAAAATTCCAGAAACTTTTTCCATTCACTTTCATTAATAAATAAACGGGTTTCTTTAAATAAATTATATTTATATTTCCTTTAGTTTTATTTTTATCCAAAACTTCTACTGTAGTCTTTTTAGCTTCTTAAGAAACATGCCAAAAAAATAAAAGGACCTATATTTATAGACGGATGAAGCATTTTTTTTATTTTTAAGTAAAATATCTTTTATTTAATTAGGTTCTAGATCAGCAGAATCGTCGCTGCAATCTTGAAAGGCACCATCTTCTGGCTCTGGTAGGTCATCCGACTCTGGTAGGTTATCAAAGAAATCATCGAGATACCAAGGGCACTTGTCAATCCATTGACTGCCCCTCTTGGCATGGGCTCTCCATTTTTTCTCGGCTATCATTTCGGGGGTGAGTCCCCATTCTAGCATCTCTTCGTCTGTGTGACAAAGAGCCAAGCTGTACTCTCCGCCATGTCCCAACTGCATCACCCGATACTCGCAGTTCTTGGGATTGTTCAGGCACTCGAATTGCTCAACTGTCCACTTGAACCACTTCATTAGAAACACACGCTCAGTTAGCCCATGTGTCACGATTATGAGATTCAGATCTTGGGAGGGGTCGTGGTGGAGCCTGTTTATGTCTATGTCCCTCCACAACGATTCCATAAAACCTGCAGTTTTCAAATTGAAACATCATCATGAATTTCTTCAAAACCACAGATAATTGCATTGTGAAAGAATGTAATTTATAACCACACACTCTCTGATTGGAGGAAGGAGGAGGAGTGAAATCGAAGGAGGAGGTTCATCGCCGATCGCACCATCGGATCTTCATTCTCCAGAATTCCAGATCGGAGGGGGTAGAGAGAGATGGCGGTGGAGAGATATAGTGACGGAGATCGGCTGAGATCGGCGGTGGAGATCGGCAGACGAACCAGGACGGCGAGAACCAGGACGGCGGTGGAGATCGGCAGACGCGAGAGGGAGAGAGAACCAGGACGCGAGAGGAAGAAACCGCCGCTTCACCTTCGGAGCACCCTAGACCTCTTCGCTGGCATCGGAATCAGCGCGCAGTACTCCCCGTCAAATCGAAGGCCTTCGTCGGCCGATTCAGATCGGTGGATGCCATGGAAGAAGGTCGCTCTTTCTCCGTCGCCAGATTTAGATCGGTGGAAGGAGGAGGCATCTCGGTGACTCGGTGGATCGAATTTGATTAGGAGGGGAGATTAGTAAGGCAGGGGAAGAAAGAAACAGGAATAATAAGGTAGGGGTAAAAGTGGAAAAAGTGGACACTTACCTAATATTGTAACCCTTGTGTCCCATGGCTTAAAATTTGGTCCCCAAATGTCCACTTATCAAAAAAACCCTTGAATTAATCCCATTGGTTAAAAAATGTAACATCAAATAAGGGCTCGTTTGGTTAAACACGGGAAATAGACTTCCCAGGAAGTAACTTCCCAAGATATGTAATTCCCATGAATTAGAATTCATGGGAAATGTAAAAAAGTGTTTGGTTGGAAATAGTTTCCAATGAATTCAATTCCTATGTTGTGTTTGGTCAAACATGGAATTTTCATAGTAATTGAAGATTTTTTTAATAAAAAATAAAAATTATAGAAGATTTGGGATAAGTGAATGGAGGAAGTAGATCTTACCCACCCCTCTCATGGTAAACTAACTTCCTCCATTTCATAGGAATTGAAATTCCCATGAATTGAAATTCCTATGTTTTTCCATTTTCAAAAATCATACCAAACACATGTATTGATGCTTACTTCCTAGGATTTTGGACTTCCCGGGAAGTAGGAAGCTAGCCAAACGAGCCCTAATACTGGGTAATTAATATTAGAATATTTTTCAAAAAAATTAATATTAGAAAATATAGTTACCATAATAAAATGATATTATGTAAATAATATTTTCACAAATAACTTTGAACATGGAGAGGACATGTGACATAAATTAATATAGTATATAGATATAGATAGTTAGTAAATGAATTTGAGTTAAGCCCAATAATTATATTAGATTGAATTCAATGTTTTGAATTTAGCCCAATAGTTAGTAATATTAAAGAAAAAAAAAGAATTAAAAGAAAAAGAAGAAAAAAGGAGAATTAAAAAAAAGAGGATTAAAGACAAAAAAAGAAAATTATAATTGGTCAAAACCCCTAAAATCTCTCTAATGTTGACACCTCAGCATAAACTCTTCTAAATTAAGAGATATTTAGATTTAGATTAAGATTATATATTTTATTTATATTTTGATAGAATCTAATTAAATAAAAGATATTTAGATTAAGATTATATATTCTCTCAAACTAATATTATTTATATCTATATTATTTTTTGGTGGAAAATAATTTATATTTAGATTATTATTATTATTTATTTATTTATTGGAATCTATCTAGATTATTTATAATACTGTATTAAAGTATTCTCCGTACACGTGACGGGACCTTCTCCTTAAAAGTAGTCATATGAACCAATTACATTTTTTTAAAGAAATAATTAATATATGTACAAGATAAAATCAGATATATCTATTCAATCAATCAATATATCTATATATGCATAAGATAAAATTTTATTCTAACTCTACTTAATCAATATATCTATACGCATAACATAAATTTTAACCCAATTTGATTAGATATGGATATATTTTTAGAAGATATTAACCAAATTAAAATACTTTTATTTAAGATAAGATTTAATAATTAATATATGCATAAGATAAAATTTTATTCTAAATCTATTTAATCAATATATCTACATATTCATAAGATAAAATTTGACACAATTTGATTAGATATGGATATATGTTTAGAAGATATTAACGAATTTTAAATACTATATAAGATAAGATTTTACCTATTATATAAGTTAAGATTTTACCTGTGTAACATATGTAACCAATTTTAGAAGATATATATAATAGATATAATAAATGATAAGCCGCATGTAAAATATGACATCTTGTCCTTATCTTAATGAATATTAATAACCAACCAAAAAAAAATTTATCTCCACCTTAATCAATTTTAAGATAATAGTTTTCATAAGTTTTTAGACATAGATATATTTTGGAAAGATTTTACCCAATTTTGTAAGATTTTGATAATAATTATATATAATTTTTATAGTACTTTCAATATATTAATGAGAATCAATGATAATTTTATTTAAATTGTGTAACAATTCAAAAGTGTTGAAATAAATTAATTAGCTCTCTGAACGAGTATTTATATTAAATTTATTTAAATTGTAAAAAGACCGCATATAGTGCGGGTACTGAACTAGTTAATCTAATAAAGTATTTACAAAATCGAAAAGTTTAATATAAGATATAGTCTTTTTAGATAAGAGTCGTGGGACCATGTAGGTGTTTTATGACATCCCTAACAATTTTCCTATTTTAGAGGTTTTAGGATTAACATACAAATATAGCACCAAAAAAAAGTAACATACAAATATAGAGAATCTATATCTATATAAACTCTTAATTTAGAAGAGTTTATGTTGAGGTGTCAACATTAGAGAGATTTTAGGGGTTTTGACCAATTATGATTTTCTTTTTTCTCTTTAATCCTTTTTTTTAATTCTCATTTTTTCTTCTTTTTCTTTTAATTATTTTTTTTCTTTAATCTTGCTAACTATAAACTCTTAATTTAGAAGAGTTTATAGAGGTGTCAACATTAGAGGGATTTTAGGGGTTTTGATCAATTATGATTTTCTTTTTTTCTCTTTAATCCTTTTTTTTTAATTCTCCTTTTTTCTTCTTTTTCTTTTAATTTTTTTTCTTTAATCTTACTAACTAGTGGACTTAATTCAAAACATTGAATTCAATCTAATATAACTATTAAGTTTAACTCAAATTCATTTACTAACTATCTATATCTATATACTATATTAATTTATGTCACATGTCCTCTCCGGCCATGTTCAAAGTTATTTGTGAAAATATTATTTACATAATATCATTTTATTATGGTAACTATATTTTCTAATATTATTTTTTTTGAAAAATATTCTAATATTAATTTCCCAATATTATTTGATGTTACATTTTTTAACCAATGGGATTAATTAAAAACTTTTATCTTTCACTATTTATTATTTATTTTTCTCTTTATCTCTTTAACCCAAGTGTATTTTTTTTCTATTATTTTTAACACATTTACTAATCAATGGGTTTAATTAAAAATATTGAATTAAATCTAATGTCTATGATTTATCTATATCTAAATATTATTTATAAAAAAATCGCGCCATGGCGCGGGGATCGTACTAGTCTTCTTTAAATCTGTATGATTTTCCAAAATAAATATTTTTTAAGTTTTTTTTTTTTTCATTTAGAGTGATAACAAAAATATTCTTGAAAAAGTTGCTTTCATGAAAACATACCATTACCGATGATTAATGATACTTTAGTTTTAGCAAGCGTGCTTTACAACTTACAACTGTGGTTTAAGACAGGATCACAAGATAAGGAACCAAGGGCCGTATCAGCTCGTATTATTTGGCAAATATTGAGATAAGGAACTTTCATTTGCTAAGGACAAAATGATATAAATATTTTTTTATTAAGTAAATATTCGAGATCATGTAAATTCGATACTCGAGAGGCAGACAAGTCGGCAGACGAAAACTGTCTAAGACATACACTCGTACAGTAAATACAGAAAACAGGCGCAATGAAACAAGCAAGAAATAAACTCTACTTATCACCTTCAACTATGTCTAAGACATACACTCGTACAGTAAATACACTCGTACAGTAAATACAGAAAACAGGCGCAATGAAACAGGCGCAATAAAACTGTCTAAGACATACACTCGTATAGTAAATACAGAAAACAGTCGGCAGACGAAAAATGTTTTACCAAACATTTTATTAGCTTAATTATATAAAAAAATTACTAAATTAATTTAACCTATTTTATACACACAACTTATCACCTTCAACTATGTACCCCGTTAACTTCAAAAAAATAAAAAAATAAATAAATAATAAATTTAACCTATTTTATACCCACAACTTATCATCTATTCATCTTCAACTATGTACCTTGAATTTGTAAATAGGCATAGGTTCGAATCTCTTCAACTATGTACCCCATTAACTTTAGATACAATATTAGGCTTCTTCGCGTCTTCAAGGAATCGAATCGTGTCACCGAATCCCTAACCACTCTCACATTTGCTTTTCTAGTTGATCTTCATATTTTATGTAGGAGATTGAACTTCTTTTATTTTGGAAGAATGTTGAAGGAGGACTACACCCTGAGTTACGTTTGTGTAGTCTGGCTGCTTGGAGAGTCATCTCCAATTTTCTTTGAAAAAAAAAGGGTACACTATCAACTTTGTATTACCAACCATACACTAAAGCTTCTCCAATCAAACACATGAACCGAAACCCTCTAAAAACCGAAGCCCTCGACTATTTACCATGGATCTCCAGTTCTCCACCACTTATCCCACCACCACCACGATCATCGCCGCTGCCTTCGTTGCTCGGCCCACACCAATATAACTACAATGCCGCCCTTACATCCATCGCCATCTCACTCCCTTACTTTCACTACCCTCCACCACCTCTCAACTCGCCACTTCCATCGTCACCGCAACAACCACCAACAACACGCCAATTTCCTCCTCCAAGGACCGCCGGTTTCATCCTCCGAAGATCGCCTTAACTAATATATAATTATATATATATACATATATACCATGCAAGGCCTTACCCATGTCGGTGTAGCTTGTTCGAGCTTTTCTATGCTTGTGCATCTGCTTGTAGTGGTCCTAGGTATGTTTCGGGTTTATTGTAAAAGTGACGTCTTGAATTGAGACTGGTCGTGGCAACGTGTTCAGGACAAACCTATTTCCAAGAGGCCTGCCATACCGCTAGCCAACGGTTTTGCGTATCATGGTGGTGCTACCGCTTGATTTGGTTCTTCGTCTGCTTCTTTGAATTGATGGTCTTCGTTTCGCATAGGCTCCACTCTTGAGTATGGCGTGTTCAGCCTGATGTTGCACCTTTTATTTCGGTTTTTTATTTTTTTCTTAGACTGTACCATCACGGTTTGTCCATTCCCGTTTTATTTTAGATTTTTGGTTTAAATTTGTGGGAAGATCAAATTGAATCTGATCTTGGAACGAAAGATTGAGAACTGAGAGGTAAAATTCATGTTAAATGTTAGCTGCTAATCCAAGGTTCTAAGTAGCTCATGAAGTTCTGTTTAGCTGGATGTCTTAGGATTAGTCGAGATCGACATAGCTTGTCGATGTAGAATGACAGAAGTTGTATGACAGCAAAGTTGTATGACAGTTAGTATTAGTTTTTGTGTTTTGAATCACTTCCTAGGAAATGTGTTAGTGGGGAAGTGGGTTAAGATGTCAGTTTTATGCAGTTATCTTTATTTTTTGTAATAGTCTTAGTTGTTGAATGTGAATCAATGAATCAGTTGTGGTTTTCGTGAAAAAACTGTCAAGTGTGTGTGACAGAGTTTTGTGTTCTTCCTAGAACTCTTGTTCTCGATTTTGTGGTGTGTGTGTTGTGTGATCCACAGTCTGAGTTCCAACAATTGGTATCAGAGCTAAGAGCAGTGCTCTTGCTGGGGTTGATTGTTGGGTTGAGTGAAGTAAGGCAAACACAGGGAAACACAAGTTGTGAGAGACATTGTTCAATATGCAGAACAATGGAAGCAGTGGTGTTGGCAATCCTCAATTGCCTATGTTCAGAGGTGTGAACTACCACTTTTGGAGCTTGAAGATGACAACCCTCTTCAAGTCTCAGGAAGTTTGGAACTTGGTGGATCAAGGTTTCGAGGACAATGCTGTTGGTGAGCCAGATCAACAGCTGAGAGAGAAGAGGAAGAAGGACTCCAAGGCCTTGTTCATGATACAGTCAGCCTTGGATGATGAGGTGTTCCCAAGGATAGCAGCTTCTCAGACTGCACATGATGCTTGGGAGGTATTGAAGCAAGAGTATATGGGTGATAAAAGAGTTATCACTGTAAAGCTTCAGTCTCTAAGGAGAGATTTTGAGATGTTGGTGATGCAGGAAAAAGAGACTGTTCAGGCCTATTTGTCAAGAGTCACAGGTATTGTGAACCACATGAGAACCTATGGTAAAGAGGTTAGTAATGAGAAGGTTGTGAGTAAGGTCTTGAGGAGCCTTACAAAGAAATTTGATCATGTTGTAGCTGCAATAGAAGAGTCCAAGGACCTGACAGTTTACAGGTTTGAAGAGCTTACTAGTTCTCTTCATGCACATGAAGAAAGGCTAAGTAGAGGCAGTGATGTCAAGGAAGAGAAACTGCTTCAAGTCAAGGATGATGGTTCAAAGAACAAAGGTGAAAGCTCTTCAAGTAGAGGTGGTTACAGAGGTGGCCATAGAGGAAGAGGTGGCTACAGAGGCAACAATAGAGGCCGTGGTGGTAGAGGTCAAGGAAGAGGCTCTTCTAATGGTCAGGGAAGAGGCCAAGGAAGTGAGAATGGCAGATATCAGTGGAAGGATTCCTCAAGAGGGAATCACAGTGACTCAAGGTCCTACAGAAGTAACATTAAGTGTTACTATTGCAAGAGATATGGGCATAAGGAGGCTCAGTGCTGGGACAAGCAAGAAAATGAAAGCAAAGGGGCAAATTTCTCAGAAAATGCAGACAAAGAGGAGAAGTTGCTCATGGCTCTCACCACCACTGAAGAGAAAGGGTCTGCTATGTGGTACTTGGATAGTGGTTGTTCAAACCACATGTCAAGCTCAAGAAAAATGTTCAAGGAGCTTGATGAAACCAAGAGAAGTAAGGTGAGACTTGGAGATGATAAAGTGCTGCAAGTTGAAGGGAAAGGAACTGTGACAATTGCCTGTGTTCAGGGTGGAGAAAAGGCATTATGTGATGTTCAATTTGTGCCTGGTCTAGCTCATAATTTATTGAGTGTTGGACAGTTGCAGCAAAGTGGTTTCTCTTTGTTGTTTGATGATGATAAATGTGTGATCAGAGAAAAGAAGACATGTCATGTTGTTGTAAGTGTGTCAATGACTGCAAATAGGATGTTTCCTATTAACTTGGCTTCTGATGTGAGCAAGGAAATGGCAGTCAAGGGTGTAGAAGAATCTGAATTGTGGCATCAGAGGTATGGACATCTAAATATGCAAAGTTTGAAGATGTTGGGTGCAAAAGAAATGGTTCAAGGTCTGCCTAAGATCAATGATCTGGAGTTTTGTGAGGGGTGTGTGTATGGTAAGCAGCTCCGAGGATCCTTTCCAAGTGGATCAGCTTGGAGAGCAACTCAGTGCTTAGAGTTGCTACATGCAGATCTCTGTGGACCAATGCAAACTGAGTCTATGGGAAGAAGTAAGTATTTTTTGATGATAACAGATGATTATAGCAGGATGAGCTGGGTGTTTTTTCAAAAGCATAAGTCTGAAGCTTTCTTAAACTTCAAAAGATTCAAGGTGATGATTGAGAATCAGTTGGAAAGCAAGATCAAGGCTCTCAGAACTGATAGAGGAGGTGAATTCTTATCAAATGAATTCAATGAGTTCTGCTATGAGAATGGGATTAGAAGAGATTTGACAGCCCCATACACTCCTGAGCAAAATGGAGTGGCAGAGAGAAAGAATAGAACTGTTGTTGAGATGGCCAGAAGCATGATGAAGGCCAAGGGAGTTCCAAACAGGTTTTGGTGTGAAGCAGTGGCAACTGCAATGTACTTGTTGAATATTTCTCCAACAAAGGTTGTGTTAAACAGAACTCCATATGAAGTGTTGAAAGGAAGAAAGCCAGGAGTTGATCATTTGAAAGTGTTTGGCTGTGTAGCATACACTTTGGTCAACTTGAGACAGAAATTAAATGACAAGGCAGAGAAGTGCCTGTTCATTGGATATGCTTCACAATCAAAAGCATATAAGTTGTTTAATCCTGCAAATGGGAGAGTAATCATTAGCAGAAATGTAGTTTTTGATGAAGGTAGTAAGTGGGAATGGAAGCAGAGTGAGAAAGGAGATGGGTTGCAAGAGTTGATCTCTCTAGACAGTACAGATGAGGAGACTGATCAAGGTGAAAAGTCAAGTGATAGTGATGGCTCAAATCCAAGCACACCAGCAACACCATCAACTCCCTCTGATCTTGCCAGTTCATCAAGCAGTCATGGTGGTTCTCCTTCAAGTTCTTCAAGTGACTCTCCTCCTAGAAAAATGAGATCACTTGCTGAAGTGTATGACAGAACTGTGAGAGTTGGCTTTGCATTGCTTGCAATAGATCCAGTGAGCTTTGATGAAGCAAAGGGTGAGAACCAGTGGCAACAGGCTATGAATGAAGAGATGAAAGCCATCATAAAGAATGACACCTGGGAGCTTAGTAAGTTGCCAGAAGGAAAGAATGTTATTGGTCTTAAATGGGTATTTAGGACCAAGTACAACACGGATGGAAGTATTCAAAAGCACAAGGCAAGGCTTGTGGCTAAGGGATACTCACAACAAGAAGGGATAGATTATGAAGAAACCTTCTCACCTGTAGCAAGGTTGGAGACAGTAAGAGTTGTGCTAGCATTGACAGCTCAGTGAAAGCTACCTATTTTTCAGTTAGATGTGAAATCAGCATTTCTGAATGGTGAGCTACAAGAAGAAGTGTTTGTGGAGCAGCCTTTGGGATATGAAAAGAAAGGTGATGAACTCAAGGTGTACAAGTTAAAGAAGGCATTGTATGGGCTCAAGCAAGCTCCTAGAGCTTGGTACAGCAAGATAGATGATTTCTTCCTAAGAAATCAGTTTGTGAGAAGTGAAAATGAGCCAACCCTTTATGTCAAGAAGGGAAGAAAAGGGGAGTTCATTATTGTGTGTTTGTATGTAGATGACATCATCTACATGAGCAATTCACAAGAGATGTTAGAACAGTTCAAGAGTGCCATGATGAAGAAGTTTGAGATGACTGATCTGGGGCTACTTCAGTATTTTCTTGGGCTAGAGGTGAAGCAAAGTGAAGAAGGGGTGTTTCTGTGTCAAGAGAAATATGCTCGAGATCTCTTGAAGAAGTTTCAGTTGGAAAAGTGTGAGATTGCTCACACTCCAATGAATATGAATGAGAAGCTGCAGAGGATGGATGGTACTGAGAAGGCAGATGAAAAGTGCTACAGAAGTCTTGTGGGAGGCTTGAATTATCTTACTCATACTAGGCCAGACATTGCCTATTGTGTGAGTGTGGTATCCAGGTATATGCATGAGCCAACAAAGCAGCACATGGGAGCTGCAAAGAGGATACTAATTAAACTATGTTGCAGGGACCCTACAGTTGGGAATTTGGTATGAAAGTGTGAAAGATTTCAAGCTGCAAGGCTATACAGACAGTGATTGGGCTGGTTGTATAGATGACAGGAAGAGCACTTCAGGGTCTGTGTTTGGGTTTGGATCAGGTGCCATCACATGGAGCTCTAAGAAGCAAGAGACTGTGGCTCTATCATCCTCAGAAGCTGAGTATGTAGCAGCTGGTGCAGCTGCAAGACAAGCATTGTGGCTAGGAAAATTGTTGTCTGACTTTGGAATTGAGCAACGTGAAGCTATGGAGATTTGGTGTGACAATAAATCAGCCATAGCCATGACAAAGAATCCAGCTTTTCATGCCAGAACAAAGCACATAGATGTGCAGCACCATTTCATTCGAGAATTGGTGGCAAAAAGCAAGGTTGTGTTGAAATTTTGTGGAACTAATGAACAGAATGCAGATCTGTTCACCAAGGCTTTGTGTGGAGCCAAGCATGAGTATTTTGTTGAGAAGATTGGCATGAGGAACCTTGAATTAAGGGGAGGTGTTAAATGTTAGCTGCTAATCCAAGGTTCTAAGTAGCTCATGAAGTTCTGTTTAGCTGGATGTCTTAGGATTAGTCGAGACAGCAAAGTTGTATGACAGTTAGTATTAGTTTTTGTGTTTTGAATCACTTCCTAGGAAATGTGTTAGTGGGGAAGTGGGTTAAGATGTCAGTTTTATGCAGTTATCTTTATTTTTTGTAATAGTCTTAGTTGTTGAATGTGAATCAATGAATCAGTTGTGGTTTTCGTGAAAAAACTATCAAGTGTGTGTGACAGAGTTTTGTGTTCTTCCTAGAACTCTTGTTCTCGATTTTGTGGTGTGTGTGTTGTGTGATTCACAGTCTGAGTTCCAACAATTCAAGAGGGTAGAGATTGGGATTCAAGGATTTTGAGAGAATTGAGAATTGAAAGGTCAATTTGATAAACTATTTCGAGGTCATCTCCCGATGGTGGAGGAGATGAAGAAAGAAACCCAGCTGATGGAGAAGATGAGCTGGGAGCGTAAAAAAACGGAAATTTCACCTGGTAACCCTGGGGTCAGTGTTCTACTTGTAGAATACTACCCAAACCCTAAAATTCATAATTCCAAATTGGAAACTTCAAACCATGATTTGAGTTGGATTTCACAATCTGGATCACTAATCCCACTCAAAAAGAAGTAAATTGATAGGTATAATAATTTTGAAATTTCGGGAAAAATCTATTCAAATTCAAAGTTTTCGAAAGGCAAGTATGCTCACCTTTAGGCCGGAACCAGCTGCGCCGTTCAGAAGAGCCACCACTCGCGTCGCTGCCGCCCCTCTCTCAGCCATCGCTACTTCTCGGAGTCACCAGTTGCCCGTCGGCCTGCCGTTTGTGCACTTCGTCTCCCTCTATCTTTGCACAGGCGTCTTCTCTTCTGTTCGTCTCTCGCTCGGAAGGAAGAGGATGAAAAGGGTAGTATTTGTGAAATGCCTCCACAAACTTTGTTAATATTACACTACTCACCCTTCACAAACTTTAAAACCACATTTTTGGGACAAAGTCAAACTTCTGGGGACGAGACAAAACTTTTCAAAACCTCAGGGTTACCATGCGAAATTTCCGGGAAAAAAAAAGATCTGACATCTCCCAAATTTTGGAGATATGAAAAAGGGGCAAAATAGAAGAAATGAGTATATAGAGGTATCACTTTTGATATCCATATTTTTATATATCCATTTACCAAACATAGATATGGGTATGGATGATACCGATACCTATACCTGATATACGTATTTCTGTACCAAACTGCCCTAAAGCTAGCTTCTTGGATGGATCGACCCAGTTTTGGTGATTGATCCTTCTCCCAATTGATTTTTTTTTTGATAAACCTCCCAATTGATAGCTTAACCACTTTGTACCACTACATATCATTATATATACATACTATAGGTCTATAGCTACTAGTCATTAGCATCAATATATCGAAAACGCAGGCAACCATGGGTGAAGCTACCACCATGTCCGAAGCCCTTATTATGGCCGCACCACCCGATTCGTTCGGGTGGCCGCTGCTGATCCAAAACCTCCTCATCTCCCTCCCACGCGCCTTCGACACGCAGCAGTACTTCGTCACCGCCTTTACCGACTCCGCCTCGTACCCCTCCAACATCATCTCCGAGTGGTCCCTCCAGAGCTCCAGCTCCCTCCTCACCAGCCTCCCCTCCTCCTCCTTCTTCGCCGGCTCCGTCGCCGGTGGCTTCCTCCTCACCCCGCTCGCCGACTCCATCCTCGGCCGCAAGTCCCTCCTCCTCCTCTCCTGCCTCCTCATGTCCCTCTCCGGCATCCTCACGTCCTTCTTCGCCACCAACCTCTTCCTCTACTCCTCCTTCCGGTTCGCCACCGGCTTCGGCAGCTCCTCTATCGCCGCCTGCACCCTCGTCCTCTCCGCCGAGATCACCCCCCTCCGCTATCGATCCCAAGTCGCCATCATCAGCTACGTCTTCTTCTCCCTTGGCTTCGCCTCCTTGCCGGCCATCGCCTACCTCAACCGCCGCTCCTCCTGGAGGCACATTTACCTCTGGACCTCCGTCCCCGTCCTCCTGTACTCCATCGTCGTCTTCTTCTTCGTCAAAGAGTCTCCCCGTTGGCTCTCCGTTCGAGGCCGTAATGTGTACTCCGCCATGAGGATCCTAGTCTCAAGGTATTATGGACAATAAATTCATATTGGTATAACCGTATCAGATATGCACGCTTTTTTTTAGAATAATAAAAATTAAATAAAATTTTATTATTTTTATTTTTTTTTTATAAATTCATACCTTAACAAGTATGAAATTATTAAAAAATATACTCCCTCACTCCGTTGAGAAAAACTTATCACTTTGGAAATCTTCACAATTTATAAGGAGGCAAACGAAAATAGTCTAATATCCCTAATTATTACTTTACTTTTCCATTTTATTAGTTTTATATGACTTTTATTATTTATACAAAAATGTGTGTGTGTGGGGTAAAATTTAATCTATAGGTTGGATTAAGGGTATTTAATTTTAAATTTTTATGATGTAATTTCATTATTATTTTCCTCATTTTTTTATAAAATAAATTTACTTTTTCGCTAAATACAACAATATGTATAATGGATATAATATTTATATAAATTTGGTTTATAAATTAATTGGTACGTGAGCAATATTTGCTAAATTTGATACATGAGCAATATTTGCATAAATTTGATTTATAAATTAATTATTTGTTAAAGATAAACACTTATTGATTTGAATTATTTCTATTGTTTAATGGGATTGTTTAAAGATACATGAGCAACATTAATAATAGTTACAATTAATAGCTTAATCAACACTATTGTTTTTTTTTTTTTACTATTTTCGGCTATTGTTTTTAAAATCAATATATATAATACTAAAACATATGCGTGAAATCCTATGTGGCGGGTTCTGGTGCGATTTGCTTACGTGTCTTTTTTTTGTGCATTCTGACCGATTTTTTTTACACGTCAATTAATGAATGTCCAATCAATTTAATCCATGTCATACAATTGTTTGATCAATTTATCTACGTGTAATTTCAATCTGGTCCGGGTCTCTGACACGTCAATTAATGATGATCCAATATATTTAAGTCACGTCAGACGATTACATTATCTTTTTATACACATCCTATGTGTCTATTTTAATTGAAGATTAAATTTAATTTTTAATATAAATATTAACATCATATCTTAAGTTGTTACAAAACCTATCATTTTTAATATAAATATTCAACTTCATATCTTAGTTATTTAAAAAAAATCTATCATTTAATAAAAATGACAAAACATATCATTTTAATATAAATATTTGACCTCATATCTTAATACAACATCTTTTTTGTATAACCAACTTCTAAAAAGACCGTGTAGATGAAATTTTTAAAAGTAACGTGTAAACCTATAAATTTGTTTGGATAATGATTTGCATGAATTTACATTAGGAACCAAAACTGTATAAATAATTACTAGATAAAACTTGAAGTTAATCAATCTAAATTTTTTGTTATTATAAAATAAATTAAACATAATATCTCAATACATATTTACAATAGTTTCAATTTTCAAATACCATATAATAAATTTTCACGTTTAGAATAAAAAAAAAAGATTTCAATTGCCGATGTTTTTGATGCGGCAAATCTCACGAAATGAAGAAATTGCTTTGTTCTTTTTCATTGTTTTCCAAATTTTGATTGTACATTGCAATCATCTTGCGTGGAAATGTGTTTTGATTTTCATCTCGGTAATTCTCGATCAATTGATATAGATTTGAAATTTGGATATTATTTTGGGGATAGATTTAATCATTAAGATTGGTTTTGTTAATTCATTAAATAATGATAAATTTTTATTATTCAATACATATTTCGGTATTTCCAATAGTTTTATGTAAATATGTTTTGTTTGAATATAAACAAAATATTTTCTTTTCTGTCACTTGTGTATGAGTGTTTGATCATGTGTACAACTAAATATTTAATCAAAATAAGGAGGCTTTACAATCTATCTATTAAAGATTTAGCCTAATCTTATTTTATAGCCTTTCATAATCATAACCTATATATACATACAATAAGATAATTAATTAAAATACCTTAATTATAAAAATGTCATATGATATTTATATATATGCACAAATAAACATGTGTAAGAATTATATATTTTCAAAATTATTTAAATTAATTAAAAGTTATTTTATATAAATAAAATTTATGAAAAAACCGTGAAGATCGCGGGTAATAATACTAGTTTATAATAGTTGCAATTCAAAAGACTAATTTTACATATCACTCCATAGTTAAATAAATCTCTTGACTGTAATTGTTAGGGTTGAGGCTACTTTTATACAACCACCTCCAAATGGTTAAAATTTCCCCAAATTAACCCTAGTAATTATATATGTACAAATAAAGACAAAAACATAGAGTCCATTGCCGCCTCCAAACCCGCCCATCGACTTTCTTAATTTCATCCTTCCGGAATTAATTTTTTATTAAATCAATATATATTAAAAAATAAAATTTTATCATTAGATCAACTAATATACTCAATCTTAATTACTAAAAATAAAATAATTAAAAGTAAAATAATAGATTTTGTAATGATTTAAGATATGAAGTTGAATGTTTATATATATTAAAAATAATAAAGATAAAATAATTTTAATTGATAAACAAAAATGATGGGTTTTATAACTAATTAAAAAAGCAATGTTAAATATTTATTCATCAATTAAAGTGGACACATCGAATGACATGTATATAAATACATTGGATCGTTATATGACGTGGCTTAAATTTATTGGTTCATCATTAATAGAAGTGTCAAAATATCCGGGTCAGATCACGTTAGAGAATGACAAGTAAGCGAAATCGACCAAAGCTCGTTACATAGGATTTCCATGTCTCTGTTTTAGTATTATATTATATATTATATATATATATTGAATTGATATTGATTGATTGGTTGAAAACTACAACTAATAAATCTCTAATCATTATAAGGGTAATTTTGGAAGGTGAATACTAAAATACCTAAAATGACATGTTTTCTTAACGGATGGAGTATTAAAAAAATTAATATTTTATATAGTTTTTAACACCTCAAACAGTGTGCGTGAATAGTAAAACGTCAAATTTTAATTAACGGATGAAGTGTTATCTACTTATCTTAATTCCTCGTATATTAATTAATCACTGCGTGAATAGTAAAACATCAAATTTTATATTAGTTTTTAACACCTCAAACAGTGTGCGTGAATAGTTTACAACTCAAGCGACGAACATAGTTTCGTAGCCAAGGGGGCATGGGAGTACGTACCCTGAACTCTCTCCCTCATCTCTCATCTGGCAAATTAGTTATATTATATGTATTCTTTTCGTCGATAGATTAGTTATATGTATTTGGCATTTGAATAAAAAGTTATGAATGTTTGAAAATGGTAGATATACTAATTAATCACTTTAATTTTATTTTAACAAATTATAATGTTTTTATATTTTACTTGAATTGACATTCACATATTATAATTTATCTCGAGAGCTTCGAAGTCATAGATTATATTACTTATTTTGATAATTTGGTAAGAAGCTATGCAAGTTTAAATTTTCCTTCTCTCATGGACGCTTTTTCGATCAAAATTGAGGAATAACAAATATATTATCCAAATTATTTTTTTATGGAATTTCTTTATTTTTTACTATTTTTCTATTTTGAAGAAAGTGATTATGTTGGACGAAAAAAGCTATTCCTACCCAACTGAAAATTCTCAAAAATCTGAAAGTTTATATTTGTATACAAACAAATAAATAGTCCGGTGTATGTATACTAATAGCCTAAATAACACATAATCTGAGGACAGTTTTATCTTAAAATCATTGGTGATAAAAGATGTACTCTCAGTTG
This sequence comes from Persicaria maculosa, assembly GCA_963922045.1. NCBI lineage: Eukaryota > Viridiplantae > Streptophyta > Magnoliopsida > Caryophyllales > Polygonaceae > Persicaria > Persicaria maculosa. Next base: position 69,559,557 of record OY998255.1, read on the forward strand.
CAAAATAAGTATTAAATTGTGAAAAAAATGATTAAAATAAATAAGATTTTACATAATTTTTATCTCTTATAACTACGTGCATAAAAGTCGAGACTTTCAAATGGGGCAAGATACTTGCTTATACTGAGTCACATCTCCATATATCTTTAAAATAGTGTTATGATTGTTGATTTGTAATACAAGGAAATGGGCGCTCCGTCGGCTGATCCTTGTGACGGCGATCAGCTTCGGGATAGGGACGGTCTACTACGGGATGCCGCTGGGGCTGGGGAGCCTCTCCTTCAACCTCTACATCAGCGTCGCCATGGAAGCCTTGGTGGAGCTTCCGGCATCGCTGCTGGCGTTCATCCTGGTGGGGGCGATGAACAGGAGGTCTTCGCTTCTCGCAACGGCCACCGTATGCGGCGTCTTCAGCATCGTTTGCGGCGCAGTGAGTACGGCCGGGTCCACCTCGTTTGCGTTGGAGCTGGTGGCGTTCCTCAGCGGATGCGCGGCTTATGACTTGTTGCTGATCTACATCACGGAATTGTTCCCGACTTGCGTGAGGAACTCCGCCGTGTCGATAGCCCGACAGGCGGTGATGGGCGGCGGCATGGTTGGGGCGGTATTGGTGGCGGCCGGACAGTCGCAGAACGATGAGTTTATAGCGTATGGGGTGTTTGGGGTGGTGATATTGGTGTGTGGGGTGATCATCGTGTGGCTGCCGGAGACGAAGGGGACGGAGATTTGCGACACCATGGATGAGGAAGAGTGCAAGGCGCTGCAGGGTTAGACTATTAGAGGGCTTTCGGTTTTTTTTTTTTTTGTTTGCATAAGAGAATTCGGAAATTCAGACGAGTTGTTTTGGTGTTTTTAAGTTGATATATAAAAGGTAAAATTGCACAAATATACAAAAAAGTTGGTGGCTTTGGCAAAAATAGCATGATTATTGTACAAATAGGGTGGGGGAGGTGAATGCTACTTTTGCAAATTAAGAGGATTCAACCAGTTACAAATAAAAAAAAAAAACATAAATAGCTAGGCGCGGCTGAGGAGAGAATGGAACACGCCACGTGTTGTCATGGGAGAGGGTAATAATATATCATGAGAGGGAGTGATGTATTGGAGCATTTAATACTCCCCTCTTTGCATCCTGGCGTCAAAAAAAAAGAGGGACAAATAATTGAGTTTTTAAATCAAGGGAAGAAAAGTTTTCCAGCCTAAAAATAGCAGGGAGAGATGATTGGGAGGGAAACTAAAAGAGCCGCCATTGAAGCCGCTCGGGAAGCAAAGGTTATTCCAGTTAGCAGTTATATGCCAGACAATAGGAAACATGGGACAACAACTGATTATTACATGCCACGCAAAGGGTGACACGTGCCAAATCCAGAAAGCATATATTAACGAAAATGGGTAAGAAAGCTTACAGTATTTGTTTTACATGCCGGATAAAAATAATGTATCAATTATTATGTTTTACGTGCCACAAACATTTAAACTTGTGCCATAAAAATAAAATTCCATTCCAATAATATTTCGATGCAATCGGTAACAAATCCATGACGTCCACGAATCATACGATGGAGAATCTTAAATTGCTGGCACAGGTTAGCTTTCGGTCGACACACAATATTAAGTTGCTGACACGTATTTTGTATTGGTTGGCATGCTTGATCACTGGGTTGTCCGTATTTCCGATTCTTCTTCAATGATATCACTTCCACTTTCCCTCTCTCCTCTACCCCTCTCCTCTGCGAAAAACTGATTTTTTCCCTCTCTCATCTGTATTTAATGTTTTCTCTCCCTTTTTCATGTAATGTTCTCTCTCTCTCCTCTGCCACTTGCAGGTCTCCTTTCTCTTTTCCTCCCCCTCTCTCCTCTGCCCACCGGCTAGTTTTGCAAAATAATTGAGCCCATTGCTACTTTTGCAAATTTTTAGGGGGAGGTTAGTTTTGCAAATGACTAGGCAAATTGCTATATTGAATGCTATTTACTCTATATATAAAAACTACTAATATATCAACTTTTATTATTTTTTTAATGCTTTTGTACTTGGCAGTAAATATTTTTTTTGGTTCCGAAAATATATCATTTATTATTCACGTGCGCTTTGTAAAATGAATAAATGATATAACAGTTTTTCATAAAAAAAAATATATAAACAATTTCGTAATTATAATTAATTAAGAAGTATGAAATTGTTTAAAAAATAATATCCTCCTATATGCTAAAGCTGAGCTTCTCAGGCTATCCACGTGGAGCCTTCTATAATTTTTCTTTTGCCTTTCCTATTTTTGTCCTCTTCTCTTTCTTTATGCAGCTCTCTCACCCACGATTTGATAATGGCAAGAAACTCCCGGTGAGAACGCCCCGTTGCTTCCCACGCTAGGGGCGAACGCCCTGTTGCGGAGGATGATACATCTACACCAAGTGTAGGTTGGTGTATCTTTTATCCATGTGTAAAATTTTGTAAAATTTATCCACTACTTTTAAAATTGTAAAAATTAATCCTCAAAGTTTTCTTTAAAACTCTATTATATCCATATTATAAAGAATAAATCCTAAAAATTTCAATAACCACTAATGATACCCTAAAATTTAAATAATGAACCCTAAAAAAATAAATTTTGAAAAGAAAAAAATTGGTGTATACATACACCAAGTGTATGTGTAGCCTTTTTCCCGGAAAAGACTACACATACACTTGGTGTATGTATACAACATTTTTTTTTTTGAAAATTTATTTTTTTAGGGTTCACCATTTAAAATTTAGAGTATCATTAGTGTTTATTGAAATTTTTAAGATTTATTCTTTATATAATATGGGTATAATAGAGTTTTAAAGAAAAATTTTAGAGTTAATTTTTACAATTTTAAAATCTCTCTCCCACGATTCTGAGTTTCGTCTCCTGTGAGTCAAAGCCGCCTCCAATTTCCTCCTTTGCCGTCAAAGCAGCTTCAAATCGGAACAATGGAGCTTCTAGGCGGGGATCGTCCTTTTCCACCTCCGGAAAGCACTTTGATGGAGAGGTTTGTTCCTTTTCATTGATTGAATTGTTCCTAATTCAATTTTCATTAAATTCAATTTTCTAGGTTTTTTCCCCAATTTGATATCATCCTCAAAGTTTTCATGCGAGACAATATAGAGAGAGAGGGGGGGGGGGGGGGGGGGGGAACCTTCGCCACTCTTTAATCTCTTACTTGGTTGCGATGGAGGAGAGAAATGACGGGACCGAGATGCTCAGCAATTTGAAACTCAGCGTCCCTAGAACGGCGGCGTTTGCCGTCAAAGAGAGATCCTAGGAGGTGGATTCGCTGGCGCAGCCAAAGATTAAGAACTCGAAGGTGCTGATTTTGGGCGGTACCGGCCGAGTCGGCGGCTCCACCGCTGTCTTCTTCTCCAGCCTCCGGCCTGATCTTCGCCTCTTCATCGCCGACCGAAATCGGTACGATGTTTAATTTTTATAAGAAATCGCTCTGAATTGTTTTCTGGAGAAAAAAAAAACAAAGAAAAATGCTTTGATTTTTGTACTGAATGGATGAGAATGGGCATCATCTTGCAGTGAGAAAGGTGATGCTTTGGTGAGTAAGATCGGGAAGCAGTCTAAGTTCGTTCGAGTTGATATTGATGATGTGGATTCCCGGGAGCGGCTTTAGATGGTAAGCAGTTGTTCTAATTTTAATGGTTGTATATGATTGAAGATTTGGCAATAATATTGTAATTAGTGTGAATGGTAATTCAAAACTAATCATTGAAAAACATACTTGTGTCTCTGTTGTTTGGCTGATTAAATTGAATTATCTAAATGTGTGATAGAAGTGGATCTGGTAGTTCATACAGCAGGACCTTTTCAACAGGCTGAAAAATGCACTGTGCTAGAAGATGCTATACAGACCAAGGTGAGTCATCCAACATAATTTGTGAGCTATCATTTCAAAGTTTTTATTCCTTTTGCAAAACTCTCAGTTTATTATTAGAAAGGATTTTTTTTTCTGGTGTAAACAAGTAGACATGAAAATTTCAAAATCATGTTGCTCATATATGCTAACAAAAATAGTATATAATATAATATGGCGGTAAGAGTGATGAAGAATGGATAATCTAAGGAGGTTTCGATTAAAAATGGTTGTCAATCCGTTTTTCTTTTATTGGAATTGTCGCTTCCTTAGTCTTGATGCCATTGTCGCAATATGTTGTCTTGATTCAAAATATGGATTGTCTTTGTATACTTTAAACTTGGAAATTGTGTTCTCCTTTTTTTTGAGCATATGATACCGGTTGACACATAGAATTTCACCTGAAATCGGTGAAGATGGAGGAAATAGCAAGGCTTCTCTAGGGTTCAAATAGAGAAACGGAGTCCACTTCTTCTATTGATTGAAAGAAAGAATTAAAGAGTTTAGTATATGGAGGAAATAGCAAGGCTCCTTTATGCTTTATTTTTTTCTTCTAAATCAAAGACCTAACAATTCTATTGCTAATGCATTTTCAGTCTTAAAAGGATATCTAGAATTGGGAATGAATTATATTGCTTAATCTTCCTTCTGTGTCGTTCTTATACTTCATTCATTTCTTTCTTAAGTTGGTTGCTCATAGGTATTTACAAATTAGGTAATTGCTGAACTTTGCTTCATTATGGGGTATAGGTAGAAAAAAGTTCATTTCTATTGATAAAATTCTCAAATTGGGTATCACGTGGTTATTTTTTCTCAATTTCAAGATCAATTCCTGCAGTTTCCCCCAATTTCTCCACTGTTTCTCCTCCATTGCCACTTGCTTTCTTTAGATCAGACGCTCTTTGCAGGTAATTGAGGAAAGGAGGCTCTCAATTTTAGCTTACTTTTGCTCCCTTGTGGCCATATCTTGAGGAGGGTGTGTCTTAGGGTCCATCTAATGTATCTACAAGCTTGTCAGCCCTTCAGATTGGAGATGCACAAGTCATCCACGTCTTTTTCAACAGATTCTGAGGAAGAGCCGATACAACAGTCCCAAGTTCTTCCACGTGGTCCATCCACAGTAAGCTTTATACTTTCCAATAATCTGCTGCTGATGTGTGTAGTTCATCTCATGTATGTGCCTCTTGTGGTCTCTTGCATAGCTTGATGAATTTGGATTGTTTATCTGTCTCTTGTGTTCACTTGGCCTGGAAGCTCATACGATTTGTTAGCAAAAAATTGCAATCATTTCTATGATGAGTTATGTGAACAGCTCGGTGTGCCTAAACTTCCAGGTGAAGTCATTTGTCTGTTTAGCCCATTTCTCAGCATTCATGCATCAAAAAATGAAAGTATCGCATATTAATTGGCTTGCTTATATATCTAATCATTTAATTAATGGTAAAGCTGACTGGTTTAATTAACTAAATGTTGATATCATCTCAAGCCTTATGATCCAAAGGTGTATGCTTATTGGAATGAGTTGTGTTCAATATTGGTCTATTACTATTATTTAGTATTTCAGTATCTGGAATTACATTTTTGTTAGTACAAGACATAAACCAATGGTCCTTGCCAAAGAATCTTGACCACTGTAGTTCTTATTTGTTATTTATTTTATTATAAATTTTTTTGTCAGAACTAAGATACAGTTGATGATCACCGTGTTTTGAACTTTAAAGTAGTTGAACTACGGAAGAGTTGTAATCTGTACTCGTAAGTCAAGCTTAGTTGTCGGAGAGGAAAGATGGTATTAGGAAGGGAGTAGAACTGTTTCCGAAAGTTGTGTGTGCTGGGATACATTGAAACTCATCTCGTCTTTTGGTTTTCATTCAAATGTTAGCCAGGACAAGAGAAATCTAGGAAGGGAGTAGAACTGTTTCATCTTTTTACTTCTTTCACGCACTATATGTGATACAATAGGATTTCAGTTTACCTATTTCCTTAGGAGATGAGTTTATCCCTAGTGGATGTAGATAACCCATATCTGATTTGAAATTGAGCCATTGATGCAAGTTCTTTCATATTACATCACCTTAGAGCAATGTAAAGGTTGTACTTATGGTTTCTTTTTATGGTTCTTGTAATGGCTTTTCAAGGTATTTTTAGTCTTTGAACATTATTTTGTTGAAAGTAATCCTTTTGACAACTTGTAGGTGCTCTTTGTTGCAAAGCCGTTTTCGGTATAAGCTCATCCTGATAAGGTTTTGGCCAAGAAGTTGAATGAATCACATCCCAATCTTTACAACGATGACAATTTGTAGTTGCTTGGTTTGGTCGAATGGCATCCAACGAGGCAAAGGGGCTGGTGGGAAAATTCCTGGTCCAAAGGAGCCAGCAAAATCGTTGCAATACAAGATGTTGAAGGAGCCAGCAAAATCCTTGCAAATTTTTAGATTATATTGTTTGTAACTGATATTTTCACCTAAATAAGAGTTTAGGTGAAAAACAATTGAATCCTAAGTACACTTAAAAAAAATTTCACCCCCGTTTTTGCCTTGTCTTCTTCTTCCTTTCTAAATTCTGAACGGGCGCTTTGTTTTTTTTCCTTCCTTTCTCTCTTTTCCCCTCCCACGATCTGCTATCCAACTCCTTATCAATCACAACCCGCAGGAGAAGACCCAAGAGGATCGTTCATCGACAAGGAATAATATAGCAGCAGGACGAGAACTACCAGATCTCCATCTTCCTCGAGGTTTTGTCCGCCGAAGAGCCATCGCAGAGTTCTTCGAAGGAAGCATCAATTTCGTCTTCTTCCAGCTTTTAGGGTTCTGTGTAGTCACCTAACATGGATATATCTTTAAATGCATCGGTTCCCAAATGCCTACGAGAAAAAGCTATCTCGTCGCTTGCTATTTGATAAGAGTGCTAACGATGATCATGAAAGAAGCATACTTGCAAAGTTGAAGCATCAGTGTCGTGCACAATTCACGTCTAAGATGGAGGGGATGGTGAGTCCAGACTATAGTTTCTATTTGATGTTGGTTGGTTTTTGGTACGAAGTAGTGTAACTGATTTGATTTTGGCACGGGAGAAACAGGGTCAATTTGAGGAATATCTTCCAATTTTTATATTTACAGTTGCTGAATTTTTACAGCAAACTGGTTTTATAGAGCTTAAGATTTTGTACAGTTTCTATTGTTAATTTTATAGCTTCTGTTCAACCATTGTTGTCATGTATGGGCATGAATTCAGCTTCTATTGTTTTTCTTAATTGTGGAATTTCAGATTCTGTAATTTCAAGCTTTTTGTTTATGATTTTTTTTTTATCTGAATTCTATTTCAATTGATCGCAAAAGACCAAAAGCTAAGCAACATGATAATTAACTACACAATTACACATAAGCATAGATAGTTTATACAATATTTGAACTCGTATCATCTAAAACGCATTGATTAATATGATAACATCCGGAAAAAAAAAAAGTATATTTCGATTAATTTTAAAAATCCCGTGCGTGGCGCACGGGGTATAGGCTAGTTTTATATAATTTTTATCCTCTTAAAAAATATATGTTGATATTAAACAACATATTTTTTCGGGAAAAAAATAAATGTCCATATTTTTTAACCTAATTAATTAAATGTTCATCATCCTATCATAATTGATTAAATGTTCACCAAATTTTAATAATTTTTTTTTGAAGCAAGATAAGAATTCGGTTCTCCAGACAAGTCTAGAGAAACCGAGAGACCAGATAAGCCGGTAGATGGACTAACCATCATGTACAACCGAAAAAAACTTACAGAAGCAAATGACTGAAGCAAATGACAGAAATAAAAAGCATAAATAAACATACAAGTCATCCTACACCGAAACTACAAGCTAGCAGAACAAACAAACCGATCGTCCAAAGGGAAGACGCACACAGAGAACTCTGGGGAACCTAGCGGACATCTCAGATTATGGACTCTATCAGAGCCTTCAGATATCGATCGCACTTCCATGACGTCTACGAACATAGCAAATCGACCACCATTCACATGAAGCTTGCAGAACAACAAGAACAACACTGCACACCAATCCGCAAGCCCCAATCCTAACCAAACCATTGCCTATTCAAACCCCAAAACTCATCTTAACCCCTCAAGGACGATAACTAAGATCGTAATAGGTTGCACAAGGGCAAACCAAATTAGAGACGGCAAGATGAGCAATAAGAGAAAAAATAACACAACAATCAAAAGGAAAGGATAAAGGCCAGACATATTGAATTTGTAATCGAAATAGGCAGAGGGCAACTACCCGACAGCCGCAAGGGCTGGGTGTGATTAACAGGGTCACTGCGCATCCGAGTTGGTTGGATTGGTCATCGGCAGGTGAGCGTAGGGGATGTGGCGTAGCCACGGGGGGCGGTGGTAGCCAGCCACGACAGGCGGCGGAGCAAAGTGGTTGCAACCAAGCGAGGCCAAGAGGAAAGCGGAGAGCAAACGCACTCCAAATCCCGACGGACCTAGCCGCAAACGATTAGCTACAACTGGAACGAGGCCATGGCGGTGGAGCCGAGGCTGACAAAGGAGCCAAGGAAGGTGGTCGGAGAGGTTGTTGGTGGCGTGGCGGCGATGTTGGCATGGAGGCAGAGGCCATGACAACGGAGGACCATGTATGGCGGTGGGTGAGTCTCGACCCAAAGGTGGTTGGACAAAGGTGGTTGGGGGCCAGGTTGCGGGTGACTGGTTGCTGGTGAGGGCAAGGAGATGTGGCCTGTGGGAGGGGACGGTGCAAGACGAACCAAAATGCTTCTCTAAAGAGATAGCGTTTTAGGTCAAAAGCGCTTGATGTATATGCTTTATTTACCAAATTTTAATAATACCAAAATGCCCCTATCCTTCCCTTCCCTCCATATTTCCCACCTTTTCCCTTTTTCCTTTGTTCTTTTTTTCTATTATCGAAACTTATATGCGGGCACATTGACTCTTCAGTGAAGAGTCAATGTGCCCGCATTGGCTCATTTTCTATTATCGAAACTTTTGGGTATGTCTTGTGACTCATTTTCCTTAAATTTCTTTCACCCGATTAACCACTCGACCCACCTAATTCACCCGACGGGTCGAGTGATGGGTGAAACATTAGATGGGTGGATGATGGGTCGGGTGAAATTTTTTTGTGATGGGTCGGGTGAAAAAATGGGTCCGACCATCCATCACCCGACCCATTTCCACCCCTACTCTTCACATTCTAACAAACTTTATTGAATTTTGTCGAATCCTCTTACAAATTCGACTTCTTTTATTTTGGAGGAGCTACGTTCGTGTAGTCACGGTTTGGATCCCCTTTTACACTTTTCATGTTACTATCCGTGTAAAGAGGTGGCAATCGGGCGGGTCGGGTCGGGTTTGGGTTCGGTTAGTCGGGTTTCGGATCATTCGGGTTTTGGGTAATGTCTAATAATTTGGTCAATCGGTTGGGTCGGGTTCGGGTTTCGGTTTTATCGGGTTTCGGTTATTCGTGTTTCGGTTGTCTCGGGTTTTCATTATTTCAATATTCATTTTAAAAAATTTACTAGATTGTAGCTTAAAGTTCAGGTTATTTCGGGTTTCGGTTATAACGGGTTCAGGTCTTAATGGATTTCGGGTTAATCGGGTTCGGTTCATTCGGATTTCGGGTCCAAAAAAGACGGGTTGTGTCGGTGTTCAGAATAATCGGTTTCGAGTCGGCCGGGTCGGGTTTTCGGGTACGGGTCGGGTTTTGTCAGCTCTATAGTGTTACATCTCTTAAATTGATATGAATTATAAATAAAATTGAGAAAAAGATACTTTAAATCTATAAACCCTAGAAGTTAAAACATTAAAAAATCAATGTTTAATGTGTATTTTAAAAAAAATTTAGCCTCTTGTAAAAAAGATATCCTATATGATTAGATGGATAAACCTTAGAAGCTAAAACATTAAAATATATATATACATACAAAATACATTTTTTATGTTTTAATCCAATAGAGTTTATATATATGTTTAAACCTAAGATGTCATATCATAATTTGATTCATAATTTAGATCAATTTTGAAAAGTGTAATAGGGTACATGTAACACAAAAAGTATAACAGTTGATCCGTGTGGGTGCCCAACAACTTCTCTAAAAAATTCTCCAAAATGGAGAATTATAGATCAAACATTCTGAACTTTTTTGGGATGAATTCCAACAGATTCTCCATTATGGAGTTTACTCCAAAATATATAAAGTTTTCTCCAAATTTGGGGAATCATCTCCATTTCTTCTCCCCGTTCTCTATTTTGGAGAATGTAATAGGGAAGCTGTTGGACCAAAATCAACCTCAACATTCTCCAAAAACCCATTATAGAGAATCTGTCTAGGTTGCTCTAAAGGTTCTCCAATCACCCAAATTAGGTAATTGAGCTTCTCACAATTGATAGCTTGCTCAACCACTTTGTACCACTATATGGCCCGGCCTTAATGCGGAGCAGCCGGATCGACTGCATAGGGCCCCATTTTGGGCCTCATGCATAAATGAGATATATTGACAAGTCAATAAATTTACCATTTAAAAATATATTTAATCAATTTTAAATGCATTTAACTTAATATAATAGAATTAAAAACCTAAATATATATTTCGTACCGGCCCCATATCCGTAAGACCGGCCCTACTATATATATATATACACTAGCCTACTAGTCATAACTCATTAGCATCAATTGAAAACGGAGGAAACCATGGGTGAAGAAGCTACCACATTAATGTCTGAAGCCTTTATTATAGCGGCACCACCCGATTCGTTCGGGTGGCCGCAGCTGATCCAATCCTTACTCATCTTCCTCCCACGCGCCTTCTGCGCGTAGCAGTGCTTCGTCACCGCCTTCACCGACTCCGCCTCGTACCCCTCCAACATCATCTCCGAGTGGTCCCTCCAGAGCTCCAGCTCCCTCCTCACCAGCCTCCCCTCTTCCTCCTTCTTTGCCGGCTCCGTCGCCGGCAGCTTCCTCCTCACCCCGCTCGCCGACTCCATCCTCGGCCGCAAGTCCCTCCTCCTCCTCTCCTGCCTCCTCGTGTCCCTCTCCGGCATCCTCACCGCCTTCTTCGCCACCAACCTCTTCCTCTACTCCTCGTTCCGCTTCGCCGCCGGCTTTGGCGACTCCTCCATCGCCGCCTGCACCATCGTCCTCTCCGCCGAGATCACCCCCCTCCGCTATCGATCCCAAGTCGCTATCATCAGCTACGTCCTCTTCTCCCTTGGCTTCGCCTCCTTGCCGGCCATCGCCTACCTCAACTGCCACTCCTCCTGGAGGCACATTTACCTTTGGAACTCCGTCCCCGTCCTCCTCTATTCCATCGTCATCTTCTTCTTCGTGAAACAATCCCCCCGTTGGCTCTCCGTTCGCGGCGGTAACGTGTACTCCGCCATGAGAGTCATAGTCTCAAGGTATTGTAATGTTTGTAATCCTTGTAATTGATGTACAAAAACATTGAACTATGGTTTAAGTTGTATTGTATGCACAAGCTCTAGGTTGTTGGTTCCTTAGTGCCACGTACCACTTAGCCATTGTCGTGACCAAGGAAAGGCTCATTGGTCCCTTGGTTTGACCAAGTTTGGATCCAATGGCTAGTCATGGTCCACAAGGTGAAGCTAAGTGTGGTATATAGGCCTAAGCTAGACATTATATGTGGGTTATGTCTCGGTTATATATGTTGGACAGATCTTGAGCTCTCACATTGGGCTTAAGTTGTTAGGCCCATTTCTGTAAGCCCACAGCTTTGCTCCTTCAGTCGACCGTTGTAGCTCGCATATATATATGTTCTTAAGGGGAAACCCTAAGAACTGTAGCACAGAGCTCTTAAGGTAAGAAAACCCTAATCGGCTAGGGTTTATGGAGAGTTCCCTGAAGACGGCGATTCCAGTGGTGCTCGATTTGCTTAAGTGCTACCTGAGTACCTGGTTGTTCAACGAAGACGAAGAAGAAGACAAGGAGAAGCTGAGAGTGAGAAATCTCAAGGGAGATTTCTCGGTGTCCTTAATCGGACGATTTCTTCCCTATCTCTGTTCATCTTTGTTTTGTTGAGTCTTGTCTAGAATCGTCGCTTAGTGCTTGTGCATTCATACCTCTGTAACCAGTTCTTTGGCATTGGATGCCTAGTGAATTGGGTGAACCTCCCCTCCTGAGGTTCCACGGATGTAGGGAAACCGAACTGCGTAAACTAAGCCTTGTGTACGTGTTTGTGTTTGGTTCTCGTTTAAGTTCAGTTTAGCGTTTTTCAGTTTGTCAATCGACTTCGATCTAAGAGGAACTCTAGAATCAACAAGTGGTATCAGAGCACTGGTTCTGATTGTCATTCGCTTCCGCTCAGTTTTAGGGTTTCTCTGTTCGTTGTTGGTTTTTTTTGTGTTTCTCGTTCGTTTTAGAAAAACCTAAAAACCACAAAAATACGGCTTTGTTTATTTCTAGTTCTCTACCTGTTAGATCTAGCCTTTACAGTTAATCCTCATATTGTTAAAGTTATTCACTAACTTTTTGTGTGTGTTTCTCAATGGCAGTTAACACCATGAGGATGAAGCCCTTCGATGGGACGACAGACTTCGCAATGTGGCAAGTCAAGATGAAGGTTGTGATGATAAAAGAGAAGTGCTGGAAGGTTGTGACTGGAACCCACCCTGAAGGCACCTCAGATGCATCCAAACTGGAAATGGATGAGCAAGCTCATTCAGAGATAATGATTAGGTTGTCTGACGACGTAGCTCGTCAGGTGGTGAGTAAAACTACTGCTAAGTCCCTTTGGGAAGCTCTTGAATCTTTATATTTGACAAAGTCATTACCTAGAAAGATTTCTCTGCTCAGTAGACTATTCACATTTAAAATGGATACTAATCTGTCTCTAAATGAAAACTTGGACAAATTTCTTAGACTAACACAAGAATTGGAAAGAGTTGATGATAAGGTTAAAGACACTCACCAAGCTGTGTTATTGTTAAACTCTTTACCTGCTCAGTTTGATAATTTCAAAGATGTCATACAGTACAGCAATGATGACCTTAGTAAAAATAAAATTCTAGAGTCTATCATTGAGAAAAATGAAATTATGAAGGTTTTTAAAACCAAAGCTGAAAAGAAAGCTGAGCCTAAACCTGAGGCTCTTGTAGCTAAGGGAAAAGGTAAAGGAAATAACAAGAAGTCTAAGAAGAAAGATAAGGAAAAAGATAACAAATCTGGTGGAGAAGGGAGTAGAAATGGCAACTGTCATTATTGTGATAAACCTGGTCATTTCATCAAAGATTGTTACAAGAATAAAAAAGCTGATGAAAATAAAAAGGCTAAAGAAACTGCTGTTGTGCTCGATTCTAATGTTGAGTATCCTCATCAACTACTTGTATGTTCTTCACTAACCTCTAATGACACTTGGATACTAGATTCTGGATGCACCATTCATTCTACCTATGATAGGTCAATGTTCAAAACCTTTAAGGAGTATGATGGTGGGGAGGTTTTACTGGGAGATGACTCCTCCCTGGAGATCAAAGGTATATGCACAGTTGCCATGAGTATGTTTGATGGTAAGGTAAGGGTACTTCAACAGGTAAGATGGGTACCTGATCTTAAAAGGCACCTCATGTCTGAATCTGTGTTGGATGATCAAGGCTATGACATTAGGACTCGAAATGGGATTAAGGAAGTCTCTAAAAATGGGACTATACTTATAAAAAGTATCAAGAAAGGAGGGTTGTACTGTGTACTTGGTACTCCTGAATTGAACTTTACCTATGTGAGTCTTAATGTTATGACTGATCAAACAAAATTATGGCACACTAGACTTGGTCACATTGGTATTCATGGTCTGCATCAGTTATTTAAACATGGTATTATCTCTGTGAAGCCTGTTGACTTGAGTTTCTGTGAAGATTGCATTCTAGGAAAAAAGTCTAAGCATGTATTTCCTAAATCCACTTACACTGCTAAAGAACCTCTTGCATATGTTCATTCTGACTTATGGGGCCCTGCCCAAGTTGATACAGTTGGTGGTAGGAAATATTTCATCTCTTTCATAGATCATCATTCTAGAAAGGTTTGGATTTATCTGCTTAGGTCTAAAGATGAAGCTTTTAAAAGTTTTAAAACATGGAAATTGCTTGTTGAGAATGAATCAAATCACAAACTTAAGTGTCTTAAAACTGATAATGGTCTTGAATTTTGTAATCATGCTTTCAATGATTTCTACTTGCAACATGGCATCAAAAGACACCTCACTGTTCCAGGCACCCCTCAGCAGAATGGGACTGCTGAGAGGATGAACAGAACCTCGCTTGAAAGAGCAAGGTGTCTGCTTATAAGTGTTGGAATGAAATCTTCTTTATGGGGTGAAGCAGTCACCACTGTTGCATACCTCATAAACAGGTCCCCATCATCTGTGATTGAGTTCAATACTCCACAAGAGATGTGGACTGGAAGGAAACCTGACCTATCCCATCTGAGGCCCTTTGGATGCACTACCTACACTCATGTGTCCCAAGGTAAGCTGCAACCAAGGGCCCAGAAAGGGGTATTGTTAGGTTATCCTGAAGGTACTAAAGGTTACAAGGTGTTGCTTGTGCAACCCCATGGTTACAAAGTGATCATATCCAGAAGTGTAACCTTTAATGAGGTGGACTTTTATTTTAAGAACAAGCTGACCAGTTCAACTGAGTGTGCAGGTACTGATCAAGACACAACAACCTCTTCATCCTTCTTTCTACCTCATGAAGGAGAGGTGGTAGGAGATGAGGATGAAGATCAAGATGATGATGACCCAACTCCCCCTCAAGACCACAAGGATGCCTTATCTCAGGATGGTCATGCTGAAGATGATCAGCAAGACCCTGAAGGTCATCAAAATGACCACACACCCCCTCCTGCTGCAGCAGCCCCCCATCTTGTTGATGGGGAAGTAAGCACCTCTTCCTCCCTATCTAACTCTCAGTCTGGAGAGTCCTCTGTGCATCTTGATAATGAAAATGTGTTAAGTGATTATCAACTTACCAGAGATAGGGAACCTAGGGTTGTCAAACCTAATAGGTGGTATATAAATTTTGCAGATTTAAAAGATGTTGATATTGTGGAGTTTGCTTTCATTGCTGCTGATATTATTAGATCCTACACTCCTGAAACTTTTGACCAAGCTATAAGTTGTAAACAATCTGATCTGTGTTTAAAAGCTATGAAGGAAGAAATTCAGTCTATGATCTCTAACAAAACTTGGATATTGGTGCCTAAGCCTAAAAATGCTAGAGTCATAGCCTGTAAATGGATCTATAAGCTGAAGGAAAGTGTTAAACCCTCAAAACCTCCTAGATTTAAAGCTAGGTTAGTTGCCAAGGGTTTCACTCAAAAAGAAGGAATCGACTATAATGACATTTTTGCTCCAGTGGTAAAGTACAAAACACTTAGACTAATGCTTGCCATTACTACTGTGTTTGACTGGGACTTAGAACAGATGGATGTTAAGACTGCTTTCTTACATGGTGATCTGCATGAGACTATTTATATGTCACAGCCTAAGGGCTTTGTTGATAAACTGAATCCTGGTCATGTGTGCTTGCTAAAGAAATCAATTTATGGTTTAAAACAGAGCCCTAGACAGTGGAACTTAAAATTTGACTCATGTATGAAGAAACTGGGTTTTCTGAGAAGCAGTTATGATACATGCCTATATTTTAAGGGTGTTAAGTCTAAATCTCCTTTATTTGTGCTTCTGTATGTGGATGACATTCTTATCATGTGCAATTCCAAAGTGATCATTTCTGGTGTGAAAAGGGATCTAAAATTGCATTTTGACATGAAAGATTTAGGAGCAGCTAAAAGGATTCTAGGGATTAACATCACTAGAGACAGAAAAAGAAAAATCATGTGGCTTTCTCAAAGTGATTATATCCAAAAGGTGTTAGAAAAATTCAACATGCTTGATTCTAAACCTGCTAGTATCCCCTTAGGAGGGCACCTAGACTTATCTAGACACCACTGTCCCACTGATACTGCTGAGAGAGAAAAAATGGCTAAGGTTCCTTAGGATGTGGCTGTAGGGTTTGTCATGTATGCTATGCTTTGTACCAGACCTGATCTTGCTTTTGCCATTAGTGTGCTCAGTAGATTTATGTCCAATCCTGGAGAACTTCATTGGACTGCCATGAAATATTTGCTTAGATACCTCTGTGCAACTAGAAACTATGGTTTGGTGTTTTCTGAACATGCTTCAAAGCATGATTTGCATGGTTTTTGTGACTCAGATTATGCAGGAGATAAAGATAATAGGAAGTCCACGACTGCCTATTACTACACCTGGGCAGGTAACTGCATCTCTTGGAAATCACAGCAACAATCAGTTGTTGCTCTTTTCTCTACAGAAGCTGAGTATGTTGCTGCAACAGAGGCTGCTAAGGAAGCTTCATGGCTTACTGGGCTTATTGGTGAAATCTTACCTATGTCTTTCTTACCTGTCTTGCATATGGATAGTCAGAGTGCCTTGTATCTGTGTAAGGATCCAGTTCATCATGAACGGACCAAACACATTGATGTGAGGCACCATTTTATTCGTGTACAGGTTGAAAAGAATCTCATAGATGTCAAAAAGATTAAGGGTGACCTTAATCCTGCAGATTTTGGAACCAAGATTGTCACTGCTGACAAATTCTCATTTTGCAGGGATTCCCTGCATATTTGGGAAGTTCCATGAGTCTCTTGACTCTTCTTGAACCGAGGACGGACAGTTGGAACACTCTCTTCACTACTGGTGATCAAGGCTTACACAACCACAAGGATTAGGAGGGCATTTTGTAATGTTTGTAATCCTTGTAATTGATGTACAAAAACATTGAACTATGGTTTAAGTTGTATTGTATGCACAAGCTCTAGGTTGTTGGTTCCTTAGTGCCATGTACCACTTAGCCATTGCCGTGACCATGGAAAAGCTCATTGGTCCCTTGGTTTGACCAAGTTTGGATCCAATGGCTAGTCATGGTCCACAAGGTGAAGCTAAGTGTGGTATATAGGCCTAAGCTAGACATTATATGTGGGTTATGTCTCGGTTATATATGTTGGATAGATCTTGAGCTCTCACATTGGGCTTAAGTTGTTAGGCCCATTTCTGTAAGCCCACAACTCCGCTCCTTCAGTCGACCGTTGTAGCTTGCATATATATATATGTTCTTAAGGGGAAACCCTAAGAACTGTAGCACAGAGCTCTTAAGGTAAGAAAACCCTAATCGGCTAGGGTTTCTGGAGAGCTCCCTAAAGACGACGATTCCAGTGGTGCTCGATTTGCTTAAGTGCTACCTGAGTACCTGGTTGTTCAACGAAGACGAAGAAGAAGACAAGGAGAAGCTGGGAGTGAGAAATCTCAAGGGAGATTTCTCGGTGTCCTTAATCGGACGATTTCTTCCCTATCTCTGTTCATCTTTGTTTTGTTGAGTCTTGTCTAGAATCGTCGCTTAGTGCTTGTGCATTCATACCTCTGTAACCAGTTCTTTAGCCTTGGATGCCTAGTGAATTGGGTGAACCTCCCCTCCTGAGGTTCCGCAGATGTAGGGAAACCGAACCGCGTAAACAAAGCCTTGTGTGTTTGTGTTTGGTTCTCGTTTAAGTTCAGTTTAGCGTTTTTCGTTTTGTCAATCGACTTCGATCTAAGAGGAACTCTAGAATCAACAGGCATTATATAGACAATAAATTCATATTGGTATAATCGTATAAGATATTATTATGTTCTTGCTATATTACCCAGTTTACACTTCCACCAAAAAAAATATTATCGAGTTTACAATAAGTTCATATTGAGGCATCGCTCACCTGATCCGAAAAAAATATAATAAGATATGCGTTCTATAAAAATTAAAAGATAAAATACAACTATTTTTAAGGAGTCCACCCCATTTTAGATTAAATAAAAAAATTAAACTAATTAATATAATTATATATATATGGGAATTTTTTTCAAAATATTCACAAAAAAATATTTATTTACAAAAATATTCACAAGTGTAAAATATTTACACAAATATTCATTTTTTGCAGAATCGTCAGAGAAACGCGGTTTGAAACCGCGTTTCTAGTATTAATAAGCAATTTTAATCTGGAGGCGAAGGGGAAATTACATTTTATTATAAAAACGCGGTTTGTTTCAAACCGCGTTTTATTCAGACTTTTGAATAAAACGCGAATTAAAACCACGTTTGTATATATTTAGCAATTAAAAAAATAAAAATTAAAAGTATAAACGCGGCATAGGGCCGCGTTTTATGTTTAGGAAAAAAAACCCATCGCCATTGGAGCCTCTTCAGCTTCCAATATCCATACACATACTTCATCCCCCTCGCCACCCAGGGCACACCACCACCAACGCCTGCTCCGGCGTCCACCACTTACCACCACAACCGTTTGCTCCGCCGCCCACCACCATCGTCGGCGGAGTTTTATGTTTCAAAATTAAAAAAAAAACAAAAAAAAGAAAAGAAAAGAAGCATCCATAGGAGATGCCAGCTTCCTTCCAATTACCAAGAACTCATCGATCAGGAGGGAGGAGGCGATCCGGTGCCGGAGGAGTTTGCGCACAGGATCGAGGGAAAGGGGAGGAGGAGCAAACGGTGATGCGGTGCCGGTGATGGTGGTGGGCGGTGGAGCAGACGGTGGTGGTGGGCGGCGGAGCAAACGGTGGTGGTGGTGCGTGGTGGGCGCCGGAGCAGGCGTTGGTGGTGGTGCGCCGTGGGTGGCGAAGGGGGATTAATGTGTGGGTATTGGAAGCTGAACATAAAACGCGGCCCTATGCCGCGTTTATACTTATGATTTTTTTTTAATTGCAAAATTGCAAAATATATATAAACTCGGTTTCAAACCGTGTTTCTATAATAAAGGGTAATTTCCATCCTTCTTCAGATTTAAATTTTTTATTAACACTAGAAACGCGGTTTCTGATGATTCTGCAAAAAATGAATATTTGTGTAAATATTTTAAACTTGTGAATATTTACGTAATTAAATATATTTTTTTGAATATTTTGAAAAAAAATTCTATATAAGGTACTCATCCATTACTTATTAATCTCATTATCAATTGATTTTTAGATAGAATCTTATAAGGTGATCGTTTATCAATTGATTTTAAGAAAATACGATTGTTTAATGTTCGAAAAAAGCTCGGCTCAAGCTCGTTCATTTACTAATAGAGCCGAATATGAGCACATTTATAAGCTCGGGTCCAAATTTAGGCTCGGCTCGAGCTCAACTCATTTCTAAATGGACTTAATATGAACAATCGATAATCGACTCGTTTGGTTTGAATAACAGCCCTAATTACCTATGTGTCTTCTCCTCGTCGATAGCTTCGTTTTGATATATAATACGATATAATCCGACATCAGAGTAAAAAGTTATGAATGTTAATTTTAAAATTATTTATATATATATATATATATATATATATATATATATATATATATATATATATATATATATATATATATATATATATATATATATATATATATGTATGTATGTATATATATATGTATATATATATTAATCCCTTTCATTTATTTAATTTCAATAAACTATAATGCTTGTATATTTTACTTAAATTGACATTTACATATTATAATTTATCTCGAGAGCTTTAAAACCATAGGTTATATTACTTTGATAATTTGGTAAGAAGTTATGCAAGTTTAAATTTTTTATATTTTCTTATGCACTATTACATGTTAAAAATACAACAAATTAAATATTGACTCGATATTTATTGTATTGTGTTTTCTATCCTTATTTTGTTAGTTTTCTTTTCATTAGCTATTTTTTATTTATATTTCTTTACTTTTTTAACAGAGAAAAATGACAAATTTTTATCATAAATCGAAAAGATGTTATCTTAAAATAACATCATTTATTATCGTATTATATAGAGATGTTATACTACTTTAATCATATGAAAGCATGTGTCACTTTTATCAGGGGGAGTTTGCAAAATATCCAAAAAAGTTGTCTCAATTAGTGAAATATCGACACTTTGGGACAAATTGGTGAAATGTCCATCTCCTTCCCATCTTGTCAATAGTCATTTTATCATCTTGTCTATAGCCTCACTTCTTCTTTTTTTACATTTTGTCGTGCAAATGTAAGAGTACGTGCAAATATAACCGTAAGTTGTGCAAATATGACCCAATTCTAGTGTTTTTTTTTACATTTTGTCGTGCAAATATAAGAGTACGTTGTGCATGTGCAAATATAACCGTAAGTTGTGCAAATATGACCCAAGTCTAGTTTTTTTTTTCGTGCCGATACATTTTGACGTGCAAATATAACCGTATGTTGTGTTTGTACAAATATAACCGTATGTTGTACAAATATAATCGTATGTCGTGCAAATATAACCCAAGTCTAGTTTTTTTTTCGTGTCAATACATTTTGGCGTGCAAATATAACCGTATGTTGTGCTTGTGCAAATATAACCATATGTTTTGCAAAAATAAAAATAAAAATATACTCCCTCTGTTCCCAATGGCGGATCTAATGTTTAAAAGTTAGGTAAGCGAAAAACTATTTATTGCGAAGAGACGAATTTTTCCCAAACCAAAATACGATTCTTATAGAATTTTTCACCTAAAATATAAAATAGATTTGAATTTTGATAATTAGAAGAGTTACAAAATATGTTTAATAATAAATAATCTCATTACAAATAAACATTATAAATAGGGAACTTCTAAATTTGCAAGTGGGTCTATAACTAAAATAAAACTACCCTAGCAAAAAAATAATTATGCGTTGGGAAAAAAAAAATTCCACCCAGCAGTAGCTGGATTTGCTTACTAGAAGATCCGCCTCTGTCTGTTTCATAATACATGTCCTTTTTCTTTTTGGCACGCTTTTTAATGAGCGAAAAACTCTATAAAATATTATTTTTTCAATTAATTTTTTTTATATAATTTGATACTTATTACTAATAATTACTCCCTCTGTTAATTAAAATTTGCCGTTTACTATTCATGCACGCTTTTTTTATAACGATAAAAACTATATAAAATATCAACTTTTTTTTTACATTTGTTTTTATAAATATATACTTAATAGTAATAAGAATGAAGTTATTTAAAAAAAATTATTAAAAACATTAATATTTTATATAGCTTTTAAAGCCTAAAAATGCATGCGTGAATAGTAAAACGTCATGTTTTAATTAACGGCGGGAGTATCATATTATATATAAAAATTAATTAAAAAATAATATTTTATAGAGTTTTTCGCTCATTAAAAAGCGTGCCTAAAAGAAAAGGGACATGTATTATGGAACGGGGGGAGTAGTAGATATGGATCACATGATAAAATATAGATAATTTTTATAATTTCTCATATTTATGGGGTTATTTTTGTAATTTAACAAAAAAAAGCCATCTCCTTCCTCACGGTTATCACTCCGCTCGGCGCTCGCTCGGCGTTCGATCTCCGGCCGCTCGCGCCACCTCGCTTGCGCGCCACATCAGATCTGGACTAGAGGAGGAGCGACGGTGGAATTCGACTTCAGATCTGGACTCGCTCGCTCGCTCCACTTCAGGTCTGGACCGGAGGAGGAGCGACGACGGAATTCGACTTCAGATCTGGACTCGCTCGCTCCGGCCACTTCAGATCTAGACGGGAGGAGGAGCGACGATGGAATTCTACTTCAGATCTGGACGGATGGGGAGCTGCGGCGGCGGCGACGAACAGGAGGAGAGGAGGAAGATGGAGGTCAGGCAAACAAGAGGAGCTCGCTCGTCTCGCCGCCATCGGAGGCAGATCCGGCGTCGAGAGAGAAAGAGAGACTGAATAGATCGAGAGAGCGAGACAGGAGAGAGGGGAGAGAATTAGGGTTAGGGGATGGACAATTTCATAATTTGTCCCAAACCTTGGACATTCTGCCAATTAGACCGAAAAAAGTGCCTAATTTTCAAATTTTCTCATTTTATCAAAGCTCAAATTTGAAACCTAGCTTGCGTTAGCGGGAGAGCCAAAAAAAATTTAAAGGGGCACGAATATATTTCAAAATTGAGAAATAAAAAATATACTCCTATCTAATTTTTTTTATCGAATTTCTTTATTTTGAAAAAAGTGATTATGTTGAACTAAAAAAGCTCAAAATTCCTACCCAACTGAAAATTCCCAAAAATCTGAAAGACTATTTGTATCCAAACAAACAAATAGTTAGTAGTTCGTATGCTAATAGCGTAGCACATAAATTGAGTATGGTTTTATTTTGAATCAATTGGCTATAAAATTTAATTATGATATATTGTTGATTTGTAATACAAGGAAATGGGCGCTCCGTCGGCTGATCCTTGTGACGGCGATCAGCTTCGGGATAGGGACGGTCTACTACGGGATGCCGCTGGGGCTGGGGAGCCTCTCCTTCAACCTCTACATCAGCGTCGCCATGGAAGCCTTGGTGGAGCTTCCGGCGTCGGTGGTGGCGTTCATCCTGGTGAGGGCGATGAACAGGAGGTCTTCGCTTCTCGCAACGGCCACCGTAAGCGGCATCTTCAGCATCGTTTGCGGCGCGGTGACTACGGCTGGGTCCATCTCGTTTGCGGTGGAGCTGGTGGCGTACCTCAGCGCCTGCGCAGCTTATGACTTGGTGCTGATCTACATCACCGAATTGTTCCCGAGGTGCGTGAGGAACTCCGCCGTGTCGATAGCCCGACAGGCGGTGATGGTCGGCGGCATGGTTGGAGCGGTCTTGGTGGCGGCCGGACAGTCGCAGAACGACGAGTTTATAGCGTATGGGGTGTTTGGGGTGGTGATATTGGTGTGCGGGGTGTTCGTTGTGTGGCTGCCGGAGACGAAGGGGATGGAGATTTGCGACACCATGGATGAGGAAGAGTTCAAGGCGCTGCAGGGTTAGACTGCTAGAGGGCTTTCCTTTTTTTTTTTTTTGGTTTGCATAAGAGAATTCGGAAATTTAGACGAGTTGTTTTGGTGTTTTTAAGTATATATCAATATTTTTTTATTATTATTTTTAATGATTTTGTACTTAGCAGTAAATATTTTTGGGTTTTTTTTTTTTGCTAAGTGGCCATTTTGGAATCAAATTTTAAGTCATAGGACACAAGGGTGGCAATATTAGGTAAATATCCACAATTTTCAATTATACCCCTGCCCCTAATTTCCCCCAAATTTCACGCTCCACAGGTTCTCTAAAATCAATCGAGCACGATTTCACGCTCGACAGATTCACCATCTTCGTCGCCGGTGGCTGTCGGTCAGTCCTTGGTCGTCGCTCGAGGCTCCACCACTCCCACTCCGTCGGCCCCAACCAGTGCTCCGACCACTCGCCGATGTTCCTCCTCCGGCATCCGCCGCCGTCGCTTGACCTCCTCTCCGTTCGACCCTAAATCGAAGCCTTCTACCCGCTCAATCACGTTCTACATCTCTCAAGGATGGTTTTCGTGCAAAAACCCCTCTCAAATTTATACAAAATCGCTAACCGCCATTGTTGGACACCTTGGAGCTTCGTGTAACACCCGCTTAGCAGCCCCTGTTCAAGCATTCGTCGCGTTGTGTAAGATCATCCTTCGACAAAATAAACACAACGAGACTGAAGTAGAGATTGCACTCGTCAGTTTGATAGGTCATACGCGTCAAACGGAGCTCTGTGTAAGGAGAACGAGCCGTCGGAAGATCGGCGAAAATCACTGTTGAAGCTGCTCGAGATGGGGGAAGAAGAAGAGTAATTACGCAAAACCTCCCAGACTTTCTGTTTTTTATAAAATATGCCCCTGTGTTAATTTCTAAAATTTCAGAAATTATCCCGCAATTATAGAGGTTGTTCTAACTCGCATAATCTCCGTTAAAAAATTAAAAATGTAACTATTATTGTCACCATGATAAAAATAAAGTCATAGATACTGTCACCACTATAAAAACGTAGTCATAAACACTGTAATCAAAAGGAAATCTTATAGGGGCTAATGAGAAACCAAAATTCATGTGGTAACAGTTCTCCTATAACATATGAATGGTTAAGAGGGTCATAGATGCTGTAAGCAAAATAAAAATAGGATCATAGAACCTGTAACCACTATAAAAACACGGTCAAATACACTGTAATCAAAAGGAAAACCCTATAGACGATGTAACCAAAATGATAACAACTTTATAGACATTATCTCCACTATGAAAAAAGGTTTATAGACACTGTAATCAAAAGAAAATCCTAGGAAAAGGGAAGCACAAACCCTATAGGGGCTAATGAGAAGCCAAAATACACGTGGTGACAGTTTTTCTCTAATTTCTAATTTCTAGTTTTTTAGATTTTTTTAAATTAGTGTCACCACAATAAAAAAAATTAAAAATGTAACTACTATTGTAACCACTGTAAAAAAAAATAAAGTCATAGATACTGTCACCACTATAAAAACATGGTCATAGACACTGTAATCAAAGAGAAATCATATCATAAAGGAAGAACAAGCCCTATAGGGACTAATGAGAAGCCAAAATAAATGTGATGACAATTCTCCTCTAATACATGAATGGGTAAGAGGGTCATAGACACTGTTATCAAAATAAAAACAGTGTCATAGCCACTGTCACCACTATAAAAACAAAGTCATAGACAATGTAATCAAAAGGAAAACCCTATAAACGCTGTAACCAAAATAAAAACAGTTTTATAGACACTGTCACCACTATGAAAAAAGGTTCATAGACACTGTAATCAAAGGGAAATCCTAGGAAAAGGGAAGTACAAACCCTATAGGGGCTAATGAGAAGCCAAAATACATGTGGTGACAGTTCTTCTCTAATTTCTAATTTCTAGTTTTTTAGATTTTTTTAAAGTAGTGTCACCACAATAAAAATAAAATAAAAATGTAAGTACTGGTGTAACCACTATAAAAAATAAAGTCATAAATACTGTCACCACTATAAAAACATGGTCATAGACACTGTAATCAAAGGGAAATCATATGACAGGGGAAGAACAAACCCTATAGGGACCAATGAGAAACCAAAATAAATGTGGTGACAATTCTCCTCTAATACATGGGTAAGAGGGGCATAGACACTGTAATCAAAATAAAAACAGTGTCATAGCCGCTGTCACCACTATAAAAACAAAGTCATAGACACTGTAATCAAAAGGAAAACCCTATACACGCTGTAACCAAAATAAAAACAGCTTTATAAACACTGTCACCACTATGAAAAAAGGTTCATAAACACTGTAATCAAAGGAAAATCCTAGGAAAATGGAAGTACAAACCCTAAAGGGGCTAATGAGAAGCCAAAAGAACATGTGATGTACAGTATGGTTTAGGGTTTAGGGTTAAGTCTTTAGGGTTTAGGGCCAAGGCCCTGAACCCTAAATCCTAAACCCTAAACCCTAAAATGTTAAGTATAGTACGTCGTTAAGAGATGATTGCTGTCATCAAATGGAAACCCCTAGGACAAGGTAAGCACAAACCCTAAAAAGGCTAATAAGAAGCCAAAAGACATTAGGTGGACAGTTCTCCTTCAATATATGAATGGGTAAGAGGGTCATAGATACTGTAATCAAAATAAAAAGAGTGTCATAGCCACTGTCACCACTATAAAAACAAA
Organism: Persicaria maculosa; assembly: GCA_963922045.1. Classification (NCBI taxonomy): domain Eukaryota; kingdom Viridiplantae; phylum Streptophyta; class Magnoliopsida; order Caryophyllales; family Polygonaceae; genus Persicaria; species Persicaria maculosa. The sequence continues at coordinate 69,585,013 of OY998255.1, forward strand.
GTCATAGACACTGTAATCAAAAGGAAAACCATATAGACGCTATAACCAAAATAAAAATAGCTTTATAAACACTGTAACCACTATTAAAATAAGGTCCTAGACACTTGTAACCAAAAGGAAAACCATAGGAAAAGGGAAGCACAAACCCTAAAAGGGCTAATGAGAAGCCAAAAAAACATGTGATGTACAGTATGGTTTAGGGTTTAGGGTTAAGTCTTTAGGGTTTAGGGCCAAGGCCCTAAATCCTAAACCCTAAACCCTAAAATGTTAAGTACAGTACGTCGTTAAGAGATGATTGTTGTCACCAAATGGAAAACCCTAGGATAAGGTAAGCACAAACCCTAAAAGGGCTAATAAGAAGCCAAAAGACATTAAGTGGACAGTTCTCCTTCAATATATGAACGGGCAAGAGAGTCATAGACACTGTCATCACTATAAAAATAAGGTCATAGACACTGTAATCAAAGGACATTGACACTTTAACTCAAAATACATGTGGTTACAAGGTCATGAAAAAAAGAGGCGTAGGCACTGTCACCACTATGAAAAAAAAGATCATAGACACTATGATCAAAGGAAACCCTATAGACGTTGTAACCAAAATAAAAACAGGGCTATAGACACTGTCACCACTATGAAAAAAGGGTCAAAAACACTATAATCAAAGAAAAACCCTACGACAAGGGAGGCATAAACCCTATATGGACTAATGAGAAGCCAAAATACATGTGGTGACAATTCTCCTCTAATAAATGAATGGGTAAGGGAATCATAGACGCTATAATCAAAATAAAAACAGGGTCGTAGACACTGTCACCACTGTAAACATGGATGTGTGGCATTCCGCACATCATCTAAATTTGTTTATTAGTGTGGAAATATGGACGCGTTATGGTGACAACAAACAAACACACCCTAACATCCCAAGGATAAACCCACTGCCGCTAGATTTTCTAAACCTGCACTATTAAGCTCATATAACTCACAATTTAAAAGTTAAAACTCAAACCCTCCACCTCACTCACGTGCTAGTGTGCTACCCCACACTGGTCAACAAATAAGTCAAACTACCCCTAAACCACCCTATTACCTGGTACACCTCACAAGTCAAAAAAAGCCAAGCCAAATAAAATCTGAAGAAATTAGCAGCTTTTATAAAGCAAAGATAAAGCAAAGTTTCCCACTTTCCCGCGATGACAAATCATTGGGGAAGGCACCTTCAACACGCCACCTCCCTTAACGCAGAGAACGAAAACATCCTTCCCGAGGACGACGTTGGTGGTGCAGTCGGCCTTCCACCGTATCTCCGCCTCCACCGACCGGTCTCCGGCGTCGTACACTGTACAACACCATAACGTCGTAGATCCCCGGAGGGTAGACGATGACGCCGTAGATGAATCCGGAGACGACCAGGAAGTAGGTGAGGAGGACGAGGGAGTAGACGGTCATGGCGGAGGGTAGGGGTAGGGTTGGGAGTTTCAGGCGGAGGCGCGACGCCGGAGGAAGGAGTAGGGGAGGAATCGGAGAAGGTTGACGATCGGATCTTAGGAATCCATGGATTCCATTTCGTTGAAACTTGAAACTGAATTGAAGCGAAGAAGAGACTGGGAAAAGAAACGGAATGGGGGTTTAATTAATATAGGGGTAAAAGGGGTATTATGAAAATATTTTGGCCCTTTACTAGCAAAGAAAAGCCTTTAGGACATTCGGCCTTTGGACCAAATTACTTCAATATTTTTTTGGTTCCGAAATATATCATTGATTATTCACGTGCACTTAATTTGTAGGAGGATAAAAGTATCCGGTTTTTTATAATTCTTTTAAACAATTTCGTAATTATAATTAATTACTAGTAAGAAATATGAATTATTTTAAAAAAAATGATATTTTATATAATTTTTATCCTCTTAGAAAAACATATGTTAATAGTACGTAAACGACATGTTAGTGGAGTCGGAATCTACACGTTTTTATTGATTATCCCACGTAAATATGGATACGAGGATGAGATATTTGTTGATAATTCGTTGATTGAGAAGGTAAAGTTGATCAAATGAGTTTAATGAAAATCTAACAAGGTTCGGAGAAGAAGACAAGAGTTTAAACGAAGAACAAGTCAACAGTAGTTGTCGCCCGAAAAGCTTAACTTCTTTCGCACATTCTGGAGGTCTTGGTTGTCTGATGGAATATTATAAGTATGCATTAGAAAGCTAATTTCGAGACCTACAACTTTCATGTTGACGTCAAGACGAAATTCAATCAGATGAACAATGTTGCGATCGCCGCAACTTGGATGTGATCGCTGCAAAGAAGAAAGATTCCTGCACAGTTGCACTGATCGCCACAAACCCCGTTTCAGCCGAGACGTGACCAAATCTACGCAGAGATAAAGAGAGTTGATAACTCCCTCCCTTGATGAAATTCGGAATTAAGTTTCAAAGGCCTTAACAGTATGTCTGTGTCAAAGGTCTTGGAGCTTTAACAGTGTTGATGAAATACAAAACATGTTCTATATGTGATTATGTTCGAAATATTATTCAATATTATTATATACTTCCATTATATTATTATATATTTAACTAACCTTTCAGGAAGTATTTTCGAATTATTTCCTTCCTTGTGATGCAACTTGTGAAGATTCAAATCGAAAAGATTGTGGCCTTCGAAGTTTCCAAAGATAGAAGATCCAGCTCAAAGCCATGATCTAGAATAGCCGTTGGAGAAAGATCCTTGGCGCCGATTTGTCTCAATATAAAGAGAAGGAAGATGAAGACAGAATACACATTCATTGAACACGAGCTTTTCATACACTCCAAGCCTTCAAGAGAAATCTGTCTTCGTGTGCTCTCTGCTTGTCCTAAGAGTCTGTTATTTCATTTCAAAGCATTTGAGAGTTACACAGTGAGCTTATAGGATATATTCATTTATAGTGTTATACTCGAGAGTTTGTAACTCAGGAAGTGAACACTAGGCTATTGATTCTCGAGAGTAAGAGGATTGTACTAGATAGCTGAGAGAGGTGGGGCTCTTCTAGATTGGTCTAGGACTCCAAGGGAACGTGAGTTGACTAGATTGCAATTGTATAGGAGAGAGGCTTCTCGGTGAGCTATTAGGATCCTAAGCTTTGTGAATCAATAAAGCCGGTTGAATCCTAGGGTTGTGGAAGAACCCTAGGCGGGGACGTAGGCCAAGTTCGTGCCGAACCTCGTTAACAATTCGTTGCGTCCTTTACTTATTGCTTTACCTTATTCCCGCACTTGGTTCGAATTGTTTAACTTTGTGATTCAGGTTTTCAGAGAAAAGATTAAGTGTAATCTCAAGGGTTTTGGCACGAGCTTCAAAAGTCTTGAGACTTTCTGCGAAAATCCGGCATACTCTATTCAACCCCCCCTTCTAGAGTATTTCTATATTACTTAGTTTTATATTATCGAACCTTCAAGAGTGATGAACAAAATATCTATCTTTTTATCTTAGATACGATTTTTAGCACTATTTAGGGATTCTTAGCCTGGGGTTTTCAATCATCCAAGACAATTTACTGAATTCAGTTTATTTGGAGAGATTTTGTTTATCACGTGCAACTCAACTCTCTGTGTTTTGCCTGCAATTTGAAGCTTTATTTGGATTAAGTTATGAGTTTCTAAATCTTGTTATTATTTCTATCCTATATTGAATGTTTTTACTTCTTTGTGCTTAAATATTTTATTGTTTTATTCTATCCAGCCCGTGCAACTAGTTAGAATTAATTCAATTACTAGGGTAGATTCCTGATTGTGAACCTTAACCCTAGTAGCAAATTTGTACCTTTAGGGCTGATTGAACTAATTGGATAGGTAGGATTTTTTTTTTTTTGATTAAGTAAAAATTCGAGTTCAGACATGTCTGAAACTCGAAAGGCCGACAAGTCGGCAGACGACATACCGTCAAACATACAACAAATACATAAACGGTGCAAAAGAACATGCTATACAACAACGAAAGATAAAACACAGCAAACCTAAAGCTAGCAAGTCGGGGACGTAGACTACGGACGAAGCCAAGCACCATCATGAAATGACACCGTTGGCCGGCGATACATCAGGCATCCCTGTGGGCAGTGAAGACGAACCTCCAAGGAATCTATCCTGATAACTCCCTCCCTTGATGAAAATTGGAATAAATGTTTCAAAGGCTTTGACAGGATGTTTGTGTCAAAGGCCTTGGAGCGTTAACAGTTGATGAAATACAAAACCTATCTTATTTGTCCGAATATTATTTTATCTTATTATATACTTCCGTTATATTATATATATATATATATATATATATATATATATATATATATATATATATATATATATATATATATATATATATATATATATATATATATATATATATGCATGCCTAACCTTTTTCAGGAAGTATTTTCGAGATTATATCTTTCCTTTGGTGCATATGAGGAAATCCTATTCAAAACGGATCATGGCTTCGAAGTGTCCATATATAGAAGATTGAAGATCAAGCCTGTTTCATAGAGCCGTTGGTGAAGATCCTCAGGCGCCATTCCACTCTTATATAAAGGAAAGAAAGAAGAAGACATAGATATACAAGTGCTACACGAGCTTTCATTCATTCAAGCGAGATCTGTCTTCCAAGTGTCTCTCTACTAAGCGCTCTAGAGTTTGTTGTTTATTTCAAAGCCTTTGAGAGTCACTGTGAGCTTATAGGATATATTCATTTATAGTGTTACTCGAGAGTTTATAACTCGGGAAGTTGCACTAGGCTATTGATTTGTGAGAGTAAGAGGATTGTACTAGATAGCTGAGAGAGGTGGGGCTCTTCTAGATTGGTCTAGGACTCCAAGGGAACGTGAGTTGACTAGATTGCAATTGTATAGGAGAGAGGCTTCTCAGTGAGCTATTAGGATCCTAAGCTAAGCGAATCAATAAAGCCTTTGAATCCTAGGGTTGTGGAAGAACCCTAGGCGGGGACGTAGGCCAAGTTGTGTTGAACCTCGTAAACAATTACTCGTGTTCTTTACTTATTTGCTTTAACTTATTTCCGCACTTGGTTCGATTGTCTAACTTTGTGATTCAGGTTTATTCTCAAAGGTTTTGGTACAAGCTCCAAAAGTCTTGAGACTTTCTGTGAAAAACGGGCATACTCTATTCAACCCCCCTTCTAGAGTATTTCTTATTACTTTGTTTTTATATTATCGAACCTTCAATTGGTATCAGAGCTTTACTCACTGTCTTTGATCTAACAATCTTGTGAGTTTTCGATCATGTCTGGTGAAGCAAGCGGAGGATTTGCACAGGGAAGGTCCACAAGCAGACCGCCACTCTTTGTTGGAAACAACTTTGTCCACTGGAGATCTTTGATGAAGATGTTCATCATAGACCAAGATCTAGAGCTTTGGAACATTATAGAGAATGGTCCGAAGATTCCAGAAAAAGATGGACCAAATGACACCAAAGTTGCAAAGAAGGAGTCTGAATACAACCAAGCAGATCTTGAAACCATCTCCAAAAACTATAGGGCTATTAACTTACTTTATTGTGGTCTTAGCACTGATGAGTTTAACCGTATTTCATCTTGTAGGTCAGCTAAAGAGATTTGGGACAAGTTGGTCGTCACCTATGAAGGAACAAGCCAAGTGAAAGACACCAAGATCAGCATCTTCCTTCGAAAGTATGAGCTCTTTAAGATGAAGTCTGATGAGTCAATCAAGGCCATGTTCACACGATTCACAGAAATCACCAACAACCTTGACTCTCTCGGCAAGATCTTTACCAACGTTGAGAAAGTAAGGAAGATACTGAGGTGCCTTCCAAAGGAGAAATGGGGTCCAAAAGTAACAGCTATAGAGGAAGCCCAGGACCTCACCACTCTACCCCTTGATGACCTTCTTGGAAAGCTGATCACGCATGAGATGATCCTTAATGAAGACGATGGAGAACTTCCAGCTAGCACTAAGAACTTGGCACTCAAGTCTAAGAAGGATGAGCCCAAGGATGGATCTGATTCCGAAGATGAGGATGACGATGAGGATGATCCTTTTGCTCTTATCACAAGAGGCCTTGCTAGAATTCTCAAAATGAAGAAGCAATTCAACAACAAGGATGGATCAGAGTCTTCAAAATTTCGAGGTAAGCCTCAATACAACAAGTATGAAAAGAAGACTAAACCGTTGTCTTGTTTTGAATGTGGTGAAACAGATCATCTTGTGAAGGACTGCCCTCAAAAGACAAAGAGCCAGCCCAAGAAAGGTGACAAATGGAAGAAGAAAGCCATGGTGGCTACTTGGAGTGATTCCGACTCTGACTCCGACGATGAGAAGGCCAACATTTGTCTTATGGCCTCAGAAGATGAATCCCATGATGAAAAGCTTGAAGCTACTGTAAGAGAACTTATGGAAAGTCCAAAAGAGGTATTATCGGAATTCCTTTCCAATATGATTGCCAATGAAGAAAAGCTTATTGCCCAAACCAACATTCTTATTAAGAGAACTGTGGACCAGGAAAGAACTATTGAGGATCTGTCTATGAGGGTCAAAGGTCTTGAAGCTTCTTATTCAGGTCTTGACATTAAAGTCAAGACGCTTGACTCAGAGAAATCTGAACTCAAGCAAGTTCTCTTCTCTCTAAGAAATGAGCATCGTGACTTAGAGAACGAGAAGATCTCCCTGAATAATAAGATTCTAGACCAACAGACAGCCCTCATAAGTTTTACCAAATCCAAAGGCACTCTCGATAAGATGTTGGGTGAGCAACAAAGCTCTCTAAACAAAAGTGGTATTGGTTACAATCCAAAGTTTTTAAAGAAGCAACACACTACCACTTTTGTAAAGGCAAAAGGAAGCAGAACCTCTCCTATATGTCACCATTGTGCTAGAAAGGGACATGTAAAAGAGACCTGCCCTTATAGAAGAAAGGATCCATATACTATTCGTAATACATTTCCTGTTCATTTGAGAAAAGAACGGATAGCACAAGTTTGGGTCCCAAAAGGCACTATTTTACCAAATATAGTTTACCCCAACAATGGATCCAAATTTGCTTATTGGTCTAGCCACAAAGGTTGATGTTTGTCTTGCAGGAGATCACCAAGGTGAAAGAACACAAATGGATTATTGATAGTGGATGTTCGAGGCATATGAGTGGGAAGAGTTCTCTCTTTCATGATCTAAAAGAGCAATCCACGGGAACAATCACTCTTGGTGACAAAGGGAAATGCGACATCATTGGTATTGGTAGTGTTGGAAGTGATTCCAGCCATAGTATTAAAAATGTCTATCTTGTTAATGGTTTGAAGTATAATCTGCTTAGTGTCTCTCAATTATGTGATAGTGGTAACAATGTCAGATTTAACAAGAAAAGATGTATAGTGTGCAGAGATGATACAGGTGAAGTTATATTGACTACATACCGTCACAACAATATATACGCCGTAAATGTTGATCAAGTGGCACAAGGAAGCTTAACCTGTCTAAAGGCTTTGACGGACGATCCAAAGCTTTGGCACAGGAGACTCGGTCATGTGAGTCCACATACACTACAGAAGCTTGTGTCCAAAGGGCTTGTAAGAGGGCTACCTGAGATGGACTTCAAAGGTATTGACATGTGCAATGCATGCACACGAGGTAAACAAACACGTAGCTCTTTCAAACCCAAAAAGGTTGTAAGTTCTTCTAGACCCCTTGAACTTTTACATATGGATTTATGTGGTCCTATGCGAGTCAAATCTCCAAATGGTAAAAAGTACATGCTAGTTGTTGTTGATGATTTTTCAAGATATACTTGGGTTGCATTTTTAAAAGAAAAATCAGAGGCCTTATTTGAGTTTTCAAAACTTTGTAAGGAGTTGCAAACTTTAAGAAACGAGCCCATAGTGTCAATTCGGAGTGATCATGGTAGGGAGTTTGATCAACTTCAATTTGATTTGTTTTGTGCTAAATATGCCATCTCCCACAACTTTTCTGCTCCTCGGACACCTCAACAAAACAGGGTTGTGGAACGCAAGAACCGCACCTTAGAGGATATGGCCAGGACTATGCTTTTAGAAAATGCATTACCTAAAACCTATTGGGCTGAAGCTGTTAACACAGCTAATTACATTTTGAATCGTTGTCTTATTCGTTCCATCTTAAGGAAAACTCCTTATGAACTTTTCAAAGGCCGCAAACCTCTTATATCTTACTTTAAACCCTTTGGCTGTACTTGTTTTGTTCATAACAATGGAAAAGATAACCTTGGGAAATTTGATGCGCGTAGTGATGAAGGTATATTTCTTGGCTACTCCACAAGTAGCAAAGCTTTTAGAATCTTCAATAAAAGGACCCAGGTAGTTGAAGAAAGTATACATGTTATTTTTGATGAATGCAATGACGGTGCTTTGAGTGAAAGTGTTGCAGATATAGATCTTAACATCCATGAAGAGAACGAGGAAGGTGATGTTGTTGTTACCAAGAACACAGAGAAGAGAAACATGCAGGAACCGATTCTTAACACTGAAGAATTGGCCCAAGGTGTTGAAGATTCGTCCAAAGCCCTTGGTGTCCAATCCAACAGTGTTGAGACGTCAGAAACTGCTGTAACTGAACCTAACAGAACCACGGAGTCAGATATACCACAAGTCAATCCTACTGGTGTGACGAATCAAGGAGCTGAGACTAGCAAAAGAAAATTCAAATACTCCTCATCACACTCCTTAAAGGATATCATCTCTGACCCTACTTCTAGTGTTCAAACTCGTTCTAAACTTAAAGATCTTTGTGCTTTTCACGCGTTTGTTTCTCTTATTGAAACAAAGAAGGTAGATGAGGCCCTTCAAGAGCCAGATTGGATCATTGCTATGCAAAGTGAGCTTAACGAATTTGAAAGGAACAAAGTCTGGACCTTGAAGCCTAGGCCAAAGCATCAATCAGTCATTGGAACACGATGGGTATTTTGAAACAAGCTAGATGAGAATGGTAAGATCGTGAGGAACAAGGCAAGGCTTGTTGCCCAAGGCTACAATCAAGAGGAAGGTATTGACTACGAGGAGACCTTTGCTCCCGTAGCAAGGCTTGAAGTCATTCGCATTTTATTAGCATTTGCATCTTTCATGGGCATAAAGTTATATCAAATGGATGTCAAGTGTGCTTTTCTTAATGGTTTCTTAGAGGAAGAAGTATATGTGGCTCAACCCCCAGGTTTTGAAAGTTTGGAATTTCATAATCATGTTTATAAACTTGACAAAGCGCTTGATGGTTTGAAACAAGCCCCAAGAGCTTGGTACGAGCGCTTGTCTAAATATCTTTTAGAAAATGATTTTAAAAGGGGGTTGATCGACAAGACTCTTTTTATCAAGACCAAAGGAAAGGACATTTTGGTTATTCAAATTTATGTTGATGATATATTATTGGTGCTACTAACACATCTTTGTGCAAGGAATTTTCTGACATTATGTGCAGTGAATTTGAGATGAGCTTGATGGGTGAACTCAACTTCTTTTTGGGATTACAAGTTCATCAATCCAAGAAAGGGATCTTTGTCAACCAAAGCAAGTACACTAAGGATCTCTTGAAGAAGTTTAAGATGGATCAATCCAAAGCAGCCAAGACTCCCATGAGCTCAACATTGTCTCTAGATCAAGACAAGACTAGAATAAGTGTCAATCAAAAGGAGTATCGAGGAATGATTGGATCTTTATTATATCTCATGGCTAGTAGACCTGACATCATGTTTAGTGTTTGCATGTGTGCTAGGTTTCAAGCTGATCCTAAAGAATCTCACCTCGTGGTCGTGAAGAGGATCTTTCGATATCTCAATGGCACTAAGGAACTTGGACTATGGTACCCGAAGCAAAAGGATTTCACTTTAATTGGATATTCTGATGCAGATTTTGCAGACTATAAGGTGGATAGGAAGAGCACATCAGGATGTTGCCAATTCTTAGGAGCATCTTTGATCAGTTGGCACTCAAAGAAGCAAAACTCAGTTGCTCTATCCACTGCAGAAGCCGAATACATTGCAGCTGGAGCATGTTGCTCCCAAATCCTTTGGATAGCCCAACAAATGCGAGATCTTAGCATCAACCTCAAAGGTATCCCAATTAAGTGTGACAATAAAAGTGCCATATCCATCACTAAGAATCCTGTTCAGCATTCAAGAACCAAGCATATTGATGTAAGACATCATTTCATTAGAGATCATGTTGAAAAAGATGATGTGTCCATATCTTTTATTTCTACTGATTATCAATGGGCTGACATTTTTACTAAGCCTTTGGCAGAGGACAGGTTCACCTTCATAAGACGAGAGATTGGGATGCTTAACAAGGATGCACTTTCGTAGGGGGAGCTTTCCCTTTACGAAAGATAAATTCTACTTAGTGTCAAGACCCTTGAGAACTATGTCAAGGTGTGTGAACTAAATGGTGGAGTACATATATCGGATCATATATTTTTGGTTAATATCTTTTTAGATATTTAATCAATTATATTTTTATTGAATTTCAAAATTGCCTATTTCTGTGTTTTCCTTAACCGTTAAGATATTTTAATTTTGGAACTAAATCACACGGTTTTTCAGTCCGATTTAAATGGAACATTTGAATTTTGAATTTGAATCCTTTCAAATTGGCAATGTAATGACTTCTTTCCTTGGAACCCTAAACCCGTCCCATCACTCCCTCTACTTAAACCCAATACTGTACCCGATTTCTTCACACTCTCAAACTGATCCAAACCCTCTCACCTTCTCCTTCTTCAACCTCTCAAACTTTTCTACAGAAACCCTAACTGATTTCCTCCATGGCACCCAAAACCAAGAAAGCTGTCACACCCAAAAGACTTGGCGCCACCCCCAAGGGACGTCAGGCCACTGCTACCTCTCCCACACCAGAACCCGCTCCCCAAGCTATCGTCCCAACTGTCGTCCAGAGCACCATCGCCGAGAGCTCGGCCATTGCTCCCAATGGCTCTCAAAAGCGCTCTGCTAAGAAGCCGATCAGTGCTAAATAGAAAGGAAAGAGGAAGATTTTGGCTGAGCAAGTGGACGAGGAAGAGGAGGAAGAAGATCTCGACGCCCTTCTGGAAAGGGATGCTGCCAAGGAAGCCGATGAGGAGGCCTTAAGGAAGAAAAAGGCCGATGAGGAGGCCGAGCTTGCTAAGAAACTGGCCGAGGAAGAAGCTGAGCGGATTCGGAAGGAAGCCGAAGCCGAGGAGGTTCCGTCCGAGGAGGAGCCTGAGGAAGAAGAAGAAGAGCAAGAGGGATCTGGAGAGGACGAGGAACCTGAAGGAGATGAAGCGGGGTCCGGTGAGGACTCGGGGTCTGAGGAAGAGGAGGAAGAATCTCCCTCTCCTTCTCCTCCTCCTCCCCCATCTCCGAAGAAGCGGAAAGCCCCTGCTGCTGTCAAGCCTCCAACCCCCAAGCGCACCAGGAAGGGCACTGTCAAGAGTCTTGTAGCGCCGGTCAAAAGAGCTGCTCCAACAGTTGCGCGCAGAAAGAATGCAGACCCCCCGGCCTATATCCAGGTAAATCAATCTTTGCCCTCCTCTTGGTTTCAAGATGCTAAGACTGCTGGTAAGTGGGTAGACGAGTTTCGAACTCGTAAGATTAGCTGTTCTGATTTTTTAGATTTTGAGTTCTTTGAAGCTTTGAAGTTACCTTGCATTGAGCTCCTCAAAAAATCCCCAGCCTGGACCCTTCTTAACCTTGAGACTGTCTACTACCCCCAACTTACCCGACTCTTCTACATTAACCTAAAAGCCAAAAACGACACCGATGGTTGGTCTTGGGAGTCTGTTGTCAAAGGGGTTAGAATCTCTCTCAACTCCAATGATTTTGCAGATTTCCTAGGCTTACCTACACCAGTTCCACCCGCTAAAATCCACCCCTCAAAAGAAAATTGCATCATCCTTGCTCGAGCCAAATATCTCCTACCCGAAGCATCGAACAGCACCTCAAAGCAACTCACCCACTCATCCCTAACCCTTGAGGCAAAAATAATTTTTAACATCATTGTTCGATGCCTCTTACCCCGTCTTAACTCTGGCTCACTCCTTACCGACAATGTTATGGTCCTGCTCTATCGCATCTTAAATGGCCTTGATCTTGATCTGGCCAACACTATCCTTGGAACCATGGCTCATGCCAGAAAAGCTAGAAAAGGCTCTCCCCTCCCCTTTGCTACCCTTTTGACCCCTATCTTCAAAGCTTCTGGAATTGATGTCAAAAATGAAGAACAGTTGCGTCATACGGGTAAGTTCGACTCTAAAGGCCTTGAAAAGATTGGCATCACTCGGTTTCCCCAAGGGACCTTGAGTCTTGCCACTCCTTCAAAAGCCTTTCCCACTGCTCCAGCTTTCGATGAACGCATGGACAACCTAGAGTTGGGCTTGGAGGAAGTTCGTCTGGATATTAAGTAGCTGCAGAAGGAGATTATGACGGAGATGAGCGGGATTTCCAAGATGCTGGAAGGACTGTGGACGAGGCTCACTGATGATGCTCCGGATGACTAAGCCTAAACCCTAACCCACCCTATCCCACCCCTGAAACTTGTTACATTGCTGGTTTTTGGAAACGTTTTCAAAACTCTTGGTAACTATTTTGGTGACTGTTTTACCTCCGCCCTTTGTTGAAAGACAAAAAGGGGGAGATGATCTGTGGTGCTTAGACTTTGAAAACCTATGCTTAAAGGTCTTGGAAGACCTTGGTTTTTGATTTTTGGTTTTCGGTTGGATGGTTTTTACATGCTTTAAAATTGTTGATCCAACATTTGTCTAACCCTTGCAGGTACTTAGTCTGATTTCAATTTTTTATCTATGTTTGACTAAGTTGCAGGGATGCACAGGTTTTGTCTTTCATCAAGGGGGAGATTGATAACTCCCTCCCTTGATGAAAATTGGAATAAATGTTTCAAAGGCTTTGACAGGATGTTTGTGTCAAAGGCCTTGGAGCGTTAACAATTGATGAAATACAAAACCTATCTTATTTGTCCGAATATTATTTTATCTTATTATATACTTCCGTTATATTATATATATATATATATATATATATATATATATATATATATATATATATATATATATATATGCATGCCTAACCTTTTTCAGGAAGTATTTTCGAGATTATATCTTTCCTTTGGTGCATATGAGGAAATCCTATTCAAAACGGATCATGGCTTCGAAGTGTCCATATATAGAAGATTGAAGATCAAGCCTGTTTCATAGAGCTGTTGGTGAAGATCCTCAGGCGCCATTCCACTCTTATATAAAGGAAAGAAAGAAGAAGACAGAGATATACAAGTGCTACACGAGCTTTCATTCATTCAAGCGAGATCTGTCTTCCAAGTGTCTCTCTACTAAGCGCTCTATAGTTTGTTGTTTATTTCAAAGCCTTTGAGAGTCACTGTGAGCTTATAGGATATATTCATTTATAGTGTTACTCGAGAGTTTATAACTCGGGAAGTTGCACTAGGCTATTGATTTGTGAGAGTAAGAGGATTGTACTAGATAGCTGAGAGAGGTGGGGCTCTTCTAGATTGGTCTAGGACTCCAAGGGAACGTGAGTTGACTAGATTGCAATTGTATAGGAGAGAGGCTTCTCGGTGAGCTATTAGGATCCTAAGCTAAGCGAATCAATAAAGCCTTTGAATCCTAGGGTTGTGGAAGAACCCTAGGCGGGGACGTAGGCTAAGTTGTGCTGAACCTCGTAAACAATTACTCGTGTTCTTTACTTATTTGCTTTACCTTATTTCCGCACTTGGTTCGATTGTCTAACTTTGTGATTCAGGTTTATTCTCAAAGGTTTTGGTACAAGCTCCAAAAGTCTTGAGACTTTCTGCGAAAAACGGGCATACTCTATTCAACCCCCCTTCTAGAGTATTTCTTATTACTTTGTTTTTATATTATCGAACCTTCATATCCGTACACGGAGTCGCCCTGTACACACCACCACGATCCCAGCCAATCCCGACTCCGACTGCCAGAATCCCAACAAAGCCAAAGACTGCCACATCAAACCAAATGAAGCCGAAAACAACCCGAGCAGAAAGCACCCAGAAATTATTACTAATCAAATAATATTGTTTACTCAAGCCCTAACGGGAATTTTTCAAATAATTTCGGATAAGAAATATAAATATATAATTCTCATTTTTTTCCTTTCATCTCGGGCCCAAGTAATACCCTTTGGGCCCAAGGAAAGATTGTGGGTCGGGCCAAGGAAAAGCTCACGGGCCCAAGAAAGAAACTCACGTTCCTTCTTCCTTTTACTTTTCTTTTATTCCTCCACGGAAAAGCCTCCCTTGATTGCTATGGCGGAGGCGGTCGGAAGTCCTCGGAGGAGCCCGTCGACGAGACGCTAACGGGACCAAAAGACGAGGAAAGGGATCGAAATGGAACCATGAGATCAGCGAACTAAAAAGCCCCAAAAAAAGAAGGAACATTAAGATTCAAATTTGGAGATTTTAGATTTGGGGATTTGGGTGCACCGACCGACTGCAAATCGAGCAGCGAAGGAGGAGGCGACGGGAGAGGACTCGATGAGGAGATTCACTGGGGGAAACGACGACACTGAGCAACGTCAATACGTCATCGCACCAGGAAACACCCGTAAAGTGTAGGAGCAACTGAGCAAGCCCAGTGCAACGAAAGACAGCAGGCTCCGACCATAACTTTCGAGTAGTCCGAACCGTGAATCGGACCAGCAGATGGATTAGGAGTTCCAATTGAAGGGGGAAATCGATGAAAAAGATATGAGAGATTCTTAATCATCAAAAGCCCAACTTGAATTAGATTTTTTATCAACATCAATCGATGAAATCAGGATAGGGGTTTTATAAAACTCAAGTTCTTCAGAGAGAAAACCTCCGGTTTGTCGACTCCTTAGCGGAGCGGGGATGGACAAGGTCGAGGGTAAGGCAACCAGAGCTGATGTGGCCGGAGCCGGGGATAGGGCGGCCGAAGCCGGGGTGAGACGGCCGGAGCCGGGGATAGGGAGGCTGAAGCCGGGGTGAGGCGGCCGGAGCCGGGGATAGGGCGGCCTAAGCCGGGGTGAGACGGCCGGAGCCGAGATTGACGAACTCTTCCGCTCTCTAGCTCTAGAGAGAGGATAGGTAGGAAGTTGAATGTGTGTGAAATCCTTCTTTAGGGGTTGCGGATACCTTGTCTAATCTCTCAACTTAAAGCTATTAGTTGGGTTAAATCCTCCTTTGGGGACTGCTCAAGAAATAATGGTTCCTAGGACTGATTGGACTAGTAACTAAATTAGGTCGGGATTCGCACCACCACCAAGCACAGTCGCTGCCTCCATGCTCATTCATCAAAATCGATATGCACCACCTTTGAAAATCTTCATCGAGCGTCATTGATTGAGCGGCCATGGAAATCGATTAAGCGAGGAAAAGAGAGAAGATGTGGCATTGAACTCACAAGTCATTGTTGCTTATCTGAACGAGGAGAGATAGGAGATCTGAGGAAAAGAGGGATAAGGTTATTGCATAGGTGTTTGTATTTTTAAAAAAAGAAAAAATGACCAAAAATAATAGGATTTTCTTGGTAACTGTCCAAAATATGGGGGCTGTTTTGCAAAATGTCCATTTTCATAATGGTTTTTGTAAAATGTCCTAAATTGACATTTTTACCCCTACTCTTGTTTTATAAGCCCTGCCTTCATCCCTAAATCCAGGTTTCAACGGAAATTAACCATGTGGACCTCCATAGTCCCTACAACCGCTCCTTCCTCCTTCGCGGCATCCCTACCGCCGAGCAACCATGACAGTCCTCCAGTCCCCGTCAAGACGGAGCTCGATTTCGCCCCTGCTACTAGGACTAGAAGAGGAGATTGAAGGATCGATCTGATAAATTTTCATGGCTGATTTTGCCCCTGCACGAAAATCGTTCAATTACTAGAGCCTCACGGCGCCGCCGCCTTCCCCAAGAACATCGAGCTCCTCCGCCTCTCTCTCCTTCTCCTTGACAACAAGCTCGGCTCCGAGGTTAGCTGTGGACTCTTGACATCCATGGCGGAGACGAATTGTGTCTCTGTGTTGCCATCTTGTAGCTCATGTAATGCGTTCGTTAAGATCGACGATCAGGATCGATCCACGATTGCCAGATCTCGGCGGTGACAACAACGTCAATACAAGGCCGACGATTCAGGCCACTTCGAGCGAACCGGGGGAGGAGGAATCGATCGGCTCTTTGCAAGTAATTGAGGAACTCCAATTGCATTTTGCTTCAAGCTCATTCCTTTGTTACGGTGCATCCACCTTGAACATCAGATTTCATATACATTAATTCTTCCTTTGGTGACAGATTGTTGTGGATTTGTTACTTATATTTTTTTCTAGGAAGAATTAATGTATGATTTTGATGTTTAAAAATTTAGAGGCTATAGCTCTTTATTCTTTCTAGGTGGATAAGGAATTAAGGATTGATGCAAATGCATATAAGAGTGGAAAACATCATCAGGAAAGAAGGTGACACCAATTATGCAAATTCAATAGGCATATTTACATATAAATTTTGATCGAATTACTACATTTATGGGTGACACCCATTATGTGTGATATTTATTTATGATAATTTGAAGTGATAATAATAGCATGATGACACTATATTTTGGTCATGTCATCAAAGAAAAATAGTGTCACTACAAATGTTTAAAGTGTTATAAGTCGTGTCATCAAAGAAAAATAGTGTCACCACAAATGTTCAAAGTGGTGTCACCACAAGTGTATCAAGGGAAAGAATGGTCAAGTGTTATTAGTCGTGTCATCAAATAAAAATAGTGTCACCACAAATGTTCAAAATGGTGTCACCACAAGTGTATCAAGGGAAAGAATGGTCAAATGTTATTAGTCGTGTCATCAAAGAAAAATAGTGTCACCACAAATGTTCAAAGTGGTGTCACCACAAGTGTATCAAGGGAAAGAATGGTCAAGTGTTATTAATCATGTTATCAAAGAAAAATGTGTCACCACAAATGTTCAAAGTGGTGTCACCACAAGTGTATCAAGGGAAAGAGAATGGTCAAGTGTTATTAGTCGTGTCATCAAAGAAAAATAGTGTCACCACAAATGTTTAAAGTGGTGTCACCACAAGTGTATCAAGGGAAAGAGAATGGTCAAGTGTTATTAGTCGTGTCATCAAAGAAAAATAGTGTCACCACAAATGTTCAAAGTGTTATTAGTCATGTCATCAAAGAAAAATAGTGTCACCACAATTGTTCAAAGTGGTGTCACCACAAGTGTATCAAGGGAAAGAATGGTCAATTGTTATTAGTCGTGTCATCAAAGAAAAATAGTGTCACCACTGCTGTCACCAAAGGTAAACAAAGTGTTATTAGTAGTGTCACCACAATAAAAAAAAAAAAAATAACAATTGTTGTCACCAAAAGAAAAATTCTAGGACAAGGGAAAAGGTAATTAGCAGTGTCACCACAATCAAAAAAAAAGTAACAACTGCTGTCATCAAAAGAATAACCCTAGGACAACGAATTCTAGAGTGTAAATTAACGGTGTCATCAATAGAAAAACAGTGTCACCACTATTGTCAACAAAAGGAAAACAGTGTCACCGATGTTGTCACCAAAAGAACAACATGTGTTGTTCAATACTCAGTACTAATTTGATAAACGAATTCTAGGGCATAGGATTTAGTAGTGTCACCACCCTATGGTCAGGTGAGACCACATACGGTCATGGTTCCCAATCCCACAAATCAGCCCATAATACACTAAATTGCCAAAAAAAAAATTAGTTCAATACTCGGTACTATTTTTTAATTCGTGATGGTGAATACACTAATCTGTGTAAAGAATAGTCCTTTCCCCGTATTCTTTAGTTAATATCTAAATTGATTTGTGAAGAAAGAAGAAAATAATTTGGAATTTCTACCTAAAATGAATTATGCCCTATGAGCCATAGTCATTGTCGCCATTGATGACAATATACCAAAGGTGATCACGGGAAGGACAATATGGATTTAAACACAAACAAATCCACCTTGTGAATTATATCAATTCTGGTGTTTTACATAAATATCTATAAACAAATTCAACTTCCAATTAAGAAACAAAATGAGGATGCAGAAGCTGTAATCAGAAGTTGTAATCTCTACAACTGCTAAATTCTAAATCTCTACATTCAAAATACGATGACAGCAGAATTTGAGGATACAGATGGATATAAATCACAAGGATGCAGAAGCTGTAATCAGAAGTTGTAATCGCCGCTACCGCAATTGGCCGAAGTTGGGTTGCAATTGGCCGACAGCGCCACCGGGGGCGGATCTGGGTGAGATCGGCGTGGTCAGCATCGAGACTCTTAAGGTCGGAGGTGGAGACGATGGGGCGGGCGAAGGTGACTGTGAGAGAAGATCTATGGAGAACTCCTCGCCTCGGGACTCTTTCTCTGCAAGCTTGAGATTGTGATTGTCAGCCCTGCGAAGAAGAGGAAGACGAAGATGAGGACGAGGATGGGGCATTCTGGTGTTGCAGAGGACAGCGACAGGGCTGGTGTTGTGGAGCCTTGTAAATCTCCGCAATTAGGACCTGAATTCCGAACTCAGGATCCCAAAATCGAAAGAAATTGAGAGAGGAGCTTCATTTATTCATCAACCTCTAGAAGACTGAATCGAAGCCGAGAGGAGATCAGTTGCGGATGACAGTGCGAGGGCGAAGAGGAGGAGGTGGATCTTCCCCTAAGGCTGAGACCGAGGCCGCCGGCGCCTACGTTCCCCTTCGATCACTCCACATCGGCGGCGGCGAATCGGTGGAGTGAGAGAGATGAAATCAGATCTGTGAAAAATTGAAAGAGGAACATCGGGACGGGAAGGGTTGAATTTCAATGGAGGATTAATGGAACATGGGAGGATGAACAATGGAATAAATGAGGAAGGGTAAAAGTGGGATTACAAAAAAAAAATTGGACATTTAACAAAAAGTAGTTTTAAGTGGACATTTAGCAAAAGAGGTATATAAAAGTGGACATTTAGCCAAATAAGTTCAAAATAATACGAACTATCAGCCATGAACTAATATTAATACGAACTTTAAAAACTACTAAAAATAATACGAATTATATAGTCATGAACCAATATTAATACAAACTTTAAAAACTATCAAAAATAATACGAACTATCTCACATTAAACCAATTTTGATACGAAAAAAAATTCGGTCAATTATTCCGCCAATTTTTGACGTGGTAATCGAACGTTCGAGAATTTAATGGCGCTGCTTCACAATATTACATCGTTAAGTGTTTAATGTATTTTTTGTGAAAACAACACCAAATTTGAGTGCAAATTAGATGAATAAATTAACCTTATAATCCAGTTTATATTGATAATTAGCTTTTATTTTCAAACATTATACTTATGCATTTAAAAATATGACGTTGAAAAATTTTTGAACATTTAGTTGACACGTTGAAAAATTAACCGAAAAATTGACCGGAATTTTTTTCGTACCAAAATTGGTTAAATGTGAAATAGTTCGTATTATTTGTGATAGTTTTTAAAGTTCATATTAATATTCGTTCATGGTTGATAGTTCGTATTATTTTTGGTAGTTTTTAAAGTTCGTATTAATATTGGTTCATGGCTGATAGTTTGTATTATTTTTGGTCATTTTCCCTTAAACAAAATATTGTCAACTTTTAACCAATTTGAATTCAATACTACCTCCGATCCAAAATAGATATCGTTTGACTTTTCAACACGTATTTTAAGAAGGTAAAAACTATATAAAATAACAACTTTTTTTAAATTATTTTTTTACAAATTAATATTTGTTGGTAATAAGTTTTAAAAATAAATGTCGTTTGACTTTTGTGCACGATTTTAAGAAAGTAAAAATTTTATAAATATTTTTTTTAATTAAATTTTTTTACAAATTCATACTTATTACTAATAAATATCAATTTATAAAAAGAATTTGATGAAAAAATATTATTTTATAGAACTTGTAGGGTATATTTTATAGAGCTGAAAGGCAGCTCTAGTCTCTTAATAGAGCGACAAAGGCAACATTGTCAACAAAATAGCAATGGTCAAAGAAATTGTAGGGTATATTTTTCCACTTTCCACATCCTCGTTTTTGGGTGAATCCCATTGTTTTGGAATTTTGGGTGGGAAACCACTTCGTGATTCATCCTCCCACGCCACATAGCCTATGCCAAACTAAGTCCAAGGAATTAATAAATTAATATTATCTTCACACCATCTTATTTTGACCTTATCAATTAATATATTAAAAAATTTATATATTTATTATTTTGATTTCATAGTTAAGAAATTTTCGTGTGGCCGACTTATGCATGACTTGAAATATGATGGAGGAGAGGAGACTATTGTTTACCTTAATTGCCTGATTTATAAATATAATATATAATAGGGGTAAACATACTTGATTCAAAATAGTTAATGAGTCTTTTATTATACTTAATTGTTTGAAAAATGGAAGATCGGGTAATTTTCAAATGAAATCCTAATTAAAATGAAATCACACACGTATCCCGATATCCGTTGATCTTTAGTGATTTGTAAAGAATGAATTATATTTTGAATTTCTAGAACTATACCCCTCTAAAAAAACCGGTCAAGCTCCGTCTCTAAACCCTTAATCTCGTTTCACCGTCAAGGACGTCAAGACTCGTCTAAACTACAAAGACATGTCATGAAATTCGCCTAAACTCCGTCTAGACCCTTAATCCTACCCTACTGTCAAGCATCCATCAAGCGTTTTTAGAATATTGCTCTTTCAGTCTCACAATAATTGTCTTGAACTATATATGTACACTTTATGAGGAATCTAAAATTATATAAAAAAAATTAAATTTTTTATAATTTCATACTTATTAATAATAAGTATAAAATTAAACAAGTCTTGCAGCTGTTGTCTGAGCGCAGCTGTTTTGGAAGCATATTAGACCCCGGATTTCCTACATCCGGCCTCTTAAGTAGCATGCTATATTCACATTTTTCTACTAGTGGGTGAAGAAACGTTTTCATTATCTAGTTTAAAAGTGTTATTATGTAATTGTATTTGTTGTTCCTCGATATTATATTTACGAAAATTATATTCTTAGCTCTTTTTTTTTTGGTCGAATTCTTAGTTCGGTTTATATCATTAACATGTAAGCTTGGTGAGCTACTCTTCTCATTGTCAATTGGTTTAGAGATGGAACCTTGTTGGGTTTATGTGTTCTTACACACGACCTTTCTCACGCTTATCTTAGCCCCACCAGACTTAACAATACACTTTGAGGTGAAACTCAAATCTAAGGCAAAATTACTAATTTATCCTTAGATCTAGGGCAAAATTTTATCATTCCCCTTTTGGGGGTTAGGTGGAGAGATTGATAATGACATTCCTGCGTTCGTGCAATCAACTAATCACTTGCTTAATTACGTGTCAAATTACTCAAATTACTTAATTACATCTCAAACTTATAAAAGGGGATCGAACATGTTGGACATACATATATATATATCACCAAATCAAAGCTAGAGATCTAATTAAATCTCACTTTGATTTGGGATTAATTGCCCCAATCAAGACTCAATCTCACATTATTTAGCCATGGCTATGAAAAGAAACGGTGTATGGATGTTTTGCTTGGCGCTCATCTCGCTCACTTCCATGGCTTCCGCCGGTCTTTTAGGCTCATCCACTACTTTCCAGGGTTCCATTTTTTGCTTTTCGGGGGTCAACGCCACTCCTTTACCAGGTATGTGTACTGTACGCTGATTCAGATATGTATCTCCCATCGACTATAAACAACTAAGGCCTTGTTTGATATGAGTATATCCATATCTATATACCCTTTCCAAACATCAGATATAACATATCAGATATCAATCTAATATCTATATCCAATACCAATATCTTGATATTTCCAAACGAGCCATAAGTACAAACAATATACTGATATGTATTTATTGTATGAAGGAGCGAGAGCGAGGATCGAATGCAAGGCACCGGGCGGGAAAAGGTTTAAGATAATAAGCGGTCCAGCAAACTCGAATGGGTTCTACACCGCCTCAGCTAGCGGTGTCAAGCTGGAAGCATGTAAGGCTTTCCTGCAATCGTCGCCGTCGAAGTGGTGCAAAGTCCCGACCGATATCAATGGAGGGAAGAGCGGGAGTGCGGTCATCCCCATCTCCGTCGTCGGCCAGATCTACTCTTGCAAGCCCTTGTTCTACGCTCCTCATAAGTGAAACTAGCTACATTTCATTCATTGATTAACCTATGTTGTTAATTATTAAATCAAATGTTTTTTTAAAAAAAATTATTTTTTTGTTGTTTTATTTCATTAATTGGAATATTGGGGGTATGCTTTGATTAGAGGATCATTTGGTGCCCTAATCTATAGAGGTAAATTTGCCTCTTAATTTGTGACTTGCTGTATGCATTGTAAGTTTTGCAGACAAATAATGTGTTATTGATGCTGTAGAGTATTGTGTGTGTTAGAAAAGAGGGGTATTTTGGTCTTTTCCGGTTGTTCAAATGGTTGTTAGAAGTTTGTTAGAACATGATCTCCCTCCGTCTGTATTGGGTATAAAAGGGGTTCTTTGGTTGCTATAACAGAACAAGTTGATGTTGGATATTTTCATTCTCAATTGAGTTTTCTGTTCTTCCTCCATTTCTGATCTTTTCTTTTACTTCAAATGGTATCAAAGCACGGTGAATCTCCTTGAGATTCAGTGTGTTGTTTCGATCTTTGTTTGTGATCTTCGAGATCTAGCTTTCGTTGTGTTCGTGATGGCTGGAAGAGGAGCTGGTTCTTCTCCGAATCAACCGGGAAACGGATCTGGCAGGGGTGCCGGCAATGGCGTCGGCCAAGGAACTTTTATGACACCACCGGCGCCTGGATTTGGAAACGGAATGCCTGGAACAAGCCGTGGAGCTCCGGGAGGTGCAGGTGCGGGTGCTTTTGTTCCGAATCGGATGCAATTTGGTGATTTCGCGAAAGCTATAAACAACATTCATATCAATCCCTATTTCCTTTCAAACTCAGACCACCCCGGGATGCAACTCGTGTCCACTTTGTTCAATGGAATGAACTTTACTAGCTGGATTAGGGGGGTTAGGATGGCATTAGGAGCCAAAGCGAAACTAGGATTCATCACCGGGAGTTGTGTGAGACCGGATGAGACTAGTGAAGAATTTGAGAGATGGAGTAGAGCCGACTACATGGTTATGTGCTGGCTCATCAATTCGATGACTAGCGAGGTCGGTGAACACTTCATGTATGTGCAGTCCTCGAAAGAATTGTGGGGCGAGATTAGGGAGAGGTTCTATGAGTCAAACGATCCTCTCATTTATCAATTAAGAAGAGAACTTAGTAATCTGCACTAGGAGAATTTGTCTGTCACTGCTTACTATGGCAAACTTAAGCGGATCTGGGACGAATTACAACTCCTTGATCCCTTGCCAGTGTGTAGCTGTGAAGGAATCAATCAGTGTGTTTGTTTGATCTTGAAAAAGATAGTGGATAGGGAGAATAAAGCAAAGGTTATGCAGTTTCTAATGCGGCTTAACGATGGTTATGAACATCTCAGGAACAATGTGTTGTCTATGGATCAAATTCTTGGAATTAATAAAGTGTTTCAAATGGCAATTCAGATTGAGAGGCAGAGAGGAATTACTTCTCCTCAAACCAATATGAATGCTCTTGTTGTGGGAAGGACTGGTTCCTCTGATGGAAATGCCTTTGCTGTCAATAAGAATTTCCAATCTAAAGTGCAGGATCAACAAAGAAAGAAGTACAAGAAACCTAAATTTAATAGGTTCTGTGAGCATTGTAAGGAGAAAGGCCATACCAGTGACTATTGTTTCAAATTAGTGGGATATCCAGAGTGGTTCAAGGGACCACGTGATGGGGATTCTCAGAAAGGCAATGGTAAGTTTGCTGCTAATATTGATGGTTTTCAGGGTGACAGTGGTCAGCTTGAGCATCCCATGGAGTTTGATGAGGATGAGCCAGATCCGAGTATGGTTAATGTTATCTTTCAGGAAGTTATGAGGATGATGAAAGGGAAAGCCAAGATGGATGAGTCTGATTCATCTGTGAATCATGCATTTGTCAACTTTGCTTGTAAGATGAGTCATTCCTTTCTCGTTGGTGATCAAAAGGTAGAAAAATCAATGTGGATTGTAGACTCAGGAGCTACAGACCACAATGCTTTTGACAAAAGCATCTTCACTATTTTGTATCCTCTAAGTAAAGTGGTTTCACTGGGATTACCTGATGGCACCACTTTCCTTGTTCGTGAGTATGGAACTGTGGATGTATCTGACATGTTAAGCTTGAAACATGTCCTATATGTGCCCCAGTTTCGCCACAACCTGCTATCTGTGTCCAAAATTCTCTCTGCACAGCAGTTGGGATTTAGTTTTGATTCGATCTCATGTGTGTTATAGGACCTTATAACTAGGAATGTGGTTGCTAAAGGGACAGAAGAAGGAGGTTTATACTACTTGAAGTCTCAGTTTACTGGACAACCTGATGGTGTTAATTCTCAGTTTGTTTTTGCTAAGAACTTGCAGTCTAGTGCTCAGACTGTTTGTAATAAGGTTGACAATGTGTCACTTGTTCATGCCAGGTTGGGGCATCTTTCTGTGTCTAAGATGAAACACCTTGATGTCTGTAATGAGTTTGATTTTAGTTCTTTCTACTGCGAGTCATGTGGCATGACTAAACATCACAAGTTACAGTTTAATAGAAGTACTTCTCTTGCTGATTTCCCTTTCCAATTGGTGCATATGGATGTGTGGGGACCTTACAACGTTGCATCACTGTGTGCAAGGTATTTTTTAACTGTCCTTGATGATCATTCTAGGGCTACTTGGGTCTATTTGATTCAAGATAAAACACAGGTGTACAGGGTTATGTGTGCTTTTGTTCAAATGGTTGAGAATCAGTTTAATTCAACCATCAAAACCATTAGAACTGATAATGGTACTGAATTCACACAAAGGGCTTGTAAGTATTTGTTTGATCAAAAAGGAATTGTGCATCAGAGATCAGCTCCAGGGGTTCCTGAGCAAAATGGAAGGGTAGAGCGCAAGCACAGACATCTTGCTGAGACAGCTAGGGCCATTAGGCATCATGCTGGGCTTCCCATTCAGTTTTGGGGAGATTGTATCCTAAGTGCTACATACTTGATCAATAAGATGCCCTCATCTGTTCTTCATTGGAAGTCCCCATTTGAGATTCTACACAAGGTGCCTCCATCCCTTGACAGTTTGAGAACTGTGGGATGTCTTTGCTTTGCTTTTCAACCTAATGATCTAAAGGATAAGTTAGGGGTTAAGGCAAGGAGATGTGTGTTTCTTGGTTACCCCCCGGACCAGAAAGCTTTTAAGGTTTTTGACCTGGATAGGAAGACTGTTCTCATCAGTCGTCATGTGAAGTTTGAGGAACACATATTCCCATTTAAAGGGCAATCACATCGATCCTCAACACCTCATTCTTCTTCAGTTACAAACACACAATTGCCTTTAGTCACACCTGCTACAGATGACAGTATTTATCCCATCATCCACACCTCTTCTGATCAAGCTCCTCACCTTCCTCATCACAGTCCTTCTCCCAGTCCAATTTTTAACCCATCCAGCAGTGAAGGAAGTGTTGCATCCCCATCTTCAGGTGGATCCTTATTGGCTCCAGATTCTTTGGGCAGCCCCTCTCTTACACCTGATCTGATCCCTCCAACTGAAAAAAGGGGGAATAAATGATTCTGCTAGTCAATCATTATCCGTATTCTCTGTGCAGAATTTGAGTCATCTTGCCCCAGAATTTATTCAGTCTCTTGTGAATGTGTGTTCAGTTTTTGAGCCTAGGACATACAATCAGGCAAAAGAGTATCATAAGTGGCAATTGGCTATGAAGGCAGAGTTGGATGCTTTAGAGACTAATCACACTTGGTCTCTCACTCCATTGCCACCAGGAAAGAAGGCTATTGGCTCTAGATGGATCTACAAGGTGAAATACAAACCAGATGGAGAAATTGAGAGGTTCAAAGCTAGACTTGTGGCCAAGGGTTATACACAAGTAAAAGATAAGGATTATAAACAAACATTTTCACCAGTTGCAAAGCTCTCTACTATCAGGATTGTGTTGGCTCTTGCTGCTGCTAAGAATTGGAAGCTCCATCTGTTAGATGTCAACAATGCATTCCTTCATGGCTTCTTAGATGAAGAAGTGTACATGGATCCACCTCCAGGCTACACCAAAGCTCTTCCTGGTCAGGTGAGCAAGCTGCATAGATCTCTCTATGGGTTGAAACAAGCTAGTAAGCAATGGAACTTAGAGCTTACTAAATTCTTATCCTCTCTAGGTTTTTGTCAGTCCATGCATGACTATTCCTTATTCACCAGGGTGGTTTATTCTTCCTTCACAGTGGCACTGGTTTATGTAGATGATATGCTCATCATGGTCAATGACAGTGACATGATCACTCACACTAAGACAGCTCTTCACTCCACCTTCACTATTAAAGATCTTGGGGTTGCTAGATACTTTCTTGGAATGGAAATTTCAAGGTCCTCGACAGGTATTCTTTTAAATCAAAGGAAGTACATATTGGATATCTTAAAGGATGTTCATATGACAGAATGCAAAGTTGCTTCATTTCCTATGCAAAAAGGGGCTAAGCTTTCTATTGATAGTGGTGATCCTATTAGTTCTCCTGAGAGTTACAGAAGGTTAATTGGTAGGCTGCTATATTTGACATTAACAAGGCCAAATATATCTTTCACTGTGCAGCAACTCAGTCAATTTCTTCAGAATCCCTTACAGCCTCAATGGAATGGTGCTATGTACTTGCTTAGATATCTCAAGGGCAGTTTCAATCTAGCTTTATTTTATTCTGCTCAATCCAATTTGCAGTTGAAGGCCTACTGTGATGCTGATTGGGACAACTGTCCCTATACAGGTCATTCTCTTTCAGGTTATTGCATGTTCATTGGTTCTTCCCTAGTTTCATGGAAATCTAAAAAGCAAAAGGCGATCTCCAAATCTTCTATTGAGAGTGAATACCGTAGCATGTCATATGCTGCCAGTGAAATCATTTGGTTACAGGGTATTCTTGGTGATCTTCAAGTGAAAGTTCAGACTCCTATCACTCTCCTATGTGATAATCGTGCAGCTCAATGCTTGGCATCCAATCCTGTTTTCCATGATCGCACCAAACATGTTAGAATTGATGCACACTTCATAAGAGAACTAGTTCAGCAAGGTCTCATTGTCACCACTCATGTTTCCACATAGCAACAGCTTGTTGATCTAATGACCAAGGCCCTGGGTGCTCATCAACACCATGTGCTATGTTCCAAGCTTGGCCTTGTGGTTCCATCCACATGTCCAGCTTGAGGGGGGTATGTAGAGTATTGTGTGTGTTAGAACAGAGGGGTATTTTGGTCTTTTTCGATTGTTCAAATGGTTGTTAGAAGTTTGTTAGAACTTGATCTCCCTCCGTCTGTATTGAGTATAAAAGGGGGTTCTTTTGTTGCTGTAACAGAACAAGTTGATGTTAGATATTTTCATTCTCAATTGAGTTTTCTGTTCTTCCTCCATTTCTGATCTTTTCTTTTACTTCAAAGATGCAATTAAA
Source organism: Persicaria maculosa (assembly GCA_963922045.1). NCBI lineage: Eukaryota > Viridiplantae > Streptophyta > Magnoliopsida > Caryophyllales > Polygonaceae > Persicaria > Persicaria maculosa. Next base: position 69,612,610 of record OY998255.1, read on the forward strand.
TGTTTCTAATTTTATTACTTGTTTAAAGATTTTCATATAGTAGTAATTACTGAAATTCATACAAGTACACAATACTACTTAGGGCTTGTTGGGCAAAAACTTAGTGGAACTTTTCAAAGAGTTGTGGCAAAACTTATTTGTCATTTCAAACAAGAATTTACTCTTTTAATCTATCTATAAAGCCTAAATTTCATCAAATTTTCATCTAAATTTTAATCTTTAGCTTAGATTATAAGTTTGAGTTAGGTTAATCTCTAACGCGTCAAACATGTCCTAAATGGTTACTGCAAAGTATACAAACCATTTCTAATTTATTTATTAAAAATTACAAATAAATAAAAATCCATAACAATAGGTCCAATAACAAGTTTGAGATCGAAGAGGGTAAGTAGTGAGGGGAAGGCGTCAAATTTTTCCGTTGTGGATTTGGTTCTTCAATAGACTTGAATTTATAAACAACATTACTATTGTAGATTTTGTGCGTGGTACAAATATAGTATAATTTATAAATTATAAATGTATTTTTTTCATTATCGTATACCTGGAATCATATGATAAAATTATTTTTATATTACTCTATATTAGAAATGAATGAAAGAAGAAAATCAAGTATATAAAATTAATATGTACTGTATACAATTAGTAGAAATATATGGTTATCCTACTACTATATTAGATAAATTTTAATCAGTAAAAATTATAAATTAATTATGGGTTTTTGAACATGCGGACATAAGTTAAGCATCCATTTTTAAGAATGTTTTTTCAATTATTAATTTTAGCAATTTTTTAAATAGATTTTTGAAGGTTAATATGCATTGGATTTAGGAAATCTTTACCAATATAGTTTCTTAACTTATGTCCTAAAGACCGAATTAATTATTAGTGGAATAATTCAAAAGAAAAAATAGAAAAGCGTTTTTTTTTGGGCGATTTTGGTACTGGGCCTTTTTTAAATATCCAATTAGTCACCTAGCCCATAAATCAATTTAATTAGTTTTGTCCTAGCCCCCTTCCCAATAGGGTGGGTTGGTCAATGGTCAACCGTTTGACCATTGACCGGTCAACGGTCAAACCGTTGACCGGTCAACGTTGACCAACCCATTTTGATGCCAACTTCTTTTTCTTTTTTTTTTTTTTTTTTTTATGCCAACTTTTTTTTTTTTGTAGTGATGCCATATTTTACCGTTTTGATGCCAAAATTTTACTATATTTTATTTTCACTTTGATGCCACTTTTTTATGTCAATTTTTTGATAATATTTTTTTTACCGTGATGCCATATTTTTGATGTTATTTTTTCAAAGTAGTATTTTTGATGACATTTTTTTCTTTAATGTGATACAAATTTTTCAAAATGGCATCAATGGTCAACGTGACATTAGAGTAAACAAAAAATGTCATCAAAGTTTAAAAAAAGTGTCATCCAATAATTTAATTAGAAAAGTGGCATCAGATTGAAAATAAAATGTAATAAAATTTTGGCATCAAAACGGTAAAATATGACATCACAAAAAATGTCATCAATGTTTTAAAAAAGTGGCATTAAAAAAAAAGTCATCCAATCATTTCATTAGAAAAGTGACAATAAGGTGACAATATTTTGATTCCACGTTTTAAGCTCTTATGCCATCAATTATATAAAATTGTCACCACAAAATGTTGGCATCAAAACGGTAAAATATGGCATCACTAAAAAAAAAAAAAGTTGGCATCAAAAAAAAAAAAGTTGGCATCAAAAAAAAAAAAAAAAAAAAAAGAGTTGGCATCAAAATGGGTTGACCGGTCAAGAGGGCTAAGCAAGCTAAAAAAACAATTAATGGGCTAAGCATGCTAAAAAAACAATTAATGGGCCTATCTAGCTAACCAAATATGCTTAAAGGGCTTTTTCAACAAATTCCCTCTTTTTCTTTTTTAAATATTTTACAAGACTGAATTATAGGACATGTTTTGGCCCTGTATTTAAGCTGTCTTAACAATTACGAAATTTAGCCTTGAAATTGGACATTAATTAGATCAAACTCGATCCTAATAGAATTTGTCAACAATTTGACCGTTTAAATCTCCGAGATCAATGAAACCACAACATAGAATTTCTCAATAATCAATTGATCACAAGCTTCTTAAAGAGGAGCAACATCAAATAAGAACGATCAGACAAAAACAAAATTAAAACTATTCCACCCAAAAAATAGATCGATCAAAACTAGAGAAACATCCCAACATGGCTGAGACCGAAGCAACAAAGAACCGTCGCCAGAACAGACTCAATGAGATTATGAAAACCGTCGCCACAGTGGGTGGTGTTGTGAGCAGTGGCGGTTTTGGATCGATAGCTTTATGGGGCGGAGGACTGGCGGTAGCCACTGCAGTCGCGGCATTTTCAATCAGGGCTAAGAACAGACCGAGCCCCAGAAAGGCAGAGGGGGCAATGAATCCGATAAGTGGTGATCCGAGCAAGAAGACGAAGAACAACTGTTGCGTTGCGATAAACAGATGCATTGAAAATGAATGCATTAACGGCTTCCGTTTGGCTCTTCACAACCCTTCCCGGCCTCTCCATCACCATGCTTGGTCTTCGTTCTCGCTGTCAGATATGGAGATCGAAGGGCAGGAGGTTGTCTCCACTCGGTACTTGATCTCGGTATAGTTTCTTACTTATCAATCATACTGTGAGCCTTTGTTGTTCAAGTGATTAATGTAACTAGAAGATTGTGTTTTTCTGCATCAGGAAGAGAAGATTGTGCTTCTAATAGAATGGAAGCACGAAACCGACAACTCTACCAAGGAAGAGATCGTCATCTTTGACAACCTTAAAACGCGAAAAAACACATCCTGCGATGACAATCCACGCGTTCTCAACCTAGAGGAATCCGCGCTGCAGATGTTATCATTGAGCCCTGATGATTTTGCTGGCAAAGATCCATTGGGAACACTTATTCAGTCCATCAAGGATAATCAGAAAGCATTTGAACAAATAGTGAATGCAAAGCAGGCACCAGATGGAGTTGAAGATCAAGAAGATTGTGACGAGATGCAAGACGACTCCCGTTCAAACACAATACAAGGGAGCTCCATTGAAGAAATTGAGGCGGGGAAGGACGCTAACAAAGAAACCGGAGAAGAAGGATCTGCCCTTATTTCAAGGGCAATGGAGACTGCCAAGGCAGGCATTCTGGAGCCGACCGTCTCCAAAATGAGGATGCAGATATGGCTGTTGTTGGTAGTGGTAGTGATGCTGACACTTCTTGCAAGTCCCAAGCTCCTATCATATTAATCTCTTCAACACTGATTTCTACTTGTTTATGATGAAACATTAGGGTTTGTTAACAGCGCGATAAGCTAGTTTCTTTGATAGGTTTTGGACTGTTACTTTATCATATCAATAATAATAGGGACTGTTCTTCAGTGATCAGTTTATCGTTCTCGTTAGGTTGAAAGATACAAGCTGTATAACTCAATCCCAACGATTAACGAAAACCAGTTAATAATAATGATGAAAATGGCGAAGTTACCTCAATCACTGCACAAGTAACTCCGCCAAGGGCGGCTAGAACTTTTGATCAGCTGAGCATGTTTTGTACTGGATTTCTGACACTTCTGACAAGCACAGGCATGAGAATCAATATCATCAGAAAAGCACAGCTTCTGAATCAGAGAAATGGCAGTTGCAGCTAAAGATGATGTTGCTAAGTCTCTGAAGAACACAATTTCTGTGAATAATTTCCACTTAGCTCGCCGTGGATCTTTACAATTACAGAGAGGGCAAAACCATGTATACTCCTATAACTCTTCAACCTACGTTATAATCTCGTCACTATATACAATGCGGCGAATGCGCTCACTTGACAAGCTGCTGCACATGCTGGTATTTATTGTCCATGCTCAAACAAATATATTCCCCACCAATAAACGACACTAAGTACGCAAAACTTAAGGAGAATATCACTAGAAGCGATACCTCAAGGCAAAACTATGTTCCTAGTTAAGTAGCTTTGATTGTGCAGAACTGATGAGATCTGCAGAACCTGATTCTTGCTTTGATTGGGCATAATCTGTGAAGATATGCAGAATCTGATGCTGGCTTTCATTGGGCATAAACGATGAAGATGCGTAGAACCTGATGCACAAGGACCATGAGATACTAATCAACTAAGGTGCCAGAAGTTTAGGTTTCTCCACTGGCGTTTGCCAACTGCAGCCGGTAGACCAACCCAGGACACCATGTATAGCATCAATTCTTGAGCATGTGTCGACCTGAAGGTAAAGAGGATTAGCGCCCGTCATAAATTCAAAAAAACACAACTAGAGGTGAAATTTAAGTACAGACAAAAGATACCAAATTATCAGGGTTGCCTTCAATCTGAAATAACATGACTGCCATTCCCCAACCTCTATCAATTTCAGCCTGAAGATAGAAGGAGAATCAATATTGAGAAAATACAATCAAAGATGGTGAATAACCAAGATATTTTACTGATTTTTAATGCAATTCAAACTCACCGCACAAGAACATATTGTGAATTCTAGGGAGGCCAAGACTTTGGTGACTTCAGCCATCACGCCTGCAAAATCATTACATAGAAGGTTAAATTAAAGAAGGGGAAAAAATTAACTCTAGCCAAAGTGCACTAATACAACCTCAATATTTGAGCAAACATGCATATATAATATAGAAAGATAAAGCATTCAGAGGCTACAAAATGTAAGCATATATCACCTATATTCTAAAACATCAACCTTTTATAAATCAACACTGGAAAAAATAGGCACATAAAAGTGATCTCCAATGGTAACTTGATAAAAATGATCAACCTAAAAGGGCAGAGAAATTATTCAAAAACATAAAAGTAGAAAAGTTACCTCTTCGATCCATAGATATTATACAAAGCCATTGGATAGAATGTCCTTCAACACTGTGCCATGCAGCAATTTTGCTAGTTTGCCAGCATTCAAGGCCAGGAATTACTTCCTTAAACGTTGGAATGTTAGAGCGAAGTACATCGGCCATTCCATTACCATCGGCTATGTCATCCAAATTCAGATTCTTCACATGTTTGTTGTGTTTTCCATTAACCTTTGAGGCCCCAATGCTACCATTCTGAATGCAGAGACCATTGGAAGTTTTAGGGGAGGATGGCAATGATCCATTTATATTCTCCAACATTGGCTTGCTTCCCTTGGAAGACTCCCCTGCAGAATCCTCTTTGGGTAAATCAGCAGTGAACGCGAGCAATGAATCTGCAGTGATTTCCACAACTGATAGTGCAGCTTGCTCCCTCAGAAACTAAAGGAAAAAGGAAGTTAGTTTGGAAAATAATGAATATTAGCAAACTGATACTGATCAAAGCGCATCGAGATAGGGATTGTGAATGAAAAAAGGGGGAATAAATGAGCGAGATTACCCTCATAATTTTATGACGAGCACTGCGTGTCTTTGCGTGATGCAACCACCGCTTGTGCTTCTCAAATGCCGATTTGTTTGAAAGTGCCTAATACACATAAAAGAAAGTATAAGAAAGACCTTTCTTTCTGCTGAGGTAGAGTTCTACTATATTCAAGCCAGTGCAAGGATTAAATATTTGTTATCTATTTTGAATGAGATGGCAGTAATTTGACCAATTTGAATGCCCCAAATCTAAGGGACAGTGGCAGAAGAAATATAGAAATGCAATCAAGACATTCCCCCTTTCTAGATATCTTGCCTGTCAATCCCAACCAATCCAACAATCATCTGGAACCCACGAAGAACACGCGGGATGCCAGATGGAATTGTCTTAGTTGACTACTGCCTTTTCAAGATAGAGAACTTCCTAGACAGTAACTTCAGAAAAACAACGCCATCACGCTCAAAACCATTGTCCCAAGATGTATAGTTTAGACAGAACAACTTCAGAAAAACAATGCCAGATGGAATTGTCTTAGTTGACTACTGCCTTTTGCAAAAGGAGAATACAGTAGAATTAAGGAAGCTGGTGATGACTGTACGTATCACAGAACTATGAGAGAAATTGGGTCAAAACTGCCATTATTTGTCATATACATTCTCATGGATCTAGAGGATAAGTATCAAGTATGCCCATCCATAACACTAACCTTGTACCATCGCGTCAACTTTTAACAATAGTTTAGACAGAACATCTTTATTATAAGAGCTTAAAAATACGACAGGAAAATAAAAGGAGGGCAAAAACAGCAATTATCATTATGTTACATAGAAGCACAATAGAAAAAACATGCACATGAAAAGCCAGGAGGTTCAGAGACATCAACTTACATCATATGTTACTATCTCCACAACTTCAGCATTTGCAAGTATGTGTGTTGGGGAAACAACATTGCCATTAACCTGGAAATACAATAAACTGATAAATTCACATAAGCAACTTATATTGAAAGAAACTGAAATGAATACCTTTGCAGCCACCATTTTGTTTCCAATTTCTGTGTGTATCATATATGCATAGTCAACTACAGTAGCTCCCTTGGGCAAATTTTTTATCTGTGCAACATGCTACAACTATGAGCCAACATAGAAGAAAAGGAAGCATATTTGAATTCACAAATGTTTCTTGATCCAGTATCCATCATTTACCTCTCCTCGTGGTGTAAACACAAAAACTCGGCTTCCTAGCAGATCTCTAGTTATAGTATCCACAAATTCCCTGGAGCTCATGTTTCCGACAAACTCCTCTTGCCATTCTCTAATTGCATTGAGCCAACCAATCTGAAGGAAGAAAGGGACTTCCATGTATAAAACTAGTGCAAATAAGATGGTAAAAGAGAAACTGAAGAAGTCTAACGTGTAACACAAGGCCAAAATTGAATACCCTGAGGCCAAAGTTTCCATTGATGTGGACAGATTTTCCACTTGAACATCTACTATTAGGCATTGTGTATCTGACTAGACCATTAACAAGTTTCTTCCCACTGTAGTGAGTAGCAATGCCTCGCAGAGCTATCAGATCCATTTCTTCAGTCCTTATCTGTTGATCACAGGAAAACCAAATAAGTGACGAAGATGGATAACGCTCCATCCGGGCACCTCCACAGACCCCTGTGAACCAAATAAGTGAAGGAGCATTTGCAAACTAAAATACATGGCCAGTAAATATAAGCTATTTGATAACCATAAAAAGAAGATTCTACAAGAACGTTTCAAATCCAGACAGTGGGTATGCCACAACTCAACCTGAACTTCCAGCCGGAACATGCTTTCGTAAAGAAATGGGATGACAGTGGTATGCAAGCTCCGGTAGCCATTGGGTTTTGGGGTTGCGATGTAATCTTTCATCTGAATCCAAAAAACATATTTAGAAAAACATATTTGCCCTGTAAAACACTTTAAAGTAAACTAGGGACAAATAGAAGGCAAATAACTCACAGATCGAGGCACAGGGGTCCATATGCCATGCACAAGCCCAAGGACATGATAGCATATCTGCAGTGGAAAATGATCTTGACAAATAAGAGTGCTGACGAAATGAAGAAAGAAATCACTTTACAATCACACTATACTTTTACCTGCTCTGCACTGCACAAGGGCCCAATCCCGTTGTCTGGCTTTGGTTTTACAACAATACGAAGCTGTTCAGAGAAACCAATGATATTACTTTTAAGATTGAATTGCTAAAATACTGAAATAATTCCAACTAGCTCAAAATATGCAACAAACCTGTGCAATCTGGTTGACCTCGTTGATTGAAGCTTTTGAATTTACTACAGCTTTATAAATACTGCAAATACAAGAGCCGGGTTAAATAGACTGAAGTAGTGAATATAATAAAGCCCGAAACTGACAAAGGAAACAGAAAGCAATAGTTGATGTTTGTATTAAACTATTAGTTCTTCAAAAATCAAAACAGCATTTGTTACAAACAACAGTTTTCACACTGTAAGATGCACATAAACACAGTGAATTGTATGCATACTAAACTCTTATATAAAGCCTAAAATATGCAGGTTTTCATGGGCAGGGATAGAATCCCCTCATCTTTGACAATGCATTCTCTTTTAAATATGGAAGAACCTATCTCAAAGAATGCACTAGTGCTTATTTATTGGAAATAGTTATTGCTCCCTATCCCATATGCCCTAATACTTCCTCTGTTCACCAAAGAATGACATTTTAGTCCAACACGTTTATTAATGATGTTACTAATTAGACTAAAATATCCCTGAAGTCTTTCTAAAACTTGAGTATGGAAGGACTCAATATGAACAAAAACTCATCAATAACTTATTTCCTAGAAAATCTAAAACAGCAAATATTTCTTAACAAGGAACTGGAGGCTAAAATGACACCTTTGGTGAACGGAGGGGAGTATAAATTAGACTCCTAAAAATTTAATTCAGTTTCATAACATCCGAAGCAGAAATTAACTAACACTAAACAGTTTGCACTTATTCAAAGATTTAATAAAAATTGTCTGCAGGTAGCGGGGAGGAAGGGGACAACAACAACATAACATAATCAGGAAGAGGATATCCAAATACTGAAAGCAAGAAAGATGAAGTGAAGACCTGTAAGGCTCCCTACATACAGCATGGACTTCCGTTTTCAGGGTCACGAGCCTGAGGAATTGATCATCCTCAATCTTATTCATCAAAATTTTGTTGGCCTGATCAATAAAAATATGGAAAATTGAGCAACAGCAAAACAGGTTTAAATTGTGAAACTCTCAAGACCAACTCTATGAATATGCAAACAAATAATATACAATAAACTTAATCAAATTTATGGATTAATCAAAACAGGCTAAAATGACACCTTTATTAGGTTTTGCTTTCAGATTAAGCATACGCTAAAGCCGAGGACTCTCTTATATATAGGCCTACCTCAAATATTTCTTTCTCATGTTGCTTATAAAGCTCCGAAAGTTTTTTTGTGACCTTGTCATACTCTTGGGCATTTGTATACATGAAGGATAAATTCTCCAGTTCAGACTGCAGCACAAACAAGCTAAATCAGCTGCAAAGAAGGGCTGAACAGGTTATGTAATAACAATATAAAGCTGAAGCAATGTATTTAAGAAAATAAAAAGTCTATATATAAAGAGGACGACCATCATAATCATAACATTTTGGATGACAAGAGAGTATTTAAAGCTGCATGTCAAATAAAAAAAAAAAAAAAAAGTCACACATCAAAGGATGCAGTGGTTCGGGAATGAAGATGGTGCAGTGAAGAGAAAGGTAGTGTTTAAGACCAAGTTGCTATGTCTTTTTTGCTTTTGTCTACTACACTTGGCTAGATAGGAATAGTGTAGTCTTCAAAAACGAAACTTGTAAGCCCAGTTTTTGGGCAATGAGGATTGTGGAGTCATGTAAATACCGGATCTCGGTCAGGTGCAAAGGCAAAACACCGGCCGAGAGAAGGTGGTTGCGAGGGTTGTTGAACTCGACGGGGATATAGGAGGACTCGAGATCGAAAGGGGTGTTGAGAGATGAGTGACTACAGAGTTTTTTGAGATTCTTTTGGGTAGCTATTTTTTGGGTATACTTAGGGCTCGAATCCTGTGCTCGGGCTATGGCAGGCCGTAGGGCTGCCTTCGTTTGTAATTAAGAAATTTCTATCTATAAATTTACCGCTTCAAAAAAAAAAAATCACACATCAAAATGTATGTTCTTCTAGTCCGTCTGATGTCATGGCTTCCATACCATATTGCTTCATTAGATTCAAAGTAAAAAAAAAAAAAAAAAATCACTGATTGATTAGAGTCTTAGAGAGAGAGAAAACGAACCACAAGAATTTTTTTTTGGGGGGGGGTGGGGGGGGGGGGTGATAGATTTTTTTTAATGGATGCAATCAGACTGTTAAAACTTAAAAGAGATGCAACAAAATTCAAAATATGGCATGCTGGCTAGATTATATGAATATATGATCAAGCAAAACCAAAGCCACACAATATGAAACAGACTGCCTATCGTTTCTTTCTTTCTGTTTCACTTTTGTGTCCCCACTTTTCTTATATCCCAGCTTTTAAATCGCCAAAGACTTTCAAAGAACAACTATCAAAATATTAAAGTTGTACCATAAACATCATCCTCAAAATCCACCATAATATGAATAGTCTGCAGAGACAAGAAACAGGACTGATGTGATTAGAAGAGACTCCTACTAGACCTCCGACTTCCAACGAACTCCATTCGAAAACTAAAAAAACATTTGCAGATAATTATGGCAAATTGATCGAAAAAGAATCTTAAATTTGCATCCTCGTTCCTCAATTTGGAATCACTTGTTAGAAACAGTTAAATATCCACATCTGAGATTTAGTTGGCACTGCAACAACTTTACCACTCCATTTTTTTACTTATTTTGATACAGAGGAAAGAGAGTTGATTTCCACATAGACCCAGTAAATTGAGAGACTGACAAAAATTCAGCAGCCAGACAAGATTAGTCTGGCATCACCATAAACAAAACAACCAAACAAGGTAAAAAAAAAGGCAGGATATAACTTTATCACTCCATATCCACATAAGAAAACCATAATCTTGAAAAGTAACATAAAAAGGAGAAAAAGTGTGGGTATGTGAGTATCTAAAAACACAGACAATGACATCAAAAATTGTTATAACAGATTTGATAGGCCTATGAAGAGGGTAGATGGAATACCTTGATTTGATACATACCCAGCAGCTTTGCCAGAGGAGCAAAGACTTGTAATGTTTCAAGTGCAATGCTCGCCTGGATACATAAAAGTAATATAAGAGTGAAAAGTTAATTATAAAAGGGCACAGTGCACATGAATCACAATATCAATACCTGCTTATGTGGAGGCATATGAGAAAGTGTGCGCATGTTATGTAATCTGTCAGCTAATTTAACAATGATGACACGGACCTGAAATATAAATTTAGTTACACAGCAGAATAAAAGAAAACGCTGAAAGCTAACAGCCAAAGTGCAAAGCAAGTTCACCTCCTCTGTCATTGCTAAAAACATTTGTCGCAAGTCTTCTGCTTTTACGTCCTGTACGTCATCTGTTTCATTTTTATACTTGAGCTTTCCAAGCTTTGATACCTTTGTCTCTCCCTCTACAATGGATCGAACAGTGGAACCAAAGTCTGTTTCTATCCTCTCAAATGTTACCCGATTTGTATCCTCAACAGTATCATGCAGTAACCCCGCTGCAATAGACTCCCAATCCAGCTCCTGCCAATGGTCAAGTTTTTTTTAGAAAAAAGATTGCTTAGTAGTTAACATAATTAAATACATCAAGGTGTTTCAACTTTCAACACTCACATGTTCTCCTAAAATGCGGGCAACTTCAACAGGATGGATTATGAAAGGCTCTCCACTACGCCGTCTTTGACCATCATGTGCCTCAAAAGCAAGCTGTGCCAACCAAGAAGTTAATTAACTAATGACTACTCATCTCAACAGTTTTTTTCTGTGGAATAAAGTACAGTAAGATTTTGAGCAAATAGCACGGACCTTGAGAGCACGGTGAACAAATTCCAGTTCATTAGGTTGTAGATATGAAATTGAAGGTTCAAGCTCCTGAATCAAACAAAAAGAATCAAGCAATTGGTATTACTGACCTATTCCAACAATCTATACGGGAGAAATGACCACAGACAATGTCAAAAATAAAGAATAAATCATGTGACACTAACTTCATCCACTTGACTAGAAATAATGAAATTTCTCCAAATATAAGGAAATTAAGAAGCCATTATAGAATATCATTAATTCTCAGGACTTGATCCAATTTCCATTTTATTTTATTTTTGTCAAATTTCCACTAAAAATCTATTGCAAACAAACTTAAATTATTGTCCATTTCTGCATCCATAAAACAAATCCCGAAAACTATTAGAAACCATGCAGAGAATTCAAAATTCATCGGTAGGTGACAGGCATACCTCCCACAAAGTTTCAGGAGAAACTTCATTAGATGTTTTAGCAGCAACAGGTGAAGAACAACCCAAACTCCATCCTTTAGAAGGCGAAAATAAAATAATAGAATGTGAAGGTCTCAAATTATCTAGAAAATAGTGATCCGTGAGGTCAGCACTCCGTACAACATCATAACCCTCGCGTATCTGGACGAAGCAAAAGAATAGGAAGGTCAAGATTACAGCAGCCATCAAACGGCAAATATAAGAATGCGAAAACGCACATCGCCCACAACATCTAAAGGTGGTGAGCTAAATGTGTGTTAATCAATTTTCACAAGTGGGTAAGAACTACAAAGTCATACAAGTGTCACATATTCCAAAGAACTGAATTATTTCAATTTCATTAATGAGGTTAACTAAGAAGATAAATAAATATATATTCCTATCAAGGGCTAACTCACGCCAAAAAGGCCATCACAACTGAATACCAAGTGAAGGCCACCACTTTTAAGAATATTGGTTTTAATTGACAAAAGGAAAAGATGATTGCTCAACATGCTTTTAGCAACAGTTTAAGCAGATGCCACCATCAATTAGTACCCCAGCTATCATAAGCTGAATTTTAGTTATTGCTGAAGTTTCAGTTCATTGGCAACTTAAAGGCGGTAAAATCAAATAAACACAAAATAATGTATTATCACCTATATTTAGAAATTAATACTTAATAAGTCAATCTATAAGATCTGTGTCATCTGTCAGGAGCTGAATTTATAAGTTTTTTTAATTATTGAACTTATAAATTTTCTTGTACATTTTGATCCCCTATTCGTATTTGCGAATGCCGGGTCATGGAAAAACCAGTGCGTGATCTTGATCAGGATTATGTACGAAATTTGATGTATGCTATGGTTGATTATGGTTCCTAATGATTCTGATTGATTTTTTTTGTAGTACATGGGCTTTGTGTAATTATTTAATAAAGGATTTTGGCCATGGTGGATCATTTGATAGTGTAGCTATGATGAGGATTTACAGATAGGAAAACCTGATAACCACCAATTTACTTGCCCCTATTGGTTAAGTCTTCCACAGTCTATAGAAAAAATAGGTGGAATGGGTGGATTAAGGCAACTGTTGCAGGTGATGGTCTATGCACCACAGACCTGAACCATGGCCAGCTCCCATTGTATGAGGGGCGGTGTTCAGTGTTCCCATCACCATCACAACCTAAAAGGATAATTCTTAACAGAGTTGGAAGTAGGGCTAATGTCATTAAAATACACACAATTCCTGATATACTGCCGCATAGAAACAGGAAGATCAAAGACAAATGCGAGCCTCCACGACAAGTAACAGATTCCAACAGAGAAGAAACCATCAACTGTAATTACAATTCCCATTCTCCCTCCAAATTAGTCTGCTTTTAAGCCCCGAGTCTTGTAGCATAAAGATACAAATAGCGACACTGATTACTTCAGAATTCAAATCCAGGAGTCCAAAAAAATACACAACAGGAAAAGACATCAACTCACATATTTGTAGCGGCTACTTCTTCTATGCCTCCGAGAAGACAATGAAGAGCCGTAAGAGGGATTCGGCGTGCTGGCAAGCGAGCCGGTAAGCGCCCTGGGAGCCTTCCAAGCGCAAGAGAGGACACTGCAATCGTACAAGCCACTGCCGGCTTCGACTCTGGCAAAATTACAGGCGTTCACACATTCGACGGACACTGCAGCAACGACTATTTCAGTTTCTTGGAATTTCCACTTACCGAAGAAGCGAAATCGAGCGGAATCGAAATGAGATGAGAAAGGGAGGTGAAAGTACCGGACAGGGAAGGTGCAGTCGCCATTGCCTACTACTTGGAAGCATCGGGAACCGCAGGGAGCATCGAAAGGCCACAGAGAGAGAGGGCGCGGAGATGAAATCGATGGATTGGATGGATGGATGAGAGGTCGTGTGGGATTTGGGGATTGTTTAGGCGGAAATTGAAAGGTGAGGAGTTGGTGAGGGGTCCCAGGGAGGGGCAAAGGGGCGTGTGGGATTGAACGAGCGAAGAAGAAGAAGAAGATGGTGAAGAGATAATCTAGAGAGAGAGAGAGAGAGAGAAAGAGGGGATGAAATGAAGGACTGAAGTGTGTGAAGGCCACACAAATGCCCCGGCGAGCCGATAATCAAATAAGATATGATTATCTTTTCTTTTTAAAAATTAATTTTCATAATAACAAAAGATTTGTTTTTCCTTTTTGTGAGAGTCTGGATTCACAGAATATTTTGAGGATCCAACGTTATTTTTGTTACAAAATCTCCTTCAATTTCAACTCTATTTTTTAACCAAAAAAAATCATCATCATATCATAAACAATACTAAAGTAGAAGCTGATACTGTCACGTGTCAGCTTCTGGTTGAATTTTTTTCCCGCCTATTTCAATAGCTAATCACTTTTTGCCATGTGTATGTTATTTTTTGCTTATTTTCGTTTTTATATTATGTAATATCTATTCTATTATTTATGGTAATTAATTGTATACTATTATATATACGTGGTATATCTAAATATAAAGAGTAAGTATAGGTCTATCTATATACTTTGTCGATTCTGTAATTCTTTATAAATAGTAATCATAATATTATTAGTATTAGTATTAGTATTTTATTATTTTTATTATATGTATATGTACCTATATATTAGGTACGTATAAGTGTGTGTGTATATATATTGTCAATTGTGTAATATATTAAATATATATATTGATATTATTTTACGTTTTTTTTTTATTTTGTACTATTGCCCGTCTTACATTAACTTTTTTTTCTCACATGATGTCACACTTTGGTAAAAAAAATTACCACCCAAAACTTTAACCAATTAACATATGTCACTTCGTCTTTCATATCACTTATTCAAAAATTATTTGTATGTTTTATAGAAATAATATATTTTTAATTTATTAATTATTTTAATTTAGTAATGCAACGTTTGGAAATATATCTCTATATACTGATCCATCTTCTTTTGTATTTGAGGTAAGAATCAATCCATGAGCTTTTATAGCTAATGTATAAAATTATCTGTTTTGGAAAAAATCATTTACACTTTAACTATTTTAAATTTAAATATCTTATAATTTATACGTGACTACTCTTTTTTATATAATGTAAAAAAATCATATTCACACACACCCGTCAAGCTCTATTTACAAACAATTCCTCATAAATGTATGGCCAAATATATATACTATAACATGTTTCATCTGAAATGCCACATATTTAACTACTAATTATTATTATTTAAATATTTTATATACACGTATATTTTAAAATAGGTAACTGTAAAATATTTATATATAGGGTCAAATTATTTCATTTATTTTGGAAATTACCACCTATTTCAACATGTATATAATTATCAATTTGACAATATGAATATTGTAATTTATTTTCTGTTTTGTTTATCAATGTATCATTTTTTCATTTATCAACTATCATTTTACGTATCTATAGTTCTTAACTGATTTTTAAATTATCTATCTAATAAAATATATTTATCTATTCAATTAATTGACAATTAAAAAACATTCGTTATGAATTATTTTTCATGAACAAAGATTCAAATGATCAAATCTCTAAGAATAAACTAAATATATTATTATTATATTATCGGTTTGTCTATTGTGTGTTTCAAGGGCATAGGATAAGGATACTTTATTGGGAAAGAAAACGCTAAAAAGAAATGGGTGAACCACATAATCTAATTTAAAATTGGCTAAACTGGGTGGATCTAGAGGGAATATTTCACAATTTAGCCTCCTATATATCATATGCCCTTGGGACATAGGATAGAAAATCCGTTATACTATAACTGAATTATCATCATCATTAACATATAAATCATATATGTTCACATTCATGTTTATATATTGTAAATTTGTAATATATATTTTTATTTGAAATATGTTAAATGATGGACTATATATAATAATATGATTAATATTTTTTAATTAGCTCCTCCTTTTTTTGGTCTTGCAAATCAAGTACGTCTTTGGTGGCTTAATTGAGTTAAATTTTATGTGTTGATCAACTTTTAAATATAAAAATAAGTTTTAAATCAAGACTTTTTTTTATTTTACAGCATTTCCACCATTTTTAATTCATGATATTATTTTCTAAATAATTTGATGCTTTATTTGATCCAATTTACTACATCCATGAATAAATATGTAATCAATATTAGAATTTTTCTAATATTTTATATATAGGTTTATCAAAAAATATTTTATACATAAAGATATATAATTAATTTTAATCTTGAAATGAGTAATGAGTACTGTGGTAGTTGTTTTTTTGTGTAAGAACTTCTTATAGATTGTAATCTTTAAAGTCAAACTAAAAAAGTAGAGGATTAGTTACATGGTTTTTCTAGCTAAGACGATTTTAGAAGAGATGAAAGATGAGCTATAATGGGTAATGCATACATCTTCCAAAGGTTGTCTCATGTCATACATTGTCGTTGAATGTTGGGGGTGGGGGATGTTGTCAAATGGTAAAAACCCACAAAAAAATTCCTAAAATTTGTGATGCCTCAATTGATCGATAAACACAAAGGGTGTAGTAATTGAAATTATTGATCTAGATGAGAAGGGTCAAGGGTCCATGGGTGATGACGATTGTGAAAGGTATTCAAACGAGCTTAATCATCATACATTGGATGTGGCATAGGTGAAGACAATCATTTATTTTATTTTTCAATTGGTATGATGTGATGGTTTGCCAAATATATTTGTGGATTCTGATTGTAAATTTGTTAAATTCATTACTTGGGAAAAAAAATCCGTGTCAGGAATGTGTTGCGTTTTATTTTGAAGAAGGTGGTGTTTGAAGCTAGAGATTTTTGAGATTGTATGATTGATCTTATATTGGGAGGGTGGGCGATTTTATTGATCTTATATTTGTATGCTTATGTTTGTTTCTACTTTATAGATATTTTATAGTTCCTCTCTATCTATTAAATTTGTTTTGATTTTGTTAGAAATTTATGATTGTTAACATTTAATGAGAGAGTTTTAATTTTATTTAAGAAATAATCCTTTCGCATTAATAATTTTTTTTATTAAACTATATAAAAATTATCATAAGATAGATTATCATTTTTGTTTGTAGATGAATATACTTTATTTAATTATTTTTAATGTTAATATTTTTTACATTTAAATATGAAAAATATTACTACGTATAATTTGACACCCCAAAATATTTTTTCTATTAAATCCCCGTGCAAAGCACGGGGAATGAACTAGTGATATAATAAAGTTTTCCTCCCTCTGTCTCAAATTATAGGTTATTTGACTTTTTAACATGCATTATATTAAGCTAAAAGTTCTATAAAATATTTTTTTATATTTATACTACATTATTTTGTTATTTTAAAAAGTTAATATTTTATTAAGTTTTTAGTTTAAAAAACGTGTTAAAAAAATACATGAGTATTTGATTTGCATAACCAGTTGATTATTAATGAGGAATTTCATGAAGAATATGCTTTATTTATGTGGAAGTGTGATTGCATTGATAACTGACGGATTTCGTTGAGTCCATAGTTTGAGATGTTCACCGCTAATTATAGAGTTATTTTAATTCTTTGTGTGCATCTGTTGATTGGTTGTTTGAATTATCTTTTTCTTTTGTCCTGTATTGCTACTTTTATGGCTTGCAGTGGTAGATCTAAGGGGCTTGGGCTCGGGCTGCTAAAGCCCCGTAATCTAGAAGAAAAAAATGTTTTTTTTTTTTTAATTTTGACTAATTTTTTGGATAAATTAGTTTTAAAATTTACAAATATAGCTTACCTTAGCTGATAAAAAAAAATATTACTTTGAGGTCATGGGATCAAAGTTTCAAACCTCTTTAATCTCACCTTTTTATAATTTTTGTTTCTCTTAATTTTCTTATGGCAAATTTGCTAAAATGACCCTCTTGGGTGATGACCTTTGCACAACTAACCCCATCTGGAAAAAATTTGCTAAAAGCGGATATCCGCTTACAAGTGTAGTCGGTAACAGGTGAGATGGTGGGAGACAACTGGACAAAAAGCTGACAGGGAGAGAGATGAGAGAGGAAATGAAAAAGGGAAAAAGAAAAGCATGTGAGAGAGGAAATTAATGAGAGGAGAGAGAGTGCTGAGAGGAGGAGAGAGAAAAAGCAACCCACTTTTTCAGAAAGTGCTGAGAGAAAGAGAGAGAAAAAGCAACCCACTTTTTTAGAAAAAACAACTCACGTTTTGCCATCAGCTTTTATACATGTCACCTGTTTATGTCAACATTCCAGGCTCAGCGTTTGTACATGACACTAGTTAATATTTACTTGCCAATTTTGCTACGTTGCTAGTGTAATTAGGCTTTTCCATGAATCATGTGTGTGTGCCATTGAATAATCTTTGTCAATCTTGCTACTTTGCTAGTGTAATGGGCAAATACGCTCCATGAATTTCTCTCTAAAAAATGGTAAGTGCAGCGTGAATAGCTCTTCATCTCCCCTTGTGTGTTCTTCACGACCCATGTCCGTGTTGGTCGAATGACCGGTGTCTTTTGGTGTCAAGTATGATGCACCTGGAGACGCTTATGCTCCGGCTTTTGTAATTCAATATGTAGTTAACGAATTTTGTACTTATGGGAAATTCGAACATGTCATTCAAAGACGATGTACATGACATATAATGCTTTTCACTTGTCAAGTAATACCTTTGACATGATAGTTAATAGTTTTGACATGGCAGTGCTCTATGTGCATCTTGGTCGACTGACCGGTGCATTTTTGTGTCACTTATGATGCACTTGGAAACGCTTATGGTACATAGCGAGGAATTGAGTATGTGGTTCGCACATTTTTTTTTTGGTCAAGTGGTTCACATCTTAATCATTGTCTACTTTAACTCGGACAATGTCTTTCTTTTACCGAATAAGCTTATAGATTGCAGATCAGCAAATAACCTGTCATGTTAAAGGGTATAAGCTGTCATGTTAATAGCATTACCTGTCATGTTATTTTCTTTCATTAAGGAGAAGATGATCGATTCGCATTACCTGTCATGTTAAAGGATATGACCAGTCATGTTAAACAGTATAACCTGTCATGTTAATAGCATTACCTGTCATGTTATTTTCTTTCATTAAGGAGAAGATGATCGATTCGCATTACCTGTCATGTTAAAGGATATGACCAGCCATGTTAAACAGTATAACCTGTCATGTTAATAACATTACCTGTCATGTTATTTTCTTTCATTAAGGAGAAGATGATCGATTCGCATTACCTGTCATGTTAAAGGATATGACCAGTCATGTTAAACAGTATAACCTGTCATGTTAATAGCATTACCTGTCATGTTATTTTCTTTCATTAAGGAGAAGATGATCGATTCGCATTACCTGTCATGTTAAAGAATATGACCAGTCATGTTAAAGAGTATAACCTGTCATGTTAATAGCATTACCTGTCATGTTATTTTCTTTCATTAAGGAGAAGATGATCGATTCGCATTACCTGTCATGCTATTAATATTTTATATAGTTTTTAGCTCCTAAAAAACGTGTCGAAAAGTCAAACGACACTTATTAATGAACATATTGTTTTTTTTTAAACCCATTTTATTAGTTTTATTTAAGATTACCGTGCCAATAGTAGCCCAAACCATAACTCCAAACATCTCCATAATCTGCTAAGATGAAGAGCACCATATCACCTCTAATTCGTAGGCGGCCACTGAAGTTGAACTCTACTATCTAATCTTTCAGTTAAAACACAAACGAGAGTTCAACAATGTCAGTGGTTGTGAACTACTGAACTTATCGCACATCGGGTAAAGGTACTACTTGGCAAATGACTAGATAAGTAGAGTTATTAAGATGGGGAAAGAAGAGAATAACTATGACCAAGAATAGCATGCTGCTCGCCTGCACTGGACGCATGTTTCTCACGCCTTGGAATTGTGCTCGGACCGGTGAGTGAACTCAAAGTCGATGTGGACGAATGCACGTTCCACGTCGGGGAGTTGCTCGAGCTTCTCTTGGAGTGTTTCTCCGATGTTATGGGCCTGATTCAGGAGCATGTTCTCGGGCAGCACGATGTCAACCTCCACGAAGTAGTGGGCTCCGAATGTGTAAGCTCTCACTATGTCGATGTGCTTGATCTCCTCGTGGTGGTTCCATATCAGGTATGTCAATTTTGCCAAGAACTCTGGAGGGGCGGTTCTTCCGATGAGCGACCATACATTCTCCACCACTGTTCTGGACCAAGTACATATTGTGTACAAAGCAATTTGTGCATTCAAAACCGTGGAAGATAGTTATCTTGCATTTTCAACATATGCAACCTAAAAGTGTACCAACTCAAAAAGGTCTTGTTAGGAAAAACGCTCTGCTGCAGTTAGACTAATAACCGTTTTGTAACTGTCTTGTTAGTCAGTTCTCTGATCATCGGAGCCCCTGGTCGGTGCCCGCCTATCATGGGTTCCACCCAGCCCTCTGCAACAGAGGGGCCCACACCGCATCGGGAAGGTGTAGTTGTGGTTACGGACAACAATGTACATAGTACAATGTTGTCGTCACCGTTGCCTCCAAACGAATCACAGCCGGAAGGAATGCAAGTTGAGCACCATCCCCAAGGGGAGGGGCTTGGACAGGCCTCTACGACGGCTCCATCTCTTACCGCTTCATATGAAGCAAGGACGGAAGGAATGCAAGTCGAGCACCACCTTCAAGGGGCGGGACTTGGCCAGGCCCCTACGACGGTTGCATCATTTAACTCCTCTCCGACTCCTGCGGAGGCGAGGTTGATGAATGTCAGTAAACCGTCCTACAGCAGTATGGTACGCATGAACGGGAAGGGGGAGGTGCCTACACCGCCGCCACATCAGGGCTCTGTTTCCTCACCAAACTATGAAACTGATGACGATGCCCCGGTAGAGGTACAAGATCCTGAATGCGCAACCATTACACTCACAGCGGCAGAGAAGAAAGCACTCTGGCAGCCTTGGTTGGACACTTTGATACTCAAATTCTTTGGCAATGGACCGGGCTATATGCAGATGCGGAAGAGGCTAGAACAGAAGTGGGGATTGAGGGGACAGTTCACGCTTGTCGACATCGGAAATGACTTCTATGTGGCCAAATTTGCGAACCAGGATGATTACAACCACGTCCTTACACAGAGCCCCTGGGTGGTCGGAGATAGCTACTTATCCATCCGCAAGTGGGTTCCCCGGTTCAATGCTACTGAGGCGACTATCGATAGACTTACTGTCTGGATAAGAATTCCTTGGATTAACATTGAGTACTTTGATAGCCGTTTCCTTCATCGTATTGGAAGCAAGGTCGGTACTGTGTTGCGGGTGGATCGGACAACAGAAGCTGTTGAACGTGGACAATTCGTTCGAATGAGTGTCGAAGTGGATTTGGCAAAGCCTTTGCTGTCCAAGTTTAGGCTCGATGGGAAAGTGTGGCCGATACAATACGAAGGTATACGATTACTTTGCTTCAAGTGTGGAAGAATTGGTCATTCTTCGAGTAAGTGTGGTGCCCAGGCGACTACTGTTCCGACTCCACAAGAACAGACCTCCCCGGGGGTATGTCAACCGACTCAGGACAAATTTGGAGGCTGGATGCAAGTCCCGAAATCTTCAAACCGTCGGGCTCAGGCCCCAACCCCAGCTGGTCGCCCATCTGCGGCGTCCCAGCATCAGAATGTTGGGTCGAGCAAGGCCAAAGGTAAAAGCAATTCCCGAACTGAGGTACCGAAGTCGCACTCTCATTCTGCTGATAAGGGCAAGACGAAGGTGGGAGTCCCAAGTGCTGTCGATGCTGCGGTTCAGAATCAGCAAGCGGGGTCTACTAGTGGCTCGAGATTCCAGATTTTATCGGCAATGGAGGAGGATCCCATTCCGAATCTGACTTCGGTAGTTGTTCCCGGGAATTCAGACCCTAAGGAATCGCTCCAAGTTGACGTGGCTACCCCACCTAGCAATTCGGTGGTGACAGAAGCGACTGACTCGGCCTCGCAGGATCCCAACACTCCTCTGCTTGGGGTTACTATAAAAAGCAGGTCTTCCTCCAAGAACAGGACATCCAAATCTAGATTGCAGGTGCTGCAAAACACGTCTCTCGGTGTCACAAAAATTACCTCCTACAAGACCGTTTCCACGCCAAGCTATGAGTCCCCCCAGATAACCTACTCAAGGACCCCTAAACGATCTCGAATGACCGGCTCAAAGACTCACACTAGACCCCATTCCGCCAAGAATCAGTCGCCACCAACCACCCAGATAGTTGTATCCGCATTCCCGGTTGCACCTTCCTCCCGTGATGCCTCCCAACCCTCCCTCGAGAGTGGGTCGCAGCCCAACAGTGGAGGAGTTTCAGGTGTACAACGAGAGGAGTATAGTTCTATCCGACCACCGGAGGGGACCGCTTCTAGGGATAGTGCCCAGGTTGATCAACAAACTCATGATCGACCTCATCCCAGTGCCGGAACAGATGTCAGCACATGCCCTGCTTTGCACCTGGAGAGTCCCGGAGAGGCTTGCTGAAGCCTTCTCCCGATTCACCGATGCTGCTTCTGCCGCAAATGCGTGAAATGACGTTGTTAATACAACTCCAGGTAGTCACATTAATTTTGGGTTTACTATGATTAGTCTCAATTTCTTAATTTGGAACACAAGGGGCGCTGGTGGCCCTGAGTTCTTGCTTTCGCTCCGTGAGCTCATTAGACTCCATGATCCAAGGGTTATCGGCTTGGTTGAGACTCGGATTAGTGGGTTACGAGCTGATGAGGTTTGTCGGCAGATTGGCTTTGATGGTATTATTCGGGCCGAAGCGGTGGGTTTTTCGGGTGGAATTTGGTTGTTATGGCGCAAGGACCAAGTTCGAGTTACTCCGATTGCTGTGCAGCCCCAACACATTACAGTGGAGATTGCGTGCCTAGAGGAAGACCCTTGGGTACTCTCTGCAATCTATGGTAGCCCTTCACATGTCCGTCAGCTAGAGTTGTGGCGGAGTCTTGAGGAATTTGCTCGGGTTAATAATCTCCCTTGGATGCTGATAGGTGATTTTAATGTCACGAGATCAGATTCTGAGAGACTGAGATATTCTAGGGGAACTCGCCGAACAGCCAGACTGTTTGGGGAATGGATAGACAAACTTCAACTCATTGATTTGGGATTTATTGGGTCTCCATTCACTTGGTCCACCGGAGATAATTCGATCGACTACAAGGCTGCCCGGTTAGATAGAGGGCTCTGTAATGAGTCATGGCGTATTCGTTTCCCTGAGGCTCAAGTGCGCCACTTGATTGCTGCTCACTCTGATCATTGCCCGTTGTTGGTGGTGTTCAATGGGTCGTTGGGAAGAGGTAGGACAGATCGGCCTTTTCGCTTCCAAGCTGCTTGGATGGTTCACGACGACTACGACCGCTTTGTAGGAGATAAGTGGAATACATCTATGGCGCTTCCAGAGGCCCTTTCTTCCATGGCAGCGGATCTCCAACAGTGGAATAAAGATGTTTATGGCAACATCTTTCACCGTAAGCGGCAACTTTATAGAAGATTGGAAGGCGTACGCCTCCGCCTTGCCTCGGCCGCTCATGCTGGTTTGATTCGCCTAGAGAGGAAACTTCTCCGGGAGCTGGAACTAACGCTTGAGCAGGAACAATTATTATGGTTTCAAAAATCCCGGGCTGACTTTCTTGTTGATGGAGATCGAAACACGCGGTTCTTTCATCTGTCAACGGTGATTCGGCGTCGGGCAAATCGGATTGAAACTTTAATATCGGAGGATGGTGATCAGATCTCAGATTCCGAATCTTTGAAAGCGATGACGGTGGGGTATTTTGCTAGCTTGTTCACATCAGAAGCGAGTATTGTGCCTACTCATGAGATTCCGTTTGCCTTTCCGAGTCTCTCGCCAAGGGATGTTGGGCTTTTGGAGGCTGATTTCCAACGTAAGGATGTCTGGACTGCCCTATCTGCGATGTCTCCATACAAAGCGCCAGGTCCTGATGGATTCCCGACCCTATTCTTTCAGAAGCACTGGGGTCTCCTCCGGGAGCAGGTGACTGAGATGATCCTTGCGTTGCTGAACTCAGGGGACAGCCATAGGGAGTTCGCGGATGCGCTTCTGGTGCCGATACCTAAGGTTTCCAACCCGGAGAGGTGCTCTCAGCTCCGCCCCATCTCCCTGCTCAATGTGGTTTTCAAAATCGCCACGAAGATGCTAGTTAGTCGTCTGAA
Organism: Persicaria maculosa; assembly: GCA_963922045.1. Classification (NCBI taxonomy): domain Eukaryota; kingdom Viridiplantae; phylum Streptophyta; class Magnoliopsida; order Caryophyllales; family Polygonaceae; genus Persicaria; species Persicaria maculosa. Next base: position 69,636,731 of record OY998255.1, read on the forward strand.
GCCCGTTTTGCCGAAGCTTATATCGCCTACTCAGTTGAGCTTTATTCCGGGACGACAGATCTTGGATAACTACGTGGTTTTGCAGGAAGTAATCCACTCTATGGCTACTCGTCGGGCTACTGCCACCTGGATGGTTATTAAGGTGGACCTCGAGAAGGCCTATGACCGCGTCAAGTGGTCCTTTCTCCGTACCATTCTTGGGGCAGCCGGTATTCCGAACCGGTTGGTGGATACTATCATGGCTTGCCAAACCATGGGCACTACCAGAGTCTTGTGGAATGGAGGGCCGGCTGGTACCTTTCGGCCAGAGCGAGGAGTGCGTCAAGGCGATCCCTTGTCGCCCTATTTGTTCGTCTTATGTATGGAAAGACTATCCCAACTCATCCAGGCAGCTGTTGACGCAGGTCTGTGGACGCCAGTTCGGATTGGAGGTGTGGCTCTATCCCACTTATTTTTTGCTGATGACCTCTTATTATTTGGGGATGCCAGTTTAGGCCAAGCTCAGGTAATTAAGGGCTGTTTGAGCCAATTTTGTGCCGAGTCGGGGGAGAAGGTTAGCTTTGAAAAGAGTTCTGTCTTGTTTTCAAAGTGGTTGAGAGAGGACTTGGCGCAACAGATTAGTGACTTCTTGGGGATTCCGACAACAGATCAGATTGACAAGCACCTCGGCATGCCGATCATCACTGGTCATATGACTCGAGGGAAGTATCAGTACTTAATTGACAAAGTGTCGGATAGGCTGCGGGGATGGCAATCTAAGACCCTTTCGCTAGCAAGACGTATAACATTGGCTAGATCGGTGCTGACTAGCCTTCCGGTCTATGTTATGCATTCCACGTTGCTACCACGAGGGGTTTACGATGACATTGACCGTTTAGTTCGTGGATTCATTTGGGGTTCCTCGGCTGGGAATCGCAAGGTCCACTTACTGGCATGGGACACTTTATGTAAGCCAGTCAAGGAGGGAGGCCTGGGTATTCGGGGTATGCGATCGACGAACACAGCCATTCTAGCCAAGCTTGGCTAGTGTTTGCTTTCGGAACCTGAAACGTTGTGGTCGAGGGTTCTACGGGGCAAGTATTGTGATAGTCGGTGCGATGTAGACATGTTTAGGGACTTCCGGTTCGCTCTCACATATGGAGGGGCCTCATTCATGGATCATCACTTCTTCATGCTGGTGTCCGAGTGACTATCGGCAATGGGCAGAGCACTCTGTTTTAGGACCATTGCTGGGCTGCTGCTCGGCCGCTGATTGATTCTGTACTGAGGCAACCCCCGGATGATCTTCTTGGGTGCACTGTGGCGGAGTTATGGACTCAGAATGGATGGGATTGGGATCGGTTGGAAGGTTTTCTAGGAGTAGAGGAGAACCTTTTGTTGACTTCGAGAGTTGTTTCGTCGGAACCGTTGGATTCGGACAAGCTCTTTTGGGGGTTTACCCCTTCTGGTGTGTTTTCTGTCAAGTCGGCCCTCGAGCTACTTCGGGAGGGGTCGACTAGTGGTATGAGCTCTAGTGACGTATGGTCGTTGATTTGGAGAGCATCGTTTCCGCAACGGGTCCGTTGTTTCTTGTTCCTTGCGTGTCATCAGTGTTTCCTTTGTAACTATAACCGAGTAAGACGAGCTCTGTCAGATTCGGCAACTTGCAGTCGATGTGGGCTTGAAGAGACATGTCTCCATGTACTGCGGGATTGCTATTTCGCTTGTGATGTGTGGAAAGAGTTGGGTCGAGGGCCTCTCCGACGTCAATTCTTTGAGTGCGAGATGATGGTTTGGCTCCGCGGTAATCTCCGGGGAGACGTGCAGTGGGCCACTACCTTTGGGTACGCCATCTGGTACCTATGGAAGGCTAGAAACCGTTGGGTTTTTTCGGCCGAAGCTGTTCCACCTACAGTTGTGACCACGTGGGTGAGGGAAGCTGCTACGACTTTTGCTGCTACTATGATCAGGGTGCGAAGGGGGCTATCGGTTCATAGCTCTACAGAATCTCTTCCGGACAGAGCTTGGGTTCGTCCAGAGAGGGGTTGGGTGAAACTCAATGTAGACGGCTGCTCGAGAGGTAACCCAGGCCTATCGAGTGGAGGTGGTGTCTTTCGGGATTCGAGTGGGGAATTTCTGCAGGCCTTCTTCTTTACCTGTGGTATATGTACGGCCTTGCGTGCCGAATTGATGGCCATTTGGCATGGCTTAGTTCAAGCAGATGCTATGAGGCTTCGACGAATACAGATTGAATCTGACTCCTCGGTTGCAGTTGCACTTCTAACTAAGGCTGCTCCGCACACTCATCATGATCTATATCTCATTCGAGCCTGCAAGGAGCTCTTGTCTAGGCTGCGTTGGGAGACTATGATTACGTACGTTCCCCGCCAAGCCAACCGTGTAGCGGATAAGTTAGCTAATATGGCTTTGAGCCACTCTAATTCCTTTATGTCTTTCCTTACTGTTCCGCCGCTTTTAGACGGCTTGCTCGTAGCAGATGCTACGGTGACAGATGTAAGCTGAATTCATAATTTTATAATATCGGACTCTAGTCCTCTTTATTGACCAAAAAAAAAACCGAGGAAGACTGTTAAGGTTACGGAGAATTCCATGATTGCTGGATGAGTGTAGTTTAGCAATGGAATACTCACAATTATAGCTCCGGTTGGATCAATCCACCAGTAGAATTTCACAGCAAGAACTGCGGTCACAAGACCAACAGAGTTGGTAATAACGTCGAAGAAGTGGTCTTGAGCATAGGCCCTAATAATCTCATTCTTGAAGCGGCGACAGAAAACCATGAGAGCAAACTTCACCGCTGTTACGGACACCATAATCCCAATCATCCACAGTTCTTGATTGTGATCCATCTCAGGCCCTTTCTGTAACACAATTGGTTCCAGATTGAAGCTCCAGCTTAACGTGTTCTCTCAATGACCTGATCCTTCACAACTTCATAGCTTATCATATATGTCTTTAATTCAAGAAGTATTAACATAGGTAAACTGGAAAGACATTAATTTTCCCATTCTTTCTACATAAGCTGGCGTATACGTTAACCGAAAGGGGCCACAACAGGTTTAGACCAAAAGGTGACATACTCCATAAAGTGCCAAACTCACATTTTTCAGTCCTTTCTGAACTAAAGTTTTTAAGCAAAATTTAATTTCACAGACAAGGAGTGAACAAATGCCACACTTGTGGAGTATTCAAGTTTAACCTAATATGAGATTCCTTGTTGAAGCCGAGGTAGCTGAGATCCTCATTTGTCAGTCTTTAGTTGTGGCATGAAAGAAGGGCCATGAATGCTCAGGACTGGCACTATTCATTTTTCTTCCATTTAATTTTCAGACATGATAATGTTAATGAATTCAAAAGCGCTTTCATTTTTCGCTTCTAAATAAGACGCCTTGCCTTAGGCTAACCAAGTAAAATAATCCCACAATTAAAAGATGTAATATGAGGATTCTAACTTCAAAGAAACACAAATAGGGTTGCTCATGAATGCATCAATTTCAGTTACTTCATAAAAAAAAACATGAACTCAGCAATAATCACAAGAAAAATGAAATTAACTTCAAAATCAGCTCAAATTACACCACAAAGTATTGACAACAATATCAATTGCATCCAACTGTGAATGCAATAAGAACAAACAACTGAAACCCAATAAGCAACAATGGAGGACTGAAATTTGGGACAAAGCAAGAAACTTTACCTGCCCGTGAATCGAGCACTCGAACAGAGAAGAGAGTCAGAGACGCCAGTCGAGCCGTGAATCCAGTCGAGCACCGCCAGTCGAGAACCGCCACCGACACCAGTCGAGCATCGCCAGTCAAGAACCGCCACCGACACCAGTCGAGCACCACCAGTCGAGCCGTGAATCGTGATCCACCACCGCCGACACCAGAGAAGTCGAGCACTCGAACAGAGAAGAGAGTCAGAGACGCCAAAGAGAAGAAGCCAAAGAGGCTCCGCCACCGCCACCGCCGCTCCCCTTGACTACTCCGATCCGGCGCCTGTCACACATCCCCCTCGCTCCCTCTTGTCCTTCGATCGGAGCCCCGGCTCACCTTGAGGATCTTCTTCCTCTCTCCCCTATGTCACTCCCTCTCTCCTCGTTAATTTTCCCCCTAGGTCGGTGAAAGGGACGGGCAATAAATGTCTGTTACTTTTTTCTCTCTCCACCGGCTACAATCCGTTCTTTACCGGCAGAGGTGATGACCCTTTGCAAAAAAATTTTTGCAGGGGTTAGGCTAGCAAAGTTTTTCGGATCAAGGGTTATTTCCTATCATTCCCTCTTTTCTTCTACTAAAAATGTCTAATTAAATAACAAATTGAAGATTTTCTTTAATATATTTAAATAAAAACATTATTTTTAATATATATATAATTCTCATTTTTTATCATTTTTGTTCTTCTGGGATTTTTTTTACCACGAATGACTATTTAAATCACAAATTTTATATTTTTCTAATATATTTAAATTAAAAAATAGTATTTTTCATATTTACATACAAAAGGTTATGCATAGTAATGCTATGACCCCTAGATCTATGGAGACCCTCTAGCTCCCTATATTTTCATTATGATCATGGAAAATTTAGCTAGAGAACTTCAAGAGGAAGCAGCATTGAATGATGGCCTAGTGGGTATCAAACTCACTAAAAACGGCACTCCGATTCCATTCCTAACCTTCGCAGATGATACAATCATATTTGCTCCGGCTTCTCATAAGAGCATTCACATGATCAGAAATATTCTCAACAAATTCTCTAACCTGTCTGGCTTAACAATAAACTATAACAAAAGCTCTCTGCAAGTCTCAGAGAATGTCCATAATTTTGGGCTTTATTAGAAAAATGTCCATCACCCTCTCCATATTAGCAAAATGTCCACCTCTAAAATAAAGTTGCTGAAACTCCTGTGTTAACCTCTGTTTCAGCACTTTTTTTTCGCTTTTTTTTTCGTTTTTTTTTTTCGCATTTCCAGAGTTGCTGAAACCCCTGTGCCACCCTCTGTTTCAACAGTTTTTTTTTGCTTTTTTTTCATTTTTTTTCCACGTTTCCAGAGTTGTTGAAACCCCTGTGCCACCCTCTGTTTCAGCAGTTTTTTTTCGCGTTATTGTTTTTTTTTCACGTTGCCGAAACCGGAGTTGCTGAAACCCCGATTTCAACACTGTTGTTGATGCCGAAATCCCGATTTCAGCACTGTTGTTGATGCTGAAACCCCGGTTTCAGCAACGTTGTTGATGCTAAGCCAACGGTTTCAGCAACGTTGTTGATTATGAAACCCCGATTTCAGCAACGTTGTTGATGCTGAAACCCCGATTTCAGCAACGTTGTTGATGCTGAAATTGTTGCTGAAACCGTGTTACGGGATATAAAATTTAGCCTATGCGGGATTCGAACCCACGTATTTGCGCATAGCACATCGCTCTACCATTGAGCTAAGAGGCTTTTAAAGGAGATTTAAAGCAAGTTCAACAACAACAATTTCAGCAAATTCTAGTTTTAAAGCAAGTTCATCAACAACAATTTCAGCAAATTCTAGTCTGAAAAAATAAATATATAGATGCGGTGGTTAAACCAAGGTAACGAAAAGAAGTACCTCTACCGGCCTTTTACATTAGCTAATTAAAAACATCGGCTCTACTTGCTAAAAGTGCTGAAACCGGATTTGAATCGTAATCAATCATCTCAATTCAATAAACCTAAGTGTAGTTACGATAAAACCAAGTAACACAAGAAAAATAAAATCTCAAATTAGCATTTCTTTCAAAGAAATTGCTATTTACACATCTTTAATCATGCACATTCCTCTCAATAAGCCTAAATCCAACAAACATATATTATTTTGCTGAAATTAGCATACATATATTATTTTGCTGAAATGAATCAATAGACAATTAGCATACATATATTATTTTACTGAAATGAATCAATAGGCAATTAGCATACATATAAGCCTGAATCAATAGGCAATTAGTAGGTAAATTAATCTGATATGAATTGAATCAATGAATCACTTGATTGAATCGAATCAATGAATTGAATCAAATGAAACAGGAACATACCGTTCCACCGTCTATGGAAGGAGCAGGCGTGCAGCAATGGAGTCTCCGAGCCACCATGGACAGCAACGGAGGCGACTATGCCAAGTGAGAAAGAGAGCCACCATGAACAGCAACGACGGTGACAATTCCTCGATCTCGCCCCCTCATCATCCGTCGCCGACTTCCGCAGATCCAATTGGAATCGAGTTCGATTGCAATCGGAGAAGCAGGCTAGAAGCTACTCGACGAGGCGCTGTCGAAGTCATCCGCCGTCCAGATCCGGTCGCCTCCATCCAGATCCAGTCGCCTTTGCCGTTTCCTCCTTCCTCCGTCGTCGATTTCATCGCCTCCGTCCAGATCCAGTGGTGGTGGTGGTTTCGATTTCACCTCCGTCGTTTCCTCCTTCCTCCGTCGTGGTGATTTGCAGACGAATCCGGGGATCTGAGCTGCCGACTTCGAAAGGAGATGGAGAGAGCAGGAAGAGGAACGAATTTCCAACAGATCTATGGTGGTAATGTCGGGTTTTAGTTTTGGTGTTGAAACGGCGATGGAGATCTGAAATTAGGGGGTAATTTTGTCCAAAAATTTTTAGGTTGACAAAACTCTAATTTTACAAGGGTGTGAGACACTCTCCAAATAGAGGCCAAAAAATGGGTCCGTTGGGCAAAATTTCTCTTTAAATATCTCAAATCACAATGTTGTTACTGTATAATACTACGTATTAGGTAAAATAGTAAAATTCAAGGATATGTCGGTCGAGTTGGATTTTGTTTAGTTTTTGGAACCGTTGGTCTAACAAGGCATGTAAAAATGTCCTGAAGTCTCAACTTCCTCACGAAAACCCACTTTTTGTCTCCTTTCTTTCCCTCTATGTTTTTTAGTTCAACTAGCTTATCAATATTTGTGGCTCGTCCATCATTGTTTTTTTTTTGTTTGCATTCTTTCATTATTCCAATATACTAGGCTTATCTAATGTACCTACTTATTTTCCTTCTTTTTTTTGACAACGTAAAAATTTGAGGGTTAGACAGATCTGAGTATCTGACACTTTGAGAAGTCGACAAAGTCTACGGACAGCGAACCGTCATAACATTCAATGAAAATAACAATAGGTGCAAACCAGGCAGTAACAAAGCAAACAAATCTGGGCGGCCTAGCAAACTTAATTCATACTTATTTTCCTAAAAATAAGGGCTCGTTTGGTTGATTGAGGGAAGTGCAATTCCCAGGAAGTTAGTTCCCAAAAATTGAATTCCCGTGAAATATACTTCCAGAGAATTAAACAAAGTTGTTTGGTTGAATTTTGGTGTTTAACAATATAAATAGAAAAACAAAAAAAATATATATATATTAAAAAGGGAGGAAGTTGAACTTGCATAATCCCCCTAGGTAAGTTAACTTCCTACAACTTTGAGGAATTGAAATTCCTGAGAAGTCGAATTTCTGTGTCTTTCTGTCAACCAAATACATAAAGTTATCCTACTTCCTGGGTTTTTTAACTTCCTAGGTTTTTAATTGAGTAACCAAACAAGGCCTAAAACATAGTCGAATATCTAAGCAGATTTATAAATGAATTTTAGTCTGAAATCATTTTGTCATTTAAAAAAAGATTAAGATAAGCTTGATCCACACATATTTTATTTTTATTAGGTAATAATTCGGGTGAAACCAAAGCGGATCCTACCCGATCGCATCCTTTCGGATGAGGTCCAAAAGACCTGGATTGTTTAGAATATATGGGTTAAAGGTATCATGGTGGTGCAACCTTATCTTCCACGCAATTACCTTTTCAAAGTATATGGGAAAACGATGGGTTAAAGGTAACATGCTCTCTATGTCTGTCATGATCATTTCAATTTTCCAAGGGCAACGGATGCCACTTTTGAAATGATTTATAATGATAAGACTTAATGACTAAGAGCATCCGCATTGGTTTCGATTTCTACGGTTTCTTAACTATCATTTATCACTTTCTCTCTCCTTAAAAAACCCAACTCTATTTTCAACCCACATCCATACAACCCATTTTAATACTATATCTATTTAATTTAACAATTAAATTAATTGAATAACCCCATCATTTTTTTCCTCTCTCCTCTTCTCACTCTCCACCATCACTCCTTTTTGGGTTTCTTGAGTTTGTTGTTGAGTTTATAAATAAGAAACTATCAACGTCACTTCTTAAACTATTTATCCCTCCTCCCTTTATTTAATTATTATTTTTGTCTTAAAAACCCTTAAAAAACCCTCAATGTGGATGGTCTTATAGAGTTATACTGTAGTTGGTAAATATAATTTATTCTAATTTCCTTTTCACATTGGGATGGTTGTTCCAACAAATTTTTCATTATACACTTTTTCTTGACAATCCGTTGTTATTCATTTTACATAAAAGCAACAAAAAGCCAAATCTTACTAATTTAATTAATAGATTACGAATTCGAATCTCTATTTTTATTGTAATAGCTTAAAGTGCATTACTTATATTTCCTGTTGCAACTTTTCGATGACTAATGAAAAAGTTTAGAAATGGAATGGAATCCTATTGAGTATTCGGTGAAGATCTGTTGTGCCATTTCTCACTGTCTCCCTGTCTCTCTCACAAAAACTACCCTTTTTATATTTCTTTTTTCCTTTTCTAATTATTTTACTTTTTTTTTAATTTTTGGGGAAGGGGGAGGCACAACACGAGGGACAGGTGATCCCGACTGTTGAGTTTTGGGTTCAAGTCAAGACAAGTAAAAGCTTAGAAATTCTGACATTCAAAAAGAGCATATGATGGAAAGTCTTAAAATTGGCTTAATTGGGTTGGAAAAAAAAAAGCCATAGTGTGAAATGAGTAAATCATTTAACAACTCTCAATCTAGATATGGTTGCAAAATCCCTAGTGAATTAGTTCCAGAAATGCCACAATGCCCTCCAACGACCCAACTCATGCTCCAAAAGGTGAAATCGCTCATTTCAGACACCCTCACCTCCCGGTCCGATGGAGATTATGAGATGAGGTAAATCATGGTGACTCAACCGATAATAAGGGTCTGTGACCAGTGCTCACTACGCATAAGAAGCCCCTCATTTAAGAGGTTGCTCCCACACTGCCGCTGGTGAGACTCAATCCTTGGTCCATTCTCCAAATGTCATCCTTGTGACCGGCCAACGACCCAACTCAAGTATGCATGAGTGTGGATTTGATATATTCTTGGAAATAAAAAATAGTAATAATTAGAATAGATGATTTTCGATTTAAATGTTTAAATTGAAATGATTATTAGAAATCATTCATTCTCCATTAGAAGTACTTATTATTATAATATTCATACTTATATTATTATTATCACTATTTTATTATTTAAAATTATTATTAATAAATATTATATTATATTTTTATTACTATTATTATTTTCATCACTATTTTATTATTTAAAAAATATTTTTATTATATTATATTATTATTTTTATATTATTATTAAATAAAATAAAAATATATTTTAAATAAAAAATAGTGATAAAATAACACGTATTTTTTAATAGTAATAATAATAGAAATTATTATATCATATTTATATTTATATTATTATTATTATTATTTTGCCACTATTTTGTTATCCAATACATATTTTATTTTAATTGTTAATAATGATAATATTTATTATTTAATTATTATATTTGATTTCTATTACTGTGGGTGAAAAAATTTGCTCACAATAACTATTGATAGGGATTGACGGCTCAACGATGACACAACCTGAAATTCAAGAACAAACAAAGTCGGGGTGGGGCTTGTATCCCTCAGAGGACTCTCCGACGCTCAAGTCAGTATTTTTTCTGATCCATCCCCCCTTATGGAGGCATATCTCATGTTTTATCCGTCAAACACCTCTCTGGAGGCTCGAAAACCCCCTCTTCGGAGGCTCAAAAACCACCTCTTCGGAGGTTTGTAAACCACCTCTTCGGAGGCTTGTAAACCACCTCTTCGGAGGCAAAGGAAAACGCTCGGAAGACGATCTCTCCTCTTTCTTGATTTCTTGTGCGAGAGAGAACTGACCCCGGTTTCGGCTGTCGCTCTCCGGATCCGGCCGCCCTCGTGCCGCTGCGGTTCCGCCTTACCCTTTCTCCTATGAAATTCGTGTTTCGAGAAATCCTAATCCGAGTTCCTTGCTTGGATTGGAATGAAAAACCTTAAATTGGGTTGGGGCTGCTGTTGATTAGGGGTGTTTCGTCCCGAATCTTCATTTGTTTTAACCATGTTCGTGTATAAGCCCCTTCGTTCCTGCGGGTTGCGATGTTTCTCGGGGCTCGAGTTCCGTCGTTTCCCAATAACCGCCGGCGTGGCCGGCCTGGTTTAACATTTGGTGAGGTTGGGTGGTGCCCTGAGCCTCGGTTCCTCTTTGGCCGTTGGCGTCTGGTGGTGGCTTGCCCTGCTCCTCATCTCCACTATCGCTGGTTTCCGGCCTGCCGTTCGCTGCCAATCGCGTTCTGGCTTGGTCTAGTGTCGCGCTCACCTCTGCCCTTGCCGGTGTTGGCTACTTCCTACTTTTCCGTTGTGGTGGCCACCTATGGTGCGGCCGTACCCTACTCCGCGTGGTGCTGGTGCGTCTTTCACAATTTTCCAAAGCTGCCCAAAAACCAAGAAAAAGGAAAATGAATAAATATATATTTATTTATTTATATGTAAACTGATTGCTCTCTGCAGCAAGGCTTGCACATTTTCGATAAGGTATTGAAAGCTATGACAAATTTTGACAACTGATTGTATTGTCAAATAAATAAATAAAAAATCCTTTGGAATTAATTAACTAATAGGTATAACGGTGTATTTCGTGTGAGGCCGGAGCTGCTCACACGAAATATAAATATAAAAAAAATATTTATATTGTACATGTCAAATAACATATATTTGAATAACTTTTTAATATAAAATAATGTTTTAAAAAATATCAAAATTGAAGAGTCATTATGTTAGAATATTAATTATAGTAATTATTAAAATATCATTTTATAAGAAAAAAATATGCATATATATATATTATTAAACATGTACAATATAAGTATAATTTTTTATAATTAAAAAATACCATAAATAATTTTGTGTTGTACCCAAGGGTACACCAAGTGTTGTAGGAGATCTCTTCTCGGCTAAATGAATTTCTATTTGGCAATGTACAATTAATGCAAGACATTAATTGGACTGTGTACTTGAGGATTCCGAATCCTCTACAACTCCCGATGCATCCTATGGTGCACCACTAAATTATTTCGGGTATAATTTTATTTTAAAAAATATATTTACCTTTCCTAATATTTGTATTTACATGTTTATAAACTTTTTTTGAAAAAAAAACATGTTTTAAAAAAACATAAAATTTATTTTCTAATATAATTGATCTTTTAATTTTATAAATTTTTTATAACAAAAGTTTATAAACATATAAATACAAGTACACGGAAAGTAAATATATATTTTTTAAAGTAAAATTATACCCGAAATAATTTAGTGGTGCATCGTAAGGTGCACCAAGAGATGTAGTCATGTAGAGGATATCGACTTGTGTTTGAGGTGTTCTAAATTAGGCTATGTTTGGCGCAAGATTATGAGAGATTAATTTAGAAAAAAAAAAATATGAAGACATGGTGTTTGGCGGTGGATTATGGGGGAAGCGGGATTGAGATTATGGGAGATCGTGGGAGATTATTTTGATAGATTTTGGAAATTTTGAGGTATGAAAAATGTGGAGAATCTCCACAGATTATCCCCTCAAGATTTCAATATTGCCCTCGGAGATCTCCTCGCTCACTAGTCCCCTCGTTCACCAGTGTCCTCGTTCACACCGCTGCGACGACCTGGCTTTTTCACCGTAGGTTGTCATTGCCGCCTATGAAGCAGATTGATGCAGACCAGAGGTGGTCTTGCTGCCGGCGATGGGTGCAGACGTCGATTGCTTTAGGCCGCTGTCGGAGACAGGCCCCCAGTGTGCAAGGTCGCCGAGAGTCGGATGATTTTCCCTTCTCATGTGCCAACCACAATTGCCAGAGCTTGAATACACGTGGCGTGGGTGATGGGAATGAGAGGGGAACCGGGAGGGTAGTGGGGTAAGGATAATTTTGTCTTTTCAATGGGAAACTATCTACCAAAATCTTATAAACACCAAACACCATAAAAGAGATTATTGACAAAAAAATCTCAATCTCCAAAATCTCTAAATAATAAATATAATCTCCATTTGGATCTCTTCAATACTACTTTTAAGTCCAAGTTAGATACTTGCTAGTTCGCAGTGACGATCTTTTGGGACTACTTTTAAGCCCGAGTTAGATACTCGCTAGTTTGCAGTGAAGATCTGTTGTCCCAATAGTTTTGACACATGTAATCTCATTCGCCTAGTTGGATTCATCTCAAAATATAGGTTGAAAGATGATTAGTTTCCTAAAATAACCAATTTGATCATTACAAAGGAACCGATGTGGGACTTTCCCAACACTCCGTAGGTTTGTGATATGTGAATCTTGAGCCTAGAGGCCTAAACAAGTGCCTGATTGAACACACTAAAGAGTGAAGAAAGAACTTTTCCCTGCAAGAGGAGAGTAGAAGGTAACAAGACGATCGATCATCGACAACAAGCTTGTTTGTATGGATGCAAACCAAGTGATACATACAACTGCATCTTACATATGCTTACCACAAACATCATACAAGCTGATCAAAGTATAGGGATATATACACTACTAGCTATTAGCCCAAGACCCAAGTACACAGAGAAAGCCAAGCTAGAGTCGACGACTACGTACATCTTAGCTATTATACATCACCAAGAAAACTAGAAAGAGAGAGTAGCATGTAAGTACTTAAGCATAAACTATTTAAAGGGCTTATCTATGAATCAAAAACCACTCCACACAACCCTCTTTGCACCTTTCTTATCTACGAACTCGTACATTCCCCTGAACTTCCTGGCTGCCTCCTCACCATTGATGGCCATAGGTGTCGCCGGAGCCTGAGGTTGCCACTTCCTCTGTCTAATCATCTCTTCAAGCAGATCAAACGCTTCTCTTCCTACCTTCTGGAGATCAGCCTTAGGTGCCATCTCTCTCTTGGTTTAACACTTCACTAATTTGTACTAGTTGAGTAGTTATGTTAGTTGGTTGATGATGCCTTTGATGGCTAACACTTAACCCTTTTATATACACATTAAGCCATTAAGGTTTCAAAGATTCCCAACTTTAATCTGGTTTTCAAACTTGGAATATGATTCATAGATATCTTCATACAGAAGCTATAATGTACTAGCTTCAATGGAGATGGATATATCAACATATCATATATATGCTACGTGGCCTAAAATATCATCTTTTGTTCCATAAGTTTATCCAAGTGTAACTCATCTTTCGACTTTCGTCTTTGGAATCAAATTCGCTTCAGATTTTTCGGAACTCATTTAACAGATAGTACTTTATATATGCAGCCCCACCAAAGATGCCCAACGAAGAACAAGTTAGGTAAAGCTTTTTCAATAATGCAACCTTAGTCTAAAGTTAGTGTACCGAAATTATTCTACAGAAACAAGAACTAGATGAACATATTTATCTCCCCTTAGCGTCGAATCGTGTAGTTAAATTAGCCTGAATCCGCTTTAAACACCGGCCTATAACTTATCTTGATCACGATGATCTAAAAAAAAAAAACTTATCTTGATCATGGAATAAGTTTGGTGAGCGTCCATTACTGTATTCTATTTTCTACTTTTTGAATTATCTTCTTTAAAAACTGAAATAGTCTAAAAGAATGGATAGGGAAGTCTGTTATTCGAGCTGAATATTTTTTTTTTTTTGAAAGCGGAAAGAGATTAGGAAGGACTATGAGCGATTTGTAGTCCATCCTAGAGCATCATTTCGGATGAGAACTTGCAGTTCTAAATCAATGTCAGGATTGGTGATAGTGGTTGTATGACCTAGGAGGGTCAGTCTGTCCGCTACGCTATTAATTTCCCTAAACACGTGTCGAATGTAGACTGTCTGAAATCGACAGAGGTCAATCAGGGAGTCGGAAATGATCATTTCGACTTCCCAGGGGCATTTCCAAATACCTTTAAGTGCATTGATTATGCAAAGGTTGTCACCTTCTATTTCGATGTTCTGAATGTTAAGTTCTAATGCTTTACGAATTCCCTCTCTCAGAGCTATAGCCTCGGCTCTGATAACTGAGCACGATGGGATGCTGGCACCCTTCATCGAGACCCAATTGGCTTCATGATCCCGAATCACAAAGCCGATTGCGGAATCCCCGTTATCTCGGAAGGACCCGTCGAAATTTAGCTTGAAGCTTGAGTCTTTTGGTTTTTCCCATTTAATACCTTTTTTCCTTTTGTTTTCACACCCAGTTGAGTTGTTAGAATAAATAGATGAAGGCCCGTTTGTCTCTTCATCGTCAATTTTAGCCGTGTTCCAATTGAGGATTTGTTGTTTGATAAATTTGATAATGTTGTTAGCATTACTGGCCTCTTTTTTGAAAATCATTTGATTTCTGTAGTACCAGATACTCCACCAGATGGTTGCCATTATCCCTATTTTCTCAGTGCCGATTGTTTGTTTTAGTGTTTTTATAATGGAGTATTCGTCTCTCACATTTCTATCCCATTTATCGATAACTTTAAAAATTTTAGCATCTATCTTTTGGATAATGTTTTTGACGAATTTGCAATCCATGAATAGATGGAAGAAATCTTCTATATGGTGGTTACAGAACTCACATTGCATGGGAACTGCGATTCTACGTTCTTCCAATTTTCCTTTTGTTGGTGTTCCTCCTTGGGATGCCCTCCACAAGAAGTGTTTGATTCTAGGGGTGCAGTCTATGTCCATTCGAGCTGAATATTGATTGCTCATATTCAACTCACAAATGAGCCGAGCATTATTTGTTCATGTTTAATTGCCTCATTTAGAAACGAGCATCGTGCATGAATTTTGGTTTAAGTTTTAAAATATACTTATACTCGATTGTTGTAATGTAGTGAACGAGCTTGAGCTACTTTGCTCATACATCTGCTCTATTTACTCATGATATATTAACCTCGAAGAAATTTTATAAATTCCATAAAATTTGAGTTAGAACTGAGCTTAAAAATGTACTCATGCTGGACTTGTTTAGTAAGTTGAATGAGCTTAGAGCACCCACATCGGCGATACTCATTTTGAATGTCTTACTTTAAAAAAAAAATCAAAACAAAAAATGCAAACTGACACAATTGTTTCTTGCAGTAGAAACTCGAGAGAGAAAAGAGGACACCCGCCTGTGCACTCCCCTCCTGACATTGGTAGCTTTTTCTGATTTTTTTTTTAAATGTAAAGACACCCACATGATAACCGATATGTGTGCTCTTAAGCCAAGCTCAAGCTATTACGCTCATATAACAAGATCTTTGTTCTTGTTACTTAATTTCTTTCCATTTTAATGGAGGCAATAATTCTTTATTAGGTCAAGCTCCGCCACACCGGGAACACCTTGGCGGAACTGACTAACAAGTACAATGTCATCTTCATCAATAGATTCGAGCTTAAGCCTATTAACATAATGATCACGCGAGTTACAGTATTACCTTCCCTATGAACATGAGTAAAAGTCTAAAACTAAATCGATGATCAGTGTCATCTTCACCACGACACCCATCGTAGGAAAGACAAAGAGGTTGCTACAAAGATGTCGAGTTAAACTAAGATTAATATTATTCATGTTTGCAGCAAATGCTTTAATTTCATCATAAGTGAAGCTTAGGCAAGTTATAGAGTAGAGTGAGCTCTTAGTAGGTTTTTGGAGATAACTGGGGTGGTATATGACCTTTGGTAGCCATTTTGTAGTCAGATGTACTGTTGCCTGACTCTTTAGTAACTAGGTAAGTTTATTTTGATGGAATATGAAAGACAAGCTAAAATTACAACACAAGTTGATTCATTTCACAGGGAAACTTCAAAGTGCACATCAAGGAAGGAGAAAACCCAACCACATGTCTACATAAAACACTGAAATTACACTGTTGCTAACAAAGACGAGCTTTTTTCGAAGACAACAACGACACATGATCTAATTGCACTACTAATACCAAGTGCATATGAGACCAGTACACACATCATGACACACCAAAAAGCCTATACTTAACTCAATACAGATGGTCAAGGGGCGATTTCTTGGCGCGTTGTTCAGAGATGAGCAAGCCACCGTACTTACGCGCAGCACGAAAACAGTCAATAGACTGATCCTCTGGAGGAGGAGGGCAAACATGAGCTTGGTTAAGGTAAATGCTGCTGTGCATTGTTGGCTTTGTCTTCCTCCCCGTGCGCTCCTCTAAGCGATCCATCAGCAGGATGGCTTCGAGGGCAACTTGGGAGAGGCTACTAGGAGTGTAGGACATCTCGACGACTTGTTGTCACTAACCAAGTGTTAGGTGATTTGTTGTGCTATACTCGGAACAAAAATGCATAGCCTCTATATATAGGATCGGACTAGCTAGTTGGTGAATCAATCTATATGAGCACTTTAGTAATCTTTAAAAGCAAGTGCACTTTGTAAACAATTCCTTCCACACTACCAAATCATTGAGATAGAAATATCAGAGGAGCCGGGAATTTTCTTGGAGGATCGGATGTGCATAAAAGATGATAAGATTAGATTCCTAGCTTAGTCATGAGATTCTTTGAAGCCTCTTTTTACCCTTTTCCCTACTTTTATCGGAAGTTCTAGATCAAGTTGTGTTACCAAATGATTCCGTGGATAGATGAACTATATACCATATATCTTTCAAGGTTTCGACACTGGTGGGTTTATACTCATAAGATAAGGTTGGCGTTATCTTATCTTATGGCTGAGATATACACTATTGTTAGGTGAATATCCAATCTTCGAATTCTCAATCAAGATTGGAACAAAATATCATGCCGATTTAGATCATATCTATAGATTCTCTAGTGTTGTTTTTTTTATCTTAATCCAATCCGATCGACTCAGTCGCTCTACATCTAGATTATACTGTGTGGTCCATTTAAGGGGTTGACTCTTCCACTCACAAGCGATTCTATGTTTCCAAAGGGATTCTCTAGTGTTATTCTTAACCGTGATTTTTTAAGGCTTTTCTCACATTCTTTTAGCGTGAAATTAGGCCTTGTTTGTTTGAGTAAGAGGGAATAGAAAAGAAAGGAATCAAATTTGATGTATAAAATTTGTATGATCAATTTTTTTTTTTTGGGGGGGGGGGGTTGGGGGGTTAGTCCAGAGAAGGGAAGATGGAAATGGTTAGGGCATGTAAGGGATATGGTTATCTTATACTCAAATTAGGTATTCGGAGAAAATGAAATAAATTTTGTATAGAAAACGAGGGAAGGAGAGGGATTGTTAGAATATTGATTAATAAACTAGTTTGATCCCCGCGCCATGGCGCGATTTTTTATAAGTAAAATCTTACTAATATATTAAATTAATATTATAACATAATTGTAAAAGTTCAGATAATTAAATATTTTGAATTAAACTCATGGGTTGAGAAAACGATTAAAATACTATATATATATATTACCAATATTAATTTTATGTTTTTTTATTATTAATTTTTTGTTTTGAATTAATCCCATTATTTTTTTAGAAAAAATTACTAAATTATAATTTAGGCTAAGATCAATGTTTTAAATTAAGCTCAATAGTTAGTAAAACTAAATCAAAAAGAGAATTAAAGTAAAAATAAGAAAAAAATTAGAAATAAAGAAAATCAAAGAAAAATGGCAAAAAAAAATGATTGGTCAAGACTCCTAAAATTACTCTAAGCTTGACACGTCATCCTAAACTCTTCTAAATTAAGAGTTTATATAGATATAGATAGTTAGTAAAACTAAATCAAAAAGAGAATTAAAGGAAAAATAAGAAAAAAATTAGAAATAAAGAAAATCAAAGAAAAATGGCAAAAAAAATGATTGGTCAAGACTCCTAAAATTACTCTAAGCTTGACACGTCATCCTAAACTCTTCTAAATTAAGAGTTTATATAGATATAGATTATTTTTTTAGAAAAAACTACTAAATTATAATTTAGGCTAAGTTCAATGTTTTAAATTAAGCTCAATAGTTAGTAAAACTAAATTAAAAAGAGAATTAAAGGAAAAATAAGAAAAAAATTAGAAATAAAGAAAATCAAAGAAAAATGGCAAAAAAAATGATTCGTCAAGACTCCTAAAATTACTCTAAGCTTGACACGTCATCCTAAACTCTTCTAAATTAAGAGTTTATATAGAATATAGATAGTTAGTAAAACTAAATCAAAAAGAGAATTAAAGGAAAAATAAGAAAAAAATTAGAAATAAAGAAAATCAAAGAAAAATGGCAAAAAAAATGATTGGTCAAGACTCCTAAAATTACTATAAGCTTGACACGTCATCCTAAACTCTTCTAAATTAAGAGTTTATATAGATATAGATATAGATTTTAACTTAAAAATTGACTGGATTTAAAAAAAAGGTAATGTTTATTCTTCTTTACTTAAAAACAAACAAGGTTAGTGTGAATGGATTAGCTCTTCTTATCAAACTCCTCTTGTCAAAGTTTGGAGTAATAATAAACATCGCAATAAATCTTAACATATTTTGTAACTGATTAATTAGAAATTATTTAAATATAGTATAAGATGCTGATAACCAAAACAAGCCGTCTTAGCTCAGCCGGTAGAGCGCGTGGCTTTTAACCACGTGGTCGTGGGTTCGATTCCCACAGACGGCGCTTTTCTTTGTTGGTTCTTTTGGGTTTTACGTGTCACTTATTGGACGTTCCCTCTAACAATGGGCCATGGGTTGGGCCCTGAAATTGTTTCCTCTCCGAGTCTCCAGTAGTTTTCGCCTTTTCGGATTGACATGGATTATACTGTATACATCCAATCATAGTATGAAAAAAAAAAGGACCACATAAATTTTGTTGAGGTTAGGTCATGTGTAAACATCCCTTAATGTGTTTTGTGTTAACAAATATAAGCCGTTGATTGATTGCAAATGGAAGGACGAGATTAATTATCGAAATTAATTAATTTTAATATGAAAAGATAAAAACTACCCTTTTCTCCTAACACACGCGCGTGATATCTCAACCCAAATCCCCCCTTTTTTTGGACGATTAGAAAACAATCGTCTCTCACCCTCTTCATCGCATCTCATACTAGGGCAATTCCGGCGAAATTAGAGGGCGACTCCGGCGAATAGTGCTCATCCGAGAGTCGCACCTTTGACTGTAACGCCTGTATAGTGAACCTAGTCGGCGGAGTCTGTAGGCGGCTTGAAGGGACACCACGATGACGCCATTGTAGCGCACCATCGAATTCGCCCCGGGTTAGGGATGAACGCGAATTTTCATTAGAGGGGAGTTGAAAGGGGATTAATTTGATGAATATTTGTTGTCTTGATATGAATATTGTAGAAATTTGAGTCACTGGTACGAAATAGGTCATGTTTCATACTCGGGGGACGTGATATGAATATTGGTGAAATGATTCTTGACTTTGATGAATAATTGTGTTACTGTGATGAATATTTCTTAAATTTTGCCGAATATTGATGAATATTTGGGAAATTGTGAATAATTGAGTAACTGTGATGAATATTTGAGTGATCGTGATGAATATTTGAGTGACTGTGATGAATATTTGATACATTTTAACAAAAAACTATGATGAAGAATTGAGTAATTGTGATGAATATGTGAGTGACTGTGATGAATATTTGAGTGACTGTGATGAATATTTGATAAATTTTAACAAAAACTTTGATGAATAATTGAGTGACTGTGATGAATATTTGATAAAATTTGCCGAATATTGATGACTACTTGGAAAATTATGAAGTTAAAAAACTTTGATGAATCTTCCTCTTCTTCATCGTTCGCTTGGATGAAACTGTCACGGATTTTCAAGGATTTTACATACCAGATTAATAGATCATGATCTTGATTTGTATGGCCAAAAATCTTTTCAAAAAGGAAATTGGAGTAAATTGGAAAAAAAAAAATTAAGCGTATCCCACGCTTTTCTCTTTGGAGCATTCAAGCAGTTACATGTCTGTGCATCACACGCACTTCCCTTGTGAGTTTGGATTAGTTTTCCCCGTGGGTCCCACATTTTTATTAAAAATAAATTACTTAAATTCAAGATTAATCACAACCTTTGATTTTGATTCGATCAACGACCTATATTTGTTAACACAAAACACAATAAGACTTGTAAACATTTGATCCATCCTCAAATTTTGTTAATTCTTTTCCCCAATATTCTCCAAATTTTCAATTAGGGTTTTCTTTTCTAACCCCATTGGACAAATATGAAAAGAAGACTTTGTTATCAAAGAAATAGGAATGAAATCAAACGCCCCGGGACCCAATAAATGTCCGTCCTTACTTAATTAGATAATAAGGATGATATATAGTGTGATCTAATATTCGATCCTTGAATTGGTAAATAAAGAGCGGTCATTCTAGAGTTCGAACCAGGGACCTATGAGTACTACCCACAAGCCCTTTCTAGCTCTAATATTCGATCCACATGATCGAAAACGTGTAAGCGGATTTGGGAGACAAAGAATGGAAAAGTGGCTTTAGCTTTTTGACTTGCACAGTTGGATGGACTACAAAAGAACTTACAAATTGCCCTAATTTTCAGGAATCAAATAAATTTGCACAATTTGTTGACGAAAACAAAGATTCAGTCAATGGTTCAAGAAACACACATGTTTGAATGACCCAACCCAACAGCTTACAGGAGGTATCTGAGTATCTCTAAAATACTCCTTTATCTTGGTTTATCATATTGTATGTCAGTGTTTCAACAATATTAGATGTATTTTAACAATATGTGGATGGCTCAACTTATTAGAAAAGGCACTAAGGACTAGCCAAATGTGCGCTCCGCAGTTCGAGTCCCATGGTTGTTACAAAGTATTTTTAAGTATATCGAGTTACAACAAAGCCAGCGACTTCGAGATTAAAAAAAAAAAAAAAAAAACCGACAACGTTAACACATTATAAGTTCTTTGGTAATTTAGTAAAAATAGTTATCTGCCATTAAACTTGGGTTAAGTAAAGGAGCAAAGTAGAAATTAGACAGTGGAGGTGTGAATTTACTTCACTTGAAATAGAAAGCCGTTGAATTGTAAATGAAAAACTGCACAGTTGCATATATTCAGTAGTGTATTCTTTATTCAAACTCAACCAACCAACTAACCAACCAGCTGCCTGCAACAGAACACAACTGTTGTCAGTAGCTATTTACTAGGAGTAGCATCCAATGGTGGTACTACTACTACTGTAGTATGAACACATTGTAGCACTGCACAAGTTACCCCACTGCCACTGCGGAATAACGTTTCCCGCCACAACATATCCTTGTAGTTGTAGTAGTAAATTCATATCGTCTTCGTTTCCTATCTTCAAAGGGCCGTGAATCTTTATTATATGCACCGACCGGAGGTGTGGTGTTGTGTTGTTACAGTCCATGAAGATTGGACTCAAATGAACTTTAGGTGTCACTCCCTAGTAAGGCTACTACTTTATACAGTAGGTTCTACTCCACCCTGTGGCCTGTGGGTATGTGTTCTGACAGGCTGACACATCCCTCAATCAATCTCTCTCATCTGAACTGCACTGCAACCAACTCAGTTTGTGTTGACTACACATAGAGGATTAGGGATTAAGTGGGGACCTACTATCACGTGTTCCCCATCCTCCCTTTTTTACTTTTTCACCCCTGGCCTGCCCGTCTTTCTCTCTTCTGCCCAAATCCAGTCCAACCTTTGCAAATACAAACAACAACAACAAGCCCAGTGTCTCCCGCTTAGAGCAGGGTCTCGGGAGTCGAGATGTACGCACCCTTACCTCGACTAGATTGAGAGGGTGTTTTCGAGTGACCCATGACCGGACATAAAAGAAAAGAGGAAAACCACACCACAAGAAACTGGAACTAATATAGGGACAAAGATGAAAAGTTGGATAGGATGCATGCAAGGAAAGTTGAGATAGAAGGAAAGCATGAGTGAGAAAAAGTTGCACCTGACTAGCGTTCGTCAACTCGAATAGCACTCCTCCACTGAATCATGTCGCGTGTCATCTCCTCCGAGAGTCCCATAGCAGTCAGATCATGTCTAATCACTTCACCCCAGCTCTTCTTAGGACGCCCTCTTCCTCGTCGAACTCTATCGATAGCCAAGTTTTCACACCTACGCACCGGCGCTTTTGGATCTCTCCTCTGAACATGCCCATACCATCGGAGTCTCGATTCCCGCAACTTAGCCTGAATACTAGCCACTCCTACCTTTTCTCGGATAGCCTCGTTTTTTAATCTGTCGCGCAAGGTAAATCCACACATCCACCTGAGCATCCTCATCTCAGCCACCATGAGTTTCTGTTCCTGAGCCTTATTTGTCGCCCAACCTTTGCAAATATACTTTATTAAAATTTGTAAAGTGAATGACAAAATACTTAAAATGATACTGTAAGTTTTTATTGACAAAATTTATTTTATCAAATGACAAATTTTAATTAACGGATGTAGTATTTTACCCTTATTTGTTACACTATTTTTTTAACTTTAACGAAAACTACAACTAACAATTAATTAATAATTACATAGGCGTTTTTGTACAGTAAATGTCAAAATACCTATAATAATATGTTTTTTTCTGAAAAAAATAATAGTCTAAAATAACAAGTTTTGTCGAACGGAGATGTACTACTTTTTTTTCAATGAGGAGAAGATGTGGGTAGTATCGGATTATATTGATCCATCATTCAATGGTTTTCTTTTGGACGAGAGTATGAAATTCTATACGAGCAACGAGAGAAGCAATGTCCATCAATAATCGAAGATTGGATGCTTATTTGCCACCAAATAGCATTCTTTTGGACAATACTATAGTAAGGATAGTTATAGTCACCATTTCGATCTCACGTGTGCAAATCTAAGAAATCTTAATAAATTCAATTGATAACCGTAAAACTCTCGCATTCAATCTCAATCCTCGTTACCCTCATTTCCCACAACTAATCCTGAACAACGGGGCAACACTTTTGTCATTATAGTTGCGGCAAAACCACACGAGGCATCACATACCCGAACATATCTCATGCTCATTTTTCATCATATTATCTTTTTTTAATTCAATTTAATTCGATTAGACTAGTACATTTTATATTTTGATCGTATAAAGTAAAACTTATTTAAAGGGTGAAACCTTCTGCTCATAAGTGATTTCATTTTACAAAAGCGTGCGAACTATAAATGGATATCTTAACATAAGCTGAATTATACATAAATGGTTAATATTTACAAAGTGATGTTTTGTGCATTACCAATACTTGTTTATCAACCGACTCATCCGGAAATGGTTAATACTACGATTGAATTGAATGTTTTATTATGCAACATTATACAAAACTATGAACAAATATACTGTAATAACTTTGTTCCTCCGAATCTATGAAATTAACAAAGCCAACTTAATCACATCTTTCCATGGCGCATCTCGTTCCGACCAAAGCAACCAATTCAGATAAGAGGAATTGATAGGGAGATTAGAGAGCCAATTGGATGGCAAATGGACACAATTCCAAGTTCCAAACACTTAATTAATCCATCCCTCAGGCAAATTGGGGATTTCAAAGGCTTTAACTTTAACAAAAGTTCTTAAATTACCAAACCCTAAAAATTCCCCCATCAAATTCAATAATTAAACCCAGCTAGCCTCCGTATGAGCCTTGGCTGATTTTCACACACTTGAACCAAGGTCTCTCTTGGGGCTACTTGTCTTAAAATCTTAAACCCTAATTAAACCCTAACCCACAGCAATAAAAATATATATAAGTGGGGCCCATGACACCCTAAAAAGTTGGAGGGTCCATGTTCTTGCGGGCCCCACCCCATCACAGGAACCGGTGGTGCGTTCACATCTGGCCGAATGAGTGAGCGAGGTAAGCCAGGGAGCCCACAAGGGGGGCATTGATGTAAGTGGCCGGCTCCGATTGCTCGTAATCGGATCTTTGGTCCGGGAACCGGTCGTGCTGGTCCGGCCCGCCCACGACGGCGCCCACCAGGAGGTTGGGGTTGGGTGACTGGGACCTCATGAAACTGAACCCCGTGGAGCACTGGATCTTCTGAGGGTGCACTCTAACGGACGGTAGGGACGCGCCCCGGTGGTGGATCCTTTCTGGGTACCTTGGCCCATATCCCACCATGTAGGACATCCTCAATGGGTTGGACCCAAGTAAGTAATCCACCTATTTATTAAAAAACAAAGTTAATTTTTGGAAGATGGTTAAAAATTGGTATCTGGGTAACCTTTGGATAATGAAAATATGAAATATTACAAAAAAAGATCGGATCTTTACCTGTTTTTTGGCAATGGTTCGGAGGGTGCGAGGGGAGACGGTGATGCCGCCGCAGGTGACAGTCATGTGGGCTGATTTGAGGTACTTGGCATAGGTTAGGAGGAGGAATGAGGTGGATGTCACATATTGCATGTTACTGTCACTCATCTTGAACAATAGCCCACCTGTTTTTTTTTTTTTTTTTGTAACACCAATCAGCATCTAAAACCAATAATTAAGACTTTAAAAAAATGGGGATTAAATTTAATTAGTGGATAGGGTCACCTGGAGTGTACTGGGTTTGGGAGGAAGGGGCCCCAGGAATGAGGGAACAAATGTAGTTGTCAGCTTGGTTCTTGAAGTCATGGAGACCTTGAATCCTCTGAACTAAAAAGGACTGAAAGCAACAAGCTTTATCAATAACAAGTTCTTGAAATTGCTTACAACAAAAACAAGATCTGTTATAAAACTACCTTTGAGAGGAGGACTCTAGCACCAACATGTTTGTTATCCCAACCAAAAGTGTAATCAGCCTCATCAGAGCCAAGCACATTGCCATTCCTCTGAATGTAGTTCAGGTACATTGGGTTTCTGGTGGCCCTGTGCAGCCAAGCAGCTGCCCACAACAGCTCATCCTATGGATCCCAAATCAAACAAACCAGTAAGACAAACAATTACATTATGTGATTAACTGTTAAAGATTGAATCTTTATCTGTTTTTTTGTACCTCGTAGCCTGAGAATGAGCAGTAAAATGGGCAAACAATGGACTTAAGGGGTCCCTGACTGTAGGATCCTCTGTGCTTATCAGCAAACCCAAACACCTGCAACAAATTAAACCCCACATTTTAGAGGCATAAAATCAAGATGGGTGCTTTCAAAAAATGGTTAATAAAGTTTCAATCTTTACACTGATAGCTCTGCTGAGGAGAAGCTTGGAGTAGGTTCTGTCACTCTTCCTGAAGACCAAAGAAGCAGCTGCAAGAGCTGCAGCAGTTTCAGCAGCAACCTCAGTGCCCGGGTTATTTTGGTCGATTCTGTACACATTTCTCGGTGTGTCCATGTCCTCTGGCCTCTCCCAACAGGCATGGTCTTTGTTTGCCTCTCCCACCTGCCCAAAATCAGACTAATTAATCTCTCCGAGAGCAAATTGGGGGAAAAAACCCTAACCCTCTAAAAAAAAAACCAAAAATCAAAACCTGGACATAAATGGCGTTTGGATGGGCAGTGGCTTTGAGGAGGTAATCAGTGGCCCAACGGACAGCCTCCCGGGAGTTCTGAAGATCACCCTTCATCAACCCACCGAACTCAATCACACTCCAAGACAACATTGTGGTGGTGAAAGCCATCGGAAACCCAAACTTGACATTGTCGCCGGCGTCATAGTACCCGCCCACTAAATCAACCTGCATTTCCGCAAACAGAGATTAAAACCCCCAAATGAAGCAAAACCCATTTCAGGAATCACGGAAATTACATGCATATTGGAGCCATCGGTGAGGCCCGAGTCCCTCCTCCAGGTCATCCTCTGGTTCGGAGGGAGCTTCCCTGATCTCTGCCCCTCAAAGAAAAGGATCGATTTTGTGAGGGCATCTTTGTAATTGTGTGAGGCAATGTGAGGGGTTCTGTAGGGCGAATGTCTGGGTTTAGTGTGGCGGTGGTAGGGATGAGGGTAGGCGTTACACAGAGTGGTGGTGGTGACGGTGAGAGCAACCAGAAGGAAGACGAAAACAGGGGAAGCCATTGGAGGAAAACTACCAACCACCACCCTCTGTTTTTCAGAAAGAGAGGCAGAGTAAAAGCAGAGGAGCTCTGTGTTGGTATTTATAGTGTTGAATGACAGTAAAAGGTGTTAAAGTTGATGCCTTTATGGAGTTGGGTATGTTTGTAACTGTAACGTCTGGTTGGGTCATTGTGTATTATTAGCCCCACCTCTAACCTCTTACAAGTCACAGCCACTGGATATTTACTTTTGGAGGAGGTAATTTGTAGCCGTTACCCTTTTTACTGTGGTATGGTAAAGATTTACAGTGGTTTTATAAAATGCAATCAAGGGAAATGAAAGAGACGACTCATGTAATTAAAATTCTATACTCCCTCCGTATCGCAATACTTGTTGTTTTAGAGTGTTAAAGTTGTATCAAAAAACTTTTTGTTTTAGCTATAATTATTGTCTTTATAGGTAATGATTGCTCTTTTTATAGGTAATAATTAGTCCTTTTAGGTATTTTAAGCTATAAAAGTAAAGTAAAGATATGTTTTATTAATAAGTGTGCATAGAGTTAAAACAACAAGTATTGCGATACGGAGGGAGTATAGTACAGGAAGGAATTGAGAGCACTTGTGTTGTATCAAGGGAAGCCAAGGCCTAAGGCCCTAAGGAGGTGTACTTTGTGCTTAACGGTTATATATCACATGCAATGAAATTGTAGGTTTTGAGTTGTAAGACAACTACTACATCTGTAAAATACATGTACATCCCCACTCCCTCTGAAAGGGACTTTTCTTACTTTACTTTTTCCCCTCATTATTTGGATTCTTTTTAAGCTTTACAGGTATGTATTGTGTAAGCTGTAACATGCCTTGTGTTTGTTTTGATCTCCAATCCGAAGCATTACATTCAACTAAAAACAACACCCAAAATTTGATGTCTTTTGGGTTAGGATAATGTGTGGATCAACTAAAAGTAGCCGAACAGACTTATACATATACTTAAGCTTGAGTTCATCATATTTTCGATGTGAAATATGACGTCCTTTTCGCATTTAAACATGTTAATCATTGATCTTTAGGAGAAAAAAATAGTTCAAGTTTTGGATACAACTAATTGGAACGCGGAAAGGATATATGCACCGAGACAACACATCTGCTTTATGCACTTAACACGAACGGGTTCTAGATTCGTTTGACCCTCAGCTTGACATGTGTTCAACATTAAATGCATCTGACCTTAAAAAAGTAATTGTTCTAAAAAGAATAAGTTGAAAATTTTTAGGGAAAAAATTGTGTCAAATGTTTTAATTATCTTTATTTTTTTTAAGTTTCAAACTTTTTTTTAAAAAAAAATTAACATGGACGGATCAAAGATCCGTTTGTTATAATGAACGGATGTTTGATCTGTTTGTTACTTTTTTAATGTCAGATTTATTTAATACTGTCTGGACATATGTACATGTCAAGTTAGAGTTCAAACGGGTCTCGAATCCGTTCATGTTGAGTGGATATAATACTTGTGATCGGTGCATATAGCAACATCCATTATATTGGAACGTAACACTTGCGTATTGTTTATCATCCAAAGGGTATAACCGGCTTTTGACACTACTAGGATTGGATGCAAAGGTGAGAGATTTTTCCAACACATGTGGACATATATATGAATATGACATTGTTTGCACTTGAACTAAAAAACACAAATTGCTCATAGTTCAAGAAGATATAGACGGCGAATGAACCAAATTACCAAAGTATGGTTGAATTTGAATTCGGATGAAAGACCATTCGGTGCATAAACCGATTTATTTATGTTGTTAATTTGTAATGTAGCTAAGTTCGAAGTATATGTAGTACTTTGCAGTTTCAGTATGTGGTACAAAGGATCAATGTATCAAAGATACGGTTGATTTGGAAGCACCATGAACTGCAACTTTGCACATGATGAAACACAACAAAATGTATGCATACCTTATATTATGGAGAGAGATTGGTTTTAAGGACTTTTTGATATTACAAAAAGTAACAAGCAATCCAAAATGATGATATCAATCCAACAAGCCCATCCATTCCACATACTCATCTTCAAAGCCATTGTTGAACTCTAGCTTGACCTTGGTTAATTTAACCTCGATTAATTGGAATTTCGATATTGCTATAAATTAACCAAACGACTCAGAAAATGGCTAATCGATGATGAAAATAACCAAATGAACAAACTCCATCTCTGAAAACATAATCTCAATTATACCCAAATTCATATAAATTTCGCTATCTTTTATTGAAGAAAATGTCAGTTTTTTTTATTTTTATATAATTATTTTTATTTTTATTCATATAAGTAGTTAATGGTAAGGGTGTTATTCGAGCCGAGTTTGGCATGTTCAAGCTTGTTCGTTTGTTAAACGAGCTCGAGCCGAGCCGAGCCGAGCCTAATTTTTAAACGAGCTTTTTATTTTGTTCAAGCTCGGCTTGTTTAGGAAATGAACGAGCTTGAACCGAGCTTTTTTCGAGCTTTAAGTAGTTCTACTTGGTTATAACATGTTAACTTAAAGGAAATTTTAGAAATTCCATAGAATTCGAACTATTCGAGCTTTATTCGAACGAGCCGAGCTTTCAACCGAACTTTAAATATTGTTCAAACTCGACTTGTTTAAATAAGTGAACGAGCTCGAGTCGAGCTTTTTCGAGCCGATCTCGAGCCGAACTCGAGCTGTTCAGTTCATATAACAGCCCTAGTTAATGGTGGATTGGTGGTTATGTGATGATCAAGAATGTTGGGTTGTATCCTTCTATACCAGTAAAGAGAGAGACATTGTTGCATAGTGAACACTTGTATGGAATATAAAACATAGCCAGCCAAACAAGACCTTAATTAATCATCGATCACATATGTTGATGATAGATCATTGATCATGTGCGGTGCTGTGTTCAATTCGTTTGATTTTCTTCCCTCTCACATGCTACTTTAAAGAAAACCACATGCTCTACTCTGCCTAATGGCTATTGGCCATTGGCTAGCCTATAGTCTCCATCTATTTTGCTTTATCCTTCCAATTATTATTTATTATTCCTCATGAATCATGATTCTTTATTCACACACTACAAACCCCACATAGGCAAATTGTCATCTCCAAAATGCTAAGTCTATTATACGTGCCGAACACAAGTGTTATACTGTTATATACAGTCAATCTGAACATATTTTAAATTCGTTTGATCTTTAGCTTGACACATGTCTAACATTAATATATCTGGCATTAAAAAGAATGACCGGATCAAAGATTCATCCAATATAACAAACAGATTTTTGATCCGTTTGTATATAAAAAAAAGTTTGAAACTTAAGAAAAAACAATCGGATCAAAGTACATTTATTTTTTATCAAAAAATTTTAAACTTGTTTTTTTTTAAAAAAAACACATTAACGGATCTTTAATCAATTCATTAGTTTTTTTAATGCCAAACGTATATAATGTTGGACACGTGTCAATGTGATAGTCAAATGAATCCTAGATTCGTTCGTGTTGAGTGCATATAGCATTGTGCTCGGTGCATATAGCTTTTCCGAATGCTTAAAGTTATTTTTTTCCTAGATGCGGATGCTTGAAGAAAACACAATTAAAACTAGACATTTTTTATTTGGAATGCTTTGTGTTCCACCCGCTTCACCTCCATTCCTTTCCCCAACTTATTTTTTTTTAAAAAAAAAAATTGACAAGGCAATAATTTGGACGATGTTAGCTCTTGTTGAACTACTTTTCAAATGCATTCTTATAAATAATGACATAAATCTCTTGGTTTGATGGGAGATGGTTAGAATCGATCGTAGGCCAAAAATATGTGATTTTGTTAGTAACCCGATTGATTTAACGAAAGATGTGGGCACACATCCTAAACCTCTTTGAAAGTCTTGAGATAATAAGGGCATAAAAAAAATCAATATCTCGATCTCCCGAGAGGATTTTCAATTGGCACAGATGGAGTTAACGATGGATAAACTATCTTCTTTGATGATGCATGGAAGTCGAAGCTCCTTCCCCAATTTTTCTATGTCTTATTATATATAATCTATTTTAGGGGCTATATTTTTATTTATTATTTATGTTTTTTTAACCTCGAAAAGAATTTAGAAATTATCAAACCCAGCTAAGTTACCCATCTAATAGCATCTTTATAAACGCGAGTAAATGTCCGATGAGTGAAGCATTTTTTTCCATTCCATCGAAATTCAAATACTCCGTATCATCTAGTTGATTTCATGAAAGATATGGTTGAACAAAACATCAATGGATTCCTAGATTAAGACAAGAACATCCACACTCATTATCTCGATTTCCCAATGGCATCTCTACGAATCTCTTGAATTTTGGATTTTCAAATAGTACAAGTAAGTGAATTTTGGACCTAGGAAACATAAGTGATTAAGTGTGCCACGAACTCTTGTTTTGGGCCTCAAATTACTAACAAATACCGGACTCATTTATGCACGAGTGTAAACAAGAACATGTTCTTGAATTGTACTTATCATTTTTGTACAATTGTACCTCTTAAACGAACCGGATCAAAGCTTTTTTTTTATATATATATATATATAGAGTATTTGAATTGGGCCGTCCAACATTGTATTTTGTGTGCGTATATCACAATCGAATATAGTTAATTTGTCACTATTTTAAAAAGATTTTCTCTGCAATTTCACCTAATCAAAACAATTGAAAGATTCCAGTTAATTGGGTGAAAGGTTTTTTTTTAATAGAGATTTTAATATTTTAATCTTTATTTTAGAGTTTTTTTTATTATAAATGTTACGATTACTCTAAAAATCGAGCTGGAAGTGGTGGTTTGTCTGTTCAGATGGCTTCTGAGAGAGGCCTACAGAGGGTGATTATCGAGTCTGGGTCACAACTGGTGAGGGCGTTGCAACAAGGACTGCCGACAAGGGGTGTGGATGGAATGTCGCTGGCGGAGATACGACTGAAGGCTCAAGGGCTCCAAGAATGCCGATGGAGCTTTGTTAATCAAGAGGGTAATAAAGCTGCTCATTATCTGGCTACATTGGTACCTCCTTCTTGTTATATTTGTTTTTTCGGAGGATGATTTCAATTCGATTTTGTTTGACATTATTTTTGAGGATTTTATACTTTCAGAATAAAACTTACGGTTTTCATTAAAAAAAAAAACGAACCGACTTATTTAGAAGCTTTGAAACAACATTCTCTACTATAACTGATTCCTCGGGCAACGAGACACGAAAACCAAACACAAAACTTAATTTAAACAAACCTTTATTGGAGTGGAGGAGGTTTAAAGTTAAAGGTAGGAACGGTATAAAAGTGTAACAAAAGAGAGTTTTAATTAACATGCGCACGAGACATATTGGTATGTGTTGGTTATTAATGCAATTATGCATATCTTTGGCTTTTCCTCATCGGTTGTGAAGATTTCATTGCAACCCCACTTTAGGGTTTTGCTTTATACTTCCCGTGGCTTGTGCTCTCTCAATTAAATAACGGTGGTGCGTCTAGTTTCCTACGCCTCTCAAGTGTTAAATTACTACCTTCCAAGGTGATTTAAGTAATTAATCTATTCATCAATTCAAATGAAAGTAATTAACGAAATTTCAATGGAGTAGAGTTATGGGGAGTCACGTTTGTTTAGGCGTGGTAACGTCACCGAAATTACACCGTAAATGATCATGAAACTTATATCCATTGTTTTTATTCTGTCGGGTATGACTGTTATATGAGTCGAGTAGCCTGCTAATTGAGTTTAGATTGGATTCGACTCAATAAAAGATCGGTTCATCCTCGTTCATTTGAGTATGAATAGTTGAACACTTTTTAATATTGATTAAAATCTCAGCTAGACTCGATTTACGCTCGAATTTTGTTGAGTTTAGAAATTTTTCTTTAAATTAATCTGATATGAACAAGTAAAATTGCATAATGCTATAAAAAAAAAGTTCAATCGAACAAGGCTTGTTTCCATGGGCGGATCTATGTTAGGGTCAGGGGTGGCAGTTGCCCCCCAATCGAAAATAAAATTTAATATACATGTTTCTCTCGCCAATAGTTTCGATTTGATATATTATAAGCTCAAACCTGACATCTGAACAAAAAGTTATAAATGTTTCAAAATTGAACAAACATAAATTGTTTCCGACATTAATTATTTTCGAAACTGAGTTACTTCTATTATAATTATCTTTTGTTACACTTTATTCCTTAATACTATAATTAAACTCGACAAATGCAAATTAGTAGGTTATATTGAAATATTTGAAAACCATGAAATAAAGTATGCATAATTAATGTTTTTATTCTAGTTACATATGATATTGAGGATTTCTTGGGAAAAAAAAAGATTTTAATTTTATAGACAATTTTTCGATGATAATTGTCGCCCCCTAAAATAAAAGTTTCAGGATTCCGCCATTGCTTGTTTCTGAATAAATTGAACATTAACAAGCCATACTAAGTTTGTTCGGCTCATTAGCGGATCTAGGGAGTTCGGATGGTTGCAACCCCCTTAGCCTAAAAGAAAAACGTAGGAAGAATAATTTTATGGGTTTTTAAATTATTATTTTTTTACTAATTTTAGTGGTAAAAGAGTGTAAAATGAGTAATAAATTACAAAGATAGCTTAGCTTAGTTTGGAAGAAGGGGTTTTAATTATCTTTCGCTTATGAGTTCAAACCTCATTAGCTTCACTATTTCATAATTTTTATTTCTCTTATTTTTTTTCTAAAAAAAAAAGGTCAAAATGCATAAAATCACCCTTTATTCACTCTTGTTATCAATTAACCACCACCCCTTATTCAAAAAATTTCACTTAATTAACCATCTGTTATAACAAACTGTTTGCAAGTAATTACCACCTATCCTCCCACTTTCCCTTAAACTTCTACAATTTAACTTGAAAGTGAAAGACTAAAATGTCCCGAAATGTGTTTTTAATACACTACTATTATTTTCCTATTTTTATAGTCTTGAGAAATAAATCAAAGGTAGGCATAAACACATTCAAGGCGAAGCACGATCAACCTCCACCTAGATCTAGAGGCGGAGGCAAGGGGGTATGGGGGAGCATGTGCCTCTCCCCTCATCCGACAAATTACTTAGGTGTATTCTCCTCGTCACTAGCTTTGTTTTGATATATAATACGCCCTAATCCGACATTTGAGTAAAAAGTTATGAATTTTTGAAAATTATAGGTGTATTAATCACTTTAATTTTATTTCAATAGACTATAATACTCTTATATTTTACTTAAATTGACATTCACGTATTATAAATCATCTTGAGAGCTTTGTAACCATAGGTTATATTACTTATTTTAATAATTTGGTAAGAAGTTACGCGAGTTTAAATTTTTTATATTTAGTTATACACTATTACATGTTAAGAAGACAACAAGTTAAATATTGACTCAGTGTTTATTTATTGTGTTTTATATCCTTATTTTGTTAGTTTTCTTCTCTTCGACTATTTAATTTATTTCTTTATATTTTTAATGGAGAAAAAACAATAGAGTTTTATCGTAAATCGAAGTCATATTATCTTAAAATAACGCCATCCCTATCAAGGATTGCCAGAGGAGGGTGCAAACAAAGCATTGATGACCGAAAGAGATATGACTACATCTGACCTACTAGTAGACAATGTTCTAAAAAACGCTTGGCGAGTGCTTGGCGGTAGTGTAGGGTCAAGGGTCTAGGTGGGGTGTAAGCGAGGTCTAGGCGGACATCATGGCGGATCTTTGTAGTTTAGGCGGGTTTTGAAGACCTTGACGGACTTGGCGGCGGGCCAAGTTCAAGGGTTTAGGCGGGGGTCTAAGCGGGTCTTGAAGGGTTTTTTAGAACAGTGCTAGTAGAGGTGGACACTTGCTGCTTGGTATGTGTTCTAAACATGGAGTTGTAAATCCCTCCAAAATTCTAGTAAGTCCGAGGCTAGTTCAATTTCAAGCCCAAAAGACTAGATTCCAGTTGCACAACATGCATACATTAATGGTAATTTTGTATAGATAATAATAAACAAAAACTATAAAACCAAATTTGGAAGCATTTTCGTTTTTTACTTTCAAGTTGAATTTAATAGAAGTTTAATTTAAAGAAAAATATGAGGATTGTGGTTACAAGCAAACAGTTTATTATAAGGGGTGGTTAATTGAAAATAAGAGTGAATAAATGATGATTTTATACATTTTCGCCAAAAAAATACCTAATTAAATATAAATGCAAGTTTTCTTCAACATATTCAAACAAAGACATTCTTTTCTCTCTTTATACATGTATAAAATTCTCATTTTATCTGATCCTAATCCTTTTGCTGCATAAACCCATATAACTTTGCACTATTTAGCTATTAGCATTTAGTTATATTAAAGTTTTTCACTTTTTTCTTAGTCCATCAGTATGTTTATAGACTATCCAATCACTGAAATAGTAACAAAAACCAAATGCGTAGTATATGGATCATACCGAGACATGAATGGGCCTACAATACATACGTTACATTCCCACTTATCACCACCCCATCATGGCCCAAAACCCTAAAAGAAAACAGCCCCAAGATCAATTCACCTCCTATTGAAATGGAGATAGGATCTCCAATATACCAAGTGTAACCTTAGGTGTCACACTAATTATTTGTGGTATTTTTTAATAAAAAAAATGTTTACATTTTACATGTTAAATCAAATATATTTATATAAAATTTTAATCCAAAATAATATTTTTAAAAAATATTAAAATTAAAAGAATTAGTATTTTAGAATATTAATTAAAATATTAATTTGAAAGAAAATAGTATACAAATATATATTCAGTTTACCGACTATGTAAAATATAAATATATATTTTTCATTATTAAAAATACCACAAATAATTAAATGTAACCATTGTTCTAAAAAAGGTTCTTGGCGCCCGTTTAGACGCTTGGCATAGGCTTTGTTGTTTTATTTGTTAATGTAGAAATTATGGATTGTGATGTTTATTTGAACATGTTTATGTGATTTTATGTTTGAATCTAATAACGGTTAAAATGATCATGTTTTTTATTTGATCTGTATGATTTTTTTAATAGGGTGAATTACATTTTTGGTCCCTAACCTTTATCACTTGTTTCAGTTTAGTCCCCAACCTTTGAAACGTTTCAAATTAGTCATTGACCTTTCTATTTCGTTTCATTTTAATCCCTAACATTTCAAAGGTTGTAAAATAGTCCCTAACCTTACATTCTTTATTCATTTTTAGTCCCTGATGTTAAAACATTATTTGAAATAATTATAAAAACCATCCTAAAGTCGTCATAATTTAAATAAAATCATTCATACAAAGAAAAATTATATAAAATCATCTAACTCTATAAATTTAATTTTGAAAAATACTCGAACTGTTTTAGCATTTATCATAAGAACATATTATATAAAACTATCCATTCATTTTTTCCCACAAAAGCTCTTATAAAATTTATAGGTCTTGTGATTAATTATGAGAAATGGTGGGATATTTTTTTCTTATTTAACAATACATAGATCCAATATATGTGTATTAATCCATTAAAATAATAAATTTGAATAATAAAAGAGATCTTTTTCCTAAAAAAAATTCATAAAGTTGGATATTTGTTTTATAATTATTCTTTATATGGGTAATTTACTTATTTATATACATTAAAATAAAAGAATTTTTTTTCAAAATATTCCTGAAAAAATAAATAATTACAAAAATATTAACACTTTCAAACTATTTACAAAAATATTCATTTTTTTGTAGGTATGACAGAAAAACGCGGTTTGAGACCGCATTTTATTCATAGGGTAAAAAACTTGAAATTGGAGAAAAATATGACAAAAAAAAATGAAAGAAACGCGGTGTCTCAAACCGCGTTTTTCTGTCAGACCTGCAAAAAATAAATATTTTTGTAAATAGTTTAAAAGTGTGAATATTTTTGTAATTATTTATTTTTTCATGAATATTTTGAAAAAAAATTCAAAATTAACTTTGGGTGATTTTTTTTAATTATTTCAAATAATGTTTTAATATCAGGGACTAAAACGAATAAAAAATGTAAGCTTAGGGACTATTTTACAACCTTTGAAAGGTTAGAGACTAAAATAAAACGAAATAGAAAGGTCAAGGACTATTTTGAAACGTTTCAAAGGTTGAGGACTAAAGTGAAATAAGTGGTAAAGGTTAGGGACAAAAATGTAATTCACCATTTTTAATATTTAAAGATGTTAATGACTTTGAAAATACATATTTTATTACATTATATGAATAAATATGTATTTTGGATATGATTAAGAGTTAAATAACTTAAATATATACAAAAAAAAATCTATTTTATTCGCCAATAAGGCTGCCAAACCGTATTGATACACGATGATACCCTACCACCATCAAACATCTACTAAGTGTCACTTAAAAACATTGAATGTGATATGCTAAGTGTCACTTAAGAACATTGAATGTGAAAATCCTATCTCATTCAAATGTTGCACTTGTAATTTGAAGATCATCTCCTCCATTATTTGTTTGCGAAATAATTTATGTAACGGACTTGTACAACAACAAGGGGCCGGTGGATTTGCCACCGGCAAATGGACAACAATCAATAAAGATCGACTCATCACTATCAACCAATCAATTCGATTTGTTTCTACGAATTAGTGAGGTTGGGGTAGAACGGAATCTCATAAGAACTCAGCCACTCGCCGCCCTGAAGGAAGCTCCCGACGGTGAACTGGCTCGCCTCGGTGGAGCTATTGATCACCCGGTAGCCGGGCCACGTCACCCTTGCTGACGTGTTGGCCCCGGGCCCACGGTTGTTGTACTCCCCGTAGTAGAGAGTAGCGAGGGCGAAGTCTCCGTCCCACTCGAGCCAGCCGCGGGGGTCGACGAGGTCGCCGATGTTGGAGAGGAGGTAGACGGTGCGGGAGTACTGGCGCCAGGGGCGGCCGAGGTAGGTCTTGACGGAGGACTGGTTGGCGAGGAGGTCGGAGGCGGCGGCGACCTTGCAGTTGAGGATGGAGAGGCCGGTGTTCTGGTTGGGGTCGTCGCGGCCCTGGGCGGTGAAGATGTTGGACTGGTTGGGGTTGGGGAGGCGGGCGTAGAGGTTGCAGTTCTGGAGGACGGCGGCCGCGTTGCCGAAGACGAAGTCGATGGTGCCGTAGACGTCGCAGTCGCGGTAGAACTGCCGGAGGGAGTGGGCGTAGAGGGTGTCTTGGTACGCTACGAAGCTGCATTTGTAGAACGCCGATAGGTCCGCGCCGTTCCGCAGCGCCACCGCTTGGTGCTTGCTCGGCCCCGCCGAGTTCTCTATCGTTATCCCCTTCGCTATGAACCCCGTCCCCGACACCGCTGCAACAGATATTTACGTATATTAGTCGGGGACATATAACCGATTTATAATCTAGTTGAAGTTGAAAAATAAAATAGAGTAGTTTTTATTTTAAAACTTTAGAATTGATTACGAATATATATTTTTTTTCTTGAGAATATAAATAAAATCTAAAATAATTAGGAAATTAAATGTCTCATACTAAACCATAAGCTTTAATTTATTATGAACCCAATGAAAAAATATATCAATTATTAATTTTCATTCTAAAATCAATTAAAAAAATATCAATAAAAATCAAGATTTTTATTTTGTTTCCTACAAGGTCTAAAAATGCACTCACTAATATAAAAATTTAAGTGAATGTATAAAATGTTTCATCCTATAATCATTTTTAAAAAATAATAAATGATTAAACATTTGACCATTTCTTTAGGGTCTACGCCTATAAAAATCATTACTAGTATTTTTTCTAAAAAGAAAAAAGAACAGTTTGTCAAATTAACTCAGTGACGAATCTATGGGGCGTTTGGGATGGCTGAAGCCCTAACTCAATAGAAAAATTTAAAAAAATTTCTAAATCCGTCACTGCATTAACAAAGCTGAATCTAGACTCGTCTCTTACATAGCAGTTAGATATTGACAGGCAGCTAAGGTAGATGAGAAGTAATTCAAAACCACTTATCTTGAGTTCCTCTGCCGACAATATATCAAAGTACGTGGAATTTGGAAAACGTTTCTTTAAATTTTGGCATAAAACTCCAAACACTTGAACCCAAACTTTAAATGTACTTCATCTAACAGTATAGTGGGGGTGCTTCTTAGCAATTACTACTACTACTACTTGGTTGGCCCAAAGCTAATAATAGCCATTCACTTTTTCCTACTAGTTTCCGTGTCTTTATGTTGATCGGTATACATTGAATATTCGTATTGTTAAAATACTGTTAAGATATAATCGCAATATAAATATTGTCATAAAACTATAAGCTTGTTGACACTGACTTATCAAGTCGATCAATAGACAGCTGAAAATGCACATGTGCGACTTAATAGTTAGTTAATTTCGTCGGTGGGTATTTGAAACATATATAGTAAGAGGAAAAAAATCGTGTTTTCCTAAAGGGAAAGTAATCTACATTTCAAAAAAGAGAGAGGGAGATGGAGACGAAATGAAGGCATGACATCCGAAGGAGGCAAAGGAAACAAGACAGCTTCCAACATCAACATAGATTATGGATGTGGTGATGAGAGTGGGGGTTCCACATTCTCCTTTTTCACGTGATTCCTTTTCTAATTGATTTTCCTTGTCAAACTTCATTGCATTTCGATTTTTCGGTGCTCATCATTTACTAACCCTTTTTTTTTTTATAAAATATGTCATTTAAACTCACTTGTTGTATGCTCGCTGTCTAGAGATGGCTCTTTCAAACAGAGTTGGACATTGAAAATATAAATGAATAAACCTTGTTATATAAGCTAGTGAGATACTTTTATTATTGTCAATTGGTTTTGAGATGAGTGCGTAAGCGTCCCATACACAATTCTCAAAATAATGGGTATTATAATTTGGAATTTTCAAATGATCAGATTATTCATGTAAGGGAATTGAAACATGCTATTTGAAGAATAAAGCCATTTCTAGTTTGACCAAAGTAAACAACTCCTAAGTTATCTAATTAAATTATATTCTAGTCCTACTCAAGTATCTCAATATCTAATAAATTTTCCAAAAAAAATGAGTTTCATATCTCTATTTATTATAACTAACCCAAAGGTAGAGAGAAATAAACCCAACTTGAACTCCTTCATAAAAATGCTATTTTTTTAGCATACATATAAAATTTCGGGACACTCTAATAAGTAATACTCTTCGAACTGACAATGCTCAGAAACTAGGAGGTAACATTGAGCATATCTAGTTCTTGCTCGATAATGGAATTGTACGTGCATCAAAATTCATGTACTGCTACCCTGCAACAAAACGGTGTTGTCGAACGCAAACATCGACACATCCTTGAAGTTGCTCGTGGTCTCATGTTTGAATCAGGTTTGCGCCTTTGGTTTTGGGGAGAGAGTGTTCGAACAGCTGTACACATTATCAATAAACTCCCGAGCAAGCTATTACAAATGAAATCTCCTTTTGAGATCCTGTACAAACAAGCACCAACCTACACATACTTGAGATGTTTCGGTTGCTTGTGCTTTGTGTCCACATTGTAGCATGGTCGTGACAAATTCTCTCCTCGGGCATCTCCTTGTGTCTTGTTAGGGTATCTAGGGGGTACGAAAGGTTATAAAGTGTTTAACCTCGAATCCCAGAAGGTCATTGTCTCCGGCCGTGATATAGTATTATATAGTGTTTCATGAGGCTGTCTTCCCTTATAAATCTTCGGCTCCTCCTCGTATGACAAATCACTTGGGTTTCTCTTTTCCACAACCTGATCACTCAGCTGTCACAACCTGTGATGATACGGCTATGGGCTCCTACCCCTCATTTTGGAATTCACCTTCTGTCAGTGCACCTGTGCCAAGGAGGTCTGCTCGCGAGCATCCTCCTCCTCCATACCTATCTGAATATGTTTGTTCACTTTGCTCTCTGGTTGAATTTTGCTTTCATACAATTACTTCAAGTTGCTTCTTTCCTTCTGCTTGTGCCCCTGTGGATACACGTCTTGAGCATGAGCCTTCAACATACAAGGAGGCATGTGAGTTTTCAGTTTGGCAGCAGGCCATGGCAGAGGAATTTTGAGCTCTTGATGCTAATTCCACTTGGGAGGTGGTTACTTTACCTAAAGGAAAACGAGCTATCGGATGTAAATGGGTGTACAAAGTTAAGAGGAAGGTGGATGGTAGCATTGAAAGGTATAAAGCCCGGCTGGTGGTTAAGGAATTTACGCAGAAGGAAGGTGTGGATTACAATGAAACATTCTCACCCGTGGTTAAGATGACCACGGTTAGAGCTCTTGTTTCGGTTGCATTGCAGCAAGATTGGACTGTGATGCAATTAGACGTTAATAATGCATTTTTACACGGGCATTTGGATGAGGAAGTTTATATGAAACTCCTGCCTGTCCTTGTTGTTGATGGTGAGAATCGTGTATGTTGTCTTACTAAGTCCTTGTATGGGCTCAAACAAGCTTCGAGATAGTGGTATGCTAGGCTCTTCACTGCTCTCCAATTCCGTGGGTATGTTCAAACCAAAAACGACTACTCACTGTTTTTCAGAAAAGTCCGAGGCATTGTCACTTTTGTCGCCGTTTATGTTGACGCCATTCTTCTATCCGGAAATGATGCTACTGAGATGATCAAGCTTAAGGCTTTTCTTGATGATGAATTCCAGATCAAAGACCTTGGGTCTTTGAGTTTTTTTTCTGGGCATTGAGTTCATTAAAGTTGAAGGTGGGATTCTTCTCAGCCATC
This sequence comes from Persicaria maculosa, assembly GCA_963922045.1. NCBI lineage: Eukaryota > Viridiplantae > Streptophyta > Magnoliopsida > Caryophyllales > Polygonaceae > Persicaria > Persicaria maculosa. Next base: position 69,677,611 of record OY998255.1, read on the forward strand.
AACGATTTATAAATGAGCGTTTTGTGGATTTTCCTTGCTTTGACAGTCCAGTGGTGAGCCCTCTTGAGCCTTACTTGCAGCTTAGCCCCACTGATGGAGCTTTACTTGATGATCCGACTATGTATCGTCGCCCCATTGGTAAGCTCAACTTCTTGGTTAATACACGCCCTGACATTGCTTTTACAATGCAATTCCTTAGCCAGTTTCTACAGTCTCCTCGGGTTCCTCACTGGGATGCTGCTCGGCATGTCTAGAGGTACCTCAAGGGTACTGCTGCTAAGGGTTTATTACTTGCTAAACATTCCAATTTTACTCTTCGAGCATATTGTAACGCTGATTGGGCTAGCTATCCGGTTTCTCAGCGATCAGTCAGTGGTTATGTGGTGTTTCTCGGGTCTTGCTTGATCTCATGGAAATCTAAAAAGCAAAAGAGCGTTTCTCTATCTTCTGCGGAGGCGGAATATCGCTCCTTGCGCCGCGTATGTACTGAGGTAGCCTAGCTCACTCGGTTGTTGAGCGATTTTGATGTATCAGGCATCACACCGGTTCCGGTGAAATGCGATAACCAGACGGCCATCTATATAGCTCGAAACCCAGTCTTTCACGAGCACACAAAGCACATCGAATTAGATTGTCACTACGCTCGGGAGAAGCTCCTTGAGGGACTGATTACACTGCACCATGTTCCTTCACATGCTCAACTCGCAGATTTCCTCACTAAGAACGTACCCGGGTGTCATCTTCGTCCTCTTTTCTGCAAGATCGGAGTTGTCGACCCCCCACCTCCGTCTTGAGGGGGGTGTTAGGATATGGGTATGGGTTTGGTTCATTATAATGATCTGAATTCTTGATGTATTGGGTCGGGTTTCTCATTGTTGTGGTCCTGTGGACCTTATAAATAGACGTCACTTGTAATTGAGAAACAACAAGTAATATACACAGTTTCTGGAGTTTTCCCTCCATTCTCTATTGTTCATCCCTAATTTGACCTAGTTCATCTCTCAGATCTGATTGATTTCCAAATTCCAACATACTCCCTCCGTAATGAAATAATTGACCTTTTGACCATTTTTCTCGTAACAAAATATTTATCCCTTTGAACATAATTAATGACAAAAAATTCTAATTTTATCAATTCATCCCATTAATTGTATTTGATTTTCAAAATATTCTATTAATACTCCAACTTCCTATACTATTTTTTTTTTCATTGGTCCGTTTTTTTCTACATTATTTATTTGCTAAATTTTTAACGTACTATTCTACTTTCTAATTGTAGGTTTCTTAAAAAGTGTGAAAACCCCAAAGGGCCAATTATTTTGTTATGGAAGGAGTAATATAATACTCCATTCGTCTCATAATATTTGTCATTTTACTTTTGACACGTTTTTTAAGAACGATAAAAACTATCTAAAATATCAATAATTTTATTAATTTTAAAAAATAATTTCATACTTAATACAATTGTCTATAAAATTATTTTAAAAAATCAATATTTTATAGAGTTTTTAACTTCTTAAAAAGCGTGCCAAAAAATAAAGTGACATATTTTGAGACGGAGGTTGTACTCCGTAAGTAATTTAGTTCGGTAGCTATGATTTAGCGCGTGTTTGGCAAATTGGGGTTTTTTTAGGAGTTGTGGTTTTTTTAGGAGGTGGAGTTTATTTGGGGTATTATGGAGGTGTGGGAGGTGGAGTTTTTTTTTTAAAAATAACCTTGTAAAAAAGATGAAAGGTGTTTGGTGGTTGTAAGGTTTATAAAAGGTTATTATAGTGAAAAAGTCCAAAATGCCCTTCATAAATGCTAGGAGGCAAAAGGGCCAAAAAAAGTGGAGGGCAAAACTGACATCTCAAACCTCCACAAAAAAATAAACTCAACCTTACACCTTCGAAAGCTAGGGGGGACAGCTTCCATTTTCAACAAAAATAAACTCCACCTTAAGCCCCAAAACCCCCACCTAAAACTCTTACCAAACATGTAGGGAACGGGTTATTTTTTTTTAACCTCCTAAACCCCCAAAACCCCCACCTCCAATTATTATCAAACACAGCCTTAATGGAGTTGGACTCAATTAAGCTTTTGTCTTAATACAAATTAAAAAACATTCAAAAAATGTTTAAATAAAAAACTGAATTGATTCTCATGTAGCCTGCAACGTACTTTGTCTTTATATTGCTTAATTGGCCGGATTGTAAGGAAAAGTATTTGAAATTGAACTCCATATATTCGAAAGGGAATTGGATCCGGTGGAGTTCTAAATTAACTCCACTAATGGAGTTGGGCAAATCTCAACCGTCAAAAAAATAATTGACGGTTAGATTTGACCCTCTCCTTCACTCCTCACCCCCACCCCCACCTATTTTCTTTTTTCTTTTTTCTTTTAATTTCTTTTCTGCAAGTGTAAATCTCAACTCCATCCGTGAATTTGATAGCCAAATTCACCGGATCTAAATTTATGTATAGTAATTTATCGATTCTAAAAAATAAATTAAAAATGGCTAAACTAATTTAAATCTAAATCCCTTATTTAGAATTGAATGGTTAAAAATTTATTCAACTTTACTCAAATTTATTTTAACAACTCCATGAGATTTCAAGTATGTGGGAACCTACATACCGTAACATACAGGGCACAGTTTTGATTTTATCATCTAAATATTGACCTCTAATGTGTATTAGCATACGTAAATTCCAAAATAAGTATTTAATTTCCGACAAAAATTGGCATCATCCTATATTCCTATGTTCTTGGTCCGTGGTTGAAGTCGATCCATATTTAGTACTGATTCAAGTTTCCTTCTTTATTAATTCTTTAATATTTGAATTAAGCATCCCACGTAGACTTTATTATTTGATGATCTCATTCTCATGGTCTATTCCGGGGCCGGATAGAGAAACACAAAAGGAGGAAATATTACAACTTTTTGTTTTTATATTTTATTTATTTTTATGTTGTTTCGACAATAAAATTTCATATTTCAGGGAAATGAATGCACGAGATCGAGGGGAGGGTAGAAAGCTTACCAACTGTGGCAGATCTGAAAGTGGTCCATCCGTCGACGACATTCCGGCTAGCCTTGATGACCGTCTTTCCGATCCCGTCTCCGATGAAGGTCAGGAAGGTCTTGTGCTTGTCCACCTCCACATTCTCCAAGTAGGCCCCTGCCTTTATGTAGATGACGAACCTGGTGGTGGTCTTGTTTGGGGCCGCGTCCACCGCCCCCTGCACCGTCGTGAAGTTCCCGCTGCCGTCCTTCGCCACCACCAGATCGAACTTGGTCCCGTTCGCCGCCGCCGCTAGCAACCTCCTGTCCTTCTTCCTCAACCACCTGCATTCATTTATTTTTCAAATTAAATAAGAGTAAAACAAATTTCAATAAATTGCCACTTCAATTTTATTTTATTTAAAAAAAATATATATGCATGGTAGTATGGACAAGGCCACAAGGGACCATGCCCTCCACTTTCCTCAATCTATCTATTTATCCTATAATTTATTTTAGAAATAAATTGTCAAAATATAGTATTTATGTTGCAAATTTCTTATATTTATATATAGATTATTCTTTACTTTCATTATAATTAACTTATAAGTTTACTAGGATTAATTATTAATTTAAAATATTAGTTATGATTTTTTTAAAATTAAACATTTTAGCGGATAAAAATAATTATACATTTTTTCAAAATTAATATTTTATATAATTTTTATTATTATAATAAAATGTACCTAAATACAGAGTTGTACAAAATATATATTTATTTATGTGGATATTCATTTAACATAAAAGCCATTTTTAAATTAAAATAAAACTTGTCGATAACTTTGCATATTGGTCATGTGATTGTACGAAAAATCGTATAAATTACTCCCACCGAAAAGCTGAATCTATAACTTTATATGGTGACAAAACATTCATCAAATTAAATTCTCAATTCCATGAAATTAAATCAATAAAAATAAAAATAGCATACAAATGAAACGAAAGTGTTCGAATAGTCCAAAATTATACCTCGGGAAGCCATTCTTGTTCAGGCGATAAGCCACCACCTCCTCCTCCGGCAGCCTCCGGGCCGCCGGCGACTTGGTCTGGTTTGCAGCCTTCTTTAGCATAGCAAGGGCATTGCTGACGTGGCGGGAGATCCTCACGAGCTGAGGCTCCAAGATCTTGCTACGCAGCGTTTTGGCCCCTTCCCCGGAGGCGAACCCGTCGAGGCAAGTGTACTGGTTCGTCATCGCCGCGCTCAGCAGCGTCCGTATGTCTTCATAGTTGTGGCCCACGCCGCCGTTCTTCGCCTCGATGTCGGCGACGGCCGCCTCCAGGTCGTCGGCCGAGTCATCCAGCAGTCCAATGCAGTCGCTGATGGCGCGCTGCTGGATGAGCGTGAGCGCGGAGAAGCCGCGCGGGAGGCCCCGGCCGTGGCTGTGGCCGATCGCCGAGCAGTTGGATTCCGACCTCTCGACCTCCTTGACGGTGATGTTGAGGGTGGCGCAGATGGCGTCGGAGATGGACTTCTTGTGGAGGTCCGGGACGGAGAGGAGAGTCGAGACGCAGAGAGAGGGGTAAAGTGTTCCCTCGCAATGAGACTCCGCCGCCAGCGCCTGGAGCTGGCGGCGGTGCCGGTGGTGGTGGGCGGAAGTTGTGGGGTGGAGAGGGGCGGTGGTGAGAGAGGTGTAAAGGTAAAGGGAGAGGGGTATAAGGAGAAGAATGATAATGGGTAGATTGAACTGATTATTGGCCATCTTGTGGGTGAGTTTGAGTGAAGGGAGGTGTGTGTATTTATATTAAAAAGGGATATAAAGTTTGTGATATAAATTTATATAAATATTTTTGAATAAATAATATATTTCTAAGGATTATTAAGAAAAAAGATATTATATGGGATTATACATAGACAATAAATCATATATACAACCCTCGTAGTGTTTCATTTTAATAACTCTGGGTCATTGTATTAAGAAGATCAACGGATGAGAATATAAAAGCAGTTTTTGATTATTCATTAGAATAAAGTAATTCGGTCATATTGGGTGATTATTCGTTAAAATAAGATTTACATTTTTTACACTCTTTGTACAAACGAATAATTACATAATTATGTGAAAACAGACGAATAATCATATGAGACCATCCGCAACCATGGGCTGGGGTAACCTCTTTCTCCCTTTTTTCCCATCTTCTTATCACAACTTTACAACTCATTTATTTTTTTGTTTAAAATAATTTTCACTTTTTCTACCTCTTTTTAAAAAGTTTCCTCCACAACCATGAGAAAACTCTTTTACCTCTTTTTAAATTTATTTTCACCTTTTCTTTTCCTTTATATATCTTTCCCTTTATTAATTATATGTGTATCATCATATATTATTGTGAATTATTTTTATTTATAATTTAATAATTAAATAAAAATAGCAAGTAGTTAATATAAATATAATTTATTACATCAAGATTAAAATAAAAAAAGTTAGAAACATTATAATATATGTAAATACTAATCAAACTACCTATAAATTCGGATCATAGCCTTGGAATTGGTTCCACAAGTGCAGAAGTGCTCAACCAAAATCATTCTTCAAATTCATATGAGTTTGTCTATCCCGAATCTCATCTCTCATAGCCATATAGTTGCCCAGATTTTGATCTTAATATCGCCCGGTGGTAACGTTCAATGGCTCAATATTAGAAGATTTGTAACATCACTTGAAATTGAGGATTTTTTAGAAGATTTGGATCAAAAGACATATTTGGAATGGGTGGAGTATTTGGATTATTGTGATCCATAGTTAAGAAAATAGGTGCAACTACAATAGATCAAGATGGGATATATATGGTAAAATTGGGCTCAAATTATAGAAAAAAATAAAATTAAATCAATGAGGTATTTTATTTTAAAAAATAATGAAATATAAATATATTTTTATATCACTTTAAACCCTATTACAATTAATAAATCTAAATGGAAAAGAGAATATCCTACTTTATCATTAAAAAAAATTAAGGAAAGTAAAATTAGAAAGGGGAAGAGGTTACCTCTCTCTATCAAGGTAACCCCTTCTCACCTCTTACCTTAAGGTAAACCCCACAACCATAGGCTTACCTTTTAGCAACCTTAAGATAGGTAAAACTCATGATTGCTCATGCTCTAAGAGTATTCCCGTCATCTTCTTCATTTTGGTAATTTTAGAGTTATAAAAGATTTTTAAGTATTTTTTAAAGCATAACGTACAAATTCTCTATCTCACCCACAAAAATAAAACAAATTATCTATCACTTTCTATAAAATGAAAAATCAATAGAAAAAATAGTAAAGCTTCTCTAAATCTACATCATTTTTCAAAACTACATGAATCTCCAGATTTTCGTGGTGAGAAGTTGCTAGAGTTTGAGGGGAAATAATTTTTTTTTAAATGTATTTTGTTTTCTCATTTTGGAGAAATTTTGAAAAAGTTGGAGTAGTTAGAGGCTCTTTGCATGACGCGCGCCACAGGTGCTGGCGTGGTCAAGGACTACAACGGTAAGTGGATACGTGGTTTCGTTCACCATTTAGGCTCATGCTCGGTCCTTGAAGCCGAATTTCGGGTTCTAATTCAGGGACTAGAATTACTTTGTTAATCGGGAAAGCGAATCCGGCAACTGATTTCTTAGCAGGGTTAGTTCTCTCATTTCCTTGGCAGTCTTTTTTATTTTGATAAGGTAAAGATTCGAGGGCCAGAGAGACCTGTCTCATCAAAAGGCTGATGAATCGACAAAGGGACTTATCGGCGACAACAATACAATCAAAAGCGAACCAAAGCCAGTGCAACAAAGATTGAAACTAAACGTACAAAATGGGAGACCTAGGCTAAATGAATCCTTGACAGTCTTATGTTTTGGAGGTGGATGTACAGAGTTTTATGTGCTCCATCCATTTAGTATAAGTTTCTCCACTGTAATCAAGAGCCCAATTAAACTACTCGTTGTACTTTAGTAACCCAGCCCAATTACATGATACGTCCCCATGGTTGCAAAAATCGTATGTGAAAAGAACAGGGATTTATTTTGGTGTTACTCTCTTCTTCATTGGAGTTTCATTCATTGCTAGTTTTTAAATAAAAAATTTAACTTTCAAGAAGTATTTGATGTTCGAGCTCCATATACTGTCACTAGTTTCCATAGCTATTTTGTTATGTTTGCTTGAATGAAAATGATTTTTTTTTATAAAGGTAAAAATTCGAGACGGTGTATTTGGTAAATTGAGAGTTCGTAAAAAATGGCAAATGAATTAACCATCATCTAACAATAGGACCTCATAGTCATAACAACAATTAAGAGTTAACGAAGTTGGTGGCTCAAACTTTTTAATCTTTTTCCATCCTTGTTTATTTGACAAAATTATGATTTGGGCCCAAACTTTACAAAATTCAGTTAGACAACTTCTTTGGACGGCCCAACCTAAATGAGACAATATTTGAGCCCAAGCTTTAAAGGCTGAAATTATACAAGTTTCTTTGAAAATTACTTCTTAAGAAAAATTATTGTCATTGTAAGCTGTAACATAAAAATAAACATCATTTAAGAAATTAAAATGGAGATTTAATAAGTAAAAAATAGCATTCGTTCTATCATTCTATTCACTTTTATTTCTTTGAAAGTCGTATTGGCTTAAAGGGAACTTATTTAAACGCAAATAAATAAAAAAGTCTTAAATTGCATTGTTTTTGACCAACTTTTAAGAAACTAAATAATCTAAAATTAAGTTTGGAACAACGAGATTTTAATAACGATGTCGACGGTTGTTTACTTAGGAATTAATTATGTTATGAGCGTATTTAGGCTACTGGAAAGCATGCTTGATGAGTTTCATATCGTCCTAAACCGATTTTTGTGGGGGCCTTCAAAGCAGTTCCGGAGGATCCATTAGCGTCGATGGGAAACCTTATGTGCTCTAACACAGATGGGGGGCATGGGATTCATGGATTTACGGGTGTTTAATGATGCTCTGTTGGCAAAACAAGGGTGGCGGTTGGTGCAAGAACAGTCGTCGTTAGTTGCGCGAGCTCGTACTCGTGGCTCGGTATTACTGTAAGGGGAACTTCCTCGAATCCGGCATGGGTGATACTCCTAGTGGATGGCGGGTCAAATCGGGTGAGAGCATCGATGTTTAGGGCTTTAGATGGTTGGTGCGAGAGGGAGGCCGATACCTCCAACGCTTCTGCAACACTCAGATTTGAGTCTCAACATGGAATCACTAATCGAAGTTAACAGTGGATTGTGGCGTCGGGATGTTCTGCAGGAAAACTTCACTGAGGCTGTTGTAGCTATAGAGAGTATTCTCGCGATCCCGCTGAGCACCCGAGCACCTCCGGACACACGTTTCTGGTGCAGGGCCGGTCCTATCAATATCTAGGCCCTTGGCGAAACAAAAATTTGGGACCCTTCTACAAATTATAGTATAGTTTTGAAAAGTCGAGTGCTAATAAAGCATTTAGTACAATGATATGAATTTTCATATAATCTAATATATTTTATCGACTAATAAAATTCTATCTTAATTTAATCACATTTACTATATATAAAATACGAAAAAAAGATCTGAAGAAGTAAAATATTTAAATGAACTCACGAATACAAGGAATATATTTAGTACTATCAAACTGTTAGACATAGTTTTTTTACTCAACATATATATAGGTTATTTTAAGAGTACTTTTTAGGAATTCTAAATAAAAATTTCGATGCACTTGATTTTAAAAAAAAATAATTTGAAGAAGTGCTTAAAATGTTTCAAAGAGGTGATTAATTAATTAAGTTTTTAAAAACACCAAAAAAACTACTCGGAAAAAAAAAGATTGAAAGAGGGACAAGGTGTACCGTAAATGTGAAATAAAATGGTGAAAGGGGAGTTTGGAGAATCGAAGAGATTAAAATGTTTCAAAGAGGTTTGCATTTTCCATGCAAACCAGCTGAGCTATTTGGACTAACGAGTTATTTCTTCTATAGATAATACATAATAGTATTATAGATAGATTCCAAGTTATGGGCCTCTAAAATCCATGGGCCCTAGGTGGTCGCCCCTCTTGCCCACCCCCTTGGGTCGGGCCTGGTCTGGTGCCCAAACAGATACAGGGTTTTCATGATGAAATCAACATATTGGTTGGGCTGCTGTGGGCATAGTGAAGGATGGTTTCAGCGACTGAATGGAGAGACGGATCAAGTTTGGGAGTGGATGTGGAAATTGAGAGCCTCTATGAAGGTTCTCCTATTTTCTTGGCGTGCTCTATTCGGGGCACTTTCGGTCGAGACCAACCTTGTGAGCCGACACATGGTGGAATCTGCAACATGCATGCATTGTGGACTAGCTAGAGGACGAAATTGTGCTCCACGCAGTGTTGGGATGTCCTCTAGCTAATCTGGCTTGGGAGGGATCATCATTGAGAGCTTGCATTAGGGGGTTGGGGAGTCTACTCATGGTGCAGATTAGTAACAACATCCTTGGGATCGAAGGGTTGGTGGGTCTCCTAGAGTTCTTCACTAACGCCTGGATTGCGTGGATGACGAGGATCATGAGAATCTTTGATGATAAACCACCAAATGCTCCGCTGCTTAGAGATGGCTTTTGAAAGTTTGTCCAGGACTATAGAGCGATTTGGGACAGTCGAAATGAAGTGACACGCAATGGCTCCCTTTTGGTAGTTGGTGAGCACACATGGTCCAGACCACAGCAAGGCGTAAACAAGGTCAATACTCAATACCGATGCGGCGTTGATGAATGAAGGAGCGATATGGATGGGAGCAGTGGCTCGGGATGACAGTGGGCAGTTGTTGTGGGCATCAGTGAAGCGCTACAAGGCAAACTAGGACGTCCATATTGCATTAATGAAGGCTGCACTCATAGGGGTCGAGCAGGCTGCCGAGAGCAGAACAACCCGTGTGCAATTGGAGTCCGACTCCCTACATGTCGTTAGACACCTGAATACAGGGGCGAATTTTTCATCTTACTCAAGTGCAATAGCCGATGATATATTGACAATAGCAGGGAGTTTTTCTTCCTTTTCGGTGGGTCATGTAAGGTGCACAAGAAATATTGTGGCACACTCAGTGGCTAGAATTAGTCCACCAAGTGTGAATCGTGTATTCTTCGATCCTGTCCTGCAAAGTTTGATCGAGCTTGTGACGATTGATCTCATTTCATTATAATAATATATGTGCCACCTTTCCTCAAAAAATAAAATAAAAAATCTAAAATACAATAGATATGAAAATGAGAGGAGATTCTTATACTTTAATTTGTACACTTTATGTCCATAACTGTCTGTCATATGTTCTTCATATTTTAATATTCATATTTTATTATACCTATAGGTAGATATTAATAGTGTATATATTCAATTTTTAAAAAAATATTAAAATAAGTCAAGAAATTAAAAAGAGCTATGAACACGGTTCTAAAAGACATTTGACGGATGTTTGATGGTGGGGTACCATCAAGCGCTAAGGCATTTTGACAGCCTTATCGATGGATTCTTAGTGAATATAACGATTTTGGGTATTTTTTTTATATTCAACTTTTAACCATGTTTAAGTGTCACAAAAAGTAGACAAGTAGTAAACTATGCATGTCTAAAGTCTTCAACATCTTTAAATTAAGAAAATATCATGTAAATCAACCAAACATTATGATAATTTTATCAATGTTGATTCAAACATGATATCAATCATAAATTCATATAACATGTTCAAATAAATACACTAATTTATAATTTCCACATTAAGAAAATTAAACAATAAAAATCAATTTTAAATCATATACAAATTGACTTGTCTAAGTGTCAAACGTCAAGTTTTTTGACGTTGTCTTAGCGATCAATCTACGTTAAACATCTTACAGTGTCTTGACGAACGCTAGCGTTTTAGAAGTAGCTATGATAGTGTACATGAAAAAATAAGATGGGTTATTTACATGATGTAGTGAATAGTGAAAGAGAAAAAATAGAGTTATAAATCTAGGATAGTTTGTAACAATATTTAATTAATTAATTTGTTAAGGTAGATAGATGTCAAAAGTCCATTATTTTCGACTGTAAATTAATTAAGAATGAATTTCTGCAAAAAAAAAAAATTAAGAATGAATTTTGGTTAAATTTGGTGAATATCCATTTTAGATGTGAAAATTAAGTAAATGTCCATTTTTTACATAATTAGGTAAATGTTCATTTTTCCAAAAATACCCCTCTTTCCCCATCCCTAACCCTTCATCCTTCCCCTTTGACCATTTTTAATTTTAACATTGACTAGTCAACATTGACCATTTTGGTCAACCCCTGCATTTGATGATAATTTTTTGGTGACAGTTTTTTTGGTGACAGTCAGGTGACAATTTTTTTGGTGACAAAAGTGTACATTTTTTTATGACAGTTATTTGTGATAATTTTTCTGGTGACAGTTATTTGTGACAATTATTTCGGTGACAATTGATTTTTTGTGACATTTTATTTTTTCCGGTGATAGTAAGGGAAATCTTTTTTGGTGACAATTGATTTTTTTTTTCCGGTGACAATTAATGGTGGAATTTTTTCTTGTGAAACAATGTCACCCTATTATTTTTCGAACGTAAATTACAAAAACAATATCATCACCCTATTGTCATCAACCTCTTGTAAGTAATATATTGTCACCAACGACATAACAACGTCATCAACCTATTGTCACCAAATACAAAAACAATGTCACCACCCTTTTGTCATCAACCTCTTGTAAGTAATATATTGTCATCAACGACATAACAGTGTCACCAACCTATTGTCACCAACTACAGCACATTGTCATCACTCTATTGTCACTATCTACAAAACACTGTCACCATATTCTTTTCTCAAACGTATTGTCACCAACAACAAAATATTGTCACCGCCTTATTGTCACTAACCTCTTGTCACCAATGAAAAATATTAGACCCTAGAGAGGTTAAAACTAAGCAAAGAGGAATCTATTGTCACCACCAACATAACATTGTCACCAAAATATTATCACAAACCTATTGTCCTTAACTACAAAACAATATCACCGACCATCTATTGTCAACAACTACAAAATACTATCACTAACCTATTGTCACCAATCTTTCCAAAGAGGACATTCTTGAAATGAGCATTACATGGTGATGGAAATAGTTCCTTTATGTGGCAGAAGAGGACATTCTTGAAGCTAACAAAAAAAAAGGACATTCTTGAAATGAGAATTTTGGTGCAAGATTGCTTCCAGAAGAGGTAAGATCAACTTTCTTTAAAGCCCGGGTGCCAAGAATTTGAGCATTCTTGAAATGAGCATTACACAGTGATGGACCAGTGGATCTCAGAATTGGCTTCCCACAAATTATAGGACCTGCTTGTGCACTGGATACCTAAAAATTAAACAAGAGGAACACACAGTTAAGACGAATAATACAACAAAAATTTGGGACATATTTTCTTCATGATTCTCAATCACCAAAGTGCTAACCTAACCAATCAAAATGGAAATTTTATCATCTTTCATATAAACTATCTCATTATGTGGCAACAACAAGAGTTTACACTGATAAAAATAATAACACAGTCCAAGCACCTCTGCATAATATGTTTAGAGTGCACCATTGACATCGGATACTTGTCATCAGAGTCTTGCTTCCCTAAAAATTAAGTTGAGTTCCCTTTGCAAAGTTAAGGCATTACATATACTAAGCAGAAAATACAGAAACATCAAGAATTAACAGATTACATAAACTAAAGGCAAGTTGGAACAGACAACACAATAATGAAAATGCCAAGAAATACATAGGAAACTGATGGACGGTTTTTAGTCGCGTAAACCGTATCAAAATAAAACTCAAACCTACAAACTAGTATAGCAAGCAAGTAAGAGGTCGATCCCACAGAGAATCAAGTATTCCTTTGCAAAGTGTATTTACCAATTAGTGAAAGGGGGGTTTTTGGATGATTGAAATAAGAAAGAAAACAAAATAAACTATAAACAGATTGATGCAAAAATAATTTAGAGAAGATCGATCTACCTACAACTATCCACTTTATTTGGTTGAATTGATATTGTAACTTCCTCTTGTCCTTTTAGTCTTCCTATGAATGCTCTTGTCCCGACCTAATATAGTTACTAGTCCAATAAGTCCTAGAAACCCTTATCAATCGAACAGTCCCTAAAGAAGGATTTAACCCAATTGATAGCATTAAGTTCAGAGATTAACCAAGGTATTTGCAGTCCCTAAAATGGGATTTAACAATACATCCAACTTCCTACCTATCCAATTAGTTCAATCAGCCCTAAAGGGATAAGTTTGTTACTTGGGTTAAGGTTCGCAATCAAGAATCTACAAAACCCTAGCAATTGAATTGATCTAACAAGTTGGCCAAACAAGATAGAACAAAACAATAAACAATCAAGCACAAAGAAGTTGAAGCATTCAAATATAGGAAACAAGGAACAAGAATTAGAAACTCACAATCAATCCAAATAAAGCTTCAAATTGCAAGTAGATCGAAGAGAGTTTAGTCGCCCATGGCGAACATCGCATTCTCTCTAATTGTCTGATAGAACGTGGAATAGAATAGAAGTTGTGGAAAATAAACTAAAATTGGCCTTATAAAATATCCAAAGTCGGCCATAAAAAATATCCAACACAAACTAGGGTTTTCTTAAATTAAAACGCAGCGTTCACGCGCTGACGACCAATGTTGCGGCTGCGGCATGGATGCTGCGGCCGCGGCATCAGCAGCACTCCCATATCCCACTGCATCCTCACTGGCGGCGGCCGCAACATACATGCTGCGGCCGCTGCATCTGTATTTCACAGAAATTATGTCTCGAATTTGTTCTTCTTGTCAACAAGAAAGTTGTAGCTCTCTGTAAGAGCTTTCCAACGCATGGTCATAATAGTCAATCGGACAACCGAGGCCTCCACAAAGTGCAAAACAAGTTCAACATATCTGACGACAACTTCTGCAGACTTGTTCTTCGTTTAGGTCCGCTTCTTCTTCTCAGGACCTCTTGAGATCTTCATGTAAGCTTCTTCGATCAACTAGACATTCTCATCTAATGCGTTATCAACCCATGTCTCCTCCTCGGATATACAATTACCTGAAATAATCAATAAAAGTGTGTAGATTCCGACTCCACCAACATAGAGAGCAAATATGCAAATTGTACTTAATCCATGCATGAAATGCATCTTAACTAAGCTAAATGCAACCTATTATGCCTACCTAAATGCACGCTATCAGAAACTCTCTAGTTCAACGATCTCACATTGTTTTAGTGCCATAAAAGAGTACTTGGAGTTTTAGACAAGGATAGTTGGACATTTTGGGAAAGAAAAGACTGAAAATTTTTAAATACACAAATCATCGACAGAGTAAATTCTTCATAAAAACAAGTAACCTCTTAAATAAGTTTGTTATAGATCAATGTTACAAACAACACAACAATGGTTTTGCGTTAGTATTAGATCGAAACGTCATTATACTAGGACTCTCAAGAGGAGTTCACATGACTAGAATGATGTTTAACAATGCCATCTCAAATAGGACATTAAATTCATACCGACTTCATCGATTGCATCAGAAATTAAAATTAGGGTTTCGAATTAATACAAGAAAGGGGGAAATTGAAAGCAAAATTGATGAACTGCAAGAAATTGAGAAGATAAAGGAGATGGTACCGGCTCTGAATCGAAGGATTTGGAGAGAGATTCATGTTTGGGGGAAGATCTTCTTCTCTACAACGTACATCGTCGGAGGAGTTGATGCATCTGGACGGTGCCGGAGGAAGAGTTGATGCTAAGGGCGGCCATTTTGGCGGCCAGCGACGGAAGTGTGTGGTCTTCCGACATGGTTGAGCTCAAGAGAGAGGTTTGGGCGAAGAGGATGAAGCGAGAAAGGGGATGGAAGCCATAGATCGTAAGAAAATGGGGAAAGGGGGTGAAGAGGAGAAAATTAAAGCAGGGGTATTTGGGGAATAACGAAATTATTATGGACACTTGCTTAATTAGCAAATAAAAATGGACATTTACTTAATTACACTTTGTAAATGGATATTTCACCAAAATTTTCCATGAATTTTTCACAGAAATTATAGAAATCCCCTTTCAACCCAGCTCCACAGTCAATATTTTAGTCGAACAGTAACTTACAAGGGTTGACTTTGTTACATCATTTAATAGGGTAATTTACGGAAAACCACTCACTAAATATCACATTTTCCACTTAACCACCCATGAAATAAGAAATTATACAAAATCACCTCGGTTTCATTGCTTGTTGCTTTGTTTGGTTCAATAATCAATAATAATGTATTGCTTATCCTTGTGAGTTTTATGGTCCAATTGGACTAGAAGCTTCTTAAACTCAAGCATTTACTTTTCTAGTTCAACACCAACGTCTTGGGGGCTAACGTGCAGTGGCAGAAGGTGTTGGAAGCGGGTGGGGGTTGTGGCCACCCCGACATTTTTTTTAACAATATATGTATATATTATAGTAAGGGTAAAATCCACCTATAGTCCCTGAACTTTGATCAAATGTTCAAACGGGTCCCTGAACTTTATTTTTGTTCATTAAAGTCCCTGAACTTTGATACTTTGTACACATTTGGTCCCTCTGTTAGTAAATTTGTTAAATATATGTTAAATAATGATGTAGAATCAATGTATTTTGGTATATTAATGGAATAAGTTAGGTTATACACATGTAATCGGTTGGTATTTGTTTTACTAAAGTAAAAAAAAATTATATTATATTAAAAATATATGTTTTTAAAAAATATTTTTTATAATAAAAAAAACTTTCTATTTTCCAAATAAATGGTATAATTTTCCGTTGATATTTTATTTTAAAGTATTTTAATGACCGAAAATTTCTTATTTAATTAAAAAATTAAAATATGTTTTGTTAAAAAAATAAACTCTACTTTTGCTATAAAAAATAAATTATATTTGTGTTAACAGAATAAACTCTGTTTTTTAATTAAATAAGGAAATTTTAGTCATTAAAATACTTTAAAATAAACTATTGTTGGAAAATTATAACATTTGGTAAAAAATAGAAAGTGTTTTTGATAAAAATATATTTTAAAATATGCTTTCTTTTAAGAAAACTCTATTATATATGATGATTTTTGAGAAGAAAAAAGCTTAATTTTTTACTTTAGTAAAACAAATACCGGGCAATTACAATTGTATAACCTAACTCATGTGATTAATACAAAAATACATTGATTCCATGTCATTACTTAACACATATTTAACAAATTTACTAACAGAGGGACCAAATGTGTACATAGTATCAAAGTTAAGGGACTTCAATGAACAAAAATAAAGTCCAGGGACCCGTTTGAACATTTGGTCAAAGTTCAGGGACAATAGGTGGATTTTACCCATTATAGTAAATAGGAGTATTAATTAATTACGGAATAAATTTCCTTTATTTTTTTTGAGAACATTTAGATTTCCTTTCCAATTTCACGTTAACAAATTTTTATTTTCAACTTTCATATTTTTAATATGTCAACCACTTAATATTATCTTCTAATTGAAAAGAATGATATCTCCTAAATCATAATTCAAACCCTAATTCAAACGGTGGAATATCTCAAACATCTTAATTTAGAATGAAGAGGATGAAAACCATTGAAAGAATGCAGAATACTATTTAGATAGAATTCGCTATAATTTATTTTTTGTACGGAGTTTTGGCATTCAATATATGTACTTTGTTTTTTCGTATAAATGAAAAAGGTGTAGGGATGAGCCTTATAAGTTGACGAGGCTCCAAATCCTAAAAAAAACAAAAATTGGTCCCTGAAAAACTTTTATCTAGGTTCAGTCACTACTAACGTGGGATCCTCCCAAGGACCTACTTGTTTGGGTAAGTATCTAATATGTTCCCCAGTTGAATAAGTCATTTTTGGAGGAGAAACTATGTGTTTAATTTTTGGGATTTGTGTGCTCCTTGGTTAGAACCTCTAAGGGTCCGAATGGGTTGGACTTGAGTCGATTGAAAGAAGACAGAACCGTGGCAAGAACGACATTCTGTTGAATATATGACCTATGCTCCCTTAGGAACCTGATAAGGGGTAAGCCGTAGGATGGCCCGATTTTCGACAATCAAGACTCAATTCAAGAAAAGGAATCAAGAACAATGCAAGACTCGATCAAGAACTCAAGAACAAGATATGGTGCGGCTATAATTTGAAAGAAAGACTCGAAAAAAGCAAACAAAGACTCGATAGATTGATGAAACGATCTATATAGAACAAGATGAAGACCCTAGACTCCCGTAGGAGGTAAGAACCAACACCAATGACTATATAACCTGCCTCTACAACCCTAAACAACCAAGCGGACAACTTGGAGGCACAAGGAGGGGGCTCGTGGATACCAGAGATCACCAAACCTTTGCGAGATTGACAAACACAAGGCAAACCAAGCGGAAACGATACCAATTTGCAATCGATGAGCCTAGCTATAAATCGATCGACTTTATCACTCGATGTGTTTCACACAAAAGAGGAACTTGTATTCAAGAAATAACGCGAGTTTTCAACAAGGGGGAATGCCTCTTCTTATAACCTAGGAGACTGATTTTCTAATTAAAGTAATAATAAATTAAAATAAATCACTAAATTACCTAAAATAACTTAAGTAAATAAGGTTTCTAAAAATAGCAACACAAGGAAGTTCCAACACTTGGTATAATTTCAGCCTTCACAAGAAACTAAGCTCCAAGACTCGGCGTCGAGGGTTCTGGGGTCGGCGTCGAGGGTTCTCATCAAGAGTAGAATATAAGTACGTCTTCAATGACAACTCTTGAAGTTGAACCGCGCCTGAGAATAGAAGTGTCTGGAGGTTCCGAAGCTGTCTTGGATGGTCCCGCATCATTCTCCCTTTCTTGAAAAGGATTCGACCACAAATCGAAGGTCTCATCCACAACAAGAAAGGTAAAAAGATCTGCGACGTTGAATGTAGCGCTCACACCATAACCTCCAAGGTTGAATACCACATGTCCATAGAAACTCCTCACATGGCCGATTGTAGGAGGGGGCGGCCACTCCTGAATCGCTTTGATCTTGGCGTCGTCAACTTGTAAGCCATTAGAGCTCATTACAAAACCAAGAAAAGAAACTTGATTACACTAGTACAAAAGTCTCCGTTAATACTGATTTTATAAGACCGGTTGTTTTAAACTGGTAATAATTTACCACTCGGTTACCGGTTATTATAAAAACCGGTATTAAGTTGATTTTGAAAATAATAAAACCGGTTTTTTAATTTCATAAAGGTATTAAATATGCCTGCGTATAATTAATACCGGTTATATAGAATAACCGATTTTACTTTAAAAAAATAAATGAATATCGATATGTATAGTACAGTACGTCTCTTCGTCTCTCTCACTCGTTCTTCCTTCTTCTGTTCTCCACCGCTGGAGATCCTTTGAAACCCATCGACCACCGCTCCTCCTTCTCGCCGAACATTCAGTCTCTCTCTTCATCTCCTTGCCGGCTTCCCTCGCTCCATCCTTTCGCCGAAAGCTTCCTGCGACGACCTGCTGGTTACTTCTCCTGCGCGCGCGAATCTCCCGCTCCTCTTCTCCTTCGCCTGAGCCGCTTGCTTCTGTCGAAGTCCCTGCAACGCCTGAGTTGTCGATCTCTCTCCTGCAACGCTTGTAAGTTGAAGTGTTTAATTGTTCTTCAATTTGGGATTTCTCCAACTCCAATTTTAGGGTTTTTGATAGATTTTGCAAATTTATGTTTGGAATAAATAGAATTTTAGGTTTTTGATAGATTTCCATTGATGATTCCTCTAAAATGTGTCTGCATTCCTTTGAAACTCATTGGAATTTTAGGTTTTTATTTTCCTATTTTGTTTTCGTTACATTCTTGTAGTAGATGAATTAGTTATATTTGTATATTGCATTACTTTGGATTTTTTTTTGGACTATATTGAACACATTGGATTATTTGCAGTAATTTTGCCCTTAAAAAAGCATGTCTAGGTCGAGTGTTGTGAGTTATTAAACTGATTAGGTATGGTGATTAATATATAGGAGAAAAGGATAGGGTTGTACTGTTGTAGAATTTCTAAACGAATCGATGATCATCAATATTAAATACTTGCAAATGGAGGAGTCATTTTCCTTTCAAGATGAGCCCATATGAATATATGATGATTGATGTTATTTTGGTGCTAGTAGGTTGAGTGTTGACTTTCCTTTCTTCATTCTTGCAGCTGCATGATTTCTATCCATTGTGTGTTTATTTTTTCTTCCTTTTTACAGCTTCATGATTTCTAGCATCCTATTTTAGTTCTGTGTACATCTTTTCTTGAGATTTGTTCTCTACCAGTAGCTGCCTTTCCTTTGGTTTGATGATCTACCCACTTTTAGCTAAGGATCGGAATAATGTTAGGAGAGATTGTTCTGTCTGCTTTCCTTCAGGCACTGATGGAAAAGTTGTTCTTTATCAACTTGTTAAAGGTCCTACAGCGACAGGGTACAAGTGAAACTTTGAAGAGGTGGTCAAAAGTTCTGGTGAGGCTTGAAGCAGTGCTTTGTGATGCAGAGCAGAAACAGGTCAGTAACAAGTTTGTGAGGATGTGGCTGGATGAGCTTCAGGATTTGGTTTATGATTTGGATCATGTATTGGATGAGTTGGTCACTGAAGTTCATCTTCGTAAACTGATTGATGGGTACGGAAACAGCTCCTCGATGGTGTTGGTAGGTGGCCTGCTACCCGAGTTTCTCTCCTTGTTGAGGCCCAGAGAATCCATACGTAATCGAAATATTGAACCATAAATGGAAAGGATCTCTAGAAGGTTGGAAGAGATTGTTAGCCAAAAAGATGAGCTCGGCCTTGTGGAATTTATTAGGGGTGGGCACAAATCCCTAATAAAAGGTACGTGGCATGATTTGTTATATTTATTTTCAAACTTACATAACTTTTTATGTAATTTTTTTTAATGTAGAAATCATTGGAGTGTGAAGCGTATGTTTTTTTCCCTAGTAACCCCATTTAAAATGTTTACTCCCATAAATCTAAATATAATTAAATATGATGCATTTTGATTATTTGTTTGTATGTAGTGTGTTGAATTCCTATTATGTTAAGACAATGAAAGCCCAATGCCCTTATATACAATGGAAAGTAATCGAGGTAACAATTTTTTATGCAATAACATTTTTTAAAAAGTAAATTCTACATCATTAATTATATTAAATGTTTTTCCCCTTATGGAAGTGTCCAAAACAAGATGATGGCGTGTCATGTGGGTTCTATATTTGTCGATTTATGCATGACATAATGCGAGAAGGAGTAGAAGACATTCCACTTAAGGTATGTAACCTTTTCAATATACATATTCTATTTTTATAGAGTTCTAATTGTTTTCACGAACGTTGTATTATTTTTTTGCTTTTATATAGTATTTTTCGCCTTCTCCATCATCTTTCAAAGAGAGTGATATACGTGAAGTAATTGAGGAATGTGTGGTATACCTTCAACCTCTCCTTGATTTGGAGTTAAAATATAGGTATGTACACAGTACACTTAATGGAATAAATAATATTGGTTATATGTATTATTTTGCTCATAATTAATTTTTGTGTCAATGTTTAGGTGAATATGAATTATTTGGCGGTCGACAATCATTTTAAAGTCTTTTGGTGGAAATGAAAGAGAGATCGATGTCGCCATATATGTTAGAAGAACCTAGCTATATATTTTGGATGATTTTGAAAGGTATTTTGTAATTTAGGTTGAATATAATGATAGTTTCAACTTTATTTTGCGTGGATCTTTTGTGATTAGTAATGGGTAAATTTATGGGTAATTGGATATGGATTTTGATGGAGATTATGGGTGAAATGAAAACTACTAGTTGGGTGCAAATGTGAAAGGAATTAGTGTATTTTTGTTGGTGATTCGTAGGATTACAGGTGCTACAGGTGCATACGGGAAGAAACATTCAGATATTAAAAAAGAAGAAGTTAATACCGGTTTTATATGAAACCGGTGAGAACTATAAAGCATAAAATGTTATTACCGGTTTTTTGTAATAACCGGTATAAATATATATTTCGAAAAGTTAATACCGGTTTTATGAAATAACCGGTAACCGAGAATTTTTAATACCGGTTACAAAAAATGTGGTTTTAACGAGTCAATACCGGCGCCGTTAATACCGTCCCAATAACCGGTATCCAGCTTAGAAAAAAACCGGTATTAACGGGTTGTTTTGTACTAGAGTTAGTGCACAATTCATATTTCATATCATCTTCATACTTAATATGCACTCTATCTTGTTCGTTTATCTTTAAGTTTCCATCCAAGGCTAGCAAGTTTTCTCCCCTTTTCAAGACTGAATTTTCAATCATTTCAAGGCTAGCAATATTACAACAACTTCCACTATCAATGATCATATTACAAACTTTGCCTTTTTCTAAACATTTAGTATGAAACAAATTTTCTCTTTGATCATCATCACAAGGCATATATAGGTTGAACACTTAAAGCTTTACTAACAATCAAAGAATCACCATGCTCATATTCAATGCAATCATCATGATCATAGGCAAGTAAATTACGATCTTGATCATTATTAACATGCTCTTCATTTTTATGAACAAGCTGATTATCTACGCTAGAAGGAACATTATGTTGGTTAGCATTATTATTAAGAAGAATATGATGAGTTTCTTCCCTTTCATGTGGTTGTACTTCATCTCTAGGTGATACTCCTTGTCCGGGCACCGTGTTAGAGCCAGAACGTTTCAACTCTAGTGTCGTCATTCTTTCCATTAGCCTTATCACGTCCTCATTCAAGGTTTTCAAAATTTTGATTACCTCGGGATAAGTAGGTCTGGGAGTAGAAGTTGTGTTGCTGCCCTGGTTAGACATCACAAATAAACAAACAAAGACTCAATAGATTGGTGAAACGATCTATATAGAACAAGATGAATACCCTAGTCTCCCGTAGGAGGTAAGAACCAACACCAATGACTATATAATCCGCCTCTACAACCCTACAAAACCAAGCGGACAACTTGGAAGCACAAGGAGGGGGCTCGTGGATACCATGGATTACTAAACAAATATCGACTTGATAGGGCAAGACTCAACTCGGCAATCAACAAGTGACTTCACAAAATCAGTTGCACACTAATCAGTACTCGACAATGGCAAGAAAAGAGACAATAGGGACAGATTTATGTGGAAAGACAAGAAAGAAACAACCTTTCATCAATTTACCTCTTTTTATTGTAACCCAAGTAAGGATGTTGTTGTTGCAAGGTAGGATTTCAAGGTTGTGTTTAGGGACAAAAGGTGTCAATTAGGGCTGATATTCACCACAAAATAATGTCCCTTGATGTTTCTTGCACTAGATGAATAATAACCAAAAGATCAAACAAACAACTTCAAGATGATCAACAATCTTTCTTCTTTCTTTTTTTTTTTTTTTGAATTTTCGGATCTGTTTTTTTTATGCAGCGGATCTAATGCACGAAAACTAACTAAAAATGCAAGGAAAAAATTGAAATTAATTAAATTGGTTGAATAAAATTGAAATCAGCCCTAAAAGATAGAAATTTACTAGGATTTGGGCTAAATTTGGTAAGTGGATTTCTATCTTCTATCTTGTGATCTAGGATAGATAAAATGAATTAATCTCCTCTTTATCAAACAAATTCAGCAATGATATATGTATAGATGGAGATAAAATTGGTTCAAGATAGAACAAAGACAGATAGAATGATAGATAAAAGATAGAACACTTAGGGTTAGGGTTTGTAAGGTGTATGACGATTTGAGTGTGCACCAAAGGGGATTGCACAAGGCTGAACTCGGCACCAAGGGTTGTTGGTCTCGGCTAGGCAATGTGTTTAGGCTTAGATGCAACAATAACAATCACAAATAAGAGGTTAGTAATAATCAAATTCAAGAAATTGAAGTAAAATACCAAAAATTGAAACAAGACTCTATTTTTGTGGGTTTTTTTTTTGTGTTTTATGATTAACAAAAAGAAAAGACTCAACTTTTGATGTCGATAACCTAAGCTCTGATGCCAATTTGATACGGGGTAAGTCGTAGGATGGCCCGATCTTCAATAATCAAGACTTAATTCAAGAAAAGGAATCAAGAACAATGCAAGACTCGAACAAGACTCGATCAATAACTCAAGAACAAGATATGGTGCGGCTGTAATTTGAAAGAAAGAACCGAAATAAGCAAACAAAGACTCGATAGATTGGTGAACCGATCTATATAGAACAAGATGAAGACCCTAGACTCCCATAGGAGGTAAGAACCAACATCAATGACTATATAACCCGCCTCTACAACCCTACACAACCAAGCAAAGAACTTGGAGGCACAAGGAGGGGGCTCGTGGATACCAGAGATTACCAAACCTTTGCGAGATTGACAAACACAAGGCAAACCAAGCGGAAATGATACCAATTTGCAATCGATGAGCCTAGCTACGAATAGATCAACTTTATCACTCGATATGTTTCACACAAAAGAGGAACTTGTATTCAAGAAATAACGTGAGTTTTCAACAAGGGGGAACGCCTCTTCTTATAACCTAGGAGGCTGATTTTCTAAAGAAATAATAAATAAAAAGAAATTAAAATAAATCCCTAAATTACCTAAAATAACTTAAGTAAAGAAGATTTCTAAAAATAGCAACACAAGGAAGTTCCAACACTTAGTATAATTTCGACCTTCATAAGAAACTAAGCTCCAGGACTCGGCGTTGAGGGTTCTGGGGTCGGCGCCGAGGGTTCTCAGCAAGAGTAGAATATAAATATCTCTTCAATGGCTCCTCTTGAAGTTGAACGGCGCCCGAGAATAGAAGTGTCTGGAGGTTCCGGAGGTGTCTTGGATGGTCCGCATCAGAACCGAACCTTAAATTCTGTTGGGCAGTGGGCATGCTACTGAGATAAATGCGGTCAATTACGTCTCTCATAGAAGTTGGTTAGCTACTTCTCATTTTGTTTTAGGCTTCTTCCTATTCGTAGGTCATTTATGGCACACCACACGTGGGAAGGGCTTGTGCAGTTGCAGCAGGATTTGAAAAAAGAATTTTTTTTTGAAACGAAAAGAATTTGGCTGAAAGGATAAACCTAGGAGCCAAGAGCATCCGAGAGGATGAAATCACGAAGCTTAGAGTCGTCAGGAGCCAGATGGCTATGGAAGTCAACGTTTAGGTGCGATAAAAGGTCCGCAACACGGTTAGCTTCCCGATAGACATGACGAATCTCTATGAAACTAGCGAAGCGTGACTAGACTGTCTGAGACAATCATATCAGAGTCACCTGTTGGCTGTCCAACACCTTTAAGACTGTTAATGATCGTAAGATTATCTCCTTCGATCGCTAGTCTTGTTATGTTTAGTATACGGGCTGCTTGCAAGCCCTTCCAAAGCCCTAAACCCACAGTGCCTGAGACGGAGGTGAAGGGGGAAGGCCCATTGACTGTGAGATTTTTTGAGAAAATATTGTAAATGAACAATATACCATTTTTGAGGGATTGAACCTCCGCATTTGTACATACAAGATGCATATTTACTAAAATTTTACAAATTCAAGGTCTTATTGTTGTATGAATTACGATGGTGGGTTCGGTGTGATAAAGAAATATTCTTTTATTTTCGGTTAATTACAAGTCTAAGGTAGTTCGATCAATTTCAATGGTTATAAAAAGAAAATTTAATTAAAAAAATAGCACTAAATTAGTCATTTTTATTAATGTTTTGATGAATATTTTTGCTTGGGCGGTGATTTGTTAACAAATCATATTTAACGGGTGGTTTCTGTAATTTTAAATTTACCAGGTGGTTAAAGTGAAAAAATCAATCTTTAGTGGGTGGTTTCCTGTAATTTATCCTAAATTTAATGCCAATTATATAAATATAAATTATATTGTAATGTAATTCACAAGATTTTTTTTCCCTTGCTACAACCCCTCCCTCTCCCTCTCTCTCCCAGACATCGTTCGATCTTTCTTCCTATTCTCTCGCTAATTTCCTAACAACCGAAATCAAAGCTTTGCCTGTCACATCGTTAAGCTCGCCCCTTTCCCCCAATCCATCTCTCTCTCTCTCTCGTCGGCTTTGTTTCTATTTCATCCTTCATCTCTCCCTTTGATTGATTTTTCTTTTTTGTAGATATGTCGACGATGTTCCATTTTCGGTGTTTGAATTGATTGCCTCCTTGGTCGATTGATTTTCCTTTCACCATTTTGGGGTTTCTAATTTTCTTATCGCTTCTCTTGATTCCCTCTTCCGGGTTCGTCCTTTTTCTGGCTCCTCTTCTACTTGGGTACGTTCCGATCCCTATTTCCCCTCTCTTTCTTTTTCAATTTATGTGCTTTTGATGAATGTATGAAGATGCTAGGCTAATTTGTTGCTGTGACCTTCAATTTGGAGGTTTTGATTTCTTGATGTAATTGATTGAATTTTGTATTCGTTTTTCTCGATTTCTATCTGAATGCGCGCATGATCAATTGCGGAGACGGTAGATCTTCTAACATTGTGATAATTTTGTTCATTGATTCAAGGGGTGGGAACAAGAGAAGAAATTTCAGAAGTTGTTTGTTGTTTAGGATTATAGGAGGAAACTGGAGATGCTCTTTACTTACTGATTTTGAGAAGATGGGAAGGGTTAAGCTGAAGATAAAAAGAATAGAAAGCACCACCAATCGTCAAGTTACTTATTCCAAAAGGAAAAGTGGGATTTTGAAGAAAGCCTCCGAATTGTCCATCTTGTGTGACATAGACATTATCCTGCTTATGTTCTCTCCCACAGGGAAGCCTGCGTTATACCGTGGACAACGCAGGTACATTGCTTCTTCTTTATTCCTTTAACCAATTGCAAAGCGAATTTGGCTCCATGAAAACATATTTTCGATACTAGAGATTGAGCTAATGAAATGCTTGATCTATGTTTTCAATAGTAGAAATTGAACATATGAAAATCAAGTTTATAGCATTTAGGGAGGCTCAAGTAGAGCTACAATTACAAATGTTCTGTCTAATCGAGTTAAGGATTGCTAACTGTTTGCTAAGGGTTTGAGCGGTTAATGAATATCACTATACTGGGTTAAGTTTTTTTTAATGGAATAAGATGCCTCGTTTGATTATAAATGATTCGAAAAGCTGTACTCATTTATTTACTGATCTACTCGTGTTTCTGTCTATCTATGATTATAAGATTTCATTTTAATTTTCTTTACTCATTTGACTATCTAAAATAGCTGACAATTTGGGTATTGGCAACAATTCTATCATCATTTTGCTCACATTACCCTAATCTCTAAACCAACATCTCTTTTTCCTTCCAATCTTGAGTTTTGTGTTTCTGGATGCAGCAGTCAATTGCCATATTTTATTGTGTTCTTTAACATGTTAATTCATTTCACAGCAACTTTGAGCAAGTAATTTCACAGTATGCTCAATTACCGTCACATGAAAGGGCAAAAAGGTTACCAAACTAACTATTTCACTTGTTTACTTTCAACCTACTGTCGTGTTAGGGCTAATTTCTTCAATTCTTATTGCAACAGGAAAGTTGAGAGCCTTGAAGTAAGAATCTCCACATGCATCTTCTGAAATTCTCACGACCATTTATGCCTCTTAATTTTATTGAATGCTTCTTGTTTTGATGCTAAATGTATTATATGGGTTTTGAGAATATAGGTTTTGAAAAAGACATTCAAGAAGTTAGACCATGATGTAAATATTGAAGACTTTCTTGGTTCAGGGTGTGTGATAATATTACATATGAACCCTGGTTAAAGTTGTATATAACTACTATAAACCTTGTCTAATTTGATATTTTTTTTCTCTTGCAGCAAACAATCAATTGAGGTATAACTTAAATCAATATTTGTAATACATAATGTGACGATTCTATCTTTCCACAAGCATACACATATAATGCCATTTTCATTTTGAAGAACGAACTGGTTTCTTAACTCATCTTCTGATTATTCCGTTTGACAGGAATTGAGTAATGGAGTGAGGGTACTACAAAGTCAACTTACAGATATTCATAATAGATTGAGGTATTGCTTTGGTCCTTTAATTTCCTAAGTCTTCGTTCTAGTGTGCTGGATACATATTCTCCAATCACTCCAGATGTGCATCTTAGGGAAATGAATAATAATTGCATTCTTATAATAGATACATGTTTACGTTTTACAGCCACTGGAACAATCCTGATAAAATTGACAATGTGGAATCTCTTAGTCAGATGGAGGACTCGTTAAGGGAATCACTTAATCGAATCCAGTTACGTAAGGTATAATTTGTTTTCCTTAAAAAGTCTTTCCGCATTTTTCCAGCGGGTTTTCATAGGTACTTCAAGAATGAGAATCAACAGTCACATGGATATAAAGGATATGCCTTTACATCTGCAGGAAAGTTTGGAAAAGCACCGACTCATGTCCCTTGAGTGCAGTAGTGAAGTGGTGAACTGTTTGCCTGAAGTAAATCTTTTTCCTCTCTCCCTTCTCTCTTTTCATCCGAGCAATGCTTATGGATAAAATTGGGTTGCCTCAGTTTCAGAATGGAATGCAGTTACCTTTGGTAATGGGTGCATTGCAAGATGGACAACAGTTAACATGGTTTTCGAACAATGAGAATCAACAAGTCCTATGGCCTGATGAGACAAGCCTTTATCAGCACAGGTGAAGAGATCTTTTATTCAAACTATGGTTAACTTGCAAGTCATATATATATATATATATATATATATATATATATATATATATATATATATATATATATATATATATCGAGTCATAGGGCTTAAGTTGTATTCACATGAAAATAACAGGAAAATATCTTGTTGCAATTTATCTTCCTCTTATCTTCAGTACAATAGTCAAGTGGAAGCAACTCATCTTCTCTTATTTTCATAAGTAACATCTCCATTATTTTCCTCTCCTTACAGAGACATTAAGAGTTCTGTAGATACTTCAGCTCCCGGATATTCTGGATTCTATGGAAATGGAGGCAAACAATTCGAAATGGATAATTCGAGACAAATTGACAGCACGACACAGGAATGTTATAGCTTAAATGATCTGACCGCTACATGCTTGGAAATCCAAATGGGTGAGCAATTTCCTTACACTCCATATGGAAATATAAATCTTCATGAAGAGAGCAAAGGCATGCCAGAGCCACCAGGGATCAACTATCAAGAAAACGCCATGAACTATAATCAGGTGACTGACAATAATTTCGAGTTGCCTGGATCCATGTACAACAATGGGCTTCAAGGGTGGCTGCCCGCTCCTGGGCCATGTACCGTTCCTGTCTACAGTGAGAATTCATACCCTCAGGTTAGGTCCACCCTAATTTCCTCTTCGATTTCTTGTTCTAGTGATTGAGTTTAACTGTAGTTGCTAGGTTCTTGTGATCTTTGGGGTCCCGGTGAACCATTGATAACGCTGGTTCCATTGGATCCTCAATCTTCTCGATTTATAGCGATTATTGAACAATTAGCGAATGATTAGAGAGTTAGCAGATTGGGAGAGATGAGATTGAATTGAGAGGGAAATGGGAGGCAATGGCGTGGGTATTTATAGGCGAAAAAGGCCGGACAAACCCAAAGGAGTCATTGGCCAACGGTCAAAAATTCGACCGTTGGCTCTTTTTTTTTTAGTTTGTCGAATTTGTTAATTTTGTTTTGTAATATTCTACTTTTAAAATGTTATATATTTTTATATTTACACATTTTCTGACCTCATTAATTTTTAAAATCTTGTTATAAATTTTTTTTTTGGAGAAAATAATAAAAAGCGATTAGATAAAAGTCATAAAACACAATTTTATCACACAATGATTTTAACTTCGTAACTTGCAACAACTTAAAAAACATAAAACCCACTTTACAAGTTCCAATTAAATGAAAATATAAAACAACTTCCTCCAGTATAACTTAATTATTACTCGTTGTTCGGATCTTCTTGGGGTGTTTGCTCCTAGGGTGCTTCTTTAAATTCTTGTAGTCCAAATTGTTTTTCACATTGTATCTATGACCACACTGCCTACAAACCGCTTCGAAGTTGCAAGGCGTTATCTCCTTCTTTTAGAAATGTCTTGTGAACATATCACCACGGATAACATCATGCATCTTCACATCGAGGTTGATCTTCCATGACGAAATTAACAATTTGAGAAGTGAGATTTGGATGAGAAAAAATAAAATAGAGAGGGATATGAGATGACGTTTTATAGATGAAATATAGCCTCCAACGACTATTTTTTTCAAAAACATCCCGATCAGCAAGGTGGGCCCTACATGCAATGTTTTTTTTTAAATGGTCGACCTTGCGGGTCTTGGGGGGCTCGGTCCTAATCCGAACTCGTCCACTCAAACAAGCCACCAGATCGTTGACCCATACCTAGCATGTCACTGAACCGGGGTGACTCGAAGGGTCCGGGCCGATTTGTGACACGTGGTCATGTCTAGATCGGAGGCAGAAGGATGCGAGATGCTGGAACCGAGAGAATAAGCTCTTGATCCACTCATAGAAGGTCTTTTTCCAGCTCAACTGGTAGCTTCGGAGGAAGGGTTGAAAAAATCGGTTGGACAACCAACACAGTCCTCTGTTCTTGGGGTGGAAGCTATTTGTTTAGCTTTACACTTCATTTAGGGCGTGTTTGGCTGGAGGGAATTTTCTAGGGGGTGGAGATACTTTTTGAGGGTGGAAGGGATGGAGATACTTTTTGGGGGTGGATGAGGTGGAGATACTTTTTGGAAAATAAGCTCCTGCGTGTTTGGTAGAACGGAGATGGATTTTTTATGAAATAAAGTGAAAAGACAAAAAAAAACCTCCCTTTTCACTTTAACCCCAAACTATTCATCTTCTTCTATAATACATATCACCATTAATTGAACAACAACAATTAATTAACAGCTCAGGGACTTTAATTAAGAGAGGGGAGATTAGCAAATTCAACCCATTTCGCTTCCAAATTCAACCCAATCCAGAGCTCGCGGTGCACTCCCATGGCGGACGACTTCCTCGACGAGCTCCGACGATCCTGGCGAGTCCGACGACTTCCTCGACGAGCTCCGCTCCATCCTCGAGTGCGCTCCCATGGCGGACAACGAAGCAGTGGAAAATCTGGAAACGAAGAGGAAGCTTGAAGTGGAGTCGAACGATCAAGGGCAAAAAAGTCTAGGAGGGGTGGAAAAATTTCTCCACCCCCAAATCTTAGAAAATGAAGGTATCAAAAAAGGGCCATTTTCCACCCCCGCCACCCCGTCCACCCCCACCTCCGACACCCCCTCCATCCCCTGCCAAACACGCATGCACGCCGCCCCAAAAAAAATCGCCCACCTCCTCCACCTTCTCCACCCCGCGCCAAACACGCCCTTAGTTGCTGTGCGGGAGAAAATGTTTGCCAACATGGGAGAGGCCGAGAGAGTGCTCCCGGATTCATAAGACTATAAGAGGGGAAGATGAGATGTGAGTTGGATGGACTATAGGGTAAATTTTCTCTTATTTTCAGGCAAATTACAGAAAACCACCCTTTAAATATGGATGTTTTCACTTAACCACCCATTAAATTCAAAATTACAGAAAATCACCCTTTAAATGGTATTTGTTTATAACTCACCGCCCATTCAACTATTTTCTTTACTTTATCATTAAATATATTATATTTTAATATTTTTAAACTCAAATTTGATTGTAAATATATTCATATTTTGAATTTAAGGGCTCGATCATATTTTAGGGATTATTTTATTTATTTTAAAAAAATGATAATAAATATTGCCTAGAATTATTATCTTAATTTATGGTTGAAAATGTTTATAAAATTTTAAAATATTATGAAAATTACTCTTATTTATTTATATTTTAAATAAGAATAAATAAGAGTAATTTATATAATGTTTTAAAATTTATAAACATTTTCAAACATAAATTAAGATAATAATTCTAGGCTTTATTCTACCCTTGTTGCCTAATAAAAAAAAATGGATGATTTTCTGTAATTTTTCCTATTTTTAAATAAAACCCAATTTTTTTAATTTTTTTTAGAAATCCCAAAAAATTTAGGTGGTTATTAATTTGATAATATATATTGATAAAAGATATTTATGTTTTTTTATATTGTAAAATAGTTTGGGATTTTCATAATTTTCACCAAATAGTAACGGCAACTTGTTGGCTCTCGAGTTTCAAGGTATACTTGCACGTCCTTAAGGACGTGCAATATTAGACACAAGGCTTGCACGTCCTTAAGAACGTGCAATATTAACCTTGTGATTTGCGGTGTATATAGAAACACCCAAAAAAAAGTAACTATTTTCCTCGCTACATAATTTTTTCAATGAAAACAACTTTGTCTCGAAAATATGCTACTTCATATACTATGCCAAAAACTAAATAGGCGCGATCAACTCCTTTCCTCTGCAAATACGATTGTTGTAGTATACTTACATTCCAATTTTTTTGGTCATTTAATAGGTCCGAGACTTATAAGTTTGAGTCATGGCTTTCCCGGAAGCATTCCAAAGGATAGATTATCAATCCAAGGATCCTTCCATGCATTTATGGATTGACCATTCCCAATGATCTAGAGAAAACCTTTATGGAAATGGTCTCGTAAGTTTAGTGATCTTCCAAACTGCCATGAAGTATTGTGTTTGGATTTATCCATAATTGATTCATTTTGTAAGTACTTTTCTTTAATTATTTTAACCCATATATTATCTGTATTAGTATATATTTTTCAGAGCAGTTTCATTTGTAAACTAATATTTATATCTTCAGCTTTCCTGAATCCCAAGCCTCCTAGCTTTTTTGGTGTACAGAGTTTATCCCAACTTATTAGTGAGGTATATCTTTCACTATTAAGATTTATTCTAAAAGAAAACTTTGTTTGTTTGATCAATTTTTTGGAGAATTTCTTTCAATAGCATAAAATATTACATTAGATAATTAGTTTTTGAGCTCAAATTTGCGTTTATTAATACCCCTCGATTTGCGTTTATTATTTGCACGGCGAAGTTCTCGCCATCGGTACGGTGCCGGCTTCTCAAATCGGCAGAACATCATACCGGACCCGGACTCCCAATTCGGCATAGGTTGAGGGAATCCTGCAGCTTTCGTCACATCAGTCAAATCGACTGGAAAAGCTAGCACGGGACCTGCATGCCGGTGCCGGACTCCGGATTCGGTTCGGTCACATCAGTCAAATCGACTGAAAAAGCTGCAGATTCCCTGCAGCTTTGTCTCGGGCATTGGATGCCACACTAGGAGTCCGGCACCTGCCACACTGGGAGTCCGGCACCGGCATCCGACGCTGCCGATCTGGGAGTCCGGCACCGGCACCGTGCATATGGCGAGATAACGCCGTGCAAATAACAAAAAGGTTTTCTTTTAGGTTGCTTATAGCGTCTTGAAATACACTATTTGTTACTCTAACATTAGTGATTGGAATACCTAGATATTTTTCCATTGATGTTGATACAGGGATATTCATCTGTTGGGCTAGAGATCACGCCATGTTTGCACTAATGCTGCCAGAGACTTGGAGGAAGCTTTTGTTATAGTTGATTGCAAGCCCTGACAAGTTAGAGAAATTATTTAGTATATTTTGAATCGTGTATAGACTATTATTTGAGGATCTTGGTAAGATTAGGGTATCATCCGCAAACGTGAGGAAAGAGAACGAGGTTCCTCGTGGGGTTAATTTGATACCAATCAATGAACCGTCTAGTCTTACTTAATCTTTTAGAGTTCTAGCTAAGAATTCCATAACTATAACAAAAATGTAAAGTGTCAAAGTGTCACTCTGTCTGAATCTTATTTCTGGTATAAACTGTTTTTCAGGGGTATTATTGACTAGTACTGAGAATGTGGTGGGAGTGATACATTATATTTTATGACCCGCTTAACCCAAAGTAAGTGGAAACCCATTTTCAAAAATATAATTTCAATGAAATTCCAGTTAATTTTATATCATCCACTACCTTTTCTCCTTTTGTTTAGAAAAATTGTAAAAAATTTCATGAGCAATGAGAATATTATCTTGTAAAATTGTAAAAAATTTTATGAGCAATGAGAATATTATCTTGTACAGCCAGCCAGCCAGTCACTGAGTCAGCCATCCATTCTACAAATACAATTGGATCATGTACATAGGCTGCAACTGAATATTAGTATTCTAACTATATATATATATATATATAATAAAATAATAATGATAATGATAATATTGTGCCCAAAAATGGTTATAATCTCCTGCCGAAAATAAAAGTCGGGTCGCTACCAAACTATTTACGACCGAGCGAGTGGGCTGTGGGCGTACCAAATTAATGTGGATTTTAATCTCAATCCAATCCCCCCCAAAAAAAAAGTAAAATGTTTTTCTTCTATTTCATCTAACAAGTCAGAATGAGGAAAATTGGTATGCAAAAATGTACAACTAATTAAGCACATATATATTTATGTGATTAATTAAGTACTCCGTAATGTGTTAATCCTAACCGGGTTGACCTTCGGGTTTCAGAATGTTCGTCGTGGTTTCGGTACGTATTAACTCAATCCGATTAACTTAATTGTCCATTAATTAATTACATACTCCCTACGACTATATAATATTATCAATTAGACAATTATTAATGTATTTGTACTGAAATTTCAAATAATATATAATGGATGAACACTTAAGTTTTGGATTGAATACAGTACAGATCACAGGTGGGAACTGAGTAGGTTGATTTTGGTGGTGCACCTGATTTAATTTGACCTTTGAACATTTGTATACGGCAGAAATCGTAAACCCCAACTGCGATTCAAAGTTAAATCATTTATATATACAGCTTTAATTTGTGTTAACCTTAAACTATCTTGTAAAAAACGCAAGCTCAAGGCAACTTCTCTTATTTGACCAGTTGGAATCTTAGATGTTTGTATCTCCATCATCGGTGATGAATTACTGTATAACACTTTGTACGTTTTCCGGCCTATAATTATGACTTTGTCTAATAAAATATACTGTAAAAAACATTTCATCGGCGATCCATGTCATTGCCAAAAATAATTTCATACGCTAGCTACTTTAATTAATACTCCGGTACGGGTAAACTATTTTTCGGTTCCTAAGTCTTCTTGCCCGTATGTTGAGATGAAGAGACCAACAAAAAATATATCAGGCTGATTATATATAAGTCAACTGTTATTTATATTGTCAATTGGTTTTAGGATGAAATCTCACTCGACTTATGTACGTGTAATTGACTACTACTTTCATGTGCATTCACGTACACCTATGTATGAGTATATGACCCCAAGTCACGAGTCCGAGTAGAATTTGATATCGTGTTTTATTTTAGACCATAAACTTTGAAACGTTATAAAACATCTAATATATATTTCCACAATCATTTTAGTCCATAACTTGTCAAATTTTGAAAACCAAAAATAGTATCGACACTTGGAGCATCCGCAAGCTCATACGGGCTATTGACAGGATAAATTCTTCCAAATTGTATAGCTAAGCGCCTTTAACTCCTCTGATCGCCCCTCCTCCGCCCACTCCGACCACCTCCACGCTTGCGATGTAATTCGCCCCTCCGACCACCTCCACGCTTGCGATCTAATTCGCCCCGATGGTCTTCCTCCCAATCGGTTCTAGCCGACCACCTCCACGCTTGCGATCTAATTCGCCCCGGTGGTCTTCCTCTCAATCGGTTCTAGAGGTCGTGTGGGCTCACCTACGGGAGACTCGAACAACACATAAACTCAATGGGGTTCCATCTCAAAACCAATTGGCAATGAGAAGATCGAGTAGCCCTTCAACCTTATATGGTGTTCAAGCATTTTATATATTACCGATGTGGGACAACCACATTCCAACATACTCATCGACAAGATACTCTATGAGATGATACAATTGGAGTGTTGGTGAGGCTAATTAGGGATAACGGATTTCACTATCTATTACCCAGAATTGAAATTGATTTTGATGACGTGAGACATTGGTGTCGCGTGCTGATTACTAATGGGTGTAGAGAGATATCAATTGATGTAAAATCCTCCTTAGGGTTTCATTCCTCATTAATGTTCATATATATAGATTACAAGTCAGATCGGGCCTGAGCCAATAGGCCCACTATACAATATGTAAATATATGTAATCTATCAAACCCCCGCAGTCGAAAGTGGAGGGTCCCGAACAATGAGACTGGACCGAAAATCGAGGAACAGCTGACGAGGTCAACCCTTGGTGAAGATATCAGCGTACTGATAGGAGGATGGGACATGCAGAATACGAACATGTCCAAGAGCAACCTTGTCCCGAACAAAATGGAGATCGAGCTCAATGTGCTTCGTGCGCTGATGCTGGACCGAGTTGCTGGCGAGATAAACAGCAGAAACGTTGTCCGTGTAGACCAGGGTGACCTTCTGAAGAGGGCAACGGAGCTCAAGCAGGAGATTGCGCAGCTAGGAGCACTCGGAAACAACGTTGGCGACACCCATGTACTCAGCCTCTGCGCTAGAGCGAGACACCACAGACTGTTGCTTCGCCGACCAGGACACAAGAGTGTCGTGGAGGAAGACACAGTAACCAGACATAGAACGACATGTGTCGGGACATCCACCCCAATCCGCATCCGTGTAAGCGATGAGGTCATGCCGAGAGGAAGGGGAGATCGTGGTGCCCATATCTAGTGTACTACTGATATACCGAATGATCCGCTTCAAGGCCTGAAAGTGAGGCTCCCGAGGCGCATGCATAAACAGGCAGATCTGCTGAACGATATAGCTGATGTCCGGCCGAGTAAATGTAAGATACTGTAATGCCCCGGCAAGACTCCGATACAAAATGGGATCATCAAACAGAGGACCTGAATGGGCACTGAGCTTGTTGGAGGAATTAACAGGGGTGGCGACAGGCTTGCAGTTGCTCATCTTGGCCCGAGCAACAATTTCTGCAGCATACTTACTCTGAGAGAGAAACAACCCAGACGCATTACCCTGCACGGAGACCCCCAAGAAATAAGTTAACGGCCCAAGATCAGACATAGCGAACTCAGCGCTCAACTGGGCAATGATGGATGTCCGAAGTGCATCAGAGGAGGCGGTGAGAATGATGTCGTCGACATAAAGTAACAGAAAAGCCATGTCTGTGCCTCTGCGATAGATAAAGAGAGACGAGTCGGAGCGGCTGCCAACGAAACCCAAGCGGAGTAAATGAGATGCAAAACGCTGGAACCACGCCCGTGGAGCCTGTTTCAGACCATACAGAGAGCGCTTCAGGAGACAGACGTGTTTAGGACGATCAGTATCAACGAACCCTGGCGTTCTTGACATCCAGCTAATGAATGACCCAATGTCGCGATAACGCTAAGCTCAGCACCAACCGGATAGTGGCAGGCTTGACCACGGGGCTAAATGTCTCACCACAATCAATACCGGCCTGATGAGCTCGACCATTAACCACAAGACGAGCTTTGTAATGTTCCAACGTCCCATTAGAGCGGAACTTGTGACGAAAGAGCCACATGCATCGAATGACGTTCGCCTCAGAAGGGCGAGAAACAAGAACCCATGTACTATTCCTTGTTAGGGCCCTGTATTCATCGAGCATATCCGCCTACCAATTCGGGTCGAGGAGGGTTGTTTTGTGGGAGGTGGGGATGGGGGAAAGCGAGGCACGAGGTGCCTCGGCGAAAGGGGGGGAGGTGTGGACTGGTGCAGCGGGCGCGACACGGGGCTGCGACCACGACAAAGCAGAGGAGACAAGTGTTTGCGGCCGCGACTAAGTAGAGGAGGCAAGGGGGTGTGTCGCGGGCGCAACACCATGCTGCGGCCGTGGCAACGGGTGAG
Source organism: Persicaria maculosa (assembly GCA_963922045.1). NCBI lineage: Eukaryota > Viridiplantae > Streptophyta > Magnoliopsida > Caryophyllales > Polygonaceae > Persicaria > Persicaria maculosa. The sequence continues at coordinate 69,714,495 of OY998255.1, forward strand.
GCTGAGTCGGGGTGTTGTCGGGGCTATGGGAGTCGTGCATAGATACAATCTGTGTCGGTCTGAACACACCGGAGATGCTACGGGTGTGAGGTCTGGTAGTAGGTGGGGGAGGAGGTGGTGGGGGCGGTGAAGGGGGAGAGACAGTAGCACCGGGAGAGCGCTGGTGAAGGAGGAAGTGCGGGAAGGGAGACTCCGACTCAGACTGGGAGACAGTAGGTGTGGGAGAGGGTGGAGGAGGAGAAGAGAAGGGAAAGCGGGACTCATCAAACGTGACATGGCGTGACAGGATAAGCCTATGGCTCTGAATATCGAGGCAAAGGTAACCGCGATGATCAGACGGATACCCGATGAACACACAGGGAGTGGAGCGCGGGTGAAGCTTGTGTGGGGGCGGTGGAGGACTGGTTTGGGAAGCACAAGCACTCGAAGGTACGAAGGTGATCATATCTAGGCATGGTGCAATATAATGCCTGAGTGGGTGAGCGATGCTGGAGGGTAGTAGAAGGTAGGATGTTGATGAGATAACAAGTTGTTGATAAGGCGTGAGGCCAATAGGTAAGTGGAATGGATGCGTGAAAGAGGAGAGAACGCATCATGTTGGTTATTGTTCGAATGATTCTTTCGGCCTTCGCATTTTGCTGAGATGTATAGGGACATGAAAGCCGATATGAGATGCCATTTGTGGTGAAGAAAGAGTGAAAGTCCTTGTTATCAAATTCACGACCATTGTCACATTGGAAACACTTGATTGATGTGTGAAACTGTGTTTTAATGTAGGCATGGAACTTGACAAAAATAGGAAACACTTGGGACTTGAATTGTAATGGAAAAACCCATAAAAAAATGAGTGTAATCATCAAGAAATAAAAGGTAGTACTTGTGACCATCCTTGCTAGGCACAGGAGAGGTCCAAATGTCACTATGAATGATATCAAAAGGTGCAAGGGTGGAGTTCAAAGACCGTTGGAACGGCAGTCTTGCATGTTTGCCTAACTGACAAGAAGAACATAAACTAGAGCGTAGGTCTTTATTACAGTTGACAAGACTCTGAGAACAAAGGACATCTAAAATGGCAGCACTGGGATGGCCAAGGCGTGTATGCCACAGGCTGGACGACGATGCCGAGAGGGCGACCAGACACGACTGACAGGATGCAGAAGGCAGTGTGACAGGGTAGAGCTCCCCGGTGCTATTACATCTCAGGCGAGTAACCCCCGTAGTAAGATCGTTCACAAAGAATCCAAAGGGATCAAACGCAAGATCAAAAATGTTATTGTCAGTAATGAACCGACGGACAAAGATAAGGTTTTTGACAATCTTTGGGGCAATGAGGACATTGTTAAGGTGTAGTGGGTGGGTTGGGGTCTGTAATTTGGCATGGCCAATCCCCGAAGTAGCTAGGCGACCACCATTGCCGACGATAATAGAGTGTACATGCAGGACCTTTAAAGGAAATAGAAGAGAGGTTACCTGAGGAGTTCGTCATATGGGAGGTGGCACCAGTGTCCATGTACCACGAAGAGTCGGGAGATGTCGACTGCATAGAGGAGAAGGCGTGATGCCCATCAGGCAGAACATAGCCTTGATCAGACGATGTCAGATAGGCCCGAGGACCGGCATGGCGAGGGGCAGGAAAGTCGGAGTGCATCCAATGAGGGTTCAAGCCAGGCACCGGGGACCATCTAAGGGCGGCGTTCCAAGGGTGAGGGCCACCAGTCCACGTATGATGCGGCCGCTGCTACTGCCGTGCACGCAGCCTTGTGGCGGAAAGGTTTCTTGACCGCGACCAGAGGCAGGAGGCGAGTAGGCGGTGGTAGGGCTTCTGAAGTGGAAGGAGGCGGGAAGGGGGATGCAATTATTGATGCCGGAGATAGTGAGGGCGGAGTGGAATGTGGGCTTAGGGTTGTCGACCATAGTGCCGAAAGGGATAGGGGCGGCGGAAGTAGGGTTTCGTGAGGAAGAAAATGATGTGATACCATGTAGAGGGATATCAATTGATGTAAAATCCTCCTTAGAGTTTCATTCCTCATTAATGTTCATATATATAGATTACAAGTCAGATTGGGCCTGAGCCAATAGACCCACTATACAGTATGTAAATATATGTAATCTATTAATGGGAACCGACTGCAAGATCTACCGCTAAAGCGTGCGGAAAGCGGCGGGGATGGGGGAAGGAGGGAAGGGAGGGGTTGACCAAGATCAGGACCGATCCAAAAAGAGGCTAAATTAGGAAGGCAGACCTAAAAAACAACTAAGAAACAAGAGGGAGGGAGAATTGGGGTTGACGGTGTGGCCTGAGGGTGTTTCAAACACAAAGGAGAGATAGATCGAGTGCATTAGTTTTGCACTTTGGCAGAATTCGTCTCGTCTATAGCCATTTCTTCATCTTATCACTAGTCTCACTCAAATAAAATTAGAAACCACTTCATCTTAGCACCCCAAAAAAAATACTACTCCGTATTTTACAAAATTTTAAAGATAAGGGATTAATTAATGAAGGAAAAGATTAATTAGGGATTAAAAAATTCTTTCGTCTCGTATAAAATGATCGACATTGATGGACGCGCGAAGCAAGTGGTCTGCTGACTGCTACTGCGAGCGTATACAAAAATAGTATGTACATTTGGTATTACTACATTATTTATTAGTCATATTAAAGAGCTAAAAAAGTCTTTGTTATGAAATAATTAATATGATTAGGCCTTTACAGTTGACTAACTTACGTTTCTTTCGTTTGGTTTCTTTAGCTGGAACCTCGTCATCCTTCATATTTATTTAATTAATTATTACACCGAGTAATCAATACTCCCTCCGTTAATTAAAATTTGACGTTTTTAGCTGTTAAAAACTATATAAAATATTAACTTTTTTAATAATATTTTTAAACATTTCATACTTATTACTATTAAGTTTGAATTTATAAAAACAAAATTTTAAAAAGGTTAATATTTTATATAATTTTTATCATTCTAAAAAAGCGTGCATGAATAATAAACGACGTGTTTTAATTAACAGAGGGAGTATATATTAGTATATATTTCCACCCAAAAAAATCTAGTACTCCGCAGTAGTTTATATGTGATCAAAAGGTTTTAAAAAAAAACACACATTAATGTGGAATGATATAAGCACAAATATGGGGTAACATGAAATTCAATACTACAGTGCTTTTAAAGTTCAAACATTTTGTTCGGTGCAATTAGCATGTATATATGCATGGCTTGTTATTATTAATTGTGCATTTCTTTGTTTTTTTTTTTTTTTGGTTGTGTTACCAGTTAGTATTTGTGATTTGTTCGACAGGTTGACTTTTAGGTTTGTCTTGAGATTCAAAACATGTATGAAATTAAAAAATAAAAATAAAATTTCAAAGAAGTACAAAGTGAAAATTAGAAGAAATTGAGGATGAGTGGATTATAGCCTAACCGTTAAAGAATTTCTGAATTTGTACTTCTTATATATCCTATAATAATATGATACAATATTAAAAAAAATATTAGTTCCTTTTTCTTGTAAACATTATTATTGCATATATTGAGGTAATTGAAAAAAGAGGGAAATTTCTTCATTTTCATTTGTCTAGATTGGTGAATGCATGCATTTATTTCAAAAACAAAACAAAAGAAAAAAGAGGCATTTTGCATTGCTAAAATAAAAGCATTGAATTGCATGTGACTTTTTAACACCTTATAGCTAGAAAATTTATATTTTAAATATGATATATTTAAAAAAAAAAAAAAGACAAAGAAGGAAGAGATTGATTTTTTTTTTTTAGTTTCAATACATTAACATCAGAACCAATACCTTAAATTTAGAATTTAGACCGTTTAAATATAACATCAAACACATTTAAAAAAATTCTTCCTTTTTCATGATCAATCCCTCAATATCTAGGGAATTTAATATTGGTTATTTGCATTCACAATTTATTTATATATACACACATATTTTTGGTCGAACAATGTGTTTATATATATACTCGATCCCTCCATCTCAAAAATATAATAATCATAAATTCATAATAATTTGTAATTTTTACATAGCGTTTAGCTTTTTAAAATATGCAATTTTTTTTTGAAGAAGCTCATATTGAGCTAAAAATCACACTAAACTCCATTCGCAGAAACTACAAAAAGCTCTAGAAAGGGTTTGCTACAAAAGCAAGCTGTAACTGAAAATGGCGCCAAGATCTCCTTCTATACAAGCTGAGCTCGGAGATTTGTATAGATGAAAAGATCATTTTGCCCCTCCTAAAGATGCAGAATTACAATGTGCAAATTGCACCTTGATTTACATCTTATATATTCCCATATACCCCCTCTCAAGCTGGACAAGTGATGGGAAGAACGAGACCAAGCTTGCTAGTGAGGACTCCATGTTGATGAGCGCCCAACGCCTTGGTCAAGACATCTGCAGTTTGCATTGAGGATGACACATAAGAAGTGTTGATGAATCCAGCTTGCACCATCTCCCGAATGAAGTGGCTATCAATTCGAACATGTTTAGTCCTCTTGTGAAAAATTGGATTGACAGCTAACTTATGGGCTGACTTAAAAAAAATTGAGTCATATAAGGGCCCCATAAAAATATCTAGCTCCACACATAGATTGAGTCTTATAAGGGCCCCATAAATCCATGTGGATCAAAAGAAATGGAGTAGCAGCTAAAGACTCACTTCTTGGAAATTTAAGTTTGTGCATTTTCACCATAGAGCAAGTATCTCAATTCAAATCACGATCAACTCCAGTCTTACACACAGATAAGTGCTTCATCTTGGACATAGACATATGGCCAAGTCTAGCATGGATAACCTGAATATTGTCAACATTATTACAAACTACCTCAGAAGTAGAGCAATTCTGAACTGGAGCAGAAAAGTAATTCTTCACATGAACTGTCAACATGTATAAGCCACTTTCTTCTCTTCCTTTGACCAACACCCCATTAGTTATAGGGTCATGTAACCAACAAGAAAGGGCATCAAATCTAAACTCCAAATGTTGTCCCTTAAGCCCTTGAGAGACAGACAACAAATTATGTCTAAACTGAGGCACAAATAACACATTATGCAACACAAGATTAGGCAATAATACCACTGTGCCATGAAATTTCACATTGATGTGAGATCCATCAGGCAACCCTAAGGAAATAACATTTCTTAGAGGAATAATCTCAGGAAAAAAAATCTCTTTATCAAACCCAATATAGTCTGTTGCTCCAAAATCAGCAATCCAGTCAAACTTATTTGCTTTGTTTGTACCAACGAGAAAGGAAACACTGAGTGTACCTGCAAAATGCACCATGGCTTGGTTAACAGAACTCTCTGAATGATCAGCCACACTCTTGCCTTTCATCATTTTCACAACCTCATTATAAATGACATTGACCATTGCAGGGTCTAGCCTCATATCCTGAATCACATGATCAAGAGGATTGTCACTCTGTGCTGTCTCAAACTGAGCAACCATATATCTTGCCAGCTTGCATACCTTTATCCTCCTCCTTAGGTCCTTTAAACCACTCAGGGTAACCCACAAGCTTAAAACAATACTCTTTGGTGTGTCCACGTTCACCATAGTAAGAGCATAGTCTGTTTAATTTAGCTTTCTTATATTCTCTCTTTGCTTGCTTAAAGCGAGATTGTACGTTCATTCTGCCTGTTAGATCCAAACCTATTTATATATAGCATTAGCTTCAACTTCTGTCTGCACAAATATGTTCACATTCAAGGCAGCAAGATGAGGTGTAGCCGTGTAGGCACAAAAGTCACCCCTTTGGACCTTTCCAACTGCACAACCATCTGGAATGCCTTCAAAAGACCAGACATAGGATCTTTAGATAGAAAATTGCTTCTGAGAGGTTCGTAAACATCATTAAGCCCCATAAAAAATTTCATAACCTTTGACTTTTCTTCCCTTTCAAGGACTCGCTTTAGTAAACCACAGCTGCAACCACTGATGCCACCACAAGTACAACCTGGAATTGCATCTAACAGTTGCAATTCATCCCAGTATTTCTTCAATTTTCCATAGTACGCCCCAACGGACAAATTCTCTTGACGAACATTACAGAAATCCCTGCGCAATTGACACACCAATGGATCGTTTGATTCATAAAACCTCTTGAGCTCCTTTATCTCGGTCCAAAGCTCACTAGTAGATTCAACATACATGAAAGTTTCAACTACATCACTAGTCATGGAATTGATGAGCCAACACATCACCATGTAATCGGCTCTCTCCCACTTTGCATAATCTTCACTATCAACAGAAGGTTTCACGCAACTTCCATTAATGAAACCTAATTTTGCTTTTGCTCTTAAAGCCATTCTCACTCCTCGACTCCAACTTGTAAAATTAGATCCATTAAACAACGTTGTGACGTACTAATTGCATTCCAAGATGGTCGAAATTTGACAAGAAAAGAGGATTGTAATGAACGGACTTCATACCTTGAGCCAAATCCCCAAACTGGATTCCGCCATTAAAGCCACCAGATAAACCTTTGCATGCGACACCAGGTGCAAGTGGAGTAACACTGACAAACGTTCCACGTCCTGCTCCATTGAGACCATTCGCAAAGCTCTACCCCTGCCGAGGCGTCGATCCTCGCCCAACCATATCGGAAAACAATCAAAGCAAGAAACACGAACACAATCGCAGATGAAAACCGAAACAGAGAAGAATCTCTGTAATCCACGACCGAAAATCAGAGAAACACATGAGCAAAGGATCTTAGTGCTCTGAAGCTCAGATTGAGCTAAAAATCACACTAAACTCCATTCACATAAGCTACAGAAAGCTCTAGAAAGAGTTTGTTACAAAAGCAAGTTATAACTGAAAATGACGCCAATATCTCCTTCTATACAAGCTGAGCTCGGAGATTTGTATAGATGAAAATACCATTTTGCCCCTCCTAAAGATGCAGAATTACAATGTGCAAATTGCACCTTGATTTACATCTTATATATTCCCATAAAAATTAAACGACCTATATTTTGAGATGGATGTGGCATTAATTAACATCTATTAAAAAAAGGAAAAAATTAGCACCGGCATAAAAGTTGAAAGTCCAAGTAGAAAGGTATCCTATCCTCACACTAAACTGCAGGGGCAAAGTCTCGTCCAACCCTATTACCCTACCTCTGTTTTTGATTAATTCAGCCCTTTGGACTCTTCTTGTCCATTTCCATGACTCCTAAAATTTCCAAATCCGACGTCGTATTAACTACTCCTCCCATACCCCACGCGCTTTCCTCCAAGTCATCCCCTTAATCTTGACTCCCAATTCCACCTCCTCGTTCTATCCATGTCAGAGACATTAATAGATCTCATACTGTAAGTTGGGTAAAAACAAATCTAGCCTATAAATCTATAGGCTTCGAATTGATTTTACGATAGAATATCACTCGGCTTATGTTTGAATTACTAACATACAAGTGACGATACCCTATCGATCTTCATCCGTATATTTTTGTTAGTCTGCTCCCAACTTTAGTTTGTCTTTCCATACTCTATCGATCTTCGAGTTCTCACAAATTTCTTCTCCGATTGATTGTATCTTTTTTGATTGAGATCAGAGATGGCAAATACTTATTGTGAAAACCAGCAACGAATCCTAAAATTGTTAGTTGGTAGAGTAGAAAATTAAATCCTATTTTTTTTTATAAAAAAAAATCATCAATACTATGAATGTTTAACTAGAATAAAAACATCAATCGAGCATATATACTTTATTTATAGGTTTTCAAATATTTTAATATAACATACTAACTTGAAGTTTTTGAGTTTAATTAATTATAGTATTAAGTTACGAAGGTTAATAAACGATAATTATAATAGAAGTATATCAGTTTGTTAAAATGATCGACGTGGAAAATAATTTATATAGATTCAATCTTAAAGCGTTCATAACTTTTTACTTAGTTGTTGGATTTTAGCGTATAATATAACAAATTGAAGTCGTCGATGAGAAAAATATGCATATTAAATTTTATTTCGATTGGGGCCGGGGGAGATTGTCACCGCGACCCCAAAGAAGATTCGCCTCTGTTTACAACGTCAATATATTTTAAATAATTTATAAAACCATCATCCAACTTCTTACACAAAAGCTTCAAGTCTAAAGCACATCACCTTACAAAAACATCATTTTTACACCTCATATTATTGATCCAATGTAAGAGACACTCCATGATACTAAACCAATATATTCAACACCATTTCAAATAAAATAATATATAATTAATATGTTTATACTATACTTGATTAGTACCTTTCCCACCTCACCACCTCCTATATAAACCTTAGTACTCCCCACTCACCCTACCACACATAACCCTCAAACTATACCATATATCAAAATCACAATGACTTCCTCAATCTCTCCATTCACCACCATCCCATTCCTCCTCCTCCTCCTCCATGTCTCCTTCTCGGTCGGCGCGGACCCTCCTCCGTCCGCCCCAGTCAGCACCACCACCGCCTGCAACGCCACCCTCTACCCGGCCTACTGCAAGGGTGTCCTCCAATCCGACAACCGCACCTCCGCCAACGTCTACGAGTACGGCTACTTCTCGTTCAAGAAATCCCTGTCCCAAGCCAACAAGTTCCTCAACCTGGTGAACCGGTACCTATCCAATTCCAAATCCCGGCGCCTGACCCCCTCGGCCATCGGCGCCCTCCAGGACTGCCAGCTCCTCGCCCAGCTCAACGTCGACTACCTCACCGACTCCTTCCAGACCGTCTCCTCCGCCAACCGCACCCTCCCCTTCGCCCAGGCCGACGACGTCCAGACCTTCCTCAGCGGCCTCCTCACCAACCAGCAGACCTGCCTCGACGGCCTCCAGTCCACCGCCTCCGCCTGGAGCCTCCGTAACGGCCTCTCCGCCCCCCTCTCCAACGACACCAAGCTCTACAGCGTCTCCCTCGCCCTCATTACCAAAGGTACCCACATTTGTTTCGATTTGACCGCCGTTGACCCTCTTATCTATCTATCCATCTATCATTGCATATATATTATTACTCCTTTACTTTTCGATTGAATTATTTCTTACTTTTTCATAACTACTTTTGACATCGACTTCGATCACGACATAACTTAAATAGATGATTTATCTATATATATTAGTCGCGAGTTGTGACTATATTTTAATAACTCAATTATTGTGACAAAATTACATCGGGGTCGTGTACGCCCATTCGTTAATAGTCTAGTATATAAGTCGGGTGAGTTTCATATTAAAACCAACTGATGAGTGAAAGGAGTAACTCATTAGCTTATATACTAATGTTTGATCTTTCATATTTTTAATGTGGGACTCATTGGTCTCTTCTGATTGAAATCGATATAGGATGGGTGCCGAAGAACAAGAAGGGGCCGTTCAAGCGGGGGAGCAAGAAATCGGCCTTCAGGCACGGGAAGGTGCCGCTGGTGATGTCGGCCAGGAATAGCCGGATCTTTGAGACGGTGGGAAGGAGGCTAGCGGACGACAATGAGGTGATGATCAGCGACATTGTGACGGTGAGCCAAGATGGGTCAGGGAACTTCACGACCATCATGGAAGCGGTGGCCACGGCGCCCAACAACACCGACGGCAGCAGCGGATACTACCTTATCTACGTCACCGCCGGCGAGTATAACGAGTACGTGACCATCGATAAGAAGAAGAAGTACATCATGATGATCGGAGACGGCATCAATCAGACCATCATCACCGGCAACCGCAGCGTCGTCGATGGATGGACCACCTTCAATTCCGCAACACTTGGTAAGTGATTTAATTTACGCTAAATTGTGAATAATAATTATTAGTCATTTAACTTTTTTCCACGTATTTTAATGAGGTAAAAACTATATAAAATATTTCTTATGCATATATTTTTATAAATTCTTATTTATGACTAATAAGTACTCTATTATCCGTTAATTAAAACTTGATATTTTATTATTCATCTTCACTTTTTAAATATGAATAAATAGTAAACGATAAGTTTTAATTAACAATGAAATTACTAAAAAAAATTAATATTTAATAATATTATAAATAGTAGGACTATATATATAGACTTTTGAATTTAAAATATTAGGTTTATAGGACAATAAATTTTGGAACAGGGGCGAATTAGGTATGAATCTTAAAGTAAATGGTGGGACCAAAAATTGATTTGGGAGCAGAGCACTTATAGCAAGGGTTCTAGACGTTGCCGCTCCAAAACACAGCGATTGAATAGATCATATATTCAGAGTACTGTATAAAGTCAATTATTACATTAAAAAATAATATCTCTTTGACCTTCAATTCACATATCTAATTAATCTAATAAAAAATATATCCCAATGGATGGAAGAAGAATTATAAATAAAATAAATATTTCAAATTTGTCTGGTATTTGGTTCCTAATTGGATCTCGCTGTCTAATGATCACCTGTTTCTACTTGGACTTGATCATAAAATTACAAAATTATATATTATTAGTAGTTCAATTTATGCTTAAAATTATAGATGAAGTTTATTTGATTAGATTAAAAAAAATTAAATAGAAATTGACTTTTTTTTTTAAAATATCAAATTTTATATGATAATTTCCACCATTGGATGACTAATCTATACTCTAAAATATAAGTTAGAAAATCGTTATATTAAAATGCACACTACCGATAACATGTATAAGAGGATTTAGTGTAGCGTGTGTCTATCTGGAGATTAGATTTTCTTTAAATTTTGTCTATTTAACGCAGTAAATCATACTACCTCCGTCTCAAAATTTAGGTCGTTTGACTTTTTGACGCGCTTTTTAATGTGTTAAAAACTCTATGAAATATTTTTTTTTTCAAAATTTTTAAAATAATTTCAAACTTATTACTAATAAGTTTCAAATTTTCTTAAAAATTTTGAAAAAAAATTATTATTTTATAGAATTTTTAACACATTAAAAAACGTTTTAAAAAGTCAAACGACCTAAATTTTGAGACGGAGGGAGTAAGTAGTATTACAAAAGTCAACACTATTTAAACATCTAATAAGAAGTATGGTTCCGCTATAACATTTAGTGAGTGTAACAAAAAAATTATTTTGTGGTGTTTTTTAATTATAAAAAAGTTATTAAATTATATGTATATTATACATGTTTAATAATATATATTTGTATATTTTTTCTTATAAAATGATATTTTAATAACAGTTTTTCTATCCTATACTCAAAGGGCATATATAAAATAAGACTCTAAATTAGGAAAGTTTTTCGATCCTAAGAATTTAATTAAAATTAATTAATTAATTAAAATTTTAAAAATATTTTCAAATTAGTGTTATTATCCTATTAACCTAACGACTCTTCTAATTTTACTATTTTTTAAAACATTATTTTATATTAGAAAAGTTGTACAAAAAATAATTTAAAAATACCACTAATAATTTTGCACCACAATATATTACTATACTCTTATTTATTTATTACTCCCTCCGTTCAACAAAACTTGTCGTTTACTATTCACGCACGCTTTTTTAGAATGATAAAAACTATATAAAATATTCATTTTTTTAAAAAAATTTTTTAACAAGTTTGTACTTATTAATAATAACTACGAAATTGTTAAAAAAAATTATTTAAAAAGTCAATATTTTATATAGTTTTTAGCTCCTAAAAAAGCGTGCATGAATAGTAAAACGTCAAGTTTTGTTGAACGGAGGGAGTATTATAGTTTCCTTTATTTAAAAGTATAAAAAATAATTTACTTCTGAATTTAAAAATAATTGTGCAGGTAGAATTATTTATATTCCTAGAAAAATATATATCCCTAAACTTTTATGATTTAAATATAATTTTTTAAAAAAAATCAGCTAGTATTTGATACATTTTAATCTAATTACAACTTTGCCCTTTTGGATGCAACAGCCGTGGTGGGGACGGGCTTCGTAGGGGTGAACATAACGGTGAGAAACACCGCCGGGGCGGCGAAGCACCAGGCGGTGGCGCTGCGAAACGGCGCCGACCTCTCAACCTTCTACAGCTGCAGCTTCGAGGCGTACCAGGACACCCTCTACACCCACTCGCTCCGGCAGTTCTACCGGGAGTGCGACGTGTACGGCACGGTGGACTTCATCTTCGGCAACGCGGCCGCCGTTTTCCAGGACTGCAACCTCTACCCGCGGCTCCCGATGACCGGACAGTTCAACGCCATCACCGCGCAGGGCCGCACCGACCCCAACCAGAACACCGGCACCTCCCTCCACAACTGCACCATCCGCCCCGCCGCCGACCTCGCCGCCTCCAACTCCTCCACCCAGACCTACCTCGGCCGCCCCTGGAAGCAGTACTCCCGCACCGTGTACCTCCAGTCGTACATCGACGGCTTCATCAACGCCGCCGGTTGGATGGCGTGGAACGGCACGTTCGCCCTCGACACGCTCTACTACGGCGAGTTTAATAACACCGGACCGGGTTCGGGCACGGCGAACCGGGTGACGTGGCCGGGTTACCATATTATGAATTCCACCGACGCGAGTAACTTCACGGCGTCGAGTTTTCTGCTCGCCGATGACTGGTTATCGCAGACGGGGGTCCCATACTTCACCGGCTTGTTGTAAGTTTGACCAAGTCAAATTAATTTTTCACACACTTTTCTAACAAAAAGGAAAAAGAAATTGGAATATAGATACATACATTTATGTCGTTTTAGGATTTCACTTTCCCACTTTTAATTTGTTTTTGTTGCCATTTATATATACATTTGGTTGTATTTCCATATTCTTCATTGAAATCTGATGTTAATAGATTCTTTGGCAAGTGATGTAACACCAAATAAATACTATATTACTCTTTATATTCATAATTGTTTGATCAAGACAAGAAATTCACGATTCTTTACATTTATGCTTCTTTTCGGGCTCTTAGTTCCTTATTGTTATACTTGTTAGTCCCTCTGTTTTATAATAAAGTCATCTTATTTTTCGGCACATATAAGTAGGTAAAAACTCTATAAAATATTGTTTTATTAATGGTTTTTTTATGATTTCAAACTTAATAATAACAAGTATAAAATTATTAAAAAATTGATTAAAAAATAATATTTTATAAATTTTTTATCTCCTTAAAATGTGTGCACTAAATGACAAACGATTTTTAATTTGAAACGGTGGGAGTGTCATTTTCTTCATTTGTTATGTTATTTTTGGATATATCGAAAACACTCTTGACTAGTTCAAAGAAAGAGTGTGTACCTGACCCTCCAGATCCCGCTTAATCGCGAGATATACTAGGTTGTTGTTGTTTGGTTGACCAAAAAATTGATTGCTTGGGTACTGAAGAATTTTTCTACTATATAGTTGTGAAATTGTAGGGCAAATTGCAAAAAATAACACGAACTTTAGGGGTGATTGCGTTCGGTGGCACCAGCTTTCAAAAATTCTAAAATAATCACCAACATTGAAGGATAGTTGCATTAGCTAGCACACCCATTTTTATTTTAAAAGGGCACCCCTTATTAACATTTTGTTTACAAAAAAAAATCACATTTTCCATTGTTTTTTTAAACCCACTCACAATTTTCTTCTTTAAAAACAATTTTCATGTTTATAAACTCAATTTCAATTTTTCAAAAAACATCATTTTTTTTAAAACATAATTGTGATATTAACTGGTATCTTTTTAAGACACTCATTTTTCATTTGAAAGACATTAGTTATTATTTAATTTTTGAAAAAAACTAAGTTTATGGAGAAAATAAAATTAGTTCTTTTTTTAACGGGTGTAAATAATGAGTGTATTCTTTTAAGAAAAAAAAAGGAAAAAAGTAGTGTTTTATAAAATATATTATATTTTTTAAAATTAAAAATGAAAATGGATTATTTTTATAAATGAAACATGGGCATCTTTTTTTTTAAAATTGAAAATTGGATGATTTTTTTCCTGCAAAGAATGTTAATAAGAGGCGATATTTCAAAAAAAACAATCGACGTGCCACTTATTGTCTTATTGCAACTAGAACCAAAGTTGGTGATTATTTTTAAAATTTTAAAAGTTAATGTCATCAAACGCAACTACCCCTAAAATTCATGCTATTTTTCACAATTTGCCCGAAATTATATATATCCACATTAAAAGCATTTATTTAGAAAATTAGCTATGACGACTTTGTATGTAGAATTTAGGAAGCCATAATTTTTTTTAAAAATGAGGAATCGGTTGGAGATGGTATATGATTTAAATCTTGAAATAGAGTTAAGAGTTGTCAACGTTCAACACCTTCGATCATCACTGGTACTACTTTGGAGTCATTACCAAAAATATGTTGAAATTAATGCTTAAATGGTTTTATATATTGTGGAGGGCATTGTTTATAAAGTGAGAAATCTGTAAGATTAAGGTTCAATCACCCTGCACACAGCAAGATTCATACACAAGACAACATTATATCAAGGAAAATCAGTGAATCATAGTCACTGTTTCATTAATGTGTTTGATCAAAATGGAAGGTTGCAGAGGCGGCTAGCAGCAAGAGCTGCATATTTGATGATCCCAAAAACCCTATTACATCATTGGGAGGTGACAGGTGACTATATATAGTACAGTAGAGATCACGTGATGTCCATGCCTAAGGGCTTATTACATGCCAAAGAAAAGCAACAAAAGGAGAATAAAATGACAGCTGTAGCTAGCTATTATTACAACTGAAGGCAGGGTAAAACGAAGCATAAGGAAGCTGAGCTTAAGGAAGGAGGAATTTCAGCAATGTGACAATCAATCTTCAAATGCTTGTTTCTTTCATGAAATACTGGATTTGCATCAATGTGAATAGCTCATCTGCCATCACAATATAAGGGAATCGGCCTAGGAATTTGATTTGTCAATGCATCAAGTATGCCTTCCACCCATATCAATTCACTGGTTGTGGTTGACATACTTCTGTACTCAACTTCAGCTGATGATTTTGAGACTGTATTTTGCTTCTTCGTATTCCATGAGACCAGAGAATTCCCAAGGAATACACAATATCCAATTAATGACTTTGCACTGAATTGGCAAGTGCCTCAATCTACATCACAGTAAACCGTCAAACTCATGGATGAATTCATTGGATAGAACAAGCCCACTGCAGTAGTACCCTTCAAATATCTCACTACATGGAGAGCAGCATTGTAGTGAGGCACTCTAGGCTCTGGCATGAATACTCAAATGTTGAACATCATAAGTAACATCAGACCTTGTAAGATTTAAGAACAACAATCTCCCAACCAATCTTCTATAGACCTCTGGATCTGTCATAACTTCACATGTATCTATGGACAATTTCAGCCCTCGAGGTAAAGGAAAAGTTGCAAGCTTGCACTCCATCATGTTGCAATCAATTAAGATGTCCAAGACATACTTTCTTTGATGCATGTGTGTCCCCATATCATTTCTTGAGATTTTCAGTCCTAGAAAATACCTTGCATTTCCCATTGTGTAAGGCTGTTTTGGTTTTGCTGATGAATGCCTCATCATCTCCAGTTAATAAGAGATCATCAACATAAACTAGAGCTGCTACTATCCCCTTTTCAACATGCTTTATAAACAAGGAATAATCATTTAAGCACTGCTCCTATCCCATACTAACAAGAAATTTGCACAATTTAGCATTCCATTGCCTAGAAACTTGTTTTAGGCCTTAAATAGATTTCTTCAGCCTGCATACCTGATTTGGTTTGGACATCTCATACACTTCTTCATCTAAATGCCCATAGAGGAAGGCATTTTTCACATCAAGTTGGTGCAGAGGCCAGTTCTTGGTAGTGGCTAGAGCCAATAAAATCCTCATTGTGCTAAACTTGGCAACAAGTGAGAATGTATGCTTATAATCCTTCCCCTTTATCTGATTATAACCCTTTGCCACCAACCTTGCTTTAAATCTTTCAACGGATCCATCTAGTTTATATTTAATCTTATAAACCCATTTGCTCCCTATTGCTTTCTTTCCTGGCGGCAGTTCAGAGAGCTCCCATGTATCATTCTGTTCAAGAGCATCAATTTCTCTGTTCATAGCATTTATCCAGTGCTTCTCTTGCACAACATGTCTGTAATGCACATGTTCATGATAATTTTTCATAAGAGCAAATGTTGTCACAAATTTTGAGTCAAGATCATGAGACTGATCAAGACATGTGGCCAGGAAAGATTGAGACACAGAAGAATTCCTCTTCCTATTTGAGCATACAAAATCTTGGAAATGTTGTGGTCTAGTAACCACTCTGGATGATCTTCTCAAGGGAGGAAACTCAACATGATCATCCAGAAAGCTAGGTTGAGGATTTGTTTGTTGGCTATTTTGTGGAGGTGTTGGGTCATTTTGTGGGTTATTTTGTGGTGGGATTGGTTGGGAATGGGAATCTTCTGTGTCATTTACAATTTACTGAGAAGTATGTGGAGTAAATTATGAGGATGAGGAAAAATGGGTAATGGGATATTGTGTTTGCTGGAAGTCATCTGCCGCTGGATTGACTAATGGCAAAGAATGAACCTGTTGAGCTTCATCTGCTATGACAGATTCATTCATTGTTTTGAAAGGAAATATTTTCTCTTGAAAGGTTATGTCTCTGCTTACAAATGTGCTTCTTGCCTTAATATCCCACACCATGTAAGCTTTCTGGCCTTGTGGGTAGCTAAGAAATACACATCTTCTAGCTTTAGCTCCCATCTTATCTCTCCCAGGCTGATTAATGGATGCATAGCATAAGCATCATGTTATTCTCAATTCATCATAGGCAGCAGGTTTTCTAAACAACGCCTCATAAGGTGATTTCCAATTTAAGAATTATGTTGGAAATTTATTTATGACATAAGTAGCAGATAAGATGCATTCTCCCCAAAATTTCATAGGCAAACATGCATGCAATCTCACGCTTCTTGCAGTCTTCACTAAGTGTATGTGCTTTCTCTCTACTCTCCCATTATGTTGATGAGTGTATGGCACAGTCCTTTGATGCACAATTCCTTTCTCAGCAAATAACTCCTGACACTGCCTTGATGTGAATTATATGCCATTATCTGTTCTGATGCACTTCACAGAGGATTCAAATTGATTCCTAACATAAGCTAGGAAATCAACCACAGTTTTGTACACCTGCATTTTGTTCATAAGCAAGAATGTCCAAGTAGTTCTTGAACAACCATCAAGAATGGTTAAGAAATATTGAAAACCATTATAAGTAGGATGTATGTATAGACCCCATGGATCCATATGAATCAAATCAAAAGGCTCGTTAGCTCTACTATCATTTCTTTCAAAAGGAAGCATGTGATGTTTGCACAAAGCACAATTGTCACAATGAAAACTTCCCAACTCTGTCTGATTCACAAACTGTAAATGTCTCATTTTTTAAATGGAACTATGTCCAAGTCTAGCATGTGTCAAATCCAAGTCACAACTAGCCTTGTTACAATGAGAAAAAAAGAAAACAACTACTTCTGTTTACTTGGTTCCAGCTTGTAGCTTGATCATCTGTCAATACTCTATAGAGCCCATGCTTTCTCTGTCCTGACAGCACTACCTCCTTAGTTCCAAGGACTTGAATATAACAACAAGCACGAGTGAACACAACAATCAGATCATTGTCATCAAGCAATCTTCCAACTGACAGCAAACTATGCTTGAAATATGGAACCATAAGCACATCATTCAACCAAATTGAATCTGTTAACTGCAGTTTTTCTGATTGTGTAACAGTTTTCACATTACCATATGGAAATCCTATATGAATAGGCTAATCCAGTTTGATCCTTGATTGAGAAAATTGCTCCATGGGCATCATATGATCACTAGCCTAGTGTCTATTATCCACTATATTCCTATCTGTATAGATAGATTAACATAACTATCATAATTAGACAGTTTACCTGCAAAGTTTGCAAAATCACTCTTTGCCTGACCCTTTCCGTTCATTCTTCTCAAGACTTCTTGATAAACTGCATTCACCATAGCGTTGTCCATCTGCCCTTCTGAATTTCCTGTGCCTTCATCCAGGGGAATGTTCATGGTCCCTGCTGCATTTGCTGAGCTTCTTGCATTTGGATTATTTCTCTAACTCTCCTTTAACTCCTTGTACCAGTCTAGTACTCCATGGAGTTTGAAGCATTCCTCTGTTGTGTGTCCTTTCATTTTGCAATGAGAGCATTTAGAAACCTGCTTGATTCTCTTCAACTCTCTCCAGTCTTTCTTCTGATCCTGTCCTACAAAGGAAGTGTTGCCATGTCCTCCAAATGTGGTATTGTCATCTCTTGTATAGTCTCCGTTCCCTTGCCCACTACAGGATTGATTTCTCTGTCCTGAGTTATGATTCTTACTAGCAGCAAAAGCACAAGCATATGTCACTCCACTTGAAGCTCCATCTGAGGTCTCAATTCCCATCTCAACTTGTTGCAAGATGTAAAATGCCTTACTAACTGATGGCAGAGGATCAATTGCAAGGATAGAATTTCTAGCTGCTTCATACCCATCATTTAGACTGGTTAGCAGTTGCATCAACCTGTTCTTAGACTCAATTTCATTTATCTGCTTGGCAAGATTACAAGAGCAAGTTCTCATGGATCCACATGAGCATTCTGGCATCTTTTAATTCTAACACTTGAAGCTCATCCCAATGTGATGCGGGACCATCTTCTACAACTCCAGACACACCCATCATACTTGGAGAAGGACCAATGACTCGAGCTAGAGCTAAGAAGCTTCAGAGAGACTCATTCAACTTTGTGGGTCATGCTTTGTTCTCGAGCAAGGTTCAACTCCCCGAGCCTACATTGAAGACATATATGTGCATTGGAGCACAATTGGAGGCCGAGCCACTTTAGTTAAAGCTTGGGCCGAATTTCTTTAAGTATTAAAGCTTATTTTCAGCTTAAGAACATTATTGGGCTGAATTGGGCTTTTCTAAGTTATTATTTTTAGAGACCTTATTTATTTATGTTTTTAGGTTTATTAAGCCCATTAGTAAGTAGATCTATCTATTTCTATCTAGTTAGGCCGGCCAACAGGCCTTAGTTCTCTATATATTTTCGATTCAGCTTTGTAATTCAATTGGAACATTCATAATACACAAGTATTCTTCTCAAACGTGTGAAACACATAGAGAGAGAGAGATCAGCCGAATTGAGCAGTGCTCTTCAGGATCTCGAATCGATTGATAATCTCAGCTTGGTTTGCTTTGCCGTTCATCAACTTCGCAAGACTTGGTGATCCGAGTATCCACAAGCCCTCTCCTTGTGCCTTCAAGTTGTCCGCTTGATTGTGTAGGGTTGTAGAGACGGGTTGTGTAGTCATTGGTATTGGTTCCTACCTTCTACGAAAGCATGGGGTCTCTATCTTGTTCTATACAGATCGACTCAGTCCATATCAGGTCGTGTCTTTCAATTCTTTCTATCAAATTTCGAGTCTTTATCGTTTCTTTAAAGAGTCTTGTTGCGTTCTTTGTTTTCTTGATCGATCTTGAACCTTTCTTGGTCGAATCTTGCTGTTCTTGTTGAGTTCTTGATCATTCTTGATTGTTTCTTGCAGATCTTGAATCATCTTGTTGAGTCTTGCTTGTGTCGACATCAACCGGCCCTTGGTTCTTGGTGTTTCTTGCGTTTCTTGCTTCAATCTTGCTGCGTTTCTTGAGTCTTTCTTTAGTTCTTGCTTGTTGTCGAAGATCGGACCAACCTACGGCTAACCCCGTATCAAATGCTTCTTCAAGATGTTGTATAGATCAACTAAGCTCATATTTCCTTGACTCACGTTGTTCAACTTTCGTTTGATGTGAAAAATCAAGGGAGCATTAGTCTGACTGCACCTCTCAGTGATTTCATCCCATAACTGCTCGGTGGAATCAACAAACATCAATCCCTCAACAATGTTTTTACTCATTGAATTCAAGATCCAACATCTGACCATGAAATTAGCCCCTATCCACCTCTATAAATCAATCCCTTACTCAGTTGGTTTCACACAATTTCCGGTTATAAACCCAAGCTTACACTTATCCCCTAATGCCATCATTATGCCTCTGGCCCTCTACTCCATGTCATGAAGTTAGTTCCATCAAATAACACAGCCACCAACTGAGATCCCAGATGATCTGAATTAGATAAGAATAAGGGATCATTTAAGTTACTAATGTCCCTATTTACACCATGTTTTTATGTTTAATTATGCTCCTTATTCTATTATTTTGGGATGGAATTATTAGGAATTTGTGTAGTTATGCTTAATATTGCCAGATATGGAGTCTACACAAGTTTGATGTGGTTTTCAGGAGTTTAGAGCTGATTTGGGGAAGTTTGGACGCACTTTGGAGCTTAAAGGAAAACCATGAAGACATTGGAGAAGCTATGGAAGAGCGTAGGATAGTGCTGTTGGAGAAGACCCCACTTTTCACCATTAATCAATTTGAATCAAGTTCTGTTGTCTTCATGAGAATTGTAGCCCTCAAAAAGAGCTTTCCAACGCCTATTCATATGCGGCAATCGGAGGAACAAGAACTCGGGAAAGTGCGTTTCAAGACGGAGCAGAATGCTGAAAATTGAAGAGTGATCGATTTCGACGATACCTGGTCAATTTCGACTAGAGCCTAGCCGAAATTGCAGAATCAGACTCGACAACGTTCAGACTCGACGACGAAAAAAGGAAGACAGGTCGATTTCGACCTAACTTGATCGATATCGACCAAACCCCAACTCAAAATCTTAGCCAGAGCCGACATCAAGTGAATAGAAACCGAATCCAAGCAAGACACTCGATATCGACCAACTTTGGTCAATATCGACCAATCCCCTAGATCGAGTACGAGCCGATTCCGAGTTAAGATAATTTCGAGTGAAGATTTCCTTGCAAGAGAAGAAAGAGATAGTTTATCTTTTTTATCTATCCTAAGGGTGAAACATTTAATTACCCTTTAGGATTTATTTAGTTTACCATATAGGGTAATTAAATGTTCCACCCTTAGGATAAATATTTCTTTCCTTGATTAGCAATGATTAAGGCCTATAAATAAAGCCCTAGGGGCTGGTTTTTATTCATTCAATTTCATATTCAATTTCAGAGATCCAATTCCAATAGCAAGTAGAGAGTTTAGGAGTTCAAGACTTTTAGGGTTTTGGCGCTTCTGCGAAAGTTGGAGACCCGGGACCGTAAAGGTTTTGAATTTAGTTTAATGCAAGTTTCTTTTCAATCAATGATGTCTTCAATTGCGATGAGCGAGTAGTCGTCCTACTTCTAGGGTCAGGGTGAGCTCAACGATATCCATGCGCGCCTGAAGTAAAGTTTTGATATTTATTATGTTTTGATCATCCACTGCCTGTTATATGTTTATTGCCTACTCAAAGGAATAGAGATTCATCTTAAACAACTTGGATTATAAACATAAAATTGGTAGATACAATTAGGGTTACTTGAGAAGGTTGTCTAATTGTTGAAAAAGGCGAAAGCTTGCTCCTTTGATGTGATTGCATAATTATTTATTCATCTTATCTTACCTTATGTGTGTTTGATTGTCATTGTGGTAAACCCCAGTCTTGGAAGTTTTCTTTCATATATTATCTTTAAATCTGTCAAACTTGGTTATTTCTGTCCATCCTTCGTTTCCATCCTCGCATTCTTCGGCCCTCTTTCACCAACATAAGGTTTCTACAAAGTACTCGAAATCGACCTCTCCAGGTCGAAATTGAGTCTTCTGGTCGACTGGCGGTCTTCTGAGCCGGTCGATATTTGCGACTGACTTGGTCGAAATCGAGTTGATCTACTCGAAATCGACCTCTGCTTGTTTTGTCCTCTGCAAGTACAGGTAGGAATCGACGAGGACATGTCTAAATCGACCACACAGGTCGATATCGACCACTTTCTGGTCAAAATTGACTACACTCTGCACAGCAACCAGAAATCGACTGACTGGTTGATATCGACTAGACACTGGTCGATATCGAGTAAGTCTTCAGAGTCGAAATCCGACGTGAACGATAGCTATCCAAGATCCGCTGACCCGCTTCCTCGTGGATCGAACCTGATTCCCTTCCACAACAATGGGAGGAAGTATTGAATTTATTTGGGCAGGCTAGAACTCGGTTTGAATTTATCTTTTGTATTTTCAATTCGATTTCCTCCTACATCAGTTACCTTGAGTATTGCCATCACTGCCATTTCCTCCACCACCTGGAGTCTGACTATTATCACTAAACATCTTCCTCTCTAACTATCTTCTTAGCGGAAATAAGATCTGATCGTGAGCCTGAGGATCTGATAACTTGAGAAATCTGTAAGATTAAGGTTCAATCACCCTGCTCACAGCAAGATTCATACACAAGGCAACACTATATCAAGGAGTGAATCATAGTCACTGTTTCATTAATGTGTTTGATCAAAATGGAAGGTTGTAGAGGCGGACTAGGCGGCTAGCAGCAGGAGCTGCATTTGATGATCCCAAAAACCCTACATCATTGGGAGGTGACAGCTGACTATATATAGTATAGCAGAGGTCACGTGATGTCCATGTCTAAGGGCTTATTACATGCCAAAGAAAAGCAACAAAAGGAGAATAAAATGACAGTTGCAGCTAGCTGTTATTACAACTGAAGGCAAGGTAAAACGAAGCTTAAGGAAGCTAAGCTTAAGGAAGGAGGAAAGGTGATCATGATCATCATGATAATCTTCATATAAAGAATTAAGAGTTTCCCGCTTAGAGTAATTAGGAAATGAGATAAGAGACCACAAGTGAGTGTCGTGGTTGATGCCAGTTTGATATGTGGTATACTGGTATGGTATGATATCTTTTTGTACTCGTACATTTTATTATATATCTTGAATCATATATACGTCGTGGAAAAGTTATCGATAACTCTTTCAAACCATTTGAACATTTTCAAAACTTTCGGATTTCTCTTCTTCGATCTTAATCGTTTTGATTGACTGGCGTATTTCATGCTATTGCTGAGTGTTGTTGCCCACATTTCTTTCTTTCAAAAAAAAGTAATTGAGTTACAATTTACAAAAAAAAACACAAACATTTTGACCGTGTTCTCCTTTAACACAATTGTTTTGAGTTCCTATGAGATTCCTAATCATCGTTGGTGAGTGCATGCAATCGAAGGTGTTGCATAATCTTAAAAAGTGACGCCAATTACCAACTTCCACCACGAGTCAGGGCAAAATCACTTTAGAGTAATGGTCTCTAATTTAAACCATGTCACAACAATTCGTCATTTTCAAATAATGGTGGCTTTCACTGAAATCGGGACCTACACCCTAATTGAGCAATTACGAGTGTTTGAATAACAGTACCTAGTGTATTATTAATGTATCATGACTATGGAGTATATGTCTTCTTAGTTATGCAATTTTTTTCTTTGTTTCTCACATGTAGAACAACACACCCCCATCTTAATAAAGTCTCGTCAATGTACCTGCTTCCTCCTCTCACTAGAACTTTCAGCATTGGTGGATCTAAAAAAAAAAAAAAATTTAATTTGTAAGTAATTTGTTATTTTCAATAGAAGAAAACTGAAGTTAATTAAAGAGTTGTAAACTCATGGCATCAAAATAATAACTACATCTCATTCTCAGCTGAGTTAAACTATCTTTGTAATTTTTTATTCTGTTTAAACTTATTAATTTTTAAAATTAATAAAAATTACAACAAAAAATATAAAAAAAAATTCCGATATTTTTCAAGAGAGTTTCCACCCCCAAACCACCCCGATCTACCTTGATGTTTTAGTCGTAAGTCTTTTCCAAAAGAACTATTTCAGAATGGTTACCCAGATCTACCTTGAACTATTTCAGAATGGTCATTCTGGGGTTCGAACCGGGGAACTATGGGTACTACCCAGAAATCCTTTCCGGTGAGTCATTCCGAAATGGTTTAAAATGCAAATGGGGGAAGTTTATGCTGAGTAGTTACCCAGATCTACCACTGACAAGCAATCCGCGTTCTCTCATTGTCTCCGCAGCCCTAAAGCTCTCTCTATCGAAGCAGCACCGGCCCTCTTGGCACCGCGAGAGAAGAATGGGTCTCGCACGTTCTCGTCGATCAAAGAAAACAGCTTGCAAAATGATGTAATTAATTCTCCGTGGGATAGTAAATCAACCACCGGAATGTAGAATGTATTGAATCCCAAACCGATTGATTGTGATAGTTGTTGTTGGTTTTGTTTGTGTTGAGACACAAAACACGCGTTACAGTGAAAACGAGTAATTGAGTCAAATAAAGAAGGCCCAGTTGCCGTATGCAAACGAGTCTTGCTAGCTGCCTCTCATCAGTGTTCAGTACCGTTTCTTTTTTTTTTTTTCTTATTCAAACATCTCATCTTTTAATTTTCTTATACCCTCCTTTTTTTAAAAAAAAAATTAGGAAAGAATTCGGTGAGAGGGACTCTACCAGAGAGCATCCTTACGGATGAGGTCAAGAAGACCAGAGTTTTTTGAGATATCGACGCTCTGGGCAAGTGGCAAAGGTGTGCAACCTTATCAGCTACTCGGTCCACTCTATTGCTCAATCGAGGCACGTGAAAGAAGGGGACTTCTTTCACATTCGATAGTAGGATTTTAATATCAGTCATAATCATTTCAATTTCTTAGGGACATGAATGTTTGCCCAACAAGTGGTTAATTATGATGATATGATTGATAGAGTCTCCTTCAATATGTATTTTGTTGAGGCGTAGCCGCAAGGTTTCCGTAATGCCTTGTTTCAAGGCTAAAGCTTCACATTTGAGAGGGGTTTGGCTACTCGAAATTTGGTAGCCAATGTGTATAGGTTTTCCATTCCAATCCCGAATAACTGTTCCATACGTGCTTTGTTTGTTTGCTAGGGTAGATCCGTCAAAGTTGAGTTTGAAGTTTGAACGTACCTATTGGGGGTTTGCACCAAGAGATCGATTTTTTGATTTTGTGTTTACCATGTTGATTAGAAGTGTGCAGAGGAGGAGGGCGTATTAAGATCCTCCTCAAACTAAGTAGTTTTCTTCCAATTTGTAATGTGAGTATTAATAATGTGTCTTATTCTACTTATAGTAGGGATTGGCACTTGTTTGAATAGATGTTGGTTCTTGGAGGACCATACTGTCCACCATGAAAAAGCTAGATTCTCCTTATCAGTTTTTGAGAAAGTAGAACCTATGAATTCGAAGATAGGTTTTATTTCGCGTGATTGAGCAATGAGGGTGGTTATCTTCAATTGATTATATGATGATAGGGAATGAAGTAGGTTCAAATACGGACATTCAATTAAAAGGTGGGTGTCATCTTCAACTACGTTATTACACAAGCAACAAGTGGACGGCAGGCCAACACCACATTGATTTAGGCGAGACACATGAGGGAGACCGTTCTGGGAAATTTTCCATAAGAAATTCTTGAGTTTGGGAGGAATGTCGAGCTTCCAAATCCACGCGTTAGTGTCAACACTCAAGGGGCCTTGTGAAGATGCTAACTTGTAAGCATTTGACGTTGTGAACCAACCTTCTTTATCGGGTCACCAATATAAACAATCTTCAATGTAGTTAACGGGCAATGGAATGTCCAGAATTTCCTTTGTAATGGATTGAGGTAATTTTTCGTTAAGTTTTTCCGTCCACCAGCGACCACCCATAATGTAGTCACACTACAGGAAAAACTGGTCATTTTCGACGCTTTTAAAGGACAATCTCGACGCTATAAAGCGTCGAAAAAATCAATTTCGACGTTTTAAAAAAGCGTCGGTATTTTTTGCGTCACGAATGGCACTATGTCATTTTCGACGTAAAATTATGTCGGAACTCATTTCGACGCTTAAAAGCGTCGAGATTGACATGCCATTTTCGACATCCTAGGGCGTCGAAAATGGCTTATGTCACTGCTTTACTATCAACCTTTTTCGACGCTCTAAGGTGTCGAAATTGACATAGTATTAATTATTTTTTCCTCTTTTCTAAACTATATATATATATATATATATATATATATATATATATATATATATATATATATAATATTAAGCTGTGGAGTATCTTGTACTATCACCATAACACCATTGTAGCCATAACACCATTGTAGCCTTTCTATGACGAATTTATTGCAACAATTTTTTAAAATGACAGTACATTTTTAGTAGGTTCAAATTGTCTTATTAGGACACAAAAAACAAGCAACTTCTAGAAAACCAAACTACGAAAAGTCAAAACAGTTTAAAAAAAAAACACTTTTTCTACTTCCACGACCGTCTAAAGTCCCTTCTCCAACATGGCCCTGACCCTCATGGGCAGGCCATATATCCTCATGAAACCAGCAGCAGCATCAGCTTGATTGTAGATCTAACCGTTTGCGAACGATGATATGTCCTCCCTGTACAAGTTGTAGGGGCTTTTCTGATCCACCACCGTCACCAATCACTTGTACAACTTTAAAGTCACATACCCAGTTGTAGTCTAGCTTTGTGATCTTCTCCATGAACGCGTCAGACTCACGAAGTGGGTCGAATCACCTCCCTGTATAGACCAGCTCTGTATTCTTAAGAGAGTCCTTGACCTGAATTGTTTCCCGGTCAAGGGTGAGGGACTCAAGCTCGCGGGATGCAGTGATTTTATGTGACTGAAGCTCGAGTCCCTCACCCTTGACCTGAATTGCATCTTTTACCAAATGATAGCTAAACTAATTCAACAAAAACAAAAGTTGAATCTAATCCAGTTCATATGATTTACCTTCATTAGACGGGACAGTGAGGGAAGGACATTGATTGGTGGGTATATCTGTGTATAAGCAACATAGGAGAAGAATCAGCTTCATAAGCTTGACTACCCATAATTTTTCCTTTCATTTTGCCACCAATGGAAAATACTGGAGTGGAGGGCTGTGAAGCAATGTTAATTGAGTATATCCAGCCACTCAGCCAGCTATGAACATTTTAGCCAACACTGAATTTGCATATTTAATACTTACAAATCTGAAACGATATGATGTCAATATCGGGAGAATATAGTACCATTCTATAAGGGTTTTTTTTATACTTGATTTCACTCTTGAATAAAAACCTATTGCTTATGTGAAAGGTGTTCCTTATCACTAAACCAAGTCTATCAGCCAATTCAATACTATTCCTCATGTTGTTATGTCTGTCATTACCTGCTGGTTATGGAGTTGCCTGTCGATATAGATTTGCCCTTCTGTGATATAACCCATGAGATCTGGAGTGGGATGCGTAATATCTGAAACAAAGCCAAATGATCATTCAGTACTAGTATCACTTTTCTTAAGAAAAAAAACAGGATTACCGGCAGATACCATACCATCATTAGGCATAGTTAAAATTGGAATTTGGGTAATAGAACCCGTCCTCCCTTCAATTCTTCCAGCACGTTTATAGATTTTAGCCAGATCAGTATACATATAACCAGGATAACCACGCCTTCCAGACACTTCTTCTCAAGCTGCAGAAACCTGGAACATCAAGTTGTTGGTGTCACTGGATAAGATGAAGTTGTAAACATCTAAATGATATAAAATTTAATGAGATACTTACCAACATGATTATATTTCTGAATTTTAGCAATAGCAGCTCTTAATAGCAGGCTAATAAATAAGGAAGAACAGAGGAAATGCCTAATTTTCTAAATATACAATAACAGTGGTTTGACCTTTCAAGGTTGACTGAACTGATGTTGTTTGCTTGGCCTATATCTATTAAGCTTACTTAAGGCTTTTGTTAGCTGTCATCCTTTATAAATACACCTTCCAAATAGGTTCATATACTCAAAAAAAAAAAAAACATGCCTAGGTGGTATCAACATTATACATTTTTTACTTCTGCAAATAGATAGAATAGAACAACTAAGCAAAAGAATTATAAGATTCAATACCTCACGATGTGCATCAGCATACGAACTCATGTCTGTCAGAATGACAAGAACATGCTTCCCATTCCCACATTCATATGCTAAATATTCAGAGTAGTGAGTGCAATACTTGGGGTAATGATACGCTCAATTGTGGGTCATTAGCCTGTAAGAGGAGGGAAAAAGCAATCAAGAAAATGTCAATCCATATTCCATGGTTGAAATCTCACTTCAAATAGAAGTATAAAGAAGAAAATCTTCTATCAAGGGGAAAGTTACATGACAACAAGAAAATACCAAGTTCAGGAACCATCTTGCTATATCATAACAGAAACCTCAAATCAGCATAGCCATTAGCCAATGAGTTGCTCATGACCATCTTATTTCTGCATAAGCTTCAGAACCTTTAGAAATTGCATGAAATTGATTGATAAAATCATCAATAAAACTACCAAGGAAAAGGTGAGAAGGGAAAAAAAAAACGAATTAGACACAGAACAGTTGGCACTAAACGATGATAAAATTAGGATAGAGTAATAGAACATTTTACATGTTAACATCAACATGAATCTACACACTGACTTCAAACTCAATGAGGTGCAAATTAAAAGTCTGAATGAAAACATAAAACATAGTGGATTGTGAAGTTGAGCACCAAGCTTTGACCTAACAAGCTTAGTACAACATCAGGTAAAAAGCAATTTAAGCAATAGCCTAAAATTTGTCAATTTTTTACAAAGGATCTCCATGAAAAGTGAGGTGATAAGCTATGATTTCAGAGCACTGGTTCATAAGCAAACTAGTGGATGTGGATGAATAAGAAGTTCATGATGAAATCACAACAGAAAGACCTAAGACAACTCTTATTTGATCTAGTTTATCTTAGAGCCAAACACATGATGTCTCTCCAATGTAAATTCATCAGATTAAGGCAAAAATCAAATTCACATATATAAATTTCTCACATCAGAGATGAATTTCTCCACAAAATAATAAAAGAGTGGTGGAATTTCAAGCACATCGGCGACAAATAACTTTCTAAATGATAAAATTAAAATCGAAACCCTAACTTGTGATATAGTTTCCAGAAGTGTGAGAGAAATAAATCGCACCAAATTGAAAGAAAAGCTAGGCGCTCTTCAAATTGAACTGGTTGCGAGATGAGATGAAAAAACTGCATCTATCGAAGTGGCTGTGTGACCAAGGAGAAGGGGAGCGCGCAGAGAAACCGCAAAAATGGAAGACGACTCTCGAATCGGTGTCCAACTAGAAAATGTCACCAGAGAAGACGAATGTCGATTCCACATTGAATTGGAAGACCTCGCCAATGGAAGACGAATGAGCAAACACCGGATTTGAAAACCTCGCATGAAATCGAAGTTGAATACTCGAAGTCGATCGAAGAGGACCTCGAAGAGGTTGAGAGGCGTTGTTCGATTAGTTTCTGTGAGTGGATTTAGGGCTCTTATATTTTATTAATAAATCAGTTGCCATTCGACACATATAGACGTCGAGAAAGGTGTCAATTTTGACATATAAAATCGTCGAAATTTTACGACGCTGAAAGCTGTCAGAAATTTTCGACGTTTATGTACAGCGTCGGAAACAAAGCGTCGAAATTTAACCCCTTTTCTTGTAGTGTCACTAACAAACTCGTTTGCATCGTAAGAGTTCGGGCAGTCAGGCCTAACAATGATGGGGGAAGTAGACAACCAATTGTCCGACCAGAAGTTTATTGATTTACCGTTTCCAATGGACCATATAAGTCCAGTCTTGAACTTTCCTAAGAGGGGGGTAAGCTTAGCCCATTGCCATGATGAGCCACCGCTCCTACGATAGTGCAAAAAGTCAGTTGAACCGAGATATTTATGCGTTAATGTTTTCACCCAAGCGTTGTTTGGTTCAGCCAGGATTTTCCATAGAAGTTTCATCTGGAGAGCTTCATTCATTTCTTTAGTTCCGCAGTCCGAGCCCCCCATGTTTTTTAGGTTTACAAATTCTATCCCAGCTGATTAGTGAGCGATGTTGAACGTCTTTATTCCAAAAGAATGTCCTATTTATTTGATGTAGTTCTTTGTGTACCGAAGCGGGAAGCATAAAACTCTGGATCGTATAGAACGGTTTAGTAGCCAAGTTTGTTCCAATAAGAATTGCGCACCTTTGTTGAGAGAGGGCACTGGCCCTCCATTTACTTAATTGTTCTTCAGATTTACAAATAATATCCTCAAAAGTATTCTTGTTGACTTTTACATTGATAATAGGACATCCAAGATATTTTTCTAGGGAGTTTTCGCTTGTGATGTTTAGGCAAGTAGAAAGTTCTTGGATTCTGGAAGTCAATATGCCTTTTGTACCTTGGAAGGTTGATTTTTGATAGTTAACCCTTTGTTCTGAGATTTTGCAGTAGTCGTCAATAATTATTTTGATTTTTAGCCCAGCCGCTATACTACCCTTAGAAAAAATAATAATGTCGTCATCTAAAGCCAGAAAGGGTATGTGAGGACCATTTCTACCGAATTTGAAGCCAACCGGACTGTTTGGCAAGCTGGCTTCAAGAGATAGTTTGCGAGACATGATCTTTGCACCAAGAATGAACAAAAAGGGGGAGAGAGGGTCCCCCTGACGGAGGCCCCTAGAGGGTGTAAACATCTCAGAAGGACCTTTGTTTATAAGAACCGAGAAGGAGACCGTGGTAATACATTCCATAACCCAAGAGACAAAGGTGGGATGGAAGCCAAATTTTTCTAGAATTTTTTCTGTAAAGTTCCAGTCGACTCTATCGTAAGCCTTTTCCATATCAAGTTTTATTGCCAGCCAGCCCTCGCTACCAGTACGAGTTCTGAAAGAGTGGAATATCTCATGGGCTATAAAGACATTATCCTCGATGGCTCTATCCGAGACAAATGCCTCTTGAAGGGGATGAATCAACTTGCCAATGATTTTTTAAGTCTTTCTGTTAGGATTTTGGATATAACTTTGTATAGGGTAGAGCAAAGGCTGATAGGTCGGTAGTGACTTATGGTTGTTGGGTTATCGCATTTGGGAAGTAGAGAGATAAAGGTGTGATTAATTTGTTTGAGGATTTTGCCAGAGCGGAAGAAGCCTTTGACTGCCTTGATAATTGATGGGCCCACAATGTCCCAGTATGTCTTATAAAATTCAGCTATGAAGTCATCCGGTCCTGGAGATTTATTGTTACCCATATTGAAAACTGCTTGTTTAATCTCGCTATTTGAAGGTTGTCTAATAAGAAATCATTATCTTCCGTAGTGATTTCAGGGTGGATAAGTTGCAAATGCTCGTTTAGAAGATCATCACAGATGGGTTCCTTCTTGAATCTTTTCTCAAAATCGCGCTTTATTTCGAACTTAACATTTTCCTCTCCTATTATAAGAGTTCCTTCTGTTGATGTTATATTGCGAATTTGTTTTCTGTGTCTTCTTTCTGAGGCCACACGGTGGAAGTATGTTGTGTTTGAGTCGGCATACTTGAGATGTTTGGTTTTAGCTCTTTGATTCCAGTAATTCTTCTGAAAGAGAAGCAGTTTTTCTTTTTCCCTTAGAAGGTTAGTTTCCTTATGGTTATCCGAATAGGTGATATGTCCGACATTTTGTGATTGAATCTCAAACAAGTTGTCTTCTACCTCTTTTAATTGCCGAAAAACGTTGCTGAAGGAGGCTTTATTCCATAACTTAGCCTTTTGTTTCAAGAGACTCTGTTTAGAGATTACTTGGAACAAGCCCGAACCATGGTAAGAAACATGCCAGACTTGTTTGACAACAAGTCGAAAGTCCTTTCTCTGGAGCCAAATATTTTCAAATTTAAATGGTGGTGTTTTGAAGGTTGTACTTTATACCCTCCTTATTAATACTACCCATTTACTCAATTTTGGTTCTTTTTTTTAATTAAAAAAATGTAAAGGGAGGAGAGTATTCTATTTCTCTATTGGCACCAGGAACAGCACTCTAAAGTCTAAACATACGGATCATAAATCTGTTTAAATCACAACATAACACTTGTCGAGCAATCATATAAGTTCTAGAAAAAAAATATGCACGGATCATAAATCCATGCGTGTTTTGGGGTCTCATATGACGGATTCATGGGCGGATCAATATATGATCCGTCCTTTTAATTTTTTATTTTTTTTTTAATTCATATGGATCTAGAATTTGTCTGTATTTTTTTCGACAATTTGTAATTATTGTTAGACATGTGTCATATTGTTGTTCAAACGAATCCGTAATCCACGCAGTTGGAGTGCATTTAGCACCCGCTGCTAGTGCACATAGCACAATCATTGTGTAATAGGGAATAATTTTATGTAGGGGTTACATTGATTTTTAAATTAATTTTAAGTAAATCATAAGAAGTAAAATTCATATTTTAACACAAAACCATTAGTCAATTTATTTGGCTTAACTCTACTCCTATAAACCAACATTTTTCCCTCTTATTTCTAATGGTGGAAGAGACAATCTTATATCAAACCCATATATTCAACATCGACCCGGAAATAAGAGAACATATCTCCAAAACACAAAGAGAACAAAAATTATTTACAACTTGTTTTTATTTGAGTTGTCAAAGATCACAAAATGTCACCAATCAACTAGGGTCGAAAGATTAATCACAGTCCCGGTGAATTTTGAGACAATAATTATTTCGAGACCGAGGGAGCGTTTTATCGCAAATCTAATAATAAAACTAGTCGTAAGAATTTACCATGTATAAAATAGGTAAATTTGGAGGCGAAAAATAAAAATTCATAACAATAATAAAATTCTAGGTTAGAAAAATAGAGATATCTACAAAATACAAGTCTACTGAGAGAGTGCAGCTCTCTACGTACACATTACATTATATACTAAAAGAGATCTTGACATGCACAAAACCAATACATACATACATTTGTATGTTTGAGGGTCTCCAACACCTTCTCTATACTTTTTTATATCGAATGTTGTCAACATTGTCACTTCCAATCTTCAATCATGTCCCACCATCAACTGTATCAAATATTAAATTAGTTCTAAACCATTTTAACTAAGGTGAAAAAATAACTTTATGCCATGTAAATTTTATTTTATTTTGGTCGAAGGATAGCCATAATTCTAACACCCTCGTCAAAAATTAAAAGTCACTTCTCAAAAAAAAAAAAGCAATGGAGTTAAAGAAGCAGAAAAGAAGTCTATATACAAAAAAAGAAAGGAAAAGGCGTAAGAGAATCAATCAACAACCCCGAGTCCAAATTGTTTGTCCCCATTCTTATCTCTTTTTCATGTCCTTCTTACAAACCTCTTTAATTTTATTTAATTTTATTTTTTTAAATAGGATTGTGTGAGAAGGGGACAAGGGAGGAATTCACATCCTCTATCCTCCTCCCTGTACCCCTCACAAATATTAATTAAAAAAATAAAAATAAAAATAAAAAATAGATTAAAACAATTAAAAATAAAGAGGTTTTGTAAGAAGGCACTCGTGGAAAGGAGACTCGCACCCACAATGGAGGGGATGGGATCACCTGTCTCTCACAATCACAACCCCTTATCCCCAATGTCCCTACTTACATCATACATATTTATTTAAAAATAAAATTAATTGAAATTAAAATGAAAGATTAAAAAAATTGAAAAATGAAAAGAATGAGAGGAGGCACGAGTGAGAGACAGCAAAATTGGGCACAAGTGATCCCTTCTGCAATGGAGGGACAGAGGATATGACTCCCTTATCTACACTTATAAAGAAAAAAGGCTATATTTTCTTTATAAAGAAAATAAGGTAAAGCAAGACTTAAAAATAAAGCTAGTAAAGAAAAGACAAGGAATCTAAAGAAAAGGAAAATTTTAATCAACAACCCTATTTATGCTTTAAAAGTGTTTTAAAAATTTTATATAACAACTCATAAAACAAGAAAATGAACTCAAAATGCAAACAATTAGTGCTAGCAAATAGTAAATCTAAGATTTAGAGCATCTCCAACAGGTTCTCCATTTTGGAGTTTTTTAAGAATTTTAAGGTTCTTTTTTCATTTAACGTATTCCTCATCACATTCTCCAAAATGAAGAATCGGCAGAAAAATAGAGAATGTTCCTTGAATTTGTAACATTCTCCAAAACTAAATTATTCTTCAAATCTTCAAAATGGAGAAGTTATTGGATTGTAAACAAAAGTAATTTAAAAAATATATATTTTATTTCCTCATTTTGAAGAAGCGGTTGGAGATGATCTTAGATTGTTGAATAGAGGATTGGGGGCTTCATGTGCTAAGCTCCTCAAATTTTGTCCCTTAATGGACCAAAATTCTACTAATCCAAATAAGATCATCTACAATAGTTTCTTTTAACATCAAATAGGAGAAACAAAATATATAGTTTTTTTAAATGATTATTGTTTGAATTTCAACGGCTTTCCTATTTTAGATATTTGGAGATTCATTTAGTTGTAGATAAAAACTGTAAATTTAAAGAAGACTATTTTTACAGAATCTATTAGAAAAAAAAACCCTAACACAAGGAATATGTTAGAGATGTTGTAAGCAGACACCTAATATTAGCCTCATTGCTAGTCGTTACTATTTAATTCATGGGTTTTGGATTTTCATGAGCATACAAGCCACATTGAACTCGACTAATCCCTTCGTAGTCCGACCCCGAGTGAACGTTGTTGTAGTCACCCTTAAGACTCAAACAACCGTGACAAGCTATATTTGTCTCGGGTTCAAACCAACCAAACCAATCGTATCTTGTTGATTGGTTCAAAGTTGTCATAAATTAGGTCATCACGAAATTTCTAGACCTGTCAATCGGGAAGGTCAGGGAAAAATAATAATAGATCGAAATCGAAACCCTAACCTTAGAGGTTTGGCAGCCCCAGTTTTCAAAGCATCGGCTTGCATTGTAGTGACGATGGACAAGGCATTATCACACATCTTCGAGAAGACGACATCAATGTTGCCGTCAAAGAAGGTACTTACCTTCTTTCCGAGGGCTTCTTCGATCGCGCTATGACACACGGTAGAGCTCATCATTGCCCCTGAAAGCCAACTCCTCATCTCATTGTAGGGCATCGATTTAAACAGCGCGTCAACCGCGTCATCCATATTCGAGAGCGCATCGGAATACTCATCAGCGCAATCATTTAAAGAATCATCAAGCCCCTCCGGAATGGTCGCCTCGCCCTTCAACTTCCCGTCGATAAAATCCGACACGTCCATCCCCTTATCCTCCGCCATCTGCACTGCCAGCAGCAGCAACTGCTTCATGTCCATCCCCTTGCTCAACGGGTTCCCCGTTAAACTATTGACACAGAAGTCCTTGTCCTTCGCCAGCCCACACGCCTTGACAATGTTGGCCGGAGGCCCTGTCTTCGGGATAGTGGCGTCGGAGCTACGGACACCGGCACCCTGTGCTTTGGTGTCACCGCCGTGCTTGTTGCCGTGATAGTGAGACCTGCGGGCGCCGGTGCCATGTTCCGATGCCGGTGCCGCGTAGGCAATTAGGGGATGCGTGAGAGATAGGAATGCGAGAGAGAGGTGTAAAAGATTCATGGTGTGGTGTCAATTTTGAACTAGCTAGGGTCTTGTAATGTTTGTTTCATAAAATAGCAACTAGTTTTTGTTTGTTTTGATGTTCTTGATTTTTTGTGTTTTAAGAGGCCCTGATTTTAAGAGTTGAAGGGGGGATGCAGGGCCAATTGATTTTGGGGGTGAAAGTAATAAAGGGTGTTTTTATGGGGTTACAACACATATGTGAAAGTCGATTGACTAATTTAGTAAAGGGAAAGGAACGGCTAAGAGAAATGCAAGGGATAGTTTATGGAGAATTGCTAAATAATTAGTGATGATTTTTCATTCGTTCAGTAAACATACATATAATCATCTAATTCAATATCGAACTTATGAATGTATATAGAACCAGATGAGAGACAATCTAAAATCAGGGTTTAGGTCACCATGCCAATATGACCAGTGTACGTCAGTATGAAAATCAGGGTTTATGATATGCACTAGGATAATCCGGATTTGGGTGTATCTAACAACACCCATCTTCAATTATATCTTCCTGCAAGTTTGTTGTGTTTACACAGTCCAAGCACATTCGGGTCAGCGGTGCAGCTCAGAAATAACCAATCCTCAATGTGAGAATGAACCAATAAAAACGTCTATGAGGACAACTTCAAACGTATACTGGGTTTACACATCTCATAAAAAATGGGACATTAACAGTCTGTTTGGCTTGATGTTGTGAAAACGTTTTGGCAAGGTAACAAGTTCAAAATCCATTGACATTTGACGACATGTTTACCTAAAATGTATTCGGGGATAACTTATCCAACAATGTCTGAGATAATGACCACAGTGGGAGAAACACCAGCCATCACTCTTGAAACCGTTCTAAACTACTGCTTTGCAAAATCGCACACTCATCAGGTCTTTCAGGATTTCAAGAAAGCCTTTAAAGATAAAAATAGATCTGACCTCTTCGAATGCCATAAAGGTGATATTGTAATATGGAGGTATAAAGCAGGCTCCAGCAGAAGGAAATCACATGAAATCATATTCATCAGGATCGTCGTATCTGCTAACAACCAGATCATCGTCTGGCTTGTCCATTTGAAGCTGTTTCTTTTTCCCGCCTGCAGAGAGCCAAGTCACAATAAGTTCAGTCCTAGAAAATAAGCCACGGAAAAAGATTATATGAAACGAAGGGAAATTGCACATCGGCAAATGTTGGCACAAACCTTCCTGTAGAAACTAGAGCATTAGAGCTACGACGAAACCTTTCACAGCCCAAACACAGAACTTATTTTTAAAACATTATTTTCAATAAGAAGAATGCATTACCTGTCTTCTTTTTGCCAGCATTGGCCTCCTTCTCTAGTTTTAACTTCTCATTTGCAATTGCTGTTGCAGATGAGGCAACTTCTTTTGCATCAGCAGCTTTTAGGGAAGTCATTGAGAGCCTCATAACTGCTTTCAGAAGTCCTATATAATGAAAGCTTTTCTGCATTCAAAAGATATATAACTATAAGTCTATAAGTACTTCCAATTCCCTTAGAAAAGGGTAAGATAGTAAAAAGAAAAACACAAGCTACTCTAACCTCAAATGGGCGAAGCTTATGTGAAATGAGCTCAGCATACTCAGCAAAGTCACTTTCAGATTTTGGGA
The DNA here is from genome assembly GCA_963922045.1 of Persicaria maculosa. Taxonomy (NCBI): domain Eukaryota; kingdom Viridiplantae; phylum Streptophyta; class Magnoliopsida; order Caryophyllales; family Polygonaceae; genus Persicaria; species Persicaria maculosa. Next base: position 69,751,474 of record OY998255.1, read on the forward strand.
TGAAGTTGTCAAGACTCTTTTCATCACCTTTCTTACCAAACAATTCGGTGGTGGATTTATAGTCAGCCTCTTCAACCAGCCTGTAATGGGGACATTATACAATACAGAATACAAGATTACAGAAGATTATGAAAAGCAAATCAGGCATAGAAAGGCTTTTTCAGGCCAAACACACTGGAACAGGAATTGGACAAAGCAAGAACGTAGGCTTTCAAGCATAGCAATAGAGCAGTTACTGCTTAAGACACATGTTTTGGACCTTCTAAACCAGATATTATTTCTTAAATTTTTTAAGAAGCACCTTCGTGCACTACACATTCAAGTTGCAAATTATGTTTTGTTGCGTCTTTGTATTTTCAATTGAAGGCATACTATCCAAGAAGAAGCAATTTATTTTCAACCAAAATTTGTGATTGAACATATTTTTCAACCGAATTTGAGAGAGGGGCAGGTGGATGGAGAGAGGTTGAAAATCAACAGTGATGGATGCAGTGACCAGAGGAAGGAGTCTGGCATCAGCAATGAAGGAGACTGCTACAGAAAATTTGGCCGCTGCAGTTTCTAATCATTGCTGCTACACTGAAGAAGGATGACTGAGATTACAAGAGGAAAGAGAGGCTTAGGGTCTTTGATTAGTGGAGGAAGAAGAAAGTGACTGTCAAAAGGGAACTAAGGTTCACAATGGTAATGGAAGAAGGGGCTTCAAACAGGGAGAACGATGGCTTAGTTAGAGTTTTCTTGCTGTTCTGCGCAGAAATGCAGTGATGTTCCAATACACATTGTTTGATAGCAGCAGATTCCTTGGAGAATAGAAAAGGAATCAGACTTGCTTGCTCATTGATTCAAGTAGAGTACAAATTAGAACAAAAAGTTCACAAATCAGACAATACCTCCCTTACTACCCATCTAGTATTTAATAGCAACCAGGGTATGAAAGAAAAACTAATCACCGTGGATTAGTTGAAGCAACACAACTTATCTAAGAGATGCCCTAGTAGTCTAGTCTTATAGGTATGTGAATGTCAATGACGTCACATTGTTGCAGGCATCAGCTAGTACAATTCCTGCAACATAAGACGATGCTCACAGTAGAAGAAAAGTGCAGAAGACAGGGGTGCCTTGGCAGAGACATTTCCAGAAGAAGTAAGTGCATAAGGGGAGATCAGAAAGCATCACAAGAAGCGTTTTGTGTGTGTGTGTGTGTGTGTGTGTGTGTGTGGGGGGGGGGGGGGGGGGGGGGGAAGTCCAATGGTGGTTGTAACTTTAATTGATACCACAACCTTTCGAAGCCTAATATCCCAGAGTGATAAATTAACCTCTTTAGGCACATGATTAATTGTCTTCACAAAAATATCAATGTAATGAAAATCAAATTGCTAGAAGTACCCAAATTGCATAGCTTACACAAATTAGAAATCATGTCAGCCAAAAATAATCCTAAACCGGGGAGGGCTAAAACATAATTTTACCTTTGTTGCCGAAGTTTTTCTGCAAGAGGATCCAGGGGCTCTTCAATTACTTCTGCAGTTTTCCCTTTCTTTTCTGTTCCTTTAGTAGAAGATACAGGCTTCTTGGCGGCCTTAACAGGAGCTGGTGCAGGAGCAGGTTCCTGATAAAAAATGAAAATAAGTATTTAGAAAGAAAGGACAGCAAGTTAAATATGTTTTGCATTTCTTGTTACCCAACTCATATGTTGTGAACCGACCATGCCATAAATAAATAAATAAACACTATTTTCAAACAAAAGCCTATACAAAGCATACTGGTTCATCTTCATCCTCCCATGAGTCCTTTATTTCATCTTCATCAAGGTCCTCATCATCCCAATTACTTTTAAGCTGATCCTTTTTTTGGAGTGCCGGCACTTGCACTTCTTCTGAAATCCATTAGAAAAACCCTTGAGCTAGTCAGATTACATAAATTAACTACACCACAAGTAATAGCCATCATGGGAACTACAAGCAGCCATGTCACTATGGAATGATAAACACAATAAACACCACCTGCTTCACAGGCAACGTTTAATGCATTTGACGAGGGAACATAAATTCATTAATGATTCACAAAATCTTTAGATGTCCACACAATATATATACAGCACCTGCTTCCCAGTCATCCATGTCTCCCTACTGCTTATTTGAAAGTATCTGTATAGTCAGATGTCCACACCTGCTAACAAATTTTTTACAAGAAACAACAAATTTAGATAGAACCGCAGCACAGAGTCACAGACAAAGATTTCAACTTGAAAGGCTCGACAATGACTAATAAATATGTTGATAGATTGTTCCAGAAATTTTCATCATAGTCACTGCACTGTTACAGTGGTACTTGATACCAGAAAGATGAACCAGAAAAGCCAAACTCAAAAGAATAATATTGGCCAGGAACAAACATCAAGGAATTCAGACTATGTAAATACAAGAGAAGAGCCACATGCAACTATTATTCCATATCGTGAGATCTGATCACAAAGGATAAAAGGAATCAGCGAGCGATATAGATAAAGGCATCCACGCGATTATCAGAAATTCACTATAGCAATCAGATTCGAGTTCGACGGATGTACTCGTCAAACAAAATCTTCGCTGAAAGACCAAAGAAACTCCATATATTGCAGATGCAATCTGCGACCACACAGATCAAAACAAAGAGAGAACGAATTGCCTCTTAAAACCTGAATCCTTAATCCCAAAATCAAATCCCTAAATCACATCACAGTAACCGCTAAAACCGGAACCAGAATAAACCAAAAGGCGGCAAAGCAGAAGAAGAGAAAAGAGCGGATGAATGGTGGAAATACCAGGACCGAGAGAGACGCAGCGCCGGTGGAAGTAAAAGTAGCCGGAGAGGAAAACGACCAGAAACGCTAATTAGAGGAAGAAGAGGACGGCGCGCACAGCACAGCAAATATAAGATTGATCAGGAGGCGAGAATTGATGATTAATTGCGGCTCCGGAGGAGGCAAGAACAGAGAACGGTGGCGAAGAGGCGGAGGAGTTTGATGGGGTATGAGTTTGAGGGCGGCGATAGGGTTGGGGAAGGTGAGGTTTTCAGTTTTATAAGTTTTCAGCTTCTACCGCAGTCCTTAAATCTTTATTCCGTTCGCCAAAGCTGTACCATTCCACTCCGCCCTTTATCTTTTACTTTTACATCTATCTATCTATACATACATATATATACTGATTCTATACACCGCAAATCGGCACATTCATAAGGACGTGCATGCACGTCGGAATTAACGTGCTTGCACGTCAAAAATAACGTGCAAGTGGGTTTGTAACCAGTGTGCCCGGATGTGCGGGCACATTTTAAAAAAAAAAAAAGAAACGTGCTTGCACGTCGAAAATTACGTACAAGCCCGTCATCTAAAATTGAAGGCGATGTGCCCCTTCGTCTCCACTTCGTCCCAAATCGATCGAGTGCTGAGGGTTAGGGTTTGCTGACGACGAGAGAGAGAGAGAGAGAGAGAGAGAGAGAGAGAGAGAGAGAGAGAGAGAGAGAGAGAGAGAGAGAGAGAGAGAGAGAGCCGGAGATGGTGGTGGTGCCAGTGGAGGCGGAGGTGGTGGCGGTGCCAGTGGAGGCGGGAGGGTGGTGGTGCGGAGGCAACGGAGGTGGTGGCGATGGAGGTGGCGCAGATGGAGGGTGGTGGTGGTGGTGCGCAGGCGGAGATGGTTGAGGGTGGTGGTGCGCAGGCGGAGATGGTGGAGGGTGGTGGTGCGGTGGCGGAGATGGTGGAGGGTAGTGGTGGTGATGGAGCGGTGGCGATTCCGGTGGAGGAGGCGGTGGCGATGGAGGTAGCGTCCAGCGATCAGCCGGAGGTGGTGGTGTCGGCATCGGATCTGGAGGTGGCGATGCAACCCCTATTACCGCCGCGGAAGCGGCGGAATATGGAGGTGTTTCCTGTCCCAACCACACCGGTATGTTATTTGAATTATTTATTTTATTTAATAGTAGTTTTATATATAGTTTGATAGATTATAATATAGTTTTATAATATAATTTGATAGATTATAATTGATAGTATATAGTTTTTATGATTTGTTATATGTTTATAATTTTATAGTTTATAAAATACATTACTTGTTTTATGTTTGTAGTTTCCATTACATAAAAATACATTACTTGTATGTTTATAGTTTCAAATATAGTTTGTACAAAATGTACAAACTACATTAAAATACATTAAAATAAATTCAAATACAGTAAAAAATACATTAAAAGATATTTAAAAACTGTATAATACATTAAAATAAACACATTACAATATCGAAAAGACATTCAAAGACAATAAAAAACATTAAAAGCGATTAATATATATTAAAAGACATTAAAAGATATTAAAATATATTAAAATACAACAAAAGACATTAGAATAACATTAAAAGTCATGAAAATACATTAATAGACATTATAATAACATTAAAAGTCAGTAAAAGCCATTGGTAGTCATTCAAAGACATTAAAATAAATTCAAACACATTAAAAGACATTATAAAAAATTGACAAGCCCAACAGCTCCTCTAAAAATTCTTTAAAATATATGAGAAAAAATCAAAATCTCTAAAAAAATTATACTTCAACTCCAACAGCTTTTCTATTTTATAAATTTCTGCATTTATTACATACTACATATACTCTCTATTTAAGACAATTTCTATTTTAGCTATCCTTAAACTTTATACAAATTGTGAAATAATAACATGAATTTTAAGTTAAAATTAAAAAAAAGCGTAAATAATTTTAATTGAAATATGAAGTTTAATACTCAGACTTAACATAACTTAAAATGTAAACTAGTATAAGTTTGACATTTACATATAACATGAGTTTTAACATAACTTAAAACTAACGTGTTTAAATTAAATATCGAGTTAATTCTAGCAAAACATTCAATTTAATTTAATTATAACAAATACTCCTAATTTAATTTTTGTATAAATATAACAAATTTGTCCAATTGTTGATGAATTACAATGAATTTACATTGGTATTGAGGAGAATTAAATTTTAGAGTTTTTGTTATCTTCCTCTAAATTTAGAGATTTTTTCTCTCTTTTCTAAGGTTTCTCTATTTTAGAGATGAGTATAGAGAAGCTGTTGGACCTAAAAACCCCATATTTTCTCTAAAATTTCCAACTTTCTCTATTTTACAAGAGCTCGTGGGGTTGCTCTAAGAACATTGTAACACAAGCATGACAAGCCCATTATTCTGACTCACACATGTATAACTTAGTTAATAAAACTCAAAATATGAAGAGATTGATAAAAGAAGGGAAAACTAATTAAAACGCCCCCACCTTTGAGGGTATGGTAAAAATATATCATCAACTTTCAAAAGTAATAAAAATATCCCGACCTTTGATAGTAGTGGTAATATATTACCACAATTTTTCTCACTGGTCAAAAATGCTGACAAGACATCATACGTTGATTTTTTTAAAAGGGTTTTTTTGAATGATTTTCTTAGGAAAAAAATAAAAAGTTGGACCGGGTTCATACACCACGCATTTTCCTCTCTCCTATATTATTTCGTGATCGCCTCTTGAGTTGTCTTCCGGTCTTCTAGACAGCTCATAGTTTCTCTTCAATGACAGTATCCCTCCCGCGTGGTCGGCTATCTTGAATTGTCTCTCTCACACCTTCTTCCTCTTTGATTCGTTCACGGACTTAGTTAAATAAGTTTTTTTTCCCTCTTTGTTGTTGCTATTGTTTTCAGTTTAGTTATGTAGATGTCGGTTTGGTGTTAGGAATAGTAGTGTTGTGTTAATTTGAGGCAATTTTGACCGGATTAGTTGCTTGGTTGAATCAATTTCACAAACAATACTGGAGTCAAAGAGCAAAAATTAGGCACCTAAAACTTCCAGACACAAACTCCGGATACTTTCACAAAGTGGCAATGGGAAGAAGGAATAGGAAAAATATCAAAGAAATCTCTAATACAGAAGGGCAAATAATAGTAGGAGAAGCAAACATTCGAACAGAAATTAGAGAAGATTTCATTCGGCGCTTTAAAAAACAAGAAGTCAACAACACAACACTTAACGTTATTTGGAACTCATAAACAGGGAAATAAATGACTTCGACAACCAGGAGCTGATAAAAGAAGTCACTAACTCGGAAATCAAAAACACCATGTTCAACATTGGAAAAGACAAATCACCAGGACCGGACAGAATGACAGTTGAGTTCTACCAAAACTACTGGGACATAGTGGGACCAACGGTTACAAAGGCAATAAAAGGATTCTTCCACTCAGGTAGAATCTTGAAACATATCAACTAGACGTTCATTACATTAATACCGAAAACAGAAAACCCGACAACGACTGATCATTATAAACCTATAAGTTTGTGCTCTACGATCTACAAGACAATCGCAAAAATTCTAGCTGATAGACTAAAAAGGGTATTGACTAAGCTCATACACCCCCTGCAAAGAGCATTCATATCAAACCGAGCTATCCAGAACAACATTCTTATTGCCCATGAAATCTTTCATTCATTCACACAGAAAAAAATGGTTCTGTTATTTGCACGGCGTACATCTCGCCATCGGCACGGTGCCGACGCCGAGTTCCCAAGTCGTCACAGAAGAAGCCGGTTCCGAACTCCCAAGTCGGCATATTGGATGCCAAATTCCCAAGGCGAGTCACGTCACGCCTGAGCCGATGCCGGATCTCGAACTCGGCAGTGTCCCATCGGCAGCTTTGCAGGGAATCTTCAGCTTTTCATGGAAGTCTGCAGGTTTCCGTCCCATCGACACTGATGCCGATGCCGAAGTCCCAGGTTGGCATAGCCCTCGACGATGGTGGCAGCCTGACCCGCCCTCACTTTGCACTACACACACCCTCACACACTACTGCCGACCTGGAGCTTCGGATTCGAGATCCAGACTTGCCGACTTGGGCACTCGGGTTCGGCACCATGTCTGCCGACCTAGAGACTCGGCATCGGCACCGTGCCGATGGCGAGATGTCACCGTGCAGATAACAAAACGGGAAAAAAAGGAAAGAGCGGATGGATGGCAATAAAACTGGACATGGAAAAAGCCTACGACAGAGTTGAATGGGACTTCCTTTTTCAAGTTCTAAAAAAATTTGGCTTCTGCACCAGATTCTGTAAATGGATAGAGCAATGTGTGAAAACTATCTCCTTTTTAATCCTAGTGAATGATGGACTTACATAACCTTTCAACCCAGAAAGAGACCTACGAAAAAGGGACCCACTATCCCCACTCCTATTTATTTTAGGAGCGGAAATACTAGCTAGCCCGAAAATTACAAATAGAAAGCAACCAAGTAAACCAAGAAATAGGATTCAACATTACCAGACTGGGCCCCCAGATTCCATTTCTATCCTTTGCGGATGACATGATGATCTTTACCAAAGCTAGTCGTTCATCCGCGATTAAAATTAAAGGAATTATTGATGAATACTGCTCAATCTCAGGTCAACTTGTTAACTTTCACAAGTCGGCTTTCCAAACGACACCAAAGGTACCAGATTATCTAAAACAAGAAATCCAACATCTAATGAATATCACAAACCAGGGCAAATTGGACAAATATCTTGGTTGTCTAATCATAAATGGTAGAGTCAATAAAACAACATTTGAAGAAACGATCTGCAAAACAAAATCACAACTAACAAAATGGCGAGCAAGTGCACTATCCCAAGAAGGGAGAACCACCCTTATCAGAACAAACCTAGCAGCAAAACTAAGTTTTTTCATGCAAAACTTCATGCTCCCAAACTCGATGCACAAAAAACTTGATCAAATAAATAGAACATTTTTCTGGAAAAAAGATATGTCATATAAACCGTTAATCGGGTGGGATAAATTAAACTATGCAAAAGAAAAGATAATTGTGGTGTAGGAATTCATAAAACAAAAGATATGAACTCAGCTTTACAAATGAAATTGTTATGGAAAATATTTGCGAAGCCAGAAAATCTATGGGTCCGAACCATCTCATATAAGTACTTGAAAGATGAACACATTCTAAGCTACAAAAGGAAAGGAAAAGTATCTTGGCAATGGAGAAAACTAATGGATATAAAAGAGGAATTTTGTAAAGGCCTTATATGGAAAATAGGAAATGGAAAAACGATCGACTTTTGGACTTATAGATGGTTGGACGATAACACGCTAGAAAATAGATGCCTAATGCCAGATAGAATCAACAAAAGCGACAAAGTAGAAAAATACATAAACGAAAATAGAAGATGGAATACTATCAACCTCAAACACATGCTACCAACACCGATCATCGAGAAAATCGAAGCAACATTCATCCCAGAAAACCAAATAGAGGACAGACTATACTGGAGAAAAGATAGCTCTGATTGGTTTAGCACAGCTAGTGCACTCCGACACATCACAAAAAACAATAGAATCACACCACCCCAAACGGCATGGATCTGAGCAATAGACATAGCCTCGAAAGTTAAGAATTTTCTATGGAAATTATATAACAATGGGATCCCAACAAAGACTAGACTAATTGCCAAAGGAGTGGCACTTCCCTCCGTGTGCGAACTATTTGATGCGAGCGATGAATCTCCAACTCATTTATTCACTCAGTGCTACATTAGTAGAACCCTCATAAGGAAAATTGGCCACGTGATAGAAAAACCATTGGAAGAATTAGACATAAATGAATAAGACATTAAAAGAATTATGTCAGCAATATTTGAAACAATAACTCCAGAACAAAAGAAAAAATTGGCAACTGCTTGGTGGTGTCTTTGGACATCTAGAAATGAGAAAATCTTCGACAATGTAAATACTGTCACAATCCAAAACATGGAAAATATGACAAGACAAACAATCACAAACTGGGAGAAAACGAAACATTTGGATGAACCAAACATTAATGCTTCTACCAAAAGAACAGAAACCAGAAAGAAACGACATCTACGGTGGAATAAAACACCTGAAGGAACATTCAAAATAAATTTCGGCGATAGTTATAACTACTCTGGCTCTTCTGGTGCAGGGTTCATCATCTGCGACCACACAGGTTCACTGATTGCCTGCGGTGGCAGAACTTACTCTCAACTCGCCGCTTATGACTAATGCTATGGGACTTCTTTTGGGCATCAAGAAGGCAAAAGAGTTAGGTCTGGCCAATATTCACATTGAAGGTGACAACCTAACTGTGATCAACGCAATCAAGGGATGTTGATCCTGCCCATGGGAGATTGAGATGCTCGTGAATGACATTCTTCTGCTTTTCTGGTCCTTCAACCATGTTAACCTCTCACACTGCTTCCGGGAGATAAACAGATGCGCCAACCACATATCTGGCCTTTTCCTGTATGCTGCCGACTCAGATGTTCGAATAGATCGACATCTTTGTATTCTTTGTATTCTCATCCGCAAAGATGCTCTTGGGTGATGATCTAGAGAGACTAGCCCCATCCAAATCCTTACTTGTATATATATATATATAATTCTAAGAAGAAGAAGAAACACCAAAAATAAATTGTTAAAATAATATATTGGAGTATCATATTTTATAAAGGGTAATCATAAATGACAATATATATTAATTAATTGATAAAAGAAATATAAATCAAACTTATTTGATAACCATACTTATAAAAAATATTAATAGACAAATATTTGATATGTGTTGAGTATTTTATTTATACCTAAATTATTTTTTGGTGGAAGTGATTATTTATATCGAAATTAATTATTTGATAGCTATTATTTTATTTATATCTATATTATTTTTTGATAAAATGAATTATTTATATATATAGATTTTTTATATATATATTTCTCATACATTTTGACGTTATTAGTTCAATTCACACATTGTAATTCATAATTTTTTTATCATAGAAATAGGTTTTTTTTATAGATAATATATGTGATCACGGAACGGAAAAAATTATGTGGGTATATATGGTAAAATTTTGGAAGGTGTCATACACGATTCATCCACCACTCTATATCTTTTACTCCCTTTTATCTTAATATAAAAATGGTCTTTCTAGGGGACATAGGATATGATTCTAAATTGGAAAATATACCCTACTAAAAATAAACGACCTTAAGAATTTAATTTAAATTTTAGAGAATGCATTTTAATCAATGATATATGTTTTTTTCTAAAACGGGAATCTTATCCTATACTAGTGGGACATAGAATAGAAAAAACATATAAAAAAAACTAGTGAAAGTGTGGCCTATAAATTGATTATTATAACAATATTTTTAGAATTATATTCAAAATCTATAAAACTTTATTAAAATTACACAATAAATCTAAATTATAATGCGACAATGAGAATATAATTGTTATTGTTGTTTAATAAATCTAAATTACAATGCGTGAATTAATTAGACTAATAATTATGTTTAATACTTAGATTGACATTTGATTTATCAAATGGTTAATCTCCGTTAAAAAATATAAGTCCTTTTAAACTTAGATTTTTGTTTGAAAATATAAGTTTTTTAGGTTTTCTAGGTATTGAAATATGATAATTGTTACTTTTTGACTTTGTGCTCAAATTTTATTGGTTGATGAGGGTTATGGATAATTAATGAGGGGTATAAATGAAATAATTTTATGATTTTCTTAATTTGTGTGCAAATGCCTAAAATGACTTATATTTTTAAACGGATCTAGTATAAGATTTTTATAAATTGTTATCATTATTAATTGGGGTAAAATCCACCTATAGTCCCTGAACTTTGATCAAATGTTCAAACGGGTCCCTGAACTTTATTTTTGTTCATTAAAGTCCCTGAACTTTGATACTTTGTACACATTTGGTCCCTCTGTTAGTAAATTTGTTAAAGATGTGTTAAATAATGATATAGAATCAATGTATTTTGGTATATTAATGGAATAAGTTAGGTTATACACATGTAATTGCTTGGTATTTGTTTTACTAAAGTAAAAAAATTATATTATATTAAAAATATGTGTTTTTAAAAAATATTTTTTATAATAAAAAAAATTTCTATTTTCAAACTAAATGGTATAATTTTCCTATGATATTTTATTTTAAAGTATTTTAATGACCGAATATTTCTTATTTAATTAAAAAAATTAAATGTGTTTTGTTAAAAAAATAAACTCTGCTTTTGCTATAAAAAATAAATTCTATTTGTGCTAACAAAATAAACTCTATTTTTAATTAAATAAGGAAATTTTAGTCATTAAAATACTTTAAAATAAACTATTATTGGAAAATTATAACATTTGGTAAAAAAAAATATAAAGTGTTTTTGATAAAAATATATTTTAAAATATGCTTTGTTTTAAGAAAAATCTGTTATATATGATGACTTTTGAAAAGAAAAAAGCTTAATTTTTTACTTTAGTAAAACAAATACCGGGCAATTACAATTGTATAACCTTACTCTTGTAATTAATACAAAAATACATTGATTTCATATCATTACTTAACATATATTTAACAAATTTACTAACAGAGGGACCAAATGTGTACAAAATATCAAAGTTCAGGGACTTCAATGAACAAAAATAAAGTTCAGGGACCCGTTTGAACATTTGATCAAAGTTCAGAGACCATATGTGGATTTTACCCTTATTAATTGTGCTACCAATAGAGTTCAAATTATGAAAACTGTTGTTGTAGCTACTAATATTAGTTTTGGACAGGAGAAATTGTCCTAGAATCAACCACATATATGACTCTATGCATTGATTTTTAGCGTTATATATAAGAATATAGGATAAGATATAAGATGATTTCGGCGGTCATTGATCATCCTTCCCTCTAGTTTCTATCCAGAACTTCGTCTTCTTTAATGTAAATTTGCTCTTAGATGATTGTTCAACGCTAGTATTGCTTCTCAAATTAATGGCTTTTTCAGTCTTTTTTTTTTTAATGTCAAATGAAATCAACCGTAAATATAATAAACTAAACCATGATATTATAAAGAAACTAGCATGCATTTGCTTCTCAAATTAATGTCTTTTTCTGCCTTTTTTTTCTTAATGTCAAATGAAATCAACATCAACAGTAAGTATAAACTAAACCATAATTATTAAATGAATATAAGTAGTGAATTCGCGCGCGCCATGTGATAATTGGAGTATGTATGTTTGATAGTAGTTTATAATAAACTCCTTAAAATTGAAAGATGGATTTTTTTAGGATGATTTTGCTAAATAGGCTTTTATGAAAGTGAATTAATTAGCTCTTAAACTTATTTAATTAGGTTAGCTAGACTCCTCAATTACATGCACCTCTTCTCTCTCACCGTCCTTGTCACCTTCACCTCTTATATTCATGTTCAACATCTCCTCCAAAATCTCCGATCGAGCTTCTACCACCAGATCTGAGATGCAGACATCTAGAATCGCATATTGAGATCCGAAAATCGCAGATGCAATCACAAGCTCGTGATTCCAACTCGATTACGAAGGCGAAATCTAGGTGAATCCGCACAAAAATCATCAAGCTTCCCCTCCCCTCAAATTATGTCCCCCATGGCCAACATTATTACTGTGTGAATCATATGAGAGATAAATTTCGGAAGATGACAAATAAATATCAAATCTAATAAGGAGTCATCCAGATGGTTACATGAAAAAGGAAGAAAATGGAAGCAAATGTGAGCAATTGCACAAAATTGGATACAATTGCATCCAACATCAAAACCCTAGAAATTGGTGACAAATGTAATCTAAATTCGAAACCCTAGAAATACACAAAGATGTCAGTAATGTTGACAGCAAAGAATGCCTCAACAAGATTTTACAGCAAACAAGAAGAAATTGGAAGCAATTGCAATCAATTGCACGAAATTGGGGACAATTTCATCCATCATCGAAAATCTAACCACACCAAAAAAATAAAAATAAATAAACTGAACTGAAGTGGAAGCAACGATGACAACCGACATTTTTTAGGACAGTAGAGTGTCACCCGAACCTCGTGCTCAGCTACAACGCGCGATAACGCCGCCGCCAAAGACTGCTAAAGAATGGAGGATGAAGGAGAAGGACGCCACCGAAGACGGATTGAAGAACGACGGACCGAATCGCTGGCCAGGGGAACCAGAAGAGATCGGTTGGGTGGAGGATGAAGAAGACCTGGACAATGCCGGCCTCGCCGCTGGAAGCGATGAGCTTTCCATCGGAGTGGAAGAAGGCAGACGATGGGTATGAGGGGCGACGAGAATGAGAGGCGAAGGGAGGAGAACGAGGGATGGCGAAACGGCGGAGAGAGAGGGGTATGAAGAAGGAGACTAGTGTTACTAAAAAAATTGGAGTGGGGTTCGAATGGCCAATAAAAGATTGAGAGATGTTAGTTACTTAATTAAAAGTTCCAAAAGGTATAATTTACCAAAATTTCTCATTTTTTTACTTGCCATACTTTACTACTCATCTACAAGCATACATGTTTACGTGGATAACTTTTCTACTCACTTCACTAGTATGGAAATTTTACATGGCTTATATGGCGATATAAATGGGGATTGTTGAAACAGATTATTCTAATGTTCTTGATTACATAGATGGAGAGAATGTGAGGAGCTCTCTTCTCCTCCCCTCTCAAAACACCCTAGCCGCTACCATGTAATCCAGGTCGCCTCTTCCACCGCCTCCGGCTAGCTCCCCAACCGACCTCGACCCACACCCTAACTCCTCTACCTTCACCACTTAGACCACAAATCCGTTGATAGTACCCACTCTTCCTCCTCCAGACCGCCACCTTCCTTATCCTCTTCTTCACCATCCAGCGATGCCCCGACGGATCTCTCCATTTTGGTGGTCCTCGACGCCGCCTCCACTACTCCTCCCGACCCTCGTTCACCTCCTCCCGTGGCCAGCTCCGACGTGGACGAAAAAACAACCCTTCCTCAATACAACTAGCCGCCGCCATCATGGGAACCAAATGAGGTTGATCGCTGCCACCGCCGGCAATCTCCCCGCCGACCTTGACCCACACCCCAACTCTTCCACCATGCAACCAAATTTGTTCCAGTCGTTGCCACAGCCGGCTGGTCCCCCACCGGTCTCAACCCACACCCCCAAACACTACTGGCTACCCGAAGCCGCTCCAAATCACGACCCCCTTCAGTCTAGTGCGCACCCTCCCCTCACTCGCTGTTGTTGTTCCCTCGTCGGATTCTCCCTCCGAGGAGAACTCCAAGGGCTCCCCTAATTAATCTCAGTCTGGCTTCCCCTACTGTATGCAACCTTAATTGCTTAGATCTGTTGATTTGTGACTCTCTCTTTCTCCCTCCTTTCCGATATGCTCCAGCCTCCCGATCTTTGCCGGTTGGTAGCGCCTTCCCCTTGAGGTGATGTCTCCTTCTTTGGTCGGTGACCCGACAACCCTACCTATAACTCCTCCCTCTTGAACCTCCCACTGACGGGCTCACTCTCTATCTTCCCAGTTGCTCTGTTCTAACCCAAAAAAGGCAAAAAAATAAAAATAAAAATACAACCCCAGAAGCAAACCAAACCCAAAAAATCCCAACTCAAAAACAAATCCAACCACAACATTGCATGAATATCAGGTTTTTGAATCTAGTCTAACAACCCACTTTAACCCCCAAATTTTCTTTGTCCTTGTCGCCGCCGACGACAAAATCAAGGTGTGTTTGCCCGGTCCACTAGGTGATTCGTTGGTCACCACATCTGGATCCAGAATCGCAACTGTCACCGCTTTCAAAGCCAACTATGTCTGACTCAACAACTTCAAGCAAACCGACTAAGGGCTTGTTTGGTAACTTGAGCTGAATGGGTAGTTGAAGTTGAATAGGAAGCTGAATAAGTAGCTAAAGTTGAACGATTTATTGTGTAAAATATATTAAATTAAGCTAGTAATGTGTTTGGTAACTTTAGCTGAATGGGTAGCTAATAAAACTAGCTCATAAAATAGGAGATTTGTGTTTATAAAAAGAAAAGCTCTGAAAAGCTTGGGGTGGGTAGCTGGTGGGAATTCAATCCCAAAACGCTAATTAACAAATAATGTTAGTTTTATTTCATTCAAAACTATATAATATTAAAACAAAAAGATCCAAAACGCTACTTGTGTTGTCAAACACACCCTAAGTCACCGGACCGTTGTCAAGAATCAAGGACTCTTATTTTTGTTTTAAAAGATAAATTTATCTTATTGTAACCCTAGATTTAGACTAGTTTTTTTTTTTTTGACTGACGACCCTCTGCTTAAAATGTTCATGGTTAGATAGGTACTGGTGCTAGATCGGATCTATGTCTTAATTTTGAATTATATTTTATATTTTAATTAGTTTATCTTTCCCAATTTAAGTGAAGATTATAATAAAAATTTGTCTAGCACAAAAAAAAAAAAAAATTGTTCCAAATTGATCTATTTTATTATAAAAAGATTAATAGTTACTCCCTCCGTCTCAAAATACATGTCTTTTTAGCTCAGGTAATTTTGTCAAAAATACATGTCTTTTTATATTTCATCGTTAGATTTTATATTTCATCATTACACTTAATCTACTTTTACATCTAATCATTACTCTAATTTTTACATCAGCTTTTCTCTCCTCCTCACAAATTACACTTAACCTACTTTTTACATCTACTAATAATTACACTTAACCTACTTCCTAATTCTCTTACTTCGTCCTAAAAAGACATGTATTTTGAGACGGATGGAGTATAAAGTTGAGAAAAAATGATAAAAAGTCACAAAATATCCATAATTATATGATTTTGAAACAAAACTACGAATGTTTATATTCATTATATCCATAATTAATTTCGGCGACTGATTTCCGTCCGCCTCCGCCTCTTCCTTCCTCCCCTTCCTCCTCCGTTTCAGATCTCCCACTTCCTTCATTTTTCTCGGTTGCCCTCAAATTCTACCCGGCTTGTGCTGGTTGTCGTCGTGGTTCGTTGCCCTCGGTGGCCGTTTGGTCTCCCGACGACGCTTCCTCGATGTGGAGCCTGCACCTCCGGTGAACCTTCAGTTCGGCCCCAACCTTCTTCGTCTTCCTTTCGGCGCTCGTCTCTCCTCGTGGCTTGCCCGTTTGGCCGCCGGCGGTGCCGTCTGCCTTGTCGGGTTCCTTGTCGTGCAAGCCTGGTTCTGTATTGCTGGCCTTGGCGTGCAAGTATGGTAGTCCTGCTGTGTCAGAAGGCTGCCTCTGTAGGCTTGCACGCCAAGTTGGGCCTTTTGAGTATTTCCTCAAGTCTTGATTTTTTTATTAAAATTGTTTAAGTCTAAATGAATGGACCCACCCGAAAGGGTTTTTTTTAAAACCCGAAAGGGTTTGAGTAAATCCCGCAAGGGCTTGACGATTTTTTTGTAGGTGATAAAATTCTGAATTGGATCTGTAGTATTTGGCAGGTTGCTGAATTGCTTGGTGGTGTGATGGTGGGGCTTTCGAGGCTAGCAGTTTCTGAGCGGTGTTTCTTCTTATTTATCGACGTGCGAGAGGTCGTGGACGTGATCGAGACCTGATGGCTCACTGATAGAGTCCAAATCTGAGGTTTCCACTTAGTTCCCCAGGGATCCCCTGCGTTGCCTCTACCAACTGATGGATGAGTTGCCGCACACTGCTTCGGTTCTTTCATCTTTTACTAGTCTTTGCCTTTATTTGCACTCTTGTAATTTGTCGGCTCTGCCTTATTGTTGGTTTATGTCTTTAGCTTATTTTGACGGTTTATCCGTCGCCGAGTTCTTCGGCCTATCGACCACCGGGCCTGTCCGGGCGTCGAATTCTTACTTAATCAAAAAAAAAAATATATATACCTGGGTTACTTTGATAATTACACAACATTAACTAAGCCAATATCAATTCGAACTAAGGATATAAAGACATTTAATGGAGTTAGCATGATAATACAATGCACCAAATGTAGTTAAATCATGAATAGTGTTGTCCTACAACGTAATTTTACTTTATTTTTAATTTTAACCATAACATTCCATAATTTCGGCACCTGAGATTTTTAACTTTCACCCTTTCCGTGCAGTACAGTAGTCATTAAAGCGGAGAATAGTTTGAAGGGGGAAATATGGTTCAAACTTTGAGCGAATAATGTCAAACAGATATGTTTCACAGAGCTCAAACATGGTTGGATAAACTCGTTTACCATTTTGTACAATGGTAAGCTTCAATTAGCAGGTTGAAGCAAAGTTTCTTTTGGTAAAACAATCTATAGGAAGAGGATCAACATAGATAAAGAGAAGTACATGAATCTCTTATCCTATGCCAACTCGGACACAGACGCAAAGCCTGAACCAAGAAACAAAATGGTGCAAAAACCAGGCACAATGAAAGTAAAGTTGACAAGTTTAACTCATGGCTTAACACAAAACATTCAACAGAGCAGAAACAATTCATTGCTATATGCCTCACAAAACTATTAATGACTACCTCAAACTCGGTATCCACGGCTGTTTCTCTTTCCCCTAGCCTTTTCAAACTTCCTTCCCTTCGCTCTGACATACGGCTTGGTGTGGCTGTGGGGAACACCAGGAGCCTTTCCAAAGTGCCTAACAGCCTCCCTAGCATTCTTTGGACCTCTAAGGAGAACCTGCATTTTATGTTAACCACTCAATGGTCACGTTAACAGTTACTTAGTGAATGGATATAAATCAATCTATTTAATAACAGGCAACTATCAGCTTATTAGGATTCTAATCCTGAGACTGCATCCAAATGAAGAACCTTTCACACATTTGAAAATGATCTCTTGCAAAAGCAGAGAGGGATAAGATCTCTGGGTTGATATAAAATGATCTTCAGCCCCCGTTCAGGGATGCCAACATCCACATAAATGTTGTCGTGAAAGGGAGAATGGATCCCAAATGCAAAAAAATATACCAAGGTCAGCTTAAGGAAATCAGATCACTTAGCAAAAGGACACGGGAGAATTACACATCATCATATTCACTGATTCACCCCTATATCAACGTGTTTGTATTTGCAGGAAACTAACCAAGGTCAACTTTATTCCAATGACCAAAATGACATACTGGAGTGCAAACCACATTTCCATATTAGTTAAAATTAAAAGGCTATTTATAAAATAAAATAAAAACGCTGAGATTTACAATGTTCAGAAGCAAAAAACCGTAAAAAATCTATGATTCCCAATCAGCTCAGACACGCACAAATACATCAGGCATACTCACATCCACATAGGGGTTATCATGTAACAGAGAATTGATCACAATGGCAAAAAATGCACACTATGTTAGCTGAAGACAATCAGGTCCATTAACAACAAGACAGGGTTAAATTACTGAACCAGAATATTGCATGAATCAGCACTATCTCATGTTAATGATTGGACTTCTATATGATCAGACTCAAAGAATCAAAACTATAACAAGTGGCGTGGGCTGGTTGATAAACCAAATTTACAGGGGGTGCAACACTAATTAAGATCAAACTTATTCCAACAACAAAAATATTATGGGCTGAAGCTACTATAATATTAATCGAAACAAAGGGATATCAACAAAATCCCTGCTTACTTTCATCTAATGAAAATACAACAGTAAAGCCTATTAGCAAAATACTGTAAAAACATATCTATGATTCACAATCAGCAGGCACAAATACATTTCCTAAAACTGAAGCATGGCCAAGAGATGCTACTAATAACAAGCAAAACAGTACATCAAATACCAGTAAGCAAACATAGACAATCAATAAGGATGAATGGAAGGGAGGTGTACCGTGTTCTGGCCAAGAGGAGCTCTGAGAGCCAACTGATCGAAGGTGATGCACTCTCCGCCGGCCTTCTCAATGCGAGCCCTGGCCGTCTCAGTGAACCTCAAAGCACAAACCTTGAGGGATGGAACTTCATAAACCCTAATGTCATCTGTGACAGAGCCGACAACAACTGCAATCTTGCCGTCCTGCAATCCACGATCAACGAACCAAAACATTTAGCATACTAAATGAGGCCAGTGGAATTCCCTTAATCTCGATTCAAATGAGAAAAAGGAGGAATTACCTTTCCCTCCATAAACTTGACGAGTCTCGAGAGAGATAGTGGAGCCTTGTTCGCCTTGCTCATGAAAAGCCTCTTCAATACGACGGCATTGAAGTTGCTTCCAGTCCTCCTAACGAGAAAGCGGTAGAGCTGCATTGATCACGTCGCTAGAGATCACAAATCTGTAGAACCAAACGGAAACCCTACAAATGAGGAGAAACTCAGTGAAGAGAGAGATATCCGTACCTTGACGAGAAGCTTGAGGTAGATATCGTTGGATTTGGGCGCAGTGCGCGCGGTCTTCTTGCTCTTACCTCCTGCCTTCAAATCGATACCCTGCAAAACAAATGAGGCAAAAAATTTCGTGAGGGGGTGCCACAGATATCAAATGCAAGGAGAAAGTACGAGGAAGACGAAATCAGGGGTTACCATGGCTGGCGATTAACGGAGCTGCGCAGTGCAGGTATCGGCGGAGGGGTCGAGTATGCGAGAAGAGGGATGTGTGTTAGGGTTTTCCACTTCGTTTTATCTTCTGGCGGGCTGATGAAAATTGTGTATCAGATTACTGTGCCAACGGCCCAACTCGGTTTTGGCCCATGAACAGTTCGAAATGTCTAGATTCGAGCCAAATGAGTTGAGTATTGTTTGTTCATATCCACCCCTATACTTATTATTTTAGAAGCAGGCTCTTTGTAAAAGAATGAGTCACGTGTCCTTCTTCTCTGAGCAAAAATAAAAAGCAGTTTTCCACTTTCTCTCACCTACGTTCTTTTGGTTACCAATACTAAAAACTGAAATTGTTTCTCAAATTATTTCTCAACCCACGTTCTCTTCAAGTGCTCAAATCCCCTTTCTGAAATTGAAGTAACCATGGATTTCACCTCTTGCAATTGGTTTCTTTGCTCTTCACGTTATATTTTCTTCTTCCTCACAATCGTTATTTCCATCAGTGGTGGCAGTCGTTGCTAGAGGCGTGGCGGTCGGAGGAGGGTGAGTGGCAGGAGGCGGCTTCATCGGCAACGGCGTGAGGCGGCAATCGGTTGGAGCCAAGAGGAGGAGCGAGGAGCAGCCTTGACAGCTTCCGTCGGTGGTCATTGGCGACGGAGATAACGTGAGAAGATCGGGCGTGAGGTGGAGACGAGGCAGCAGCTTCTTGTGGCCTTCAAATTCGTCATCGACACCGGCTCTAAATCCGACCACCTAAAGTGAGACGGGGTGAGGAGGAGTCAGCGATGTTGGTCTTAGGACTGCTTCAGTGGCTGCCGGCGTTGGTTTCGACAGAAGGAAGAGAGCGAGGGAGTGGGGCGTCTCAGATCGGAACGAGAGGGAGAGGGGACGCGAGGGATGTCGAGAGTGAGAGAGAGACCCGAGGAAGTCCTCCGACGGCGGACGAAAACCAAGCAATGGGAAAGAAAAGGGATGAACGGAGGGGACCTTCAATGGCGGCAGAGGTAAGAGATGGGATCTGGAATTTCTCATGAGAGGGGTGGCTCCCAGATCTGATAAAACGGGGGAGGAAGCAGCGGCTTATTTTGGGGCCAAAATGAGGAGTATGAAGCCTTTATACGGGATCTCTAGGGTTAGGTCTAAGAATTTACGTAATTAACCCGTTATTTATTAATTCATAGAAATTCTACCCAATTAATAGCAACATAAATCTCAAAATCTCAAAGAATTTAATATTGAAATTAAATCATAATTCATAAAATAATAT
Source organism: Persicaria maculosa (assembly GCA_963922045.1). NCBI lineage: Eukaryota > Viridiplantae > Streptophyta > Magnoliopsida > Caryophyllales > Polygonaceae > Persicaria > Persicaria maculosa. Next base: position 69,772,122 of record OY998255.1, read on the forward strand.
TTTAAAATTTTGGGTCTTTACACAACTAATTTTCACATTCCATTAATTTGAGAGGTATAACATTTTTTTAATGTTTTGGCCTATTTTTTTATAGTAGGCAAGAAGTAAATCGACTCGGCGATCTAGAAGATCGACCCAGCGATCTTGAAGCCATCAAAAGATGACTTGAATGACCCTACACAGAGGGTCGCCAGTAAAAAAAGAAAAAAATTCTAAGATTACAATTACAGAAATTTAAAATTAAAAATATCTATAAATTAAAACTATGTTTCTTCCGATCAATAATTGGAGCCTTGATTCTTGATATCTATAAATTTCCTTAATGTTTTGGCCTCTTAATGTTTATACACTTACAAATAGAGTTCCTTTTTTTCTAATTAAGGGTTTAAGTATTATAAAAACACACACTAAATATCATTTTTAAAATTCTTTAGCTATATAGGGTTTATACATTTAAACTTAGGGTATCTTTATCAAATTGATTTATAATTTAGATCAATTTAAAAAGTGTAGAATGATGTGTAATAGATAAAATATCATAAAGGATCCGAATTCGGCTTTCTTAAGCTAAAAACTATAAGGTTTCTTTTCTTTGTCTTCAATTAGGATGGATACTAGGAGAAGCGTATAAGCGGGTGATTTACTATTTTTTTGTCAAATTTGAAGTATCGATTGTCTCAATAAAAAAGTATTTCATCATGATAATCAAAGATTTCGAAGAACAACATGACAAGAAGCAAAAGCAATATGTTAGTAGAAAATTAATGTGTCGAATATTTTGTTTAAGATATCAAACTTGACCGTAATTATCAGACTTTTGTTTGTGATTGTAAGTGTTATTGTATTATAACGAGGGTTATAATTGATAACATGACAACAATTCAAATGAAATGAAATATATTCATAGTACGAGGGGGAGCTAAAACGGTAAATTTCAATAAAAATACTCACCCGTACAAGGTACGGGAAAAGTACTAGTTCAGCTCATTTAGAAACGTTTAAAAAACAAATAAGGTTGAGTCGAGCTTAAAAATGTGTTCATATTCGACTCGTTTAGAAAATCAACAAGACCGAGTCGAGCTTTTTCAAGTATTTGAGAATAAAACGAGCTAGTCGAGCTTTGAACTAGGTTTATAAATGTGTTCAGACAGCTTGTTTAGAAAATGAACAAGCTCAAGTCGAACTTTTATCGAGTCGAGCTCAAGCTACTCGACTCATGCAGTCATGCAACAACCCTATGTCTAGAGCATTCTTTTGTCTGGCGGTAGAGTAAGTGTCATTAAATAATACATTACTCGATTGAGTCCGATTAAATCGGACTAAGATTAAAACAGTTATAAGTTATGATCCAAATTGATATAATAGTTGTAATGCTCATTCAAGTTCGAATCATAAACGTGTGATTCAGATATAAAGTAGGTGAGTCAAGCCGATTAAATTGGCCTAAGACCTAAAAAAAAATTAAGGTTTCAAAGCCCTGCATATACAATAAACTTCATTTTTTTGGACGATTGCACAACAATTTCTCAACCAATAAAGAAGATACGAGGTGGGTTCTTCTCGAATTCTTAGAGCGTGTTTTGTTTATAACTAAAAAAACCAGGAAGTATAAATTCATAGGAAGTCGGAGAAATACATGCGTTTGGTTAACATTTTTTAAAGATGAAAATTCAGGAATTCCACTTGCCAGGAAGTTGAATTCCTCCAATTTGGATGAAGTTCACTTACCTAGTTCCCCCTAGGTAAGTTTAACTTTCACCCTTTTATATTTGTAAATTTTCAATTCCCCCTTTTATTCCTTCAAAACAAAAAAATCAACCAAACACATTTTCACAATTTCCATCAATTAGGCTTTTCGGAAATTTGATTCTCATGAAGTAACTTCCTGAAAATTTCAATTCCCACATTGAATCAAACAAGCCCTTAGTTGTTGACATCTCATGAAATTTTAGATTTGGTTTCTCTATTGTATATTTTTCTGGTTCACCTGGTCTACTACGTGATTCTGCAATTGCTCCAAGTGGTAATATGATTTTTTTTTTCTTTCTTAATTTTTTTTGCAATCTGAAATTTTGCAAATCTATTTTTTTTATATATATTTATTGCAGAATTGAATATAAACGAGCTGCTGATTTTTGAAACTAAAATGTGTTCATAATAAATAAAAATGGCAAGACATTTTCTATAGCAAAATCAGGAGTAAAAAATTATGCTCTTGAAGACAAAAGCAATTGTTAAGGAACTTCAGCTACTTGCTGAACATGACAAGGTACTGAGGAAGTGTATCATAAATAAGCTATGGTAGCAAAAATAAAATGACATTAAGTAGGATATGATAAAAATAAATAAAACGAGGTTAGCTAGTGAGAAAATTGGATCAAATTTTTAAGTAAAATTTAATTTACAATTAAAAAACTAATTTATAATTATTCAAAATGGAAAATTGGTTGGAAGTGAAAAAAAAATTTTGTTGAAGATGAATTTTGAATCTCCATTTTGAAGAAAAATATTTTTTGGAGAATATAAATTTTGATTCTCCATTTTAAAGAAAACTAGTACAATTCCCGCACCATGGCGCGTTTTTTTAAAACTAAAACATTAATAATATATATAAATATATTATAAAATACTAATAAAAATTAAGATAAAAAAAACTTTACCATAAATGTATCTTATAATTCTGAAATATTTTTTTATATCTCGTCTAAAGTATAATACATAAGTGTAGATATTTTAAATCACCCAGTAATAATAATATCAATATCATTGTCACTTTTTTAGAAATTTTGAAATCTGAATCATGCATTTAAATGTCATGTGTCACAACTAATAATTGTATTCAATGTTTTGAATTAAGCTCAATAGTTAGTATATAAATGTGAGTTAAGCCTAATGGTTATATTAGATTGAATTCAATGTTTTGAATTAAGCCCAATTGTTAGTAAATATGTTAAGAATAAAAGAGAATGGAGGATTAAAAAAAATTAATGGAAAAAAGAGAAAAGGGGAAATAAAAAAATCAAGGAAAAAAACATAATTGATCAATATTCCTAAAACTCATCTAAGATTGACACGTAAGCAAAGTCTTCTAAATTAAGGTTATATATAGATTGTTAGTAAATATGTTAAGAATAAAAGAGAATGGAGGATTAAAAAAAATTAATGGAAAAAAGAGAAAAGGAGAAATAAAAAATCAAGGAAAAAAAAACATAATTGGTCAATATTCATAAAACTCCTCTAAGATTGAGACGTAAGCAAAGTCTTCTAAATTAAGGTTATATATAGATTTGAGATTTTGAAATCTCAAAATTTTAATCTCCTTTTTAAAATTGGCAAGACACTTGGAAATGTTACAATTTCACTAATATAGAGCACCTTTGAGATTTTTAAATTTCTCCCACATTGTAGTATCAGTCATCTGTTCACACAGCATTTTTCAGTCAGGATCGAGAACCAGGTTTAAATGGTATTGGATTCAAAATTGATACACAACTGGAGGTGCTTGATTCGATTCAAAGTATCATCCAGCACCACCAGCTCCCCCGATCATCTTTTTCTCAACACTCCCATCCATGCCTACATATCACCCACTGTTTACAAAACAAAGACGAGAACCCATCTCATATTTTCCTGTCATCGGGGACAAAATCAATGTCGAAGAGAGATTTCACTGGCCCGAACAACTAGCAAAAATGAAGTTGGGTTATGTCTGCATTATGAAGTAATCAAGGTGAAACATAAGTTAACAGAGTTCCGACATTAGAAAATTTAAGTAAATCATGTAAATTATGGTTTAAATTTGTCAAGGCCACCACCTAACGAAGAACGGCAAGCTCCAATGCGAGGGTTGAAGCAAACTCTTAAGGTAAAACAATCTATAGATTGGGGATCAACATTGGTAATGAGAAGTACAAGGAACTTTTATCCTCCGCTAAATAAAACAGACACAAAGCCGGAACCTAGAATGAAAATACGGCATAAAACACACACAATGACAGTAAACGGTGACAGTTTAATGTATGGCTTATCACAAAACATCCAACAGTGCAGAAACAATTCAGTGTTGTATGCCTCACAAAACTATTGAGGTAGTAACTAATGACTACCTCAAACTCTGTAGCCACGACTGTTTCTCTTTCCTCTAGCCTTTTCAAACTTCCTTCCCTTCGCTCTGACATACGGCTTAGTGTGGCTGTGGGGAACACCAGGAGCCTTTCCGAAATGCCTGACAGCCTCCCTAGCATTCTTCGGGCCTCTAAGGAGGACCTATATGATGAAAAGGTTGGTTAGGACAATAATCCTTAATCTCAATGAAGATTGGAATACCACTGCAAATAGCACTTTGGCAAACGCCACTACAAATAAAAACACAATGAAACAATACAAAATATCTGGGAACCAATGTGATAATAAGAAGCTTGAGTGAATGAATACAAATCAATCTATTTAATAACAGGCAACTATCAGCATATTAGAATTTTGATCCCATCACTGCATCCAAATGAAGAACCTTTCACACATTTGAAAATGCTCTCTTGCAAAAGCAAAGAGGGATAAGATCTCTGGGTTGCCATAAAATGATCTTCAGCGCCCGTTCAGGGATGCCAACATCCACATAAACGTTGCCGTGCACAGGAGAATGGATCCAAAGGCAAACAAATATACTAAGGCCAGCTGAAGACAATCAGATCAATTAAGACAAGGACACAGGTGTGAATTACACAAATCATCATATTCACTGGTTCACCCCTATATCAAGGTGTTTGTATTTGCAGGAAACTAACCGAGGTCGACATTATTCCAATGACCAAAATGATAGACTGACTGACAAAGGACATTTCCATATTGACTAAAATTGAAAGGCAGTTCAGAAGCAAAAAACTGTAAAAAAAAATCTATGATTCCCAATCAGCTCAGACAAGCACAAATACATATGCTAAAACTGAAGCTTAGCTTAGTGATACTATTAACAACAAGAAAAGCAGTAGATCAAATACCGATACGGCAATAAGCAAACATAGACAATCAATGAAGATGAATGTATGGGAGGTGTACCGTGTTCTGGCCAAGAGGAGCTCTGAGAGCCAGCTGATCGAAGGTCATGCACTCTCCGCCGGCCTTCTCAATGCGAGCCCTGGCCGTCTCAGTGAACCTCAAAGCGCAAACCTTGAGGGATGGAACTTCATAAACCCTAATGTCATCTGTGACAGAGCCGACCACAACCGCAATCTTTCCATCCTGCCATTTAGCATACTAAATGAGGCCAATTGAATCGAAACCCTTAATCTCGATTCTAATGAGAAAAAAGGGGAATTACCTTGCCCTCCATAAACTTGACGAGTCTCGAGAGAGATAGCGGAGCCTTGTTCGCCTTGCTCATGAAAAGCCTCTTCAATACGACGGCATTGAAGTTGCTTCCAGTCCTCCTAACGAGGAAGCGGTAGAGCTGCACACATCGCATCACTAAAGATCACAAACCTGAACAACAAAATGGAAACCCTAAAAAAAAGTGGAGAAAGATCCGAACCTTGACGAGAAGCTTGAGGTAGATATCATTGGATTTGGGCGCTGTGCGCGCGGTCTTCTTGCTCTTACCTCCTGCCTTCAAATCGATACCCTGCAAAAACAAAGGAAGCGAAATTTCGTGAGGAGGTGGTAGGGATATCAAATGCAAGGAGAAAGCATGAGGAAGGCGAAATCAGGGGTTACCATGGCTGACGATGTTGGAGCTGCGCAATGCAGGTATCGGCCGAGGAGACGAGTGTGCGAGAGGAGGAATGGAAATTAGGGTTTTACACTCCATTTTATATTCTGGCGGGCTGATAAAAAGGGGTGTATATCAGATTATTGAGGTAACAGGCCCAGACAATCTTTTGGGTCATCATGGGCTTTTCAAGATGAATACCAGCCCATTGAATTTTTACAAAATGTGTTTATTTTTACTTTTTAAAATGTAAAGCAGTTATACATCTTGTCATATTGGATAGAGTATATCCAGATCGATTGACTCAGCCGTTCGACGTCTGGATCAGATACTGTGTGACTCATTCAATGAGTTGACTCTCCCACTCACAAACGATTTCATATTTTCAAGGAAATTTGAATTTCGAATCTCTTAGTATGGATGAAGCACCACAGCCACTACACGAACTTGTGATTGGTAAAGTATGTAATCATTGATTAAAAAAAAGGTGAGTACATCGATAGTATCATAAGGCACTTGCAAGTTGCAAGGAATCAAAGTTTGTATGTTAATGTTCCCACGAGCTTTCTTACCTGATTTCTTTAGCCATCTTATCATTCTTCAATTGGTTTAGGCTTGTCATGGGTCACTAAGATGTTTAAGAGTCGCACATCAACAATATATGAAGATACTCATCGCGTATCACCAAAAATCAGTCCTCTATTAATGACAAAATACTAAGAATATATCAAAGTGTAATTCATTGAGTTCACAATTCAACTTCTAATGTAAAAAGAAAAACTCAAGTAAATGCGAAAGCATTCGCCCTTCCTAGTGCATATTTTTTTTATAGATAAAAGCAAAATACCCCGTTAAGTTTTACTTGATACACCGGTAAACTACGCAAGATGTTGTGGACTGGGTTTCGCAATGTCTTACGGAACAAGTTGTGGAATACAACATATTCTTTGAGACGCTTTGCAAGCCATGCCAATTCCCATCCAAATTAAAAATAAATAAATTATGCAACTAGTTATGTAATGGATAAAAAAGGCATGAAAACATTTTTTTTTCTCCTCCGAATTGTTTACACCTCTGACAAGGATTTCCGTAACAAGTTGTGCACTCGGTTCCGCAAGAAGTTGCGTAGTTTTTTAAGGCCGTGTTTGGTGCGGTTACCGATGTATTTCGCAAGAGTTTGCGAAATCGACTCCGCAATATCTCGCGCAGTTTACCAGTATATCAAGTAAAAATTAGCGGTGTATTTATCAATTCTTTTATATCTCCGATCCGATCATATATGTGCATTATTTACTAATAGTCTCCACCAATCATCCTTCAATAATGCACGATCGAGATCAGGATTTTAAAATTGCAAAATGCAAGACATTAGCAAGGTCAATATATACCAAGTGGTGCAACTCCATCACTCTATGAACCATCACCTTCAACCCCAAATTGCACTCCCAAATCAAGTTTTTTTTAGCAACAATGCCGTCTATGGGGACCCTCCCTCTCTTCCTCAGTCTCCTAGTCCTCCTCGGCTTCTTCGATTTCTCCTCATCTGCACCGATCTCAACCTCCAACACGACCCTCTCAGCCTACGAGGTGTTGGAAGAATACGACTTCCCAATCGGAATCCTCCCAAATGGCATCTTAGGATACGAGCTCAACTCCTCCACCGGCGCCTTCAAGGCGTACCTCAACGCCACCTGCACCTTCAGCATTGACTCCTACACCCTCAAGTACAAGACGACTATCACTGGATACATCTCCACCGACAAGCTCACCAGCCTCAGCGGCGTCTATGTCAAGATCTACTGGTTCTGGCTCAGCATTGGCAAGGTCACCCGGAAAGACGATGAGCTCGTGTTCTCGGTTAGTGTCTCGTCTGCTGAGTTCCCGGTGAGTGGCTTCGACGAGTGCCCCACTTGTGGCTGTGGATTTGATTGTGATAGTGTCAATGGCAAGAAGAAGAAGATGGAGAATAAGAAGACATTGAAGATGAGATTGAAGGGTTTGGTGTCTTCTTCTTAGAAGGTTAGGTGGTAGCTTTGGCTTGTTCTTATGTTTGTTGTTTGAAACTTTGAATAGTAGATATATAGCATGTTTTGACTTTTGGAATTTGAAATTTGATGGAACTTATGTAATGTGATGAATTCTTTTAGAATATATCACATTTGATTGAGTAGTAGTATATGTACGCTAAGCTAGAATGTATTTTTTAGCCAACGGCTTATTTGTGATTTTTTTTAAGAATACGATAATTTGGTTTTTACTAGTACTAGGCCTTGTTATATCATCATCCAATAGCATTCTTGGGGACGAAAACGCATAGTTTTGGGTGAGAACTCAACGACCCATGATCCAAAAGATTAATTGAATGATTTTTTTTCTTTTGGGTGAGCAATAAGGAATATTATTCGATCTCAAATTTCAAACCGCTCCAATCAAACTTCTTCAAGGCCGATACCATAAGAATGTTTGAATAGAAAATATAACATTCCTTTCACAAATTTATAAGGGCTATTTGCACAAATATACAACTTTTTTTGTGAGTTTGCAAAAATACCACTTTTTGAAAAATTTGCACAACTACCATGGTGGTATTTTTGCAAATAAAACTAAGGAATGGCTAAGCCGGTTGCAGGTCTAAGAGCTCGCCGGAGAAGCCAAACCCAGGAAGGAGGAGGAGAAAAAGCGCACCACCGACGAACCCAGATCTGAGGAGCGAGAGAGAAATTGGGAGCGAGAGAGACAGAGATTGAGAGAGATTGAGAGCGCACCACCGACGAACCCAGATCTGAGGAGCGAGAGAGAAATTGGGAGCAGCGGAATGAGCGACCCACATTTGAGCTCGCCGGAGAAGCCAAACCCAGGAAGGAGGAGGAGAAAAAGCGCACCACCGACGAACCCAGATCTGAGGAGCAAGAGAGAAATTGGGAGCGAGAGAGACAGAGATTGAGAGAGATTGAGAGCGAGAGAGCAAGCGGCAGGTGAGAGAGAACAGGGACGAAGAAGACGAAGTAGAGAGCGAGAGAGCAAGCGGCGCCCACGCCTTCCACCGCCGCCGGCCTCACCCTGGGGCCGGCCTTCCACCGCCGCCGGCCTCACCCTGGGGCCGGCCTTCCACCCATCACACCACCGCCGAGGAACAGCCATCCCGCTGCAGCGATCCGTCGAACCAGGAAGGCCGACATTACTAGCCCCATCTCGCCTGGCTCACACCCAAGACCACCCCCTATCAGCCTGACAGCCAACCTTGGACAAGCGGCGGCGGAGAAACCCTTACCAACACCCAGATCTGAGAAAAAGGCAAGAGCGAGGGAGAGGAGAGAGAACAGCAACAGCCCAGAGCGCCAGAGCCCACCTCCGGCCAGATCCAGGCCGAGACCGACCACCACACACCCCCTCCACCAAGCCCCCCGGCGAACACCATCGGCAACCACTCAGATCCGGGAACCAATAGAAAAGATAATGGAAATCCGCCCCGATGGCGACCAGATCTGTAATTTAATTTTTTTTTTTGGGCATAATAACCTAGGATAGCAGGTTTGGGGGGAGGGTTTACCTTGACATTTTTGCAAATTTTGGGAAAAAAATGGCATTCTTGCAAATTTTCCCAAAATGATGGCATTTTTGCAAAGATTTTAGAAATTGTGGTATTTACTACCATTTCCTCAATTTATAAAGGGTAAATTACACATAACCACCCTTAAATTAGGGTACTTTTCACATAATCACCCATAACAACTTAAATTACAGTAAACCACCCATAAATTAGATTTGTTTTCATATGACCACCCAAAGTACATTAAACCTCTATTTGCTTTGTTTAAAACAACTAAAATACCCCTAATTTAAGCTTATTTATTTATACTTTGTAAAGGAATGATTTTGTATATAATTGTTTGGATTTCAATTGTATTATATTTATAATGCAAAATAGAGAAGGTCGTCTTTGGTAAACCAAAAATTTAAGGCAAATTAAGGGTGTGTTTGGATTCCATAATTTATTAATTATATATAATGTAATAGTTTTATCCCTATGTATGTGATTGTTTGGTTAAATTACCGATTTATCTTAGTTTTTATGAGATTTTTAGTTGTACAACCAACTACTCACATAAACCGAGGTAAAATAATTGAATTATAATTAAAATGGAATGAAGTTTAAACAGACCCTAAATGCTCCAACCAATGTCTTAATTGGATTTGCAATGTGAAGAGTCGAGACTTGCTATTCCTCCTAACAATCTCTTTTTCTTCAAATGTTAAATAAGATAGGGATAAATTCTAAAATAAAACAAGATCATTGCTTTAAAAGAAGGGTAAATTAGCTCATATATTAAATTACAAACCATATCATTTAAAAAATAAGCTTATACATATCATTTGGCAAATTAGCCGAATGTGAATAATTTTATTATAATTTATCATTTTTTTTAAAGGATAAAAGTAAACCGAATTATTTAACAAATGGAATGTCTTATGAAAACAAATCATTGCATTAAATACAAATAAATTTTAATTAAGAGTATTTTTGTCTTTTTAAACAAAACAAATTGAGGTTTAATGGGTGAGTGGTCTTATGAAAACATAACTAATTTATGGGTGGTTTACTGCAATTTAAGTTTTTTTGGGTGGTTATGTGAAAACTGAAAAGTACCATAATTTATGGGTGGTTATGTGTAATTTACCCATTTATAAACATAAGGGCTACAGACAAGATCTCAAAACGACTATTGACAAGACAATTTTAACTAAATTGTTCAAAAGTCCTTCTTAGATTGACCGAGTGCTTGCCCTCAACCTTTCTCCTCCCATGGAATTCTCTCCCAACTCCCGTGGTAACTTCTCTCCCAACTCCCATGTTAACAACAAATAGAACAAAGAAATCGTTCGTCCTAGTTTTGATTACCAAACAAACAGTTTGATTCAAATGAATCCAATCAAACTTATTCCAAATTAAAATAAGAATGGATTAGGGTTAGGATTAGTATTAACTTTCTCCCCAACTCCCATTAGAGACAACCCAAATCCTCTCAAATTCGGCGATTATGTGGATCGAATCAACCAAGCCCCCTCTGACGGATACAAATCTGAGGAGTTTGATCTTGTCATCCGAAACCGCCGACAATGAAGTCGGATTCGAATTTGGGGAAATTGAAGACTCGGTTTCAGGGGCGATTTGCCCCTCAGCATCCGTCGTTGGCGGTGTTGCCCCGGTGGGTCACCGACATGGTAAGGAAAAAGAAGGTATTGATCAAGAGTTCACATGGGGTGATGGGCGAGCCATCTTCATCGTTTCGAATCAATTTGTTTGGTGCGACGGGAATTTTCTCAGCCCCAAAAGAAACCCCTTTAATGGGGTACACGTAGAATGTGAGCTGCAATTTGAGATCCACCATCCTAAAATTAAAGGTTGAAGCTAAAGGTAAGGGGTTGGCCAATGAGGTTCTTCCTGTTTGGGGGACGGCAGCGGCGACAAGGCTATGAATGGCGCCTTTGTTGACCTGGCTGAACTCGGATCGGAATGACGAGAAGGACTTGTTTACAATTTACCTAAATTTATCTTGTCAATAGACGTTTTGACATCTTGTCTATAGACTCACTCATTTATAAATTGTGAAATATCAAATCCAAAAAACTAATAACATATCAAACGAACTTAAAGTGGCTGAAATTGGGTTCAACTTGGATCCCTGAATTACATCATATAACTCATAATCTTTATTTTAATAAAATATTTCGTTTTTTTTTTTTGATAAGGAAAGAATTCAGGTGGGCTGACCCTACCCGGCAGCATCCTTGCGGATGAGGTCAAGGAGACCTGGATCATTTTTAATATCGACTCCTCGGGCAGGGTGGCTAAGGTGTGCAACCTTATCCGCCACTCTATTGCCCATGCGAGGAACATGGAAGAAAACTACTTCTTCCATAGTCGATAGCAGGACTTGAACATCCGACAATATTAGTTCGATATCCCAGGGGCATTTGGATTTCCTATTTAAGTGATCGATGATAATCTTGTTGTCGCCTTCAATCTGGATCTTTCCTATATGTAGTTGTCGCACTTGTTGGATCCCTAGTTTAAGAGCTAAGGCTTCTGCTTTGAGTGGAGATTGCTTACCCAGGCGTTGGTGGTGTACTGAAATCGGGTGACCAACCGAGTCCCTAATAATGGCACATGCCGAGCTTTCGTCGTTAGAAAGCGTTGAACCATCGAAGTTTAATTTGAAAGTGCCCAGGGGAGGTTTCCGCCAAGAAATTGTTTTTTGATTCTTACTTTGTTTTTTGACATGGTATTGTCGAAGCGGGCGAAATTCTTCCTCAAAGTCAGCCTCAGCGACCGATGTCTTATTCCAGTTATCTGTATGGGATTTGATCAGTCGTAGGGCTATTTCTTTTTGCGGAATTGCAGCCTTTTGAAACAGATGTTTGTTCCTGACACATCATGTCGTCCACCACGAGAAAGCGAGGTTGGTCAGAGCGGAAGAAGGAAGGCTCTTCCCAAGGGTAGATAGGATGGGCTTAATATCCCGGAACTGTGCAATCAAGCAGACAATTTGTTGCCGGTCTTGAGGCGGAAGCTGGTGTATCGCTTGGATGAAGGAACACTCCAGAAACAGATGGACCTCGTCCTCAGGTGCCGCATTACACATAGAGCAGGTAGGAGGGATCGAAGCACCTCTGTTGGACAGCCTGGAGGCGGTTGGGAGGCCATCCTGGGCGATCTTCCAAAGAAAGTTTTTAACTTTCAGATGTGTGTTAATCTTCCAAATCCGGGCATTGCGGTCTGGAAGTGGAGTCGACTGAGCTGTAATCAACTTATATGCACTGACAGTAGTAAACCAGCCTTCCCTGTCAGGCCACCAGTATAAGCGATCTTGCATAGTCGAGGAAGGTAGGGGATATCTTGGATCTCATGTACTATATCAATTGGGAGAGCCTCTTGAAGCTTTTCTATCCACCACTTACCCCCCATAATATAATCACTAATAGTTTCGTCTTGATTGTAACTTTGAGGGCATTCTTCCCTGTCTGATAGAGGTGAGGTTGAGATCCAATTGTCTGTCCAAAACTTAATAGCTTGCCCATCTCCAACTGACCAAATAAGCCCCTCTTTAAACTTATCGATTAGAGCAGACAACTTGGACCACTGCCAAGAGCTAGATCCTTTGTTTTTGTAATAAAAAATACTGACAGAACGCAGGTATTTATGTCTAATCACTGACACCCATACATTACCCGTTTCGGCCAGAATTTTCCACAATAGCTTCATTTGGAGAGCGACGTTCATGTCGCTAGATTTTCGAATTCCCAACCCCCCATACTGCTTCGATTTACAGATCCTGTCCAGGCTAATCAGCGGCCGGTACTGGAGATCCTTATTCCAAAAGAAAGAGCGGTTTATCTGGTCGAGTTCTTTGTGCACAACCGCGGGGAGCATAAAATTTTGCATAGCATATAACGGCTTAGCGGACAGGTTGGAGTTGATCAAAGTGGCACGACCTTGTTGGGAGAGGGCATTAGCCCTCCATTTTGTCAATTGTTGTTTCGATTTACAGATGATCTCTTCGAACGTGCTTTTAGTAACTCTTCCATTGATAATGGGACATCCTAAATACTTTTCTATTGAATTTTCATTAGGGATATCGAGGCAGGTGCGTATTTCGAGGATCCTGTGGTTCGGGATACCTTTCGTAGCTTGGAAACTAGATTTGTGATAGTTGACCTTTTGGCCCGACACTTTGCAGTATGAATCAACAATCTCCTTCACTATGCGCCCTGCATCCAAACTACCTTTTGAGAAAATTATTATATCATCGGCAAAAGAAAGGAACGGAATCCGAGGGCCGTTATGTCCAATCGGGAACCCAATTTGTGTTTTGTCTAGGCTAGCTTCAGCAGCCAGTTTCCGGGCCAGAATCTCAGCCCCTAAAATAAAGAGGAAAGGAGATAGCGGATCCCCTTGGCGCAGAGCCCGAGATGGATAAATCAGATCTGTAGGGCCATTGTTGACTAATACCGAGAAAGAAACTGACGTAATACATTCCATTATCCAGGAGATGAATGTGTCATGAAAGCCAAACCTTTGAAGCACCTTTTGAATAAATTTCCAGTCGACTCTATCGTGTGCTTTTTCCATATCCAGTTTTATTGCTAGCCATCCTTCCCGGCCCCTCCGATTTTTGTAGGAGTGGAAGATTTCATGAGCTATCAGAACGTTATCTTGAATAGCCCTGTCTGATACAAAGGCACCCTAAAGAGGATGAATAAGTTTACCAATGACCTTTTTCATTCCGTCAGTTAAGATTTTGGAGATAATTTTGTAGACATTGGAACATAAACTGATAGGGCGGTAGTGACTGGTGGTCGTGGGATCGTCTCTTTTAGGGAGAAGGGAGATAAATGTATGGTTTATTTGTTTAAGCATTTTTCCGGAACGGAAAAACCCTTTGACCGCACAGGTTACAGATTTACCTATGATATCCCAATATTTTTCTATAGAATTCAGCAGTGAAGCCATCCGGACCAGGGGATTTATTACTCCCTAAGTTAAAAACCGCAGATTTAATTTCCGTGTTGGATGGGAGTTTTGTAAGGAAGCTGTTTTCCTCCGACGAGATGGAAGGCTGAATTAGGTCTAGCATCTCTCCGAAGAGCCTGTCGTCTATTGGTTATTTCTTAAATCTCTTCTCGAAATCCTTTTTGATCTCATTCCTAACATTCTCTTTGCCTACAACAACCGTGCCAGTGGAAGAGACGATGTTGCGAATCTGTTTCCTGTGCCTACGACCTGTCGCCTCTCGGTGAAAATATGCGGTGTTAGAATCCGATAGTTTGAGGTGTTTAGTTTTAGCTCTTTGGCTCCAAAACGATTTTTGAAATATTAGGAGCTTCTCTTTTTTGGTGATCAGGCGCTTTTCCTTGCTTAGATTAGTTTGAGAAACTATCCCGGAACCCGAGGATTGAATATGTAGCAGCTCCGACTCCACCTCTTTTAATTGTCTGAATATGTTCCTAAAACTCGTTTTATTCCATTCTTTTGCCTTTTTTTTCAGGAGTTTTTATTTGAACATTAATTGGAACATAGCAGAGCCAGGGCAAGTAGCCCTCCAGGATTGTTTAACTACGTTACGAAAATCTTTTCGAAGTAACCAAGCATTCTCGAATTTAAAAGGTGGGGCTTTGAAACTAGGATTAACTTCAAAGGAGATGGAAATTGGACAATGGTCCGAGGTGGAGAAGGCGTCATTGTATGTGATCAGGTTAGGAAAAGCTTCGATGACCGTTTGATGTACAAGCACCCGGTCAAGCTTTTCACGGATGTTAAAATTCTCCTCCGGGTTTTTCCTCCATGTGTAAGGGTTGCCAAAGGTGGGAAGGTCTAGTAGTGAGCATTCGTTTTTGAATGAGATAAGTCGGAAAAACCTGGATGTCCTAAGGGAGGCACCGCCAAGCTTATCCGCAATGCAAATGATCTCATTAAGATCTCCCAGAACAATACACGGAATAGTTGCGTCGTTGATAATCGTTTTTAATAGTTCCCAAAAAGGAACTTTCTCACTTGGAGTGGGCGGTGCATAGACAAATAGGGCTAAGATTGGAAACCCAGCAAGCAGGCTATCCAATCTTAGGCCGATAATACGTGGAAATTGGACAGCAATGGAGATATTGAAATTTAGTAGCTGGTGAGATTTCCACAGAACTCCTACTCCACCAGATCGCCCGATAGCTGGTGACCAAGTCCCTTCATCAAAACCAATATTTCTCCACATTTTGTCGTCCGGAATATTTTCCGTCTTAGTTTCTGCTAGTGCCATGATTTGTATATGTTCATTTTTACACATTGAGTCAATTTCGGTCCAGAACGTTTTTTTCCCTATCACCCTACAATTCCAAAAGCACATCTTCATATATGATTATCGACGGTAAAAGGACTAGGATACGGAGTCCTTAAACCAAGCTGTTTTTGATGTATTGTTGTGATGGTATCCTCATCGGAAATTTGATAATGTAGGAATCTGGGGCTTGTCGGATGGATTGGACCAGGCCAAGAGGTCTTTTTTATCAACCATAGCCAACAAGTCAATTCGACAATCCAATACAGGTATTTCACCAATGTGCTAACAAAGCTAATAAGCAAAATCAGCACCAACTGAGCATAAACAAATTTATAATTAGGCATTTCAGCCCATCCAACAGACAGGAAAGGATGTCTTGCAGAAGACAGAAGAGGGCCCGAAATTCGGGATTTGAGTAGTGAAGGAGCACAAACCACCTTCACCATTTTGATCAGACACCCAAAGAATGTGTTAGTTTTAATCACCCATAGGCAACAAATCAATTTGACAATCAAATAATGGTATTGCACCAAAGTGCTAACAAAGCAAATAAGCAAAATTAGCAAAGACTGAGCATAGACAAATTTGTAATTAAGCTTTTCGTCCCATTTTAACCCGAAATAATTTGTTGCACACTTATACATGAATCCAAGCAAACAAAAACTAGTGCTAGGATAGGGATGAGAACATTGAAATGCAAGTATCAATAACATACACGGAAGTGCAAATACCACTATCATACTTGAGCATATTTTACAAGGACAGGTAGCAGGAACACCCAACAACCACTTGTACACAGGTTGGTTGAGAGTTGGCCAGCCCTTATACGCATCATCTGGGTTGGTTGGGATGGTTGACAACATTGAGTTCACCTTTAATGCTGGATACAGGGCGATAGCAGCAAATCCAAGCCATGGTTTTGATTTCATAGAGCATGCTATAAGAGCTGGCAGAATAACAACAACTTGATTCATAAAAGTTAGCAAATCACAGTTGTAAGGCCACAACACACACAAATAATTTGACACAACATTTATATTCATATGGAAGGATTTATACCATAAGAAATGCCCAAGAAAACAATAAGACATGATTTCTGGCAAATCGTTAAAGAGTGTTTTGGTAAAGAACGAAACCCCTGTATGTTTCCGATCCCTTTTAATCGGGGGGGGGGGGGGACACAAAACCATGAAATTAAGTTAAACTTAATTGAAGCAAAAAAAGATTTATATAGTGATTTATGTAAATGAATTTGATCGATACATGTGGAATTGGCTGTGCTAAGCTTATAGACTACAAGGGTAACCATAATACACAGGCGGCTAAGACCACGATACCTTTGCATATTTTCAAGTGGAATCTGATCACCCGAGCAGAGATCAACCATGCTGAAAAGTGTTATACCATTAGGACTGAGCCTTATGACTTTCGCATCAAGACACCTATTTTCAGTAGCAGGATTTAAGACATACACATCTTTGTCAGAACTGGAGATAGGAGCAAAATAAGCCCCAAAATCCACAGCTTGTTTAAGGCCCGAAAATCGGGGGGTAAGGGGTGAAGAGGAAACCTCTAACACCGAGTTTTTTAAGCACCAATAGATGTTGAATACCAGAGCTATGAACAGCACACAAGGCAAACCAAACATCAGCTCAATGAAATTCATGAGTATTATCAAGCAGTTGATTAACACACTGAGTTTAAGAACAAATATTCCTACACAAAGAAACTTCTCGTGATACCTGGGAAAACGGAGCATCAAAGATGCCCACCACAGCCACCACAGGGTATTGGCAATCCTGGACATTAGACTACAATTAACAAAACATAGGTAAAAGATTTTTACAATACAGATGCAAATAACATAGGTTAGTAGCAAATTAGCCTCAACCAAAGCCAAGTTCAGACTTGCATAACCCAAATCAATGAGAATCAAATCTTCATTCAAGCTGAGGAAAGAAGCCATGACAGCCCCATAAACCTCAGATTTTTCAAGGCCCGAAAATCGGGGGGTAGGGGGTGAAGAGACATAGGTCTCTAACACCGGGTTTTTCAACCACCGAAAGGCGGTAATTTTACTAGACTTGACAAAGCAATTAGATAAAATTTGATTTGAGATGATGTAGAGTGACCTGATCAAGGATGAAAGAGCCACAACAGTGGAGAGGGGAGAAGACAAACCCAACAGAACATCACCGTAAGATCCGGAGAGGAGCTAGAACACCCTCCCACACACGCCGAACAAAGAGAAGACGACCCCGGAGCGCACCTCCACTACGAGCCGGCGAGCAGAAGCAACGACGGCGAACCCCCACAAACCCTTGACCGGACCGGCGCACCACCGCTCCTAACGACAGACAAATTTCTTCCTTTTTTTGAAATTTTTCATCACCCTCTCTTCACCTCGACACAAGAAACCGCTCGGTCTAGGGAACATCCCTAAGCAACGCAGCCATGGCGACAATGGCTCTTTCAAACCAACCATGTGATTTTGATTTGAGTGACATCGCAAGAGATTGGGTTTAGCCACCAAGCCGATTCCCGACACTAATGAACAGAAACCAGCAGGGGTGACGGAAGGAGGGTAAGAAGGCGGCTTGTAAAGGCCGATTTGGTGGCGAGAAGTCTCGCATAAATGGAGAACGATGGAGGAATTGGTGAGGTTCGGGAGTTTGATGAACGGAGGAGACGAGAAAAAGAGGGCGCGTGTCATGGCGCGTTCTTTAACCCTAAAAGGGAGTTTTTTGTATATTTCTTTTATAGGTGTTCATGGATGTGTCGTTTCTAACGAGTTTTATAGGAGTCCAGATCAAAGGTTATTGTTCCACGAGAGTTTTCATGTGCACCATTTTTCAATTGTCTAAATGTAACTTTGTAATTATATTGTACATATTTGGTCCAATAACACTAATTTTTACTAATGTCATCATTAGTGGCAGAGCCATGATTTCAGTCAAGGGGTGCTAAAAAAATTTCGTGATTTTTTTTTGGTGTATACTTCATTAAGTAGTTGAGATTTGAACCAAAACCTTTTGATTTTGATTTTTGAGCGAAAATAACAATTGTTTTAAATATCACTGAAAATATTATATTATCTTAAAATACTAAATATATGCAAAAAAAATTATCATTTTTTCTGATTTTTTTTTCCGCTAGGGAACGAGCACCCCAAGCATCCCTTAGCTCCGCCATTGGTCGTCGTTCCCCTTTACCACTATGCTTTTCCAGGTTATTTTTTTTAATCCATTGTATTCGCTTTTGGATCTATAACATTTCTTTCGTTGGAATAATCTATCAAATTTGTTGTTTCTATAACATTTTTTTTGTTGTTGTTGGAATAATCTATCAAACTTGTTTGTTTGGTAACTCTATCAATTTACTTGGATAATCCGTCAAAGGCTGATGAAACAATCTCGATTTTTAGAGGAAAAAATCAGATAAGACCAAAAAATAAATAATTTATAATTTATACTATAAAAAGAGATAATATACTGTATGACGATTGACGAGATGCTTCTTCCAAACTTTGTTCACCTACAAGTCAAAATCAAGATCACATAATCCAGAAATCCCCAAATCAGCTCCCCGCAACGACACAGAAATCAAATCAGCCTCCACCGCCATGGCTATCACCGCGCCGACGGTACTTGCTCTCATCCTCTTCGCCGCCGTCGCTACCACCGTCTCCTCCGACATCACCCCCTACGAAGCCCTGGAGAGTTTCAATTTCCCCGCCGGCCTCCTTCCACAGGGCGCCACTGGCTACGAACTCGAGGAGGAAACCGGCAAATTCAGCGCCTATTTGCAAGGCTCTTGTTCCTTTGCCCTTGAGGGCTCTTACCAGTTGAGTTACAAGCCCAGAATCTCCGGCGTCATTTCCAAGAACAAGCTTACCAGTCTCAGTGGGATCAGCGTCAAGGTCTTCTTTGTTTGGCTGAACATCGTCGAGGTTAGGAGGTCCGGCGATGATCTCGAGTTCTCTGTTGGAATTGCCTCGGCTAATTTCCCAATCGATAATTTCTTCGAGTGTCCGCAGTGCGGATGTGGATTGGATTGTGTCGGGGTTGGGGCTAGTGGCGGTTCGGAGACTAGGAAGATGAAGATAAAGGTGAAGGGTCAAGGTGGAATCTTTTCGTCGATTTGAGGGTTTCTGTTTAGTTTGGGTGTTGTGGGGATTTGATTTGAGAGGGCTTTTTTTGACTTGATTGTCCCTGTTTCGATATCGAATCTACCTGCCACGCTCTGTGTAATTTGTTGATGAGACAGAGTTGTGTTTGATTACTAGTTTCCGTTTTCATAATTTATTGGATGCAGCCATTTCTCTGCTGATATGCTGTTTATTATATGTTATTTTGTGTTGGAAAAGCTTTACTAATTATTGGATGTGTTACATTGTTTGAATATGTGATATGGTTTAATGTATAGTTAGAATGGCATATATCAATTGATTGGTGAAACTGAAAAGGAGGATCCTTTGTTGTCTGTTGATATGCTGTACTTCTGATCCTTTGTTTTCAACTAGTTGATTGCATTGCATAGGAGATGATCATCTGAATTGTGGCTTTGAATTAGAGTCTTCGTTCCGATTCTACAATCTACTGCATATGAGCTGTTTGGTTTGTTCAGTACTCACTTCGGGTGTTCAGGTGTCAGCATGTTAGAAATCAGTCAGTATTTAGAATTTTAGATTTGCACTCTAAAAAGCATCTGCATGGGCCAAAATTGCTTGTTTGCAGTCTAACTAGAGGATTTATCTCAACATGTTTTTGATTCATTGTAGTTCATATTGCTTTATCTTGGCTCTTGAGCTAGTACAACTAGGAATTGGTTTTTATTTTATTTTTTTCAATAATGGTAATTTTGGCTGACCAGGTTGTGGTCTTGTGGATCAAGGAATGAGATATCTGGCTAATATATACCGGATCTCAGTTCATTGCTTTTGAAATTATGTTCTTTTTTTTTTCCTGTTGGAGAACTTATTCGAGCATATTCTTTTATCAAGAGTCAAATTTGCACTTCATATGCATATGGATTTTATGTTGGAATGAGTATTTTTTGTGATAATATTTGTACCACTAGCCAGTGTAGAAGGCAAAGGGGCCAGAGTGCACCAGGAAGTATTTTTAAGTCCTTCTAGACCTCTGTTGCATGAAGCCATTCCTTCCATGGGCAAAGCAAATTATATCTGCTGGTGAGTGATCCTACTCTATTGTCTTACTAACTTGTCGTTAAAATAGTGTTGATATGACTGAGGTAGAATGTGGAATGTTTCTCTTTCTAAAGAAAGAAGATTTTCTCAGTTGATGCCATATGCGTAGTATCTACGATTAAACATTATGATGCTTATAGTTTACATAGGATGATTTTTTCTTCTTCTCTCTGTGGTCTGTTATTGATGTAATCTAGAGGATTATATGGAAAGCAGTGCTGTATGTATCTACAACACGTGATAAGCCAGCCGCCTTAGAACTGGAAGCTGTATATTTTCTCTTGATGATGGTTACCATAAAAGATTAAAAGAGGGAAGCATTGACATTGTGGATTTATTGATGTTTAATGCTTAAGAGAATCAAGTTATATGGAATCAACTGCAGTGTGGAAAATCCACTTTGTTGGATCAAATTATAGGGAGGAAATGCTAAGGGGCTTTAGAGAGCGCTGACATCAAGCTTGAGCTCCGTTCTTAGATCAAAATTAAGGTGATCAGAAGACATTTGATCTTTATGAATTCCTGTGCCCGGTTCATAGTTTAGAGTATTTTGCCAGGTTTTAGGGAAGAGAATTTCCAGCCATGTGAGATTTGTTGTTTTGCAGGAAAGGAAATTTGCTCTGAATGGGTTCTTTTAGCTTTAGGCAATGAAATCATTAAGAGTAGCAAATACTTGTTACTGGTTAGTTTCCGTTTTGCCATTGATATCTAGGTTACTTGTAATTGACAGAGATTGTAATCTCTCAGTTTAGATTTAATTTCTTGATTTATTATTATTTCTGATATACTCATGTAACCTACACAAGCAATGTTCTGCTGAGGAATAATCAGACTCTACTGCATCCCCGGAACATGAAGGGCACGAGATAATGAGAAGTTTTGGAGTGTGAAGAAAGAGTGAATGATTTCTTCAGGACCATCATATGGGTAGTGAATGGCGAGGTTAGACACATCACATGGGAGTATGGGACGTAACATGGTGAGGTGCGCCAGTGTCTAGGAGCTGGGTGAGGGGCTTGTTTGTTTCTGTGGCATGGTTAAACAGTAGAGTGGAGTTTCAGCAATTTTGGCGAGGTGGATTGTTGGGTGTTGTTTCTGGAAGAATGCGCATTGGGATAACAAGTGTCCAATGACTGCACATCATTCACACTTGCCCGCCAAGTAGGGGCGTGCTGGGTTTGGGTGTTGCTTTGTGGATTTTGAGGAGTTTTTGGTTTCAGATTGGAGGGGTATTTCCTTGTTGGCGAGCTTTTTCTTGAAGCTTGTCAAAGGTAATTGGGATACCACGTACCTGAATTGAGCCGTATAGACAAGTATTCAGAATCCGGGCCTCCCAAGGACAAACCGACAGACACCCTGCATAAATTTGATCACAACGGATGAACTTTTCGTGACACGATGAAACTGATGCCTTAGCACCTTAGCGGTTATACATGGCCTCGCAAGAATTAGGCAGAAGTGTTTTCGAGAAGGTACCAAGCCTCTTTGGTGCGGTGGTGGTTGAAGACAGTGTGTCCCCGATGGTGTACGTGCATATGTCCGCAAGGGCTCCAAAGAAGACCCAAGTTTAGTATATGCTGGACAGCGGTTCTTGTGATGGTTTCAGTCTGAATTTTCCGCATAGATTTGCTTTGCCTTCGGCACAACCATGCTTGTTGCTTGTGGAATGAAAACATCAACCGAATTCCATCGCTTTCCTTGTAAAGATTCTTTCACAACCAGCATCGATTCATATTTGAATTCTAGCACAGGCAAAGTCTTGGTTTGAACCGAAATCTCAGATCTTGTTAGGCTTTGTTCTGTTCATCATTGCTATCCTATACTCCGAATTTACCAATTCCTTCCAGCTTAGTCTGATCTTTCTAGGTTGTCAATTGCCATCTTTGATCATCAGTTTACCTACTTGATTTGGCTACTGATTGACGAACGTGCTCATTGCAGAGGAGATTGTGTGGCAGAGCTTTGTTTTTAGATGATCACCTCCCACCACCCATGTGAGAAATGAGAGAACACCATACAATACAATCCCCACTTCATCTTCCAACTCTTTTAAGGGAAAGAGTCTAATGATATCTGGGTTTGGTGCACTATTCTACTATGCAGATTCTACCCTTCTTTAGCAATGTTAGCTTTGTACTGCCTTCTTTCAGGGGAAAAAAAAATGACATTCTCTGAATTACATATTTTTACATTGATTTTTCAAAATTACCCTTATAATGATTAAGAAAATGGTAGTTGGAGTTTTTTTAAAAGTGAAAAAGTAGAATAATAATTATAGATATAAGTGTATTTTTATTTACTTACTTGAAAAATATATAACAACAACAATCTCAGTGTATCCCGCTCAAAGCAGGGTTTGGGGGTCGAGTTGTATGCACCATTTTTTCGACTAGGTCAAAAGAGTGTTTTCTCGAGTAGGTCAAAAGAGTGTTTCCTGGTGACCCTTGATTTTGGTAAAGATTTTGGTAAATAGAGAGCGGTCATCCGGGGTTCGAACCAGGGACCTTTGGTACTACCCGTAAGTTCTTTCCAGCTGAACCATTTCGGAATGGTTTGTTTAGGACCAGGGGCGGATCAATGGGTGGGCACAATTTATTGGGGTTCGAACCAGGGACCTTTGGTACTACCCGTAAGTTCTTTCCAGCTGAACCATTTCGGAATGGTTTGTTTAGGACCAGGGGCGGATCAATGGGTGGGCACAATTTATTATGGATAATTTTTATGAAACAATTTTTTTTTAAAAAAATGTGAAAATATCTTAAATTTATAAGAAAAATTATTATTATTTAATTAACAAATAACCAAATAATTTATAAGAATTTTAAAACAATGGAAAATAGATTGAGAAAAAAATAAATGAAAATATGTGATACTAGTGGGATTTGAACCAAGATTGATTGAATTCAATTTAAAATTGGATAGGCTCAACCACTGAGGCACTAAAGATACTTGAATTTTACCTTTCAATTTTTTCAAATAACATATTCTTATATTTTTTTCCGGACCAGGGTGGGCGACGGCCCGGTGTCGCCCACTCTTGAATCCGCCCATTTTTAGGACCCATGATAAGTCATCAAAGGTGGACAAGATTTTACACCAACAAGCAACACACAACAACAGCAGCAACAACAACATCCCAGTGTATTCCGCATTTAAGCAGGGTCTGGGGGGTCAGGATGTACGCACTCTTACACAAAGAAATAAAAGAATAACATACCGTAGAATCTAAAATAAAGGATGGATGTAAGCAAGTTGCGTTAGCAGGCAAAAACGGTGTGAGAAACGCTGCACACGACTACTATATCACTCTCCCGCTGCACCTTATCACGTATATATATGAAGTACTTATAATTCATGGAAGATACTACTATCACAATATGGGTTCTGGCCAGCCAAGAGGGATCAATCCAAAAGCTAAGACCTTCCACTTGATGTGAAAGCTGAAAATTTTACAAGCTCGCAATTGGCTCCCTATTTGCACTTTCTTTAATTTCTTTCCATTTTCTTGGTGAAGACATCGCCATTTATGGTTTTTCAAATTACATTTGACCACCGTTTATTTCCGTTTACGGGTCCTTTTGGATAGAGTTTAAGTTTTTATTATTATTATTATTATTTGGAGTTAGTAGGATTTATTTAAACCGATAATTTGAACATCGATAATTGATATTATGTCGTCTCTTTTAATAGAACTTAGCCATTGACATTATTGTAGGAAGTGGTGGATCTTAAAAATATTTTAAGGGGCTAAAAAAATCAATTTTTTTTCATGTATATATAAAGTATTTTTTTTTAAATATATTAGAAAAAATATGAAATTTGTGACTTAAATAATCATTTTTAATAGATATTTAAAAAATTATCGAATTTATGTATGAAAAAAAATATTTTTAATTAAATATATATATTGAAAAAAAAGCTAATTAAAGGAGTTTAAGTTCATAACCTCAAGGTAAAAATTCTTCTCTCCTTGTTAACTAAGTTGTGTTATGTTTATACTCCTATTAAAGGAGTAATTTATTACAACTCTTTTTAAAGTCTTTTCCTATTAAAATTAATAAAAAAATACTCCATTTGTAAATTAAAATTTGTCGTTTACTTTTTATGCACGTTTTTTTAGAATGATAAAAACTATATAAAATATTAACTTTTTCACATTTTTTTATAAATTCATACTTAATAGGAATAAGTATAAAATTGTTAAAAAAAATATATTAAAAAAGTTATTATTCTATATAGTTTTTAGGAAAAACTAATTAAAATACCCCCACCTTTGTGAGTGTGGTAAAAATATATCTTCAACTTTCAAATTTAATAAAAATATCTTGACCTTTGACGGTAGTGATAATATATTACCACGGGTTTTCTCACGGGTCAAAAATACGGACAAAGCAGCGTACGTGGACCTTTTTTTTTTGACAAGGAAGCCTATGTAAAAGCCTTGTTACAAATTAGCACTAAAATTGGGTTTTCTTGAACGGTGTCCTTAGGGAAAAAAAACGACAACAAAATTAAACCCGATAAATGAAATTGATTCAACTAAGCAGCTAATCTAGTCAAAATTTACTATTCCTAACACCAAAATGACAATAAAACTAAACTGACAACAACAACAACAACGAAGAAGGGAAGGTTGTCATTGAAGAGGAACTATGAGCTGCCTGGAAGATCTGGAAAACAGTATAAGAGGCGACCACGGAAGAAGATAGGAGGAGGAAAAGACGTTGGATATAAACCCGGTCCAATTCTTTATTTTTTCCTAAGGAAACTGTTAAAAAAAAAAAACTTGTCAAAAAAATCAACATAGGCTGTCTTGTTAGCATTTTTGACCTGCGAGAAAACCTGTGGCCATATATTACCACTACCCTCAAAGGTCGGAATATTTTTATTACATTTGAAAGTTAAGGATATAGTATTTTTATTATACCCCAAAGATGATGGTATTTAAATTAGTTTTCCCTAGTTTTTAATACTTTAAAAAACGTGCGTGAATAGTAAAACATCAATACATCAAGTTTTAATTAAGATACTGTATGATTTTTTTTCTTAATTTTTTTTAATGGGTGGGACTCCCAAGCTTCCTGATCCGCTAATGGTTGTAGGGTTAAATTTGATAGCTACTACTGTAGAATTTACACATGTTTTCCCAAGTTGATTTTGACAAATGTCAAATCACACGCTACATGTTACAGGTGTTAACCTAGTTGCAAACTTTTGTTTTGCCTCTTCCTACATGGCATTACGCATATTGCGTTGTTATTACTCCGTATTTTTAAAGCAGTGAAGTAGTCTTTTTTGCATTCGCATTGTTATAAATTTGAAGCTTATAAACGTAATCCTTTATACATGAATTAATGTGTACAATTTGAACTCTAATGTATCGTTTCCGTATGAATTCCTTTATACATGGAAGTGTAGAACTGACATTCGTTGGGGAATTCTCAATCACTTCAACTCAAAACTAATTACACCCATAAATTAGTCATTTGTATAGTTGTATTGTTCGAATTCATTAGTAAATATGGAGTTGTTTATTAGTGAGAGAATCAACCTCTTAAATAGATACAATGTACTCGATTTAAATGTAGAATGAGTAAGTCAATTGATCTGAACCCTGATATTCTAAAAATGGGCTAATCTTCTATTAAAAAAGAGAAGTAAATATATCCCACGCGGCATCACCAGAGGTTTCTATTCCATGTTTCAGAGTCTGGAATACATGTCATCCTGCCACATCATCCACATCTTTTTTTTTCTACTAACAAATTTCTAATTATTTTAAGGGCGATTTTGAAAAGTTGATACAATAAGTATTATTATTCTTAACATTTTTCTTAATGCGGTGAAAAATCCTTTATTTTCTCCTATTTATAGATACCTGCAAAAATACATTGTTTATTTATACACTCTTTTGATTAATTCAACACTCCCTTAAAGGAATAGATTCTTTTGAAATGAATCTAATCTTGCTCAACTAGGCTCTTTTATACAATGGGGAAGAATAAATTCTGGATTGATAAATTTCATATGCTCATCAAATTCTATAATCGACATTTATTTATTACTAAAAGAAGAGAGTATGGAAAAGAGAATATTTTTTAGGCAAAATTACATAAAACCACCCTTTAAATAGGGTGTTTTGCAAAAAACCACCCCTTAAAATGAAAATTGCATAAAATCACCCGTTAAAACAGTTTTCTTTGCAAAGTCACACCCATCACCCAATTTTCGTTAATTAAATGTTAAAGTGTGTGGAAATTCAATTATGCCCCTTATTTTTATTATTAATTTACTCAATTCAATTGATATTAGTTGATATTTAACTTTTTGACATTTTTTCAAAAGTAAAAAAACTATAAAATAATTTCATATTTACAAAAAAATTCTATAAAAGATTGATGTGTAATTTATGTTTTATACATATAAAAAATGTGTAATACTAGGGCTACTTGAAGAAAATAAATATTTAAAAAAAATAATATTTCATAAAGTTCTTATTATTCTAAAAATGTATGTGGAATAGTGAACATATTTTTAGAATAATAAAAACTATATGAAATATCATTTTTTAAAAAAAATTATTTTCTTCAAGTATCCCTTTAGTAATATACACTTTTTAAAAAATATAAAATATCAATTATATCTATTTATATAGTGTTTTTACTAATAAGTGTGAAATTATATATAAAAAATGATATTTTATAAAAAAAAATACTTTTGAAAAAAATGTTAAAAGGGTAAAAATTAATTAATACTCCGATAAAGTAAAATAATAATAAAAACAACTTGGTGATGGGGTGAATTTGTAAAGAAAACGGTTTTAAAGAGTGATTTTCTGCAATTTTCGTTTTTAAGAAGTTTTCTGCCATTTACCTTTTTTTTTAAAAAAAAAATGAATTGATAGAATGGAAATATCTATGGAAAAGTGATTGCCCCGTCCGAGCAACTTGCAAAGGTGTTCCGGAAGGTCACGGGAAACATAACACAAAAGTGCCGACCTCCCACCCACCATCACCCATACCCACAACCCAACGAATCTCTGCATAACGTATAGCAGGTTAGCTACAGATATGCAGTAAATTACGGCCGGCTTTTTTCTGTTACTTGCAAACGCTTCCACCTTTATATATTTTATAATCTGATAAAGACATCACATACAAACTCTGCAATCATCAAACTCCCCAATAACTTCAATGGAAACAAACAGGGGATTTCTTTTTCTTTCTGATATTTAAATTCAATTAAATGAAAAACACAGCGAGAAGAAACCTAATGGAATAAGTTATCCTCCCTAGCTCCTCCAGCAGCGCAGAAAGGAGCGGCGCATGATATCATCTCCTCCCTCTCATCAATCAAGGCCATCTCATCTCTGATCTCCATTTCCAACTCCAAATCAGACGTCGTCACTTCTTTTTTTTAATTTTATTTTGTTTTGTTGTTTTGGTTTGATTTACTGAGATCTGATTCTCTGGTTGATGAGGATCTCGCGCAGCTCAGCCACGTCGATCTCGTTCGCACGATTCGCCGGCCTGTAGTAGCCGGTGACGGGGTCAGGGACCCACGCGTTCTCGGCGGACTCTTCTTTCTTCACTACCTTCCCCATCCTGGGCGCGCCGCTGCTTCTAGCCGACACAACTCCTTGCGAAGCCGCCGCCGCCGCGTATCCGCGCCTGCATATTCAACAAATCAAATTCCAAACATCATTAGTCTCAATACCTCAAAATCACAACCGGATTTCCGATTTTCCAGAGCGAAATCCAAAAGTTTAAAAGATCTCGATGGATCCGTACCTGGAGAAAGAGAGGCCGTCGAGGACGAGAGCGGAGAGGAACTTAGCGCTGGAGAGAGAGCGAGCCATTGCCTCTTAAAATTCAGGTGATCGAAGCTTCTCGAAATAGGAAGGAGGAGGCGGAGGCTCTCTCTGTATAGAACTCTCTGGAAGCTGGAAGATGGGAATTGGGGGTGTGGAGGAGGGAGTGGAGGGAGGGGGGTTTAAATAGAAGAGGCGGGCGGGGGGTTGGGAGTGGGGCCCGTAGCTAGGGTTTGGGAGGGACCGGGTCAAAACAGGGGTGCCACTTGTTTTAGGCGGGTTCAGGACATAAAAAGGGAGGGTGAACCGGCCTCTGAGGTGAGCAAGAGCCAGTAGTCAATTTGACGTTGAACGCCTCTTCCCGTCTTTTAACTCTCCGTGTTTCCTTTATGCTTATCTCTTGCGCCGAGTTGCCTCTCTGCTTCGTTTTCTTGTACTATTTTTTAAAAAAACCACGGCGACAGCTGTTGTGTAACTTGTGTTTACTTACATTATTTATCACCTATATTGATTGCTTGTTGCTTCCAAAAATACGGATGTTAATTTTTTGATATTAAAAAAAAAACGAATACCAAAATATTCATTTTTAACTTGTAATTAAACCTTTTATTTTTAACCACGAAGAATTTGGTTAATTGTGGGGCAATCAGCCAAGAGCGTCCAGATGGACGAGATCGATCAGGGATTGATCACGGGGCATGATCGAGTTGGAATTAGGGGGGGGGGGGAGGTGAGATAGTAGGTTCGCATCTTGATTAGCTTCTCGAAAGTTGTGGAATACCACAGCATAATGGAAGCGTTGAAGGAGGAGTAGACAATAAGAAGTAATGATTTCAGCGTCACAGGGACAAGTTCATCCCAAATTAAGGCAATTGATAACGGAGATGTTATCGCCTTCTATAATAATATTTTGAATGTATAGGTCGGATGCTTTCTTAAGACCCTACCGGAGCCCAAAGCACTCACACCTGAAGACAAGAGAGGTGAGGATCCATCCTCATCATAGATAACAGAGCTCTCGTGATTACAAATGACAAATCCGTAACTCCCTTTGTTCGTGACAAATAGAGCGTCATCAAAGTTTAGCTTAAAATGTGTATTTGGTGGTTTTGTCCATTTGGTATTAGGTCGGGTTTTGGGTTTTGCTGGGCTTTTTTTTAGGAAGGTATTGTTTTGGTGTCGTCCATCCCATAACAAAAGTTGCTGCATAATATAGGCCTTAATGGATTTTGGGTCTGGTTTTATATTGTTGAAAAGTGCTTGGCTACGAAAACTTGTAATTAAACTTTAAACCATAACTACAAGTATATATATAATATAATTTTTAAATTTTACGGAGTAATAAATAAAATTTGTATTAACACTAGTTAAACTAATTGTTTTTTTTATCAATATATATTTTTATAATTAAACTATAAACCCTAACTATTACTATTATATATATATGGATTGACTCCCGTGAAAATCTCAAATTATGGTAAAAACCGTGAGAACTACCTAATAGCTTGGTTTATTTAAAGCTTGTCCTAAAAACCTCAATCACACGGTGACTTTACAACTCGGTTCAACCTAAAAATCATGCTAAAAACTTTATTTTAAAAAATAACACATGACTTTATAGTTCAGTCAAGCCTAAAAATCGTGCTAAAAAACTCATCTTTTAAAATTACATAGTGACTTTATAGCTCGGTTTTATTCAGAATCGGGCTAAAATTTGTGACTTTATAGATCGGTTCTATTTAGAACCGGGCTATAAAGCAAGTGAACCGGTTTAAAAAGCCGGTCCTCACAGATTTTTACCGCAATTTTGGTTTCCACCGGAGTGCACCTATATATATATATATATATATATATATATATATATATATATATATATATATATATATATATATATATTATATGTATAATTTTGCAATTTTTTATAATTTAAATAAAATTTTCTCTAATGAAGAAGAACCCGCATTTGACATATCCTTAATTAAATATGTTGTAATATCTAAACTAATCCATGCACTAATTGGATTACTTCATTAATGTCCTATGTAAGATTTTTGTTGTGACAAATTTTAAATTTCATTAGTTACTAGATTATATATATATTTTTTTATTAGGTAAAAATTCGAATGTCAGACATGCCTGACTCATCGAGAGGCCGACTGAAGTCGGCAGACGGCGAACCGTCTAATAGAGCAACCTAAAAACAGAAATACAAATAACAAGCGAAATGAACCAAGCAGAAAGAAACTCTACAACTAAACATTCCAAGAAGACCAAACACCCGAAACGTTGAGGAAGCCATCGAAGAACGCATCCAAGCACCACCGAACAGTAGCACCGCGGGCCAGTAGTACAGCAGGACCCTAACTCATGTGGGTAGTGCAGACGAACTCCAAGGAAACTCTATCCCGGATACGGAGTCGCCCTGAGCGCACCACCACGACCCCAGCCAGACCCGACTATAGACTCCACGCACCCTCAACCAAGCAGAAGATCTCCTAGAAACATCGGAAGCAGAGCCGCAAACTGCTCGAAACAAACCGCCAACAAACTTTCACCTACAAAATATCGACAAGCCCTTACAGGATTTTCTCAAACCCTTTCGGGTGGTTATACTCAAAACCCATCAGGGAAGACAAAGGCCCTTTCGAGCTATTTTTTTTTGGACTAATCCTCATCCTTGGGCCCGAAGGACCCGAAGCTTGGACCCGAAGGATCAAGGGAGAGAGGAGAGAGCGCAGGCGGAAGGGACGAAGCCACGCCGAACAAGCGCCACCACGCCGCCACCAAGACCGACCTTCGCACGCCGTAGGAGGAGACACCCACCACAACCTAGATCGAGGAAACCGACCGACAAAGTCGGTGCTCGATAGGCTAGTAGATGGACCAGCGGCGAGGAGGAAAGTAGAACAAGGGAGAGGCAAAAGATGGGATTTACTAGATCGAATGATAAATGACAGAGGAGGATTAGATTGAAAGAAATCCTCTGAAAATTTGTCACAAAATTTCTAGATTGGAAATGGAGTTTTTGGCAAAAATTCTAGAGAGAGGGCAGAGCCCCTCTCTCTAGAATTGGTTTCATCATCCATAGTTACTAGATTATATAATATAATATAATATAATACGTGTCCTTTTTTATAAAAAAACTAAAAAGTTATATGTGTAACATATTTTACTCACCCCTACTATTAAAAGTGTTGTAGACTTGTAGGGGTGAGTAAAATAGTAAATTGGATTTTATCTGAATTAATTAATTTTCATATATAATAATTAAACAATTCTCTCTCCGTTTGAAAATTTAAAGAATTTATTATTTTATACTCCTTCCGTTCAGAAAAACATGTCGTTTTAGAAGTAAAATCTTGTTAAGAAAAAAAACATGTCGTTTTAGTTATTTTGGTGTTTACCTTCCAAAATTATGTTTGTAATGATTAGGGTTTTTGGTAGCGGTAGTTTTCAATAAAGTGAAAAGGTAAAATAATAATTAGGGGTATAAGTATATTTTTTTTTGTTTTTTTTATTTCTTAAAAAAATGTACAAATGTATAAAACGACATGTTTTAATTAATAGAGATAGTATGTTTTTAGCCTTTTAGGTATGATAAAACTATATAAATATTAATTTTTTTAATATAATTGAATATTTATTACTACTATATATTAAGAATTTGTATAACAGAGACGAGTGAATTTTTTTTATACTTTATTGAGTTTTTAACATTAAAAAAACGTGTTAAAAATAAACAACGTATAGCGACGATAAATGGGGATGAATCAGTCTAATGTTGCTCAAAAATAAAACTCGGTCAAAAGTTAAATTATTGAATTTATTGTTGATGATATATGATCGATTTAACAAATAATTTAATACAAGGGAATATAAAGAGCAATTACGAGAATGGAGTCGGCCGTCATCACTCATCATTAGGTAAACCAATAAAGTCTCTTCGGAAACCGCCGGTATTATCCCAAACATTAACTATTCGCGTAACACAAACCTTGCGTAATTTTAAAATATTATTATTATTATATATACAACCTTTGCAATTTTAATTGGAAAAAAGAAGCAAAGGAAAGGTCAACTAATTGTATGCTCGATGATTCATTATACTCATGAAAAGGCATTTACCTTATCAACTGAATGATGGGTAAAGTGTGTATACGTATTTTTTGTGTATATGCATGAACATATTAATCACGGGTGACGAGTTTGTTACATGAAATTCATATAATTTTTAAAATAAATACATCTCAAGCTTTGTAATGTAATTTTATATCTTTTTTCTAAAAAAAATTTATAGATCTGTCACGTACTGATTATAATATGTGTATGTATGTACTTGTTATCCAATACTTTTAAAAGTACTAGGTGAATTTTAGGCGATAGAGGGTTATCTAGTGTATAGACAGCACAAAGACGGTCGTTTGACTCAAGATGGAGGAGTGTCGTCTAACGCCTGTACGCGATTCTTAGAATACTAATATTATCACATATATCAATATCTAGTGTTACACTAGCTATTTTGTTACTCAATCCTCTTATCGGTTGGTAATCACTCAGAACTTAATTTTATCCCAAGTGTTATTTTACATATACATAAAAGTGTGTTAAAGTTCGATTAACCGGTATTTTCGTGCGTAACATGCACGTAAAGTCTAACGACTAAATGACTAATACATGTATAAGCCGAACAGGGCTCTAAATTAATCAGTCTAAAATGAATTGACGTTAAAGTGAAGTAGTCCACCAACTTGTACAATGTCATCTTTAACTTATTACTCCCTTCTTTGGTGAAATTGAAGCCATTTCTATAAACATCTAGATGTTTGTTTTTGTATTAATTAAGGGGGGAAATATATTAAGGCACATTCAGGCTCCCATATATTTATCTTCCACCAAATGGTTGTAGTTTTATCTACTTGCTCGTGCTTTGACATTTCATTATCATGGTCTTGGTTGAATTAGCTTGATACATAATATATGGGTTCTAAATAATTTAGAATTAAGAGGATAAATAAAAGTCAATTATGTGTGTCCCGTAATCACAGGGAAACATGGAACACAAAAGTTAGTAGGTGACCACTTGACCATATATATACTCCGTATAATATGAGAAAGATCAATTGGGCGGGGAATAAAAATCAATATGAAACGCTGCACATAGGCGACGTTGTCAGTTTGTGATCAACAAAACGCGGCAAAGCACGGCCGTTGGATCATAAAATATGTTAGATTCCCCGGTGGGGTGGGTCGCTGCCATCCACATGTACACTTTTGATTCGAAGCGTCCAGCGGCGGATACCGTCACGTAACCACGTCGATAGTCATGGACGAATCTCAATAACTCAATTTGCCGATGACGTAGACCCAGTCCACGTTGATTGGGTCCACCGCCCAAACTCCAAAACCCATTTTCCCGAGAGCCTCTAATATCCCGTCACCTAAATAATACTCTCTTAAATATCCGTTAATTAGACTTTGTCATTTTAAAATTTTAAATTTAAATACTTATTAGACAAAATAAAATAAATAAAAATATAGTATTTATACTCTTAATTATTTCTCTACTTTTTTAATTTCTCAAAAATTACAAACCATCTAATCATTACAAATAGGGCTGGAAATCACTCGTGGGTGACCGATTCACCCGACCCACCCGACCCGATTATACGGGTGAAAACCCGAAAAAAACCGGGTGATGGGTCGGGTGATTGGTGATATGTTTTTCACCCAATACCCGACCCATCACCCGACCCATTACCCGATCCGCTTAACCACCCGCTAACACATCCGATTATTTTTTAAAAAAAATCTTAGTTTATAAAAAAATATAGCCTAACATAACTATATATTTTTCTTTTTTCTAATTCTATCTTCTCCATTCTCTAATTGTTTTTGTGCAAAAAAAAAAATCTAAAAGAATATAAACTTATTTTATTTAACCTCATATCACATCTTTTAAAAAAAGTTATTTTATTTGTTTTGCATACACTACTAGAATGTTAACAATTTCACTCATTTCAACGACTTAGCATTTAGTGTGTTAAGACATAATTTAGCCAAATTATTTTTCTTTTTTTAACTACGAGTTTAGCAAAGGGCTAAAATTCATCTAATTTGATTTGATATTAAACTTTTAATGCTAACTTTGTAAGATGAGGATAATGATATAATGTATGAATAAACCTTTTATACAATTAATAAGATTTCCACGTTGACGTGGTTTGTGAAATTATCAAATATGATCGATTTATAAGTATGACCTATGAATCTTTTTCTTTTAATTTACTTCACCCGATTACCCACCCGACCCACCCGATTAACCCGATTCACCCGACGGATCGGGTGATGGGTGAAATATTAGACGGACGGGTGATGGGTCGGGTGAAATTTTTTTGTGACGGGTCGGGTGGAAAAATGGCTCCACCCATCCATCACCCGACCCATTTCCACCCCTAATTACAAATGCAATTTCGTAAAGTTGATAACAAAATATCTAAAATGACAAATTTTTCTTAATAATATTTACTTCATAAAATGATATGTTTTAATTAATGGATGGAGTTCATCATTTATTATATATATATTTTATAATAATAAAAATGATGTGAAATATCTAATTTTTATATAAAAAATTAACAATTTTGTATTTATTACTCAATCCATCTCGAAATTTAGGACGTTTTAGGTCTTAATTCTTGAATCAAATTAAAATAAATGTCATTTTAGGTTTTCTAGGTAGGGGATAGTAATGGTTTGTATCGATTTATGTGTTGTTGATTTTTTTAAAAGATTTTGATTGGTTAAAAAATGTAGTGGGTATTAAAATAAAATAAAAGTTATTAAAAAGTTAGTGGAATGATGATATTGATTGATGTCTGAGTGTTTTATTAAAACTTGTGTAAAATCCTGAAACGACTTAAATTTTGAGACGGATGAAGTATTAATAAGTACAAAATTCTTAAAAAAATTAAAATATATTTTATATCATCATAAAAAAAAAAGTAAATAATAAATGACATGTTTTTTTAGGTGGTATAATAATGATTTGTTTTATCCGTTGATTTTTTTATGGCGAGGAAACCCATTACTTAATGGCAAACCCTCCATGACACGTAATCTAACGGGTAAGAGTCACGTATCATGTAAAACGATCACGAAAAAGAAAGACAAACCTTAAATCTCAAACCTCCTTACTCTTTTTCTTACTTCACATCACTGAATCACCCCGACTGGACTTTATCGGTTGATTTTATGTATGCCTGAAACGTCCACTGTCAGTTTTAATTATTGTGGGGATTAGTTTGGTAAGGACTAGGAGGAGAAAAAGGAAGGTGCAACGCAGCGCATAAGGGTGAAAGAATAAAGAAACGGGGAAGTTAAAGGTCGACTTCAATTGAGGGTAGCTTTCAGTGGATGCGAAGATTCACCGCAAATGCCAAATTCCAAATGCAATGCATACGAATTATTGCACGCGCACTTACCCAACCGGCCAACCCAAATACCCAAATACCCTTTCCCTTTTATATTATTAATTTATTATTGTGTGGTTCACCTCCTTCAATCCCTACTTTCATTTTGTCTTTTATTATTTTAATTTCTACACTTTGCAATTGTTTATCTTTCAATTGGGTGCATTAGTACCTGAGTCTTATTAATTATATTGGAAGAATCACTTAGCTTGTGTAGTTGTGTTCTTTGACTTCTTTCAAAATATTCTTCCTAACTCTTTATTTTTAAGATAATTCCAATATTTATCTCTTAACATAGAGTATATAATATCACCATTATTATACCTGTTATTTTTTATTGATTATGGTGGCAGATAATGGATTATCATTTAGCATCCAACAAATATTTGGGCTCTGTTTGGCAAAATAAAAACTCACCAGCTAGCTTATTGGACTTTTTGATTTCGATAATATAAAGTTGAAAATTAAATAAATATAAATTTTAGTTTAATTAGCTTTTGGAATAAGAGTTTTTCAACAACTACTCATCAAAGCTTTTCGGAGCTTATGATTTTCTATTCACAGGTTTCCATCATTTACTCCAACCGCTAGATTTATCAAACATCATACTAGCTTATTAACCTATATTTAACACAAATAATCCATCAGCTTTAGCTACCCATCAGCTTCAGCTACCCTATCAGCTAGTATTTTGCCAAACAGAGCCTTGATCTCTTATACCATTTTCAATGGCTGTTTACAAAATGTTTATTTTTTAAACATATGGGTTGATTTTAGTTAAACGTGCACATTTTAACATATGATGGGCAAGTTTGAGCATTATTTTTTTATTTTTTTTTTCAAATTAATTTGATTTAAACTGTGAAATAAAATATACATTTAACCAACGGAAAAAAATGTCAAAAATAATTGAATATTTTTACATATATTATAGAAATATGTATATTTTACCAAAAATAATTGGGTTTGGTTTTAGTGTCTACAATACATGCATGTTTGGGGAAAAAATAGTATTATCTACTTTAAATTTACCAATTAAATCCCCTAAAAAAAGGTAGGCATTTGGCCAACTTATATAGATATGTGATTTTTTTTATTTTTTATTTTTGGTAAGAAGATATGCGATTTTTATTGTTGGTTGTCGGATAAATGTCATACCCAATTATTGAACTTCTAATCCCACGATTATTATAAAACTTCTTTCTCCTAAGAAAACATTATATGTTGTTATGAAACACCATAAAATATAACATATATGTTTAATGATGGAGAATCCAAAGTACGGTGCCATGTTCAACCAATAATTAAACTACGTAATAAATAATATATCGATCAATTATAATATCTGCCACAATTACTTATTCTATACAATTTGTGATTCTTAAAAGCAGAAAAAATGGAATTGTAAAAGATAATTAGGTGGTTGGATTTCAATTAAGTTGGATCACATTCAGAACACACATTCTCCTGACAGATCTGTCAACCAAGTGTGTGTTGTGTATTGTCTAAGCCAAATATGTGTTGGGTATTGTCTAAACCAAATATGTGCTGTGCATTGTCTATGTTTAGGTCCATATATAGGATCTTTACAAATGAGGACAAACTTGTAATTCTTTGAGTATGACCACTCACAAGTCACAACAAGCTGATTCTTTGTCATTTTGTACATTTTGACAATGGTTTCCATAGAGTTTGAAGAAAAAAAAATTATAGGTGGATTTTACAAGATATTAACCGTCGATTAAAGAATTGATGGTTAAGATCTTTCTCTCCCTTTTATCCCATGCCCGCCCAATGGAAAAAAAATATTTCTTCAATTTGATAGATCATGCCTTTTTCAATTTTATCCCATATCCCATATTGAAAGTATGAACGATAAAAAGTATAGCATATAAATGCACCACTCCTTCCATTCCTAAATGGTTTAACGATAGAACCTCACCATATTTTTGCACTACTAGCACATACTTGCTTATATACATGACCGCCGGTGACTAGCTCCATTTCAGTTTGAAGAAAAATACTAAAAAAAACCTACCCAAACTTCCTAAAAAGGTGATTTTTGGTAATTATATCTTTATGAAAAACTAATTGACTAATTAGACTCCAAACATTTTTATTTAGACGCGTTGCACCCCTCTCCCCTAAACCCATTGCTTGAAAAAGAAGGATCCTCCTCCCCAAATCTACAACTCATTAATAATCATCCTCCCCTAAACACAGCCACCAAGTTGTAGTATGTTTCCCTCCCAGTTTGTGTAAGACCAAGCGCGAACAGTTGGTTTAATCAAGCTTGGTGGATTCACGCCATCCTATGAGTTAATTTTACTCATACCAGTCGGATCTACAATCGATCCGAGGATTCCAAGAAATCGTCATACAATCTCCATTCAATCCAAGCCAGATCCGAGTGTTTTGGTTCCAACTCCTTTCGCATTACCTTTTTTATTAGTTGAGATATCCAGTCCGCAACCAATTTATGTGCTTGTTTGAAGCGATTTTTGACTCTTTGATGGGAATAAGTTTGCTCGCTGCAAATTATGTTTTTTCTTTTTGTTGGTAACTTGAAATCGGCACTTCATTGTTGATCTGATAGAGCAAAGCTTTTTGATTCAAGGCTGAATTTACCTCCGGGTGTTGTTTCTTATAAGGGAAAGATGAATTTTAGGGTTCTTATGTAATGTAAATCTCCGATTTTGGCTTCTGCCCATCAACAATAACCTTTTTATTCTTCCGTTTCTTCATATGTTCCACCTTTCCGATCTATTATAAAATGCCAAAAGACAATAGAGGAGAAATCCAGGGTTATCGACATATAATTTCCCTTATAAAATATCACAAACATAGAATTTACATACTAAAGTGGCATTGACAAATAAATCTCCTCATACAATGGGATCAACAAAATGTGTCATCAACAAAGCAAAGGTGGAAAAGTGTTTTTTTAATCAACATTCTAATCTTTTTTCATAGATTTTGATCAACCTTATAATCTTTTCAATTTTTATTTAAAAGTGATTTTTTAGAGATAAATAGAATCTGCTCAAGATTATCGAGATTAGTTAGTTTGTTGTTTTCGATAAAAAAAATTACAATATTGATTATCTATATATATTGTGCAATTTGTCTATATGTTATTTTCTGGTGTAATTTAACGAGGGGTTTTTAAACGCCAATTAATGATTATCCAATATATTTAAGAAACATTATACAATGTCTTCGTCTATTTTATCTACGCATCATTTTATATGTATATCTGATATCTTAAGTAATTACAAAATCTATCACTTTAGCATGAGTTATTTTATCAATACTGTACCTTGAATATAATTTTTCACAAACAATATTCATATATATTATTGCAACAAATACTACAATAAAAATGTGGCATCAGTTGATAATGAAAAAGTGTTACAAAAAAATGTCATCGATGTGATGACAAAAAAAGTGGCTTCGAGTATAAGAAAAAGTTTCATCAATGTCAAAACAAAAAGTGGCATCAAATCATACAAAAATATTATAAAAAAATGTCATCATAAAAGAAATTCAATTTATAATGAAAAGTAATATAGAAAAAGTTTCATCAATGTCATAACAAAATACAGCATCAAATCAAACAAAAAAATGTCATCGTTAAAAAAATTTAGGAAAATCTAAAAAAATTGATCAATGTTAACCAGTCAAGTCAACTGTTGACTGGTCGACAGTCAAACAGTTTCCATTGATGATTAATACTCAATTTTGGAGAAAGGTTTATCTCACCTACTTTTTTTTGGAGGGGGTTTGGATTCGCTGCAATACTGCACCCCCTCAAGTTATGTTTCCTCTCACAAATTTTAATTTTAGGGAAAAAAACAACTAATTATGTTAACATAGGCCTTACAAAAGGGGACAATCTTCACCATTCAATTGTCTTTTGACGGTTAAGATTTCTTCAACTTTACAGTAGTTGAGGGAAGTCCATTCCAATTATCACGAGTTTGAAAAAACTATGTTGGAGCAGATTACCTCAACAAAAATTACAATTATGTTGCATTTGGTCCAATAGGCCCAAAATAAATAAATTGGATTAAATAAGCCGAAAAAA
The DNA here is from genome assembly GCA_963922045.1 of Persicaria maculosa. NCBI lineage: Eukaryota > Viridiplantae > Streptophyta > Magnoliopsida > Caryophyllales > Polygonaceae > Persicaria > Persicaria maculosa. The sequence continues at coordinate 69,812,231 of OY998255.1, forward strand.
TCTCACGGTAATACTCAAACATCCCCAGTTCGACTCCTGGATATAACCACTCTCTATTTACCAAAATCATAAGGAAATTGAGCAAGAAACCATGGTGGAAGAAGCGAATCTTAGCGACGTTTCTCCTAACCACCTGCCTAAAATAAATAGTCCTAACAAACTTCAGTGTAAACAAAACCAACTAAACTGAATTGTTGCATTTGCTCCAATAGGCCCAAAATAAATAATTTAGGCTCATTGCGCTCAACACACATGAATACAACAACAATCCAATGTATCTCGTTTAGAGCAGGGTGTAGGGGTCGAGGTGTACACACCATTTCCTCAACAATGTCGAGACTCGAGAGAGTGTTTTCAATTAATTGGTCCAAACTTGTGTTTTCAATTAATTGGGCCTGAAATAAAGAACTTGGGCCTGTTGAGCCCAGCCCAACCTACCTTACAATTTGTCCAATTTATTTTTTTCGTTGTCGCCTTTTTACCCCTGACATTCACGTTCCCTTCCGGTCACCGAAGGTATACTGTTGAGGTTTTGCTTCACACAGAGCTCGACGGAGCGAATTGAGCAAGCAGCCATGGCGGAAGAAGCGAATCCCGTTAGCGACATTCCTCCCAACCACACCATTTACATCAATAACCTCAACGAAAAGATTAAGATCGACGGTAAAGTTATCTTTTCCCTCTCTCTCTCTGTACGAAACCCTAGCCTTCGTATTTTGCTCGTTTTCTTCAATCGACGCTTTCGGAAATGTTTGCAGAGTTGAAGAAGTCGCTGTCGGCGGTGTTTTCTCAATTCGGGAAGATATTGGAGGTTTTGGCGTTCAAGACGTTGAAGCATAAGGGGCAAGCTTGGGTTGTATTCGAGGAAGTTTCTTCTGCCACCAGCGCCATCAGGCAAATGCAAGGCTTTCCCTTCTATGACAAGCCCATGGTATGTGTTAATTGTTAAAATTATACCAGAGAAACGAAAGATGAGAGGAAATTGTAAACTGATATTTGAATTCTTTGATTAATGTTAATGTGATTTTATTGGGAAAAATATTGGATTAAATTGTGTCTCTTTGATGCCGATGCTTATGAGTTATGACTTGCCAACTGACTGGTATGGCATAATGTTATGCTGTTGTGCAAGAGCTAAATCTAAGGTAGACTTTGAGTTTCTACAGCGAGAATCCAGATTGTGAAACAAATTTCATGCATAATATGGGAAATACGAAATGGGAGGAATGAGAGATTGGGAGTGTATTGTAGCTTGATAGATGGACATTTATCATTGTGTTGGACTTGGACTTGGAGATGATTAGACAGGTAGAGTTGTGATACATAAAATGATAGGTGCAGTACTCTGATTATTTGAAAATGTTGACACTAATGATTGACTTCAAAAGGATTAAAAGACTCTTTTCACTTCTCATGAAACTAATAGTTACCACGTTGATGCAGAAAATTCAATATGCAAAGACAAAATCTGATGTAGTTGCAAAGGCAGATGGCACTTTTGTTCCACGAGAGAAACGAAAGAAGCACGATGATAGAGGTAACCTCAATCTTTAGTTAATTCACTACACTTTTTCAGTATTTTTTCTGCTAATGTGGGAATGGATGGATCTTTGTGCATATAATCAGCCATGGTCTCGGTTTGGTTAATGAATTATGGTAAAGAGTAAAATCAGTTGGCGCAGTTGTATAGTTTGTTTTTGCCCTTTCTCAATTTGATTTAGCTGTTGGTTCCAAGGATGAACTTCAAAGTTCAAATTAGATGCGCAGGCATCAATTGTGGAAAAAGCCTGGTTGAAAACAATGCTTTATCATGGAAAACAGTTTGATCAATTGGATGAGGTTTCATTTTTATTGTGTCTCAGTCTCTTGACCATGTTAGAAGAAGGATGTATTATCTAACTCTTCAAAGTAACAGTTTAGATGTAAATGCTAACGTGAAGGTAGATAGGATTGTTTTCATGGTTGCAGCAGCTTTTTATCCATGTAGTCGAACAGGATGTTGATTAATAGCTGGCTATTGTTTCGTTGCTTGTTATCATGTTGTAAGATTGAGCTGATCTATTCAGGTGTAAGTGCTAACATGAAGATAGATACGTGATTATTTTCGTGATTGCAGCAGCTTTTTCTCTATATGGTCCAGCAGGATATTGGTTAATAGTTTGCAGTAGTTTCATTTTTTGATACTTTTGTTGTCAAAATAAAGTGAAACGAATGAGGAAATACTAGGATTATGAAGCAATAATGAATACAACGTAGACTTGTCTATTTTGTTCATATTCTCCATTGTAGTCTATTTTGTGAAACTGATCTCATGGATGGGTGGGATTTAGAACTGAATTTCTCATTCTATACCACCCATGGTATAGGTTTTGGAGAATGGTGTTAAATAATTTGTTTTTGTTCCATATGCAGCTGGGAAAAAGAGAAAAGAGCAAATTGATCCTAATCAGGCTGGAGTTCCTCTACCTTATCCCAATGTTTATGGGGCAGCACCGGTAAGTTCATCAATGTACTTTGGTCCATGTTTAGTGGAAGTAACCATGTTCAGATTTTGGATTTTGAAGTTATGTTCATTTGTGACTTGTTTCTGATCATATAGTTAAGAGAACTAGTTCTTGCTACATAATGCTCAACAAGTATACCTTGCTTTTTGTTCATGTGCAAGTCAAATCCACTAATATACCTAAGTTGATTTGATAGTAGCTTTGTAGTCTCTGGTCTAGCTTGTCATATTTACAACAAGTTAAGCTCAGTAGAGTGATACATTAGAATTTTTAATGATTAAAGACCCAGTTTTGAATGACTGAGCACATGGAATGCAAAACGTAAAGACCGCAATAGTTGATAGACATGCCAAACATTCTTTATTGGGAGATTATGGTGCAAATAATTCTTTAATCTTATCTTCTGCTGCAGAAAGTTGTGTAGATTAGCTTAGTCTTTCATGTTACAACTGCATGCTTTCCCTTCTATGAATTATTTTTGCCCTTTAAAATTAAGATATCATAAAAAAACTCGTCGTTTTGCCTTCGTTTGTGTAATTGTGTTTCTAAGGCTTAGATCTCAATGCTATATAAGTGGATACAATGTTTGCTTCACTTTTAGATGCCTTTCTGTATCTCATGGGTATTACACTTCAACTTATGCAGATCTCTCAAATGCAATACATGGGCGGTGCAGCACCTGCAGTTCCAGAGGCTCCAGCTCCACCAAACAACATACTGTTTGTTCAGAATCTTCCTCATGAGACTACTCCAACCATGCTCCAAATGCTTTTCTGCCAATACACTGGTTTCAAGGAAGTTCGTATGGTGGAAGCTAAGCCCGGGATTGCCTTTGTAGAGTATGAAAACGAGATGCAGTCAACTATGAGCATGCAGGCTCTCCAGGGTTTCAAGATCAATCCACAGAACCCCATGCTTATCACATATGCAAAGAAGTAGATGTGAAGACTCTTTCTTCTACAAGATCAACCCCAGCTGTTGAGACTTGAAAGCATGCATTTTGTCAGCTAGAGATACCAAAAACAAGGGTTTCTGTAGGTGTTATAAACTCAACGATGTAATTTGTCTATTTTCCCGCCTCCTTTGTTTCATCTTAAGAACCCCGGATTGTCTTTAGTAGCATAAATTGAGTGATTCAATTTAGAATTTAAGCCTTAATGTAATTGACATTGACATCTTAGATGAGGTTTGGATACTTGTGGCTGCATTTGTCATCTTAAACGAGCCTTCACTGATAACCATCAGTTTATCACATAAAAATCATTCATTCACTGAATCAGTTGAATACCTTGCCAAAAGCTACCAAATGGGAGTGCCAAATGCCTCCCAAGGCATTAAACAAGGGCAGTAAAATGGATTTGATGATCTTAAAAAACAATCAAAGTTAACTAGCTGATAAATTACACCTTGTTGAGCTCAGCTTGTGAGATTTGAGGACCTTAACAAACAATCAAAGTTAACAAGCCACTGAGTTACACTTTCCTGAGCTCATCTCTGTGCATGTCAAGTTGATCTTGAAGCTGCCTCCTCCATCCTTCAATCAGTTGTTCTTGATTCTTGATTATCGTCGTCTTAACCTTCAACTCTTCTTCCATTGTAGCAATATCCTGTTGCAGCCAAGCAAAACAGGGAGCAAATAAAATTACCGTTCTTGTATCAGGAAAAAAGAAATTGAATACTCCAACTACAACCTTTCGTAGCATCTCAGCGCTGCTACTGCTTGGTTGATCCTCGCGTTGCAGTGCAGTAAGATATAACTGGAGCTTCTTGGCAGCCTCCATAAAGTCTCTTGCATGCTTCTCTACATCAACTGGAACAGCAGGACAGAACACTTTCAGCAAGTTGATTCCAATTCAGTGCCGTATTTGCATTCGATGTCACAAATAGACAAGAGAACCAATGAATTTACGTCTATCCAACTCCTTTCAATTATGAAACTTACAAGTTATAATATCATATTAGCCAACTGAGATACAACAATAATTTTCCAAGCTCAAATTACATCAGAAAATAACAACTTCTACGTTCTAACAACCCTGTTTATCATCAAAGGACCAACAATGTCATGCCATCAAATGGGAAGCACTTCCACTCATCAGGTTAAAGAGCTCATTTATACACTAAAAACAACATGGTTAATTCATTAAAGCAGAATTAAACAGCATCATTAATAATAATCAAACTAAACTGAGAGAAGCTTAATTAAATAGCCAATTAAACAGGCATTTGGAAAAATAGGGCAACTTTGTGTTTCAACCTCCTTAGGAAATGGCATATCAACTTTGACTAATGGCGTTCTCGCACACTGTCCGGAAAAAAGAGCATGTGCATATATATTTAAAGAACATCACATACGAAAATCCTCAGCCAGAGGTTCTCATAAGTTCTAGACAAAGAAAATCAAGGTACATCATAGAGGACAAAGAAGTATAGAACTCTTAGCCTTATCCTGTCAAGTTTTTATAGCAAACCCTAGACACAATCTCAAGGTGAGTCATGAATTGTGACTAAGAAACCATCCAAAAATCTTGATTCAATAACTTTACAATGACTACACACTGAATAGGTTGCCTATTTTTATTTTCAAATTTACATCCACTCAGGACTTATGCAAGTTTACTCTAATCCAGTGTTGTCATTGCATCAAATGTCGCAACCAGATAAGAGAACCAATATATTACATTTCTGCTGCTCATTGTCCCAAGTATCCAAATCATAATATCAAAGCAAATTACATCAGAAAACAGCTATAATTTTGAATGAACACATTATTTGACATGCACATGCCAAAGGATCTCAATTTAATGACATCAAATGGTTAGCACTTTACTTATCAGCCATCTCGGGTATCCTAGGGTAGTGTTTCGGGTCCTTAAGAGCAATAGAGCTCATTTACAGGAGTAAACAGCATCAATGATAAAACATTTAAACTCCAACTAAACAAGCAAACTTATGAGGCAATTTGCAAAAAATAAGCTTAACTTTGCAAATGTAATAACAAATGATATCCACATAGCTCAGAGGACCAAGCTATAACTCAGAGGACATAGAACAATTAGACCGTGCCTAATGAATTTTAACAGAAAACCCTAAGCACTCGCCCACAGAACCGATTCAATCACTAAAAACTGATTTCTTTCCAGATTTCAAGAAGCGTCACAGGATACGCATTTCTCAACTGCAGATCCCTCAAGAGAATGAATTAATTAAACAACCGTGATTTGCACACAGAATAAGTAGAGTCCGTGATTTCACAACAAAATTACTGGCAATTGGACAAATTAACCTAAAATTGGGGGAAATTAGAGAAGAGGGAGAGAGAGGGAGAACAAACTCTGATGAGAAGGATGAGGAGAACGGTCGATAGCTTGGAGCTCTCTCGCGGGCAAGCATGGGAGCAAAGCGGCTTCCAACGCCGCGACACATCCTATCATTTCTTCGCTCGTCGTCGGCACCGGCGTCTGCGACTGCGGTGACTGCAATGAAGGGTCAGGCAGCTGCTGCTGGCCTCCTACTTGCTGTCTCTCTGCCATTTTCCCCGTAGAACTGACAAAGGAGGAGACGATGAAAACCCCCCACATAAAAAATGAATTTTTTTAAAATAATCTAATACGAATGAACGATCCAATAATCTTAGGGCCCAACATTACAGATTTACAGGCCCAACTATCCAAAAATCCGAGGGTACCATACAAAATTCTTAAATTTTCCAAAATACGGAAAATTTTGAAAATATAGGGACACTTTGTTGAAGTAAAAATCTATTGTTCATGTTAATTGAAGTTGGAGGTAGAAGAAGAGGAGGAGAGGAGGCCGTGGTGGAGAAGGGGGGCACGTGCACAAGTCCCAAACAGAGAGAGCCATTTGCACGTGCCCTGCTTCTCCAACAAGGAGCTGCTCTCCCGTAGTGTAGACCAGACATTGCAGTTGGAGTTGCAGTTGCATTTGCAACAAAAACTCCTCTATTTATAATAAGCAGGTAGGAGCGAGCCCATCCCCATAGGCCATAGGCTTAGCTTGCTTGGTAATGGTGGCGGGGAAGAAGCAATCGAGTGATTTAAGGATGGCCCATATCTCATTATATTGCTCTGCAAGCCAATCCAGACAAGGGCTGGCTATTAATATTATTCCCCTGTTTCCATCCCCTGTTTGACCTCCCCACACCCTTTTTTATTTTTATTTTTTTCCCCCAAAGTGACTCCGATCCTGTATCTTTCTGCAACCCTCCCTTGCAGTGCAGATCCAGAGGTGCCCAAATCTGAATTCCAGTGCACGTATGATGATCTCACTCTCTATACGCTAACTGGCTAATTTATTATCTATGTAGCCTTGATGGATCGGTAGAGGTGTGCAAAGTAAACGTAATAATACGAGTATATATTAACTCCGTTCATAAATAAATGTTAGTTTGATTTTTTAATTATTTTTTAATTATCTAAAAGCTATATAAAATATTAATTATATATATAAAACTATGTCATTTTACTCTTTTTTTTATCTCAAAATACGTGTCATTTTACTTTTTAATACATTTTAAAAAAAACTAACTCCATAACCTATATTTTTAGATGGAGGAAGTACTTGTTAATAATAAGTGTGGAGTAATAATTTGTATATTTTTTTATTATTAAAAAGTCTAGGAATATCTATTCAAAATAGTTATAGTATATATGCGCGCTCCCTCCTAACATAAATATAATTTACCCCTGATAAAAAAAAATATATAATTTACCCGTTGTTTAAGGAATTTAAAATATATAATATTATTTTTATTTTATTTGTTTTACAATTTAATACTTATTACTAATAAGTGTTATGTTTATAAAATATTTAATATTTTATATAGTTTTTAACTATTTAAAATATATATATATATATAAAAGAAAATAAAAAATCAGCATTAGATCTTGGTTAGCCTGTTTGTTTGGATTGATGGACATTGAACCCATCCAACAAGTAAAGGTTGCGCCTATATGGATGGAAATGGCCGGCGGGGCCCACTAGGTAGCTCCTACCTCTCGGGATCGGTGACAAGATTTCATTGCCAGAGCCCACAGCTTTTCTTAATTTTCCCCTGTTTTCTGGTGGACATATATCAAATCAAACTACTCCACTGGTGGAGTCTCGGGTAGGAACGGCATTACAAGGGTGTTATTCGAGACGAACAGTTGAGACGTGAATGAGATCAAAAAATGTTCTACGTCAGAAAGTTGAACATATTTAAGTTATAGTATATGAGTCGGTGAGCTACCCCTTCTATTGTCAATTGGTTTTTTATTTTGTTGAAGCTTAACTTATTTAGGAAATGAACGAGCTCGAGCCGAGTTTTTTTTTCGAGCGTTAAATAGTTCTACTTTGTTATATCATGTTAACTTAAATGAAATTTTAGAAATTCCATAGAATTCGAGCTATTCGAGCTTAATTCGAACGAGTCAAGCTTTCAATCGAGTTTAAAATTTTGTTCAAGCTCGACTTGTTTAAATAAGTGAGCGAGCTCGAGTCGAGCTTTTTCGAGCCGATCCCGAACCGAGCTCGAGCTGTTCAGTTCATATAACAACCCTAGGCATGACAATAGGCCGATTGGTGAATTTGGTGGGTGGATAGATCCTCATTTTAACTGATTTATCATAAGTAGACCATCACCTCACCTGATTTATTATTTATATCCACCTCGCCCATCGGGTGAGCGGGTGAGATGGATGAAATATGAGTGATTTTTCATCCATTTATTTTTTTCTATTTCCCTCTAATCCGAAAGATAAATTGTTATATACTATACAACTTATGACTATAATTAAAAAAATTGTTATAAAAAATACAAGTATTAAAGGACAGTATACAAGTATTAAAGGCACTCCGCAAGTTTCGTAGAGACCGACCCGCAAGGACAGGCACCACACGAAAGGACCGTCCCAAGGCTATCATGAATAACGAATCCAGAAGCAGTGAGGCCCGATCCGACCTTAGCGCCATCAAAGTTAACCTTGACACAACCTGCGACTGGTTTTTTCCATTTTACCAATTTCTGATCGTTTGTTTTGCTTTGTCGGAGATTTGGTCTAGTAGTGATCCCGTCCTCTTCTTGTTCCTCACATTGCGCTTTTTTCCAACTTCTCTTATAATCATGTTTTATATTGTTGATCCATTCTTCCATTGTCGTTATATCTTTGTTATCAAAGAGTATTCTATTTCTCATCGACCATATTCCCCAAAAGGAGAAAGCAAGGGTCGACTTCTGCTCCTTAGGTAGGTTTTCAAAGATTTCCGTTATTAGGTTCTTATAGGGTTTATCCTATTTATTAGTGTTGCGGATCTTTTGCTCAATTTGTGCATCAACTCTCCTAATGAATTCTAATGATTTCGAGCACTCAGTGAAAAGGTGGGTATCAGTTTCGCCATTGTAGCTACAGAGAGGACAGTTCAAAGGTACATGCACTCCTTTCCCTTAGAGTCAAACTTTGGTCGGGGTTCCATTAAGTAGGTTTTTCCAAAGATTTTTTTTTATTTTTGGCGGACATTCGATCTTCCAAATCCATTCAAGAGGATCTGAAGTTGTTCCTCTTGTCTTAGTGATATGGTCTAAGGCACTAGCTGTAGAAAACCAGCCGTTACGATTGGCCTTCCAGTATAGTCTGTCTTCTATATCATTATAAGGGATGTGGACATCCAGGATCTTTTCTACTATTTATGGGGGAAGCGATTGTTCTAGTTTTTCTTTATTCCATACTTTTTCACGAGTTATGTACTGATTGACCGTTTCTCGTTCGTCCACTTGGCTAAGGATTCATTGTTCTCAGAGATTCATTTCAGTTTGTAGCCATTTATCTTTCCAGAATCTAATGGTTTTCCCATTTCCTACCTGCTAGATTAGAGCAGAGCAAAATTCCTCTTTCAGCTCCGTTAATTTAGCCCACTGCCATAAGGAGATCTTCTTCCTTTAATAGTCCCAAATGTGTTCACTTTTCAGATATTTGTCTCGAATAATTTTAATCCATTCATTATGTGGTTTTGCAAGGATTTTCCAAAGTAGTTTCATTTGAAGGGCTTCGTTCATGTCTTTGGTCTTGTGGAGACCGAGTACGTCGTCTCTCTTAAGCCTACAGATCTTGTCCCATCCAATGAGGGGTTTGTAGTTTGGATCCTTGTTCCAGAAGAAAGTTTTGTTTAGTCTATCGAGGTCATTATGAATGGAAGCTGGGAGCATGAAATTTTGCACAATATGGGTTGGTTTAGCGGCGAGGTTAGCTTTAACCAGCACTGCTCTTCCTTGTTGGGTTAATTCGTTCGCTCTCCATTTTGTAAGTTGGGTCCTAGTTTTCCCTAGAATATCTTCAAAAGTATTCTTGTTCACTCTGCCGTTAATAATCGGGCAGCCAAGATATTTTTCTAGAGTAGTGTGGTTAGAGATCGATCCGGAGGCTTGATTGGATACGTTGTTTTTGGTCGGGTGCGACCCCTATAGTTATTTGGAACGCAGACTTTTGGAAATTAAATTTTTGGCCAGATATCTAACAATAGTCATCAAGGATCTTTTTCACGGTTTGACAAGCTTTCGTAGTCGCTTTAGAAAAAATCGTAATGTCATCCGCAAAAGAAAGAAATGGGATGGAAATCCCAGATCTGGATGTCTTAAAGCCAATTGAATTCATGGTCTCATTGCTTTGTCGTTGGAGCTTTCTAGCTAGAATCTCAACGCTTAAGATAAAAAGGTACGGAGAGATAGGGTCACCTTGTCGGAGACCTCTGTAGGGTCGAAAAATCTCAAATGGTTCGTCATTCACAAGAACAGAAAATGACACAGTTTGTATACATTCTTTAATCCAACCGCAAAATTTTGTACACAATCCGAATTTGGTCATTACCGAGAATATGAAATCCCAGTTCATCATATCGTATGCTTTTTCCATGTCTAACTTGATTGCAACCCAGCCATTCTTTCCTTTCCTCCTGCGAAAGGAGTGAAATATTTTATGCTCAATCAGGATATTGTCCTCGATAGCTCTATCAGCAACAAAGGCACCTTGGAGATGATGGATTAATTTTCCCAAGACATATTTCAATCTTTCCGCTAAAATCTTTGCTATAGCTTTGTACAATGCCGAATAGAGACTAAATTGGTCTATAATTATTGGTTGCTTTCTACTGTGTATATGTATTTGCATGTGTATATACACTGTATTTATATCAATGTATATATATTTGTATACTTTATATTTGAATATTTGTATATATATACACATAAATACAGTGTATGTATATATTTGTATACTTTATATTAAATTTTTTTTTATGGAAATTCGTTTCAAGTATGTTAAAATCGAACCGAACACAAATCAAAACGATAAATAACCGAACTGAACCTAATGATTTCGGTTTAAAATTTTGAGATTTTCAATTTCGGTTCAGCCCAGTTCGATTAAATTTTAAACCGATACACAGTCCTAACGAAAATGCATGATTATTTAAATTACAGAGTAATAACAATTTCTCGATCCCTTACTCGTAAGCATCGGATTCCGGGCTCAAGAGTGGAACTCATTTTCTTTCCATTAATACTAGTGTTGCCCTTTGTTCACTTAACCCTAGCCTTTTTCGAGACTAGCTTTACTTACTCTTCATTAAACCCATATATATATATATATATATATATATATATATATCCGATTATCCGATACAAATATATATACATACACCAATATGGTTTGGAAACAGGAAAAAAGGAAAAAGAAGAAAACCAAAGAGGAGGGATTGAAGGACAAGAAATTGATGGAGGAGATGACTTTTTGGAGGACATATGATATAAACATGGATACCCACCCACGATATATGCCCCCCCCCCCCCCCCCCCCCCCCCCCCCCGCCCTTATAGGCTCCCCCCTCCAACCCTTTTCCATGTCAATTTTGTATATGAGCTTTGCGTGTCTGCCGGGAGCATCCATATATCCACTCTCATCAATCATCAATACCCACCCATACATACTTAATATGCATATCATACATTGTTGCTTCATACTCATTTTTCTCGCCGGGTCGGTATATATATGATTATACGAAAGTGACCATAATGCATCATCACCCCGACAGCGGAGGGCGAAAATTATTCGATATTTCATGGAAATTTTATATATGTAATTTGATACCCAAAAAAAAAAACACTGTTTAGTCGATTGAATGTTGGAATTGAAAACTAATTTATAACATGATTTGGTGTAATTAACACATGCGAATTGAATTTCATATACATGGTGAAATTTGGGTTTCAGTTGCTAGCTACTAGCTAGGTATGAAATTAAAAAGAGCACGGGTAAACAGTATGGGGGGTAAAAAGTAAGAACTTGAATGTCAACCTCAAAGATCACTCCCGCAAGAAATTCTACTTCACTGATTGCAAGGCATGCATTTTCTACTATATATACATCCTAAATAAAGTTATATGGAGTGCATTAAATCACCTTTTGTAGGCTAATCCCTTTAACATTTGCACACAAATTAATAAAATCATAAACTTATTCCCTTTATACCTCTCATTAATTATCCACAATCCTCACCAACTAATAAAATTTGAACAAAAAGTCAAAAAGTAACAATTTTCATATCCCAATACCTAGAAAACCTAAAAGGACCTATATTTTTTAACGGAGAGTATAAGACTTATTGAAGCGCGGTTGAGAAGGTTGGTTAGCGTATTCTAGAATCAGTTGGTTTTATGTCAGGAAGGTTAACTACATACGTAGTATAACATTTATTTAATGAGGAGCTTGGTAGAGAAGTACAGGGAACATAAAAAAAATTTATATATAGTTTTCATTCATTTAAAAAGGCATATGATAAAGTGTTGAGGGATCTTATATGGAAATGTTTGGGAGCTAAAGAGGTACCAGAAACTTACATGAGGATTGTTAAGGATATGTATGACGCTGCACAGACTAGTGTTTACTCCCACGATAGGGACTTTTGAGTATTTTGCGGTACGAGTAGGTTTGCACAAAGGCTCAGCTTTGAGCTCATTCCTCTTTACAATAGTAATGGATGTGGTAAGGTGTACAGAAACATCCAGGGTGGGATCTCATGGTGTATGCTTTTGGCAGATGATATTGTTATGGTGGACGAGACGAGAGAAGGGGTTAGTAGCAAGTTAGGGCATTATATGGAGAGATAAGCTCGAGCAGAAGGGCTTCCGATTGAGCATGACGAAGACGGAGTATGTGGAATTTAGTTTGAATGGGGAGGAAGTAGGGGAAGAGGGTGTCGGGGTGGGCGAGGACATTGTTCTAAAGAAAGACAGTTTCATGTATCTAGGGTATGTGATGCAGAGCGAAGGTGTAGATATGGATGTACATCGCCGGATTTAAGTAGGTTGGTAGAAATGGAAGGTTGTGTTAGGAGTCTTATGTGGCAAAAAAGTTCCACTTAAGCTCAAAGGCAAGTTCTACAGAGTAGTGGTAAGATCGATCGACTTTATTATATGGAGCAGAGTGTTGGGCGACAAAAAAGACACAAGAACAGAATCTCGTGGTTGCTGAGATGAAGATGCTCAGGTGGATGTGTAGGTTTGCTTTGCGCGACAAAATCAGAAATAAGATTATTGCAGTGGAAGAGTGATATCCGAGTCGACGAACACTAGTCGGGTGCAGTGTTTCCCGCATCTGCTTTCCGACCTGCCAACACAACTTGCTTACGCGTATTTTAGATGTTAGAGTGTGTTATCATTTATCATTTTTCCTCTCATTCCTTATATCTTGCTTGTCATTATGGAGGTTGGTCCGTTTGTGATTGACTTGGCATAGATCACTAGAAAACACCCTCTCGACCTAGTTAGGGGAAATGTGCTTACAACTTGACCTTTCAAATCCTGCTCTGAGCAGAATATATTATGATTGTTGTTGTGTGTTGGTTATATTTCACTGACACGATTTCGATTTGAACTAAAAATAATACAAACTTTAAAAATTGCAAATTTACTTACAAATTAGCCTCATATTAATTAATAAGGGGTTTACTATTTACACGGTTAAAATATCGCGTTTTACACGGTCTAATCTGCAAATGCGGAGTGCGGATGCACACTTTTTTTTTTTTTTCAATTCACCAAATCCCACCAACAGGCTCCTCATCTTCTCCAATAATCCAACCACCATCTCCGATGTAATCATCCACGGCCGCCTCCGACGCCGTCGCCGCCCGTCACTAATCCCCTGGAAATCCGGTGACACGAACCTGAATCCGCTTCCCGACCTCGTTGAAATCGCAGGCGAACGTCCTCCAAATTGACGTCGGCGGTGAAATGGTCTGAAACCCTAAATTGAAAAGAGGGGGTACAAAGGAAGAAGAAGCGGATCTGCAGTGCTCTGGATCTTGTGATTCGCCTCCGAATTCGAAGTGGATCTTGTGATTCGCCGCCGAATTCGAACTGGATCTTGTGATTCGCCGCCTAAGTGGAAACTAACACAGCCGCCTCTTTCAAGCAGATGAAGTTGGGGTGCCGAACAGATGGACCGGGTTGATGATTGCGCGTACGCCTAGAGGCCGTTCCATGGGGGAGAGAGTACAGGTCTGCCCGGAGCCGACGCCGATTCGCAATGAGGCGAGGAGTACAAAGGAAGAAGAAGCGGATCTGCAGTGCTCTGGCGGGCCCCACAAACTTCGCGTACCCGCACTACGCATTTGCAGTTTTTTACCGTGTAAAGTGCGAAAAATTAACCGCGTATATATCAATCCCGATTAATAAACATTATATGTTCCGATCTCCAACTAAAATGATAACGGCTGTATTTGCCCATTGTAACCGACTGCGACTGAGTTTGACAATCGATTCAAATTTGGCGTTGAATCACCATGGAATTTGGCAATCTCATTAACTTCATTTAGTTGCCACATCATCATTTGACCGAAATTTTACCCAAAAATTATAACCATGCTTTTTTTTTTAATATGAAGATAATTTATACGAATTTATAATTTTTAAGTTTAGTCTTGTTTTTTTTTTTGTTAAAAACTAATACATATTTTTAAAAGTCATTGTTCAAATATTCCCGGTAAACAATTTAGCAGTACTAGTTTAACTATATAATCCACATGTATCATGCACGTCTGATGTCTCCATATATAAGAGTAAGACCAACAACTTTGATAAAAAATCTCTAAAATAGAAATTAAAATGTCAAAATCTCTATAAAAAATTCACTCCGACTCCAACAACTTCTCTATTTTACAGATTTTTACATTTATTAAATACTATAATAAGTAAATGCATTTATTAAAGATATTTAATTTTACATTTCTAAAAACTTAAATCCAACATTTAACCTCACATTTGTTGGTGAACTATTATATGTTACCAATCCTCTTGAACGACATATTAATTTTTTTTATTATTATTATATTCTCATGTGATATTTTTTTAAAACAAAATCTAGTGATAAATTTGATATTTATTTTTTAAATGGTATTAATATTAAATTTAGATTTTTACTATAAAAGTTATCATAAAATTGGATAAAATATAATTCAAACTTAATCTTATTATTTTCAATTAGTTAATATATATATTTTATTATAAATTAGATTGGTGATTGATCATATATGATTAATTAATTAAATAATAAGGCTTAATTTATAATTTATAAAAATAAAATCATTCCAATATGAGTTATGAGTTCAAGTGAATATTTTTTAAAGTGAAAATTTTATAGACTAATTTTTTAATGTGAATTTTGTAGCATTAAATTGGATGAAATTAGTTGTGCTATTTTATTTATAAAAGTTAGCATAGAATTATGATGTTTTGTTCTATCTATATTGATTCAACATAATTAATTTATATATTATATCAAATTATATCAATTTTTTTAATTTATTTTTGAAAATAATTATATTTTTATTACTAGTAATTAAGTATGAAATTATATTTTTTTCTATATTATGAGTGAAAATGTGGGGTTGTATCATTAAATTTTATATAGGGACATCAAGTGAACATTAAATTATAGAGATCAACTTCTCTTCATCCAAATTTAGAGATTTTTTTCCTCTCTCCATCCATTTCTCTATTTTAGAGATGAGTTTGGAGAAGATGTTGGGTAGAAAAAATGATCATTTTCTCTAAAATCTCTCTTTTTCTCTATTTTAGAGAAGCTGTTGGGATTGCTCTAAGTATTTGGTTGTAATTGAGTCACTCGAGTCAGATTTATGTTAATGCCATTATCAAGTCGATCTGGTTGACTATTAATCTAATCGTTTTATATTTGGATCGAGTCATTATTAGACAAAGGTAAAACTATGAAGTGTAATTTATAGTACAAATAATGCAAAACAGGAAAACAAAATTATCTCATGAATTCGGGTTGGTTTGAGTAGTTTTTGGTATTGGTCAAATCGGATTATCAAATTGCATCAATTTTCAACATTGAGTGAGGATTATGTCATGACCCGAAGGTCGATAGGTGAAAGCTATGCTTCCAATGGAGATTTCTGAGGGAAAGGAGTGAGAATACAGGGAGATCTGGGTGTGTTTGGCAAGATGATAGTTGTTGGAGTAGCTGAAGCTGTTGGATTATTTGTGTTAAATATAGGTTAATAAGCTAGTATAGTGTTTGGTAAACCTAGCTATTAGGGTAGCTGTTGAAAACTTGTGAATAAAAAACGAAAAGCTCCGAAAAGCTCGAATGAGTAGCTGTTGAAAAGCTTCGATTTCAAAAGCTAATTAAACTAAAATCTTATGTTTATTTCATTTAAAATTATATAATATCAAAATCATAAGCTCGGAAAAGCTACTTTCTTTTGCCAAACGGAGAGAGACAAGAAAAAGATAGTAGAGAGGTTTTAAAGAGGGAGAAGAAGTAGAGAAAAAGGGTAAGGGTTTGATTATCATTCAACATATCCCGTACAATACAATTCTCGGGTATTTATAGACTAAAATACTCAGTTTTAGTAATTACACTTAAAATCTCAAATACATGACAAATTATGAAACCAATTAGGGTTTGCTATATATGCATCCATTGATGCCAACTTCCCAATCAAATTAACTCCATGCTTTAATCCTAGTTTGTATTTGAAAGTTGAAACTCGAAATGCATATATATGTAATCATGCAATGGTACTATACAACATTGGCATGTACTTTAATTGTGTTGCGGGAAAAGAGCATAGATTATGGATGATGTCAAGATCAAGAATCTTTGTGTTTTTATTTATAGGTTGGGCAAAGACATAAATACAAAACGTGTGGGCTTGTACAAAATAAAAATCTCCCTCCTCCTTTTAAATGCTTTATATGGTCACACACTCATTTATATACCAATTTCTTCATCACTCTTTTCTATAGAGATGGAGATCGATCGATTGCGGATGGGGAAAAACCCATAAAATTCCAACCCCACATGATGCATTTGATTGACTTTAAATCCAAAAGCAAAGGGAACAACAACCAAACAAAAATAACCTTACAACCACTGATCACTCCTGCATATAAAACACACCCACAACCATAAATAAATAAATGTATAAAAAGGGAAACAAAATTAAAATTAGAGCATCTATGGGCTATAAAAACCAACCTTAATTAGTCTTAGCCACTTTGTTGATCGCGATGATCGTGGCAGTGCTCGTGATTTTCGAATATCTCTCATCTAAGTGGGGATCGGGGGAACGTTGCTTATCCACACTTCCCCGGAGATGTATTTTTGATCCCATGTTGGGCTTCTGCTACTTTCTTCCCGGCGTCGAGAAGCGCAATGTTAGTCTCGAGACTCACCCATATTCTCGATACTCACTTTCCGCCCCTTCATTGTCTCATGCTTCCATGAGGACTGACGTGTCTGGTTCCCTTGAGCGACAACATAATCTTTCCTATTGTTTTCAAGACGGTGGTTTGCTTGTTTGTTTCTTGTTTGTCTTATTGTCTCTCTTTCGCCGTACTTAGTTTAACCTCTCGATTTCTCAGACATAGGTGGTGTGTGAGATTTCGAATTCTTACAACATTTTTTACAAAATCACCATAAACTAAGAAATTATAGAAAATCACCCCTGATTTCGTTTTTCTTTTTAAAAACACCTATAACTAATCCTTTTTATTTATTAAAAAAAATTGCTCATAAATGTTACCCTTTCACTTTATTCTAAAAAATTCAGTTAATACATTATATGAAAAGGTTTAGTTTGATAAATAAATTATATAGATATAAAAGATCAAATATTTATTTGTAGGCGGGTCTTTGAAATAAAACCTAATTTACAGGCAGTTTTATGTAATTTATAATTTGTGAAAAATCTCACATTTAAGGATGATTTTAGATAATTTGCCCTTAATATTAAGCTAAAGACATGTTGCATAAGATTTTGTAATGTAGTGAATGTAAACCGGGGGGAATTGAAATTGAGGTGTGGGTGAGGGTGACATACAAACATACATTATAATGATGAGGAGTCAGACAATGATAAGAACAGTGAAAAACAAAATCTCCGGGCAAAAATGAGGTCAGGAAAACCTACTGGAAATGACTCAATTGAGGCGTGGTGGGATATGAAATCAGAGTTTCTAAATTTTTGCCCCAATTGTTAGGGTTTCAGTGGCTTCTTGGGTAGGAGATGGACTAAAGTAATAGGCATGCTTTGCCTCTATGCTTTATTTGTGGGTGCAATAATACATGGAATGGAAGACATATGGCCAAATTAGATTTTCCACAAAAGATGGTCAAGAACCGAAGAAAGCTAGTGTGTGCACGAAATTAATGCATCAATTACACAAATCACCCCTTATTTTTTAATCATGTCAATTTTCCACAAACTACTAATCTGTCTTCAAATTTCCCCTCAGTTCTCACTTATCTTTACATTTGATAAAAACATGGGCACACACAAATATTATATAGATAACATGTCATTTGTGAACTTCTCTTGGGGTGTAATTTATGAATAAATCTGGAGCGTTTGATTAAGAAAATCAATGGCTGAAATTAAAGAAAAAGTTGAATAGCAAAATTATTCGTTTGAAAATCATTTTTTTTTATTAGGTAAGAATTCGGATGCGCAAATGCGCTATCCGAAAGCACCATTACAGACGAGGTCTATAAGACCTGGATCATTAAATCTGCCAGAGTCTCTGGTACGGTGGCCAATGTGTGCTACCTTATCTGTCACACTACCAATACGGAGAATATGATAATATCTAACCTCTCCCACCCTAAGTAAAAGTTTCTCGATATCAGACATGATAAGCTCAATCTCCCAAGGACAGTTGTGCCACCATTTGAGATGATTTATTATAATCAATGAATCCCCTTCAATGATCAGTCTGCTGATGTGGAGGTCGATAACTTTGAGAACTCCAGCCCTAAGAGCCAGAGCTTCAACGATTAAAATGGAGTCTGATGGCCAATAGATTTGCATCCCATTGTGATTGGTGATCCTTTCTAGTTTCGAATAATGTAGCCTATGGAGCTGTCGTGGCCGCTGGATGATGACCCATCAAAGTTAAGCTTAAGTGTTCATTTGGTTGGACTTTTTCCGTTTTGAGTTTTTCTTAGGAATCGAGTTTAAACCTCATGATTATTCATACATAACTCACTCGAATCATCATGTTACATTGTAGTATTATGTTTATAATACATTATTTTTAATATATATTGTCGGTGAAGTATATTTTGGGTGTACATTTTGAGGTTAAAATAATAATGCATTTTTTGGAAAAATTGTTTATATATCGGGATGAACCTTACAGATTCTAATGCACTTCCATTTTTGGGTGTGTTTGGATTACATTGTATTATTTCTATTTAATATATAAAAATAAATACTGACATTATAATTTTAAAATGAAAATGATTAAAAAAATAATACTCCCTCCGTCTCACAATAGTTGTTGTTTTAAAGTAGTAAACTTGAATAAAAAAAACTTGTTGTTTTAGCTATAGTTATTATTTTTACTTGTTGTTTTATATAGGTAGTAATTAAAATGCATACAACACGCTGAACTGGGCCGCTTTTATCCATTTTCCATGGGCCTAATAGAGTATCATCCGGCCCACTTGGCGAAAAGATGCGATACCATTTTCTTTTCCTTTTATTTTTATAAGAAAAAGACGGCCGAAAATGATTAATATCATTTTACCTTTTTCCTTTTTATTCCAATCTCCCGCCCTGCCTCCTCAGCGAGTGACCCCCCAGAAAAGTTTACAATCCAACTCCCACTTTCAGTTCACTCCTTCCCGGCGGAATTAGGGTTTGTTGCGCTCGAGATCGATTTTCAGCTACTCAATTACTACAATGGAAAAGTTGAATCTTGATTGCTAGGGTTTTTTCATCAATTATCCATCAAGATCGCCTGTGAGAATGTTACACGAGATCCTGCTGGCACTGTTAGGTTACACCGGCGACCTGATAATCGATGAGCGCGAGCAACAGAGCTCGCTCGGAATCTTATCCCCCGACGCTGCTGTCTCTTACGACTGCACCTTCAAGCTCGCCCCTGATCTGACGTTTGTCGATCCCAGTGACAGGTTCTGTTGCAAAACTCTCTTTAATTGGCCTTGCTGAGTGGGATTGTAAATTGAATTGTGTTCTCATCTCTTTTCAATCGGCCTATGCATAATTGCAGAGATGTCATTGAGAGGATTATCACGCTAGGGTTTTACTACAGAGAGCTGGACCGATTTGCCACAAAATCCCGGAATTTGAGCTGGATAAGGACGCAAACTGTGTCACCTTTATTGAAATGTGAAGAGATTTCTAAGAGGAGTACGGAGAATCAGAGTGTGTATAGGAGGGCAATTGCAAATGGGATTGTGGAGATACTCTCGGTTTACAGGTCCGCCGTCTTACAAATTGAGCAGACGTTGTTGGCTGACCCTGTGCCCATTCTGGCTACCGTTACTAAAGGGCTTAATAAGGTTTGGTTTTCCATTTACCAGTACCAAACATTAAAGTTACCTTTGCCAATACTTGCATTCAGTTTATCTTATTTGAAGTAAAATCATACATAGATGGAACCAAACCTGATGGAGATGAGCCTGGAAAAGTATACTGTTCATGGGGAAAACAATGATTATTTGGAAACTGAAGATGGTTACGGGGACCATCAGTGATGTAGACCTTCTATTGTCTGAATCGGTAAATATATAGATGAGGGGGTTAACCCAAAAAGTTACAAACAATTGTATGACCAAACTAGGAGTCATACAGTAAAAGGGAAACCGTGGAGACCTACGCTAATCACAAGATAATAATCCACGTATACCAAACCCCAAAAGTCAGTCAAACACCGGCTGTAAGGCACCTACTTCTATTCTGTACTACTCCAATCCTATCCCACCTCTCTATACAAAAGAACTCTACTGCTTTCAACCCCCCTGTAGACCTTCTATTGTGGAGTGAAATAAAAGACAAGACTTTTCTTGATCATCCTTGAAAATCCTATGCAGTGTGAAGAGATGACAGAACTCTCTCTGTACTGCTTGCTTGTTGATTAATTAGCTGGTGAAATGATAAGCTTTGAAATTGTTACAATCTCTATGATTTAACAGCTACAATTTTGCATGCCAAGTTATGAAATGATATTTTTGTACATGTAAGTCTGCAAGGCTAGTCAAATTGAGTGGCATGAGAAACTGCTAGGCAAATAGTTCACTTTGATATTGCATGAAGTTGGACTAGTATTGTGGCAAAAATCAACATCAAGGGAGTAAAATATTAGTGGATGTTTTGATTCAAGAATATGAAATGTGCAAGTTTGTCATTGCTGTTTGTCGAGCTTTTGAATGCAAGCACTGATTAAGCTAGGAAATCTTGCAATAAAGAAGACAAACAATTAAACAAGCACTGATTTATTGTGAAGGGATTTTTGGATGGAATCATGTATATAGCATTATGTTATTGGTGTAAGTTTTTTAATAATCACATATATGTTACTTCTTCGTAAGTGGTTATTTATCCATCTTAAGGTGTTTTCATTATGATATGAAAACTTGATTATTAAGCCTATTATGCCTATATGGTTGATGGATTTTTGTTCCAGTTTTTTGTTATTCTGCCCCCTCTTCATGAGCTGATTTCCGAGATTGAGCGCGATGATATTCGTGGAGGGAAACTTCTCAATTTGTTGCACAAACGATGCCACTGTGGGGTACCTGAACTACAGACATGCATTCAGAGGTAAGAAAAATAAAAAATTTCTATACTTGAGAATGTCTTCTTTGTTATGCAAAGCCATGAAATCCCTCTTCCATGATAGGGGTAGCTACCTCAAACTAGTGAAGATTTTTTGTGCACACAAGTTCTTTTTCCTTTTTTTTTTAAAAAAAAACTTTATAGATGTATGGAGAGTGATACTTCTCTTTAAATTGAGAAATATTAGAACATTTTCATGTATTTGGATGAAATTCTTGCTTAAGTTTGTGTCATTGGTCATTGATACAAGCGAGACTCGTCTAATATTGAACGACAAAGCTATTTATTAGGTAGATATTATTTGCCCAATGCCATATTATCAATGACCTTTAGAATTATATTCTTTTGTGTGTAATGTTTCAGTAACCCTTTGCTGGTGTGAAATTAGTTATGGCAGTTGCATACACTTGTAACAATGTGTATTCACTATTGATCATTGCTTTCAGTTAAGATGTGTTATGTTTTTTTTTTTTGGACAAGGGCATACGTTGAAATGCGAGTTTCAATGCTTTTAGGGTTTTAAACTTGTATGTTCATCATCATACACACACAAGGGATTAAGATAAAATAGGCTCCTATGAATGCTAAACCTCACAAATAAGCTTTATACCCACCCATACACTTACGTTTGGTTTGCAGTTTTCACCTATAAAAAGATGCGTGTATGAACTTACTGTTTTGATCACTGTCAGAAATAAATCGCTGCTTGTCTCTCTTGCTTTATGCATATTTTGTGTCATAGGATACTGCTATGAGTGAATGTATCTGGACTTATGAATAACTTTGGCCACTGGTCATCATTCACATGTATCACCTTCACCTTCTGAAATGAAGTTAAAGAAAGGATTTTTTTTTTCCTGAAGTAACCATTTGACAAATTCATGGAAAGGAATACATATCGATTTGAGTTCGGAGTTCCTATGTACTTTTATGAAGCTGAGAGTTTCAGCGGGTGACATTAAATATTTACTTCTACCATATGTCTGAGAATACAATATATTTATCCATTTATGCATTTTTTTGGCCCTTTAATATGTGGAGGATATGACTTCGGATAGGGACCACTGGAGGAGATGCATTCGGGCTTCGGATGTTTAGAATCCCTAGGATGGGTGCTGGGTCCTTTCTTTTTCTTTTTGCTTCCTTTCTACCTCTCTTTCTGCTTTCTATCTGTTTTTTGTTGGTTATCTACATATCTGTTTTCCGTCTATCGGCTGTCTAGTACCTAATCTCCTACTAGGTGCCCTGGGACGTTGTGTTTCCTTTGCTCTATTGTTTTGGGTCTTCCGGAAACACTATCTTGACTAGTTCGGGGAAAGAGTGCGTACATCCCGACCCCCAGACCCCGCTTTATTGCGGGATATACTGGGTTGTTGGTGGTGTTGTTCATTAGTTGATTTTATTTCTCTATTGTTATGCCTTTTTCTTTTTTTGCTTTCCCTCAAGTGTAGGCTTCTTTGGCATGGTCATCAAGTTATGTATAACCAACTTGCTTCCTGGATGGTGTATGGAATCCTTCAAGACTCCCATGGAGAATTCTTCATAAGAAGGTAGATATTGTGATTGCTAGTCCATTCTCCAGTTATGAACTTATGATATTATCTTCTTCTTTTTTTCCAGTTGTTTTGCTGGTTTTTGAAATATTTCACTTGTTGAAAATTCAAACTGTACGAAATTCTAATATGATATGTTCAAAGTTCAATATCTCGGAAGATGCCCCTTCTTTCTGTCTCATAAGATCCCACCAGTATGAAAACTTGATCTTGCACTTACTAATGATGGAATTTGTGGATATGCAGTATAAATAGTTATCTCATTTGTAGTTATTTTTCTTCCCACGGTTGGGGAATGGTGAAGGGGATGTTGAACATTTATTTTGTGTAAGGATCACCAGAGTGTGTTGTTCAAATTAGGAAAAATGTATCTGAATGGAATAGACGCTACTCTGGACAATCTCCTCTCTTACGCACTATGCAGTCTTCAGCTGCTAGCCTACTGGCTATGGCTGATCCTCCGGAAGCCTATTTTTCCGGCATTGTATTTTCTCTGCAGTCTGATTATTCTGAGTGTCTTTTCCACTTTCCTTAGTTATCTTTAGCAAGTGTTGTAAAATCTACGCTATTCACACTCGATAATATGCAAAAAATCAACAAAATTGGCTTTAGATTCTCATATACATCATTTGCTAAAGCAAATGATGTGGATATTTTTGCTATCAATTAACCGCTTTGGATAATACTGTGATGCATAGTCTTTTGTTATAGGGGATACTGCCTTTAAAATGAATGGCTGTGTTTCACCTTTTAGGTTATTTTCGGTTTTTTCTCTTGTTCTATGTGGAGACAAACAACCAGAGGGTTATGTTGTGATCCTTGAAATAGAGAATCCATGAGCTGCCTTGAAAAATCTCACAGGGTGTTCTCCAGATGTCAGATATTTTGACCAAAGTGGTTTTAATTACACAGTTATATTTTGAGTCTCCCATAAGTCTGGAGCTTGAATTTCTATTTTGCCAGGCAGGAAAATAGGGATGGACAGCAGGATTCATCAAATACAGATATGCTTGGAAAATTGGCACGGTTGTCTATGGATGATTCATCACTAATAGATTGGCATTTGGGTTTTCATGTATCACTGGTATGTGTCATGTTTATTTGCCAAAAATGTAGTCCTGCTTTGTTACACTTTTTGCCAAGGTTTCTTGGAACTTTTTTCGTCCTCTTCTATTTTCTTCATCTGAAATTTGTGCTCATGCATCTTTGGATGATGTCTCTTGACCCCTGTAATAAAGTTACAACTTCTTGTAATTCTTAATTTATATGATAATGATTAAACAGCAGGATTCTTATGCCATTTAGTGTCAGAATAAGACGATTCTTCTTTTTTCTGTTTCCAATATATTGAATTGACAATCTTTTGAAATGTGTGTATTATTTGAAGCACACATTGTTGTTAATCAGTTTCCCCCCAAAGAGTATTGCATGTTAGAAATTGATGTGTCTCTAGGTGTGAAGCAAGGATAGATGAGTTACGATTGCATATTTACTTTCTAAGTTGTGTTTGGGCTAGTGTCACTCAGACTATTAAACTACTTCTTAAAAACTTCATGATGTGGTCTCATACATACCTTATTCAGTTGGTTAGCTTCAACTCTAATGCTCTACCTGTTTAAGCAGGATATGCTTCCAGAATATATTCCTATGCGTGTTGCAGAATCCATCCGCTTTGCTGGTAAAGCTGTCAGGGTGCTCCGCAACCCAAGTCCTGGTTTTCAGTCACACAATCACCAGCAGTTCCCTAGGCAGTCCCAAGGAATCCATGGTTTCAACACTCGCCTGTCTCATCAAAACGATATTTCTGATGATTTTGATTCAATTGGGGAAGAACTGCTTCCTCAATCTGAGGCTGATAAGATTGAAGTTCTGCTCCAGGATTTGAAGGTATCTTTCTGATATATCATTTGCTCAGGCAGTACATAACTTATTTTCTCTACAATTTATCATGGTATCATGAATCATCTAGTCTATGGTTTTGCTGGACATGTATCCTGACTTCTGCATTCCAATTTCTTCTTTAGGAATCAACTGAATTCCACAGAAGGTCATTTGAATGTGCTATTGACTCTATTCGCTCTGTTGCTGCGAGCCATCTTTGGCAGGTACATGGCATCCGTTTTCCCCTTATCTTCTGGCTTTATTGTTTGTTAATTCTTGTGTCACAATGCAGCTTGTAGTTGTTCGTGCTGACTTGAATGGCCACTTAAAGGCCCTTAAAGACTATTTCCTGTTAGCTAAGGGCGATTTCTTTCAGGTAAGAGACACGTTGGTGCATTGCTGTCTTGTAGGCTATATTTTCTGAACGTGGACATAATGTTTTATGTGCCTAGGAAGCTGTTGGTGGCAGAATTGCTTACCATTAACAGATCTGTGCAAATCTGAAGTGCCAATGTATTGACAGCCCACTGGCATTCTGGCACGTTGTTTGCTTTGCTAAATAAAGTAGGCTAATATGGACAAGAAACATCCTCAACTTAATTGAAAGGCCTAACTCATTGCACCGTGTTGTTGTCTCAGATATGAATGGTATTCGCTCTAGACAACAAGGAAGTTGCGAAGTAGTTCACCAAGACTAAATAAATATCTCCATCTCCATTTATATCAAACACATTCATTTTTACGAAATTCAGCAAATGGTTCCTTAAGTGTCATGGTAATTCAGTAGTGTGTTACAAGAAACATCCGCACTTAAAGACTATCTAAAAATCAAATGTCTAAAAGATCTCGAGGGATAATAACAATATATTTGGTTAACCAGAATATTTCTATAGAATATTCTAATGGAATAAATCCATATTTTGTTAGCCAACAGTAAAGCTCAGATTGAATTAGAGATACTGATGCTCTTCATGTCACTGATACATATTCATATAATATATTTTGCTTAGTTTGTCAAGGACCTTGTTTTTTCTTCTTTTTTTCTGCTTCAATGCTCACTTGTTTTTTTTTCCCAGTGCTTTTTGGAGGAAAGTCGTAGTTTAATGCGTCTGCCACCTCGACAGTCTGCTGAAGCTGATCTCATGGTGCCTTTTCAGCTGGTAGGGTTTCTTATAGGAAAATATTTAAACTTGGATCATTCTTCTTGCTCCAACTCCAACTGTCCTGGTAGACCTATTTTGAAAAGAATTGTTTGGTCATATTATTTCATATATCATTCAACTCTGTCTTGGTTTTTGAGATACTTTGTAAACAAGAATTAGGGGTTTTCAGAGAGAATGTTAAGGAAGAATGTTATACTTTTGATGTATGATGCAAATGCCTTTTACTCTTCCTGCTATACCAGACTCTTTTTGCTGGTGGTTAAAAGTGGGTCATTTGCAGAATTTCCGAGGAGGTGTAATGTATTCTTCCCAGGGGGCTAAATGCAGTGGTTTTTCACCACTCAGGGTTGGCTCCCCAATAAATCTTGTAGCATCATATGTTTCTCTTTCTGATTTTCTTCTTCTCTTTGTTATAGGATATTGGGTCCTCCAATTGATTCATCATAAAAACTTCACCAAGTATGAAAGTTTTTCACTTGTAGGAGCATTATACTAGTCTATTGTTGTTTTGAGGCTTTGTTTTGGAGTGCCGATGCTCTATGCTGATGTGATAGTCTTATGTTTTGCATAGTATGTCCCATTGTCAACTTCTGGAAGCTTAATGTGCTGGTACATTTTTGTGAGAATGCTATAGTTGGTAGCAAAATCACCTTAACATAATCAATGAAACCATATATGTGTATTATTTTGCTTTTTTTATTATCATCACAATATTTTTTAGTATTTGTTTTGCTTCTATTCAGGCGGCTTTGAAGACCATCAGTGATGAAGATAAACACTTTCTTAGAGTGTCCTTACGGTCAGAGCCCTACCAAGCTATTTTCTGGGGTCAATACTCTTAGGATCTGCATTCCGTAATTTTCTCCTAGTTTTGGGATATTGCTACTACATGTATGGTTTCTGTTTTCTTACATGCTTACTTTTCAATTATGACTAGGATGCCTTCAGTGGGGGTGACAGTAAAAACTTCTCAGTTCGACTTGCCTAAATCAAAAACTTACACTGATGGAAAATTAGCTGCTATGCAATCAAGCACCTCCTCTGAGATGTTGGGTGATGGATGGGATGAGATTGCCCTGGAGTATTCAGTTGACTGGCCCTTGCAGTTATTTTTCACCCAGGAAGTTCTGTCTAAGTAAGACTTGTATATTGCTAGTACCCTGTCAATTTTAGAAATGGTAACGAGTCCAATAGTCATGTGAAATGTTTCTTCCTCTATTCCATTTATATTCCTACATTCTCTAACATATGATCTCCTGTGCTTCTTTAGGTATCGAAGAGTGTTTCAGTATCTTTTGCGGCTTAAGCGAACACAAATGGAATTGGAGAAATCTTGGGCTGCCGTGATGCATCAGGATCATACTGACATTGCCAAACTTCGCAATGAACGTCAAAAACACTCGGCAGCTAAGCTGAAGGGGCAATACTTCAGGCCAATTTGGCGTGTCCGGGAGCATATGGCTTTCTTGATCAGAAACCTGCAATTTTATATACAGGTGACTAAGTAGCTAACTGCCTGTTTACCTGTACTGACTCTGATATGTTGAACTGCTTATATTTACTATACATGTGACTAAGATAGCTAACTGTCTTTTTACTCTCTGAATCTCTGTCTCTCTGATAGTGAAACTGCATACAGAAGTCATATGGCAATCTTATCTTTTATTTCAGAGACCACAGTTGTGTTGGCTTTGTTTGTGCCCTGAATTATGTGCACTGAAGTTGTCATTTTAAAAAATTCATCTCAAAGTTGTTTATGTATCATTACTGCTGTTTAGCTATGGCCAATCATATGCTGAAAATAAAAAAAATGGAAAAGGAGGGTCTCAGAACTGAACACTCTACTTTCAAGGACTCTTTGCATACTCTATTTCAATAAGAAAGATATAATTTTTTTTCTGGAAGGATAGAAATGTTATTGATTTGGAGCTTATAGAGTTGGTAACTGAAATTGTTACTTCTATAAATTTATTTGTTTTGCAAAAACATCTTGATTGAAGCGTAGTGAATTAGTTTTGTCCTAAATAATCAGCAAAGAACTTTGTGGGAGGAATACTGACGAGATCAGATATTCTCATGCTTATCAGGCCAGCCCGCTCGTTCCACTTCCGTGCCGGAGGAAATGGGATTCGAACCCATGATACTTTGAGGTTAAAAATGTAGGGTGATAAATTCAGCATTATAGGAAGTTTATTAGGAATTTATGGAATAACCTGAACCTTGAATTTGTTATAAGGTAAGTTCATATTTATATATTTAATCCTAAGGAAGACCTACTTAACTCTGTTTCATAATAAAAACAAATCATTTTGAGTCTATTTAAAGAATTTGTTCAAACATCTCTAAGCCTAGTTGGTATGTAAATCATTTCAGCCTTTTTTTGTCTTTTCAGTTGATAAGCTGAAACTTACAGGAAACATGTTCTTTTTAGGTGGATGTTATTGAATCTCAGTGGAATGTCCTGCAATCTCACATTCAAGAGTCACATGATTTTACAGAGCTTGTAAACTTCCATCAAGAGTAAGTAAATTATCACTCGCTGTATAGTCTCTTCAAATTTCAGCCCATGTTTTTTTTTTGAGGCTGTTTGATTGAATACAAGTTTACAAACATCCTATCAGAAAATATAGTCAATAGGTCACTTAGGAGGGCATTCCGTGGTAATTTTGTGGACAAAAAGTTTCTGAATGTGGTAAATAAATCAAATTATTTTGGGATGAAAGCAGAGAGTATATTAAATAAATCAACTTATTTTAAAAAACTAGAGGCAACAAAAGGTCATAGAAAAACCTACAGCTTAAGTGGGCTTCAGAAGCAAAGGCGATTGCTTTACCATAAAACATCTCAAAACACCTTAAAACTGAAGTTTGCTGCTCTAAAACCTCTCCTTGATGAAATAAAACAAGATTGAAAACATATTATTGTAATAAAACCAAGTTTTAGGTAGTAAGCAAGTAAAAAGCCCAAGTCTGAAGCATCACGCACGCCTGAGCTGAGCTTTTCTAAGCACTGGGTTGCATAGTTCTTGCTGTAAGTATTAAAGATAGAATTCGTAAGGGAGGGAATTGTGCCAAGGTATCGACTAATAGTCGAATACTCTGAAAATTATAGACAGCCCTCAGACATGTTGCAATTCGCCGAAGATATATTCTCTCCCTAACCAGAGATATTCTGAGCTGTCATAGAAGGCATTCCTGTAGTTTAATAGTTCGTTTCAGTATATATCCTCTTATTTATTGTTATAGCTTTAAAATTAGCTTCTTATTTGAATTAACCTAGCCATAAAATCATGACCCTAATTATCTTGATCTAGCCTATTCACGGTAGTTGTGTTTACATTTTATTGTTGTCTCTACATAGCAGATAGGCACTAATGATGTTTCTCTTAGACAAGATACTCAACAAGGTTTAAAATTTTGCAGGTACTTGTCAGCCTTAATTTCTCAGTCTTTCTTGGACATTGGCTCAGTGTCAAGAATTTTGGATAGCATAATGAAGTTATGTTTGCAGTTCTGTTGGAAGATTGAAAACGAACAAAATCCTAGTTCTTCTGAATTGGATATTATAACTGAGGTATCGTAGCTAATATTGATTCCACATATCGGTGTTTAAATAAGAACTTGTGATTATCAATAAAAGTGACAAAGCACAGAAATGAATTACAGAACTCAAAGTTGGTCATGCATATTTATGCCAATGATTAACGTTCTAATGATGATTTATTTTCTTAACAAAATGTTTCAACAAAAAAAAGAGAACATCAACTAGAGAAGAACAAAAGCGAGGACTGTTTCAACTTCCATATTATGGCTATTCGTCGCTGACAAGCATGATTATAGTTATTTTATTTGCTTATTTAAGCTTCCAGGATCACTGACCTGGTGGGTGTTGGTGAGAGAGATACTGCACAAACAGATTAATGGCATTTCCCCTATTTTTCTTTAATCTGTTTTTTTTTAAACCATTTCTAAGCTTTGGATGTCTCTTTGGGTTTTCTTTAACCTAAACAAGTAAAATTGAAAAATAAAAATAAATTAGCATTAATGCTAGTAAGTGTTTGTACCCAATCCTGTCTTGACATTTTTGTAATATCATGTTATGCTTGATGTGAACTTGCATTTAACATTTGAACTCATTCAGTTACTTGTTTGTCATGCTTATAGTTACAGTATTGTTAAATCCATTTGGCTGTGAGGTTAACCTACAATCATATTCCAGGAATTCAACAAAAAATCCAATTCCCTGTACACTATATTACGTAGCAGCAGACTTGCTGGCAGTCAGAGAGCCCCTTTCCTGAGGCGTTTTCTTTTACGTCTAAATTTCAATTCCTTCTTTGAGGTAAGCATCAGGGCTCTACCCTTACCTAATTCAATTGGATGGCCCTTTAGAAATTGCACATAGTTTGTTGGGGGGTTTTTTAATGAAAAAACTATCTTTTTTATGAAATGAGTTCATTAAAAAAAAGTGAAATAAGATTTTTTTTATTGTTTTTCTTCTTTGACTATTTTCTCAACGAAAGGTTAATGCGAGATTGTTGTGCAAAAGGTTGGTTTGCTTGAATATGATTTCTGGGGAAAAAAAAACTTTTTGTATATGCATTAAAACTATCTGCTTTGTTCAACTGGGACTCTACATATACTTTGCTGTTTTTAGGTAAAACTGAATATAGAGTTTATCGTTGTTGTTATTCAGCAAACCAGACACTTGGTTTTCTCAGAGGTTATGGTCTTATTTAATCAAGATTCTATTAATTTCTAAGACATTTGCTATTTTGTTCCGGATTGCAACAGGCAACTGCAAGAGGTGTGTTAAATGTTGTCCGGCCACGCCCATCTCTCCCGGTGCTACAACAGTAACACATGCTGACTGTGTTGGTGATGATGTGATCTTTGCCCTTCTCAACCCCTCCTGAAAACAAACCTCAAAAGAGTAAATGGAATTCCTGATGTGTTTTGGTTAGTTTGACTGGTAGGTGCATCTTTCAGTAGCCCGGGAAATGCAAGTGAAATCAATCAAATTCATCAAAATTGCAGTGTTGCTGGGACTAACAATCGGAGGGAAGTTAGCTGGCAAGCCGCTTGGTCTGTCTTCCTTGTCTCATTTTAATTTCAAAGTATATATCCTTGGAAAGTCTGATCCCATCTTACAATATGAACATCAAGCCTTGAATTTTGAAAAAAAAAAGGATAAAAAAAAAGACAAAGTAGCTCTTGCTCGGGTCCGTCCTTGTTTTGTGAGGAGTGCAAATCACCTGTTGCATAGGAAGATCCAATGAGGCCTAGACTGATTTGAGGTTACCATGAATTTGGGTGGAATTAGAAAAGATCTGAGCTTGTTTGGGTTAAGATTGAGAAAGGGAAACTAAACAAAATTTGTTGACAGTGCCAGAGTTTGGGTTAGACCTTGTAAAATTGCCTATCAGTATCTTCATTTTCCTTATCTGCCCTTTGATTTGCCAATGGCTTGCTGTTTAGTCTTAAAACAAGAACCTATCATTCAGTGCTTCATGTCTGTAGTACACAGGCGGAGTTTCCGAATTGAGAGAAACACAGCGTGGGTAGGTGGGCACTGCCCACTTACCTTCACCTTCCCTCCACACATCTTCCTGTGTACACACTCAAATTCTAAGGTCCGTGTGAAAGAGTTTGGTAGCAAAGTAATTACTTCACAACATGGTTTGATGTAATCCCTAATGTAACTCTTTTTTTTTTCAAAAAAAAAAAAAAAAAAAAACATTGTAGATTGGGCGATGCCCTAAAGATCCTCGAACCCATCTTCATCGCCATCCTCTTCGACCCTCTGAAATTCGCTCCTCCAGATTTCCATCTACAAGATGACCCAACTCACCTGTATTAATTCACTGGAATTTCCATCTATGCGATAGATAATAAAACATTGCTGACACCAAACCAAGTGAAGATTATATCTAACCTGAGCATCAGAATGCCTCAAATGTTCTCCAGAAAAGACAATTCTATATGGGTCTCCAAAGGGCGGTTCCCGATCCAAACTCCTCGCTATTTCTTCGTAGGCAATCACATTGACACGGAAACCATGGCTAAAGAAGAGCTTGTCCAACCATCCGTCTCTACTTGACTGCAAACCAAACAAGAAGCTTATATGGCCACATCAGAGAATCCAATACCAATCCATATTAAACTAGAATCCAGAACACAGCATTGTCACCTTCGTATCAGATTCAGCTCCGGCAAACCAAGCAGGCGTTTCGCCCACTAGGATCGATCCTTTCATGGCTAAGCTACTAACATTGAACAAGACATCCTCCAAGCTTGCTAATGTCGTCAGGGGCAATCCCTGCACGAGTAGGCGTTGAACTCATTTGAGATTGAGAAGTAATACAACTTGATTCGGTATTGATTGGAATGAGTCAACAAATGCAGATTCCTCACCAACCTGGAGAGCCCATATACTTGGGCGACTGCCATTGAACCCTCTTCTGTAGAGCTCTTGTTGAATATCAATAGACTCGAGTGGAACATGAACCAAGAAGCAGGTCTTAGGAATCCTCGCCCCTGCTTCTATTGAGTTTCTTGAGTAATATCAGTAGGCATTGCACCCATGAATGAACAACAAATTAGTAACGAACCAACTAACCGAATCATTTATGAACACATTACAAGAACAGGCTAGAAAAATATGCAGAATTTCATCATTTCCTCATTCAAATCAGATTACCAATGCCACATTATCGCCGAAAAATACAAAACTAGCAAGATCAAAAGCACTTGAAAGTATAGCTGAGCTTCACATTTGCAGCATGTAAATTTCAACTGTATACATCAACTCACAAACAAAGACAGACCTTTAAGCTTCCGAGCAGTTTCGTCGTAAACATTTCCTAGTGAAATGTCAAATATCAGTGTAGAATTAGGCCAAGGGAGCCTGTAAGGCCGGGTATCCATACCATCTGTGAGCAACACAACCTACAAAATGATACATTTAACCAAACCAATCACCTGAACAATGTTCCATCAAAATGTAGAGCTTGAGAAGGTACAGTTTCTGTATATAAGCAGGCAAAAAAGATACCTGTTTAGGCCCATCAACCTCACTTGTTGCACTGAGCAATTGGTCATCAATGAACTTGGTAGCAAGGCAATAATGGTGGGTCCAATCCCAAGCATCAATCTCTTTGCTTGGATTAACTAAGCAACCCACGTATGGATCCACAAAAAGTGGCTCTGCAAATGGGCAAACATTACAGCAATCAGCTTCTTCAGAAGTAAGCATTTTGCACGCCAACTGTTCGACGAAATGCGCGCTCAGGTTGCAGAAGAAAAATAGGTCAAAATCCACACAGGTGGGAGAAAGGGGGGAGGTATATGCCTGATCGATGAGTTTCCAGGTAGCGAAGGGTGGCATAGTCGGAGGCTGATTGAAGCAAAGGTTCGTTTTGGCCGTTGACTTTTGGTCCTAGGCACCAAATTCGTTTCTTTCCGGAGGAGATCCCGCAGCTTGGATATGGTGGACGGTGGGAGGCGAAATGAGTGAAACTGAAACGGAATAAACATTCCATTGAGAGTGAATGGTGGGTTTTCAGGCGATCTCCATGGACGTTGAGGAAAGCTGAGTGTCAATTTGAGTGTCTCTGCACTTTTGCTTGCCTTCGTTTTTTTTAGATTTTTTTAAATAGCACTTTTGCTTGCCTTATCTTTGTTGGCTAAAATTCTAATGTCCATTTTTGCTTATTTTGATTTGATGTTTATAACGTCATTCTCACAAAATCACTATTTTGATTTGATGTTTATTACGGTTCGGTGGTGCTTGACTTCATTCTTCGTGAACATGATGTGTATGTTTAGGCAGCTTCTGTCTGCCGACTCGTCGATCTTTCGCGAACCAGACTTGTCTGATCTCGAATTTTTACTTAGTCAAAAATAATAATAAAATAAGGACAATACCCTATTTTTCTTATTTAAATCGATGTAATTATTTTTCCAGGCTTTTATATTTTATATAAAACTAGTGTGAGTCATGTGTCTAAGACACGAGTGTTTGTTTAAAATTTTGAGTTATATTTTAAATTTCTAATGTAGGTATTTTTGAAGTTAGTAGTGACATGTTAAAAAAATGCACAAAAGAATTTGATAAT
Source organism: Persicaria maculosa (assembly GCA_963922045.1). Taxonomy (NCBI): domain Eukaryota; kingdom Viridiplantae; phylum Streptophyta; class Magnoliopsida; order Caryophyllales; family Polygonaceae; genus Persicaria; species Persicaria maculosa. The sequence continues at coordinate 69,846,612 of OY998255.1, forward strand.
GTATTGAAATGATAGAATAATACAAACAAAAATAATGGTTTGTTAGAAAATTTATTTATAATTCCTTACTCAAATAATTTCTAAATAATAAAAAAGAGAAGTACTAACTCAATGTAAAATGAAGGCTGATTATAAATTTTTAAATATGTGCTTATGAACATACAATTAGAACATAAAAATGAAGAAAAATCATAGGATCGTACTATCCCTAAATTCTAGGGACTAATGCATTTGAACTAAAAGTAAAGGTATTTATTTTTGAAAAAATATAGGAGGGTTAATCATAAACTCCATGGATTATAAATATATATAGAAAGGTTAATAATAATATTCTAAATATATGAGGCTTTTAATAAAATTCTAAATATTTTTTATTTTCAAAAATGTTTTTATTTATAATATTATAAATTGGAAATAAATTATAAAAAAATATATGATATGGTTTTATTCCTTAACTATATCATTCATTTTATTTTTTATTAATTAAATAAATAGCTTGATAGTGGTGTTAGTGGGGTGGTTAGTGGAGTTAGTGAGGTGGTAAGTGGGGATGAAAGTGGGGTGACAATGACATGGTATAACTAATTAACCAAATGGGTGTTTTTTATTGGTCCGTATATACAAGATAAGAAGTAAAAAATGATGTCGCATACCACAGATTGCGACATGTGGATTCGAGACCTCTCGTGAAGCCACCTAGGATTGCTCTGCTTCTAGTTTTATTATTGTATAGATTATTGTATAGACGAAACAACAAAAGGAGGGAAAATATTTTTCATATGATTTTGACAAAAAAAAAATGTTGTTTCTTATTTCAAAATTATAACAATTCTACTTGGCTGGTCTATTTTTTTTAATAAAACAAAGATTTAGGTGCTGTCAAACAAAAAAAAATACTTTTTTTTTGATATAGTTAAGAATTTGAAATACTAGACAAAGTCAATGTTTGGGAAATCGAGAGGGCGAAAGATCGCTAGACGGACTTATCGTCCTGATTCAACAAAAAAAACAAAAGAAGTGGTTATTAATATTCAAAGCCTATTCCTAAAAGAGAAAATTTGCTCCGAATGCGCAAATTTTAGACCAAATTAATGAAGTGTCCACCAAGTCCGGCAAATTGGGGTTTTGTCCACGTAAAATTTTATGGACAAAATTACCCTCAAGAGATCTAAACCTAATTCAACACACAACTTCATTCTCTCTCGCTCTCTTCCTCACCGCTTCAACAACACAGAATTGTCTCCCATGGCTTCATCTCCGGCGACCTTCCTTCGGCTTATGGATCCGTAATCCAGGATCCGATCGAAGACGCGGATTTCACCAGCGGCGCGAAACTCCAGATCCAGAATCGTCATCACCAGCGGCGACCTCGACGGCGACCTGTGGCCTGTTCCCCGACCTCGACGGCGACCTGCGGCCTTGATTGTGTCGGCGATGATTGAACGCCGCCGACCGCTTGTTGAGATCGTTCCAGATCTGGTTGGATCTTCAACAGCACCTCGTTCCAGACCCGGCGACCTGCGGCGACCTCGAAGGCGACCTGCGGCTTGTTTCCCGACCTCGACGGCGACCTGCGACCTTGATTGTGTCGGCGGTGATCGAACGCAGTCGACCGCTTGTTGAGATCGTTCCAGATCTGGCTGGATCTTCAACAACGCCTTGTTCCAGATCCGGCGAGCATCTATCGCGCTCCTCGGCCGCCGCTCTTCAACAACGCCTCGTTCCAGATGCGTTCCAGATCTATCTGTGTGCTTACCAGGCCTTGGATCACGGCGAAAGATGGTGATGGTTTTGTATAGGCCGAGGAAGGAGTTGGCGAGGAAGCCTCCAAACAGGCAGAGGAGGAAGGAGTTGGCGATGAAACGCTGAAATCCGGCAGGACGAGGAAGGATTTGGCGAGGAAGCAGGTGCCCTGAAATCCGGGGGGACGGGGATGGAGGTTGCGATGTAAAGCTGAAATTCTCGCCGCAAATCTCCAATTTGTGCTTGAATTCGACCGGAATTATCGATTGTTGCTGAGGATTTTGCAAAGTGAGTTCCTGGGAGTGAGTTTCATCTTCCTCCTCCATTGTCGGTCTTCACCTAGTTAATTAATCATCAAATTAATCGATCCATATGTGCGCAGACGATTTTGCAAGGTGAGTTCCTCATTTTCAGCATTTTTGTTGTTAGCAAATTAATATTACAAATTATATTAAAAATACAAATTGTTTTTAGCATTTTTATTGGTAATGAATAGTGAATTTGTGGTTAGTTTGCTATGTGATTGAGTTTGCTTTGTTAGAGTTTGGATATTGGCACTTTCAGCACATCTGAAATGCTGAAATTAATTTTTATTAGCAAGATTCGTTATGCTGAAATCAATTTTGTGGAATTTGCAGATTGCACTGTGATCATAGTGGCTCACAGGATACCAACTGTCATGGACTGCTTCATTGAGTACATAATGCTTGATGGTGTGAATGATGAAGAGGAGCATGTTCACCTGCTTGGCAATTTGCGGCAAACAATGGACGTGGTGAGTTTGTTTATTATGTTAACAACACGTTGCTGAAACCGGAGTTTCAGTACCAATAAAGTTGATGAAACCGGGGTTTCAGCATCAATAACGTTGTTGAAACCATAAACAACGTTGCTGAAACCCCGGCTTCAGCAACAACAACAATGCTGAAATCGGGGTTTCAACAACAACGTTGTGGAAGGAAATTTGGAGTTAGACTCGTGAGAGGAATATTTTTACTCTTTTGGTGAGGACTCTTAGTTTGGTCCTTCTCTTTGCTGAAATTATTGTTGCTGAACTTGCTTTAAAACTAGAATTTGCTGAAATTGTTGTTGTTGAACTTGCTTTAAATCTCATTTAAAAGCCTCTTAGCTCAATGGTAGAGCGATGTGCTATGCGCAAATACGTGGGTTCGAATCCCGCATAGGCTAAATTTTATATCCTGTAACATGGTTTCAGCAACAATTTCAGCATCAACAACGTTGCTGAAATCGGGGTTTCAACATCAACAACGTTGCTGAAACCGTGGGTTTAGCATCAACAACGTTGCTGAAACCGGGGTTTCAGCATCAACAACAGTGCTGAAATCGGGGTTTCAGCAACGCGGAAAGAAAAAACAGTTTTAGCAACGCGGAAAAAAAAATGTTGAAACATGAGGGGGGTTTCGGCATCAACAACAGTGCTGAAATCGGGGTTTCAGCAACTCCGGTTTCGGCAACGTGAAAAAAAAAACAGTAACGCGAAAAAAAAATTGCTGAAACAGAGGGTGGCACAGGGGTTTCAGCAACTGTGAAAACGCGAAAAAAATGGTAATATGGAGAAAAAAAACTCAATTTCAGCAATTTCGGTTTCGGCAACGCGGAAAAAAAAAACTCAATCTCGCGGAAAAAAAAAAACTCAATTTCAGCAACTTTGGTTTCAGCAGTTTCAGCAACGCGAAAAAAAAAACTCAATTTCAACAACTTTATTTCAGGGGTTGACATTTTGCTAATATGGAGAGGGTGGTGGACATTTTCCTAATAAAGCCCAAAATTTTGGGACATCGTAGTAATCACCCCTTCCTAAAATCAGAGGCAAAGTAGGAGATAGTAACAATTTTTGGTGGTAAGAGCATGTCAAACAACTTCTCTAAAACAATCTCCAAAATAGAGAATTATAAATAAGATATTCTGAATATTTTCTGGCCTCATTCCAACCACTTTTCTATTATAAAGTTTACCCCAAAATATATAGAGTTTTCTCCAAATTTAGGAAATGATCTCCATATTTTATCTCCGTTCTCTATTTTGGAGAATGTAATAGGGAAACTCTTGGACCAAAAATCATCTCAATATTCGCCAAAAAATCAAGATGGGAAATCTCTTGGGCTTGCTCTAATGAGCGAATGGTTAAGGAAATTAAACCTTTTTAGGCATATTTAACTGGTTTTAAATGCAAAATATATGAATAAAACTATATAGCTTTTTTTTTTTTAACAAAATCAAATTCTATTGACTTACCACACAATGGTTTTCCGTGCATGATGCCAAAATAAAACCATGGAAAAAGAATAACAATATTCGCAATCACCATTTTTTTCTTTCGATGACACCTCTATATACCTCTTATAAAATTTATGATAGTCAACAATCTCCTTCCTCGACATTAAAACTAGGACTAGTACTCTATATGACGCTCGTTTTTTCTAGTTGACACCAGCTCTATCAAAATTAGATAGTTAGATATTTGAAAGAAAAACTAAAATTATTCTAGTACTACTAGTAGTAGTTTTGTGAACTCATTAGTTGTCTCCGTGGAGTTGAACTCCGTGAAGTTGGTAGGATTACCCAATAGGAATGCATCGACCCAAAAAAATAAATTAAAAAATGACTAAATGCATTTAAATCCCCTTCGCTTCATAATTATATTTATAATGATTTATTCTTTACCATTTTTTTTCGACTTCTTGATTCACATAACCGATTCATACAACGAGTTTCCTTTTTAAAAAACAAATGAGGCCTAGCTAGAGTCTAACTACCTAAAATTTTGGAAGGTAGACTTGCTCAGGTTGAGGAATCCGGTGGGGTGGCGGGCCTGGCGGCCATTGGGCCGATTCAACCTTGTTTTTGGTTACTTCTTCTATAAAACTTTTAGTTTCCTTTATATTTGCCACTAAATTAATTTAATGGGTTAGTTTGAACATTTGCTTCTTCACCAACCCTTCTACCTACCCTTCACATCACCATCAATTTAATTTGATTTAATATTGTAATATGTAGTCTGTACTTCTTTACAAAACTCTAACAAGGAGAGCCTTGCAAATTTCACACGAGGTCCTCAACATTCATGGTTGTCATTCAACAACAACTAATAATAGTAACTATTTAATTGATAGAAAAACCTTCCCATCAAGACTCTACCCATGTGCATGACTACATCAACATTTGATCAGTGTAGACTTACCATAATGCCTAGAAATGCATTGTTGTAGCATATGTTCTACACTTACATTGCAAATCAAATTGATAAAAAAATCATTCAGCTTATAAAAAACAATCATCATTATTACCATATTTTCACTTTCCTATACTGTCTTATACTTACATCATCAATGTCCTAAAAGGTTGTTGGCCCTGTCTTTAGGAGATCGAGATTCTGATTACCGATGTTCTTATCATTCTTTAACATTCTGAAGTGGCAGGGATCTATCATGTCTACAGGGAAATTAACAGGTGCGATGATCGTGTTGCCGGTCTCTTCCACACCACTGTCACACCGGAGCTTTCTTAGAACATCCGTAAAGATGTCATTGGATGGTGGTCTAGCATGCACTAACCATTTCCAAAATTTTACCTATATAAAAAACAACAACAACAACATTACACTAGATTAATCCTGAATATTATATCCTCGATATCTCATAATTATCTTCAAAGTCGTATAATTTACCAAATCTCAATATCTTCAACTACAAATGACTACTACTATTTACTACACACTAGATCACATTTCAAATGAAAGATGTTACATTACATGGAAAAGATGGAACAGTGAAGTTTGAAGGTTAGTAGAAAATAATGTTAGGTGTGCTTCTATTTCAAACAAACCACTTTGTGTATAATTAGGTCATCACATTCTTTAAAGAGCACCAACCCCTCTAAACTCAATAGAGGGGACAAAAAAAACAGAGCAACCCATAGCCATAAAACAGAGGAGGATAATTTCACACATCCACAAACCCCCAATCCTCTCAGCACTCTCTCTCTCCCCCTCACTCACAGTGACAACCCAACCCTCTCCCATCTCCTTTCCTCGTCCTCCAATCCAAACCCACAAAAAACCCCATCAGCAATGGATCCCCAAATCCACACCCAAGAATCTGCAGAAACAGAGCATGACACCCAGGTCGCCATTGTTGGACCTTCAAGGCCGTTGTTTCCACCAACTGCCTCCATTTCCCTCTCCCTCTCCACCCTTCTCCCCTCGAACCTCACCAACCCAGCTTCCAGGGTTCCCAGAGCCCTCATTTATGCCCCATCGAAGGTGAATTTCTCATCCCAAATCTCATCCTCCCTCGCTCACCTCTCTCTTTCTTCCCCTACCCTCTCCCCGCAGAAGCCCTTCTCCAAGAAGTCGTCTTTCTCCGCGATCCCGCTCCAGAGCCCTCTCTCCGTGAACCCCCGCCGCCCCTCCGACCCCTCCAATGGCGCCGCAATTCGTCGATCCACCATCGTTTGGTTCCGCAGCGACCTTAGGGTTCATGACAACGAGTGCCTCACCTCCGCCAGCAACGAATCTATGTCGGTGCTCCCCGTCTACTGCTTCGACCCGCGCGACTACGGCAAATCCTCGTCCGGCTTCGACAAAACGGGCCCCAATCGGGCCTCGTTCCTTGTCGAGGCGGTGGCCGATCTCAGGAAAAACCTCCAGGAGAGAGGCTCCAATTTGGTGGTTAGGGTTGGGAAGCCGGAGACCGTCTTGGTCGAATTGGCCAAGGCGATTGGGGCTGATGCTGTCTATGCACACAGGGATGTCTCTAAAGAGGAAGTCAAAGCTGAATTGAAGATCGAGAGTGCGATGAAGGATGAAGGAGTTGAAGTCAAGTACTTCTGGGGGAGCACACTTTACCATTTGGAGGATTTGCCTTTCAAATTGGAGACCATGCCCACAAACTATGGCGGATTCAGGGAGAAGGTCAAGGGATTGAAAGTGAGGGAGACAGTTGCTGCTTTGGATAGGATCAAGGGTTTGCCATCAAGGGGCGATGTTGAGCCTGGGGAGATCCCATCTTTGTCTGCTTTGGGTGTTAACCCTACTGCCTCCATGTCTCAGGTTTGCTGCTCTTTTGATCTACATTTTCGATTTATTCTCATTTGGGCATTTCAGATTCCTGATACTGCATAATTATATCTGTTTTGAGGTTTATGGTTGGGTTTATTATAGAATTTGAATGTGAGAAGATGCATTTGTGTACTACATAGTGATTGAAGTGCATTCCTCAGAGAAAGAAAGATTCTTTTTCATTGATTGATCATATCATGTGTAGATAAATGTAGGTGCATCAGGTTCAATTTCTGTCTTTTGCCAGTTTGAAGTTTGCATCTTTAGAGATTTTAGGATACCTGAAACTAGTTTATGTGCAAGTAAAAAGCTTGGTGAGGATGGTGAGGCTGCATATATGTTTTATATGTGTAGTTCCCGGTGTTTGGAGGGTTACTGGGGACTTAGATTGTTTATCCTTAAGTTATGGAGATCATACATCGTAATTTGACTAATTTCTGCGTAGTCATAGTATATTCAGTGGAGGATGGAATTTTGAGGGTGAGGAAGTTAACTTATATTTGGCGAAAATCTGCTCTATGTAGGATGGGAAGCCTGTTGCTACTGCCTCCATGAAGGGAGGAGAGACTGAAGCGCTTCAGAGGGTCAAAAAGTTTGCAGCTGAGTGCCAAGCACAGCCACACAAGGGCTCCAAGGATGGAAGTGACAGCATCTACGGCGCAAACTTCTCTTGCAAAATTTCTCCGTGGCTTACTACTGGATGTCTTTCTCCTCGGTCCATGTTCGATGAACTCAAGAAAACTGCTTCTCGGTAAAAGGCTTATCCGAATTTGACATACGCTCGCTCAAACAAACTTCGATATGACTATACTCAAAATAACCCGATTTCATTATTCACCATTGACAGAACAATCTCTGCATCATCAAAAGGGAAAGATGATGGTGGCGATGGAATGAGCTGGTTGACGTCCGAATTGTTGTGGAGGGATTTCTTCAGGTATGCAGATGACTAATACATTTTATTTATGAAACTCAATTCTAAAATTCCAAGAGATTGTTTATGACATTTCTTGGTATCTTCAGATTTATCACCAAGAAGTACAGCTCTGCCACGAAGCTTGAAACCGCTCCTGCAACTGCCTGCACTGGTGCCTTCGCTTAATTGAGATTCAAACTGTCTGGTCTGAAGGAGAAGAAATCTCAAAAAATTCAAATTCGAGTTACTCGTATTCCCTTGTAGGTTATTCAAGCACAATAGTAGCTAGGGTTGGGGGTGGGATTGCTGAAACTGTTTCTTTCCCCTCATGTTTGGATTTTTTGTATGAGAGCCAGACAATGGTTGAATGTTTCAAGCTTATCCATGTCTTAAATAAGGTTTATTTCAGTATTGGTTCCATATCTTTCCATGCTACCATGTGAATAAGATATCCAATGGCAGTTTCTGTTCAGGACCTTTACTTCAAAGGAATTTAATGTTTTTGCTCATTTGTTCCATCATTGTGGCTTTGTTTTGGATTTCAAGCTGATTACATCTTCTGAATTTTGAGTTTTTTTTCATAAATTAAAAGTAGATTTGCTCACACAACTGGTTTTTAATTGTTCCTCAGTATGTTTTGAAGTAATTGTTTCTTACGCAGAAAACTTGAAATTGAACCACACAAGCCCTTGAGATTTCAGGTTCTCCTGCGGGTGGATTGATTGATATAGGGACATAGGGTTGTAGATCGAGATATGTTCTGGCTCGTTTGTATACTAAACGAGCCGATTATGAGCACATTTTAGTTTGGTTCAAATTGATGCTCGACTTAACTTGAGCTCAAATAGCTGAAATTTTGTGGAATTTACAAAATTTCCGAGGATGATACACATACCCAAAATACACTTGGTGTATAGGAGTGTATGTTCTGTTCATGTGTAAATATTTTTAAAAACTATCCACTACTTTTGAAAATGTAAATTAGCCCTAAATTTTTTTCTTTAAACTCTCCACTATACCCTATATTATAAAGAATGAACCTTAAATCAATAATGCGATGCTTGACATGGCTGTAATGAGAAGACTTTGAGCTGTCTGATTTGTTTTAATATTTTTGGGAGCACTCGCAGAGGCAGCCGATTGGCCTGGTCGGGTACAGTTTCCTTTCTATTTCTTCCTTGTAGCCGTTACCTGAATTCGCGCAAGTGTGTCCACACCCTCCAAACTGACTTGACGAGGAATCCATTCTCGCAAATCACTCATCATACCCTAAATTAGAAATAGATAACATGGGGAAAAAAAAAATTGGTGTATACATATACACTAGTGTATCTGTAGACTTTTTTCAAAATTTATACTAAATTACTATGTTATAAGACTTTAGCTTATTCAATGAGTAAACAAGCCCAGTACGAGCACGCTTTAAAGTTCAAGTCCAAATTAAGACTTGATTTGTTAGACTCGAATAAGCACCCTAAATATAGCACAATCAAGTATTCAAGTTGTTGGGGTTGTAGTTTAACCCTTAAAACAACCATATTTTATTGTATAATGCAACTGTTCAACTTATACAATAATCACATTGCTCATTTTATACAGCAGCCAATAATAAATACTCTGTATCTGAAGATGATCCGGGAAAAAAAATATATAAAAGGTGGATCATCTAAATTCTAAAGTAGCAATGGAAAGAATAGGGTCTCTTACTGAGGAAAAAGGGTAAAGGGAAACAAGTATAGAATGGCAAAGAATAACTCACATCAGATTATATGACACCAGATACTTTGAGTGATGAGAGGACAACAAAAATTAGCCAGAGTAGTATGAAGTACGCGCTTGTAATCCATGCCCAGATCCTCGGCCCTCCAAGCTCAGCGCCCAAGGTTAGCCGCCTTAATACTAGGACAGCGATGCAGCACGCTGAGGTGCAAAAGAAGACCAGCAACGAAAAACTGAGCCCCGTTGCATTTGTGATGTACAGAGGTTGCTGATATATGAAGTAGTTGTAGGTTGTGTCGATTAGCCATGGGATACCAATTCCAACATATATGTTCACTGAGTTGCTGCAAGTGATGTTTGCAATGGCGGAATCTGCTGTTGTCTGACGTTCAGCAGCTATCTTACTGGCAACGAGATCCGGCCATGAGGTTCCAGCAGCCAATGCCGTGAATGCTATGACATACGCGTTTATTCCTGCATGTAGAGGAAATGGTGGAATCATTTAACTGTCCCTGTCGTGGAATTCAAACAAAATGTGTGTAGTTGCTAACCTGTAACACAGCTAATTAGATTGGAGAGCTTTGTCACAACGTAAGCTATCCCACTGATGAAAATCAGGGAGCAGATGAAAGCGATCCATCCATGAGTTACGTGATAAGGAGGAACGAAAGCAAACAGAAACCTCCATGGCAGCAGGATCAACTGCCATGAAACTCTTCCCATCCTCCGGCAGATGTTTCTAGTCTTTTTCGATTCGGTATCTTCCAGCTGAACAAATTATAAAAAAAGGGGAAAAAGAGTTGGTGAATACACAAATAAAAAAGCACACTTCCTAGCAATTCTAACACACTTGATACTTTGCGCGCATTTCAGAAATCTCCATTCCTGAAATGTGCACAAAGTCATGTAAAATAAAGTTCTGCTACACTCGATTTTGTGACCACTGACCAATTGCCAATGCATCTATATCACCGAATTATGTTCACCAAAAAAAAATATCACCAAGTTATACAAAGCTAATGAGTATGTGCATAATAATCCAAAGAGTTCTATAATCCAAAAACAATCCGTAATGTTTTATAAAATGAAGTACCATCAATGCGTCCTGAAATTGTTGTCTCCATGTCAAGAAGAAACGGGCAACTTCACTGGTGGTCTTCTTCTGAAATTGGTCAGCAGATGTTTCCCCCACTTCATTTGCAGGCACAGCTTGATACACCAGGCCTGCAACTCCATAAAGCATACTGTCTTAAGCATTGATTACAAATTTCGCGTTGGACAGGAAACTATGACAAGCAAGAATCATCTGTCTTTACCATGAGTGGTAACTGGAACTTTCAAATGTAGAATGAAAAGTGCATTAGAAATAGACAGATCTTATATCAATCAATATCATAATTCATAGACAAGGAGGTCATGGATATTTAAACTTGGAAGCTCAAGAGCTCATCTAGAACAGTGTTTGTCGAGGCAATAAAGGGCCAATGATCAGAATTAGATTTTAATTTTATGAAACATCAGGTCAATTGAAAATTTCCCTACTCTTAGTTTCTTCAGGTTGAAAATTTACATTGAGAACGTTACAATCTTATAATTACCTGTGCTAGTTTCTGAATGGACAGAAAATATGTCAACGATATCCCTCTCTTCAATGCCCCCAATTTGGGTTATTTCTGAGTACCCATTCACAATATCTTCTTCACATGAATTCTCCTCGGGCACCCAATCTAATGGTCTGTCCCACTTCACACTGACAGAGAAAGAACCATCTCAAACAATCGAAAATGGAAATACGCAACCGAATGCAAGAACCAATTTACTAGAAGGAAAATCACTATAACATTTCTCACAAAGGAAGTGACAAATAAGGCCATCGTTTGTCCTGAACATAAGCATGCATCAGCAGCAAGAAAAACTGCAATACAGTTATCAGTGACTCCTGTAGTGTAACTACATCTGGAGTCCAGACCTGAGAAATATCAAGTATATTACTCATCAAAAGAAACAATAATCTATGAAAAGCAGAAAATTTCAAGCAAATTAGAAAAGACCAGCTACGGCGTATAATATGCTAATCATGAACAGCTACTGAATTACTATCAGATACATCTTCTATCACAAAAATCAGTCAGACTAAGTTGGATTAGCCATTACTATTTCTCAAGAATATATATTTGTTTGGTTCAGCACTTCAGCTAATTGACATTGGCATCTGTTTGGCTACACATGAACCACGACAGCTATGGAAAACAGTCACCAGGCCAATACACCCCATCATATCACCTTTATGACAGTGGTTATTTCGTAGTCAAATTACCTTTAGGATTATATAGAGCCACACATATGCCCAGAAAGACCAAAAGAGCTCCACTAGCCAAACTCCGATATCAGATATCTTTTTCAGTTCTCCGGCTTTAGGGACAACTACACAGACAGCATGGATAGGGAAGAGGTCAAATGCAGCAGACCCAACAAGTGTTCCGGGCCCCAGACCTGCTCATCAAAACCAAAGATTCGCATCAAATCAAAGAAATCCTATCCAGTGCAAATAGTTACGAGGATCTGTTATACAAACCTCCAGCATAAAGGCTTCCAATGCTCTGTATAGCATCGATGGTGGATAGACATATTTGGGGGAAGCTAGTTCCGAAAGCCAGAAGGGTGATATCTGCAATCGTAAAATTCCATACGTTCTCATATTTAACAACTTGAGTTTTTGTTTGAGGGTCCGTCTCAACTACTCTGCGTTTATGCTTAACAATATTCTCCATGGAGCGGAAAAATCTAGCGGTGATAGCCGATAACCCAATGAAACAGTATGCAAGTCCTAAAAAGTAGAGGAACGTGCGCAGCCCATTCCCAAGTGACGTTTCTATACTGAAGAGTAAGTAGCTTTCACAATTCGTGCTGCGCAATGCCCCACTCTCCATCACATGCATATACCATGAGGCCATATTCAGTGCTCTTAAGCTAACATTCGAGTACAGCACAGCAGTCAATCATGTAGCAACACACAGGTTGCCACTTGCCAGACACCTATCAATTCAAAACAGCACATTTGCTAAAAAAAAGGAAAGAAAAAAAGACGATCCATCGGGCCAAAATGTATCTGGTATAGTACAACTATGATGTTGCATAAGCCCAGAAAACTGCAGTCATACAGAACACCGAGTATAAAATTCCCATGAGGTCCTTGCAGATGATAAAATATGAACGCAAAGTGCTTCAAACAGTGAAGACAATAAGTTTGCAATATGAAGATATAAGTTCTTCACTCATCAGTCATCTAAAACTGTTTGGCATGTGTGCTTATAAACTAGTTGGGATTGAAAAATAGGTTTTTATCTTTAAACTAGTTGGGTTTATTTGAGTCAAACATTCCCAAAGACTAGAAGCTATAAGCATTAAACCCCAGTCATGATAACCAACATCCCTTGCAGTGACCACAAATTCCCATTGAAATATCTGAACTAAAGACCACTACTGGAATACAGCAAATTACAACAGATCAGGGAATTCCAACATATGAATCCAAAATCAAAACCTATCTATCTCCAAAATCAAAAAATTGACAGGCACAGGCATCCAATCGCAACACCCAATCCAAGTCCATTCAATTTGGGTATCCCTTAAAAGCAAAATCCAATTCAGAAGCAAGGGTTCAGAACATACCAGTCACCGGCGCCGGCGAGGAAAGTCAGGAGAACTCAGCCACTTTTTGAGCAATAATATAAAGAGAGGACGCGGAAGAGGGTAGAACTAAAAGAAGCCTTGATATTTTCCTGTTTCACAGGCGTCGGAGATCAACGGAAGAAGACGCCCGAAATCGTGGAGTGTGAATAATTGATTTGTCTCTTTCACTTCTGTTGTGTTCAACAGTGTTGTTATGTTGGATTTATACGTCACACGTCATTCAAGAGGTTGTCCCTTTGGGTCAAAACTCAAAACAGTAATCCGGGGTACTGTAATACATATGGATAACATTTTTCAATACGCCTTGCGGAAACAGTCTGAAAAAACGGCACATTGTACACACTTGTTTTCACTTCATAATCTACGATCATCATTCCATGGTATCTTCCCTCCGATCTAAAATGGTTGATGCTATTTACACAACAATCTCGCGCACCTGCACAGACTATCTATATTTTTAGATTTTAGCAGGTGCGCGAGATTTTGTAGTGTATATATAATAATTTTTTTGTGGTGTATTTAGCACAGATTATCTACATTTTTATATTTTTTTATTTTAGGGAAATTCCGTTTGGTACCCCTGAGTTTATGACAATTCCGGATGGTGTCCCACACTTTTTTTTAGTCCGAATGGTACCCCTGAGTTTTGTCAAAAGTTCGGCTGATACCCAAAATTCATATTTTCTCCTTTTTAATGAATAAAATCACCCTTTATTTTATTTTTTTCATAACAAGCACCTTTACTTTTAACACATTGAACAAAACTACTTATTATTTGACTAAATTCAATACAAAAGTGATAACACTATCTTTATTTTTAAAATTGTACGAAATCACATATTGTTTCCGAAAATTTTATCATAAAATCACCCTTTTTTCCAAAAAAAAAATAGAACAAGATCACTAAGTTTTTAAAATTGTACAAAAGATCTATTATTTTATCACATATTGTTTACGAACTATGAAAAATATATAATGGATCTTTTGTTTAATGTTAAAAATAATGGTTGATTTTTTTCAAAAAAATTTGGAAACAATGGGCAATTTTTTCCTAAAACTTTGGCAATAATGTATGATTTTGTTAATTTTTAAAAATAAAGTTGGTTTTATCACTTTTTTGTTGAATGTAGTTAAATAATAGGTAGTTTTGATCAATGTGTTAAAAATAAAGGGGATTTTTATGAAAAAGGAAAAAATAAAGGGTGATTTTATTCATTAAAAAGGAGAAAATATGAATTTTGGGCATGAGTCGAACTTTTGACAAAACTGAGGGGTACCATCCGGACTAAAAAAAAGTGTGGGACACCATCCGGAATTGTCATAAACTCAGGGGCACCAAACGGAATTTCCCTTTATTTTATATCACATGTTATAAGGAGTTAAAAATTATTAAAATATTAATTTTTAAAAATAGCTTTAATATTAAGTTTTAAAAAATATTAATAAAAATAATACTATTTTATATAATTTTTACCACTTTAAAAATATAAATAGAAAAGTTAAAAAAAAATTAGAAGGTTAATATCATAGCCACTGTGTACTATGGCAGTGTGTATCGAGACGTCTCCTTGGAGGTTCGTCTTCACTGCTTACAGGTGACTCCTGATGTGCAGCTGACCTACGGTGTTGCTTGGTTTCATCCTTCGTTGACGTCCTCGTCTTGTTCGGTTTAGTTGTACTTAATTTCGCTTTTGTAGAGTTTTTGCTTGTATTTTGCACCAACCTTGTATTTTTATGTTTTCTTTGACGGTTATCCGTCTGCCGAGTTGTCGGTCATCGAGGTTCAGGTATGTCTGAGCTCGAATTCTATCCTAATAATAATAAAAAAAAATCATAGCCACTATGTAGTAAAAATTTGGAAGACTAGTTTGAGACAACCGAACTCCAAACTCGAAACATACCTCACTTGAAACTCCAAATTCAAACTCAAAAGAAAATGTGTAGTAAAAATTTGGAAGACTAGTTTGAGACAACCGAACTCCAAACTCGAAACATACCTCACTTGAAACCCCAAATTCAAACTCAAAAGAAAATGTTGTGTATGGTTGTTATATGAACTGAACAGTTCAAGCTCAGCTCGAAAAAAACTCGACTCAGGCTCGTTCACTTACCTAAACAAGCCGAACTTGAGCATGATTTTAAACTCGGTTGAAAGCGCAACTTGTTCGATTTAAGCTCGAATAGCTCGAAATGTATGGAATTTCTAAAATTTTAATTAAGTTAATATGTTATGACCAAGTAAAACTACTGAAAGGTCGAAAAAAGCTCGGCTCGAGCTCGTTCATTTACTAAAACAAGCCGAGCTTGAACAAAAAAGAAAGCTTGTTTAAAAAATGAACCAAGTTTGAATATGCTAAACTTGGCTCATTCGACAGGGGTAATTTACAAATCATTTGGTTTAATTATATCCGATCTCAATCTATCCCAGTTAGGACAGCCCGATGCAATAGTGATTCGAACCCAAAACTGACTTAATAATGGTCAGGCTCGAACCGATCCGAACATGATGAGGACCTGATCCAAGCAGATTTATCCAAATGCCAATCACATACTACAAAGAACCGTATGGAGCAAAGTATAGCAATAAGGATCGACTACAGAAAACTGTATAGTTGATCCAAGTTTCAGGCTGTTCCAGAGGTATGTATTGACGAGGTGTGGAGATCAATGGACAGCTTGCATGTAGTATCAGGAAAACAATCTTGGCTGAAAGCCAAGAAGCATTTCACAAGCGCTTAATAAGAAGAATATTGACAAAACTCAAGTTGCACACACATACAATGGGATTGCGAAAAAGCTTGTGGCCAGTAAATTTTGGTATTACTTTGTGGCCTGTGCGATGATGTTGCTTATTGAACTTTCTTGCTCTTTTGCCGCCTCTACCAGTGAATCCTGCAGCAATTTTTTTTTTTTAAATATCCATTACAAAAGGCGGAAAAAATAAGAAGATAAATTAATGGATTAAAAAAGATTCACAGGCAACAAGGATAAATCGGACCTGCTCAGCAATCAGCCGTGCAACCGTCTTCTTGCTCGTCTCTTGTAGTTCACCAGCAATCAAGATCTCATCTAGTATATAGAATGCCTGCCAGGTTTGAGGAGCAAAATGTGGTCTCAAAATGGGAAAGTCATGGAAATAGTACAAACATAAGCCTCTTCATCTACAATGTGTTTGAAAGGGTGAATAATGGCTATCTTCCTCTTATTATAATAAGATGATATCATGGTCATGTAATACCTTGTGGAAATTGAAGATAAGGTCTAGTTCACAGACCTGAAAAGAATGAAAAAGTTTCATTACAACAAGATACAGAAAAAACCTAAATGATGTCCCAGTAGTGTGTTATGTATAAGAAAAAGACAAGGACACTCACACTTCCAAAGTATCGATCCAAAATCTCAACATAGAAATGGATTATTTCCAAGACCTCTAACTCATTGTCATCTTGATCAATGCACATACAGAAGTATAAACTTGCATACCTGCATACATCATACAAAATTCAATGTGATCAAATGAACAAGCAAGCAAAACGTGTGGCAGAATGGTAAAGGGAAAACTTGTAAATCCAGAAGGGGTTGCTTGACAGGGGCAAAAAGTAATCCGGAGAAAAAAAATGTGATTGTACTGGAAAGTGTTCATGATAATTGATTATACTCCAACTCGAATCAATAAAAGAATCCGTCTTATCTTAACTGATGCTCGGAATTGGACACATGTTTAACTCTTGGTGATACGGATACATCAAAATAGCTACAATGAGATGCATCCACATAGAAGAGAAAATTGAATAAGCTTAAGAAGGTGAAATGATTCATATTTTTTATTTGTTATTTTAAAAAATATGATGACCTGCTGTGTGACCTGTGTCTATATGCAATTAGACATGCTGGGTGCAGCAACACCACTATAAATTCAGATCAAGTAACAGGTCTTTGGCCCTTTCCCATGGTTGTATCGTCTATGCATGAAAAATAATACAGCAATCCGGTGGTCTATGAAAAAATTATGTCAGATGGAGCATATCATTGTTAAACCAATTTACAGGACTGCCTACCTCTTATAGACAACTTTGAGTCCTTTCCACTCTACAAAATTACAGAGCTTTGGCCCTCTGGTGAGAAACATTCCACTCAGTTCCCTGATAACCTTCAACACAATGGATAATATGAGAGGCAATGCAACAAAACTTATTCCATGGTGAGTGAGGTAAACATATAATTAAAAAAAAATGCAAAAGCCTGAACCAGACTAAAGATCATATAGGGCATTTCACTATACAGAAACTTGATAATAATCAACGCATAACCCAGCTTCATGGAAACCTAAATTTACTTCATTGAGTGAAGAGTTACTTTTTGAAGCAGCTTAATGATCTTTAATTCTCAGTAAACAAAGGTGACAGAAATATAAACCCTAAAAGCTTAGCCACAAATCAAGTGTACATTGCACACTTACCTTCGATCTTTCACTCTGTGAATAAGGTGAGTACCATTTTGTCAATCTCACTTTTCCTTGTCGATTGATCAGAAGCACAAAATGAATCTGGAGAAAAAATTAGAATGTTACAACATCACCATACACAATCATCGAAGCACGTCCTACAAATCAAGACTACAGCTGCTGTGCTCTCCCTAGATCCAAGTAAAACCTAGTTCAACAGAAAATCCTAGAAATCAATGATTTCATTTTTCGATCCATCGTAAGTGAATTTCCGACTAGTTTCCAGCAGAGTAGATTCCGTAAGGAGAGCAACTTCTGATTGAAAATGGCGAGGATAGAGGAAGAGGGATGGGATAAGATATGGTTGAAAGCAATACCATTGTTGGCTGTGCAATTCAGCAACCTCAGCTTCCTCCTCGGCTCCCACTGTTGGTTGAATCGGTGATATCCTGCAGATATCGAGGATAAACCCTAGAAATCAGAGAGGTAGAACAGAAGGTTAGATCTGTTGCTCGAAGCACTCATTCAATGGTTTGTGAATCCAGATCCAGTAAAATCAATTAGAATAAGATCTAATTTTGAAAAAGAAGAATGGAAATTGAAGTTTGGTAAACTCAGATCTATTTGGAGGAGGAGAATCTCACCGGGAGGGAGGGGGAAAGGAGCGACAGCGATGATGCAGAAAGGAAGCGGGTGAAGTTAAAGGCGTTACAGAAATCAAAATAGAAGGGTGCCACACACAACTCGTTTCGGTAAAACTGAGGGTGTGTTTGGATTTCAAAATGCATTAATTATAATGCATTTTTTTTTACCTCGGTTTATATGGATGTTTGATTACATGATTTACATCATATATTTTACCTCGATTTTTTCGACATCTTTTAATTATACGACCAAACATGCACATAAACTGAGATAAAAAAAATGCATTATAATTAATGCATTTTGGAATCCAAACACACCCTGAAACTGGCAGGATTTACGGAGTAATTACATGAAAATGAAAAGGGAAAATGGCAGAAACCACCCCTTCAATAGGGCTCTTTGCAGAAAACCACCCTTTAAAATTGAAATTATAGAAAATCACCCCTTAAACTCATTTTGTTTGTAAATTGTCACATACAACCTTTTTTTTCGTTAGCTTGCCGTTAAAAATGTTAAAAAGTCATTTTTACCCTCTTTTAATGTTATTTTAATGAGAGAAAAATGTATGAATTGAAATAAATTAATAAAATCTACTTACCCATCCTTTTAATGATATTTTAATAGAATAACATACCTCTTTAATATTAAAAGGAATGGATAAATAGATTTTATTAAATTATTTCAATTCATACATTTTTCTCTTATTAAAATAACATTAAAATGGAGGGGTAAAAATGACTTTTCACTGTTTTTAACGGCAAGCTAACGGGGAAAAAGGTTGTGGGTGACAATTTACAAACAAAATGGTGTTAAGGGGTAGTTTTTTGCAATTTCAATTTTAAGGGATGATTTTCTCAAAAAAAAAAAGGTCATATTTAAGGGGGGGGGGGTGTCTGCCATTTTCCCAAATGAAAATTAGTATAATGGGCTTAGGTGAAATTTTCCATCAAATTAGTTGATTCGTTGATACATTATAATCAACCAAAAAACGAGTTTATTTATATAGTAGAAACTTAATTATTTATTCGTGATATTATAAGTATTGTTTATGCTAGTGCATCATCAACTATAACAACAATGAGGAATAACAAAGATTGATAGATGAAGAAAAGTCTATCTTGGGGTTCTCATCGTGGAATATTTATATAATGAGGAGTAAAATTCTATTTGAGAACGAAGGAAGGAGGAGATTAGAAAAATGAGAAGCTATTATCAACCAATACCTACAAAATTGAATAGCAACACTAGCGATAAATCTAGAAGAAGAAGATATAAACACACCAAATAATACAAACAATTAGAAAGAGAAAGAGAAGAGCCATTGGATAGGGGAAGCCGAATGAAGGCTTCTTTAAACTTAATTTTTTTTTATAGCACAAGTTTTGTCTGGGGTTATGGTTGTAGGCTTTGTAATATGCTATGGATGTGGCGGATGTGGGAGAGTGATCAGCGATGGCTTGCGATGCTCGGAGATGGAAAAAAACATCAGTGTTGCAAGTAGAGGCTTTTGGAAGCAAAGAGGCTGAAAATCAAGAAGCTCGAGGTTGAGAATGATTGTTTGACGGTTATCAACACCATCAATGGTGTGTAGAAAAATATGTGGGAGGGTCGAGATGTTGGTTACAGATGCACTCTTCCTACTTCGATCTTTCGAAGAGATCTCATACTTTCATACTTTTAGGGAATGCAACAAGGTAGTGGAAGAGTGATGCTCTCGCCTGTTATGTGCTTAAATGGTGGTGGACTCTGCCCAAATAAAGAACAAATGAGAATAACCCGATTATACATTGAATTTGGTATGCTTGGTCAGGGGTTATGATTATTTAAGAATTACTCCCGTGAAGTAAAAGTCAACCTCGTTGAGATAAATGTAATAGAGTTGTAAACAATAAGCAAGAAACTACTGAAAAGAAAAAAAGACAAGTGTATTGCTTTGAAGTGTTCAAGAATAGGCCAAAGGTTATTACTCCACAGTAACTTAGTTGTGCGAAAAAATACAGTAATATCGTCAAAGAAACAATGCTGGTGAAGATGATGATGCTGCTGCTGCCTCTACATCTGTATACCCTGAGATCAACTCAAAAGAACAACACTTAAAAAGACAAGAAGACCACAAACCGCGTTTTCTGCTGCCTCGCTGTTATGGTAATCCGAGAGTAGCAGAAACCGGGTGGCTGGTCTCCTGGGGGAGTATAACGATCTGATCTGCGATACATTCGCTCTCTATGAATGTGTTTGCCTATATTAATAGTACTGGGGGGTTCTGTTGCAATGCGCATGCTTAACAAGCTCAGAGTGCAGTTGCAGTTGAGGTTGAGGTTGAGCCGCTCCCTTCCTTGTGGTCTCCAAAGATGCGCTGCCTGAAATCAGATACCATCTTCGGAAGCCCCTTATGGAGTGGGATCTTGGGTTCCCAGCCGAGCAACTCCTTTGCCTTTGAAATGTCGGGCTTCCTCTTGTGTGGGTCATCCTCTGTGTTGGGCCTGAATGCTATCTTTGCGTTGGGGTCTATTGTTTCTTGCACAACCTGTGCGCGGAGGCAATTGGAAGCACGGGAATATGGGATGGTGAGTTTTGAGAAGAGTTATCAAAGATTCAATCTTGAGAGATCTGACAGGAAGTTTATGCCAAGTACCTTAGCAAGTTCAAGCATGGTGAATTCACCCGGGTTTCCAAGATTGAAAGGACCAACGTGTTCACCTTCCATTAGGCGCATCAGTCCCTCAACCTGTCAAGATTTAGGAGATACACGACATTAGCAACCATAGCCATGACAAACAGAGCAGACCACATTCACTACAACTCCCTACTTATTGTGTTCGTTTGGACAGATCGGATTAGTGGATATAAATAGAGGGTGTATAGTGTGCTCATACTAGGTACAAGCCACACACCTCAAAACTAGCCACCTGATTCCGGTATGAAACATTCATTCATCTTAATAAGCCAGAGGTTTATAAGCAGACATAGTTTTTAACTGAACATATATAGCAGACAAAATTTTCATTGCAAACCAAGTTCAGAAACTAACAGCATTTTTTAAGCACCAAGAATGTACTTACCAAATCAGAAACATATTGAAAGCTTCTAGTTTGCTTCCCATCTCCATAGACAGTCATTGGCTCCTTCCTCAAGGCCTACAATTAGTCCAAAATCAGAATCACTAACACAGTGACACTAAACAAGAAGACCCAGTTCAGATCAGATCTACTAATCTAACAGCAAACTCACCTGAGCGACGAAGTTGCTGACAACACGGCCATCGTCAATGCACATACGGGGCCCATAGGTGTTGAATATCCTAGCAATCCTCACCTAACCACATCACCATATAAACACAACAAACCCATAAAAAAAATGACACTTCCAGACAAATGGCAATAGGAAAGCACAGCCGAATCAATGCGGCCACCAACCTCAACACCAGCACCACGGTGGTAGTCCATTGCCAATGTCTCCGCTGTTCGCTTTCCCTCGTCATAACAACTCCTCACACCTGTCACCCACCCATTGGTCCACTTCTTTAACAAAAAATTGCAATGTAATGTCACAATCTCCTCCTAACCCCCCCCCCCCTCTCTCTCTCTCTCTCTCTCATTTATCACCTATTTTGTAATTTTGTAACGACTAGTACAATATAAAACGGACCCCGGAAATACGGTTTGAAAAACCCCATGATTCAACCAGATCTGGGGCTTTCAATAAAAAACAGCTCCCACCTGGTGCTTCAACATGATACACCCAAGCCCCACTCCCACGTTCTTCAGAACTCAAAACAAAATAATATTTAAATAAAATCGTGAAGATTTGACTACTGCGTAGTTTAGCCCCAACAGCTTAGTTCTACTAACGTGCACGGATAAAAGAGAGGGAGATAGATGAATGTAGTTACCGATGGGGTTGACGTTTCCCCAGTAGGTTTCCTTCTGGGGGTGCTCCAGGGGGTCTCCGTACACCTCGCTGGTGCTCGTTAGCAAGAACCGCGCACCCACCCTCTTCGCCAGCCCAAGCATGTTGAGCGTGCCAACCACATTCGTCTTGTGCGCTAAAACGACGTCGTCAAGGCCAACTTGAAGTAGAACACATACCAAATCGAATAAACTGAAACTGAAATTCAAATTGAAATCGAAATCATATGGATGAAAAAGGATATGATCGTTTTGACGGGGTTGTGCTTGTAGTGGACGGGGGAGGCGGGGCAGGCGAGATGATAGATCTGATCGACCTCCAAGAGGATGGGCTCAACGACGTCGTGTCGGATGAGCTCGAAATTAGGGTTTCCAAAATGGTG
Organism: Persicaria maculosa; assembly: GCA_963922045.1. Classification (NCBI taxonomy): domain Eukaryota; kingdom Viridiplantae; phylum Streptophyta; class Magnoliopsida; order Caryophyllales; family Polygonaceae; genus Persicaria; species Persicaria maculosa. Next base: position 69,869,143 of record OY998255.1, read on the forward strand.
CGCGACGTTCTCCTTCCTGCCGGTGAAGAAATTGTCGACGACGATGACGTTGTCGCCTCTGGCGATCAGGCGATCGACGAGGTGGGAGCCGACGAAGCCAGCCCCGCCGGTGACGACGACGCGGAGGCCCTTCCTCTTGAGGCCGAGGGGAATTTTGCCGCTGACGGATCCGAATCCGGCCCCGTAGTACGAGGAGAAGCGGGGGCGGGTGGTGAGGCGAGTGGACTCAGCGGAGAGGAACGATTCCTCGCGATCGAAGTAGGAGGGGTGGATCTCGGAGGGGGAGGAGGAAGGGAGCAGGGTGAAAAACAGGGATGCGATGGCCACGCCGATGAGGATGAAGAGGAGGCGCTGCTCGCGGAGGATGTAGCGGATCGGGCGGGCCACGGCGAGCCAGGGCTTGTGGGGCTTGGGGGAGTAGGCATCGGAGGCAGGCGGCGCGGTGTCGTCGTCGTGGCCGCGGTATGTGAGCTCCGAACCCATATTCCGATATCGCTCGGCGGCGCTTAGTGCGGTCAGAGCTCTGATTTGGGGCGGAATTGAATAGTCTTAGGGAAGAGATTAGGGCTATGCAATTTCATCTTTGGTAGGACGGAGGAGTTAAATAAGCATTTCGGACGGTATGTTTATTTACTATTTTGCCCCCATATTGTTTAATCGCACAAAATCACCCTAATTTTTGGACGGTGCAAATCCCCTACCCCAAACCCCTACCCCAACTCCCTACCCCACAAAATTATTTTACATCTAAAATAATATTAAAAAAATTAAAAAAAATATACCATAACACAATTCCAAATCATATACCACAAATTTATTTCTCAAAACCACAAAATCTAATCACAATTTCTCAAATTTTATTATCAAAATCACCAAGTCTAATAGAAATTCCCTGCAAATTGATTCTCAAATCCACAACAATCTAAATTGGTTTTAATCTCAACCAATTCAACTTAAAAACATCAATCAATATATCAATATCAATATCAATCATCAATCAATCATCAATCAATATATATATACATATACATATACATATACATATATATACATATATATATATATATATATATATATATATATATATATATATATATATATATATATATATATATATATATATATATCTATATCTATATCTATATCTAATACAGTATCTAATATAATACTAAAACACTTGTAAAATTGGACACGTGGCGGCCATACATTTAAAGTTAGAAATTTAAGATATATCCCCATTGCTTCTCCAAAGGTTTTTCATAATGTTTATTTATATAAAATAAAATTTTCACAATATTTCTGAAAACAACTTTAAAATTGCTAAAATCCTCATACGTTATCATATTTGTTGTATATTAATCACGGATACTTTTTTAAAATTTATGGATGATTGAAGAAATATGGATAATTTTTTTTAACTCTATCATATTTTATTCTAGATTATGATCCCGTAAGAATTTTACAAATCTATATAAGATATGAAGTTAATTAATCACCATTTTTTCCATAAGAATAATCATCATTTTTCCCGTAAGAATCTTATACATATTATATTCATTTTATTTTATTATTATAATGGATGCATATATTATATTCTATTGAAAATTTCAGCATTAGTGTTGTGTATGAATTAAATAATTTATTAAAAACCGATTAATAGCAGCATTACATGATCCTGCATAAAACTCATCTTTAAACCTAAAATCAATCCTTTAATTAAATTGTTTGGAAATTTATTAATCGCTTGTATGATTGTATTGATTAAATATTAAATAATATAAAATATTTTTTTTCAGAAAGGCAATGAAGTAAAAGTTCAAAAGTTAGATATTTTTTCTAGATAAAATATTCATAAAATAACTTAAGGTAAAATGATAAGATTTGTAAGATATGAGATTGAATATTTAGAATTAATTAATTAGGTTGACACATGTATAAATAGATGGAGTTATCATCTAATGTGGCTTAAATTTATTGGATTGTCATTAATTGACGTGGTGAAAAACTCGACCCAGATTAAACCAGAGAATGACACGTAAGCGAATCGCACCAGAACCCGCCACATAGGATTTCCACACCTCTGTTTTAGTATTATATATTGATTTGTTTCTTTTTTTCTTTTCCTACTTTTCTTTAATTATTTTTTCAATTTTCCATAATTATTTTTTAATTTCCATTTTTCATTTCCTATGTCACTAGGTTTTAGTATTTGTTTCTTTATTTTTCACTACTTTTCTTTAATTTTCAAATTTGGTTCGTATATCTTCCGCCGGTTGGTGTGCTCAATCCGAAATTTTTTCATATTCCCATCACACAATTCGATTTTTTCATATACTGATTTAATTTTTGTTTCTTTTTTCTACTTATCTTGAATTGAATTTGATTTTTGAAAAACTAAATGTTCAAAATTCAAATCAAATTTCACACGTATATATATAGTAGTAATGATTAATACAGGTGATATACATTCATAGCCATTTATGAACTTCCTTGAAGCTCAACAAAATTAGAATAAAAAATCCATATCAACACCCACGTAATTTGCATCTTCGTATTGTTATACGATTATGTATGTCGGGTAATATTTTTTTTGTTGGCATTTTTTTTTATGCATTGGGTGATCCTATGCAGATTCGTTTTTCCTTCTGTGTTTATCGGATTTCTGATAACATTTTATACCTTTGTTTTTTTCCATATTTTCCGATTCGACTGTTATTTGTTTTTTATATAATTGTGCAACGAACCCAGAACTTTGTCATTTTTAACATATAATCCCGTCGTTTAATTTATTGATTATAAATGTTATAATGTCTAATTATTTAATAAAAGTAATCATTAATAATTATTTAAAAATAAATAAATTTAACAAAAAGATAAAATTAAGAGATTTCATAAATAATATTAAAGCAACTGCGAATGATACACGTGGTGGCCTCACGTTGAAAGTGTCACGTGACAGTCATTCACTTAACATACCCCCATATATATTTAAAATAAATATACTTAAAATCAATTTTTATTACTTAAAATATTGAAAACTTATATTAATTTATTAATAAATTTATATTAATTTATCCAAGACTTTTTAGCCAATGATTTGATATTGTATTTAATAAAATAAAAATACTTGAAGATTTTATTATTGTATTTGATTTATCTGTTTTTTTTTTGTTTTTTTAGTTAAAGTTTTCTAATGATATTTAATTTATACTTTTATATCAATAATCAATAGACTATTAAAAAATCATTTGGACTAATGGATATGCAAAGTCATGCATGATCCTAACCTCTTTATCTTAATCAATATATTTGTTTAATCAATAAATTGATGATAAGATCAAGTCGATCTTCTTGAGATGATCCGTAATATCGGTATATATGTGCAGGAAACTTTAAAGGTTTAATTCGGGTTGATTTTTTTTTTTTGCCAAATTGAAGTGGTATGTATAATTTGAGGCAAAATATTACGTTTTTCATTTTTAATTAAAAAATAGTTTTCCACTTATCCGGATTTCTCTTTGGCCTCATATATAATAATAAAGCTTCTATACATTGCAAATCATATAACATGCTCAAATAAAACTAATAAAAAAGATAATATTTAATAGAATTTTTAGCTTTTTTAAAAACATGTCAAAAATAAAATGGCCTATATTTGAGACAAATGGATTTTTTTTTACTTTTAAGTTTATTAATATATTATATCTTTTTTTATGTGATCTACATCCAATAGTTCTGAAAATTCTATTCACCAGCGTTTGTTGAATGTGTAGTCCAACTACCAAATTATTTGGTTCTACCTTCCAACCCATTACCACAACAAATGTGTGTTTAATGTTCAAAGTAATCAATCAACTTACTAAAGAAGGCTAAAAAAACTCATTCTCAAACAGTAGTGGTGACTCTAAACTTTATACTACCTTTGTCTCAAAATATTGGTCGTTATACTTTTTAGCACGTTTTTAAGGAGCTAAAAACTTTATAAAATATTAACTTTTTTTATTAGTTTTTAAAAATAATAATATACTTATTATTAATAAGGATAATATTATTTTTAAAAACCAATAAAAAAATATGATATTTTATAGAGTTTTTAGCTTTTTAAAAAACTTGCCAAAAAAATAAAACGACCAATATTTTGAAGCTCCATTCACCTAGAGTTTGTGTAATATGTAGTCGAGCTACCAAATCATTTGGTCTTACCTTCCAATCAATTAACACAACAAAAAATAATAGTAGAGGGACACATTTTTATATCCTGCCTCGACCATTTCAAATCTCAAACCTGACACTGCGAGGAGGGTGAGACATTGACGTTTTGCCACATATATTATATACTGATATGATATAATCATTATTTTTTTATCCAAATTTATATTATTTTGCTATATCGTTTTCATATAATTATAATAGTATAATATATCTAATATATAATGTAAATAAATTATGACAATATCTTCTAAAATATATAATATATTTTACAAATCCCGTGCGTTACGCACGGGTACTACGCTAGTATATATACTAAAACAGAGGCGTGAGAATCCTATGTGGCGGGCTCTGGTGCTATTCGCCTACGTGTCTTTTTCTGGTGAATTCTGACCCCGTTTCTTTGACACGTCAATTAATAAGTGTCTAATCAATTTAATCCATGTCATACAACTGTCTAATTAATTTATCTACGTGTAATTTCAATCAATTTTATATATTTTATGTTAAAAAGATCTTCAATTGATTTTACATACACGTCAATTAATGGATGCGGGTAGGGCTGTTACTTGAGCCGAGTAGCTCGAGCTCGGCTCGGAAAAAGCTCGACTCGGACTCGCTCGAATTAAATATGAGCCAAGCTTGAGCAGAATTCTGAGCTCGAGCTCGGCTCGAGTAGCTCGTATAGCTCATTTTATGGGTGAAATTACAGTTCTCCCCCTATGTTTTATTTAAACCCATGTAAATAGGTTTTATTTAACCCCTTCTAAATAGGGTGTATATCTCATTTCGTATGTGAAATTACAGTTCTGTCCCTAGGTTTTATTTAACCTCTTCTTCTAAATAGTATGTCAGCCGCTTTGTCTTTTGGACTCCATTCACTTTGAATCACAGATCTACATTTTGTGAGTAGCTCGAGCTCGACTCGGCTCGGCTCGATAAAATGAGGCTCGAGCTCGAGCTCGGCTCGTTTGTAAACGAGCCAAGCTTGAACACCCACTACTCGAGCTCGTTAGCTCGTATATAAGCCCTAGATGCGGGGATCAAATTGTAACCATGAATGTATTTGATTTTGCCGGCTAAGATATTTACTTAAAAGATAGATTAGTTCAAATTGGGGTAAACCAAAATTTTAACCTATCATTAATGGATCAAATTGTAACCATATGGATGTATTTGATGATTTTGCCGGTAATATTTACTTAAAGATATATTAGTTCAAATTGGGGTCAACTAAAATTTTAAGCCACGTTGAACAACTTCGTCTATTTTATCCACCTATCATCCTATGTGTACACATTAATTGTTGACTACAATTAATTTTTAATATAAATATTCAATCACATATTTTAAGTAGCTAAAAAAATCTATCGTTTTACCTTTAGCTATTTTATAAATATTTTACCTTGAGTTAATACTATTAAAGATTTTAAAATAAACAAACAAATATTTTATTGACTACTAAAATACACATATATGAGTTAATTTGATCTCTATCTATTTTAATATAAACTAAAATTAATACGTACATGAGAATTATGTGTCGGGTGTATTTTATCTCTATCTATCCTGCGAAAAGATAAAATTTCAATGTAGTTCAGTAGATAACAAAGTTATATGAGTACACCCGACACATAATTCTCATGTACGTATAAATTGAACAATTTTGTTGGCTTTTAATAAGTTGGTTATCCTACGAAAAGATAAAATAAACAAATAAATAATTTGTTTGCTTTTAATAAGTTACGAAAAATCTTTGTTTGTAACTAGCTTTCACATTATTCCCACCAAAAAAAAAAACTAGCTTGCACATTATCAATTGAACAATTTTTTTTTTTTTAACAAAGCATTCTATAGTAATATTTAAATTCATGGTTTTCTTTTTCAAATGAACATCCACCAATCAATCAATGTTTAAATACTCCACAGTAAACGATGTCATTTTACTTTACAGTACATTTTTAAGAAGTTAAAAACTATATAAAATATCATTTTTCATAATTTCATAATACGGAGTATAATTGATATAATTCTATTATTAAAAAAATTGAAAATGAATAAATGATACAACCAGGTATATAATTAACTAAGATAAAATAATTGAGATTAATGATGATCATGATTGAAAATTAATAAATGATACGACCAGGTATAATTAATTAAGATTGAATATATTGGATATTATATTTTGGTTATGGCTATACAGAAATAATTTTAGAGAAATATTTCAAAATATGGATGATTAATTGTACAAATCTGAAACAATTTGATAGGGTATACATTATATATGTATACATATAAAAACTCTTAATCATTACAATTATATGCTTTATATACATGTAAAACTATTTCATGATTAGAAGAGGTTAAATATAAACCATTTACATTTTAATAGTTACATAAATCTTTAAGAAATTAACACTATTTTATTTTATATTTTTCTTTGTATAATGAGGCTCTTACATCCATAAATAATAGTCGTATACATTATTTCAATAGTAATAACTAGACCTGTCAAACGGGTCATTCGGGTCGGGTTCGGGTCGGGTCACTTCGGGTTTCGGGTAAAACGGGTCTCGGGTAAAACGGGTTTCGGGTTTTTCGGGTTAACTCGAACTCGGGTTTGATCGGGTTTCGGGTCGGGTTCGGGTCGATTTCGGGTTTGTCAGTTTTTTCTTTTTTAAATTAAAAAAATCATTATTTGATAATTTTGTGATAAATTTTAATTATATATAAAAAAAATTAATTAAATATAATTATAAATCAACCGGGTCAGTCAGGTCACCGGGTCAATCGGGTAAATCGGGTCAAAATTACCGGGTCAATCGGGTCACCGGGTCGAAACCCAGATTACCCGGAAAATTTCGGGTTTTTCGGGTTCGGGTCGAAAAAAAATTTCGGGTCAAAATTTTCGGGTTCGGGTCGGAAATTTTTCGGGTCAGTCGGGTCGGGTCATCGGGTCGGGTTGTGTTTTGACAGGTCTAGTAATAACTATTAATAACTTAATACCTTAATTTGTGATAAAATAAAATAAATAGTTTTATATTCCCACAAAAATTAGCATTACTTCACAATAATTTAAAAATAATTGATATATAAAAACTATCAACAAACCGCGAAGATCGCGGGTAGTAAAACTAGTTGTAATAGTAAGTTGAATGTACCCAAACTTGTTATCTAAGAAGCTAGATGAAAAAAATAGTCAATTAAGAAATTAATAGGAATCTGAGATTCATAGATGCTTGAAATGGAAGTCTATAAAGCCTCAAGCTATGGTATAGGGCTAAATTCCAAATCAGTCAGTTAAGAAAAAATCTGTGATGCTTGATTGTATATTTAATAATTTATACTCCGTATATATTTATATCTTTTTAATTAAGTTGGTATCTTTTTAGTTAGATCATAGTATCATACCCCAATGTGGACAAAACTACGTTCTCTATTATCGTTATTTATTTTAACTCATAAGCAAAATATTATATGATTGAAAATATTTATTCATGATTTGATATCAAAAAAGAAACTAAAAAGGTGACTTAGATTGGCAACTTTAGCTTCACCTCCCACGCCTACACTTCCCTAAAAAAAAAAAAAATCCAAAAAATGGAAACCCAACTCTCACTTAAAGGTGAAATTTGGTGCCAAATAATTGCTTTTATATGAAAAAAATTATACTATTTATATTATTTGAGTGTTATGGACGCCCAATTGGGTTGACTATTCCTTTTCATTATTTGTTATTAATATTTCCTAAACTTTAAAATTTGAAAAATATTATTGCTAGTTGTTTCGATTGCAACTAACTTTTTTAAGGAAAAAATGCATCTATTTTTTTTTGGCGAATCTAATAATGTATATCAATAAAAAAGTAAATTTTGACGGATCAAAATGTTTAGTGATAAATGATATGCATTTTGTTGGATTTATCATAGGAAATGGAAATCGTTGAGAAGATCAATTTTATATACACGGGAAGCTAAAAGAATGAGACTACAATCTATTAAAATAAAGTTAGATGACATTGTACCATTAACGCACACTTACACAAACTCGGGCTCGATCACTCGTTAGAAATGGAACTGATCATCTTAGACAATCTAATAAATTTATCATCAAAAGAGTTATTTAAGCATTGTTACCAATAAAGTTATGTGAAACTCAATTTTAGGTATTTTGTTGGCATGAACTTGTCAAAAATCATAACAAAACATTAAACATCCAATTGGCTAACTTTAAATTTTGTATATGAAAATTAGTTAGTTGGTCCTCCAACATACTAGCAGCAAATTGCTGAATATTTATGAATTTATGCAACTTTTAATATGTTGATTGATGCAACATATAAGTAAATTAAAGGTCTATTGTTTGTTATTGTCATCATCATTGAATTTTATGGTGCTAATATATGATATGATGAACATTGAAGAGATGGATTTGCAATCTTAGATGACACTAAATGTTAATAGTTTGGAAGATAATGACGTATTACCGATCGATCGGACCACATGTGTTCTTTTTTATTGGCAACAAGAACGTGGTCACCTAATTCATATCATGATTTTTGCTTTAAATGTTCATTTCAATTCTATGCTTAAGGTGAATATTTAATCTAAAATATATAAGTAGGCCATATGTTGACATTTATGAAATTGCATCCGTTGTTATATATAACCATTCAATTTAAACTCAATATTGGATATTAGCTAGCTAGATTTGTATAATATATTTAGAATGAGAAAAATGGGATTTTCATAATATACTACATCCATTCCATACTAGATGGATTTTTCGATGTAAAATTTTTGTTTTAAAATAGACGGTCTTTTATGTTTTCTAGATAGGGAATTGTAATTATTTGTGTGTTGTTGACATTTTAAAATATTTTAATTGGTTAAAATATGTAGTGGGTATTAATTAAAAATAATAAAATTTGTGAAAAAATTAGTGAAATGATGATATTTTTTAAAAAGTGAAGGTTTTTTTTTTATTAAAACTTATACACAAAGTTAAAAATCCATGTATTTTGGAACGAAGGAACTATATCTTTATTACACGTACGGTTCAACATTATGTACGTGGTAACAACAACAACAATCTCGGTGTAATAATATGTGGTTATTTTCCTATGCCTTGGTTTTTATATGTGTTGCATGTAATATTGTTATGTGTTTGCATCATGTATGTGTATGTGATGAGTATGCATATAACACATATTATATACTCCCTCCGTTCCACAATAGTTGTCTTTGGACTATTCATTCACGCTTTTTAATGAGCTAAAAACTATATAAAATATCAATTTTTAATTAATTTTTTAAAATAATTCTATACTTATTAGTAATATGTATGATATTATATAAAAATATTTAATAAAATGTTGATACTTTATATAGTTTTTAGCTTCTTAAGAAAACGTGCATGAATAGTAAAGGGCATCTATTGTGGGACGGAGGTAGTATTATATACGGACGCACAGTTGTAGTTAAATCCAACTGAGTCGAGAAATCGACTTGATCCTCTAACGAGTTTAATGGACAATAGTGGGGTATAGTGTATAATATATAATATATGTATAATATGTATGATATTATGGGAAGAGAACTCTGAGTGGGCTTTGGCCTAAAACCGAGCCCATGATTGATCTTCAGTAAGTAGTTGAGCTTGGTAGCCCATTGTCCAGATTGTGAAGCGCTGCGTTTTGCCCTTGTCATTTCATCTGATCCTGTGATCTAGCTATGAAAGCTCTCTTCAACTCCTTGCTTCTTCAGATTCAACTCTCTCTCTCTCTCTCTCTCTCTCTCTCTCTCTCTCTCTCTCTCTCTCTCTCTCTCTCTCTCTCTCTCTCTCCGGCTTTTCAAACACTCTCCTAGGATTTCTGGGTTTCTAGGGTTTGCGCTCATTCCCTTTGTTCTCCACTCCAGGCGGCGTTGAGATGAAGAAGGTGGTTGATCTCGGAGGTCTTTTGGTGGTGGTGCAGCGAAAGCTTCTGACTTGGGTGACTGCTTCCTCCTCGTTTGAAGATATAGGGTTTGGAAGATCGAAGAGTTCTTCGATCTCTGGTTTCCCACACATAGAGATTTAATTTCTTCTTCTCTTATCTCTTATTCACATGCATGCTAGATCTAGGGTTCTTTTGTGTATCTGTTACTTGATTGTACCCTTTGTGAACTTTTACTTAGTGGATTCGGTCGATTCTTGAGGCATCGAGGACATAGGCATTCTTGCCGAACCTCGTAAAATCTCTGGTTGTTCGATCTTACATGTTTGTTGTGTTTCTCGCATCGATTTTATTCGCTTCCGCTCAAATCGTTTTCGTTATCTTTCGAATCTTGGTTTTAACACTCGGTGTATCCCCTTTATGAGCAGGGTCGGGGGGTCAGGATGTACGCACCATTTCCCCGACTACGTCATGAGAAGGTGTTTCCCAAAGACTCATACAAAAAAAAAAGATAAAATAGAATATAAATATAGTAAAGTAAAGTAAACGCAAATTTAGCCAAGATGGCATGGGATACTAAGTATGCATGGGGACTAATGCAACTAATGCACACTATATATATCATAGCAGGGGAGATATACGGGGCTTGGGTGTGGGACATGCACGTAGATACTCCGACGCCACATATAGCTAGCCCTCCTCAACCTGAGCCGCCCTCTTCCATCTTATCTTATCGTACGTCATCTTTTCAGTGACTCTCAAAACAGCAAGGTCCTATCTAATAACCTCATTCCAGTTCTTCCTCAGTCTCCCTCTTCGTCGTTGGGCACCCTCGATAGTTAAGGTTTCACATCTGCGTATTGGTGCACTTTGAACTCTCCGTTGCACATGACCAAACTGTTGTAGGAGGAAATCGAGAATGCAAATATAAAATATAACTAAAGTAAAGCAAACCAGATTCCGTCCCTTGCAAATAATTACAAGACCTCCTCCTGATGTAGCAGCGAGAAGTCAGGATCGATCCACGTGGAAGCGTGTCAGCGAATCCTAGGTAGCGGAGAAATCTCACGAAAGTCGACTACAGGGGTCCTAGATCTCGAGTACAGCAACTCGACAGAAGATCGGACAGTCGAACATAGCGCAGCAGCAAGCACAGGGTGGTGGTCGATCTCGACAAAGGCTACTCGAGATCGAGTAGGGTCTTCGTCGACGTCGGCTTGTCTTGGTCGATTGCCTGCACACAGAAGCTACAACGACCTGGGTCGAAGATCAGTAACTCGAGATCGAGGAGTGCTAGTTGATCTCGAGGAAAACAGAAACTAAAACGAAAGAAAATAAAGTAAAGACAATTGCTTTGGGATTTTGAACTAAACTGTATAAAAAGAACTTCCAAGATTGGGGTTTGCAACAACGATAATCAAGCATGCATAAGGCAGAAATAAACAAATAATCATGTGAATCGCATCAAAAGACTAAGCTTTCGCCTTTTCCAACAATTAGACAACTCTTTCAAGAAACCCTAATGGTCTCTACTGATTTTATGTTTATAATCCAAGTTGTTAGCATGGACCTCCATTAGATGGGTAATAAACACATAACAAGTAGTAGATGCTCAAAACTTGATAAAAGTCGGATCTTTACCTCAATTATACATGGCTATCGTCGGGCTCGCCCCAACCCTAGAAGTGGGTTGACTACTCGCGCTTCATCATAATTAAAGACATTAATAATAAAAGGAAATAAACTTGCATTAATGAAATAAAATAAAGCTTACAACCAAAGGAAGCCAACTCCGCTCTCGCTTCACTAACTCCTTTTGGCCACTCACTCTCTCTCTCTCTACTACTACTAATTGCTGTGTGATTGAATCGGAATAAGATGCCTAATGCTCAGCCCCTAAGGCTTTATTTATAGTCTTCTACTCCTTGCTATTCAAAGATAGAATATCTCTATCTATATCTAAAAAGCTTAAAAGATAAATAAAATGCAATTTAGGAATTAAATCTAAAAGGGAAAAATAAATCTAAAATAAGTAAATATCTTCTTGTTGATAGATCTTGTCTTCCATGGATAGTTGTTGATAGATGTAGGATAGACTAGGCCATCCCGGATTCCTTCGGCTCCAAGGACTCCCACAGCGCGTAGGACAGCTCAAACCGCGTAACGCGGCGTCTGGAAAGATTTCCTCGATCTCGAGTAGAAGTGACGTCGACTGGGCTGACTCGGCGTCTCGGGTTGCTGGTCCTCGATGTGGCTCGGACTCTGGCTCACAAATTTCCTCGATCTCGAGCATCTTACTCGATCTCGAGTAAAGGTGATCGATCATGGTTTGGCTTGGTGACGTCGAGCAACTTCTCTTCAACATGGCTCGGGTGCCGGCTTCCGGGTTCCTCGATCTCGAGTAGGTTTACTCGATCTCGAGTAGAGTGTAACCCGGCATGTCTTCATCTTCGGCTTCTCGATCAGCTCCTCCTCGACCAGGCACTCCTTGGACGTTTTTGGTCGATCTCGAGTAAAAGTACTCGATATCGAGTAAATCTCTCAGCTTTCTGCTCTGTTCTTAAAACGCACTTTCCTGAGTCCTCGTTCGTCGGATTGATGCATATGACCATGCGTTGGAAAGCTCTTTCCGAGGGCTACAACTCTCATGAAGACATCAAAGCTTGATTCAGAACGAAGAATGGTGAAAAATGGCCTTTTCTCCAGCTGCACCATTCTTAGCTTATCCATGAGTTTCCTTTAAGCTCCAAAGTGCGCCCGATTTCTGCCAAATATAACCAAAACTTGTGTAGACCTCCATATATTGCAAATAAGTGTAAACTACACAGATTCTGTATTATTCTAACCCAAATGCATGCAATGTATGCAGAAATCGATATAAAAGTAAGTGTAAAACATGACAAATTAGGCTCACAACACAAACCCATCTAAGCCTCGACTCTCGCATTTTATCCCTAATAATAACTACTCTCGCATTTCGGCCTTTAAAAGCCAAAATGCATAAAACCACCTTTTAATATTCACCCTTATTTTCAATTAACCACCCCTTATTAAAAAAAATTTCACTTAACTACCCATTATAACAAACTATTTGTAAGTAACCACTCATCCTTGATCCTCCCATTTTCCCTTAAACTTCCACAATTTAACTTGAAAGTGAAAGACTAAAATGTCATGTGTTTTTAGTACACTACTATTATTTTCCTATTTTTATAGTCTTGAGAAATAAATCAAAGGTATGCATAAACACATTCAAGGCAAAGCACGAACAACCTCCACCTAGATCCCTATCAAGCATTGCCAGAGGTGGATGCAAACAACGCGTCGATGACCGAAAGAGGTATGACTACATCTGACCTACTAGTAGAGGTGGACACTTGCCGCTTGGTATGTGTTCTAAACATGGATTTGGAAATCCCTCCAAAATTCTAGTAAGTCCGAGGCTAGTTCAATTTGAAGCTCAAAAGACTAGGTTCCAGTTGCACAACTTGCATACATTAATGATAATTTTGTATATATAATAATTAACAAAAAACTATAAAAACAAATTTGGGGGCATTTTCATCTTTTACTTTCAAGTGAATTTAATAGAAGTTTAATTTACTTACAAACAGTTTGTTATAACGAGTTTAAGTGAAATTTTTTAAATAAGGGATGATTAATTGAAAACGAGGATGAATAGAGAGTGATTAATTTTATGCATTTTGGCCTTTATTTAATTAGGCAGGAGCCTAGATTGACAAAAACTGTGACTCTAAATCTCTAATAGGATCAATCGGGTAACTTTCCATTTGATAGATTCATAAGTTCTTGGAATTGAACCACACCACACAATGAGATATATCACTTTCATAGAATTGGTTTTACTATTCAAAAACGGGTTGAAGCTCAATTTGTTACGAGACTTTCAGTTAACTTTATGTAAATCTTTTTCCATCATAATAATAATATTATTATTATTATAAAAATAATAATAATAATAATTTCTTAAAAAAATAAGTGCTAGGAGCCAAAGAAAATGGCCCATGTATCCATATCGATCATAACTACAACATATATGTCTACATTTCAATTAATAATTCTATAAATCCATTTGATACAACGTACTATTAATTATTGATAGAATATACTTATTTATACTTATTTATACCCACATCTAAGGTATTTATTATGATGATTGAAACTTTTGTAATGCCATATTCATAGGGAGATAGCCATTAGCCAATGGGGTAACGTGTGGTCCAACTTATGAAACGTCAACGGTGATAATGAATTACCGGCTAGGTTTATAGGTGGCTTTGAAAAATAGAGTTTTGTGATTTATTACCAAACATTAATTAATGGTTTTATAGCACATAGAGTTACTTGTATACCACTTAAATGTTACGGACTATTTATTTAATTGCACCTTTCATTTAAATACAGAAGAAAAATAAGGAGATTTAATTATTACCAAACAAGACCTAGAATTTTGGAGGAGTTGTGATAGACTAGTAGAAAACCCTGAAAAAATATTAAAAATAATAAATTTATGATCTAAAGTCTATATCACTAAGATATTAAAAAATGTCAACTGAATGCTCAAATATTAGTATTACTAGTTTTGTCAATGGGAGATTCAAATTGGTTATTCAAAATTGGCTCTAAACATCGTGTCTGCGTCAGTTTTATCTTGCCGCATCTTCCATCCACACTTAGCCGGACTAAGTTCATAGATGTTTTGAGGGTTATTTTCCTTATTTTGCCTTGGTTGATTGGTTCATAGATTGTGGTTTGATGTGATTGTTAGCTGTATCATGACGGGTCTATATATCTGACACTCTTTGTACCCTCTCGATTTACCAGAATTACATCTAGTATTTCGTGATAAAAAAAAAAGTCTAGACAAAGAGCAACCACGGTCCACGGACAGCGAAAACATCAATATATATACATGTGCCCTTATTTCGACCAGGGCACAAGATACTCGGTTATTACACAATTTGTTGTACATGAGTCGTATCGTATCATACATATGCAGAAAATGCATGATGTTCTAATATACACTTATATGAGCTGAATGAGATGGAAGAACAAGAAAATGAAACTCCACCAATGCCTGAACAAAACTCGCCCTTACCATGTGTCATCCACTCACTCGCAGGGTGGCTGGTGAGTTTTTTGGGGCTGAGATGGTATAACAATTTACAAGAGTGCAGAGATTGGTTATCTGACAGCATCAAACATCCTCAGATCATTCTTCCTGCGGCGTCCTCTATAGTGCACCTTTTGATCTGCAAATGTATTCTCCCCAACCACTTCCATATTGAGATCTAAGGTGCAGAGACAACATAGATGCACAAGTTAGCATTTTGTAAGAAACGAACAATTCGTGGTGTGGTGTCAACTTAGCATGCTTAAGAAGAGATCAAGCCCGAAATCCCATCACAAGAGACCTGACAAGTCATTTTTCACAATCTGATCTACTTCAAAATTTTGCACATAACAATCAGAACACCAGGACTTATAATAAGAGAGTAAACAACTGATCATTACAAACCACTTATCTTTTCTTTCAATTTACACAAACAACTGATCCTTTATTTTGCTTACTTTGACTCACACATATCTTATCATAAAAAGCAAATTGTTCACACTTCAACAATAATCACACACAATCATTTCAGATAAGCTTGATAAGGTACACAAAAATGAAACTACAGGAAATCTAATGCCTGAACCAAACCCAAAATTGATCAAGTACCCAAACACTCGTTTCTAAGCAAGTGTTCAATAACTGGGCAACTTAATTTACATTTATCCATCCCATATGGCAAATATGGTCAAGGTACCCAAAAAGCCATAGGCTTTCCTCAAAGGTTTAAGTCCCATGATCGGGGTGGTCACTTGTCATTTATCCAAGAGAACGGCCTCTATGCAAACAGAGCTCTACATAGAGGTCCAACAAGGAGGATCTCTTATGAGATTAATCAAGCCCACAAAGGTGGATCCAACTACTTCCGAGAAAAGAAAAAAAAACCTTAATTTACCTTTGGATACAGACTCTTTTTTTGTTAAGATTTTCAGATCATTTTGTTCCACTTAGTAAAAAAAGATTATATTTTGTAAAAAGATCATTTTGTCCCACTTAATATCTATAGATTCTATAGTTCTATACTCATTGAAACACGATTATCCGAATTTCAAATTTCAAACCATCTTCCATTTTCCTAGACCCTTGTACTTTACTCAAATACTCCCTCCGTTCGGCAAAACTTGTCGTTTTAGAATTTTGTTTTTGTTCGGAAAAACTTGTCATTTTAGATATTTTTACTTCTAATTTACTAAAATGCCCTTGATTTGATTGATGTGTTGTGAGTTGTAGTTTTTGATAAAGTAAAAAGTAGAGTAACAAATGAGGGTAAATTAGTAAAAAAGGGGTGTAATTATTAGCTTTATTAAAAGTTGTGTGGAGAGTTAAAATGACAAGTTTTGCCGAACGGAGGGAGTATAAAATAGGAAGAATGTCTGAAAGCGAGCTAATTTAAAATCTCATATACAGAAGAAATGGAGGAGAACCCGCAGATTACACCTTCACAACAGCCTAATATTCATCTCAATCAAACTGTCCACACTTTTCAGTATCATGGAGAAACAACAACCACTAATTCATACTGACAACACATATCTGAAAAAACTTAACAGACACAAGGGAATGATAGATCTTCTTACTCAATTTTCATTCCATAATTCCATCCCTATTCTATTGTCTCCAATTTCCACAACTGTCTTCGTGCATAGCTTAATTCAATTCCCCGTACCTCTGATCATCTTATATCTTATTAACAAAGAAGAACTCACTTCAATAAAACAAGGACATGATGATCCTGCCAATTCATACAATTCTAACCAAATTGAGGCATCAGGATTCAGGCAGGTACCAATCAACCTATCAGGTTTCTTTTCAATCAGATAAAAATTCTTACTCATCCCAAACTTTCACTCTTTGCAATGGTAGAAATGGAAAAACCATCTCCAAGTTAACACCTTTCTATCTTTCTGTTTCAAGCTTACACAGATGCAATTCAATCTAGCTGTATTTCTACATCAAGTCACAGGCATGCTCTGACAGATAAATCTCAATCAAATGGTTAGGCACAGTTAAGCAAATTACCTCCGAATCTATCACCCCATAGTGAAAACCTGGCATCTTCATCCTCTTCATCGACCTCATCTTCATAGCCAAACTCTGCATCACCGCGATAACCTGGTTCACTTCCATACCCAGACTCGCTAACATGTGCATCAATCCCCACTCCAGATCCCATATTGTCTCTTTCCCCAGTCACATTCCTCTCCCCCTTCTCTCTCCTCGAATTCCTGGCATCGCTCATATCAGAGCTCCAATTCGCCTCCACACTACCATGACCAAATAACTCCCCGCTCGAATCCGTGCCGGCGGCGGCCACCATGAAATCCGAGCAGGTAGCCGTAGCGGCAATGGAACAGCAGCGTCCAGTGCGGGCCCCGCTCCAGTCGCTGCTCCTCCCGGACACCGAGCGGGACCCACGGCGCCGCCTCTTCCGAGCCATCCAGCGCAGCCGATCCTTCTTGTGGGATGAGGTAAGGGGCTTCTCGTCATCGTCAAAAAGGCTGAGCCTGGACATGTCGAGGGCGTCGGCGGAGATAGAAAATGACGTCGCTCGATCGGACAGGCAAGGGCGCTTGGAGGAGGTGTAGGAATCTGAATCTAGGGTTTTGGAGGTGGAATTGGGGATGAAGGGCTTCCATGATTGCAACTGGAGAGTGCAGGAATCGACTGAGTGGCGGGAGGTTACGGCTTGGGCTGACATCTTACTTTCTGGAGTTTGAAATTAGGGTTAGGGTATACAAAATTAGGGTTCTTTGAGATACAAAGAGAAGGGATTTAGCGCATCCGGAGAGATGTAACTGATCTGAATTAGTGTGAAAGTGGGGCGTAAGGGTGGATTTGTGATTGCAGAGACAAATCGCACACAGGAAGGAGTTGGAAAATTGGAATTGGGAATGCGATTGTGATTGCAGGGATGATGAACAAGACCAGGCCATGGAAATGGAGCTCCAGCTCAAACCCGACACGTGTGTGGTGCTGTAGTTCATCTTCTTGTGGGCCCCAAAAAATCTTTTTCTCTCTGCAGTTTGCCACGGTGCCGGGCCCCACAACCACTTGGCATGCTCACATCATTCAGAGCAAATTACATAAAACCACCCTTCATTTAACTATGCTCCCATTTCACCACTCTTTGTTATTATTTTTGCAGAAAATCACCTCTTTTTTATTTTTTTAGTCGGCCTAGGCCGTTATTAGTAGCTTAATGCAAATTTTCTATCTAAAGTTACTTTCGGATACAAGATGGTAAGTTAAAATGTCAGCATTGATTAATAGATAACGGTTTCAATTTTGATACATGGAAAAAGAAATCTGAATCGGGCATACAAGTTAATGATTAGACATGGACGAGTTAAGTTAACAAGCTTGAGTCTCGAGTTGAAGCCATTAACTTGTATGCCTGACTTTTTACCACATTCCAAAATTGCGATAAAAAATGAGCCTCTTTGTCCAAAAAATCGAGTTGCACATAATAGGCAAGCAGCATAAAGCGAAAAATTGACTATTGCTTTTCGATGAAGTTTGGAGACCTTTATGAATCGAACATAGCTACTTAATCCACCACGTTACCATCCCTACTTGTGCTTAGATGCAACACTACCTTTCTGAATCAGTTCGTCACCATCTCTACTTGTTTTGAATCAGTTCGTTGAACCTACTTACTGAATCCATCGCGTTACCATCCCTACTTATGCTTAGATGCAACTCTACCTTTCTGAATCAGCTCGTCGCCATCTCTACTTGCTCTGAATCAGTTCGTTGAACCTACTTACTGAATCCATCGCGTGACCATCCCTACTTGTGCTTATGCAACACTACCTTTCTGAATCAGTTAGTCGCCATCTCTACTTGTTCTCAGATGCAACACTAAGGTAAGCATTTTTCTTGAAGAAAATAAATCAATAAAAATGGCACAAACATTGACCCAAGGAGCAATGCAAGCAACAGCATTGCTCTCCAGAGGCTGTGTGCCATCATCTGTAATTGGAAAAAGAAAAAATCCTTTACACATATGTTCAGCTGTTCTACTTTGTGACATTCACATACGGTTGAAAGAAAAATGTTCTATACTCGGGATAACTATCCACATATCCGAGGGCCGGTGTTTTTCCTCTCATAGCGATAATACTTATACGTAATTTACTCTAAAAAGTTTTTAAGTACATGAGAACTTGTTCCAGTTCCTGGCACCACAACTGCAATATACGTTCACACGTACCGTGCAGCTCTTAAAAGGTTTAATGGCTCATAGTTTATGATACCTTCAAAGTCAACGGTGTCTGAGCCTCTCAGATTCACGCGCGTGAGGCTGCACTGGAACATGAACACCTCTTCCCCAGGGATGAAAGTAGTTTGGAATGGGACTTTCGGTTGCTTGGAGGTTGTAGCCTGTTGATAAATAGGGAGGGTAGTAAAACCAGCCCCTTGGGTCATATGTCCGTCCAGCAGGCGGAAATGCAGGAAAGCCTCTAAAGCCATTGGGTCTCCTGGCGCTTGGAGGAGGGTAGGGCAAAGGTGTGCCCACTGGGTGGGGTGGTCGGCTGAAAGGAGGCGGGGGTTGAGTTCCTCCAAAAGCATACACACTGCTATCTGGATTTTGATGGGCTACAATTGCAGTGGAAGAGCTTCCCGTTCCAACGCTGGGCCTACAGCAATGGATGCATTAATATAAGGAAACGAACACAAAATGCAAGATAGCTGGGATATACTATCTTATACTATCATATGAGGATTAAGCAGATTTCTTTTGTACATTTGGTTAAACATGCTTATTGATACACCCAAAGGCGCTACCAATGCATCTTTTTGCACTTTAAGGTGCAGTCTCTCCTGATTAATATTCCTCGATTCCCAACTCATCTACTCATCCCACAACAACATTTATCAAATAAACGCCATTATAGACACAAAATCTAAATCAGCATGAAGAAAAAAACAGCCACCAAAATGGTAATTTAGAGGCAGTGGCTGCAGCTGGATGATCATCTGGCCACTGGGTTAAAAATCATTATGAATATCCACTTTTTCTCACACGGATGCGTTTAAATACCCACACACAGAAAAACATAATCTAAATAGAAATTTATGATCTACAATGAAATCCATCTACAACTATCAAACAAAAGAACTTACCTTGGATTTGATAAGGAATGTCCAGGAAATCTTGATCCTGTTGCAGCATCAGGTTCAACAACATTAGCCCTCAAGTTCGGATGATTACTCTCAATCATTTGGCTGCCTGTTGGAGAGGAAGGTGTAGGTTGATTCCTCCAAGTTGGATGGTGCACATCAATGGAAGGAATTGCATGAGATGCGAAGATTTCATTTTGTCTATATGAGTCATCGAAGGGGTTCAAATTTGGACCATCCATATGTTCATTAGGATTCAAAGATGCATGTGGATGAGGCCTGAAATAGGTGAAATATGCAAGCCCAGGGGAAGATGGGGGCATCTGTTCTCCAATATTTTCATGATTTCCATAAAAAGTATGACCTGCAACTGGTGGGTTATCCACTTCCCTGCAACAGATAATATTATTAGCTTATATAGTCTGAATAACCAAGCTCTACAGAAGTTATTATATCTAGATTGAAATGACAAAGCATGTGTATTGCGAATGTAGAATAGAATATGGATAGAAGATATATAACTTACGTTACTCCACGGAATGGACAAATGCGAAACCCATACGGCTGCAGAATAGGATAATGCACAAGTTAGTGAATGCTTTCATGTCATTCAGTGTCTAAACTTTAGAGTGATAAACTTCTGATTGTAACTGAGGCTGTAGCAATGATAATGTTAAACAACTTATGATTCTTCCAGAAAGAAGCACTCATTTAGAGATCAAATGGAGGTTTGAATTAGGTAACTCATAGGGCAGAGATTTTTTTTTAACCTAAAAAATATTAAATGTAAAATGATTATTACTGGAAGGCAGAGGAAAAAGAAACACAGCTGAGTTTGAAGGAACAAACTTCAAAATTCCCTCCATACGGAAAAAATATTGTCAATGCCATAAAAATTTGCAACTGTTATGTCAAACCATAACATACTAACAGTGCAAAGTATGAAGCAAAAGTTTAGTAACAATCACTACAACAGAACTCTGTTGCAGATTGCAGTTATGGAGGAATACCATAGAAAGAAAATAAAAAAATATTGAGTAGATAGATGGTTTCACTTAAGGACTGTGGAGCAAAGAATTTCAAGAATGGCTTCCTCTTATCTGCAAATAGAGGAAAAGGCGGCAATGGAGAACAAGATACAAAGAGAAGCCTTAGATATTTTCGCCATGAGCACCAAAGTTCTTTAGATGGTCACTGGAGGAAACCTCAAGCAAATATTTGTTTGCAACATGTCATGGAGCTCAATGATGATAACGATTTCCAGTCTAAACAGACCTAGTAAAATATCTTTGTTTTGGTCTTGGTCTTGATTTTGGTATCAAGTTTTTGGTTAACTGCCAACTGATCTCTTTTCCTATATTCAAGTTGAGTGTACTAGCTTTACTCATCAGTTTGCTGATAAAGTACTGGATTAAACTCTTAACAAAATGTGCATTCAGTGCAATTTTGTAACCTACTAAATTGACCAGAGACGGATTCAGTGTTAAAATATATTGCCAAGCTTCTGTCACCTTCAATGAGTAAGTGCAACTGTATAGATGAAATAAGTAACAAAAACGCATAATACTAGAAGCAGAAGGACAAGCTGAATCACCACAAGAAAGAAGGGATACTGCTCAGCAATCCAAGAATCCATGCCAAAATCAGAAGCTGCGTTTGCAGAACCATTTGCATACAGCCATTGACCTTTCTCAATATTTCTGCAATTAGGGCACTGCATAGTTCCTTTGACATTAAATGCTGATCCAATGCAATCTGCATGACAGGATATGGGAAAAAAACAGCCGTTAATAAAAGATATTCTCTGCAAGTCATATAATAAAAGTAAATATGTATAGATGTTCTTGAATTGCACAGAGACAGAGAGAGTGCAAAAATGGTTTGTACCAGTCTATCTTTTCGTCTAGTATGTGATAGGCTGACAGCGTGGAACAGAAAATCTTAATAATTATTTAAAAAATTACAAGCATAAGAACTATACCTTTCCATTGATGAACCAAAAGAATGAAGCAGAAAGATACAACAGAGAAAGATACTTTAGGACCCCCTCTATAATTTTTGTTCAGCAACTAATTGATAACGTCTTCCATCACTTTCCTTTACCCTTCACCAACCACTTTTTCATCGGCATAACCACATGGAATGAAATGAACCACCATATTATCAAGTGCATAAAATAATGCTTGGAGATCCTAGGTGTCAATATCATGACATTCTTTCCTCAAACCTGAAAATAAGGCACTGTGCATTATCACTTCACATACATCTAGAAAAGGGCATGTGAGTTATGTCCCTCTCGATGAGGACGGACTCCAACTGCCAACCCTATCTAACGAGAAAAAGTCTTTCTTTGGATTCAATGATAATACTTATCATTCCATTATCCTTCAGCACATTGCCAACAAGTTTCCCCCATACAAACATGCAACCAAAATACCAAATGGGTAAGCCCCAATACTTGACTTTTGTTCAGAAAGAGAATTTAGGATCATGGTTTAGATTTCAGGTACTTCAATCATGCTTTCGAGAAAAAATCCCGTGTTTGGAGATTCAATTATTTCCCATTCCTAAACACCTAGGAATTCAACGTATTGAACAGCCTATTCATATCAAGAAAGGGATTAAAATGTCATTTCAAACCCTAGCACTCAGCTTATTTGCCCCTTCTTTCTCATCTCTGCCTTGCAGTGCTGTGCACACCACCCAACGTTTCACTTCTCAGCATCAGCAAGTCAGATTGCTTTGGATACTCATTCCCCGCCCTTATGTTTCCCCTCTACAGGCAATAGTGGCTTTCCTTATCGCCACATGAATCTTGATTCCTGTCTACCATTTCTCTAATCAGCTAACCAAGGACGTCATGTTACTCATTCCTTATAAAATCATCTGATTTCGCAAAGAAGGGGAAACACAACCAAAATTTCCAGGTTCTGGCATCATTTCACCTTTCTTATCCTGCTGACCTCAATTTCTCTCTACATCAGAATCAACTGAGTCACGACCAGTGTGGATATAAATGTGTATAATAGTTAACAAAAACTTCATCGTCTTGATTCTTAGTTTCCAATTTGATTCCTGGGCATGAAAACCTTCACCCCCTCTCTTTCCTATAAACCCCTCAATTAATGTGCGACCCAGCTTGATGCCTTGATTTGACCCATTTGGTACAAACAGAAATATTTTTTTTTTTTTGGTCAGGAAACAGAAATATTTCTTATTACAGGTCAATGAGACACAGCTTTCAGGCCATTTGTCATCATCTAAAGCAAGTGAAAGAAGCTAGATTGCACAATCTTAGAACTCAGAACATTAGTAAATGCTAGAGCACTAAGCAGTAAATCTAGGAGCTCCTGCATTCAATTTTGCCACCAAAGATATAGACTAAAACAATACTCAACTAACCTTAACAGTTTCCGTTACTGGCCCTAGGATTATATTGAACTTGATAATGTATAACAAAAACAAAACCTAGTCAGCAAAGCATATTTATGACATTGGATTCCACAATTGAATATATAACTTAATTTGCGAGTAGTTTAGCCTACCCAAAATACCAACCCTTGGCATGCAAACAACAAACCTTGCCAAGGTGGGCACATATTACGTTCTCAAAGCATGCCCCTTAATGGACACATTTCCAAAAATAACACTCTATTGTTGATCATTGCAGTTGTTATCGCCTTTACCTTCCCATGTAAAAAAACTAAAACAAAGCAAAAAAAGCGAATCAAACCTTTTGTCTTTTATATGCTAATTAATCCAAAAATGTAAATAATCCACATTCTAAGTTGAACATTCTCTCTATCAAGACCAACTGCCACAAGGACGTCGACTGAAGGATACAAAAATCTCAAACCTAGAACAACAAACATGGAAACATATGTAGGTCTTGCAAGCATATTTAACCATGCACTCAAGATTAAAGGGCCAATAAACAATTTCGAAACATATCTCTGATATGAACAGCGAATAGAAATTGTAACATCACATGGGGACAACCAACTATTGGGGGCTAAGAACTAGAAGTGCAGAAATGCTCAATAAACATGATGGAAACCTCTGCTCACAAAATCAGATTTTAAAATATGAAAAAAAATCTACTCACAAAATATTCAAGAGGGTAAAATGGGGTATCAATTCATAAACAATCCAAAGTATCACAGCAGTGTGATGACAGTTCAAGCAAATTCACCCCTAATTATAAATTAAGGGACCAATTCAGTCCCAAAGCCGAGCTAATCAAAGATTGAATTAACAACAATAATGCAATTATGATCCATCAAACCCCAAAAAATGAAACATGCAAGGGATGAACACATCTCCATTCTTCATAGAAACCATGATTCATTACCTCCTTAAACAGAAATCAGTAAGGAAAAAAGAAAAAATGGTTACCCAGATGGAATTCATGGCCGCATTGCAGCTTAGCCCTCGATCTAGCCCCATCAATCTCCACCAAATCAAGGCAAATTGAGCAATGAACACACAAATCAGGGCTCAAATTCAAATCAAACCCCTGATCAGCGTCTTCTTCACACCTCATCATGTCTCCGTTTCTTATATAAAATTAATCAAAACACTACCCCAACAACCAAACCGATTGAAACAAACCGGCCCCAAATCGAACAATCTTT
The DNA here is from genome assembly GCA_963922045.1 of Persicaria maculosa. Lineage (NCBI taxonomy): Eukaryota > Viridiplantae > Streptophyta > Magnoliopsida > Caryophyllales > Polygonaceae > Persicaria > Persicaria maculosa. The sequence continues at coordinate 69,894,182 of OY998255.1, forward strand.
TCCTCTTTCTCGCAAATTCCCTCACTGGGGGAAAGAAAAAAACAACAACAATCTGATAACCTCCAAACTGTGTAGATCAAAATCTGGGTTTTGAGATAAAAACCCAGAAATCTGATCACACAGGAAATAGGAATCTGGGTTTTTTTCCCTCCTTTCTTCCCCCCTCTTGTTCGTTCTTCCCTCTTTGCTCCTCGAATTCTCTGTATAATCAATCAATCCCCCAAACTGCCTCTCCCCCTCTCTCTCTATCTTGTCCGAGCTGTAAGGTTACGTGGTGCGTAGCTTCCGAGAGTATGTCACCCACCCGACTCCCCAAGGAAAATAAAGGACGCTCAACAATGCACACGATTTTAATATGTAATGAAATTCCATCAAATGTTAAACTACGATGTACAATTTTTGACTCTTCAATAGTTCAATTTAATACTCCCTTTTTTTCTTTTTAATCCTGTTCAATTTAATATTCCTATTGGTTAATGGTATTTTAAAAATTAGGTGATATTATATTGATTTTAATATTCTGTATAGTTTATCGATTGTATAAACATTGGGGTTATAATTATAGCAATATAAAAAACCAGATCAATAATTATAACAATATTAAAAAAATGAGTAGTTTTTCAATTTTTGAATATTGATGGAGTATTTTTCATGAGATGTTTATAATGTTAGAGTTTTTTTTAATTTAATGTTAACTAGTCTGTTGATATATAATAATAATAATAATCAATATAGGATTACTCTATAAGGTCTTTATTTTTTATTTATTTATTAAATAAGAATTCGAGATCAGATATACCTTAATCTCTAAATCGGTAAATGAAACTGAAAGACCATCAAACCATACTATAAAAAAAACTAATTGCATTAGTTTGTACATGTATTAGTTCTGTATAGACTCTACAACGTTCTTAATTATTTAAAAAAATGTAAACTTATTCTTCTATTTTCAAACCTTTGTACATTACATGTTGAATTATTTATTGTGGGTCATATTGGTGTAGCTTTTTCGGTTGGACAAAATGATTGAAAGCTACGTTTGTTGTATGTATAAATTATATTGTGATATCTTTATTTCATTATTTTAATGAGTTATCATATTTTTTTTTTCAATAGTTGTTGGTGGATGCATGCATGTATATATTGATATTATACCAAACTCCATCGCGTAGGACAACAAAATATTTTTTATAAGGTGTTTCCCTTTTTACACTTAGTACTTTCTCATATTTAAAATGAAAACAATTAATTGAAATCCATTATTATTATCTATTATATTTGTTGTAAATCAATTTTAATCGAATTCAGTCGTCCTATATTTTAATCCAACCATTAGAGTCAATTCTATATTTATATATTAAAAAAAAAATCAAACTTTCAATCTCTCAACCCGAAATATAGTCTACAATCTTATACGGAGTAATTAGTACTTTCATTATTAAAATTGGATAACTAAAGCTAAATTATTTCATTTCCCCAATAAAAAAAGGAGTTGGTCATCGAAACTATGAATAGGAGGTCTATGAAAAGTGATACATATTGGAGTCAAAATTTTCAAACTTCAAAAATAGTATATGATATGTATATGTTCTTGTATTTGATGAACTATAACTTGAGATATGATTCACCCAATCTCAGGAGACTCTAGCGTGTGTGATATACTACTCTATGTGTCGTTTGACTTTTCAGCATGCTTTTAAAGAGTTAAAAATTATATAAAATATTATTTTTATTATTATTTTTTAAATAATTTTAAATTTATAAATAATAAGTATAAACTTCCGTCCTGTGCCCTAGCTCCAATTCAACTCTAACTCTGTTATTTATTTATTTTTAAAATAAAAGAAAATTTTTAAAACAAGAGGCGTCCTTAACAACGACCTCGCTTGGAAATCCGCCGCTGTCGTAGCTAGGAGGAGGGAACTCGGCGGAGGAGGAAGAGGCGTCGAAGGGCGTGTAGCCTTCGTCGAAGGGGTGATTGAAGGGTCTGACCTTGTCATCGGCATCGTTCCTAAAGGGGTCGAGGGAAGACATCGCTGTCTGCATCCATAGAGCAAGTCCAAGGTCGTATTTCAGTCGTCGTCCACTCCGATCATGGATACGACGGCGATGCTTCGAAGAAACAACCTGTGACATTCGAGAGGAAGCATATCCAATCAATTCTCAAGTTGGTTCATCCCGATTTCTTCTGCTCCACAACCTTCAACCTCCAGGTTACGGCCGGGGCTGGCTTTCATGTGCTAATTGAATCCGGAATTATGCCTCCTATCAAGGTTTAAGTACAATCTTTGATTTTTCACTTCTGAAATTTGTGATCATGTATTGGTTTCGTCGTTGTTTCATTATTAGCTTCACAGGGATGAAGAGACATGGTCGAACTTGATATTTGTTTAGGCGGAGGAACGGTCAAATTTGACAATCGATGTTCCTGTTGTTATCAAGGGCGCACGCAAAGAGGCGCGTCCTAGCCTTAAATAAAGAGAGGCAATTGAAGAAAATAAGATCCAGCCTTTTGCCCAGTGGAGCAAATTCCCCAAGAGATTGAAGCTGTAAGCAATGTAGGCAGAAGTTTATGCATAACAAAGGGGAAGGTGGGGTTCTCGAGCTCTAGTTTTGAAAACAAATGGAGTTTCATATTAACGGAGTTACATTTGCATTGGAGTTAAGGCCAAAGCCGGACCTGAGGGGAGGCAAAAGAGGCCTCCGCCTCGGGCCCAAAACTAAAAAGGGGCCTATTTTTTTTTTTTTTAACTATATGGGTTTTTTTTATTAGTAAGTTTAACTAAATCAATTATAGTGTATTGGTAAAAAATCTTATTCTTTCCCATTAGTCGATGATTCAATTCTCTTTGTAACCCATTAATTTAATTATATTTTTTCCACCAAAATTTCATTTAATAATCACTAAAAGCCACCAATAAAATATAAATTATCCATTATATATGGTTATGAAAAATAAACAAAATTTTATTAATGTTTTATTTCGTTTTATCTTGTGCAACTTCATATTTAAAAAAAAAATAGATTTTCACAAACCCTTTCTAAAAGAATAATTGCCCAAAATCACGAATACAAAAAATTTAAAACCACCCATATTGAACTTTTTTATATAAAAATAGCTAAATAAAATAAATATATTGAACGAAATGATAAAGAAAATTCTCCAAAAAAAATAATAGTAGAGGGCCCAAATTTTATATCTTGCCTCGGGCATTTCAAATCTCAGGTCCGGCCCTGGTTAAGGCATAGGGCGAAAGTTTACAAAAGTTAAAGGGCGCGCATCATCCGGGAAAAAAAAAACATTGGGGCACCACCTGGAATTGCTTTAAACATAGGGGCACTAGACGAGATTTCCCTTTAAAATATTAGATAAAACATTGTATGATAAATTGAGACACCATAAAAATAACAACAAATAAAGAATCCGTTGAAGAAAAGTGTCGTAAACATTTAAGGTAGACAGGGAAGATGACAAACATCCAATACATTCACTACGTCAGTTTACGTCGTCGTCGCCTGAAAAGGGGTATTGGTTGCTAGATAATTCAGGTGATAAACTGTCGTCCCCTGAAGTGTCATCGGGTCAACATCATCCCTTGTGAGTATTCAGACGACGGTAATAATGATGTCCATCGTCTAATGACTCTTAGGCGACCAAAAAATTGTCCGTCGCATGAAAAGTTGGTCAGACCTCAAGGGCTTTCCAAGCATGCCCATTAGGATTCAAGCGACGAACGGTTAGATATAAGAGGCGATGACCTGTCTTTACCCCAATCACAATTTCATCGTCTCAATATGATTGGAGAATTTTATGAAATATAAAAGTAAATTCAGGCAACGAACCTTTTATATAAGTTCGTCTCTATAGTAATGGAGCAACCAACATTTTCTCTAATTTCATCGCTTGAGAGTGCTATGAGAATTTAAAAAAAAATAGAAGTGACTTCACGTGACGGGTATATTCTCATAAGTTCATCGCCCTAATGTGATCAAAAAATTATATAAAATATGAAAGTAGGACCCAACGATGGAATATTTGACTTTGTCCGTCGGCTCAAACTAAGTTCATCGCCCTAATGTGATCAAAAAATTAGGTGATGGAATATTTGACTTTGTCCGTCGTTTGAATGTGCTTAGAGAATTGTAGTCAAATAGAAGTCCTTTCAGGTGACAATGTCTTCTAGTAGGTACGTTACCCGAGATTTCAATTGACTAGGTTTTCAAACATGTACCACCTAAAAGTGTTCTAGTATTTTAAAAAAAAATATTAAAGCAACGAGTGGGTTTTGATTTTATAAAAATAATTTAAAATACCAACAACCCCCTATTTTATACCAAATGCACCAAAAATGTGCACAAAATGTGTAATGTTTGGTGTGGAATGTGTGTTTGATGTGTTTTGAATTGCACAGGTTTTGTGCAAAACCTGTGCAATTCAAAACACACCTAACACACATTCCACACCAAACATCTACACATTCCAAATCATATTCCACACCAAACACACATTTTGTGCAATTCAAAATGTGCACAAACAACATGTACATATACATAAACACATCCCAAAATACATTCCAAAACGTAGGACCAAAAAAAAACAATCCAAAACAACACATACACAACTGTACCGATTCCAACAACTAGTACATGTTTAGAACATATCAAAACACACGTACACATATATGATACATTCTACGGCTGCGAGGAGGGGTGAGAAGTTGAAGGAGGCTTATCTTATAGTTGAGACGGTAGAGGATTTTCCATGAAAATGTTATGTTCTTCTTCTGAAATCAAATTTTGGATGAGATTTTTTTTGGGTTCATAGGTAGGGACTAGGCCCATTACAATATGTGAGAGAGGGGATTCGAACTCGTGACCTACTGGTCACTGTACGTCATCCTTACCAACCAAGCTAGTAATTTCTGCTGTTCAATTCTAGATGAGATTGAATATAAGATATTTTTCATAAAAATGTTATGAGATTTCTTAATGAGATTGAATATATCATATTTTTTCCCCTAAGTTTCAAAATTTCCACAAGTCAATACATACTAATAAAGAACTTTAGTTTAAGCTTTGATATTTTATTATGAGATTTGCAACATCCAGAATGTATAAAATTATACCAGGAAGATCCCATTAGACTCTACATTAATAATAATTCAATATATAAAATGTAGCTTACTCTAAGGAAGTTGCAAAAATGTTCATATGATAGCTTCACTACTTTATTTTGACTTCATATTTAACAAAAAAAATATTGTACATGAAATCTATGAAATTTACAAAAAAAAAATAATTATAAAATCTAAAATTATAAAATCTATGAAATCTAAAAAATTTATAAAATCTATGAATAATTGAATCTATGAAATATGAAATGTACAAAAGAAAATCTATGAATATATAAAATTATATCAAGAAGATCACAATTGACTTTATCTTAATGGTTGTAAGAAATACCTCATACATATGTTCCTCGTTGTTCTTCGAGGCATTCCAAAAGGATGCATGTTTGTTGTTCGACGAGGACGAGTTCTAGTTGGTTAGGTTGGGAATCTCGTTCTCGAGCTTGGACGATCTCCTCAACACAGCCCTTTAATTTATCATGCGAAACGATATGATTTTAAATATAAAAATGGTTAAAAACAATTACATACACACAATTTATGAAAATAATCAGACTTACCACGCGGTCATTCACATTCGGACACGACTCGTAGGTGTCTTGTCATTATCAATCTCAATCTCTAATTCCAATCTCAATCAAAATATATATACTCATTCTCATCATCATTCTCAATTTCCATCGATCACAAACTCATTCTAATCACCGATAAAAATTTCTCTACCATCACATATACATATTCAACAAAGTGAACTACACACAAAACAATCAATTCTCATCATCTGTCTCAATCTAAACCACATTCTCAATCCAAACCTCATTTTGTCATCATTGAATCTATGAAATGTACACAAGAAAAAATGAAATCTAAAAAAATCTATGAATATATAAAATTATACCAAGAAGATCACAGTTGAATTTATCTTAATGGTTGTATTTTGACTTTGTACCTATGAAATCTACATATATATATATATATATAAGAAATACCTCATACATATGTTCCTCGTTGTTCTTCGAGGCATTCCAAGAGGATGCATGTTTGTTGTTCGACGAGGACGAGTTCTAGTTGGTTAGGCTTGGGGGCATCTCGTTATCGAGCTTGGAGGTTCTCCTCAACACAACCCTTTAATTTATCCTGCAATACAATATGATTTTAAATATAAAAATGGTTAAAAACAATTACATACACACAATTTATGAAAATAATCAGACTTACCACGCGATCATTCGCATTCGGACACGACTCGTAGGTGTCTTGTCATTATCAATCTCAATCTCTAATTCCAATCTCAATCAAAATATATATACTTATTCTCAATTTCCATCACAAACTCATTATAGTCACCGATGAAAATTTCTCTACCATTACATATACGTATTCAACAAAGTGAACTACATACAAACCAATCAATTCTCAATATCATCTATCTCAATATAAACTACATTCTCAATCAAAACCTCATTTTGTCATCTCACACACAAAAAAAAACCAATTCTCATCATCTATCTCAATCTAAACTACATTCTCAATTGTCACACACACACACACACACACACACACACACACACACACACACACACACACACACACACACACACACACACACACACACACACACACACACACACACACACACACACACACACACACACACACACACACACACACACACACACACACACACACACACACACACACACACACACACACACACACACACACAATTCTCATAATCTATCTCAATATATATCCAAACCTCATTCTCATTTATACGTGCCTTAACTAGAGAGAGTGGAATAAAGTTGATATATATATCCACACACACACCATTCTCATAATCTATCTCAATATATATCCAAACCTCATTCTCATTTATACGTGCCTTAACTAGAGAGAGTGGAATAAAGTTGATATATATATCCACTTGTGCTTACCAGAATTTTGACCAAAAATTAGGGAAGGGGTCAAGAGTTTGTGTCGTGGTTTTAGGAGGAAAAATGGCAAAGAAGTGAAAGTGTGAATGGATGAAGAGGTTTCGACAAGCACAATTAAGTAAATTCAGCGGTTAAAAAAAACACATTCAGGCAATGAGATAAGGTTTATCTCGATCACCTAAATGAATAGTAATAATGCTACAGAGCTACCTAGCGGAATAAAGTTTATTTTGGTATCTTTAATGATTCAACCAAAAGAATAAAATAAATAGTATTAAATGTCACATAACTACCCTCCCTTTAGGTGACGGACTTACGTCTATCTCGGTCACCTAATGACACGGTATTCAATAGGTTCGTTGGATGCACTTGTTTGGAACTCTTTGAGGCGACATAATTACTAAAATGTTCATCACCGCATTGCAAAATATTAAATAGACCAACTGAATGTTCTTCTTTGCACTCCTTCCAGCGAAAAACTTTCAGATAATATTCATCACATGACAAGTTCAGTAAATGAGAACCATTCAAGTGAAGGACGCGTTGCTATGTTGGTCACCTAACTCCACACCCTCACTTATGTGACAACAATATAAATAGTGTTCGTCGCTAAATCGTTCATTTAATGAGTCATGAGTGCACATTCAGGCGATGGACTATGATGTTTCATTGGTTGCTTGAAAGATACTTTTGATAGATGTAGTTGGAATCTCTATTAGGGGGACCGTATTTCTTCCATTGCTCGTCGCCTAAACATAGTTTGTTGCCTAACATAGATTCAGACGACGAACATTGCAGTTAGTTGATTGTCCAAATGTGATTTGGGATGGGTTACAATCATGTGATATTCAGGCGACCAACTACTATAACTCCATTGATAGACGTTCCCTCAGGCGATGAAAGTTGGTGTGTCTGTCGCCTGAAGTGCAATCTGGCGCAGTGAAAGTGTCACATGATAAATGACTCGCTATTAATAAAGAGGTGGGAAGCCAAGCACTATCGAAGTTATAACATCGTCAGATGATAGATATATTAGGACACAACATCATGTAGGAAGCGAAGTCCATAGAAATTGAGCTATCAGTGACTATGATACACCACCACCACTACAGGAAAACTGTGTATGTTTCGATGCTTGTATTTCGACGCTTTATTTATGCGTCGGTAATTTTCGACATTCCTACCCGTCGAAAATTACCGACACACAAAAGCGTCATTTGGGCCTCTTTTTCGACAGTTGCAGGCGTCGAGAATGGTTTTGTATTTTAATAAAATACTGGAAGGCTGGAACAGTGGAACCCAACCCTAACACACCTTGCCAAAGCGGGAGATTGGCGATTTTCTGGCAAACTTCCTTTCTCCGCCCATGGCTTCTAGATCTCTCTCCTCTCTCGTTCTCTCCCAATCTTCACTCAGATCTCGTCATTGCTCTCCCAATTATCACTCGCCCTCTCCATTGATGAACCAAAGTCGCCATAGCTACTGGAAAATGCCATGGCGAACACTCCTCGCCTCTTTGTCGCCGACGCCGTTGCCCACACACCGAGACGAAGCGAATCCCTCAAAATCAGTGCCTCCCTTTCCGGATGTGAGCCACACAGTGCGCTTGTAGCCAGCCTCGGGGATAGCAACCGGCGCCGTTGATTGATTAGATCTGCAGACACCAGTGTCGTTGACCGCCCTAAGCCTCTAACAAGAGCCGCCTCGAGGCCTACTTCATGTTGATCCAGTCGAGATTAGGTATATCCTTAGAGCTATGTCTTTATTTGGCTTGATTTTGATCAATTAGGGTTTTGATTTGTTATATTATTGAAGTAGCTTTGAATCGTCATTCTTCGGCTTTGAGTGTAGATATTATTGAAGTAGCTTAGTCAAGTGTAGACCTCCATCTCTCACCCTCTCTCTTCTCCAATTTTTCAGATCCAAACGAAGTCTGGTCCTCTAGTTTTCCAAATCCTTAATCGAATCTCAATTTTTTCACGGATTATGTTGAAGTGTTCATGGTCTAAAAGACCTACTTTTAATTTGTACTAGAAAAGCGTGTTAATTCCAACGGATTGGAGAGAAGAGGTTCGTTTTCTCAGTGTTTGAGTCAGGTTTCTCCTCTTCTTATGTCTTTGGATTTTTTGAGTTCGAATCACTTCTGGTGTCACTTTCTATGAATTTAATCAGTTGTTTTCCCGAATCAGGTTGCTACCGAAAGTTCCTTGGAGTTCAGGAGCTCGAATCATCACCTTAAGTTGGAATCAGGTGATAACCTTACTGACTTTTGATCTTCTCTTGTACTGTATTTGAATCTGAATTGCTATCTTATTTTGAATCTGAATTCTTCCTGTCATGTTTGATAGTGCATTAGTATCTCAGCAATGTTCTCTTTTGATTGAATACAAGTCACATGAGTTTTGTGGTCTTGGTCTGATGTCATTGCTTATCATCTTCACTACTTGTTCATGAACACAAAAACTACTGATGAGCGGTTTTTAGTCGCATAAACCGTATCAAAATAAAACTCAAACCTACAAACTAGTATAGCAAGCAAGTAAGAGGTCGATCCCACAGAGAATCAAGTATTTCTCAACAATGTGTATTTACCAATTAGTAGAAAGGGGGTTTTTGGATGATTGAAACAAGAAAGAAAATAAAATAAACTATAAACAAAATTGATGCAAAACAATTTAGAGAAGATCGCTCTACCTACAACTATCCACTTCATTTGTTTGAATTGATATTGTAACTTCCTCTTGTCCTTTTAGTCTTCCTATGAATGCCCTTGTCCCGACCTAATATAGTTACTAGTCCAACCAGTCCTAGCAACCCTTATCAATCGAACAGTCCCTAAAGAAGGATTTAACCCAATTGATAGCTTTAAGTTCAGAGATTAGCCAAGGTATTTGCAGTCCCTAAAGAGGGATTTAACAACACATTCAACTTCCTACTCATTCAAATAGTTCAACCAGCCCTAAAGGAACAAGTTTGCTACTTGGGTTAAGGTTCGCAACCAGGAATCTACAAAACCCTAGCAATTGAATTGATCTAACAAGTTGGCCAGACAAGATAGAACAAATCAATAAACAATCAAGCACAAAGAAGTTGAAGCATTCAATATAGGAAATAAGGAACAAGATTCAGAAACTCACAATCAATCCAAATAAAGCTTCAAATTGCAAGTAGAACGAAGAGAGTTTAGTCGCCCATGGCGAACATCGCTTCTCTCTCAGGACCTCTTGAGATCTTCATGTAAGCTTCTTCGATCAACTAGACATTCTCATCCAATGTGTTATCAACCCATGTCTCCTCCTCGGATCCACGATTACCTGAAATAATCAATAAAAGCATGTAGATTCCGACTCCAACCACACAGAGAACAAATATGCAAATTATACTTAAACCATGCATGATATGCATCTTAACTAAGCTAAATGCAACCTATTATAACTCTATAAATACATGCTATCAAACTCCCCCACACTTAAGCTTTTGCTTGTCCTCAAGCAATCAAAAACAAATATAGAATTGATCATCCCACAAATAAGATCTTCATGCTATAGTTTTAGAAAAGCAACATCAAACAATAGGAGCCATGAATAAGAAAACAAATATCCTAGCAAATATATGAGCGATCCAATAGTAAAAGCAAATTTAATCCAACCTCACCGGGATAATGTGTTTCACTCAAGCTCTCATGTGTTTAGGCTTTAAAGTCCAACTCTCAACTCAATCCAAAATGCTCTGTACACCGTGAAAGTTATCACTTGCAAACAACATCATGAGGACTTTTATAGGGTTGTAATGGGGCTTTGGTAGGAACATAAGGCATGGGAAGTATTTAGGCATGTGGTGCTAACAATCCGGGAAAAAAGAACAACAACCAACCAGAACAACACCAAAACTTCCATACTTCGCAAACCATTCCAATAACATAAACTCCAATAAAACATCAATAAGCACTCTTCGATTTCAATAGCCATACAACTCATGCATTTTTTCTATTTGGATGACTTCTTTTCTTTTCTTTTATGCTTACTTTTGCCCCTAAGTGAATTTTATCCTCCCTAGGTCCAAGCTTACTAGACTTTTACTCCTAAGTGAATTTTATCCTCCTTAGGCCCCTAGTAATAAGTCATCTCTATTATGCAAGAAGGGTTACCTTATTTTGGCTATGCCTCTCGCAATGCACAACCATACATACATCATCTCCACTCAAAGCAACTCCAACATAAAGATTTTTCACCAATTCTCCTCCTAATTCCCGGATGGGGTCAGGCTAATCATTGGCTATGATATATTTTTGTGGAGCTATATAAGAATAGGCTTTAAGGCTCAGATGGGCTTCAAGCAGAGGATAATATGTAAGGTAGATAGGGTATAATATGGCTAAAGAAAACATGCCTCAATCATTTGAAATTCACAAGCAACAAACATGTGCAATACGGTATTGAAATAAGAAGCTTATGGAGAGTATAATCACACAATAAAAGCAAAAGGAAAATAATTATGAATAATCCCTATAAGGCCAAAACAAACTCACAAAGGTTATATTTTTGCTAGATTTCAATTTAACCTCAACTATGAACCATACTTGCTCAATTATATTCTCAAATCATGCTCCAAAAATCATTTTCAAGCAATTCAATCAAATCATGGGATTTATCCAATTAAGATCATAAAAATAAATTAGAGGACAAACTAAACCAAGATGGGTATCTTTAATAACACTTAAATGCAATGCATGATATTTTTGGTTTTTTTTTTTTCAAATGCAGTATATGAATAAAAATAAACATGACAACATAAATAAACATGATAACATAAGTAAACATGATATGCAAATTCTATCTATATGCAATGCAATCCCTCCCCCACGCTTAAACCTTTCATTGTCCTCAATGAAACATAAAAGACAACAAAAAATAAAAACATAGAGAAAGAGATGAATGAAATACTCACAATGTGGTGGATAGGTCTCTATAGGTCGGATCTGAGCATTGCGGCGGGTTAAAGAAAACTAGCTAACTAGGAATTGAAATAACTAAAACTTACCTCGGGTTGCCTCCCGAGAAGCGCCTTTCTTTAATGTCATTGGCTTGACTTATTCTCAATCTCAAGATCTTATCTCTCAGACATCGTCAAGGCCCTCAGTAGCCTATCATATTCCTGTGCACACATCTTACAAGGCACATCATAGCACAATAAATTGAAAGCATAAAATGTGGAACTCACGAACCCTTTCAATCTATTAAAGAGTCTAGCATGACTCTCTGCAGAAGGAATATGATACCACCAACACAGTTCCGCTGGTGGCTTTTCAAAATAGCAATCAAAAGGATCAACATATACACCATTAACTTCAAAATTGCAAAAGTTTACCTCTATTACCTCTTTAGCCTCAGCTGATGGCTCTAGACCTGGTTCATCAATAGGCGAGATCAGAATGGATGGTGCAGATGGAGTAGGAGACACATCACATGTAACCTCATGCGTCGACTCATGAGATTCCAAGCCAGGAAGCACTAGACCATCTCCTCCATCATCTAAGAAACTATCGTTGTCTGCAACCAATTCCTCATCTTCTTCTTCGAAGCTCCTTTCTTTCTCACCTTTTGCACTTAGAATTTGAATGAGTTGGTTCATTTGTTCCTCCAATTTTCCGATTCGGCTCATGTTTCTTTCCTCTAACTGCTGCAACACTTGTGTGAGAGTTCGGATTGATACTTCCTGCTCAACCTGTCGACTCATGTTGTAGAAAAAATCCCAAATCTCAAAGAGTCCCATATCCAATAGGCCTCCATTACTCATGGACTCAGCAAGATTCCGTGTTTCAGCATTCATCCCATCAAATATGCAAAAACACATCTCCCGCACACCATATTGATAACCCCATGAACCAAGGTCATTAACATACTCATGCAATCTAGTGAAATATTGGTGAAAGTTCTCACCTTCAAACTGCAACAATCTCAACATCTTAAAAAGTTAGTAGCAAGGGTGTTATGAACCGTAAGATAGGTTCACAACAAAGTTAGATATATAAACAAAAATTAATAAATACACAAAACAAAGAAATAAACTTGAGTCCCCGGCAACGGCGCCAATTTTGACGGACGGTTTTTAGTCGCATAAACCGTATCAAAATAAAACTCAAACCTACAAACTAGTATAGCAAGCAAGTAAGAGGTCGATCCCACAGAGAATCAAGTATTTCTCAACAATGTGTATTTACCAATTAGTAGAAAGGGGGTTTTTGGATGATTGAAACAAGAAAGAAAATAAAATAAACTATAAACAAAATTGATGCAAAACAATTTAGAGAAGATCGCTCTACCTACAACTATCCACTTCATTTGTTTGAATTGATATTGTAACTTCCTCTTGTCCTTTTAGTCTTCCTATGAATGCCCTTGTCCCGACCTAATATAGTTACTAGTCCAACCAGTCCTAGCAACCCTTATCAATCGAACAGTCCCTAAAGAAGGATTTAACCCAATTGATAGCTTTAAGTTCAGAGATTAGCCAAGGTATTTGCAGTCCCTAAAGAGGGATTTAACAACACATTCAACTTCCTACTCATTCAAATAGTTCAACCAGCCCTAAAGGAACAAGTTTGCTACTTGGGTTAAGGTTCGCAACCAGGAATCTACAAAACCCTAGCAATTGAATTGATCTAACAAGTTGGCCAGACAAGATAGAACAAATCAATAAACAATCAAGCACAAAGAAGTTGAAGCATTCAATATAGGAAATAAGGAACAAGATTCAGAAACTCACAATCAATCCAAATAAAGCTTCAAATTGCAAGTAGAACGAAGAGAGTTTAGTCGCCCATGGCGAACATCGCTTCTCTCTCAGGACCTCTTGAGATCTTCATGTAAGCTTCTTCGATAAACTAGACATTCTCATCCAATGTGTTATCAACCCATGTCTCCTCCTCGGATCCACGATTACCTGAAATAATCAATAAAAGCATGTAGATTCCGACTCCAACCACACAGAGAACAAATATGCAAATTATACTTAAACCATGCATGATATGCATCTTAACTAAGCTAAATGCAACCTATTATAACTCTATAAATACATGCTATCAACTACCAAGCTCCTTTATGTATCTTTTAATGATTTTTTTTTCTCTATTTTCTTTCTTTATCATTATATTTGAGCCAATTTTTAGGCTGTAGTAATATACATTGAGAAATAGATGATGGAACTTTGCACAATATCTATTTTGTCCTACACCACACATTCAACTGCTGATTTTTTTTATAGGTAACCAAAAGAATATGAAAATTTGAGAATGTGCAAAATTTATAGGAATGAAAACAAATAAACAGTACTATAACATTAACATCTATGGTTTTTGTAAAGAGCGTGTGAATTCCAACGGTTACATTCTTGTGTCAATGAACTTCTCCCCAAGACCTACAAAGGCAATTGAAACCACGAGCACAGACACTAGCATCCCCTGGCACAGCTGCTGATTCTTTCTATAGACCAAATGTGGTCGGTGGGATGCTACTGTTTCGGTTTCGGTAAAAACATAAGCTGTCATTTTGTTGGTGCCCGTAACAACACCCTTTGCTACTTGTTTCTTATTTCAGACTTGTGTTTTCCTTGTTTTGCACTTGTGTTTTTACTGAAATCTATTTGTTTCCTTTTTAGTCTTCCTGATGGCATTTTGAAATATTGCAGGGAAAAACCACAAAGTTGAGAGCGTAACTGCTTGGATCTTCCCTTCGTTGACAAATCCTTGAGATCCAATTTAAAATTGTAAGACCCAGAAAAACACAGACACATTATTTATCCTTGAGATTCAAGTTTTCAGTTTATGTCCATTCATTTTGAACTAAATTAAGGCTATATAATAGCTATTTTTATAGTATTGTTTGATAGATCTTACCAATTTGAGTTTGTTCATAGGGAGATTTTACTTTTATTCAGTATAATCGAGTAAATAAGATACTAGTGAGATTAATTGAGTGAAGTTTCTGGCTTTGGTAAGCACTCATTTCTGGCATTTTCACAAACAAGAGCCTTTTCTTTTATAGATTATCATATCTGAAGGCTTGAACTTGACACCACTTGTTAAGGGTTGCGGATTTTTTCAACATGATTTGCAATTAACATGTGTGCTTTGATACTAAGCTTCAACAAGGGTCTATGATTTGTGGGTTTTCCATTACATGTGTATTTCATTGTGAAATCTTAATGTTTTACGGGCCAAAAGGAGGCTCGTAAGTTTCTGTGGAAATTCTCATTCTCACAAAAGCAAGAGCTCTAAAAGTACTGAAAGTTTTTCTTAGGAGGCTAGGTAACTATTTTCCTATCTTTTGCATGAGCTTGAATTTTCTTAGTAAGTTTGCTGGTGGCAATTCCTGATGGCATTTTTCCTCTGTACTGAAATTGGCCTAGTTGATTATTCCTCTGGCCTTCTTTGTATGAATTTATACCCTACTCACCCATCCCCTTAAGAATCCCTCCATATCTCTTTTTATCCAGCTGATGTTGTTAATCATAACCCACAATATCTCTTTGCTAGGCATATTCTCAATTTTCAATTAGCTTAATTTAGATTGTAGATTAGCTTGTTTGTTCAGTTTGCACTTTGAAGCTCCTTTGTGAAATTGCAAGCTCATATTCTCAATTTTTAACTTCTCAAGGTAATCATTTGTGAAATTACAAGCTCATACTTTTGGCCGTTGGTTCTAATACCCCCTTTTTTGTACCCTGGACTCCAAATGGTGCTGTGTTGGACATCGCAAGAAATGCTTATTATCTCCTATCCCATTGTAATGCATGGATGCCAAAGGTATATATCAGTTTTATGTTCTTGCTTGCTCAGCAAGAACAGTTGTATCTCTCCCTGGCCTTTTTCTGTTCTTTTTTTCCCCGTATATTCCAATTTTTCTTTCCTTCTTAAGGTTGATGATTCTAGATTTTATTTGCTCTCTTGTACTTTGTGGAAAGTGTTTGCTCTTATGTTTTTAGTTTTGAACAATTTTTCACCTTGAGATTTTAGCCAGTGCTTCTCCGGATAAAGCTACTAGGTGCACCTAATATTGGAGAGTCAGAGCGCCAAACATAGAATTAATTTATGTATGTTAATTGATTTGGTGTAGGAAATTTATCGGATAAAGCTTCCAGGTGCACCTAATATTGGAGAAGGAAAGCCAGAGAACCAAAATCACGCAATCGTTTTCACTCGTGGAGAAGCACTTCAAACAATTGATATGAACCAAGTAATCATTCTTTTTAAGACTCGCTATTCTAATGTGTTTTCCTGTCTCTTTACCTTTCCTTCTCTAACCATTTTTCATGGCAGGATAACTATTTGGAAGAAGCTCTGAAAATAAGAAATATGCTGCAAGAGTTTCTCCAGCATCAGGGTCAGCAAACCCCAACAGTAGTTGGTCTAAAGGAGCATATATTTACTCGAAGGTCTGGTTTGTATTTCTTCTGCACTTTGAAATTCCGTATTCTCGTTTGTTTGTTACATCAAGTTATATTAGAGTAAAAATAAGAAAAATACAACACTCTTAATTCTAAACCATTGTGTTTATCTTCAATTAAAGTGCATTTCTGTATTAAAAAATAAAATGGTTGCTACTACTAACCAGTGGTGTTTGGGACAATGTAATCATCAACAAGTTTCTCTTGTGAAATTGAATACCCGTTACTAACCTTCCTTTCTCCAGGATTTAGCGTATGATGTTATAAAATGGGAACTTGAGAACAACACTTTTTAACTCTTTCATTTACGCAGTGCAGTGTGTCATCGCTGGCATGGTTCATGTCTCATCAGGAGACCAGCTTCGTCACCATTGGGCAGAGGCTTTTGGCACTCCTCTCAGGTAAAACCTTATGTTCCTTTTTTCTCTTTCCCATCCAGCTTCCTCTCAGAGTCATAAAACTGCTCATATAGCAGCATGTGAGTATGATTTTTTTTTGTAAGCAGTTTCATTTTTTACTCGTGCTCTGTTGCTTATTTTGTTAAATATTACTTGATGAACCTTCTGTTACAAGTGTTATTTAGAATAATAAAGGCATTTCAAATGCCTGGGGTGGATAGTGAGATTGTAGACTTAAAAGCTGTTTTTGCAAATGTATGATTTCCTGAGCCAGAGAACCTAATAATCTCTTAAAAGTTGTATGATTTCTTGAGCCAGAGAACCTAATTGTAGAAAGGTTCTTCATTGTTGAGTGGTTTTTTGTGGCATTTGCATTCATTTATATGTGACATGCCTCTGCTCCCTTGCTTACTTTTTAGCAGAGTGTCTAGATTTATAATGATAAGAATGTTGCTTTCAACCGAGGAGATTAACTTTTCAATCTACATGTACTGTTTTTCCAGATTCATTCAAGTGTAGAACAGTATACACACGACAAAGATTATCTGAGGCTAGACATTTGAGAAACTTGAAGATCACTGTGCCCTTTAGTTGCCCTCCTGTTAACAAGCTCAAAGATAAAGGGTAAACCTATAGTCATCCAACTTGGATACACTATTTAATTATATACACTCAAATATTTGCAATGGTCATTATCTAGGAATGATGAGTATAATGTTTTTTTTTTCCGTTAATTTATTGTAGATGGAATCAAAGGGAAGACCACCTAGCCACCTATCCATCTTTTT
The DNA here is from genome assembly GCA_963922045.1 of Persicaria maculosa. Classification (NCBI taxonomy): domain Eukaryota; kingdom Viridiplantae; phylum Streptophyta; class Magnoliopsida; order Caryophyllales; family Polygonaceae; genus Persicaria; species Persicaria maculosa. The sequence goes on from OY998255.1 coordinate 69,911,878, forward strand.
CTAGCATTCTAATTTAAGTTTGATAGCTTTAACCCAGATGTATTCCCCTCTAAGAGTTGTTGCAAAGCCTAGTTATAAATGTTGTTAAGAGAGGAGAGGAGCAGCTTGTTAACGACATGCAAAGTTAGCCTTTTTATTTTGAATGTGCTGATATGCATGCCTATTGACACATCATACAATATATATCCCCCAACCAACATAGGAAAACCACCCAAAGATTTTCATGCTAGCTGGATTGTCTATCAAGATGTATCGCTACTATGATCCAGCAACAAGAGGGTTGGATTTCAGAGGTAATGGTACTGTTTCATTGAAAGCATATCTATTTAAAAGCTTGATATCGAAGTCTTTGTATTTATATATGGACTCTAATTTCGTTACCTAAAGCTTCATTTCTGGGATCGTATGCATTTCTTTTGATGTTCTTTATTGGGATCATATGTATTTTTGTATCTAATGACTTTTAGCCTTTGTGTTGCCGTCTCATATGATTTGTATCTGTTTTATTGATCTCCACTGCTTCTATTTTGCCTTTTCTGTACTTTTGTTTGAAAAGAGTCTTGTCATTGACATGGTTGCACACTTTTTCTTTCCATTTTCGGTTGTTAATGACTCGTTCAATCTGGTAGCTAGGACAGAATTTTAGAATTAGAGAAGATAATGTCATGGTTGAATTCTAGAGCTGCTTCTATCAATATTTTCACTTGTTCATTGCTAGCTGACACTGATGTATCTTTGGATACCAATTTACTTGCAGCATCTGATTGACCTAGCAAGAGGTTTCTCAAAAGCTCTGGTCAAGCAGCACAAAATCGACTTCAAGAATGAAGCCTTAGTAGCCTAAATATTAGAGGTGTTATTGTTCTTTGAGTTCTAAATTTTAGTACGGCGATGGTAGTTTGAAAGATTAGTAATTGGTGCTCAGGTGTATTGTGTATATGATAAATGGATGTTTTGAAATTAAAGCGTTTCTTTTGCTCTTGCCAGTTGCCATTGTCCACTGATGGTTTTATTGTATATATTAAATCAATAAATGTTATATATATATATATATATATATATATATATATATATATATATATATATATATATATATTAGTTTAGAAAAGAGAAAAAAAAAGCCATTTTTGACACCATAAAGCGTCGAAAAAGGTTGATGGGTCAAGTGACATAAGCCATTTTCGACGATCTAGGGTGTCGAAAATGGCATGCCAATCTCGACGCTTTTAGGCGTCGAAATGGGTTCAGACACAATTTAACGTCGAAAATGACCGGCTGTCATTCGTGACGCAAAAAATACCGACGCTTTTTGAAAGCGTCAAAATTGATTTTTTCGACGCTTTATAGCGTCGAGAATGACCATTAAAAGTGTCGAAAATGGCCTGGTTTTCCTGTAGTGCACGACTCTAACTAGCCACGACTCTAATATATATGTTCTTATATTTCATGAAAACTTTATATTATTTCTCTCTATATTTAGTTTAATAATAACTACATTAATACTACTCCTTATTAATTAAATATGTATATAATGTATTTCTTGCTAACTAAATGATGCCATTTTAAATATGTTAATCATTACGTTATACAACCGCTCTTACAATTATTAATCGATTATTAATTATTAAATTATTAATTTGAATAAATATCATATCAATTTTCATATTCAATTATGAAAATTAAAACTCTACACAAAATTATTTTAATTTCAATCGAATCAAACCTGAAATGGATGATGAACACAATATCTTCTGTATAAAAAAATCATTTTACAAATCTTACCTCTAAAATGAAACTTGTCATTAAAATCACAAAAACATGTACAGTGCATAATTAAGGTAAAATTATGAAAATATAAAGGGAGATTTCTTTGGGGTGTTTTTTTCCCCAAATCGAAAAATCCAAATTACTAAAATATAATTTTTAAAAAATGTTGTATCTAGGGACCAAAAAAAAAAACAATTACTAGTCACTAGTCTATATCCGGATCCCCTATAACAACAATGGGTGTTACTTTCGTATTGGTTAATTGGGCAGATTCTAGAGAGAGGCTCTACCCTCTCTCTAGAATCCCTCAAACCTCTCTTGTAAAACCAAGGGTTCTACCCTTCTTAATCCCATTTTTTGTGGATAATTTTTGCAATTAATTTGGGCATTTTTCTTCGTTCAACTCCCTTTGCCTATCTATGGTGTTTTTAGGCTGATCGGTGGCCTTCTTCTCCATTTCGTTATCCTTTGGGTGGTTCTGCTTCGGAGGCTATGTCGGTTTTCGCGGTGGTTCTCCTCCTGTCCCTCCCTTGCGTGGTTGGATTCCACTGTTTTTTGGGTGTTTCTCCCTACTGGCGTTGCGAATCGTCTCCCGTTTTGGGGCTTTTGCGCTGTCGGTGCTGGGCGTGGATTCTTCCGGTCGGTCCGTTGTCGGTGTCGTGCCTGGGGTGGTCGCCGGTGGAGTGGGTGTCCGCCTCCTCCTTCGCGGTCCTCCTGGTGCGTTCGCCCGCCTTCCCTGGCGGCGTTCGCCGGTGGTCGATCTCGTGCTTGGGCCTTCCCTGTGCAATTGCGCTCTCTCCTCTCTCCCTTGGTCCTTCGGGCCCAAGCTTCGGGTCCTTCGGGCCCAAGGATGAAGATAAGTAATATAAAAAAAAAGTTCGAAAGGGCCTTGTTTGAATCCACCCGAAAGGGCTTGAGAAAATCCCGCAAGTGCTGGTCGATATTTTGTAGGTGAAAGTTTGTCGGCGTTTTGTTTCGAGCAGTTTGCGACTCTGCTTTCGATGTTTCTAGGAGATCTTCTGCTTGGTTGGGGGGGGGGCGTGGAGTCTGTAGTCGGGTCTGGCTGGGGTCGTGGTGGTGCGCTCAAGGCGACTCTGTATACGGGATAGAGTTCCTTGGAGTTCGTCTACACTATCCACAGGAGTTAGTGTCCTGTTGTACTACTGGCCCGCGGTGCTACTGTTCGGTGGTGCTTGGCTGCGTTCTTTGGTGGCTTCCTCAGCGTTTCGGGTGTTTGGTCTTCTTGGAACGTTTGTTGTAGTGTTTATTTCTGTTTGGTTCATTACGCTTATTATTTGTATTTCTGTTTTTAGGTTGCTTTGTTAGACGGTTCACCGTCTGCCGACTTCGGTCGGCCTCTCGATGAGTCAGACATGTCTGACCTTCGAATTTTTACCTAATAAAGAAAAAAGGGTGTTACTTTCGGTGTTAAATTTATTTATTTTGGATATAAATTGACATTAAAAAATCTATTTTTTTTTAAATAATAATTATCCATACTTTAAGGGATGTATCTTATCTTATGATCTTCACTCGTAAACCATCTGTACAAATACATAATTTGGGCCATTTGGCAGACACAAAATGGTGCATTTGCTCACCTAATTAACAATCATTTGCAATAATTAAAAGGTAAATAATTAATTAGTTCAATGTACTCCATATTCAATTGCGATAATTAAGATGCTTTACGCAGCTGTAATCACAAGTTCACAACAATTCCAAGTTTGAACCATTTGATATTTCAATTTTTAGCGTTAAGATTAAACAAAGTGATTGAATGCCTTTAAAAAAAAAATTTGAAAAACCAAATGACGTCATGTCGAAATCAAAATGAAAAAAAATTGAATCCGGTCAATAAGATCCTGACTTTATTAGAATATACGGAGTAACTAAAATTGGGTGATTTTCTACGTCCAATTTGGTGTAGACTTGTAGTCCATTACCAAATAACAATACCAACATAAAAGTTATACCAATTAGATATGAAAAACCGATGTCGTATCGTAAGTGAAAAAAATTTATATGGAAATTAGGGTCAATATGTCGAAATCTTCATAAAAGTCTCAAATGAACAAAAAAAACTAAGTTAACAATAATATGGTATAACATTATTTTAGACTATAAGAAACAAAATAAAATTCAACAATTTAAACCTAGGTGAGGTCAATCATTGAGTAAACCAACACAGGAGCAAAACTCTCCAACCAAAAGAAACGGAGAAAATGAGACAACTTAGCCGATCAGATCCAAGAAAATAACGAAACTTGAGATGGAGAAAATCACCGAGGGAACTTATAAAATGAACTTTTTCAGTTCTAAACTCGCTAAGGGAGAGGTAATGACTAGGTTCGTCATCCAAGACCACATCAGTATCATTCTAGATTGCAATGCGTCTTGCTGCGGGTTCGTTATTGGGGGTCGTACAGACAACAGACTCACAACAGACCCATTGTTTGGGCCCGAGAAGGCCTGGAAAATCTATATATCTATACTATATACACTTGGGTGAAAGCCCTATTAAATGCACTAATTAAATTGGGTGATGATATCTTCACCGCTAATTTTTACTATTTCCACCGTTAATCACCGCATAGGTATGCGGTGGTCTTAATTCACTTTTTCCCAGACCCACCGCATATACATGCGGTGGATCCGTTGACCGTATACAAACCCATCGCATAGGTATGCGGTGGGTTATGGCGACCGTATACATGCGGTCAGTTTTTGGGCAATTGAAAACGGTTTGTAAAAGTGGTCCAAAACCGTCGCCATAACCCACCGCATAACGGTTTTGGTTCGTTATGGCGACGGTTCAAACCCATTGTATACCTATGTGGTGGGTTATAGCGACGGTTTTGGGGCCGTTATGGCGACGGTTTTAGACTTGTATACTTCTCGACCCATCGCAATACTTTGCGGTGACCCACCGCATAGGAATGCGGTGGGATCGTTGACTGTCATTAAACCCACCGCATATCTATGCGGTGATTAGCGGTGGAAATAGTAAAAATTAGCGGTGGAGATATCATTTCCGAATTAAATTATAACAAATAACCTAATATTTATTCAATATTACTATAGTAAATTAGAAAGTCATTGTAGCATAATGGTAAATGGTTAAGGGGATAGTTATTATACATGTGGTCGAGGGTTCAATTCTCCTAATTTGCACTAATTTTTTTAGCATTTTTTGCTCAAATGTGTGTCTACCTATGTAAAGACCGGGAAATTTTATAATATTAAATAATGATTTATAATAATCTCGTTTTCTAAGATTCGGGAGGTTTGGAATTTCTGTGCTATTGGTTTACTCTAAATCCTTCGAAACGAGTTCCGACATTATTTATTTGAAAATTTAAAATATGCTTTATCCAATTTAAACTAATATTTGGAGCTCTTTATTAAACTCGGAATTGAAAATTTGAAAATCTTTTGAGTTGAGTCGGATAAGATCGAGAGAGTGGGTTTCGAGATATCTTATTCGGGTATTCAAAATATCGCTCAGGAACCACTTCCAAATTCCATTTTCTTTAAATTTTCTTTTCCTTCCCCCCTCTCTCTCACTCTGTCTCTCACTCCCCCTCCCGGACTCTTGTCTCAGACTCTCAGATTTCCGCTGGAGGAGGAATCCTTGCTCCGTCATGGACAGCTTGCAAATTTGTTGTTTTGTGTCAACCTTATCGATCCTATAAACACTCCCTCTCCGGCTCTCCCTGCCCTCCTTCTCACGCACCAAACCCATTGCAGATTTGCATAACCATACTCTCTTTTAGGGTTGTGCATGATTCGGTCCAAACCGAATTTTTGGGCCGAACCAACACAAACCGAACCGAACCTAACCGGAGTTTTTCGGTTCGGCTTTCAGTTTGAGAATTTTTATTTTTCGGTTCGGTTTTTGTTTGGTCTCGGTTTAGTTTGTGTTAAACCGATTTTTTTTATATACTACATAAATATAAATAAAGTGTATATATACACTGTCACTGTATTTGCCTCATATAAACTGTATTTGCATGTGATAATATGGTATATATATTTGCATCATATATATATATATATATATATGTATTTGCATCATATACACTGTATTTGCATTTGATTAATAATATATATATATAATATATGTATGTATGTATTATACTTTATATTGAAATAGGTGTATATATACACATAAGTACAAATACAGTGTATATATTTGTATACTTTGAATTTTTTATTATGGAAATTCGGTTCAATTATATTAAAATCAAACCGAACACAAACCAAACCGGTAAATAATCGAACCGAACCTAATGTTTTCGGTTCGACTTTCGATTTGACTTTCGATTTGAAATTTTGAGATTTTCAATTTCGATTCGACCCGGTTCGGTTAGGTTTTAGAAGCCCTACTCTTTCCTGTCATTCTCTGCAGCAAAGGAATCCACCAAAAAACACCTCTCACCCTCTCCGTTAAATTGCAGCCCCCCAAAGAGCCCCGTCGTCCTCTGTTTTCTGACAACAACCGGCTCCTCCGTGTCTCCGAGCGTCTCCAGCCTTCCCCGTCCGAGCTCACAGCCACCTCCATTGCTTCTTCCACTGAGCCGAGAACAACATCTCTCTTCCTCCCCTCCGCCCTCGCATTTCGGCTCGGTAAGGACTCATTCATGACCCTCGAATCGAGCCTCCCCGAGCGCTTCCCCGGTGAATCGAAAACCCTCGGTGAGGATCCCTCTTTTCCCCCCTTTCTTGTTGATTCCTTGTCATTGGTGTCGGGCTCGAGTCGTCGGAGAATGGCCATCGCTGGCAGCTCCTTCCTCTCTCCCTTCTTTTCTTTGAATTTCGCTCAACCGCTCCGCTGAAGACGATGAACAGTGGCCACGGCTTGGTCTTCTGTTTTCTTTTAAAATCCGGTCCGGTTTGTGTTTTGAAAGAGGAAAATTGGTTCGGTTCATTTCTTTTAAAAGAGATTTGGGTTGGGGCCTTGAATGGGATCCGAATTTAAGTGAGGTATGGGCCTATTTTGTTTCTGGGCCTGATATCTTGGGAGTATTTACTTAATGCATTTTGGGATTATATATGTATGTTGTTTTAAGGTTGAAATGAATTTCGAAAAATATATTAATGATTGGATTATATATTAAATGGAATAGTATATATTATATTATGATGAGATTTAAAATATAATATTATTGTTGAGATTTAAGAATTATTATATTAATAGACTTGGATTTTAAAAAAGGATTTGAAAAAAGGTTTTAAAGGTTGGAACTTGATTTGAGAAATGGAATTGGACTTAATACAATTTAAAAGAAGAGGATTTTTGGAAATGATCTAACCTTGTCGGCTTTGTTTGATAAAATAATAATAATAACTGGATTTAAAGGATGATGTTTTATAAATGGATTTTGACCAGATAGGAGTTTTGAAAATGAGTTGACTTAATTTGGGATTTAAGAGTTTGGAAAATATGGTTGGTACGATTTTATCAATGGGGTTGATTGGAAGTGAATGGTTTTGGTTGATGTTGATCGTATCGGAAAGGTTTTGAAAATGGTTTTACCATCAATTGGTTTTGAGGATGTTGAGAACTTGGGTTTCGTGTGTATGAATGTTGGTCCGATAGCTTATGGAAATGGCTTGATGATAGGTGTGTATTGCTTTTGGATTGCTTTGGACTTGCATTTGGGCCATTGCTTGTGTTATCTTGTTGTTCTGCATCTTAAGGTAAGTATCCTACGGGACTTACTCAGTAACCTGGACCTCCTGTCTGACGTGTCATGTGATGTGTAGTTGTTGCATATTAAAGCATGCCATGTAGTATCATGCTGGGATTGCATTGAACTGAGCATGTGGTTACTATGTGTGTTTGAATACAAAACGGTCGTTATATGTGATAGTCCTAGAGTCTTTGCTAAGGTCATAGGGTAGTCCAGCCTCATCGGGTGCCCTGAGTCAATCGAGTCAATATGAGTATGTTATTATAGCCCAACACCATCGGGCAAGCGGTGTTATGATGATGTGTTTTGGTGTTGAGCATGCTATGGTTCCGTGGTCCGTGCACCACCACGAGGAAATGGGGTACCGTACTGGCCAAGTCCGTTCATGAAAAAGGGAGCGAAGTAGGAGAGGAATATGCCACTTGACATTGTCTTGGGTCCTTTACAGTTCTTGTGCATTTATAACTATCAAATCATGCTTATGTGATTAAAATCTTGTACTGCATTAGTCATCCTTTACTTAGGTATAGACATGTTGCCTCAGCGCGGTCAGAGGACCCGCAGGCGGTTACCAGGCCTGACTTCGTGGATAGTGTTAGGTATCGCTCTTTGTTTGCTCCATGTTTCTGTAACGGGAAATCTCTTGGCGAACCGAAGAATCTAGCTAATATTCTAGCTTGGTAAAATGGTAATCATCCACTATAATTTGGTTTTGACCCGGCTTTGTCGTGGCACCTTGTATCTTAATTTTGCTTCCGCCTTACTTCCTTTTGCAATGAATTTCACGACTTAGTCTTTAGGACATGTTAAGGGTACTCAACGGCCCTACGATGCCTTTAGGGTTCGAAATCCCTCCTTCTTAGTGATATTAAAATGAGGTTTGAAACCTCAACCCGTACCTGGATTGCAAGATCCGAACAAGGGGTTTTATCCCTTGAAACGTAACCCGAGAATCATAATTCCGGGCTGTTACAACCCACATCTAATTAGTAATTAGTTTGTATAAAAGGTAACTAAATTAGATACAAAATCTTATTAAATATTAAAAATGTAGAAATCATAATTTTTTCTCAACAATATATATTTGATGGTCAGTAGAAAATTTGTTAAATTTTTCCATTATGCATCATCTCAATCGGTATCTTCAAAAAACTTAGTTTCTTGGGAATATTAAACGTAAGTACAATATTTTTTTTTAATAAATTAAAATATACTATTAAATATTGATTGTTATATTGCAAAATAAAATAGAAATTTAATAGTTTTGAAGTATATTAACAAGGTTTTCAATTGGCAACAAAAATAGCTAAAGGGGAGTGAAATGGTAAAAATGTGTTGATTATGCTTTTATAAATGGTGGCTTTTGAATATTAGTTATTTTTAATAACAACATATAAGAGTTACTCCCTCCGTTAATCAAAACATGTCGTTTTAGACATTTGCACATTATTTAAGAAAGCAAATAAAAGCAAACAAAAATACACTTATACCCCTAATCATTACTTTACTTTTCCACTTTATTGAAAAATACAACTAACAAACATCTAATCATGACAAAGGTAATTTTGGAAAGTGAGCACCAAAATACCTAAAACGACAAGTTTTTCTTAACAAGATTTTACTCCTAAAACGGCATGTTTTTCTTAACGGAGGGAGTATTAGTTAGTGTAAAATTCTAAATATATATATAGCCTTTTTACCGCCCTTTTATACAAAGGAAAAATATTTTTAATTAATAATCAATATCAATCAATCAATATATCTAATATAATACTAAATCAGTTGTTTCTGCCGTCACATGTCAAATCCACCTTAATTATAGGCTTATGTGGCCACTTCAAATTAAACTTGACCCCACCTTCATTTAATCAATTATACATTTAATTTCTTAATTAATTTGTTTAATTAAAAATTTCCGTAGTAATTATCTACCTGTCTTAATTGATAACCTAATTCTACGAAAAAAATCACAACTAATCTAATCTTCCTTATCAAGTATCAAATATTTGTAGTTAAAATACACCATTTAATCATTTATCGATAATTATTAAAATAAATCAACCTAACACTATTAATTTCATTTAAAAATTTGTATATTCAATTTCTTGATTTGTTTAATGAAAATCTTCCATAGAAATTATATATCTAATATAACCTAATTCTACTGAAAAAATCAAGCTAATTTAATCTTCATATCAAATACGTAGTTTCAAATAATTGTAATTGAAATATACCATTTATTGATAAGAAGAAAACATAAAAGCAATACATGTGATAATTATCGATAAAAGATTTGCTACCATTTATTTCAATAAACGTAGCAAAAAATTTGCTACGTTTATTTTGTTGTTTTACTTTTTATTTTTTTTAGTTTAATTCGAATGGGTTCATTCACTATATATTTTAATTATGTATTATTTAAATGTTGTTCACCCCACATTTTTACTTTCTATATCATATTATTATATATTCATTTTGATAGATCCTACATTTTAAAATATACATTTTTTTACGTTCCTTTAATATATATTTAAAATTCATACAGTGTATTTAAAAATATATTTCTATTTTTGTTTAGAATTATTTTATTTTGATCCCATTGAGAAAAAAAACAAAGAGACATTGATAATCAAAACATAAATAATTCAATTTCTTTTTTCTATGCCAACAATTTTTAATAATAAAATAAAGCCATTGCAAGTTTAATTATATATGTTTTCAAATATTTGCAACATTTGTTCCGAGAATTACTATAGGGTTTTGCTTATAACTCATGGTGGAAATACAATAGAGTTAGTTTTAAACTAGATTAATATATAGTTAGAATATACGAAGACTTGATTTAAATAAATTCAAGGATGCTTGCATTATAGGTTTTGACAAAAGGATGGTAATTCAACAATTTTCTATTTCATGTAATTTCAATTAATAAAATTGCTCATTTTCAATAGCTACACACTGTATTTTCCGCTAACCATATATATATATATATATATATATATATATATATATATATTTATAGCAATTCTTTGTCAATCTTAAACTTTAGTCCCAATGTTTTACTTCATACGTTCCTGTCTTGAATACAATGGAATAGTTATGAATGTTTTACTTAAATAAACTTGGTCTCGATCTGTAGGCCTCTATATAACCCTAAACGTACGTATCAACATTGAAACAATATAAAAGAGTTTTAGAAAATCATATATATTGTGCATGCTTTTATCACTTAAGTTGTCGTAGAGTTGTGAAAACATTATGGGTAGAGTTAAAAACAATAACCGCTTAAATTTTTTTGAATGATTTAAATTTTAGTAAAGTCATATTTTATTTTAGAGAAAATTTGCACCGAAGACGCAAATTTTCGGCCAAATTAGCCAACTATACACACTTTTGTAAAAATTAGCAAAGTATGCATCAACCCTAATTCTTATCCCCGCTTACCCATCCCCGCTTTCTGAATTCATTTCATCCTCTTCCTCCCCGCTCGTCCTCCCGATGCCGTTCGTGGCCAGATTCGGGGATCTCAATCTCAGATCTGAGATGATCGAGAGATGGCGAGAGATGGTCACGTGTCCTCCAAACGAAATCGTTCCCTCATCCCTCTTCCGCTCCTCTTCCTGTCGCCTCCGCTCCTCCGACGTCACTCCCGACCACCTCCACTCCTCTCCCGTCGAGCGCACCAACGCCGAAGCCAAATTGGACCAGATCTGGCTCCGATTTCGGCGGTGTGGTTTTTAATTTCAGATCTCGCCGCGTTTTCATGGCCTCCACGCTCGGCATCACCTCCAAGTCAGTTTTCTACTCCTCTCTAAACGGCGGATGTCCGCTTAGATTGATTCGCTTGCTTCTGTTTTAATTGATCTCATTTTAGTTCGATCTTGATTGGCTGCAAATGCATGTTGTTTGCCGCAGCTTTCCAATTCTCTTCTCTGGATTTGATTGGTTGAGATTGATTTCGTTAACATTAGATCCATGCCTTGGATTCTTGAAATGAATTAGCCATTTTTCACTGTGTGTGAGTTGAGATTATTAGGTTTCCAATCATTTCTGAGCTGTATACCATTGGCATCTTCCTAGTTTTCAGTCCATGGGAGGAGTAGATTTGAGGATGAACCTTTCACAGAAGCAATCAACAGGTCAAGTATATATCTATACATAATTATACATTCAAACACAGATTTTTTAACCAGTAAATGAATTCGATTTTAATATATGTTGAATTTGCTTTTGATATTCAATGCAATCCTCCCGATCCGAATTAGCTAAAATGGATGTTGTTGTAGTTCAACTATTACGAAACTGTAATAATTAGCTAAAATGGATGTTGCTGTAGTTCAACTTATGTGGAACACAATCTGTTGCTCATGGCTTTGATCTCCATGTGATTGAATTATACTGTTGCTATGTCTTGTAAAGGCAACACACTTCCTTTCAAGAGGGGTGAGTGCTCATTTCTTGTTAAAGGTTAAATAAGTACAAAATTAAGTTTGGCCAAATTCCGTTAATCTTCTGCTGTCATAGAATTGCAAATTTCATTTAATTTCAATTAAGTTTCCTTGAAATCTTGCTTTGGCAAATTGTTTGTCGTAGAATTGCTTTGGCAGAAAACATGTGATTGTCTTCTTTGGTAAGCGAATTTCCTTTATTTAATCCCACTTTAGAATTATCAAGATGATATTCTCATATATAATTTCCAAGATGTTTTTAAGTTAATGATTTTTTAGCTACTGATTTTTTGAGGTTGTTGATTCTTTTTTTTGTCAATAATGCAATTTGTCTCCAATTTATTTTAGCGCTGACATCGTTTTTAGTTAGATATTATATATATGTAGGTATATATGTATGCTTGGATCCTTAAAAATTGGTTTGTTTTCTAGTGCTGACGTCGTTTTTATGCGTATTTTTATGTGCTGGCATCGTTTTTATGCGTATTTTTTTGGTGCTGACATCGTTTTTATGCGTATTTTTAGTGCTGACATCATTTTTATGCTTATTATTTACTGCTGACATCGTTTTTAGTTGGATATTATATATGTAGTTATATATGTATGCTTGAGTCCTTAAAAATTGATTTATTTTTTAGTGTTGATATCGTTTTTATGCTTATTACCTTATTTAGGTTGCTCTTTAGGTATATATGTATGATTGAGTCATTAAAAAATGGTTTGTTTTTTAGTGCTGACATCGTTTTTATGCGTATTTTTTAGTGTTGACATCATTTTTAGTTGGATATTATATATGTAGGTATATTTATATACTTGAGTTCTTAAAAACTAGTTTGTTTCTTAATGCTGACATCGTTTTTATGCGTATTTTTTAGTGCTGACATCGTTTTTAATTTGATATTATATATGTAAGTATATATGTATGCTTGAGTCCTTCAAAATTGGTTTATTTCTTAGTGCTGACATCGTTTTTATACGTATTTTTTAGTGCTGACATCGTTTTTATACGTATTTTTAAGTGATGACATCGTTTTTAATTTTATAATATATATGTAAGTATATATGTATGTTTGATTCCTTAAAAATTGGTTTATTTCTTAGTGCTGACATCGTTTTTATATGTATTTTTAGTGCTGACATCGTTTTTATGCATATTTTTATGTAGGTATATATTTGCTGACATCGTTTTTGCAATATAAGAGATGGATGAGAAAGGAGGTCAGCATCGTCGGCGTCGAAAAATTCTTTGTTTTAATTTTTTACCGTTATCCTTTGTTTCTCACTACCAAAAATAAAATAAAATATTCGTTTCTTTTTTTTTGTTAGAACACTCACTTGTCTCTTTGTTCTCCCCCTTTTATATTTTTAATGACTTAATACGCCAAATATATTGATCTTCGATGTCATCACCGTCGGCGTCAGCATCCTCGTAGACGGCGTCAGCAATGCTGATGTCAGCATTCTCGACGTTGACGTCAGCAATGGTAATGTCGGCATTTCCATCGTCGACGTCAACACTGACGCGTGAAAAAAAAACCGTTGGCGTCAGCATCCTTGTAAACGGCGTCAGCAATGCTGACGTTCGTATTCCCGACGTCGGCGTCAGCATTGACGCGCGAAAAAAAAAACTTCCTTGTAAACGGTGTCAGCATTGTTGACGTCAACATTCCCGACGTCGGCGTCAGCATTGACGCGCGAAAAAAAAAAATCAAATTTTCATTTAAAAAATATAAATTGGTTAAAAAATAAATTAGTGACAAATCTTATTTATGTGATAATTAAAGGAAAAATGGAAGAAATGAAATGAAAAAACAATGGAAAAGGAAATAAAGGAAAAAATAAAAATAAATAAAAAAGGAGAAAAGCTGGAGGCTTCCCTATTAAAAAAAAAGGAAAAGTAAAAGATAAGAAAGAGAGATGGAGGGAGAGTAGATACATCATACACGGAAGGAGGAAGGAGGGGGGTGGGCCCAGGGGAGATGTGGCATACTGGCATACACAATTGTAGCGCGCAGCGCTTTTTTTTTTTTTAAACAGTGTTGCGCAGTGCGGCTTTCCCTTATAGTATATTGTGTATAGTTTTGCAAATTTCCTAAAATCTTGTATATTTGGCTAATTTGGCCTTCATATTTGTATATTTGGCAAATCCTCCCTTTATTTTAACTTTTTCTATATGGTTTACTATTTTCTATTATGGTAATTAGACCTGTCAAAACACAACCCGATCCGATCGACCCAGCCCGAACCCGGAAATTTTGACTCGGAAATTTTTTCCTAGCCGAACCCAAAACCCCGAAAGGGCGAAACCTAGGGAAGTGCGGACCACCGACGTTGCCCCCACCTAGATGAGGGATCTTCGAAGACCACAAACACAACCACGATCCTCTCGATCAAACAGGACGTCCGATACTGCAACCCAACTCGAAACTAATCGCACACACGCCAAAGAAACGACCCGACGCTGGAACAAATATAGGCCAAAAAGGGGAGATCTAAGCATCAGACGAAAATATGCGTGCAAACTCCCGGAACCAAACAAAAAGTTCGGGAAGGAATTATTTAAACTACTCAAATTATTTTTTCATACCCTTTCGGGATTGTGATCCAGCCCTTTCGGGATTTTTGTCTAACCCTTTCGGGAGTTTTGTCAAACCCTTTCGGGATTTAGATAGGGCCCTTTCGGGATTTTTATTTTTAATTTTTATCTATTTTTATTTTATTTTCCACTCCTTGCCTTGCAAGGAAGAGGAGCCCTGTTCCGCCAGCCCTGCGTGCAGGACAAGACCAAACCACTCGTGCACGGGCTGGATCGCAAGTTCGAAAAACCAATTATATCATATGCATATTGATTACAATGTGTTCATATACTCCCGTGCCTCGAGCACGGGTACTATACTAGTATAATACTAAAACAGAGGCGTGAAAATCCTATGTGGCGGGCTCTGGTGCAATTCGTCTATGTGTCGTTCTCTGGCACAATCTGAGCCGGGTTTTTTGACACGTCAATTAATGACGATCCAATAAATTTAAGCCACATTAAACGATAACCCCATCTATTTTATACACGTGTCATCCTATGTGTCTAACTTAATTGATTTTTATATTTAATTTTTATATTTTAAGTGATTATAAATTCTATCATTTGAAACAAAATCTTTTGAAACAATATCAACCATGTTTTTTAACAAATCGAATTATCTTATGGGGTGATTCAATATTCCATTTTATATTTTCCACATATTTTCTTCAGTTACGTCCGGAAATTTTTTCAAAAAAAAATCAATTAAGCATTATGGCAATCGAGTGAATACTATACAACCTTTGTAATTTATACTCCGTTAGAAAAAAAAAACCCAAAACCTTTGTAATTTATACATTAAACACAATCTTGATATATTTCTTGATTATATAATAAAAATATAAACAATAGCTCACTTCAATGGAAATCAATCATCATTAAACAAGGTTGCTATTATATACTGTATATTTTATTCTATTTGAATCATCCTATTGGTTACTTTGCAATTAAGTTTATTTACATTTATAAAAATAATGTTTACAAAAAGAATCTATAACATGGAAATCAATCATCATTAAACACGTGAATTGCATATATTTTATTAAATTATTAAATAATCTCATTAACCAATAGAGATAATTCAAATCAATAAGTGTTTATCTTTAACAAATAATTAATTTATAAACCAAATTTATGCAAATATTGCTCACATACCAAATAATTTTTTTTTTATCTTTAAACAATCACATTAAATTATAGAAATAATTCAAATCAATAAGTGTTTATCTTTAACAAATAATTAATTTATAAATCAAATTTATGCAAATATTGCTCACGTACCAATTAATTTATAAACTAAATTTATACAAATATTAGATCCATTATACATATTACTTTGTTTAGCAATAAAATAATTTTGTTTTATGAAAAAAAATAGGAAAAGAATAATGAAATTACATCATATGAATTTGAAATTCAATGCCCTTAATTCGGCCTATAGATTAAATTTTACCATTAAGTATTCACATATATATAATCAACCATTCAATATAATTATATCTTTATTTTTCTATAGCAATAATTTATTTTTATAGATGTGTGTGATATTAAATTGTATATATAAGAGAAATATGTATTTTATAATATTTTAGCAATTAAAGTTAGTCGTTCAAAAAAAATTATTACCAATAATAAATTGATAATAAGTAGGAAATTTAAAAGTCAATAAATAATATTTTATATATTTTTTTTGATCTTATATAATTTGTGCAAAATAAAAAGTCATATGAAAAACCGCGAAGATCGCGGATAATAAAACTAGTAAATATAAAAGTAAGTGCGCTCACACATTATGAAAAGGATATAAGTACACAATATTTTCATTAAAAAATCAAACTTATTTTAAGTCATATGATAAAAATGCATTTTTTTAATTATATTACACTAAACATTTGATTGAGTATTAGGTATATATCCAACAGAATAAAATAATGTACCGATATATTTAAAATTAATGAAAATATTTTAAACTATTTTGGTTTATAATAGAACTATAAAAAAGATAGAAGAAAAATTAATTATGAGAAAATTATAAAATTATGTTACCTAATTTAAATCCTAAATGATAAAAGTTTGATTACTTTTTACATTAAAAAAGTTTGAATACTTTTAGGAGTAATTAAAATAAGCAACATGTAAATTATCTATTATTTATAATAAAATTATATTTAATAGATTAAACATGCTCATTAAATATATGGTCCACTAGTCTATATCTATAATCTATATCTATATCTATCTATCTATCTATATCTTCTATAATAATAATAATACATGAAAAGTTGTGTTCAGGCACCATTTATTGCTCATTTACCTCCATGGTTTAATCAACTCAATTCAATCATTTTCATCCCATTTTATAACAAATTAGATTCTTTAGCTCAATGGTTAAGATGTAGGTAGTATTGCATGAGCTCCCAAGTTCAAATCTCATTTACAACATTTTTTTATTTGTATTTTTTAAGAGGTTTCTCTCTTGAGATTTTTACATAGTTATCTCTACCAAAACAAATGAAGGCAATTATATGACAATTAATGACGCCAATTATATGGTTAATTTGATAATTTGTTACACCATATCCATAATATTTTTGTTATTATTCATCTTCAACTAATTAAAAAATTATTTTTAGCTTAATTATTTTAATTATTGTCTATTTTGTGACAGGTTAAGGTTCAGTTCTCATATTGTATAAATGGTTTTAAAGGTAATATATTTTCTTTAATTTATATGTATATTGGAGTGACCTTTATTTTATTTTTATTTTGTTATTAGAATACTCGCATTATATATATAGACTATTTTTATATTATAGAATAATGACAAAGTTTTGATTATATTTTCATCATATTTTTATATTAATTTTGCCCATTTTTTTATGTCAAACTAATAATGACTATAATTGTCAAACTGTGCTTTAAATAGGGTAGTCGAACTCGAAGGGGTGGAAGTTTTTTGGTTAAATGAATAATGAATCAAATTAGTTTTTTTTTAAAGATGATAAGTAGGAAATTAAAGTGGGGTAGTCCAAAGGTTGAGAGTTTTTCTTTGGTTAAATGCTCGATTTTCACTATAAATAGTCGATTGTTTCAATGTTCATCTTCTAAAACTCAATTGTTTTACAAACAAACAAATAAGAGTGGAAGGATATATTGTTAGGTGAGTATTCATCTCTTCTTCTTTTTTCTAATCCAATATTTATTTTTTTATTACTTTAATTTATTGCTAATTGTACTTTCTTTTTTCTATTATGAAAATATACATGTTTTTATTTTTGAGTTTTTATGTTGTTACTTTATATCATATTTTATTTCATACTTCATATTTGTTAAATAATGTATAATTGTTAATTTTCTCTAATTCCTATTAGGTTTTAGTGAATCATTGTTGCAAGACGACTCCTATTTGGAGGTTCTATTCATCATTGTTGCAAGACGACTCCTATGGGAAAATGAGTTGTTGGTATACTATTGATTTTTTCATATTATGATATATTATTTGTTTATTGATCTTTTTTTTACAATTTTTATACTAATATTAAATTTCTTTTGTTTATTGTCATTTTTATAGTGCTTTTGGTGAAGAAAAAGAAACATAAGGTAAGTAGTTGTAATACATTCATTGATTAATTTAGACTTTTGTCTTTTTTATTTTTGCTTTTCATTGAAATTTTCCCTTCTTTTGATATTTGAGTTCGTAGTACTATTTCATACTTTTTTCGCTATACTACCTTTTTTTTATATCATATAAATATGTAAATAAAAATTATCCGAAATCGTTATGATCACTTTATTTTAATCCATGGACACATCTTTTAGATAATCCTAACCAATACATCAAATCAACTCTTTTTCTTTCTTTCACTCTCATATTATGTCAAAGTAGTTTTTTTATTTACTATTGATTTTCTATGAACATAATCTATAATTTTTTTTTGTTGATATTGCTTTAACAACTTTCATACTAATATTTTCTTTTTGTTTATCATCTCATTGATAGTGTCATTGATGAAAAAGATCGAAGAAGCACATATTGAGAAGTAAAACTTAAGGTAAGTGGTTGTAAATTGTAATACAATCCTTCACTTAAACTTTTACCTTCTTTATTTTTAGTTTTGTTGGAATTTCTTCTCATTTTTGAGTTTTTTTTTGGTGGGATCTCTTCTTTTGAGCTTTGAGTAGTGATTAAGATGTTTTAGACTCCTATTTTTATATATGTTTTCTTCTATTGTCTATTTTTTCTATCACTTAAATAAATAGAAATTATTTTAATAGGTTGTGTCAAGTTTCTTTTAATATTTTGGAAGTTTTCTTTTACCAAATTTGAATGTCTATTCGTTTTAAATAACCATACTTATTTAAAATAATTTGTAAAATGACTTTTCAATGGATATTTTCCAAAGACTTTATTAAGAATATAAATAGTTTTGTCTACTAATAAGTAAATTCTTAAAATTACAAAAATAAATTGAATAATTTGTAAATTAAAAATGTGGAACCATTATTTCAATTTTTTTAATATATAATTTCGTGAAATTTTTTTTTAAAAAATCTTTAAATTCAATTCCATAAATATAAATATATAATAGTAAAATTTATTGATAAAATGAAGTTAAAAATGTTAACAAAATGGAGAAAATATAGATATGGAGTGTACATTCATTTATTGTATTAATATTCTAGAGATAAAAAAAAAGTATCAAACTCTTGCTATAAGTATAAATCTTTTTAAAGAACACAACTCTATACAAAGTTAAAGTCATTAGAATTAACTCTATATCTATAAAACCTTATACTTTGTATTGTTTACCCCCAAATCATTGCTCTTATTAATGCTATAAATAAAAATGTATAATTTTCCCCTTTTAACCCTTATGATATCAATATAACTCTTCATTTTAATGGTCAAACTTTGGTTTATGTAGTAAGTGGTTAAAAGTACGTAACGTCAAAAGTATTTTATATTATTTTTGCTCTTATTATATTATTGTCATACTTTTGCTCTTTAAATTGATGATTAACTTAGGCTAAAAAACTAATATTTTAGGTGTTATATATATACAACAAAGTAAGATTTTGTTTTATGTGTCATACTTTTTTTTATATTATTCTTCCGGTTTATATTCATCTAATACTATTCCAATGGATGATTAATTATAACACTTGAAAGCTGAAACCATATTATTCTAACAAGGAAAATATTTATAAAATAATTACTCAAAAAATATTTATAAGAATATTGATCAATAGATTTGACATTAATTTAGAGATACATAACATGTTAAATATCAATATTT
Organism: Persicaria maculosa; assembly: GCA_963922045.1. Taxonomy (NCBI): domain Eukaryota; kingdom Viridiplantae; phylum Streptophyta; class Magnoliopsida; order Caryophyllales; family Polygonaceae; genus Persicaria; species Persicaria maculosa. The sequence continues at coordinate 69,931,664 of OY998255.1, forward strand.
GTGCCTAACAATAATGATCATGAACCTTATAACTTTTGTAACCACTTTTCAATTAATTAAAACATTTATTGACTTCATTAATAAATCGAATTTGTAACTCCTAATTCAATAACTATATTTTAAATTTTTATATACTAATCGACCTTCATTAACTTTTATACATTCATAGTCAATATATGAAAGTCTATTTGTTTTCCCTTTGTCCTCTATCGTGTTGAATTTGGTTGGTTCGTTATCTTGCATTTTGCTTTCAGCTATAATTTAGGATATTAATAGCTTACCAAAGGAAATTTATAAGATTAGTTATGAATATAATATGCCTTCAAATGATTCTAGAGCCCATAACTTTGTTTTTATATATTTGAAATGAAGTCACAAATTGAAACGAAGTCACAATTACAAAATATAAATATTAAATTAACATATATATGTACTATGACAAGAGTTATTCATCATTACCTATTTATTGATTTATATATTTGACATTTTTCTTCCATAATATTTTCATTAATTTGCATGAACTTTGAAATATATATATATATATAAAAAAGATAAATAACATAAGATAAGATGGAGTCAAATTATCACAATATTAATTCAGAATTAGTGAATGTCATTTAAGATACCTAGCTAGACAAATAAATTCTAATGAAAGAAAAATGCTACAATTTTAAATGAATAGTCAATGCGTATAACTGAATGTTTTTAATTATAAACTATGCTAATAGAGATGAGCAACTACAAAATTCTACAAAAAAACTTGACATCCAACATTAAAAGGAACCATAAGATACAAACTAGACATTTAGTGTTACAAAGAACCACAACAGACACCACATATCCCTTTTAATTATATAAAAGGTTTGGATAAAATAAATTATATAAAAGGTTGAAAAATCTTATGACCAAATAAGAAACCACGAGAAGATGAATTGAAATAAAGTAACAACTTGATTAGTTACATTGTACATTTATTGTTTTTTTATTTTATTCAAGTTTAAGTTATTTTTTTGTGTTTTATGTTGTATTGGTGTAATATTGTGAATTTACTTAAATTTTCATTGATAATGTAATTTTTCTTTATTGAATGCCTGAAGATTTAAGTTAAACCAATCTCAATCATAATAGGCATGGATAATATGTGATCATATGTTATCAAGCTAATTAAGTATATCTTAAGTTATTATCAATTCCGAAATTACTTTAATATATTTATTTTACCATTTTAAATCAAAATGAGTTGAAATTTTCATATATTTCATATAAAATATCATGTAATTTTTCTATAATGTATTGTTTATTATGATCGATCTTTTAATTTAGTTGCATATTAGATAAAAAAAACACATGTCCCGAACGTAGTACGGGTGTGCCACCCTAGTATGCCACCCTAGTATTCTATAAAGTTACGTGAATTAGCAAGTTGGGTAAATGAATGATATATGAAATAAAAAAATATAGAAATATCTATCAATAAATAATCACAATCTCTGTTTCTCACCAGTCACCAGCCCAAGGCCACCTTATTCCTCTCCTCGACCTCACTCACCACCTCCTCTCCCGCTGCGGCGGCGGCGGCGCCCTCTCTTTCACCGTCGTCGTCACCCCCAACAACCTCCCCATCCTCCAGCCCCTCCTCTCCTGCCACCCTCCCTCCACCATCTCCGCCCTCGTCCTCCCCTTCCCACCCCACCCCTCCCTCCCCGCCGGCGTCGAGAACATCCAACACCTCCCCCCGGGCTCCTTCCTCGCTGTCATATCGTCCCTCCGCCGCCTCCGCCGCCCCCTCCTGCGCTGGTTCTCCTCCCACCCTTCCCCACCTTCCTCCATCATCTCCGACATGTTCCTCGGCTGGACCCACCGCCTCGCCTCTCAATTAGGCATCAAACGCTTCGTCTTCTCAACCTCTGGATCCTTCGCTTTCTCCGTCGTCACCTCCCTCTGGAAGACCCTCCCTACCGCTCCAACAACCGAAGACGGATCGATCGACGAAAACGCCGTCGTTTCGTTAGACATTGTCCCCGGCAAACCCCGGTTCCCTTGGAACCACCTCTCGGTCTTGTACCGCGTGTACGCATCAGGCGACCCGGATGCCGAGTTACTGCGAGTCGACTCGCTGGACAACTTGGCGAGTTGGGGGTTGGTGGTCAATACGTTCGCTGAACTCGAGAAGCCGTATTTGTCCTGCGTTGCAACTGACTTGGGGTACGAACGAACATGGGCCGTTGGACCGTTGCTTCCGCCGGAGGGTGAAGTGGGCTACGGGCCCAGTGGAAGGGGTGGGTCAGGCCCGATGGAGGAGCACGTGTTGACTTGGCTAGGCACGTGCAGGAGCGATGAGGTGGTTTATGTTTGCTTCGGGAGCCAGGCTGTGCTGACCAACGACCAGATGGAGGTGCTGGCGGTTGCTTTGGAGAGGAGTGGGGTCCGCTTCGTGTGGAAAGTGAAGGAGCCTAGTGCCGGACACGTGGACGGTCACAGATTCGGGAAGCTACCACAAGGCTTCGAGGATCGTGTGGCTGGAAGAGGCCTAGTCATCCGTGAATGGGTTCCTCAGGTTAGCTATATTTAAATTGGGTTTATCTAGGTGAAATATTTTTCAATATGACTTATTATCTTATGCTTAAGACACAGGATAGAATAACAAAAATCGCATACTAATTAAATAGTTACACTAAGACAATCATTACATTTCTCTACAAAAAAAATAAATGGTGTAAGTTCGAATTGGATTAACCTGCATATAACGTCTAAGAATTTTGATGAATATATCCCTATACTTGACTGCATAATTAGGTATCAATCTTGCAACACCCAGCAGTGGGGGCGTTCTTGACACACTGTGGTTGGAACTCAGTGTTGGAGGGGTTGAGTGCTGGAACCATGATGTTGGCATGGCCACAGAGTGCCGACCAGTTCTGCAACACCACATTGCTGGTGGATTGGCTCAAGGTAGGGGTCAGGGTGGCCCAGGGCGCTAAGTCACTCCCTGACCCGGATGAGCTGGCTCGGGTACTAGCGGGGTCCTTGAATGGATCCTACAAGGACCAGAAGTTAAAGGTGCTGGAGCTGAAGAAGAAGGCCGCTGAAGCTGTAGGTGAAGGCGGAAGCTCGTTCACCGCGTTGGATAGTCTGGTCCAGCACCTGTCAAGCCTCCCAAAACCGGTAAGTTTACTGAGTTCATTGCCCTTGTTTTTTGTGCACCGGTCAGTCTGGTTAGTTGATTGCGGTTTCCTTTTTATAGGATGCAGAAGTTATCCGCAGATGTGAGAGTGCTGAAGCCGAGGAGGAAGAGATGGTTAATGAATAGCTAGTTGCTGAAGATGAAATGCATTAAGGTAAGATTTTAGAAGATGTCAATTATGGCTTCCAATAACATTTTTTTTAGATAGAATGAAACTCCGCTGAGATTAACTAACTTGGCATCAGCGAAAATTGTTGTACGTGCTGCTGTGAAGGCAAATTTCTCTCTTCGATGTCATTATCTGAACGAGATGGAAAGCCATGGACACCCAAAATGATATCAGTCTTCACATTCATGGATAGGACTTAGGAGGGTTTGATGATCCGTCAGTATGGAAGTTGAATTTTTTTACAGATGAGCACAACTAGAAAGTGATACAACAAGCTGGATTTTCTAGAGCAATTTTTTTTTACAGCTGATTTGAATGGTTGAATTCTTGACAAGCTGATTTTTTTTAAGAGCAACTGTTTTTTACAACTAATTTGAATGTCAAGCACAATTCTTGACAAAGTAAAGGTGGTGGTATTTATCCCACGCCCTCCAAAAGATTGGATTATTTGATTTAATTTTCCCTTAATATTTAACTAAATGATGAAAAGGGTTTGACCCAAACAACAAAATAAGAGACTAGTTTGAATTTCCATGGTCTATATTACTGCCAATTCAACCAAAGACCAATTCAATTTTTGCCTTAACCACAAATGACAAAAGAAAAAGAACACTGAAATCAAAATATTAAACTTGGAAAGATGTCTAAATCTCCAACATTTATAATACACAGTACAAATGCACTACTAGGGGGTAGGGAATACATAGGAATTACAGTAAATAAGAGAAACAGATGCAACTCTCCCACACACAGACATAGTCACATAGCCATATATGATGGCTGCTTCAAAGGATTAACCCTTTTTATTCACTGAACATAATCAAACATATGAACTGGGATTCAGTGTTTGATCTTCGGCCTCTTGACAATCATCACAGAGCAGTGAGCATGATGGGCACAGTAGTCGCTTACACTGCCCAAGACGGCCCTGTTAAATAACAACAACGGATTGGATCCCGGCATTAGCATTTAGCAAGAAGCACAAGAAGGCAACATAGAAGTATAATGTGACATGTTTTGGTTATAAGGGAAAGGAAAGCAGAAGAAATGAGATGTGCCCAAACAGGCAAACACTAGTGAAGATGCAAAACAAAAGGAGAAACTGTGCGTTGTGAGGCTGGTGTTTTAGTGTATACCTTTTGATGGCTCCATAACCATGATTTCCAAGCACCAAGAGGGTAGCATGGTGCTTCTCCACGGCTTCGCACATCACATTCCGAGCATCACCCTCCCACACTTCCACTGAAGCATCAGTTATCTACCCACCAGAATACACAAAAAAGGGAACCCAGTTCAGAAAACAAAGGAGCCCTGAGTGCTAAAAACATGACAGCAAGATAAATATCCAGCGTGTTCTGTGAATGTGACAAATCTTTGATATAAATCATTGACATCCTTCATTCATTTTGATGCTTTCCTCTTGAAAGTTCATGTATGTCTGCAATTGAGCTAAAAACATATATATACGCAAGCTAGCATTACTATCTGCAGCAGGATACACAAACAGAACAAAGCTAGTTCCTTTTTACTCGAAGGGAGCGCTTCGGGTAACAGGAAGCATTGAATCTTCATTCGTATAAGCACATAGTAACTAGCTGTTAATGAAAGTTATATCAACTAAACTGCAAGAAGAGCAGTGGAAACAGTGATGAATGCATTACATGTAATAAATCCATAGAAATCAAGAGAATCACTAAATCTTTGCATCTGCAAGGCACAAAAACAAGTAGAGGTTATTTAATTTTACCGATTTTGAGATGCAGAACTCCTTAGCCTTTTCAGTAACTCTCTCAGCTATCTTTCTCAAATCTGTATCAACATACGGCAGAATCTCTACACCCCCTGCAAACAAATCACAATATTGGATCCACCAATCAGTCATAATTAACCAAACAAAATGTATACAGTACAGTCAAAGAGTCACCCCTTCCATCCAAATCAGCTCATAGTTTTCAGAAATATTACATATACAAAATTTTGACTTTAAAAGAAGTCGGAGGAGGCTGGATAGGAAATACTGTATAAAACAAACAGAATATTCAAACCAGAAGACACACGAGTGGGAAAATGTCAAGCTAAAATATAATTTATGCTCTCTAGTCCACAAATATAATTAAATAGAGGAGAAAAGAAAGCACAGGTGGGGCTCAAAATATAGATCGTCGCAGTATAATAGTTAATCAATCCAGTTCTTAGAAAGCAAAATAGTAAAAAACAGGCGAAATCAATCTACATATTCCTGATTTCTACTAGAAATTAGAATCGAATTATTCAGAATTTGCAGAGCACGAATTTTTAGTACAAACAGTAAGCTAAAAAGCTAAAAACTGATAAAGATGACCACACAGCAAGCAACCAAGTAAATCACCGGAGAAAAAAGCATCTGTGCCGCATAAACAACAAGAAATCAAAGCATTGCAAATTCAGCTTCCCTCCTAGAAAACCTAGAGAACGAGGATCAAACAGCGATCAAGAAACAAAAGCTCAATTCGGACAATGGAAGCAAAATTGATCATATCAATCAGCGAAAGACGGTAAGAGGAAGCAGTGGAAGTAGAAACTTACCGGGGCCGGCGTAACCGATGTAGGCGGAAGGCGAAGGTTTGGCGTGGACGATGACGAGCTTGAAGGGGCAGTTGGGACCGAGAGGGGCGAAGAAGTGGTCGAGAGTCCATTCGAGAGCGTAGAAGCTGTGCTCGCTGTCGTCGATCGCCACCACCATCACCTGCTTCTCCGCTGCACCCGAAGCAGTTCCTGTTCCCGTTTCCGTTTCCATTTTCGCCGGTGATTATCTCGCTGTAGCTTCAAGGAGGGAAGCGATGTTGGATCACAGAGTGTGCCACCATTGCTCTTATAAGGGACGAGTACGACGGAAGATAAGAGGGAATAAAGGGCGGTGCGACGTCGTTTAGAGGATCTTATGCTTTTTCGGGGTATCGCAAGTGGGCGAGTACGACGCGAGGACTGAGACCCTGTGGATATGCATCTATTGGGGAGGCGGTATTCGTCCAGGGAGTTACCGCAGGCGCCGGTGTTTTCGGGTCGATCCGCAACCTGTCGGGTTTGATCCGAAACCGACCCATAACCCGATTCTCGAAATAATACTCCAATTAACGACATTTGGTTGATTGGACTTTGATACTTTCATTTGAGTATTTATTCTCGTTTTTTTACATCTATTCCTGCTATAATCTGTTTCGTATCAAATGTGAATGTGTGATCGATCAATAAAGAAAGTGTCCCTACGAATTTTAGGCTTTTCATTGTTAAGATTTAAACATTTTTTTCCCATCAAATCATATTTAAACTTTAGACTTATGTCATAAAGATATTTAGATATTAAGTGAGACAACTTATTTATGTTGCATACTATAGTGTTGAGAGAATGAAAGCATGTGAAGAGACTAAAAGAGTCCCACATGGAAAATATGAAAGATCAAGCCATAGTATATAAGCCAGTGGGTTACTCCTCCTATTGCCAATTGGTTTTAGGATGGAACCCCGCTCGGCTTATGTGCTAGGTTATTAGCGCAAGGGCGCATGTGTGCACACGACCCCCAATCCCGAGTCCTAACGGACTTTAGTATATAGCATCAGGGGCGGATGACCTTTTCAGGTTGTTTTTTCTTTCATATGTTGTAATTTATGTTTTTAGTATGTTGTATGTTGACGGTTAGTCCGTCTTTTGATTCGTCGACCTCTTGAGTTTCTAGCTTGTCTAAGTTCGAATTTTTACCTAATCAAAACAAAAACAAAACAAAAAAAATCAGGGGCGAAGCTAGGGGTATTATGGGCATTCGACAAACTACCCATGTGTATTCTCCTCGTCGATATCTTCGTTTTGATATATATAATATGTCTATAATTTAACATTTGAGTAAAAAATTATGAATGTTTGAAAATTATAGGTATATTAATCATTTTAACTTTATTTCAACAAACTATAATACTTTTATATTTTAATTAAATTGACATTCATATGTTATAATTAATCTTGAGAACTTTGAAACTATAGATTATATTACTTATTGTGGGAATTTGGTAAGAAGTTGTGCAATTCTAAATTTTGTATATCTGGTTATACAAATATGTTAAGAATACACGAAGTTAAATATTGACTCAATGTTTATTGTATTGCGTTTCCTATCCTTATTTTGTTAGTTTTCTTTTCTTCAGCTATTTCATTTATTTAGTTATATTTCTTTAAATTCTTAATGGGAAAAAAATAGAGTTTTGACATAAATTGAAGTCATGTTATCTTAAAATAACATAATTTATTACCATAATACATAATGATTATTATGTTGCTTTAATCTAAAATGACACCGCACATATATAATCGTGCTCCCCGACAAAAAATTGAGGGAAATGCACAAAGTAACCCAAAAATCCGGTTTCTTTGCAAGGTTAACCCAATCCGGTTTGAAATTGGGTCAAACCGGATATGAGGGTAAAAAGGTTCCCCGGGTAGCAGGTAAGTGAGGGGGGAGTAAAATCTATATACATATACTAAAACCGATGCATAGCATCCTATGTGGCGCGTTGTGGTTGATTCTAGATGAAAAAATCTTATGTGGCGCGTTGTAGTTGATTCAAGGAAAATAAAATAAAATAATATGTTATCATAGTTTATAGAAAGTTATATAAATCACAATATATTAGTTAATTAACAAAAATTAAAATACAAAATGTTTCATAGCCATACTTACCAAAAATATTAATAGATAAATATGTATTATTTGATAAGTGTTATGTTATTTATATCTAGATTATTTTTTGGTGGAAAAAATTATTTATATCAAAATTAATTGTTTAATAATTGTTATTTTATTTATATCTATATTATTTTTTGAGATCAAAATAATTTATCAAAATATTAGGTAGCCATAATACATCCGTGGATAGATATTTTAGTAAACTAACGTTATAAATATATACTACGTACTATATATTTAATTAAAAAACAATATTAAAATATTTTTAAAAAATAGTTATCTACTCCCTCCGTTCGGCAAAACTTGTCATTTTAACTCTACACACAACTTTTAATAAAACTAATAATTACACTTCTTTTTTACTAATTTGCTCTCAATTATTACTCTACTTTTTACTTTATCAAAAACTACAACTCACAACACATCAATCAAATCAAGGGCATTTTAGTAAAGTAGAAGCAAAAATATCTAAAATGACAAGTTTTTCCGAACAAAAACAAAACTCTAAAACGACAAGTTTTGCCGAACGGAGGGAGTATTAAATTACATGAGATTCAAATAATGGTAGATTAGAATAAAAAGTTACCTAATAATATTATATCCGTACATTGGACGGGGCCTACACTAGTACTATCATATAAAGGTACACACCATAGTTAACCGCGCTGTCGCGCGGAAGTTTACCTAGTTATATATAAATTGGACCAGATTTTTGGATTAGTTTAGCAAATGGGCCTAAAATTATATATATAAATTATATTTTATAAATTTTTAATTTCTTAAAAAACATGCTAAATTTTTAAAAAACATGGTGGGAGTAAAACAAAATAATACACCCTTCAAATAATCAAATTGCTCCATGAAATTGAACCTACAATGTTCTTATGAGTTACAAATTGCAACTACTTACGTATGCATTTCTCTCTTTTCATAAAATGAAAAAGATACAATAAAGTTAGGATAAGATACGATAAAATTATAGAGCTTTTTCTTTTTGAAGCCATAAAGTACCGATTAAAAATGAATATAGGTGTGTTTAAAATAATTATAAACATTTAAATAGTGATTTAGTTATTACTCTATCTGTTAATTAAAACTTAACGTTTTACTATTCATGCACGTTTTTTTAGATGTTAAAAACTATATAAAATATTAGTTTTTTTAAATAATTTTTTAATAATTTCATACTTATTATAATTAAGTATAAATTTATAAAAAAAATGTAAAAAAAGTTAATATTTTATATAGTTTTTATCATTTTAAAAAACGTGTATGAATAGTAAACGACACGTTTTAATTAACAGAGGGAGTATAATTTATAATGCATTTGAAATAATTTAAATTTTAAATGAAATATAGTATGAATTATGTTAATCAAACACTCATTATTAATTTAAGTTTATAATTTATAATGCATTTGAAATAATTTAAATTTTAAATGAAATATATTATGAATTATGTTAATTAAACACTCATTATTAATTTAAGTTTATAATCACATTATAAATTTAATTTAATTAATTGATATAATTTATGGTATATTTGATTTAAAATTTATGTTATTTTAAATGTTTTATAAAAAAAATATTGACTAAATACTATTCAAATAGGAGTATCTATATTTATAATTGTATTATATAATTAAAATACATTAGAATCCTTTTAAAGCTTTTATAATCACGCGAATACATTTTTATTCTATTATTATAAATCTAAAATATGGTTATAAAAGGTACGAAAATATTGGAGTGTGACATTACATAATTGGGTGAGTGATGATATGTAATATGGATGACACCGTGTATTAAAAGTTGCGTTTCTTTTTTAAAAGTGAAAAGCAAAACCATACGTAAATCATTTTGTATACCATATACCATATCATATTATGTACCCATAGATTTCTATCGTACAAAAGAAAAACTATTTGTATACCAAAAACGGTGGGGCGAGGTTAGTTGGTAGTTTTTTTTTTAATTTTTTGAGAACAAACAAACAAACTGTATTAATTCAAATCAGAACACAAGATACCTTTTCCAGATTTGTTAATAGGTAAGAGAGGGAAGAGAAACAAATCCCTGGAGTATTAATAAAGACATCAATAAGAGAGAAAAAAGTCTAGATCTAAGTGGACTAGACCAGTAGGAGCCATTTACAAGATTAACGTAGATGATTCTGTTAAACCCACCGGCATTAGTCATCAGGTGGGAGGAATCATTCGTAATTCTAGGGGCCATATAACTAAGATCTTCTACCAAGAAGTAGATCAAGATACGGTTATTCAAACTGAAGCATCAGCAGTTCGAATAGGGATGAAGATAGCTCAAAGATTAGGTTTGAACAAGATCGTTGTAGAAGGAGACAATTAAGAGCTGATGAGAATTCTTTCTAAAGGAAAAGACAACAGATGGGAGATTATGCGCCAGACAGAAGAAACAAGATCATGGAAGCAGCTTTCGAAAAGGTTGAATTCAATCACATCTACAAAGCAGCGAACAAAGTTGCAGATTATATAGCCACTAGAGGTATCATTAGTGGTAGATCTACAATCTTTTTTAATAGTGAACTTTATACCATCATCCGTCAGGATGATCCCGGAGCGCGTTTACATTCTTTGTAATAGCTCTGAATGTTTGCGTACTGTAAAAAAACATAGGCAATAGAGTGGCGGATAAGGTTGCATAACATTGCCACTATGTCTGGGGTACTAATATTCAGAATAATCTTGGTCTTCTTGACCTCATCCTTTCGGATGGCTTCGGAAAGAGTTTTCTCCCCCGAAAATTTTCCTAATAAAAAAAAATCAGAACACGAGATAGCATCCAAATTCAGCGGGAAATAAACGCTCGAGCAAGAAACAAAACTGCTGCTAGGCCTCATACTAGCTAAACAGTGCGCCGCCTTGTTCGCCGATCTCCGAACGTGCCTCCAAAGGCAGCAGTTGAACGATCGGGCACACATCCTGATCTCCCGTAGCACAACCCCCATGCTTCCTCTTTGTTCAGCCCTTTGCTGCAACTTTCGGATTAGATTAAGGCAATCAGATTCCACCTCCACCTTTGCAAAGCCCCTCTCACATGCAGCTCGCATACCCCATAGGATAGCCTCCACGTACCATTTCCACTTCCGACGTCCCCTGTACCCTCTTCGACCCAAAGAGCACCACCGGTCCCCTCTCATCCCTGGCAATGAAACCCACTCCACAACCCTTTTTGCTGTCTACCGCTCCATCACAATTGATTTTGATCATTCCTTCACTCGGTTTGCACCAACTCCTCCACCAAATTTTGATGTTGATCCTCAGCCACACCCATCTTCTCTCCCTCATTCACATATTCTTTCACCACAGTGAACACCTCTCCAACTATTCTCTGTGGATCCACGCTCACACCCTCAAAAATCACCTCATTCCTCGCCCTCCAGATTGCACTCATCACAAAAGCCCACAACTGCAGAGTTTCTGTCCGACGGCTCTTTCCTACCCTTTCGATGAAGTCCATGATCGTTATGCACCCTTTCCCCCATCTTCGTTCCCGACCTCGGGAACTTGCTTCCAGAACATCCTAACCCATCTGCATTCCTTCAAAGCATGGACCACCGTATCTCTGCACCCACAGAATTCACACTCGTCCTCTTTAAGCACATGTCTCCTCACGAGGTTTGCCTTACACGGGAGTATCTCCCTGCAGGCTCTCCATACGAAATCTCTAATTCGAGGCGGCATCGGTAAGCTCCACACTCTTTTCCAGGCCAGTCCCACTCGTGTCTCATCAGATTGTCTCAGCAGATCCGCAACCATTCTTCTCTCCATCACTAGCCGATAGCCCGATCGAACCTTAAAGTTCCCATCTTTTGTATAATGCCATATCTGTTCGTCTCTACAATCCGGCCTCACGAGCCTCATCTGCATCACCGCTTGCACATCCGGCTCCCATAAAGCCTGTTGCACCCTCTACTATCCCATTCCCCTCGACTCCAATCAATCAACTCATTCACCCTCCAGTCCTCCATCCCCGACGGAGGTGCATTCAGCACCCTGAACTTCTTTTCCCTAGGAATCCACCGATCCCCCCATATACTAATATCAACTCCGTTCCCCACGCTCTATCGCAACCCTGCCTCCAGGAGCTCTCTGCCCCTCAACAAACTCCTCCAAGCATAACTTAGGTTATACCCAAGCTGAGCCTTCAAAAAAGTTGCTCTGGGGAAGTATTTTGCCTCCAACATTCTGGCCAGGAGCGAACTCGGATCTTGTATCAACCTCCACCCCTGTTTTGCCAAAATCACTTCATTAAACGCTTCGAGGTCCCTAAAGCCCATACCATCCTTCTCCTTTGGTAAACATAATCGCTTCGAGGACTCTGTTGCACCTCACCTCTCCGAAGCTCCCCCACATTCTTGCTAAATGAAAGCTCTGACTTTGCAAAGTTAACCTGTTGTCCCGACGCCTCTTCGTACAAGTATTTTCACGATTTCGCTGCTCTATTGACAGTTCGCTTTTGCAAAGATCACGCTATCATCTGCGAAAAACAAATGGGTCACCCTCAGAGCGCCCCTAGCTATCCCAACCCCTTTTAGCCTTCCTGCTCCCTCACTAGCCCTTATCAAGCCTGACAAGCCCTCCACACACAGAAGACACAAGTAGGAAGAAAGAGAGCCCCCTGCCTTATATCTCTCTTCGGGACGAATCTCATTGACGGATGCCCCTCCCATAGCACAGAGAATGATACGGAAGAGACACACCGCATGATCATTGTCACCCATCGCTCTTCAAATCCCATCCTTCTCATACAATGTTCTAGAAAGCCCCACTCCAACCTATCATAGGCCTTCACCATATCCAATTTAAGAGCCATGTACCCTTCTCTCCCCTGCCTCTTATTCTTCATATAAAGAAATGTCTCAAAAGCTGCCAGGACATTATCGGTGATAAGCCGCCCAGGCACAAACGCACTTTGGCTCGGCGACACCACCTTTCCCAAACACTTCTTCAATCTGTTCATCAGCACCTTTGAAATAATTTTATAAATCACATTGCATAGACTAATCAGTCTCAGATCTTTGATTCTGCATGGGTTAGTTACTTTCGGAATAAGGGAAATAAAAGTATAATTCAAATCCCTTGGAATCTCACTCCCATTCAGAATATCAAGCACAGATCTAGTTACGTCCAGACCAACAATATGCCAATACTTTTGGTAAAAAAAAGTGCTAACATATCGTCTGGTCCCGGAGCTTTTGTGGGATGCATGGAAAAAAGAGCTTTTCTTACCTCCTCCCCGGTATAGGGACGCATCAGCTCCGAGTTATCCTCCGCCGACACTAAAAGCTCGATTCCTTTAGAAGCCGATTCTGGAGGGACCTTCACATCAGACTCAAATAGGTTATGGAAATACTCAATCGCGCGCTACCCGTTCCATCCCCTCACTACTCCTCCATTCCATTCCCTCATCATCCACAAGCTTTGTCACTCTATTTCTTTTCTGATGCCTAGTCGCCTTTTTGTGGAAGAAGCTGGTATTCCTATCCCCCCATTTGAACTCATTTGCCCGGGCCCTTTGGAACCACATAATCTCCTCCTTCTTCATCAGCTCCCTCTCTCTTCTTTCCAGCTCTTTTCTCCTCTCTACCCACTGGCCTGCCGTTCCTCTAATTCGCATCCCTTCCAACTCTTCTCTAATCACCCTCAACTCCCTCGTCACATTCCCAAAGGATGTGGCATCTCACTCTCACAGATCACCAGCACACCTAAGAACCTTCCCGAGAAGGCCTGTTTCTTCCGCCCTCGATCCCGGGTTCTGCCACCCATTCAACACCACCTCTTCGCACCCCTCTGCTTCCAGCTATATGGCTTCAAAACAGAAGGGCTTGGGAGCCTTACTCACCCTCTAAATCGACCAATACAGGCACATGGTCAGATCCTGCTCAGGGAAGATGAAACACCTCAACCTTCGGATAAGCCTCGAGGAAGGTCTCATTTGCAAAACACATATCCAACCTCTCTTGGATAAACACATCGCCACTCCTTCCATTGTCCCATTTAAACCTTCCCCTTGTAAACGGGATCTCCCTGAAACCAACACTATAGTTACTATTGATATTTTCTAACCCCAACCAACACTATAGTTACTATTTTATAATCAAATTTTACATTAAATATATCAGTTAGTTCATATTTTAATAATATTGACCTTAAGTTTTAATAATCAATCTAGATTTGAATTTAAAAAATCTTAAAAAATATAGTCAGTAGAGAAGAAACAAGTAACCTAATATATCACCGAAAAGAAGAAGAAGAAGAAGATTTAGTCATGACAGGGTAGACTCTATATATTATTGTAGGAACATAAAATCTTTGAAAACAATCCCAATGTAGACATCATAAAAGTAAAACACACCGGAACAATTGCAAAACTGAAACCTAACCCATTTTAATGAAGATGACTTTGGAACCCAAGAGACACCAAAATCGATCAAACATTGGAAAAAGAAACATTATAATATCGATCAAGTGGCTCAAAGAGTCAAAGCACCCGATGTTAATTGCGCGGATAATTACTTTTGATGTCTCTAAGTTTGCTTCTGGTGAAACCTATGCAGGTTTTGTTAGTAGAGACCATCTCGGCAATGTCTTGACAAGTGATGGATCACAATGTAATTCTTCCTCAGTGGTTGACACGAGTCTTTAAGCTCTTCCGGCATTCGTAGGGCTATATATGGATCTGGTAATAACGAGGTGTGTCAATTAAAGGAGATTATTAGGTGGTTATCAACAATTTGTTGAGCTCTTGGTGTCCACTATGGGAAATAGATCCTCATCTCTTATTGTATGTATCCTCTCCAACACTTTGAGGTGGTGTACGTCGCTCATGCTTTCCACAAAGTCAACAAAGCGGCGGATCGGATTAGGTTGTTGATGATACTTTATTACAATTTACAAGATCTCATATGCAATGATACTCTTGGTTGACGGTCGACTTGACTGTCTCCAAACATTTTCCTTATAAAATAAAAAGGTAACCTATAATACTCCGTATATTGGACTAGTATTACATGTGATTAGTGGCGGAGCCATATAATTTTAGGCCCATTTGCTAAACTAAACCAAAAACCCGGTCCCCTTTGCACCCCCTATCCACTTCATAACCTTCCATTACCTCACCTGCTGCACCTAGTGAAGAGAGAGAGAGAGAGAGAGAGAAGCAACAAGGCATTAATTGTCCATCACTGTCACTCATCCAAAGCCCTTTCTCTCTATGTCTCTCTCCACTTTTCTCCATTGAAGAGATCCATTGAAGAGCTTATTTATTCTTTGATTTCTTTGTCTTCTATCTCTCTGCCTTCGAGGGTGACGGGATCTCCATAGGAGCTCGAATTCAGCATGTGCCGCTGGTGTAAATCACCGCCGGAGCACCGCTTTGATGCCTTTGTCCTTCACCTTTGTTCTGATGGCTTTTCCAGGTCAATTTGAGGCAAGTGGAGGCTAGATTTGGAGTAGAGGAGGTGGAATCGAAGTGGAGGAGCCCTCGCAGAGGCTTGGTGAACCGCTTTGTTTTTTTATTGATGAATGAACAATATATCAACTTTTCACTCTATGGTTTCTTACTGGACACCCTTTAGTACTCTACTGGATACCCAATGATTTCCTACTGGATGCCCTATGGTTGTTTCCTATCTTGCGTGTTGTTCAATGTTTCTCTGGTTCTAGTGTCGCCCTCCCCCCTAAGCCTAGGTGGTAAAAAGAGAGGACAGAGAGGATAAGACAGAGATAAAGGGGGGAAGAGTGACGGTAAGACGGCATTAATATAATTTGAATTAAATCTTAAGTTTCAGAGAAAAACCATCGAAGCATTAATATAATTAGAATTAAATGTTAAGTTTCAGAGAAAAACCATCAAAGAAGAAGCAAGTGAGTTGGGTTTTATTTGCAGTTTGACGTGTAAGCAATTAGTTTTAACTGGACACCAAAAGCAAAACGACATGCCACCTATTGGAACCGACTGGACAAGAGTTATCGGAGAAACGTATTCACCATCGACTTCGGATAGAAAATGAGTAAGTTTGCTTTTGATAAAAATAAAATCAGAGAGAGAGAGAGGGAGAGAGAGAGTCTGTAGAGAAGAGAGAAAGTATGCAGAGGAGAGAGAGGACAAGAGAGAGAGAGAGAGGGGGAGAGAGAGAGGAGTGAAAAAGAAAAGTAAACTTGCAGAGGAGAGAGAGATTAGTAAGAATAGGACAGAGAGAGATGGAAGAGTGACAGTGAGGGAGCATTAATATAAATTGAATTAAATCTTAAGTTTTAGATAAAAACCATCGAAAAAGAAGCAATTGAGCGGGGGTTTATTTGCAGGTTGACGTGTAACTAATTAGTTTTAACTGGACACCCAAAGCAAAACGACATGACACATATTGGAATCGACTGAACAAGAGTTATCGGACAAAAAAAATCACCATCGACTTCAGATAGAAAATGGGTAAATTTGCTTCATATTTGAGGGAGACACCTCTTGCATAACCTTTATCGAACGCAAACTTGCCCATCTTCTATCCGAAGTTGATGGTGAATCTATTTCTCTGATAACTCTTGTCCAGTCGATTCCAATATGTGTCATGTCGTTTTGCTTTAGGTGTCCAGTTAAAACTAACTACTTACATGTCAACTTGCAAATAAATCCCCGTCCAATTGCTTCTTCTTTGATGGTTTTTATCTAAAACTTAAAATTTAATTCAAATTGTATTAATGCCCCTTCACTATCAATCTTCCATCTCTCTCTGTCATATCCTCACTCTCTCTTGTCCTCTCTCTCCTCTGCATACTTTCTCTCTTCTCTACAGACTCTCTCTCTCTCTCTCTCTCTCTCTCTCTCTCTCTCTCTGACTTTGTCTAGTTGTCGGTCAGTGGAAGGCCAAACCCCCCTCACTTACCTGCTACCGGGGGAACCTTCTACCCCCATATCCGGATTGGCCCAATTTCAAATCGGATTGGGTTAACCTTGCAAAGAAACCAGATTTTTGGGTTACTTTGTGCATTTCCCTCATAATTTTACTTATTAACAATAAAAATAAAAAAAGTTGATATTTTATACTATTTTTTTAACTTTTCTAAAATTACATCGAAAAGTCAAATTTAAATCACATCACATCTATTTTTAAATGAAGGCAATTTCTTTATTTTTTTTAAAAAAATGATATTTTAAATAGCTTATTAAAACTCGAATGACTTTTTTTTTAAGTAGGCAAGAATTAGGAGCGATTACACAAGCTGTAATCTGGCTCCTTGATCATCCTTAAGGATGATGGCTACTTGATATATTCGCTTCTCGGTAGCAGTGTCTGTATTGAACAAAGTCAAAAGCAGATTCCATTTGCTTGATCTTTTCAACGTGATGTGTAATCTCTCATCTGACATTATTGCTGCTAGTAATGGCTTTGATGAGCTGTAGATTGTCCCCTTCTATTGTTACTCTTCGTAGTCCTTTCCTAATTGTGTGCTCCATATATGTCTGGATAGCAATAGATTCAGTTTGAATGACTGAGTCTTTGAGAGTTTCCTTGTAAAACATATCAATGACATGGCCCCGGGAGTCCCGAGCAACCCCTCCCACTTGGCAAGCACCAATGAGATTAACAGAGCCATCCACATTGATTTTGTAGACAGCCCCAGGTGGTCTGCTCCATTTGACTTAAATTTTGATGATAAACCTACACTTTATATTAGACCTGTCAAACAGGTCATTCGGGTCGGGTTTGGGTCGGGTCACTTCGGGTCCCGAGTAATACGGGCTTCGGGTATTTTCGGGTCCCGGGTAATACGTGTTTGACCGGGTTTCAGGTCATTTCGGGTTGGTCAATTTTTCCTTTTTTAAATTTTAAAAAAAATCAAGATTTAATAATTTTGAGATAAATTTAAAATTCTAAAATTAAAGACGGTGTTCATATGTTCTGGTGCTTGTAATTATATACTATATCTGATCTAAAATATTTGATTTTTATTATTTCTCATAATTTTTAATAATATGTAATAATATATAAATATCAAAATTTTAAATAATTTTTTTAAAATAATTTTATTAAAATTTGATATTTTATATATTATTACATTTTATTAAAAATTATGTTCAAATAATTTTTTTAAAATAATTTCATGCAATTAGCAATAAGCATAGAATTATTTTAATATTTTAATATTTTTTAGAATTTTTATCTTCTTAAAAAAGTCCGTTGAAAAATAAAAAATCAAATACTACTGATCAGACGGAGTATTACACAATACAAATAAATATAAAAGTTGATTTGAAAATGAAAGATCAAGTGATTGTAATTATAAAATGTAATAAATTGGAATCTCCATAAAAATAATTAATCATATATAATTATAAATCAATCGGGTCACCGGGTCAATCGGGTCAAAATTACCGGGTCAATCGGGTCACCGGGTTGAAACCCAGATTACCCGGAAAATTTCCGAGCGTTCGGGTTCGGGTTGAAAAAAAATTCGGATCAAAATTTTCGGGTTCGGATCGAAAAATTTTCGGGCACTCGGGTCGGGTCAACCGGGCCGGGTTATGTTTTGACAGGTCTACTCTATATACATCACTTTCAAAATGAGAAAAATGAACGCCCAAAAGGAACAAAGGTTTTCTTAAACATAACAGTCTTATACTATTGTCATCTGTCAATAGCAATTTCCTTCTTTGAGAGTTGCCTCCGTTAGTTATCATCTCCTTACAAAAGTTCTAGTTTTTTTTTTTTGGTTAAACAAAGTTTCTAGACTTCTAGCAAAGTGAACACAAATCCTGCAAATTCCATCGTCCCATCCTGTATCTTGTTCGAATCTCGGTGAGATTTGTTAAAAAAAAATTCAATCCCATCCCACAAAACATACGCGGGACGGAGAGTTCTTATCCCGCAAATTCCGTCCTATCCCGTCCCGTAAAAAATACGCGGGACGGAACACGAGACTACCTCAATCTTGTCACATCCCGTACCATACCCACCCCTAGGTTCTAGCTTAATCAATATTCAATAGTACTCTTAGGAATTGCCACAATGTAAAAAAAATAAGGGAAATTCCGTTTGGTGTCCCTGAGTTTTTGACAATTTCGGTTGGTGTCCCACACTTTTTTTTTTGTCCGGATGGTACCCCTGAGTTTTGTCAAAAGTCCGGCTCATGCCCAAAACTTATAGTTTCTTCTTTTTAATGAATAACACCACCCTTTATTTTTATTTTTTTTATAAATATGCCCATTTACTTTTAACATTGAACAAAATTACTTACTCCCTCCGTTAATTAAAACTTGACGTTGTACTATTCATGCACGCTTTTTTAGGTGTTAAAAACTATATAAAATATTAAGTTTTTTAATAATTTTTTTAAATAATTTCATACTTAATACAATTAAGTATGAATTTATAAAAACAAATGTGAAAAAATGTTAATATTCTATATAGTTTTTATCATTCTAAAAAAGCGTGCATGAATAGTAAACGACAAGTTTTAATTAACAGATGGAGTATTATTTAACTAAATTCAACAAAAAAAAAATTGACAAAACCACCTTTATTTTTTAAAATTAACAAAATCACACATTATTGCCAAAACCACCTTTATTTCTTTTGGTTGGAATACATAAAACCTAATAAGATAAGAATGGTTAATCTTTTATTATATTTGTCTTTTACAAGAAGAAAATAAAATAAATAAAATTTACTTTTCTTTTTCAAAAAAATTATAATCGAGCATTTGGTTAAATTGATCAATCAAATTTACAAATGTTTAAAGTTAGTGAGATATAAGTTAAATATTGTTTTGAAAAATAATAGGTGTTAAATATTGTTTTTGGAAATAATGAGTGTTTTTTATTTTTGCAAAGTATAGAAAAATAATAGATCTTTTGTACAATTTTAAAAATCATAGTGATTTTGTTCTATTTTTTTAAAAACAAGAGTGATTTTTCAATAAAAAAATTTGGAAATAATATGTGGTTTTTAAAATTTTAAAAAATAAAGTTGATTTTGTCACTTTTGTGTTGAATTTTGTTAAATAATAAGTAGTTTTGTTCAATGTTAAGAGTAATTGGACATATTTATGAAAAAATAAAAATAAAGGGTGGTTTTATTCATTAAAAAGAAGAAACTATGAGTTTTGGGCATGAGCCGGACTTTTGACAAAACTCAAGGGTACCATCCAGATAAAAAAAAAGTGTGGGACACCAACCGGAATTGTCAAAAACTCAGGGGCACCAAACGGAATTTCCCAAAAAATAAAAAAAATAAAAACTCTTATGTTTTAAGAGTTTAGATAGATGTATTTTTCAACATTAAAAATGTAAAAAAAATAAAAATTATCACAATACTAGATTTATTTTTCTTTACACATAAACATCAATTTCGAATATGTTTGACAAAATTTTTAAAAAATTATTTTTTAATAAAATTATGTACAATAATACTCAAAAAATTACTTTAAATTATTTTTTAATAGTAAGAATTAAAAATGTAAGAAATTTCTTAATAAAATATTATTTAATAGTTACTTTTAAATATTTTAGTCACTTTTACGTATAAAAATATTATAATAATAATATTTTGATAATTAAAAAAATATAATAATATAATTGTAGAATGAAAATAATTATTGAAGAGGGATATATTTATAAATCGAATTGATATAAAAAGATGTGGCTTGGAATGCTACGGATAAAATGAAAAAAAATAAGATTGGGAGCTTGGAGCTATTTGTAGGGGGAGAGGTAGATCAAAGAAGAGTTGGATGAAGGTTACCCGACAGGATCTCAATCTACTGAACCTTTCGGAAGATATGACATTGAATAGAGATCACTAGAGGAGGTGCATTCGGGCTTCTGATGTTTAGAAGTTCGATGCTGGGTGTTGGGTCCTTTTGTTTATGCTTCTTTTATGCCTTTCTTTCTACTTCTTATTGCCTCATTTTTCTACTGCTTGGCATGTTACCATGTGATTCATGCATGTTCCATATTATTTTGGATCTATCGGAAACACTCTCTCAACTTGTTCGGAAAAAGAATGCGTACATACTGACCTTCAAAACTCCGTTTAATCGTGGAATATACTGAGTTGTTGATAAATATAAAACAGATGAAAGAAATTTAAAAATAGGAATTCAATTATGTAAAAGCAGCTAAATAAGCACCAAACACTTGTTCCATTTTCTCCCGGCCTTATCTTGCAATTACTAATTAATTAGTGGTGTGGGCCTCTCACATAAACGCGCACGTTAATTATCCTCTTCACATACACATCCTTATTATGAATTGCACTACACAAACCTCCTATCTTCCTTGTTATGACTTGCACTACACAACCTTCTATCTACTTAGACATCACATCCAAAAGCTGTATTCATATATAGTTGATTCACAATCACATGTCACCTACACCCAATCAACTTGGTTCTGTTTCACTTTAGCATTGTGTGTTTTTCATTCCAACTTCACGCCGTTGCTTCCAACTTCAAGCAGTTGCGGCCACAGGGGGGCGCGGGGGTGCCCCACGCCTCCGGCGAGTATTTGTAAAAAAAAATAAAAATAAAAAAAAATGTGAAAGAGAACACAAAAGTTGTTTAACTTAGTTGGTAAAAAGAGGAAGGGAAGCATGCTTAATGCAAGAGGTCATGAGTTCAACCTCATTGTTTATCTTGTTTGCACTACTTTTTATTCCTACCAAATTTTCCCTATTATAAATATCATATTTAAATCAAATTTTATATTTTTCTTTAATATTTTCATAAGATTATTCATTATGTTACACATATATTTAAAAAAAAACTCCTAATTTTTAATCCTGTGAATTTTTTTTGTTATCAATGTCATATTTAAACCACAATTTATAAGTTTTTTGGTCACACTCTTCAATCCTGTCAATTTTTTTTACATTTTCAAATGACAAATTCTTGAAAAAAATTTATAATTTTCTTTCAATATTTAAAAAAAGTCTTAATCATGCTACACACACACACATATATATATATATAATTTATTAAACTATTATATGACTTTTGTAATAAAATATCATATTTATGGTTTTCTTTTAATATATATATATTTTTTAAATTTTATTATATATACCGAGAAAAAAAAAATTCTCAAACAAAAAATTTCCGCCCCCTCCCGCAATTCCTGCGGCCGCCACTAACTTCAATCAACCATTTCTTCTAACAATGCAACAGTTTGTTCCCCTAATCTCGTCTCTACAGCTTTTCTCGCGTCTCATCTTAGCAACTATATATGTGTTCCTTCTTTTAGTTCTCTAATTCTATAACTCTTCCTGTTAGTTCATTATTTCTACTTCCCTCATTATGACTGTTTTCTGATTCATACTGTGTACTTATTTTTCCATGCATTATAACTTTCTACCATCAAACAACTCGCTTGTGTACGAACTATAGCTTGTCAAACAATGTTCAGACTTCAGACAGACAAGTTAGTGCACGAAGAATCAAAGTGAACATTGACTATGAGCGCATCACTTTGTTTTCTTCTACGACAAAATGACACGAATTAACGATGCACGTACCCATTAACCCAATGCAACATGCAACATCCACTTGGTCAATCCACTTGGATATATACAAAGCTATATGATGGTTTATGTATGTTCCAACTAAAGAAGCCTGTTTAGAAAATGACGAATCAGAGACCACAAACCAACTGAACAATTTTAATTCCAAAATGAAATTCTGCATACCTTGAGCAAATCCACTAAATTAACCTGCGCGCCTTCAGAAATGAGTTTGCAGCAACATCGGAAGATTGCAACTACAGATTTGAAATAGTACTTCAGAAGATCCCATTTTAGAGTTGATAATGTTATTCTGACTGCTTCTTGTTCGATCAGTGGCTATAAGAAAGTTGTAGAATTGGATTCCATATATTTAAGTTGGTATCGAATATTTCTCATGTCACTATTTTAGTTAAAAACTGGTTAACTAGCTGGCTAGATTTAGGGAGATGAAGATTAAAGCTTCCTTGAATGGAATTCCAGTTGATTCTGTCTACTGATCAGACTTGCTTTTAATGTTCAACCTGGTTAACTAGCTGGCTAGACATGGCTTTGTGGGTTGAATGGTCATGGATTGTTACTTTGCTTATAGATAGACGACATAGCGGGATGGATGGATATAAGATTCTTCATCTTGAAATGGGTAGTGTACTAGTGTGGGGTTTTGTATTTGATCCAGGTAAAAACCCAAGGGAGGAGTTATTTGGTGGAATCATCTTGAAACTAATTGGTGATGACTGTTGACTGCTGTGTGGTCACACAAGAGGTATATTGCTTCTGTCGTGGACAGTACTACTTGCTGCAGCCATGGAATTGTTGATGTCATGGATGTGTGGTAATTGGATGCTTAGTTTTTAGGAGTAAAAAGTCTATTGCTGTCATAGTCAAGGAAGCGGGCAGTAGTGCAGTACCATTTATTGTTCTTATGCAGTTCAGTTGGATGCACTACCATATATGAAGGACTGAAGGGGAATGGAGCAATAGGACAAATAAGCAGCTACTGCAAAGCAGCTTGCCTATGTTATACAACTCCATGGTGGTGATAAACCTATCAATCAGGTGGAGTTGAATATTCACACATATTCAATTCTTTGAGTTGCCACAGAGTGGTTGGGTGTTCATGTGGAAATGTAGTGGTTACTGGTTAGAAGAAGCTTTTCATTTTCATTTCTTATTAGGTATCTGCATGAGTTTACATTCAATAAGCAAGAGGACAATGCTTTTAGTATGAATCAAATTATATAAAACTTTTCCCTCTTTCTCTATCTTCCCATCATCAAACCTTGGGGCATAAAGGTTATAAATGTGATTAGTATGAAGTGGGTATTTGGTATATAAATACTTATGGATTGTATGGAAATGAATTACACATCTTCTCCTACCTTCTTCTTCTATCTCTCTGAAATCTCTTTCTCTTTTTCCTTCCTTTCTCAATTTCACCATTAAAGGCTTAAGCCTTCCTATTCGACCTTCGGTCATAACAGATCGATGGTGAAGGCATCATGGTGTGTGTTTTGTTCTGGTTGGCTTATTGATTGTTCTAGCCCTCTAGGATATGATTATACTCATCTTATGTGCTACAAATTTGAGGGTTGGATTGGTGTTTTTCTCCTAAGAATAGCCTTAATTTCCTTTTGCATGTCTCTTGTGGCATGAATTCTTTATTACTTCAGTGCCTCTGTGAATGGAATCCTATCTATCAAGTACTGAATTTCATGAAGCTTTCTACTGAAGCCGTTCAAAACCATTCTTTCTTTATGATTTCAAAGTGTACTCATTTTTTTTTAAGAAACAAAAAACATTTATGTACTATGAACTGGGAAGAAACATCTGTGTGCTCATAATGACTGCTTGGATTTTATTTGTTAAAGTCTTGATAATTGAAATAGTCAGTTGTAATTATTTTTCACAGGAGATAAATATGAAACGGGAAAGAGAATCCAAAAAATAAATTAGACTCGTCAATCATCGTTGGCTGGATTATTGGTCTGTGGTGAAGGCTCCCTAGGATTGAATTGTAATGGCAGCTAGAAGAATTTGTTTCCTTTTGCATCCTCATATTGTTAAAATTTAACATTATTTCCTTGTTATATATTTGCAGCTTGAAGGCCTGGGAAATTCTAGGAGGAGATAGAAGAGTATGAGGATCAACCTGCCAGAGCTCCGAAAGGGATGTAACAGATTGAAGGTGACAAAGGATGGATATATATATACTTGTCCATACTGTCCAAAGAAAAACCAGCAAGTTTATCTGTACGAAGAACTTGTCCGATAAACTTGCTGGATAAACTTGCTCGTTTTTCTTTGGACAGTATGGACAAGTTCTACGGGCATAGCTAGTGGCAATTCTAGGAGGAGAAGCGTTGCAGAGAAAGCCAAGCATCGTGGGCTGGCTAAGTACTTGCAGTATGCTCAACCTTCCGTTCTAGCTCTAGCTCAAGTACTTGCAGTTATTAGATAAAACCTAATCTAGGTGGTTAGTTATATGAGATATGAGTTTATCTTGTCAATCTTGATACGCACTAATCTTGTTATTAAAGATAAGATTTGGATCTCAAGGATAGATGTGCAGTTGTATTATAAATTGTAAACAATTCATGGAATGAGAGACACTGTTTTACACAATTCTACATGGTATCTAGAGTCTAGGGTTCTCCTAATTATTATTATTTTCAGCTTCCTCTTCTCAACCGGTTCTTGAAGCCCTTGCCCAACCTTGTCACCATGTCTACCTCTCAATCTTACAACAACATCCTTCTCTCCACTAGTAGCTCTACCAATATGCAACTTCCCAACCTTTCAATCAAACTCGATAGGACTAACTAGAACTGGCAAAATCTGACCCGTCCCGAAAACCCGACCCGACTCACCCGAACTCGACCGGGACCCGAAAATCTGGAGTCATTCATAACCCGAACCCGACCCGACCCGAAACAGATCCGAAAACAGATAACACCGACCCGACCCAAACTCGACCCGACTCTGAACCCGACCCGACTCTCAACCCGACCCGACCCGACCCGAATTGAAATGGTTATTTAACATTAACATTTTAATACTTGAATGTTAAACGTTTTTTTTTTAATTTTAACACAAGTTTATGATTATACTTTAACATATAAAACACCAATTATTTTTGTTAATTGTTATCATGTGAATAAGAACCCAAGTAATAATTCTATTAATTCTAGTAGTTTTTGGTTTTTATAAATGGACTTCTTTTTATAAATATAAGTATAATAATTCTATTAAATTTCATAATTATGGTTATGAATAATTCTTTTTATAAATATAAGTAAAATAATTCTATATTTTTGCGTAAAGAATTATTTATATCCAAATCAATAATTTTGTAGTTGTTATTTTATTTTTATCTATATTATTATATTTTGATAGAATTAATTATTTATATCTAGATTTGTTAAAAACTAATAATAATAATGGAAAAAAAAAACTAATGGGCCAAAAGCTAAAAATGAAATGGGCATTGAAAATGATATGGGCCAATGATATAGTCAAACCACAAATAAGTCCATTTGCAACTTGCTAGTTAAAATAAGGTTAAAACCTAAATGTACAATTAATTTGATTTAATTATAGCACCGATCAATTGGTTTAAATGTTTAAAAAAGGACGATGTTGCCGAATATCGAATTTCCGATTATGACTTTTTTGAAAATCGGTCGACAACCGATGAGTCAATAACAATGAGTGTATTCAACCGAGTCAAAATTACATATTCAAGTATTCAACCAAGTCAAAATCATTTATTTTAAGTAAATTACATATTTAAGTATTCAACCGAGTTAAAATCATTTATTTTAAGTAAATTACATATTTAAGTATTCAACCGAGTCAAAATCAACCTAATTATCCAAATTCCAAACGGGTCGAATATGATTCGACCGAAAATGTCAAGTACAACTATACCGCTATACTATACCCACTTTGATTCGAAACTCAAATGAGACCGACCCGCCTCTTGACCCGAAACTCGAACGAGACCGACGACCCGCTTTGACCCGAACCCGAATGGGCATGACCCGACTTAACCCGAAACCCGACCAATCTAAAATTCATTGTGACCGAACCCGACCCGACCAATGTCCGACCCAACTAATACCCGACCATAAATTTTACCCGAATTGACCCGACCCGAGCAAGCCTGACCTGAACCCGACCCGAACGACCGACTTGCCAGCTCTAGGACTAACTACTACTCCTGGCATAGTGTTGTCCTCTCCACCCTTGAAGCTTATGATCTTGATGCATATGTGCTTCAGAAGCCTAAATCGGCTCCTAAGGCTGATGATGCACCATCCACCGAGTACACTGTGTGGCGGAAAGCTGATCGCTTTGTTTTGGTGTGGCTGCAATCTACACTCTTTGAAAAGTTGCTCTGCTATGTGGCCAAGGCGTCCACATCTTATGATGCCCGGGCTATGATCTCCTCCATGTTTCAGTCTCAAACCAGTGCTCGTCTGATTAATATGAAGGGTCAGCTTCATAACTTATCGAAGGGCTCGTTGTCGATGATTACATTGAGAAGAAGCGATCCATTGTTGATGCCCTGGCCGAGTGCCAGTACTTCGTCCAAGATGATGATGCCGTCGCTTCTCTTCTTCATGGTTTGGATGCGACCTACAACGCCTTCAAAGCCGCCATCAATGTTCGCATCGAGCCGGTTTTCCCCTGATGAGCTAACCTCCTCCTTCTCCATGAGGAGGAGTGCCTTCAGCCACTGTTCTAAAAATCCCGATTAGGCGCCACCTAGGCACTAGGCGGTCACCTTCCGCCTAGACCTAGGTGGGCTCCTAGGCACGTCTAGGCACCCGCCTTGACTGCCTAGGTGCTAGGCGGCCCCTCACCGCCTAAAATCCACCTAGCGCTTTTTAGAACACTGAAATCAGCTCCCTCTGCTGGTGCCAACAATGTTGTTCCTCCACCAACAACCACAGATTCCACCTCTCCTCCAGTCGCCAACACTGTCTCCAGCGGCTCTCAGTCCAGGTCAGACGCTCCAGCTCGTGGTCGTGGTCGTGATGATCACGGATTCCACCTCTCCTCCCAAGCCATGGGTCGACGGGTTGTAGTGATCCGTCGGGTCATGACTTATCATTTAATTTTAAAAAAAAGATTTTTAAGTTTAAAAAAAATAAAAAGGAAAAGGAAGAATGGTTTGGACCGGTTTTCTAGTTGTTTTCGTATCCTCTCGGGGAAGAGGAATCAAATCTCACATAGTTCTTTTCATTCGTTTTGATCCCTCTTCTTTTTGTTTCGTCTTCGTATCTATGTCATTGGGAAAATTAGGAGATGAAAAAGGCTGGATTTGAAAAATTGATAATCCCTATACACGATTCACTAACCTTACGTGATATTTCTGTTTCTTGAACTTATAGGACAAAACATTTCGGCCTATGTAAGCACTCGGGTACGTGTGAGATTTATGCGCTATATTACCTTACATTTTTCGAGGAACTTGTTTTGAATTATATTCCACTTTTATTAGCAGGTTATGTATGATGACGGGTGTATATGAGGCATGTAGAAGTAGTTTTTAAACTACTAAAAATACAAGGTTTAAAAAATATAAAGATGTGTGGGAGAAGACAATTTCTGTATATTGATATGTACTGTATATATTACAAAAGAGTGAAACCCTAGAAAGATATGATCTTATCAATTGAAGGGTAAAGATAAATATAAAAGATTTTATCCATAACTACAATGTAAATCTGGTGCCTCAAGATTTCTCAGATCGGAAATCTCAAGATCTAGATCGAAAATCGTAATAACAAGAACAGTAAAACAAGAAATGACACAGCAGGATTTTTACGTGGTTCGGGATGAAATCCCTACGTCCACGGAGCCTCAGAAGAGGAGACTCGAGCTCAATCCACTAAGTCAAAGAAGGTTTACAGGGCAAGTTTAACTACAACATAGATCTAGGGCTCATTACAACTCATACACAAGTAATCGCAAGTAAGAAAGCAAGAGACGAGGAGAAATAGTAAAGCGCTTCGAAGAAACTCCCTGGATCTGGTTTTCGGAAACCAGATCTGAGTCGGAGGTCGTCGGAGAAGACAACCAGTGCCGGACACAGGTGCATCGTCGCTCTTCGGAGTCAGATCCAGAGGTCTCGCTCGGAGATCCGCCTCAGATCTGAGTTGAACGGCCGGAGAAGGAAGATCGCCTCTCAAACCCTAGCCGCCGCTCTATTCTCTCTCTTTCTCTCTGTTGGATTACCTGAAGCCGAGTGAACAAGTGAGAAACCCTAGCCATCTCTTTCAATTCGCTTATATAGGCGCGCCTGTGGAGCTAAAACGAAGCGTTCCAGCTTAGGGCACCCGGGAGAGCTAAAGAGGTAAGCTGGGCTTTCTGGTGGGCTGGGCTCTTAGCTTAAGGCCCAATGTCACAATGTCCGAAATGGTGACATTATAACATAACACATATTTAACTCTTCAACCATAGCATATAAGTATTATACATGATCACAAGTGTGTTACTTGCAATACTAATGTATAATATGTATATGTTATTGGGAGAGTATAATATATGTTTAGTATAAGTTATAATCAACCCCTAGACTAAGTTCTAATATAACCAAAACCCCTAAAGTCTATAACCATGATTAAGTATAGCATTACAATTTGCCCTCCTAATCTAGGTTCTAGGCTTTTGTATTCCAACTTCAACACTAGTAGATTTTGCTCGTGTCTTCGACTCTTAAATCCTCATTGGCTCAGTACCTGTTCGTCATGGTAGATCTCCAAGATGGAGATAGTCCCTGCAAAAAAGAAATTTGCCAGGAGGAACAATTTTAGTTCCTAAGTCAGCAGGGTTTACATCTATTTTGATCTTCTTAGCGTCCATCTCTCCGGCAGCAACCATGTTCCTTACGAAGTGGAAACGGACGTCGATGTGCTTGGTGCGTTCGTGGTACATCGGATCTTTGCAGAGATATAGCGCACTCTGACTGTCCATGTGGAAGATAGGCATCAGGGTTCTTTGCAGAACCTCTTTTAGTATCCCTTTGAGCCAAATAGCTTCTTTGGCGGCCTCAGTGGCGGCCATATATTCAGCTTCTGTTGATGATAGAGAAACCACTGTCTGTTGTTGTGATTTCCACGAAATACAATTCCCAGCCCACGTATAATAGTAGGCGGTAGTGGATTTTCGATTATCCTTGTTGCTGGCATAATCTGAATCTACAAATCCATGTAACTGATGTATGGGATTATGCAAACCATAATGCAAACATAGATTTTTGGTGCCAGAAAGATAACGAAGTAAGTATTTCATAGCAGTCCAGTGGTCATTTCCAGGATTAGACATAAAACGGCTTAAAGCACTGATAGCGAAAGCTAGGTCAGGGCGGGTGCATAACATAGCATACATAACGGAACCTACAGCTACGTCGTAGGGAATCCTAGCCATTTCCTTAATATCTTCGGGTTTGGTGGGACAAGATTGTTTGGTGAGCTCTAGGTGCCCTCCTAAGGGTATGGAGGTTGTTTTAGAGTTGACCATGTTGAATCTCTTCAACACTTTAAGGATATAGTCATCTTGGGATAACCATAACTGTTTATTAGGTCGGTCTCTAATTATATTTACGCCAAGAATCTTCTTAGCACTACCTAGATCTTTCATGTCAAAGTATTTCTTCAAGTCCTTTTTAGTATTACTAATGAGCAACATAGAACTACTTATAAGCAGAATGTCATCAACATATAGTAAAACATATAAAGGAGATTTAGAAGCAATATACTTGAAATAAAGGCATGTATCATAACTACTTCTATGAAACCCAAGTTTCCTAATCACAGTATCAAACTTAAGGTTCCATTGTCGTGGGGATTGTTTTAATCTGTAAATGGACCTTTTTAGTAAACATACGTGATCAGGTCGGCTTTTGCTAATGAAGCCTTTGGGTTGTTTCATGTATATGGTTTCATCTAGAGTACCATGTAAGAAAGCAGTTTTAACATCCATTTGTTCTAATTCCCAATAAAAAACAGCACACATAGAAAGCATAAGTCGCATGGTTTTATACTTAACTACGGGAGCAAAGATATCGTTATAGTCTATACCCTCTATCTGTGAAAACCCTTTGGCTACAAGCCTTGCTTTGAACCTTGGTGGATCAGAGGGCTTGAGACCTTCTTTTATCCTATAGATCCATTTAGAATCTATAAGACGGGTTTTCGAGGGACAAGGGACCAATGACCAAGTCTGGTTGGTGTACATTGATCCCATTTCCTCTTTCATAGCCTCTAACCATTGCTTGGAATGGTCACTTTTTATGGCTGACTCATAAGAGTTTGGAGTAGAGGGGTGTCTAACATGCTCAGCAGATAAGAAAGCATACTCAACAATATAACTGTACTTCCTATTAGGTATAATGGTCCTAGGTTCTCTATCCCTAGTAAGCTGATAATCATGCAGATTAGGCATAGAAACAATATCAGATGCAGCATTTTCAGATGATATAGATGCAACAGGTATAGTAGATGCAGATGCATGAGAATCAGAAGGGGTTGAGGAGAAAACAGAGGACTCTACGTGAGAGTCTTTAGACAGGCCATTTACATCACCAGAATTAGAAATAGAGGGAGTAGAAGAAGAGGAGGAAGGTAAAGAGGGATCCTCAGGCTGATCTTTATTCTCTTCTTCTTCTGGTGTGGGAAGTACTGGAGTTGCCCCTTGTAATGTTGAGTGTGTCTTTTTCCAAGCACTTGTAGGCACCCTTCCAGTGTCATACTCATCCTCGTCAGAGAGTTCTGTATTGTCATCTTGATTTGTCCAGCTTATAGTTTGTTCATTTGTACCTGCAATCTCAGAGAAAGTAGTCAGTTTATCTTTCAAGGGAAACTCAGTTTCATTAAATTTGACACTTCTAGTTGTTATTACTTTATAAGGTCCTGCTTGAAGCAAGAGGACCCTATACCCCTTTACACCTTCAGGGTATCCTAAGAGAATACCCTTAAGGGCTCTGGGTTGCAGCTTACCCTGTGAGATGAAAGGATATGCTGCACACCCAAAAGGTTTGAGATAATGGAGAGCTGGAGTTTTTCCAGTCCATTTCTGCTGGGGTGTTTTAAAGTCAATGACACTAGAAGGGGACCTATTAATAAGATATGCAGCTGTCATAACAGCTTCTCCCCATAGGGTATTTTTCAACCCTGAGGAGATAAGCATACATCTTGTTTTTTCTAATAAGGTCCTATTCATCCTCTCAGCTGTCCCATTTTGCTGTGGTGTGCCAGGGACAGTGAGATGTCTTTTAATGCCCAAATCTGAACAATAGGAATCAAATTCCTTATTGCAGAATTCCAAACCATTGTCTGTCTTAAGACATTTGACTTTATGGTTGGATTGGGATTCAACCATGACCTTTCACCTTTTAAAGGCTTCAAAGGCCTGGTCTTTGGTTTTAAGTAAACTAACCCATACCTTTCTTGAGAAGTGGTCTATAAAGCTGATAAAGTATCTCATACCACCTGCAGTGGGGACTGGTGAAGGTCCCCAAAGGTCACTATGAATATATTCTAAAGGAATATTAGCAACATAAGATGATTTAGGAAATTTAAGTTTAGCAGCTTTACCAAAGATACAATTTTCACAAAATTTAATCTCAGCAGGTTTCTTAGGCAACAAACCATGTTTATGCAAATGCATGAGACCCTTATTGCCTATATGCCCAAGCCTATTATGCCATGTCAGAGTATCATGTAATGTCACATGCTCAGAACTTATAGCAGCATTAATCTCAGGTTTAGAAGCAAGGATATGAAATAACCTTTTTCTCCTAATAGCTTTGATGATAATCCTACCATTTCTAGTGACAGTTCTAAGTCTATCTTTAGAATTCACATCACAGCCAAGTTCTTCAAGAGCAGATTCAGACATTAAACTTCTCCTAAGGCTTGGGACCCATCTAACATTGGTAAAGACTCTAACACAACCATCATGCATAAGAAGTGGAACATCTCCAGTTCTCATGATTTTCAGAGAGGTATCATCACCCAGCATAACATCACCAAAAGCAGTTTTATCTAAATGCTTAAAATAATGTTCACACGGAGTAGCATGCATGGTACATCCAGAGTCAAGTATCCAAGAATCAGGCATATGATCAGTAATCTCAGTACACATAAACAATTCAGCAGGACAATCTTTCATACATTCAAGAACAGAGGCAGAAAGTTCAGTTTGGTTTGATTTGGCAAGTTGTTCAGCACGTTTTTTCTTTCTACAATCTTTAACCCAGTGACCCAAGTTACCACAGTAGTTACACTTAGAATTAGGGTTAGATTTGTCATGCTTGTCACTTTTACCATTCTCCTTCTTATCCTTACCTTTGGTGAACATAACCTCAGGTTTATCAGGTTTATCATTTCTGTCAGTTTTGAGCCCTTTTATTTTAAAGACTTTCATTATCTCATTCTTTTCAATGATAGCTTCAATGAGTTTGTCCTTAGATAATTCATCTCGGCTAAACTGGATAACATCTTTAAAATTGTCAAACTGAGAGGGTAAGGAGTTAAGCAGGAGAATGGCCTGGTGAGAATCTTTAATATCATCATTACATCTTTCAAGTTCTTGAGACATTTTTAAAAATTTGTCCAAGTTGTCATCCAAAGTAAGTTGGGTATTCATCTTGAAAGTAAACAAGCGACACAGCAAAGAAATCCTGGAGGGCAGAGACTTAGATAGAAAAAGCTCCTCCAGGGCATGCCATAGAGAGGAAGCGGATGAGTGTCTTACCACCTGACGGGCTATGCCGTCAGTGAGCCTGAGCATGATCTCGGAGTGCGCCCTCAAATCCAGCTCTAGGTCCTCCTCAGATGGTGGAGGGTCGTCAACCTTGACTCCTTTTCCCTTTTTCGTTTCAGAGGTTCCAGAGTCTTCCACCTCATCCTTGGTGCCTATAGTGGTTGTAGCGACGGTGGATGCGGTTGTTGTAGTCTTGACAGCCTTCCAGCACCCCTCCTTGATCAGCACGGCTCGCATCTTGACTTGCCACATGGCAAAGTCGATGACCCCGTCGAAGGGTTTTATTTTCAGAGCATTTTCCATATTTTTGGTACCTGAGAAAACAAGACAGCAAAAGTTAGTATGGAAAGCAGTTTAAGCGAAAGCGTTTTAAGGATCTTGTACAGAGAAACGAGCACAAGGCTAACAACCAATGGAAAACCCTAAGCACTCAAATCTCAAGAAGCCAGAAGGTCAAGAACAGGTGACCAAAAGCCAGATCTAGCAGCAAAACAGAGAACCAAACGCTCTGATACCACGTTGTAAATCTGTTGCCTCAAGATTTCTCAGATCGGAAATCTCAAGATCTAGATCGAAAATCGTAATAACAAGAACAGTAAAACAAGAAATGACACAGCAGGATTTTTACGTGGTTCGGGATGAAATCCCTACGTCCACGGAGCCTCAGAAGAGGAGACTCGAGCTCAATCCACTAAGTCAAAGAAGGTTTACAGGGCAAGGTTAACTACAACATAGATCTAGGGCTCATTACAACTCATACACAAGTAATCGCAAGTAAGAAAGCAAGAGACGAGGAGAAATAGTAAAGCGCTTCGAAGAAACTCCCTGGATCTGGTTTTCGGAAACCAGATCTGAGTCGGAGGTCGTCGGAGAAGACAACCAGTGCCGGACACAGTGCAGCGTCGCTCTTCGGAGTCAGATCCAGAGGTCTCGCTCGGAGATCCGCCTCAGATCTGAGTTGAACGGCCGGAGAAGGAAGATCGTCTCTCAAACCCTAGCCACCGCTCTATTCTCTCTCTTTCTCTCTGTTGGATTACCCGAAGTCGAGTGAACAAGTGAGAAACCCTAGCCATCTCTTTCGCTTATATAGGCGCGCCTGTGGAGCTAAAACGAAGGGTTCCAGCTTAGGGCACCCGAGAGAGCTAAAGAGGTAAGCTGGGCTTTCTGGTGGGCTGGGCTCTTAGCTTAAGGCCCAATGTCACAATGTCCGAAATGGTGACATTATAACATAACACATATTTAACTCTTCAACCATAGCATATAAGTATTATACATGATCACAAGTGTGTTACTTGCAATACTAATGTATAATATGTATATGTTATTGGGAGAGTATAATATATGTTTATTATAAGTTATAATCAGCCCCTAGACTAAGTTCTAATATAACCAAAACCCATAAAGTCTAGAACCATGATTAAGTATAGCATTACATACAATATACAATCTCAACTAACAGGCCCCCGCAAGCTCATGGTCGAGGCCAAACATGAAGCTTGGAACGTAGCAACTGAAACCGAGATGTCCCGAGAGCCTTGGTGAAGATGTCAGCCACCTGATCAATGGACCGAACATAAAGAACCACAAGCTCACGCGCAACCACCTATTCACGAACAAAGTGATATTCAATTTTGATGTGCTTCGACCGCTGATGGAATACTGGATTAGCAGACAAAAAGGTGGCACTCAGGTTGTCACAGAGAAGGATCGAAGCGCGAGGAATGGGAATGGACATCTCCCTCAGCAGTCGTTGAAGCCAAATGAGTTCAGCGGAGGTGAAGGCAATGGCTCGATATTCACACTCAGTACTAGAGCGAGCAACCATCTTTTATTTCCTGGATGACCAGCTGATAAGATTGCCCCCAAAGTATATAGCAAAACCATGCTGAGAACAGCAGTCATCTGGATCTGATGCCCAACCAACGTTAGAGAAGGCAACAAGCCGGTGGTCATAGAGACGCTGGAGGGGAAGACCAGCCGAGAGGGTACCCTTCAGATAACGGAGGATCCTCTTGACAGCTGACCAATGGGAGTCAGTGGGACGATGCATGAACTGGCAAACTATGTTGACGGCATAGGAGATCTCCGGGCGAGTAATAGTGACATATTGCAAAGCTCCGACAATGCTGCGATATAGATGGAGGTCTGAGAAGGGGTCGCCCTCTTGACAATGCTGCAATAACGGAGGATCCTCTTGACAGCTGACCAATGGGAGTCAGTAGGACGATGCATGAACTGGCAAACTATGTTGACGGCATAGGAGATCTCCGGGCGAGTAATAGTGACATATTGCAAAGCTCCGACAATGCTGCGATATAGATGGGGGTCTGAGAAGGGGTCGCCCTCTTGACGAAGTCGAGAGGCAGGCTCTGTTGGGGACGCAATAGGCCGAGCTCCAGTCATGGCACATCGATCTAAAATCTCAGCAATATACTTCTGCTGATTCAGGTGAAGACCATCAGCAGAGCGCGTTACCTGTATGCCGAGGAAGTAATGCAGGGGTCCAAGATCTTTGAGCGAGAAGGCATGATGAAGACTGGAGACGAAGGCATCAATGAACGGAGCATGAGAGCCAGTGATGATAAGATCGTCAACATACACAAGGACATACACCACATGAGATCCGACCCTCTTAATGAACAAAGAAGAATCAGAGATGCGGTTGGAGAAGTCGTGGCGAATAAGAGCGGCCCGGAGCTTGTGAAACCACTATCGCGGGGCTTGTTTGAGGCCATATAGGGCCTTCCGAAGGCGGCAGACATGAGATGGCCTGTCAGATGCCTGAAAGCCTGGCGGTTGCTCCATATACACCGTTTCAGCAAGGTCTCCATTAAGAAAGGCATTGTTTATATCAACTTGGCAAAGTGGTCAGTCGTTGGTAACGACTAGGCTCAGTATAAGACGAATAGTAGTAGGTTCGGGGGTAGCATGCTGCCATTGGGGGCTTTTGGAGGCTTTGTGAAAGAAGCGAGGTTCGGGGGTAGCAAGGAGAGCTGTCGGGAGGGGGTACTTTGTAGCGGTAAGGACGCGGGGTTTGAGGGTGTTGTCTTGAGCTCAAGTGGTCATCGAGTGGGTAGAGGTGTCTGATGGGCGAAGCCACGTGTGGGAAGCCGGTACAGGGGGCGGTGGAGGAGAAGGGGTGGGGGTGGAGCCTGATGGTGTGGAGTTAAAGGCGCTGAGCGAGGAGCTGGAGCCGACACTAGCGGGAGCCGAGGGCTAAGACATAGGAGACGAGGGAGGTGACATGGATTCTGAAGACGGAGTACTCAAGACGGGAGACGCGGGGCTGGTGGGGGAAGCCACCGAGTCAGGGGTGACAGTAGGGGAAGCTGCTAGGAGCGCAGGAGATGAGGGTGTGGAGAGAGCTGGAGTGACGGAGGGGGTTGGCGAGGTGACCTGGGAAGGTGTATACGGGGTAGCAGCAGCCTGCTGGAGAAGAGATATAGGCAAGACGAAGGTGTCCGGAGACACAGAAGAAGACAAAGGGGAGGTATAAGGAAAAATGGATTCATCAAACACAACATACCGAGAGATGTAGACCCGATTGGTGGGAGAGTGAAGACAAATGTACCATTTGTGTTTGGTGCTATATCCCAAGAAAACGCGCGGCAAAGACCGAAACTCAAGCTTCGAATGTCTGTAGGGGCGTAGAAAGGGATAACATAGGCATCCGAAAGCCTTTAGAAAGCCATAGTCAGGCACCTTTTTGTAGAGGGATTCTAAAGGCATCCGAAAGCCTTTAGAATGAGAGTGAGGGATTCGAGGTATGAAATGCATAT
Source organism: Persicaria maculosa (assembly GCA_963922045.1). NCBI lineage: Eukaryota > Viridiplantae > Streptophyta > Magnoliopsida > Caryophyllales > Polygonaceae > Persicaria > Persicaria maculosa. The sequence goes on from OY998255.1 coordinate 69,968,822, forward strand.
TCCCAAAATTGTTTAGGCAGGTGAGCATGGGCCAAGAGAGCAAGACCTTTTTCAACGATTGAGCGATTGCGACGTTCAGAGGTGCCATTTTGTTCGGGTGTGTAGGGACAAGATACACGATGACGGATGCCCAAGGAGGTAAGATAGGTGGATACATTGCGATACTCACCTCCCCAATCGGTTTGAAAGGCTTTAATCATAGTAGAGAATTGTGTCTGAACCATTTTAATGAACAATTGGAAAGTGGAATAAACCTGAGCTTTATTGGATAGAAAATAGATCCAAGTGAACTTGGTACAATCATCAATAAAGGTAATTGATAGATTACATAGGTCTCATATTCCCCTTACCTATTGGCATCACGTCTTATCAACCACATGTTATCTCCTCAACATTCTCCCAGCTACTACCCTACACCATCGCTCGCCAACTCAGGCCCTCTATTGCACCTTGCCTAGGTATGATCACCTTCGTACCTTCGGGTGTTTGTGCTTCCCAAACCAGTCCTCCACCGCCCCACACAAGCTTCACCCGCGCTCCACTCCATGTGTCTTCCTAGGCTATCCGTCTGATCATCGCGGTTACCTTTGCCTCGATGTTCGGAGCCATAAGCTTATTGTGTCGCGTCATGTCACTTTTGATGAGTCTCGCTTTCCCTTCTCTTCTCCTCCTCCCCCATCTTCGACACCTCCTATGTCTCAGCCTGAGTCAGAATCTCCCTTCCCACACTTTCTCCTTCCCCAGAGCTCTACCGGTGCTCCTGCCTCTCCCCCTACACCGCCCCCACCACCACCCCCTCCTCCTACCACCAGACCGCACACCCGTAGCATCTTCGGAGTGTTCAGACCTCATCAAATCGTCTCTATGAACGCCACCCATCACCCCGCCATACCCTCTCCTGCAAACTCCGGATTCCCCCCCCCCCCCGTCACACCAACTGTCGCGGCCGCAGCATCATGTTGCGCCAGCGGCACATCAACCCGCCGCGGCCATCTTGCCGCGCCCGCCGCCCTTTGCCGCGCCCGCCGCAATGCCTCCTCCTGCCCCAACCACATCCCAACTCCCTCCTACCTCAAACCCGACCTCCCTTTCCCCCATCCCAACCTCCCACAAAACAACCCTTCTCGATCCGAATTGACAGGCGGCTATGCTCGACGAATATAGGGCCCTGACAAGGAATGGTACATGGGTTCTCGTTCCTCGCCCTCCTGAGGCGAACGTCATTCGCTGCATGTGACTCTTCCGCCAAGAGTTCCACTCTGATGGGTCGTTGGAGCGCTACAAAGCTCGTCTGGTGGTTAACGGTCGATCTCAGCAGGCAGGTATTGATTGTGATGAGACATTCAGCCCCGTGGTCAAGCCTGCCACTATCTGAGTGGTGTTATCGCGACATTGGGCTATTCATCACCTGGATGTCAAGAACGCCTTTTTGCATGGTCATCTGAATGAGACAGTTTACATGTTTCAGCCGCAGGGGTTCGCTGATCCTGATCGTCCCAAGCACGTTTGTCTCCTAAAGCCCTCTCTGTATGGTCTGAAGCAGGCTTCGCGGGCTTGGTTCCAGCGCTTTGCTTCTCATCTGCTACGCTTGGGCTTCGTTGGCAGCCGCTTAGATACGTCTCTGTTTATCTATCGCAGAGGCACATACATGACCTTTTTGTTACTATATGTCGACGACATCATCCTCACCGCCTCTTCTGATGCTCTTCGGACGTCTATTATTTCCCAGTTGAGTGCCGAGTTCGCCATATCCCCGTGCAGCGTCACGCGTCTGGGCTATTTCTGTCTCAGAGTAAGTATGCTGCCGAGATTGTTGCTCAGGCCAAGATGAGTAACTGGAAGCCAGTTGCCACCCTTGTGGATACCTCCAACAAGCTTAGTGCTCACTCTGGTACTCTTTTTGATGATCCGACGTTGTACCGGAGCCTCGCCGGTGCATTGCAGTATCTTACATTCACTAGGCCAGACATCAGCTACGCTGTTCAGCAGATCTGCCTGTTCATGCATGCGCCCAGGGAACCTCACTTTCAGCTCTTGAAGCGGATCATGCGGTACATCAGCGGTACCCTCGAGCTGGGCACCACAATCACCCCTTCCTCTCGGCTTGACCTCGTCGCTTACACTGATGCGGATTGGGGTGGTTGTCCTAATACACGTCGCTCCACGTCTGGCTACTGTGTCTTCCTCAACGACACCCTTGTGTCGTGGTCCGCGAAGCGACAGTCTGTGGTGTCTCGCTCTAGCACCGAGGCAGAGTACAAGGGTGTCGCCAACGTTGTCTCCGAGTGCTCTTAGCTACACAATCTCCTTCTTGAGCTCCGCTGCCCTCTTCAGAAGGCCACCTTGGTCTACACCGACAACGTCTCCGCTGTCTATCTGGCTAGCAACCCAGTCCAGCAACAGCGAACAAAGCACATTGAGCTCGATCTACACTTTGTTCGGGACAAGGTTGCTCTTGGACATGTTCGTGTTCTTCATGTCCCATCCTCCTATCAGTACGCTGATATCTTCACCAAGGGTTTACCTCAGCAGTTGTTCCTCGATTTTCGATCCAGTCTCACAGTACGGGACCCTCCACTTTCGACTGCGGGGGTTTGATAGATTACATAGGTCTCATATTGTATAGTGGGCCCAGAGGCCTGATACCTTGTAACCTATATATATCATTGTCTAATGAATGAAACCCTCAAGGAGGACTTTACATCAATCTCGTGATCTTACAGTAATATAATATTTTTTGCCAGGCAAGGAAAATAAAGAGGAAGGACCTCACACGTCCGAGTGAACATGATCAAACGGATTGGCAGCGGAGGACGAACGACTTGGCAATGGTAAGTGATGGCTCTTGCCTAGTTGACACGACGAGGAGACCGAAGCCAATTTATGTGAGGAGACAGGTAGACTATGACTCGAAAGCAAGCGATGTAGGATGGACTCGTGAGGATGAGCGAGCCGGTGATGCCAACAGTCAGTAGAGGCACGCTCACTAAGGAAGATAGACGGACGACTCGAAGGCTCAGGTTGACGAGGGAGGCAATAAAGGCCATTTTCAACGGTTCCGCTTAGAAGTGTCTTCCCCTGCAAGTTCTTAATAGCACAATAGTTAGCATGAAACTCAATATAGGCATCGTTATCTCGACATAGTTGAGAAACACTTAAGAGTTTTTGGTAAGTTTAGGAACAAATAGGATATTGGTTAATTTGAGGGGCTTGGCAGCATGCGGAACAGAAAGAGTAGTACGCCCCAAACGAGTAATGGGAAGAGCGTTACCATTGCCGACAACTAGGTTGTAATTGTCAGTGTAGGGGGAGTGCGACCGAAAAGCACCCAGATCAGCGGCAACATGATTGTTCGCATCGGAATCAACAATCCAAGGGTCAGCGATCTCGGATTGGGAGGCAACCGAATAGGCAGCCTTGTTGTGAGTGTCTGAACGAGCCAACGCTTCCTGAGCAAGACGGTGAGTGATCGGAAATTCGGAGAGATTGAGGCGTTGGAAGCAATTGAACACCTCGTGGCCCTACTTGGTGCAAATCTGACAAACGGGGCGCCGACGATCAGATCCATTGGAAGAGGAACCACCAACAGCAAAGAGATCGAACCGATCAAAGGAAGGGAGATCCGAGGAAGAGCGACCACAGCCTCTGTCGCGGCCACAACCACGTCCTCGAGTTGCCGCAACATTGGCAGCGGGCTGATCGATGTCGAAAACAGGGTGCGTGTCCTCCTCAAGACGTTGCTCTTCCTGCAGCAGGTGTCTGAAGAGTTCATCGGAGGAGATCGGGTCCTTTGAGAGAGCAAACACCGATCGAAACGAGGAGTACTAAGAGCCCAGACCGAACAAGATGAAGTTCACAAGATCGGAGTCTGAGATCACGATCATGCTTTCAGCGAGTTCGTCTGCGATGGCGCGTTTCTTTTGCAAATAATCGAGGACAGGCATGGTGCCCTTCGTAAGAGTCTAAAGCTGATGGCGAAGGTGCATCTGGCGGGCACGAGTCTGGGCTGCGAACATCCGAGCAAGGATGTCCCAGGCTTCAGCGTTGGTGTTGGCTCGAGCGACATATCCCAGGAGGGGAGTGGTGAGAGTCGAGCGAATCCAAAGGAGCACCAGCCGATCCTTACGAACCCAAGCGAGATACTCGGGATTCGGGATGTGAGGGACAACAGAGGCCGACTGAGAGTCAGCAGTGAACGCGGCGAGGGCTGCAGCAGGGGTGATGCCCGAAGAGGACAGGAAATCACCAAAAAATCCCGGAATTGTGGCCGACGGGGGTTCGGTCTGAGTCAAAAACGAGGCAAGATCAAAAGCCTCGAGAGCCGTCCGAACCGTGGTGCGCCAGAGTGAGTAGTTGCCACGGTCGAGGCGAATGGCAAAATTTGGCAGATGGAAATTGGGAGAACTCCCGTCGGAGGAAGCCGAGAAGAGGATTTGGGTGGGTGAGGTAGGGTTGTTTAACATATTGATCGTGAGGATCGAGAGGTTAGGCTGATACCATGTAAAGATGTGTGGGAGAAGATAATTTCTGTATATTGATATGTACTGTATATATATTACAAGAGAGTGAAACCCTAGAAAGATATGATCTTATCAATCTAAGGGTAAAGATAGATATAAAAGATTATATCCATAACTACAATATACAATCTCAACTAACAAAAAATAAGCTTGGTGTGTGTGGGGGGTGGGGTGGGGTGGGAATTTAAAAAGGTGGTGTTGAAACTTTGAAGCTTTTTAGAAATAAACTCTTTTTTGCCCTACGAAGTTTATATTATTTCATAATCTTTCAACTTTTATTTCACACAAATTTTCAACTTTAAAATGTTTATAAAATTTTGTCATTTTTTCAAATCCACCCCATACGGACCCGGCACTTGACCTTTCAATATTACTGTTTTTTTCTAACTTATTTATATTAACTGATGACTCATTTGGTATAAGCATGCAAGATAAACGGAATGAAAATAATTTTTTTAATAGAAAAATATATCTAGAGTAGAGAAAACTGTTATTGTTTGTATGAAAAATAAAATAGGCCGGATAATGATTAAAGGAGTATATGAGATATGGTTAGCCTCGTTTAAATGAGTGATTGAAATAAGGAGGAACGAAACTAATTTTGTATTAAAAGTTGAGAAAATTTGGTGAAATATTACCCTTTTTCTAATCTAATTAGGTGATTAGCACCTTAATTTTATTTATTGGCCGTTCTAACACTCATTTAATTTTTTTTAATTGACTAGCATCATTCATATCTGCTGGGTCTCTTTACTCTCTCCTCACTCACTCCTTGCGTGCCCTAGTTCATCGCTTTCAGTCTCAGATGGCGATTTCATCGCTTTCAGGTGGCGAGTTCGACATCTTCGTCGATTCATCTCCTTCCATTCTCTGTCTTGTTCCTCTTCTGCTTCTTCCATATCTACTCCGATGCTTATTTGCTCTCAGTGTTCTTCTTTTTCTTGCATCGCAGTCGGGGTGTGCTACTGGTGTTCGGTTTTTGCGAATTCCTTGAATTTGTTGTGCGATGGAAGGTTCTTCAGGTACGTCTCCATGTTTTAGTTTGATTTTCGTTCAATCATACTGTGTATTCGATTTGGTATTGTCCTCTTTCTTCCCCCTCTCCAGTCATTTGAGATTGTCCTCTTTCTTCCCCCTCTCCATCTTCATTGTTCTGTTAGGGTTTGGTAGTTCTCAGCTGGACAGTTTTTGTTCAATTGTATCTGTTGGCATCGGTATTATGAGTTCTTTCAATTTTATGATAATTCTATGACAATGTGGATTAAATGTTGTTTGATCACTTCAGTTTCTGAAAATTGGGGCTTTGGCATCTAGGTTCTGCTTGTATATGATCTGTTGTGATTAGTTTGTTCTCCAATTCCACTACTAATCAACTCGCTATTTTGAAAATCCCATAGATATCAACTCACTATTTTGAAAAACTGCCTCCAAGGTGTTCGATGAAATGCCTAGATGAATTGACTATGTTTTTGTTGTTTCTTGGTAACTTTTAGTTGAAATAAATCATTCATTGTTAATGGCTTTGCAAATTTTTTAGTAAATTTGGATTGAAACATCTCTAAATATTATCGCTAGAGAGGTTCCGCTAACTCAACACTTGAGTTAATGCATCATGGATCTTTAGATCTTTAAATCAATCAGAAACAAAGTGCTGGTTTATAAAAAAAAATTAGCATCTGAATGCGATTTTGTATTTTCTCATAATCTATTACCTTGATGTTATGTACTTTTCACTTGTTAAGAATTGAGAAGCGTAGTATGGTGTCTTACATTTTTCATTATTCGTTCTCAGAAAGAGATGATGCAGAGGCGTAGAAATCCTCTAGAGAACCGGTTGAAAGATGATCGAGCCACTCGTCGAGGGAATGGACCAGAAACAGATTTTCAGTCCAATAATGATGATCTAGAGAAGGGGAATGATGACGAACCAATGTTTGACAATTTTAGTGGACAGCGGATGCATGGTCCTCCATTTGGCCACGATGTCCCTCCACAAGTACTGATGCCGGTTCTTGGTGTTGGGTATGGTCTACAATGCTGTTTAGATTTGAATCTTTTTAAACTTGTTTCATCATAACAAAAAGTTCTTTCTTATGTGTCCTCTAAGAAGCGTGGGTAAATAAAATGCATGAATGGTCAAAAGGGCTTGAACTTAAGTTGGTGCCGAGATCTGTAAAGGCCATCTTTGCATGAGAGGATGAACTTTGTTTTTTCTTTGGTCTTGGCGCTTGGGCCATCAATAAAATATATCATCAATCAAGTTTAATCACATTATACATTGCATCAATGAAGTGTCCTGTTGGTAGGTTTTTTTCTGTTGGTGCTGGTTGCTACTTCCCGTTTCTGTGCTTTGGTGGGATTGTCTAACGTTTCCATCAGAGCTGTTGCTGCCTCTTGTGTGGAACTGCTGGCATATGTGTGTGCTGTACCGATATGAACATCAAGGACGTGTATTTTTGCTGTCGTAACATAAATTGGATGGTGTGGCCTAGTATGTTTTGTTGTCACAGCATACGTTGGTTGCACCTACCCCGCCTGAGTTCAAAGGGGTGCATTATCTGGCTGCCTCCCATCATTTTGGCGTCTGATTAGGCGATTAGCTATTAATTTAGTTAAGGGGGCATATTTTGTTTGGCCATCAACCGAGCTGTTTGGCAACGCTGCTGTCAAGATCTCCAAGTTGCTGTCATAGTAATTTTGTCGTGTAGTGGTGTATTAGGAGTACCGGGCCTTAGTTTGTGTGAGAGCATCATCTTATGTTCTTTTGGGCCTGTTGTGTGTGCCGGAGCTAGGCTAGAACTGTTGGGTTGTTTCCCCCAACTTGATAGGAGATGTCCGATATAAGGCTTTGCTTTTATTTCAACCCATATATATCTTTATATTGTTATATATGGGTTAAAATATGGTGGGCCTAGTCTGTAATGGTCTTCGGATATTTGTTATTGGATTGGGGAAATAGCGGTAGAAATAGTGGTAGGAAATCCAATTGTGGATTCGTAGCATATTTTTGTTCGTGAGACCCATAGTTTGGTTTCACGATTTGTCTTTCTTGGTTTAACCACCACATCTATATATTTACATTTTCAGATCAATGAAGTGTAATCACAAACATGTCATCAGTGAATAAAAGTAGAATCGATGAAAATATATCGATATACAATTGATTAAATTAAAAAAAAAGTGGCATCAAACGATTTGATTAAAAAAATGGCAGCAAATAATTACATTAGAAAAATGGCATCAAAACCATGATTTGAAAAAATTGCATCACATTAAAGAAAAAATTGTCATCAAAACATTACCTTGAAAAAATATGGCATCACGAAAACATTACCTTAAAAAAATATGGCATCATCAGTAAATAAAAGTAGAATTGATGAAAATATATCGATATATAATTAATTAAATTAAAAAAAAAAGTGGCATCAAACGATTTGATTAAAAAAATGGCATCAAATAATTACATTAGAAAAATGGCATCAAAACACTAATTTGAAAAAGTTGCATCACATTAAAGAAAAAATTGTCATCAAAACATTACCTTGAAAAAATATGGCATCACGAAAACATTACCTTAAAAAAATATGGCATCACGGTAAAAAAAATATCATCATAAAATATCATCAAAAAAATGTCATCAGTAGTCAACGGTAAAAAAAATGGCATCAATGGTCAATGTGGCATCACAGTAAACAAAAAAATATCAGAAAGATTTGAAAAAAGTGGCATTAAAAAAGTGTCATCAATCCATTTTATTAAAAAAGTGACATTAAAGCGAAAATAAAATGTAAAAAAAATGGCATCAAAACGACAAAAAATGGCATCATTGGTTTAAAAAAAAAAAATTGTTGACCAGCGTTGACCGGTCAACGGTCAGCGTTGACCTTGATAGTCAAATTGGGAATGGTGCTAGGTTAGTTAATTAATTTTGTTTGGATGCTAGTTAGCTAATTAGGTAAATTGCAACTAATATCCCAACCTTTAGGGATAGTTGCTTTCAATATCCTAACCTTATAAAATTTCACCAAATATCCTAACCTATACCATTAGTTGCAATTAACACCATAAACGAGTTTCTAAAATTAAAAAATTACCCACATCAAAAAAAAAATTACAAAAAATCGCCCATATTCATAAAATATTTTCAATGAACCTCTAATACATTTAAAAAAATGAGATTTAAATAAATCTCTTACAATTTAATCCCACCCGACCCACCATCCAAAAATAATTATAATAGATATATAAAATATACTCCTTTAAAATATAATATAATTACTTTAGCATCTATTCATTTAAAATTTTAATATAATCAATTAAAACAATTATTTATTTATCTAAAAAAACATACATTATAATTATAATTAAAATCTAAATTTATATAGTCTGTCTCGATACATGCCAATTGTACATCTATATATTCCCTGTATATTATTTGATACGATATATATTGTCTTTTTTGTTAATATTATGTTATATATACTAAAAAATAATACATAAAATCTTATAATGTATCACACATAAATTCCATGATATTAAAAAAAATGATTCTATAAGAAATGTTTAACATAATAGTTTTATAAAAATAAAATAAATTATATTTAAAAAATAAATGGTAAAAGATATGATAACCATTTGCAATAAATAATTATATAATGAAGATATATTAAAAATAATATGGTAAAAAATAATAATTTTACCATATTATTTTTTATATATCTTAATTATGTAACTATTTATTACAAATGGTTATCATATCTCATACCATTTATTTATTAAAATCTACATTATTTTATTTTTGTAAAAGTATTATGTTTAAGATAAATAATTAATTATTTTGAGTAATTATATTAAAATATTAAATGAGTAAATGCTAAAATAATTATATTATATTTTTAGAGGAGTAGATTTTATATACCTGTTATAATTATTTTTGGATGGTGGGTTGGGTGGGCTTAAATTGTAAGAGATTTTTTTTTAATTTCAAATTTTAAAATATATTAGGAGCTTATTGAAAACATTTTATGAATATGGGTGATTTTTTGTAATTTTTGTATGATGTGGGTAATTTTTTAAATTTAAGAATCTCATACAGGGTGTTAAGTGCAACTAATGGTATATGTTAGGATATTTTGTGAAATTTTACAAGGTTAGGGTATTAAAAGCAACTATCCCTAAAGTTGGGATATTAGTTGCAATTTACCCTATTTATAATGTGTTAGTTGCCAAAATAACCCTTAAAAGTTAGAAGAAAAGTGTAATGATTAAATTTTCTAATAATATATTTTAAATTATAAATGCACTATATTTATTTTCTTATACTATACCTTTCCAAAATTTAAACCAAAAATCATTAACCCTAATGGCTTCATACGAGATAAACTTGGTCAAATATTGGTTGAATCTTAGATAAACTTTGTGAGTTAGCTTAATTTCAGCATATCACCCGGCCTTGAAAAGTCAAAATACCCGACTTAAACGTGATCAAAAAGAAAATCGTAGCTACGGTTTCACACTTCATCCGTTACGTTTATATCAATCCTTTTTCTTTATTAATCAAAAACTTCGAATTCTCCCGTCGCTCAAATAGCACTTCAATTCTCTGTTGTTGCAAGTAATTTTCGCAAAACTGTAATCGAATCAGAAGGAGATCGATACGCCACTCTCCGCACTATACATCTCGTTGCTGCTTAGGGTTTGGATGATTTTAGGGCTTTTTTGAGAACGCGCAGAGATGAAGTTCTGCAAGACCTATGAGGACTACGTTCAGCGGCAGCTACAGATGGAGCTCCCCGTCGTTGAATTCAAGAACCTCAAGAAGATCCTCAAACACTGCCATCATGGTAACCACATCGAATCGCACTCCGATCAGACTGTCTCAGCGTGCCCCCATCAATGCCCTGGTCAGTTTGCAATTAATACGATTATTCGATCTGTTTGCGTTTTAATCATATGATTATTCGTATATAACAATGTAATATAATGTGGTGCAGTGTGCGACGGGACCTTCTTTCCTGAACTCGTCAAGGAAATGTCCGCCATAGTAGGTTCATTCAACAAACAAGCCGAAAGGCTACTGGAGGCACACCTCGCCACCGGGTTCAAGAGATACTACTTGTGGCTATGGTGCAAGGGCAAGATGGAGAGCAATCAGGGCTCCTTGATTCAGGAGGGTCAAGAATTAGTTACCTATGCAATGATCAATGCGGTTGCAATGCGCAAAATTTTAAAGAAATATGACAAGGTGCATTGCTCTAAGCAAGGGCAGACATTCAAGTCACAGATCCAAAGGATGCACATCGAGATTCTCCAGTCTCCGTGGCTATGTGAGCTCATCGCGTTCCATATCAATTTGCGAGAGAGAGATTCACATGACAAGAAGAAGCCTACTGCATTGTTCGAAGGGTGCAATCTTACTTTTGTCGATGGGAAGCCTTCGCTAACCTGCGAGCTGTTTGATTCTATCAAGCTCGATGTTGACCTCACATGTTCTATTTGCTTGGTGAGTTTACATACTCAGTGGTGTCTTATGATTCAGTGTGCTATTTGCTTGGTGAGTTTACATACTCAGTGGTGTCTTATGATTCAGTGTGCTGTGTATTGATGGTTTTGGGTCATTCTTGTACAACAGGACACGGTGTTTGATCCGGTGGCTCTTACATGTGGCCACATCTTTTGCCACACTTGCGCTTGTTCAGCTGCTTCGGTGACCATTGTGGATGGATTGAGCAAGGCATCTCCGAAGGAGAAGTGCCCATTGTGCCGAGAAGTAAGTTTTAAGCGTGGTGGCTTGGGCTACGGTTAGATACTCTTCTTGTTGATTAACACAAGTACATTATACTCTGTTCGATCAGGCACGTGTCTTCAGAGGCTTTGTGCACTTGGAAGAGCTTAAGATTCTGTTAAGCAGAAGGTATGCAGATGCAGTTATACAAAAACAAACAAAAGGATTCAGTTGAAAGAGCTCTAACTGTATGAAAATCGCACAGGTGTCCGGAATATTGGGAGCAACGACTGCAGGATGAGAGGGCAGAGAGGATCAGGCAGGCCAAGCAACACTGGGAGAACCAGTGTCGAAATTTCGTGGGCATCTGATAAATTCATATGAAATCATAGCTTCATTTCATTGTAGCTTAGTATCTTAACCATTCACTTCATTTTTCAAGTGATGTTGCTGAATAGCTCCATGTAATCAACATTCAAAGTACCAAATTCTTCATAAAACCACGTTCACTGCGCCTTGAATGCGAGTTGGGTAAATTTCCATAGATGAGAAACAGTATCAATCAATAACAGTTTTTACAGGATCGCTTCATTGTAGCTTGGTGAATGGAAGATATGAAAGTGTCATTTGCATAAATAAGGGTAAAACGATAGTACTGCGAAAGGTGAATTGCGAATAAATATCTTTCTTGTAAAGGGTACTCAGTTTTACAGCAACAAAACATCATCAGCCGCTTACCTAAAACAGTACATCACTTGGATAAAATCAAAGCATTTGTATCCTTCCATTGATGGTATCTTTTACAAAGTTTCTCCAGGGTAGCCACCGAATGTTGCATAGTATTTAGCTTCATATCTCTAAACATGCCCTGCAAATCAATCAAATTCAGAAGGAAACTAATCAGCAAATGAAAACTCCAAACATAGGGTGCTTCTACAACTAGTACTTGTATATCAGTACAGTACCTCATAGTTGTCTCCATATTTGATAACCAATGCCTTTATATGCTTACGCTGTGTGGCTGTCAGTGGCTTCAAAGGAGCACCCTTTCCATCTCTCCGCTTCTTTCCAAGTGCGGTTTTCAGATCTACATAAATCATAACAAAAACGCCCTCGTCAATTTCAAGTAAAAGATCACTAAAATCTTATCAATGCAAAAACACGCCTAGGACAGAGTGATTCCTCTTATCCTAAAAGGCTAAAAGCACAAAAATAAAAAACAAAAAATCGCCCTGAATCAAAGTATAACATAACCATACATTATTGTGCCAATACAAGTAAAAGGAGATTATGGCTTCGAATACAAGTGATCCTGCTGAACAATTGATAATGACATTGTAATTGAACAACACTTCATCGAGCTAAATAAGGATGCATATGTACTGAAACTACAACTATTGTTAAACTTTAGATAAATAATTTATAGTGCAGCACCCTCTGCAAAAACAATCCAGCTAACACAAACAACAGGGGGTTAATGCTAATCCACATCCACTACATAACAAAGCCACATAAAGCTAACAAAAACCACAAAAACACTCCTCTCAAACATCTAAGATATACCAAGCTGAAGATCCAAATCCACAAAACCAGTCAATTCAACAGTTCAAAAGGATAAAACCCACCTAAAACATCACAAAGACACAAACAGATTGTCTAATTCTAGCTAGATAAGGTGTATCAATGCAGCACTCATTGCAAAAATAACCCAGCTGACACAAAAAAAAAAAAAAACTCCCAAGGCTTGAAAAACAACACAAACCCTATAGCACAACAGAGATCCCAATTTGAAGAGCCAAGTCCGTAAATAGGGAAATCCACCTCAAACATCACGAACACACAGACAACAATATAGCAGATAAAAGGCGGTTCACGCAAGGCTGAGAAAGACTGTACTGACCATCTTCCTCAAGGTCGCTACCGGAATCAATGGGGTCGAACTCGTCGGCCTTGGGGGGGTCGGTGGACATGGGAGGTGGAACCTGGAGGGAGTCACTCTCAACGATATGGGCAGTCCGAGATTGGACGTTGAGCAAATTAGGGTTTGACACCACCCCGAAGGACTTGTAATTCGATATGACACTGCCCTTGTCATCCCACGTTGCACCCAACGGATCGATTAAAGCTCGAAGCTTTGGAGGAAGATTGAACGCCGGCTTCACCACCCGTGGGTCCTTCTTCAGAAGCCCCACTCTCACCTTCGCTCTCGAGTTCTTGTACTTCCTCCTCGACCTCCCCATTTTTCCTCCGGCGTCCGATTGATTCCACCCAGGATTTAGGGTTTATGCAATAGAAAATTAGAGATTAGAGATGCGCTCGAATTAGGGGTTTTAGGGTTTGCCCAAAAAAGCAATTGGACCTTCAGCCCAAATTGAATTTGACGGCCAAGGCCCATTTAGCTGGCTTCGTCTGAGGCTGTGCAGACATCACTAGGTCTGGGGCTATAAAATGAAAGGAAGGTATCTGATTGTTGCCAGAGCTCGTCGCTGTATCCAAATCGAGTGAGATTTTTCCCACTTCGGCACATTCCTAGGGTTTTTAATTTCTCTCTCTATCACCAATACACCATGAGGTAACGTTCTCCCTGGCATCGATGTATCTTGTTTTCTTCATTTCAGATGTCGATTTGTGTTTGCGGATTTTACGATGTTTGTATGGAAGGCGATGTGAAGAGCTATGGTTTAGGGTTTATCGTTTTCGTCTGAATTTATTTGTATAGGTTTGGTAGTGGTTGCGGATTGCAATTAAGAGTATAGGTTTTGATTCCGCTGAAGTTCGTATGTTGAATATGTCTTCCCGATTGGCGGTGTGTTATGAACGATTCTTCTCCCGTGGTTGATTGTCTGAGATTTTGGATATTTGCTTTATTACCTCCCATATGTTTGGATTTAGTTTCATTGATTGGTTTTGGCTCTAATTTCTTACAAAATTGGTTAGGGTTAATGAATCATTCAACGTGGATTATGATTTTACCATTTCAGTTCGAAGGTCAATGAAGCTTTGTTTAATGATAGCTTTACTGTCATTTAATTTCCAATTTTAATGAACAATCACTTTTTCTCTATTGATGATTGACCGGTGCTTAGTTTTGGTTTCTTCACCTTAGGGCAATTAGTAGATTCGAACTGTGTTCAACTAGTTTGGAATTCATGATGCGTGATATGGTGGCTTAGATAGTTTAGATGTCATGAAAGTTCTATGTGATTATTGAAATCAATTCTTTTGTCATTTGTGCTATGACTGGGATTTTGAGCATTTTGTGTTTGGAATGGGATGATTGGTGATGACATCTGTCTGTACTTGGAATGTCTGCAGTCGTCATCCCGAAGTGAAGTGGGCCCAGAGGGAAGACAAGGTTTATCTAACAGTACAGTTGCCAGATGCCAAGGATGCAAAGGTGAATTTGGACCCTGAAGGAATTTTCTCTTTTACCGCAAGCGCTGGGTCTGGGGACAACACCTATGATGTGAAGCTGGAGCTTTTCGATAAGGTTAACGTGGAGGTGAGTTGTTTCCTTTGATTCTATAGTAGCAATTGATCTTCAGTTTTCTCTTTCCTCATTTTGATACAACAGCAGCAGTAATGAGTATAAACAAAGGAAGCCTGGAGCATCAATATGTGATGCTTTTTTACTTTATCAAATATTGTAATTTATGTTCATAATTGCGATTATGCTGGCAAATAACCAGTAGTCGAATAGGTAACCTATGTTTGTTCTGTCCAAACTCAAATTGTATGTCAATTTCCTAGCATGTTCTCGTTTGTTTTAGTGACAATTGTTTTTTAAAAGACGTTAATATAATATTATTTATCCTTTATCTTTTGTCCTAGTTACTAAATTCAAGTGTTTTTCTACTCTTAATTTTGGTTGATTTGGATCT
Source organism: Persicaria maculosa (assembly GCA_963922045.1). NCBI lineage: Eukaryota > Viridiplantae > Streptophyta > Magnoliopsida > Caryophyllales > Polygonaceae > Persicaria > Persicaria maculosa. The sequence continues at coordinate 69,983,947 of OY998255.1, forward strand.
CCATTTTTCAGGAAAGCAAAATTAACGTCGGTCCCAGAAACATTTTCTGCATTGTGGAGAAAGCCGAGAAAACATGGTGGAAGAAACTATTGCGTGGAGATGACAAGCCGCCTCATTACGTGAAAGTGGATTGGGACAAATGGGTTGATGAAGATGATGAAGATACTGGTATATTGCTCTGACCCATCTAACAGCTGTTTGATATACTCTGTATGATTTATACTTTGATTAATAAAAAGTTGCATCTGATTTACAAAATCTTCTTGTGGTTTAGGTCCTGCGGACATGGATATGGGTGGAATGGGTGGAATGGGTGGCATGGGTGGCATGGATTTCTCGGTATGTACAAGCAGTTGTTGACCCTTCTTTTATAAACCCATCTTTGTTGAAACTCCATATTAATCTTGTTTTCTTCTCTGGGTTTAGAAATTTGCTGGCATGGGAGGAATGGGTGGAATGGGAGGCATGGGAGGACTGGAAGGCCTCGGAGGAATGGGAGGACTTGGTGGTCTTGGAGACATGAGTGGCATGGGCGGAATGGGAGGCCCTGAGGAATTTGAAGACAGTGACGATGAAGGTAACCTCAATTAAGAACAACTTCACCCTCCTTTGTTGAATTGTTAGTCTCTCCAGTCTGCGAGTGCATCAATTGCAATATATCGCACTTGCCTGCATTACTGTATTGCTTTATATTTCTGACAACATTTCATTCATGTTTTACGCAGGTGATGAAGTTGCGAAGCCTGAAGGCCAAGAGGAGAAGGCTGAAGGAGCAGCATCAGAGCAGAAGGCTGAAGCCTAGTTGAAGCTGTAAACGCAATTTATATCACTCTAGTTATGCTTTCGATCAGTTTTTCCTGGTCTTGTGACCAGACTAGGCACTCTCGCTATATCAAAATATGATGCTTTCGTTGCTGACCTTCGTATTTGAGAGAAACTTACGTATCAATGTGTTCAGGAGAAAGGCCTTTTCTTTTCTCATCGACTTCGTAGAATCAAAGAGAGGGTATTGTATGGTAACTGGTAATGTGTGTTTTCTCTTGAAACTATTGCCCTACTATTTTCAATGTTTTGGTAACTGAGAAACTTCAATTTTTCATTACTAAGATTTGAGTCCCTTGATTGCTAATTGTGCTTCTAGTAGGTGTATCGACTGACTAATTTCCCATTAGCTATTACCAATTCATTCATTTAGAGTTACAACTTGCATCTGAAGAATGTTATTCCCTGTAAAAATACGTTGCATCATTCAGACCCAGAGGTGTTTGAGACTCTCTTTGCCCTTCGATCCAACTATTGGGCGATGCAAAACAAACCGCCTGAATCTCTTTCCTTCATACAAATGTTGCAAAACCTGGAAATCCGACCAAACCGCCTGAATCTAAAAAAGATAACAAAACACAACAGTTCATACCCAAAAAACCTTCTCTTTACTTGCATTGAATTTTATGGGTGCAAGTTCATACCCAAAAAACACAACAAAACCTTCTCTTTAGGGTGTGTTTGGGAACTGGATGGATTTTTGGGGATTTGTGGGATTTTAGGGGATGTGGTAGATGGGGAGGGATTTTTGGGATGTAAAAGATGAAAAGTCAACACCCAATTTTTTGGGTTTTTGTGTTTGGTTGTATTTTGATTTTTTCGTGGATGGAGTGAGGGGAAAAGACCGAATTACCCCCATTACCCACATGAAAAGACCAAAATGCCCCAACTTCATACCCTTCATACCCCTCCACCTCCCTGTACGGAGGGAGAAGGCGAGATCGGAGGAGTCGCCGGCGGCGACGGCGGAGAGGAAGGGGAGGCCGACGACGGTGACCGGAATCTTGGCCCGGAGGAGGGGGGGTCTGGTCGGTGTCGTCCCGACGACCATCAGTGAGAGCTTCATATCTCCATTGAGGCGTTTTGTGTTTGTCGTTCGCGACGGCAGCGACGCTCCCGACGACCATCAGCACCACGTCAAGGCGGTCGGCGAAGGAGAACAGCTTGTGGATCGGGATCGTCTCTGCCTTGCTCGCCGGGTCGGCGAAGGGGAACAGCTTGTAGAACAGGATCGTCAGTGCCTTCCTCGCCGAATGCCACCAGGACCTCTGTTCGGCTGCAGAAATTGCCGCCTCTCCCGATTCCGATCCGCCGCCCCTCCCGATATCTTCCATTGCCGATCAATTTGATTTCCGACTCGCTCACTGAAATCTCCTAGTTCTAACAATCAACAACGAACGCTGGAGAAAACTGGATTTCCGGTAGGCGTGCATCGCCTAGTATCGCTGCCGTCAGATTCCGACGCCGTCCGCCGCTGCAGTTCCGGTGTAGGCCGACGGTCTCAATCAGAGCCTTCACCGCTTCCGCTTCCGATGGCGGCGTCCGAGAGGCGGTGGCGGAGAGTGTAGCCCTCGGCGTTAATGGAGGACCAAGGAACCCAAGGGTAAAAAAGAGCATCTCCCTTTTCCCATCCACCAAACCTTGGTGGAGGAGGGGGGAAAACCCATCCACCACCATCCAACAAACCTCCGATTCCAAACCCCCCAAACCCCTTAAACACCAACACCCAAACATGGAGGCACAGAAACCGAGGCGGAAAACCCATCTTCCAAACCCCCTAAACACTACACCCAAACACACCCTTAGTCACCAAAATCCATACAGTAAATTTTATGGATGCAAATATTAGAGCAATCCCAAGAGCTTCCCTAAAACAATATCCAAAATAGAGAATGAGAAATCAAATATTCTGAAGATTTTTTTGCCTCATTCCAACAACTTCTCCATTATAGAATTCACCCCAAAAAATATAGAGTTTGCTCCAAATTTAGAGAATGACCTTTATATTTTGCCTCCATTCTCTATTTTGGAGAATATAATGGGGAAGCTCTTGGAGCAAAAACCATCACAACATTCTCCAAAAAATGAAGATGGGGAATCTCTTGGGGATGCTCTTATCATTCCAAGAAATAGAGAAAAAACCCAGAAATTCATAAAAGTTAAATTCAATTTCCTGAAACCCAAAAATCTAAATTTTAAATTCCAAAAAACCCAGAAATTCAATTTCCTGAAAAGTTAAATTCTTCAATTTGGAGGAAGGTCACTTACCTAGTCTCAAGTTCAACTTTCACCATTTTTAATTTGAAAATTTTCAATTCAATTCTTATGAATTAAGTTCCCGGGAATTTCAATTCCCACATCAAACCAAAGGAGCCATTAAGATGACGGCCATTTACTACCCAATCTGTAATTTTTCTCCCTTCTCTTTAAACAAACATTCGATTTGAAAAACATGCTTTCAAGAACATTAGCATTTGTTTATTTCGTGTGGTGGCTCTCTTCTTTCATGAGTCACTTGGCATTTGAAGATTGTGTTGGGAAAACGGAGGAAATAACGCAGAATACACATATCAATGCAGTCTACAATTAACTGTTGCCCGCATCAACCGGAAAATACATCACTGTTTAGAACGTCTCACACTATCCAAGAAAAGAAAGTTGCCACGAAACTGATATCCTCAAGCCTTCCGCATAAGATTTAAATGGCAGGACAATGCGCATCAAAAGTAGCAAAACCTCGCCACAGCACACACTCGGTATTATCCTCGACCTCTACCACCACCTGCAACAAGCAATGCCAACAAAATCAACGCCCGCGAGTATGCTCAACAAAGATCAGATCAAAGCAATGTAGATCAAAGCAAACTTATACCCAGCAAAGATCAGATCAAAGCCAAGTCATTACCCATACTTCTTGGATGTGTGTTCTAAATACCATTTTTTTAGCAATTTAGGAGTAAAAGATCGGTGAATCCTGATCTCGCCAGAAGTTTGGGGAGAAGATAATGCCCAAGGGGAATGTATAGAATACGGATGGTAGTGATATTTACCTCTGCCACTTGGCTTCCCACTAGGGCCACCCCGGCCTCGGCCACCCATGCCTCTTCCCATATCATCTGAACCACGTCCTATGCCTTTGGGCTGTCGTGCAGGGCCATCTTCTCTGCCCCCCCTACCTCTTCCACGACCTACTCCAGGTGGCTTTCTATCTGTAAGATCAAAATATTGCATCAGATGGTGCCCAACTGCCCATTGGGAATGCCCTATATCACTATATTGTGGCAACAAGCCAAAATAAAAGGCTTATCTCTGTAATTATCATTTCATGAATAAACCAATTTATTGAAGAAACAACTTATGATTGACAATAAGGCTTTCCTATATTCAACTGATCAACCTCTTGTCTAGATACGAGCTGCTTTACAAGAAAGATTTACCAATTAAATAGCATAGCTTACCTGTACGACTCTTGGCCTCTTCCTGAACTTTGTCAATGACCTGAAACCAAGAATGGCATCAAAAGTTAGCAGAAGGAAACATGAACTATTAAAAATAATTTAAATCAATGAGCATCAAACATGAGGCAAATTGTCCTATTCTTGCAAGATTTTAAATACGAGGGTACAAGTTCACACCTATAAAGGATTACTTTTAAATTATTTTAATTTCTTCAACTTCATATACTGTTCCAACCGCAAATGTTTTCAACTTCAAAACCCTAGCACAGACAACCTACTACTGATGAAGAGGAGAAATAGAGCTATGTAGGTAATATCAAGCTTCAAATAATGGAAGAGGGAAACACCAATCCCAATAAAAAGATGGAAGGAATACCCATTACCAATATATGTGACAATATATTCTTCATTTCGTCACAATGGTATCATTTGGCTCATTTGGGAATTGAGATATACAAAGTACTTATCAAATAACATTATAACAGGTAGATTTTGTCAAAAAAAATCTGTCTTTGTTGATTATTTTTAAGATTTTGTGGAAATATCTGAAAAGGGCAATGTATCTGTAGAACAAAGTCACTAAACGTTATACTATTGTTCATTATGACAGAAACAGTTTGGCCAGAAAATGTACAACAAGATAGGTAAAACAAAAGTTCTTTCAACCAACTCTACTGCATAATATAAGTGCCTTCTGCGGTATTGCCAAGTGAACAAATAACTTGATCTGATCATGAGAATAAAAATATGGCTTAAAGAAGCAAGCATGTTGTTTGGAGAGAGGATAGGATAAGACCTGAATTGTCTATAGGGATCTATTCTTGTGCTTACACTAGTTTGGCATGTTGGCTTAATGTACTTATTTATGCACTTCTCTGCTTGAAAACAGCATTGTTCACATTTGGATAAAGACCAAATGAAGTTAAAATAATTTGAAAAAAATAAAATAAAAATTCATGTCCTAAACATTCCTCAGTGAAGAGAAATTTGGATATAGGCCAACTGAAGTAACAATAATAATAAATTCAAAATCCATGTCATAAACATTCAGCTGTGAAGAGATGCTGTTCAAATAAGTTCCATAAAAAAAATACAGCATTGAAGGGGAACCACATAAAAGAAATTTTACAGATTTTAGGTTGCAAGTTGTAAGGGCACTCCATTGCAATTTTCATATGAACATTTTACCTCTTTAGGAGCACCAGAAGAATACAAAGAAACTCAAGAGCTCGTGAACTCTATATATGCAAGCATTTCATATTCTACTGGAAGGAAGTAAAAATCTTAGTTACATCCAAGTTCTCAAAATGCAGGGAAACAAAATCCAGTTCTTCAACTATCGAAATTCTACTATCACTGAAGCACACAGTGCTAACAAAATTTATAAGAAGATAGGAATAAACTATCCAATATTTATGGTTTTTTTTATATAGGCAATGCCGCAATGATTTGGATATGGCTAGGTCCTCTAGACCACCATCCAATGGCATCCTTGCGGATGCATATACCTATCCAAAATTTATATGAAAAAGACAAACATACCTCATCTGGAACTCGAAGATACTTGATAGTATTTCCACGGATGTAACATTCAGGCATTCTCCAAAACCTGTCTCCATCCTAAAAGATCCATATAAGTAAGTCACAAGTTGACAACTTGATATCCATCTAATAGGCAGACTATCCACAAAGATAAGAAGATAAAACCAAGGAAACTTGAAATTACCTTTGAGGTGCAGATAACCTCACGGAGATGAATGTTCATCCATGTATCACAATTGACCAAATGCCCATTATATGTCTCACCATTCTTCAATTCCACCAACTGCCACAACCAATAAAGGATAACATAACAATATATCAATTTTTTAGCCCTAATCTCCACTTTAGGGTAATCAACCATACATAACCAAGAATAATAAATTAAAATAGTAGTAAATTGCTAAGGATAACATCAGAAAGATATGAAACAGCCCGATTTCAAGTTCTTCAAACAAAATCATGTTGCAGAAGCCAAATCAATGATACGAGGATCTTAGTTCTTACCATAGGGTGGCCTTGGGAAGTCTTCAAAAGCGTCAGAGGGAGCTGTAAAAGGAGCGGTGTGAATCAACTCAGATGGAGGAGAAAACAAAAATCAAATAGGAAACGAAGCTACAATAAACAGCTGCAGAAATTTAGGTTACAATCGTCTTAATCGTAACTCGTAACGTACCATCTTTACAAGAAGCAAAATCCGCTTCCGATGCAAAACCTAGCTTTAGAGAGAGATGAAGTCAAAAACAACAGAGCAACACAAGACCAGATGATGAGACGCAGTTTTAAAACCCTAAAAATTGGCACTTGAAATAGAAAAGGTAGAAGCTTTAGCGATCCTGAAGAGGGGAAAAACCCTAGAAAACAAGTCTAGGAAGAAATTACCAGGAAGAGCTTCGGAAGGTGCTTTCGACCTCTCGCTGTGTGGATCCGGCGAAGAAATTCGAGTATGGAGGGGGTGGAGTTTAGCGAGTGCAGGGGAAATATATATTGATCGGAGAACAAGGGAGCGACCACAACAGGTAGGTCAGCACAAGGGCTGGAAGATCCGAAACTAGCCAGGTAAAATATAGGATTTGTGTTTTTGGCTCTTGCAAAATTAAAGGAATATTTTCATCAAAACAATTTAAATTATTTTTTACTTGATTATTTTGGTTTAAATTATTATTTTTACTTGATTAAATACTAAAACAATATTTTCAGGGAAGGCAACAAGACGGCAGATCGTATGGCGCATTTGGGTCCGGGCCCCGATGTCTTTGCTTAGAGTATCGATTCAGAGTCTGAAAAAACGTTATTGGGTGATAATACAACCTTGGGTGATACTCCCCAAAACCTCGCCTTGTAATTCAAAAAAAAATGTAATTGTAAAACCCATTTAGGGTTGTTTGGTATCCAACTATCCATTCCTTTAAATCAATAATGAGAATAAGGGTTGTTAAAAAATCATAAATGAACTGATCAAGCGATCCACACTCTACTTGATCCCATTCCCGGAGCCTGCAAACATAGGATTCTCAAAACGGGTTTTGTCATGAACGATTTCAGATTTTGTGTTAGCAATGAGAAATGCTAGCATCGGGTTGATTATAAGGAATCATTTATTCCCAATTTTGAGCCATTTCGGTACAAGATTTCATTAATAATGTAATTATTTATATATTATTATTTTTAACAATATTTACAATAATAATTTATTATTATTATTATAAAAAATAATATTAATTCCAAAATGATTCATTTCAACAACATACAGTACCAAACAAAATGCTTCATAAATAACTCATTTTGATTACTAATTCCATTTTGATTCTTCATTTTTATTCCGATTCCAATAGTTAACATACACGAGGATTATCTAGTTGTTAAATAAGGAGTATAACTCGACTATTGGAGAGTTTGCACTTAACGACCCCACGTTTCGAAAGAATTTCTAGTTGTTAAATAAGGAGTATAACTTGACTTTTGGAGAATTTGCACTTAACGACCCCACGTTTCGAAAGGATTTAAATAAAGGAAGTGGTGGAACTATAATATTCTTGTCAGTAAGATGTGTTTTGACATTTTTTATTTCTCAAATTGACATTATCCCATCGAATAGTAGTGAAAATCAAATACAAAATCTTTTAATAAGAAATTACCTATCTTTATCAACCGAGTCAACATGTGTTGGTTGAGCCAAAATTTATCAATGTTTATTGATATGAGGCAGGTTAACATGCTCATAACCTTTCAATAAAATCGAATTTTTTGTTTAACTCGACAACTTTATAAGCATGTTCTATAATTCGACCAAAGAGATTCAAAATAAGCGGTTGTTACATTCATTTCAACAATGATAGTCATTTTAAGTCCCCTTGCTCTCTTTGTAATTGAGCAAACCACCACAACTTAAGCTTCTTGTTTGGACAATTTCATCCATTTTCCAACAAGAGAGTTTACCAGTGCCCAAGAGAAGGTGCAAAATGTCAACAACGCCATCGGAAACAAGGGAATCTGACAGGACAAGGAGCTTATATTCGTCCCTAAATAGTATGCATTCTCAGAACACCACCAATGAGTGCTTTGGCAGCCTACATTCTCCCTGCATATGCCATCTTTCAGGTGGCCCGTCCTTGAATCTTCGACAAGGGGCAGATACTAAGCGTAACCAATGTTTCGGAAACACCCTCTCGACATGGTTGGACAAAGGATGCGCACATCTTGTTGTTGTTAAAGTACAACAAATGCAAAACTAGATCAGAACTAACTAACTGAACTTTCATTGTCGTAAATTAAGCAGTGTTTTCACCCTAGAAAATCAGACAATCTGTCAAATTTCATAGTGCAGAATGATGAAAATGAATAAGCAACTTCTGTCTGAAGGCTTTTCGAAGAGCACTCAAAGTTGGTACATAAACAATACATATATAGGTTTGATCTGAATGACACCCGCGACTGAAATTCTATGTACTGTAGTGGAAAGTATGGAAGCAAAAAATGTCTGAGAAAGCCGAAGCCTATTGGAGCCTTGTAATGAAGTGTCGATGCATATTTGATTCCATCTCGGTTTTCCTGATGGATATTGTCCACAGAAGATCTGAATCAGATTCCACAGTTACTGTCTTGGCTTTAACTAAGTTAGAGGTGCTAACTAGACTGCCGAACTTCATCTCCGTGTCAGCTAGAATTTCAGAGGAAAGACAGAACTCTTAGATTCAAAGGTCAGCAAAAAGGCAAAGTGATTACAAAACCATTCCAGACACAAACTTCTATAAGCTGTTTTAAAAATCAGAATCATCCATATAACTGAGGTGATTGAATCCATTCCCTTGATGCAGCCAAAAAGTAGATGTAAGGAGACGGGAAAAAAGATGGCAATATAGGTCATTTTCGGACAACAGATAAACCATAACATATAACTCACATAATCAAGGTAGAGAGTTTTGATTCCTTCCTTTTTTAGGATTCTGAGGTAACAAGGAACTTATATATTTCCATGCATGTTCAGTCATGAAAAAAACATAATCGTTCTTTGTTGTTCTCAATGACAGCTATTAAGTGAAAGTGAGCTTACACAGATTCCATTCAAGCCCAGTGGTTGTACTGCGACTACTTGATACACCAATGGGTACAAGACCACAATGTGGACCAACAATGGAAGGCTCAATATGAATCTCATGATGATGAGTTCTAGGGAGGAGATGGATGAGGCAATCACTGGATATAAGAACTATCCGCAAGGTAGAGAAACGATATAAAACATTGATGTTCCCAGCCTCATGGTCAAACCGGCCACCAAGTGCACCTGTAGCAATAATGCACAACTGCAATCCACAGGGGGAAAAACGTATCAGCTTACCAAGGAACAGTTGTGGCAAGTTAACTTCCATTTACATAAATATCTATATTTGATATTGAACCTGAAAGATAAATTTTTATTTTTAAGGATGCAGATACAGGTACAGGACATACATTGGATTCCTTTAGCTCTTCTGCACAGCCTTGTATATAAGACACACACTTGTGCAGGTCCGTCGTATCCTGATCTTGAGATTCATCAATTATTTTTGATCCCTATTCACAGAAGCAGTAATTTTTTCTTTTGTCAATGTAATCACCTAAACCAGATAATTTGACAAAGTATCATCCCTAAATGAAGCATCAAAAACTTGGCTAGAATCACTAATTTGTTGTTAGTACAAATGTCTGAACTGCTATTCGTTGACCATATATCTGGCTATTAAACTTCAAGACGAAGAAAATGATCAACCTCGATGCATCTATCTAAGCAGGTAATGATGCCATCAAAACTCCACAGATTCAAGGACTACAAAGGAAGTTACCAGGGAAGCATAGAAATCCAGAACATCTGGTCTGATGGAGTCCAAATCTCCTTTAATCGCATCCGGTTGATAGCTGTCCAAATCGAAGAAAGAGACAGGTCAATTAAGAATCCAGCTAAGTATGTCAAGCGATCTTTCCGAAGAGCACAGGACCGAACCTTTGACGAACGGAGAGGACGTCTTGTTCAGGAAACAGGAGAGGCATTTCGTCGAACAATCTGTTAGCACCTCCATCAGCACAAACTTTCAACTGTGCTGTTCCAAAGCCAAAATCATTACAGGAACGGGAATATTAGCCAAACCTAGATTCCAGACCACACCACACAACAAATACTAATGCTAACCAAGTCCAACTGTTTGTGTGCTACAAGCACTAAATTCAGATTCCGTAAATCACACGATCTGAACTGTTAATCTAACAGACATCTTGAATTCCTAACACAGTAACACGCATCGAAAAGGTAGCAACGGAAGGAGGAGGGAGGGGAGTTACCGTGCAGCCAGAGAAGAGGAGCGAAGGGAGGGAGGGGCTGGTTGAGGACGACGAGCGCGCAGAAGGCGGGAGGAGAGCTCTGTTCGAACTCCTCAGCCGGTGAGGCGGTAGGGGGGAGGAGGAAGGCAGTGGAGTGGTGCATAACCTCCATGGTTTGGTGAGTTTCTTTGGCGGACTTCAATGGCGGAGATCAAGTGGAGAGATTTGGAATTTCAGCGGTTAAATAAATGATTGAGGGTGACAAGGTATTTATAGCTCTGAAATTCTATAGAGTCGATGGAGTCCGGCCGTTGAAAATGTCAAATGTTGCGTAATAACCCAATTTTATTACTCAGCTTAAAAAAAAGGAATTTTTTTCTCCTCCTTCCTCCGGGCTCCGGCAGCCGTCTCCTCCTTCCTCCGCCCTCTCCTGTGGCCTCCCTCCTCCTTCCTCCGGACCCTCCTGCTTCCTCTCCTCCGGTGGAACTCCTTCCCCCATTAACTTTTTTTTAAAACAAAAAAAAAAGAAAAAGAAAAAGAGAGACGCTGTCCGAGACCGCGTCTCTAGCATAAAAAAATTACCTAATTTATCCCGAAATAAAAATTAACAATAGAAATGCGGTCTCACTCCGCGTTTCTTTTGTTAATTTTTTATCACTTTTTTATTTGATTTCAAAATTTTTACCATGAGAATAAAACGCAGTCTTAGATCGCGTTTTTCTGCCAACCCTGCAAAAAATGAATATTTTTGTAATTATTTTGAAAGCTTGAATATTTCGTTAAATAATTATTTTTTTGTAAATATTTTGAAAAAAATTCTTCTTCTTATTATTATTGTTGTTATTATAAAAATATAACGTTATTTCAAAAAAATATATGTAATTTTTCTTTATTATTATTATTGTTGTTGTTGTTTAAAAAATAATATTTTAAAAATATGCTTCCCTGGTAATAAGGGAACCTTATATGCCAAGAGCATCCAAGAGGATGAAATCGCGAAGCACTGAGTCGTCAGGTGTCGTCGTGTCGAAGTGCCGGAGAGGACAAGGTCAAGATGCGAAAGCCGGTCCACAACTCGGTTTGCGTCTCGGTAGACATGACGAATCTGACACTTGATGAAGGCGCCAATGGAGACTAGATTGTCAGAGACAATCATTTCAGAGTCTCCAAAAGGCAGACCACAACCTTTAAGGCTATTTATAATGGTGAGGTTATCACCTTCAATTACTAGTCTAGTAATGCTTAGTTCTCGTGCCGCATTAATGTCATACCAGAGACCAATACCTTCCGACCCCATAATGGAGTGGAAAGGAGAAGGTCCAACACCAAAAAAACACAGGCTTACCTGTATGGTCAACCTTTGGGTCAGTTGAATGAGCTAAATTAAGTCGTTAATGGACAATGTCAACCAGGAAGGAAAAAAAAATGGCTTTGGTTTCTATATTTTTTTATTGCGGTTTTCTTTTATCCTTATATCTTATGACATAGAATTTGATTAAAACTAATTTGAAAAAGATTTCTTATTAAAAATAAGTTTATTATAAAAATCTAATTTAAAATTTGGCTATAGTATTTTAGTTAAAGAGATATTTTTCTAAAATGGGAATCTTACCCTATTTGTCTTATGACAATGTCAACCAGGAAGGAAAAAACCAGTTATTTGACTAAATTCAACAAAAAAGGACAAAACTAACTTTATTTTTAAAATTTAAAAAAATACATATTATTGTCAAAATTTTAACAAAAAATCACCATTGTTTCCAAAATTTTTAGAAAACAAATTTAACTATTGTTTTTTTTAATATAACACAAAAGACCTCTTATATTTTTTTTCATATTTTGTAAAAAAAAAATTCATTATTTGTCAAACATTACACGTACATAACCACCCATTATTTACAAAATTTTGCACAAATCCACCCTCTTCTTATGTGAACAAAAATAGTTAACATATAAATAAATAAATAAAACCATATTTTATGTAAAACCACCGGATATGCTTTAAAAATTGTGCAAAAGGAAAATAAAAAGTGATTTTATTCATTAAAAAGGAGAAAATATGAATTTTGAACATAAATGGAACTTTTAACAAAACTTAGAGTACCAACTGAATAACAAAAAAAAGTATGGGACACTAAAACAGTAAAACGAATTGTAAAAAACTCGGAGCACTAAACTTAATTTCAAGGGAAAAAAAAACGACAATGTGCACGTTACATGCTCTGTGAAGTCATACAAAAGAAACTCCCCACACATGCTAACATCAAATCAGTTGGTACCATTCTACTGTATTTTTTTACTCCACATTTTTTAACTTTGGAAGATGAATGGTGGAAATCCTCCCTATACGAGCATAGCGATTAGTCAACGATCACGCTCGAAGCTTCGATCTCCATCTTGATTAAATCTTTAAATATACAGGACTACTGTATATAGACCTGTATATATATCACTACAAATTTGTCCTTTTCTTTCTAGAAAACAGTCAGAAGATAATGATTTTTATATCCATCCATCACCTTCCCTCTTACACCCCAATTACTCAATTAGCCCAATTTGTCCAGTGGGATGCATTATTATTAAAGAAAATGAATTCATTTTGTTGAAAACAATCAGTGTGCCTGCATTGCATATGAAACAAATGCAAGTTGATGCTTATTGAATTCAACTCAAATTGTATATACAGCATACAGTTCGAGACCTCTCTCAGGCCGAAAAACATACTTCCAAGGCAAATGACTCGTAAACCCGGCACCAATATGGACAAATTGATTTTAAAGAGGGAGGAGGATGGGGTGGGGACTCGAAGGCCGATCCATCTACGAACTAACATATATGGTACAAGATGTTGCCAAAGGGGACTGACCTAAGATTTGAGGGGCACTTTTCCCATCAGCTGTTGTTAGCTTCCCCTTCGAACTCCTTGGGTGGTGAATGAATGGTTGCGTTCCGGCGGGTTGGGGATTAATTTAAAAATAATTTAGGGGTGGGAGCTATACATATGAATACCTTGGGGGTTACATGAAGTAGCTAAGGGAGCTCTTTTTCCTCGACCCGCCTTCCCCATATAGTTCATTCCACTGTAGGAGTTCGTTTGTGTTGGAAGACTCTGCTGATACGCTAGCGCACACCTGTGTCATCATTGCGCAGAGTCAAGCAATCTAATAGGGACGTAAAAGGATCAGACACTAGAGACCAAAGGAAATAGTTTGTTTCAGTTACCTGTTCATGCGCAGCTTTGAAGTCCTCCGTGTTCAAGGGACGAATGTCTCCACTGTTGTATAGTTTAGGCACTGTCTTGTTCTCGGACAAGGCTCGAGTTTTCTCCTGAAAATAAGGACGCAAGGTTGAGACGTGCGTAGTAAACATATAGCACTTCAATTCTACAAGACACTTCGAGAAACACTTCATGGAAAAGAGATGTAAAAGTCATCTACAAGCAGTACTGACCTTCTTCTCCTTATCTAAGATTTCTCGTATGGGGCGGTGGGCTGCAGCTATGCAGAGATTCTGAAATTTAAAAGGAAGTCAGAAACAGAGCCATTTCCTTCAAACAAACTTTTTTTTTTTTTTAATGTAGCAAATATATAGCGCATATATTAATGCACGAAAAGAAAGATTCAAAACCTTTAGATCGCTTCCAGAGTACCCGTCAGTCATATTTGCAACCACTTCAAGATCAACCTCAGGCCCTAGTTCTTCTTTGGCCAAAATAATCCCCAAAATTTTCTGCCGGTTAGACGCATCTGGCAATCCAACCATCAATCTGGCACCAGATACAAGTAAATTCAGATGAACCACATTATCCTACAAACAGCCAGCCAAGTTTATCATAACACAGTGAAAACGATATTTACCTGCGTGGAAGCCTCCTGATTACAGCCTCGTCAAGATCAAAAGGCCTATTGGTGGCAGCAAGAACAAGCACACGTTCTCTATCCCTTGTACGCAAACCATCCCAGTTCATCATGAACTCGTTCTTCATTTTTCTCATTGCTTCATGTTCACTTGGATTTTCACGTCTTCCTAACATGCTATCAACCTGAGATATGAAATCAATCCCTTTAGATGTAAGTCCACTTTAGCTAAGGGCTAGAATACACCCCGCCCCCCCCCCCCCCCCAAAAAAAATAAAAAAATGCAGGCACCTCCAATCGAGTGAGTGCGGAGCTCAGAGATTGATAAACAAGAAACAAAATATAAATTTTAACGGACCAACCTCATCTACAAAAATGACACTGGGTGTAATTTTGCTTGCCAGAGAAAACACTGCTTTGACATATTTCTCTCCTTCACCAAACCACTGAACCAAAGAACATCAAACTTTGAGCAATATCCAAGGCAAGGGTAATTCATGGAGATAAGATTAATATATTACTTTTGATGTAATACTCGACATTGATATGTTGATGAAGTTTGCACCGGCCTCAGTTGCAACAGCTTTAGCAAGCATAGTTTTGCCAGTACCTGGTGGTCCAAAAAGAAGTATGCCCTTGCAAGGCTAGAAGAACCAGAGAGAATCACATTTTCAGCCAGAAGCCATAAAGGTAGGCAACAAGGGAGAAATTTTTTATAAGAAAAAAGCCCAACCTTTGTCAACTGCCCTTTCGTAAACAGCTCTGGTCTTTGAAGAGGAAGCATTACCAGTTCTTTGAGTGTGTCTTTAACGTTTTCTAAGGCCCCAATATCATTAAATGAGACTCCGATATCATTTGGTGGAATAACATCAGCAAGAAGTTTCTTCTCATATTCATTCTCAGTCACAACATCCTACATGAATAAAGTACATCATTCAACAGAAACATAAGACTTGAAGATTTTCCACTAGATAAGATTCTTCGTATTTTCACCCTTCAATTAATGAATGTAAGGGATTAATATCAAAAGCATGGAAAAGCTCAATGCATTAGCAAATGATTGTCCAGGGAATGAAGAGGACAGAGATATGCTATACCTTTAGGGACTTCTTCAAGCTTTTCGGCTCATTCTGAAGACCCTCTAGTATATTGAATCCGTATTCAATACTGCAAAGAAGAACAATGGACAGGTTAAAACCATATTATTAATGCACTCTACATATAAAACATATGCAATAAGCATGAATAACCAAGGAGGCATATGATGCAACTAGTACAAGTTCTTTGACTGTAACCACCATCTGACATCCCTTCGTCCTTCGTTCATCAAAAATAGCATATAAATGCTAATGCTAGAAAGTACAAACCTTTCACTCGAAATTGTAATGTTTGAATTATCTTGCAAAGTGTCCAAGCACTGCATGAAGTGGTGACTTACAGCCCATCCTATAATTTTCTCAACACCTATCCAGTAAAAAGGGAAAAGAATTACAAATAAGGAACACACAAAATCATGGAAAATTAAGATCCAATTGGTAAGAAATACTAACTCTCACTAGACAGAGCCTGATCTTTAATGTAAAGAGTTTCAAGGTCATGACATTCCAACCCAATCTTGCTTAATGCCTGCAATCATTAGACGAGACTGTAAACACTGTGATCACTTACCAGCGAAACCAAATAAAGGCCATATTAGCACATGGAGCAAAGCTTAAACTGGCTTCCCAGAGCAATGCAACAGTATCCTATTACATGGACACTGAGGTTTACCCCCAGCGATAATTTTTTTTTTTTAACACTACGCCACTGAACAAGATTGAGACCAACACAAATTATGGAAAGCAGCATTTAGTATAAAAGACGCCTAATTCCTAAATACAACAGAAAACACCATTTATATCTCACAAAATGGGGGTCCAATATACATTTTCAGACAAGTATGTCGAGTGAGCTGTCTTCCCTAGAAACTTGTCTAATGAGGAAAACTTACTGAGCGAATGCTAACAGTGTTTGATTGTGCTCGCAGTGTTTCAGTATCATGTTCCAACTTCTGCTTCCACTCAGAAAGCAGATTTTCATCCTGTGATTAACCATCGGATGAGATTATTAATAATAACAGGATTCTGAAAAGAAGTTCAAGAGAAAATCTTGTTCAACAATAAAAATAACTTAATACCTGAGGCAACTGCACTGTCACTTTATTGGGAAAAAGCCGAGCTAGTTGCTTCATCGTCTTAGATATATCTTTAACTTTATCATGCAATCTACCAAAGTTATCCTGAAATAGAAGACAGTCAGACTATGCGAGTCTAAGACAGTCATAAAGTTTGGGAATCCACACAAAATTTCAGCATAAGCAACAGACTTTTTACGAGTCTGTTAACTATGAAAAGGCAACTTCCCAGGCTCATAGTATCAATCAGAACTCATTGATGATCAACAGTGCATGTGAAAACATAGCATATGGATAATTCTTAGAGACCAAAACACTTGATAGTATAACTTATAAACAGAAGCTGGAAAAGAAATAGAATGCAAAAAGATAAATTTCAAACCCACCGGAAATGCAAGGTCCAGCAAAGCTGTCTGGTTGCTGCCAAACTTTGTAAAGAGAAGACCACCAAGTTGTGACTGGTAATTATCCAAAGGGGGGGATTACAAACTATGTTAAAAAGTTAAGTATATATATGATGCATATAGCTGGGGAAGAAAACCGAAGAAACAATCTCTAACCTTTTCTTTCCTGCTATCCATCTGAGTATGTGAGGCAACAACCACCAAATTTTTTGGCAGGTTCTCAAACTTATTTTTCAGGGTATTATATGCTTCAGAATTTCCTGCCATGAACTTCTCCATATCTTTCAGGAACAAGATCAATGGGCCATTTTTACTTTCATCCTTGGCAACCTGTTGTGAACTAATTTAGATCTGTCTTGAGGGACAAAAAAACAACCAAATCAATTTCCAGGCGAGTATCTTACCTCCAAGGCATCACTCATTGCATGCTTTTCATTGTAGTCATTACTGGATTGGTTTTCCAAGGCCAGTGAATCAGCTGCAAACCAAATTCACATGACAGTCAACTCAAACGAGAAGGAGCAAAGACAAAACATAACATGAAGTACATAAGATTCTAATACAAAATTTAATCCACAAAATGTCGGAACATTACATAAAACTGAACCAAGAAAAGTACCTGCACAAAAGAAACCGTGATTGTCTTCACAATAACCTCCAAGGTTGTTGCCATCAGGAATTGATTTGTCAAATCTAACTCCAACTTTTGAGAATGCGTTCCCTTCGAAAGCAAGTACCACTTCGCCCTTGCAACCAGGAGGTGGTCCCCTGAAAACAGGTATATTAGAAAGGAAAGCAAGAATTTTTAAACATACAATAAAACGAAATAATTCTGTACACACAAACTTGTGTATTCATCCAGTGCAAAGCCAGCACAAAGCCAGCTAAGCTCTCCTAATGAAATGTAAATGCATGGAAAGGCATCCACCTCCGAAACAGAAATGTATTTCCCCAATGTCCAAATACAACACAATTATCAGCATCAACAACATAACAGATAATTAAAGCTGCAGCACTAGTCCAAGTTTATGGGAAAGCGCTGTAAGATTACAAAGTATAGGGTTTAGGCAAGAAGGGACGTACCTCAGTTTTACTGGAAAAGCAACAGCAGAAGTACCCATAAATTTTACTCTATCACCTGCATTTGGAAGGGGGGGAAAAAGAATAAATATAGGTCAGAGAAAATTATTATAGGAACTGCATAGTGAGTCAAGAAGATGGCTGCAAGAACAGCATTTTAACAAACATGAACCATAAACATTATTTATCTACATGAAACACTTATATACAACAAAACCCATAACAACAAAGCCTGGTTTCATTGGATTATTCCAAATGCTAATGCCAACCCAAGAAACAACCTTACATTTATATTTCACTATCTCACACAAATACTAAGCAATCAAAAGAGCATGCAGAAGAAGATAAAGTTTCTCAAGGAATTTGCATGATCAAGAGAGATTACATTTTGGGTGAAACAAATAAGAGTCATGTGAATCTTCTCCACGTATGTGCATAGAATTATGTAAGAGTAAGGCAGTTCTCAACAAAGTTGGAATTATTTACAGCTTTGCTACTTCATTTCCAAACATCATGAAATTTAACAGCGCACTTGAAGTGCACAAAGAACTTAAACATGAATAAGCACTCAAGCTTGATTATAGAAGGTTGAAAGCAGTAAGTAAGCTATCGGATATCTATTTGGGTGAATAGAACATCATAGCAGGCTATCGGATCATCTCTGTAACCAGAGAGTTAAAGGTGTCTCAAGAACACAAACTATGAATCTCTCAGGCTTTCTTCATCGAATAGGTAGTAGCTTCAACAGGTAATAACTAAAGCATTTCAACTATCAAAGACTTTTATTATTTAAACTCATCAAACTATCTCCATATCATCACACACACAAAACAAAACAAAACAAAAAAAATCACTAGCAGTTCTAAACTACTTGCAAAATAATTGCTCAAAAAGACAGAGGGACAGACAGAAAACCTTTCTTGAAAGTGTAGTTTTTGGACGTTGCAGTAGATGCTTCCTGCTTTGGCTGGGGCTGAGAAAGAGAAGATGCACTAGCAATATCAGCGTCAACACTAGATGCTGGTTTCTTTTGTCGTAAGGAAGCTGTTATTGATGGCCGTTTCGCATAGAATCCCGTTTTCTCTGATTTCGGATTTTCTCTGGCAGTGTCGGCTTCCTTCTGACTTGCTGCCTGGAAATAGTTTTATACAACAGTTAACTATCATAATTCCCAACTCCAAGACAAGTTTTACGATAATGCAATGATAGCAGGTACAACCATCGATGTTCAGAATGAACTTACAGCAAGCAACAAAATTCCATCAACTATTAGCAGCCTGGCACTAAAATGACTAGCTAGTGCCTTCACCAAAGTTTCCTGATATATCTCCGATCCTAGGAAAAAAATTCAAAAGACGCAGTTAAAAGAGAATAATTCCATAATTCCTACAAGAGAATGGGGCTCACACTTTGGCAGTTGATGAATGAAGACCATCAATGTAGTTTTATGCACATTGTAGATATTGAACTTTGAAGAAAGTGTTAAAAAAAATAATTGAGTGCAACTTTTGATATAAGAAACAACAGGAGGGTCTCAATGCAACTTTAATGAAGTGACGAGCATTTGACATATCCTGGGTCTATCCTAAAGATAGATTGAGAAAATCATAAGCATATATTCCTTGAATTGGTAAATAAAGAGCGGCCATTCCGGGGTTCGAACTGGGGACCTATGGGGAAGTCCTTTCCAGTGAGCCATTCCGGAATGGTTATAAGCATGTATTCCACCAACTATCCAATGTGCGGAATTAGAGTTTTCAGGGTGCATTATTCTACGATACTAAAGGTGGTGTTAGGCTGAAGTTACTTAACATTCTTATTCTTATATGTTTGAAAGATGACACTTATAATGAAAGGGCGATACTTCACACATATGTATGGATTACAAGCTGACAAGTTACCAAAAAACATGTTTCGAGAAAGCAAAAGGTGGATGTTTTTCTTTTATAATATGTTTAGGGAAGCTATCCGGGAGAAAGTAGCTTTGAAAAATACAAAGAAGCAAATGCAATCAGCTCAGTGAACTTGAACAATGTGATCAACAAGAAGGTGTGGAAGTATTGGACAGCCATCATGAAGAAAGGGTATTTGGATTATTATATGCAAGAGATAACATGTGATAAAACACGTGAATTAGAAAGTGTTAACGAGGAAGAGTCAGGAAGGCTTGGCCCTGATTTCAAATATAAGATTAAAAAAAATATATATATATATATACATGCACACATAATAACGAGTTCCAATAGTATAAAACTCATGCTTGTTTTACCGGTTCGGCTGGTTACCCTCTTTATGTCGGACTCTCGATCTACTAGGCATGTCTAGTTAATCGAATCATTTTGCGTTTAAAAAAAATATAGCATAAAACTATTTCCAGGCAATAATATACGAGGACCAGACAAAAATAGTACCTGCAGGACCAGACAATAATATACGAGGAGACACGGAAGTGAGATCTGCAGTGTACTTCACATATTTGTTGCCCTTCAGGTGCATGAAAGCAGCAGCAATCAAAATATTTTTTGTTGTATCACTGTTACATTAGAGAAAATTAAATGAGGCTGAATCTAAAAATAAGCTACTAATAGAGGATTCATGACTTCTATACCATTGAACAGTGTAAAGGAGAAAAATCCAATCAGAAGAAAGAAGATATTCATGTTACACATAAAACAACAAGAGAAAATATATTTGATAGGCTGATAAAACTTACAACAGTAGCTTCAACCTTTTTTTTACCAACGATATTCGAAAGGAAACAGAATACGATTGGGTAAATCAGAGGAATAAAGATATTCATATTACACATAAAACAAGAGGGAAAATATTTCATGGGCAGATAAAACTTACAATTTAGCTCCAACTTTTTTCGAACCAACAGTGTTCGAAAGAAAACAGAATACAATCGGGTAAGTACATTAATTTAGCCAACCAGATACAGATTAAAGAATCAGTAGATCCTGTATTGATGTTTTTGTTACAATCTGTAATGCTCGTGGCATATTTACAAAATCCATAGCATAAAGTTCCTCAACATACGCAGATAAACAAAACCATCAAAATAAAAACATCCAAGTTCATGTTTATCTATAAAGTAAATTAAACACAAATAAAGGTTAAAACAGCCTTAGGTAATAATATATCTCGGTTCATAAGCCACAAATAAGACTAGTTAGACAAGAAACTAATAGAGTAAGTACATCAAAAACCACTGAGAAGTAAATAAATGAAATTGTGGAACATTTTACCTTAAGTAATACGGGAATCTCTCAAATGACACGTCTATTTCATCTGCCTTGATTATTCCCTGCCTTAAACTTTCTTTAAACTCTTCGCGGCTGTTTGAAGCAGTTATTCTGTAGTGAAGCTCTTTGAGAAGTTGTCTACGTTCATCAAGAATTTTAGAAATACTGCCATTCAAATCACTAAGCCAAGCCAGAGGTCTTCTTACAGGAATTGAAGCAGCAATCTTATCATGTGCATTGACTGCATTCATAAGTGCACTTTCCTTTGCACGCAAATCATTACCCTGAGGAGCAATTACATTATTGGTCAATGAAGCACCATCACCCACCCCATGCCCCATACTCTCCTTCATCACCGTGTCCTGGGAACCATCATTAGACACACGAACATTGACAGCCGTTGGCACTACAACATTATTATTTTTAGGAGGGGGTAGAAGTGCACGAAGATTGGTCATCGATGCAAGTATCGATGCTCCTGCAACAGCACTCGTATCCCCAGCTCTTCCACTGAATGTTCTAGCGTTAGCTGAAGCATCTGTTGTCTCCAGCATGGCAATCGATGAAGGGGGACCGGGATCAGATAAAGTATTATTGGTGAGTGGTTGAAATATCTGAGAACAAGTTAAGTAAGCAAAGAACTTGAGATAAAAGGCCATTATGGCTGTCAAGCCATACATATTATGAATACAAAATGAATCTAAATGATAAGTTGGAATTCGTAAGTTTATTTAAGATCAGAACACAAATAGAACACAAAAAGAACAAACTTCTACACAAATAAATACAAGTAAAACAGCATGACAAAACATATCTGCAGAAACTTTCAACTCTCTCAAAAAATACAGTTCGGAAAGATAAAATCCACAATTTCAGAATATATAAGAGGACAGCCAGGCTATTAGAGAAGGATACAAATGCATATTTATCCGTCAAACCAAAGATTAGCTCATCCCCTCCAGTGAGAATTTTAGTGGAATTCTTTTGCAGAATTTCATTATTAACTTGGACAGCCCCATTTCCTCCTGCAATTTCTAGTTTGGCAGTGTGTAAACCACCATGCTGAGCGAATTAAAAAAGATGTCAGTATTATCATATTAAATATATACTTCAAACAACGACCACTGGTGTGCATGTATCCCTCATAAATAACACAACTACCAAAACTACTTCTCTTGGTACCTCTGTACGTCGTAGTTTGCAGAGAGTTTTACCAACGGAACTATCCTCCAGTGGAAGACTACATTGAATACCATTTCCCACCGTGAATACAGAACCGTAAATTAGCTTGTGAGGGGTCTAAAATGGGAACAGACAAAAAAGAGACTTATCAAAATCCATATAAAAAGATAAAAACAAAGAAATTTTTACTTCAGTTGACAATCCACATTAACATATCATTATTTTAACCAGAAAGGCATAACATTGAAACACAATAACCTTGACCGATCACAAAGGAAGAAATAAAAGTTATTTACAAATTTATCTGCAATTCACAATTACTTACCGAGGATCATTTCATGGAAGAAGGGAGGACAAGCATTTCAAACATCAGACAAGAACTAAATCCAATGTCTAATATGTGAGTCCAAGTTGAGATAGTACTCGTATGAAGGTAAATTAATATTGAGAAAACGCAATCGTCTAAATGTATTATTATATTATAGGCGATCATAGGAGTAAGAACTGATAATTAGAAAGAAACTCATCAAGCCCCAAAAGACTCTAGTTTGTGTTGTCGACGCAAGTAGAACTACTTCCAGGCCCACTTATGCCTTGTGGTACATACAGGCAGAAAATGAAGAGAGAACAATGACTTTGACTCGGGTTACTTGACTATGCAAGGACTCCCTCAAAAATGCCTTTGCAAACATGGCTTCCCATCACCACATCAGTTCTACATATTTTATCTCCTCTAGATGTGAGGAGGATTAGCTATCTTTGGAATGCATGAGAATAATTTTCCTCAATTGATTTTAAGACCAAGACTGTATTCAATGATATCACAAAGCATCAGTTAGAGCTTGATATCACATCAGAAAATACTCTTACAATAAGATTTTTATGCGGAATACAATGATGCAAGAAAATAACATTTAAAAGACCAAGCACCAAATTTCTTTCTTTTAAGGGACAAATCTCAGAATGATAAGCAAAGCAAGAGTCCTCTGTCGAATAGGTGGGTTGACTGCCAAAAGATCAAAAAAAATATATAAATGCCTTTTATATCTTCCTCTGCCAATTAGGAATCAAGTGAACACTGATGCATACAAACTTCAGTCTTATTTTACTCATCGAGTCTCTCCCCTCTACCTCTCCACTTTCTTCTTCCAGTCCTTTGGAAATCCCCTACAAAAGAATCATTTCCCAACCATCCTCTCTTCCACTCTTAATGGTCTCCGTTCTCCCTCCTAATTCTAGCTTGTTATCACCGCACTGCACCTCATTACCTATCTATTACTCTGCCCCTCTCTCTTTCTCTCCCCTACAATCGTTGCCCTCCATCAATCTCTTGTAATCTTGTTGTCACCCACCACTACACCTTCACTGATATATATAACCTAAAACCACTCTACTCCTACACAATGAAATCCAAAGTCCTAGTCTTTCACATGCAAGTATAGCATATCAATCATTTCATGCAAAGGCAGAAGAAGTTCACACACGAGCAAAGAAGCTGCTCTTTATGTTGATAAAGAAGGAGACAACAAAGAGCTTACCAAGAATCAACGAATGCAATTCATCATAGGTCAAACAAGGCAATGCATAGATTAATGATGAAGAACAAACAAACCTGGGGGGACTGGGAAATCAGCTGCCCCCAAGCAGCAGCCTTATCAATCTTAGCCGATCGCTTCTTTGGCCGCTTGGGAGTCGTAGTTGCGGGCTGTTCCTCCTCCTCTTCACCATTCACAGCCAAATCTGCTCCAAGACAACCAGAATTACAAAACTTTCAACCTCTAATAGCAGAAACACGAGATCAAAGAAAAGCGCAAGAAAAGGAAAGCACTTACCTCCCAGTTGGACGCACGGAGGTTTTTCAAGAGAAACCGAATCCGAGGGTTTAGGCGACCCCAAACCAGGCAGATCAGTGGATCGCACCTCTGGATCCCGCGATTCAATCCCCAATTGACCGTTGCTCGCCTTCGGCCCCGAATTAGACTTATCATCCGTCGAAGAAGATGTCTCAGAAGACGTCTGGAATCAAAATTCCCAACCAAAACCAGATCAATCAACCACGAAACCCTAGGGAAAAAATTCAAGAACCCTAAAACATGAAACGAAATCGGCGAGGCGGGGACGCAGCAATCAGATCGAACCTTGGGGCGTTTGGACGTGGGAAGAGGGGAGTTGAGAGGTCGCTTAGAGGAAGAAGAGCTTCTCCTCGTCTCCACCATGATCGATGACCTTTCGCCCCTGATCTGAAGCTTCTCGGATTCAGAGAGAGAGAGAGAGGGAGGGAGGCGGTGTGGCAGGTGGGCAAAAATCACAGTTTTTGTAGAAAGCTTTTTTGGATTCCACTTTAATTTTTTATATGTAGAAAGGGAAAAAAGATTAAAGTAATTAATAAACCTGCAGAAAGGGAAGGTGAAGAAAAAGGAGATATGGGAATCTGAAATCGGGAGGCTTTAAATCAATGACGAAGGAAGGAAGGCGGTGAGAGCACGAAGAGGGCGGTTTGCGAAGAAGGTGCGATTTGTGTGAATCTTCAAGCTCAACTGAAAGTGGCCGAAACTTTGCTCGGTCAAATTCGGTAAGATATCCGAATCCGATCCCCCAACGGTTATATACTTACATTTATGGTAATTTTTTATTTTTTATTTTATTTTTGACGTTTTTAGATGGCGGGTGGTAGTTGGGTTTAATTCATTTTAACCACCTCTTTCTTAATCTTAATTTATGCAAATAATAAACATTTAGAATGGGAGATCCTTACGTATCCTCGTTTGATTTTTATTTTATTTTTTGACCAAACTCATTTGGGTTTAGAGCATGTTTGGATTTCAATATCTATATACATAGATTAAAATCAATGTATATCTTCCTACGTAGAGTGCTATTATTGATTTATTAAAAAATATTTCCCACTAAAAAAATTAATTAAAATAATATATATTAGTTTTATCTGCATTATTTTTTGGTGAATTGAATTATTTATATTTATATTAATTTTTCATTTTATATTTTCTACTCATTTGACTGTTATTAATTTAATTCTTACATTATAATTCATATTTATTTATTTATTGTCATTTTTTTATTAAGTAAAAATTCATTATCAGGCTTGCCTAAATGTCGAGAGGCCGACAAATCAGTAGGTGGACATCGCTTAAAGATACAATACAAAAAGAACATAGGCACAATTAAACAAGCAGAAACAAATCCTGTAACAAAACGACATAATTACTCCCACAAAAAACGAAGTCAATCACCACCGAACAGTAGCACCGCGGGCCAGTGGTACTGCGGAATCTATCTCATGTGGGTAGTGCATACGAAACTCCAATGAAGCTCATTCCCATACGGAGTCGATCTGAAAGCACCACCTTGACCCCAGCCAGTCCCGACTCCGGACTCCACAACCCCAACCAAGCAGCAGAACTCCTAATGACACTGGATGCAGAGCCACACACCGCTCATTCAAAAACGCCACCCTTTCGGGATTTTGGTAAAACCATTTCGGGATTTTGTTCAAGACCATATAAATTCATATATTTGTAACTATGAAAACAAATATATAAATATATAAAAATCGATCATTTTGATTATTTATTTATTCTTAACTCTACCGGGCTGCTTTGGGTGGGCCCAAAGAAAGAACAACGGGCCCAAGGTTTGATTTTTTTTTTTTTTTGGGGGGGGGGGGGCTTATTTTCGGGCAGTGATGAGTTTTCCCTTGATGATCCTTAAATCTAAGTACAAAGTAAGTCGGGACAAGCCTCGAACCCGCCGGTGTAAGATAGAAGATAAAGATGGATTTCGGTGGAATATTTTTGGTGTTTTCGTGATAAGGATCGGATCAAACTCATATTTTGGGAAAAAAAACTGAATTTTATAGAGGGTAGGTGAATAAAAACAAGTGGATATGACTCATCACAAGTTTTTTTTAACAAAGATCAAGTACAAAGGGATATTACGCACCCAAAAAATCCAAAAATACAAGATCGGACATTCAATATGACTCACGAAGGAGGTGGAGTTTTTAAATTTCAAACTAAAGATATAAACCTGATTTTTGATGAAAATGGTGTGCCCAATAGCCACAAGGGCTAAAGGTTGAGTAATATAGAAGAAGTTTGTGGGCAGCTTGGGCATGCATTGGAAAAAAGTGGCTTGCATTAAATGCAATCTTGGAAATTGTTCTCTGCACAAAAACACCAGCTGCATGGGGGTTGTATTCCTTGATGCATTTTCTTCCCAATGTGCCTTTAAATGCATGAGAAGTTTGAATTTGGATCTGATTTGTCTCCATAATCATCAACTAGAACCGAGACATTTTTGGGCTTCTTGGACTGCGATTTATGGTCTTCAATTTGTTATAGTCTTGTGAATGTCTGGTTTTGATCTTCATAGTTCATAGAAATGGTTAAGAGTCCTTGAAGAAGGTCAGCTTGAAGACGTCTTGTCTGAACTCGAGTGATGGGACCAAGAGGCAGCTCATTTGATGAGTCATTTGGAGCTTCGACAAGTCTTACTTCTTGATTGATCATAGCTAGGTATGATCAGGCAGCCCCGGCCCAAGGCAAAACCTTGGGCCAAAGCATAAACCTGAAAAGAGGGTTAGCACACTCTAGGCAGAACTAGAGTAATTATCAGATCAAAGAAGATCGTTGGGAAGAAGGCATCACGACCGAGAGTCGTCGGAAAGGCCGACACGAAAGTCTGCGGCAGCCCCGAACAACCCAAGCGAAGTGTGAACGCGCCCCAGCCTGGCCAACCCACAAAGCAAGAAGCTGACGACGTGCATCATTCTCAAGGTTGACACCAGTGGGAGCATTAACGAATCGACGCCACTGATCGAGGCCAACGGCAAAGAAAAGAGAGGGACAAATCCTAGTCTACCTCCACCAAGGAGACGATAGCCATGCCAGCCCGGCGGGATCGGTTAGTTCAGATCGTAACCAGACGAACTCACGATCCAAAAGGGAGATAGATGTATGAAGTTGCACAAAACATACTCCAACAATTACAAAAAGAGGGTAAAGGACGCTAATCGACGAAGCCCAAAAATAAATTAGGATTTTGATCGAAACTAAAATCGAATTGATGGAGCTAGGGATTTCCAATACCCGATTTACCACTGGTTATGACCAAGGGTGAACCAGCGATATTGGACAAGGGAAATAATTAGAGGGGAAGAAGAACCTACAAACAACCAATGCCCCATCTTTATTTAGATTTTTTTTTATCAAAACCGATGATTGGAAATCGAAATAGGGGTTTCCAACACCACTGAAGACGAAAGACACCACCACCGAGGACGAAAGTGAGAACGACGCACATGGACCGGAGACCAAGACTATTCAAGCCGATGAGGCGGGTTGGTGGCTTCCGGAGGAGGGGGTTTAGGGCTCCAAAAGAGAGCGTTTTCTCAGTACGGTGGTGTCGAGTGGCCGAAGTCGATACTATTCAAGTAGGGATGGCAATTTCACCCGCACTCGACCCGAACCCGAATCACCCGACCCGAAAAAGTGGGTGAAAACCCAAAAAAAAAAGCGGGTGGAAAGTGAATGTGGGTGAAGTGGATATGGGTGGTGGGTCGGGTGGGGTGAAGTTTTTCTCCACCCGCACCCGATCCACCGCCCGACCCATCACCCACCACCCGATCCGATCCATATAAAATATATATATTTTATATAAAAAAAATATACAAAATTATATAGTGTATACATATAATTATACACAATTATACATATAAACACTATTACATATATAACACAGTGTGTGTACACCGACCAAAAAGAAAGAAAGTATACTGCACTGCATTAGTATACATAGAGTAATATACAGTATGTATATATCTATACAAAGTATAATATATGTATAGATAAATAAATAATACTTATAGAAAGTGTAAATTATATAATATAATATAATATATATTATATATATGCGGGACGGGACGAGATTTGCGGGATAAGAAATCTTCGTCCCGCGTCCTGTCCCGCATAATATTTGTACCAAATTGATTGGAATTTAATTACATGCATTTTGGGAAAATCACCCACATTTTACCCATATTTCACCCATTTCACCCGATGGATATGGGTGAAGTGGATATGAGTGGGGTGATGGGTGGGGAAATGGCTCACCCATGGTGGGTCGGGTGAAATGGGGGTCCATCCACCCACCACCCGACCCATTGCCATCCCTATATTCAAGTCGAGGAGGCGGGTTGGTGGCTCCCGGAGGAGGGGATTTTTGTTTTTGTTGTATTTTAATAGTTTTTTTTTATATATATAGAATAGATGTAATTTTAGAATATGTTGTTGAAATATTCCCGTGTACGAGACGGAACACACAATAGTTCATTATAATTATAATACAATTATAATTATAAATATTTGAATAGTGTTTGTTAACCTATTTTATAGTTTATTTAAAATAAAATATATTGTAAATTATATCAATAAATTATATTAATTTTATAATATAATTATAAACTTTATGCAATATTTTTTGTATGAATGACACAATTTATAAGATAATTTATTTAAAATTTATATTAATTTAAATATATTATTAAATTAATTAACCAAATATTATTAAAATATTTATAATTATAATGCATTGGAATCCAAACATCTTTTGAGAATAAGGCGTTTTTTTTTTTACTTTTTTTTTTTACAGGAGGCAAAAATTAGGCGTTCCTTACCTAAGTAAGGAGCCACCATGATCATCTAAACAGATGATGTTATACAGATCCCTAAAAGTAGGGAGATTAGACCTAGTACAAGTAGCCTTAGACTTAGCAATAAAATCAGCCGTTTTGTTTGCCTCTCTGTAGCAATGCCTGAATTCGATGCTGTCAAAACTGGAGCTGAGTTTCCTGATAAGTTCCACTTCCCTTAAGATCTCCCATCTAGGATGACTTCTGTCGTTGATGGATTTGATTACTTCCAAGCAGTCTCCTTCAACTATTACTCTCTTTATACCTCTAGCTACAGCTAGTTGTACTCCTGCACAAAAAGCAGCAGCTTCTATGTGGATGGCAGATATAGCTACCGTTTCCGATTGCAAAATATCATTAACAAACCCATTGTGATCCCTGACGATCACTCCCACCCGGCTCTCACCAGTGGGCATGAACGAACCATCTACATTGATCTTCAACGTATCTTTAGGTGGTTTTAACCATTTCGAATTCCGTTTTCTTTTAGTGGTATGGCAAGGTTTGTTAGCCATACTATTCTTTGCCGAGAGCCAGTCATGTTGATCGAGTTTTGCATTTAAAGCAATGTGGTTGCCAAATGAAACTCAGTTCTTCTATATGTTTATAATCTTGATTCATCCAGAGAAGTTCATTCAAATTTTGACATTATGGCGGAATTAAAGGTTTGTTTTGCTTTCTCAGGTGTTCATAGGATGCTATGATTTTTCTGGTAAAGGGACAGGAGAAAAAAAGGTGGTTATTATCCTCACTGTTGTTGTCGCAAAAACAACAGTTAGAAGGGACTCTGTTGTACTATTTATTTAATCTCTCTTTTGTGGCTAGGCTGTCTGTTGTAATTTTCCAAATGAGATTTTTGATTCTAGGTGGAAGGTGAAGTTTCCATATCCACCGAAAATCTCCTCTGTTATTATTTGTCGATTCAGTCCTTTGTCTTACTGATTTGGTGGAAAATTGTCCATTCAAGTTTAATTTCCATATGAGCTCGTCAGATGAAGACCAGTTAGGTATTTTGATTAATTTGATCTTGTCTATAATGTATCGCGGGAAAATTTCATTAAGGAGAGATAAATCCCACTCTTTGTTTGTGTTGATGAGATGGCTGACTCTGAGATCAGGGTCTAATAACTGCTGAAAATCTGAAAGATCATGGTCAGGTATCCATGGGTCATTCCAAATATTTATGCATTCCCCATTACCAACTATCCAAAGAAGTCCTTGTTAGAATCTCTCCCTAAGTTGGAGAAGTCTACCGAATTGCCAGGATGTGTTTTGACTTGTTCTTTCCATTAGTCATTTCTCTTGGAGATATTTTTCCTTGATTATCTTCACCCATAT
This sequence comes from Persicaria maculosa, assembly GCA_963922045.1. Lineage (NCBI taxonomy): Eukaryota > Viridiplantae > Streptophyta > Magnoliopsida > Caryophyllales > Polygonaceae > Persicaria > Persicaria maculosa. The sequence goes on from OY998255.1 coordinate 70,014,548, forward strand.
ATTGGATGGTTCCTTACATATTTTCCAAAGAAGCTTCAATTGTAAGCTTATGTTCATTTCCTCAGCCAGAGTAATGCCAAGGCCTCCCTGTTCTTTTGGTTTACATATCTTTTCCCAGCTAATTAACGGGGTGTATCTTTCCGTGCTTAACTTATTCCAGAAAAAGTTTTTATGAACTTGATCAATTTGATTTAAAATCCCTTTTGGTAGCAAAAAAATTTGCATTAAATAGTTCGTTTTGGAACTAAGATTTGCTTGGATGAGAGTAGCCCTACCCGCCTGACTGAGAGAGTTTGCCTTCCAGTGGGACAATTGTTTTTGCAGATTTTGGACTGCGTCATTAAAGATTTCGTTTTTAATTCTACCTCTAACCAGAGGAATCCCTAAATATTTTTCTATTGTTTTGGAGATAGGAATATTCATATCTCTAGCAAGATAGTTTGCCAGATTTGTACCAATGTTCCCCGAGAGTTGTATGGAGCTTTTGTTGTAGTTAATAGTTAGTCCAGAGAGGTTTGAAAAGTTGTTTAGCATATTTTTAATAGTGTGTAGGCATTTGTGAGAAGCTTTAGCAAAAATGATTGTGTCATCCGCAAAAGTGAGGAATGGAATTGGGGTTCCATTTTTGCTTAGCTTGATGCCAACTAGTGCATCTTCATAGTTGGCTTCTTCTATAAGTTGTCTTCCAAAATTTTCCATGCACAGGATGAAGATGTAAGGAGCAAGGGGATCCCCTTGTCGTATGCCTCTGCCTGGTTTGAATTGAGTTCCGGGACGGTTATTGACCAGAACTGAAAAGGTTGTTGTCGTAATACAGCTCATCACCCAGTTTATCCAACGAGGATCAAAACCAAATTTGTTCAAGGTGGCTCTGATGTAGTCCCAGTTGATCTTGTCATAAGCTTTTTCCATGTCTAATTTGAGAGCCATCCACCCTTTTTTTCCTTTTTGTTTATGAAAGTTGTGAAAGATTTCATGGGCTATAAGGGTGTTGTCTTGAATTGATCTACCTTCAATGAAGGCACTTTGGAAAGGATTGATAAGACTATCTAGAATAGTTTTAAGTCTGTTTGCCATAATTTTGGCTATGATTTTATACATGGTATTACATAAGCTGATAGGTCTATAGTGATTAATGTTTAGAGGGTTCTCAACCTTTGGGATTAGTGCTATGAAAGTTTGATTGATTTGAGATAACATACTACCTGAGTGGAAAAAAGCTTTAATTGCTTTGCACAGTGAAGGTCCAATAATTTTCCAGTACACAATATAGAATTCTGGTGAGAAGCCGTCCGGGCCCGGTGTTTTGTCTTCAGCCATGCTATTGAGAATAAGGTGTTGTCATGTTGGCATTCAATATTTATTATTTTAAGATGGATAAAATCACATCTTAATGGGATATTTTGCATGAATTCGCAATTTGTCAACGGATTCACCATTTATATTTAAAGTTATATAATAAGAAAATGGGAGTGGTTCGGGTGTGCACACATATTACTCGATGAAATGTGAAATATTATTCGGTGAAATTTGAAGCATTATTCGGTGAAATGCGAAACATTCTAACGAATACTGTTATATTTTTTTTCCGTTCAGTTCAGATGAAAACGTCTCGATTCTACAGAATAATTTGTAACATTCTACCGAATAATGTTTAGTTTTTTTTATTCATCCATTTCAAATAAAAGAAACCTCAATTCCCTAAAAAATACTTACAATTTATATGAAATGTTTTCGAATTTCACCAAATAATGTTTCACATTCCCCTAAACAATACTCACATTTCACCGAATAATGCTTCGAATTTCACCGAATAATGTTTCACATTTGACCGAATAATATATTTGTGCACGGTGCACACCCTAAGGCTTGTGCACAAATGATCCATACACATAAGCAGGGCCGGCCCGAGGCCCGTGCGAAAAGTGCAATCGCACAGGGCCTCAAAATTTTGGGGGCCTCGGGATTATACTGTTATATTATATATATGTGTATATATAAATTGTAAAGAATATCACATTGATGCGGTAGATCAGTCGGTTAAGGCATGTTTTAGTTTTGAAAGTGGTTGGGTTCGAATCTCCTTAAGAGCATCCTAAACTTTTTTTTTTGGATTACAACAGAAGCCCGTTTCTGTTTTTTTTCCCTTGCCATCACAAACTCACAAACAATGTAGCAATTCATTCCACTAAAAGGAAAAAAAACCTAATATAGGGAAATCAATTCAACTTATTCAACCATTCTTAAGAAAAAAAACTAATATAGGGAAAGCAATTCAACTTATTCAACCATTATTTTGTATCTATGAAAACATCTCTTTTATTAGTGGATTTGGTAGATTATTTTTTTTCCATTGAATTAGTTTTAAAAAAAAAGGCATCAACATATATGTTGCACAAGGCCTCAAAATATAACGGAACGACCATGCACATAAGAAAATTATGTTATGATTAGTTCAGCAACATTTAAGGCTAGTTTGGTTTAACACGGGAAGAACAATTTTCAAGAAGTTACTTTCCGAGAATTGAATTTCCACGAATTGTACTAATTGTCCCTCCTAAAGATAATTAAAAGCGTGATTAATTAAAAATTATACCATGTTGCTTTGAACGTGGAGCCACATCGCTTTGAACGTGCGTTTAGGGGGTGAAATTTGTGGTGTATCTAACAAGACCCTTTTTTAAAATATATTCTACAATCGCCAAAATCACATCTCAACCATACACGTGTTGCCCATCTACCACTTCTCTTTTGTTGTGTGCAACGACTAACACATGTCCAGACAGCCACTCCCTCCTTTGTTCGAGTTCTCCTGCTACGTGCTGAGTTTTAACATGGAAATGCGACGTCGTTTTCATAGCTACAAATACAAAAAAGAAATTAAACCCAAACACAGTCTTTCCTAGCATCCCAAATTGGCAAATTCTCAATTAACCCAATACTAGCACTAATATCGTCCATATGAGATGCTTGCTCCCTTTGCAATTTTTTGATATAAATATAACCCAAGCATCGGTGAATAGTTCACCGATAAAGATGCCCTAGGAGTATATAAATATCGGGTATGGATATGTCATGTATTTAGTACAGTATTATATGGATATCAATTTGAAATATTTATATACAGTACAAATCGAAACTGTGTTGATTTTTTATCCTTTTGGTATCCCATTTTGGGGTATATATAACATTTCTCTTAACTCTTCTAGAATCGTCTCTTCTTTATAACTGATGCTACTTCCGACGTACCATTGACGCGGATCTTCACCTCTTCTTACTCTCTCTCCTTCTGTATCCATTCAATGCAACTTTCCCTTGGTAATTTATCATTCCCTGCTCACGTTCTCATTACTAGCCCCTTCCTTCACCACCGAAACCCTTGGATTTCGATTTTCAAGTCTTCGATAGTTGCGACGGGAGTGGTATCCGCCAATCCCGTGGCACCTCCTTTCAATGTTCTTGTCATTGGTTGAATTTGGACTCCGTTTGGCAATGGATGTAGCTTTTTGGATCTTTTGGTTTTAATATTCTATATTTTAAAATAAGTTAAGTATAAGATTTTAGTTTATTTAACTTTTGAAATTGGATTTTCACCAACTGATGAGCCCAAGTTTTTTCAGAACTTTTTTTTATTCACAAATCTACTATTTTTCCTATCTCATCAACTAGTTAATTTGTATCAATTGTTTTGCCAGTTGAATTATTGATTTTTTTTTTGTTAAGTAAGAATCTATACCAAATATACCCGAATCTTGAAAGGCCGACAAGTCGACAGACAGAATACCACCGAAACATACAATAGAAGACAGAAAGGTGCAATAAAACAAGTAGAACACCCTACAAAAGACGAATATCAGCAAAGCTAAATCAAGCATGTTGGGGACGTAGACTACAAACGAAGTCAGACACCATCATGAAACAACATCATTTGCTAGCGATACACCAGAAATCCCCGTGGGCAGTGAAGACGAACATCTAGGAAGCTCTTTCCGATCATGGAGTTGCCTCGTAACCAATTGCGACTGCCAGAACCCCAACGAATAAGAAGAAGTCCTAGACGCAACAAAGCAAGGTTGCACGCCACTCGAGAAAACCGCATCACGAAGGACCGATCAAAACGGACCAGTCAAGCCCTAACGGGGTTTAATTCAAGCTCTTTCAATCGGGATTCCGAATCCAAACAAGATTTATGGAGTTGTTAATTCAAGTCCTTTCAGGATTTATTTTAAGCTATTTCGAGCGGGATTTCAGGCCCTTACGAGATTTTTGGAATTTTTACATATTTATAAAAAAAATGAAATTATACATATATAAAAACCGTGTTCGATTTTATTATTAGTTTATGATGAAAACACTTTATTAGCTTATAAACACTCTAATTTAATATATATCAAACACACTTAATGCATGATCAATTTCAACTAACATGTTAGTTTCAGCTACTCCATCAATTACTTGTTACTAAATAGACCTGTGAATTTCTTTTGGTTGATTTCTTTTGGTTCCCTAACAATAACTTTTTGGAAATGAGTCGTGAATTTTGATTTTTTGTGTGAGCTTATTTTCTAGTATTTTTTTGTGGATTTTGCTTTTGGTTCCGTTGGTTCATTAATTGTTTGGGTTTTAGAATTGTATATTTATATTTCATGTATGATCTACTTAGCATATCAAACAAATATATTAGATATTAATTCGATACCCATATCGAGAGGCGGAGCCAAGGGGGAGCACATGCCATAGCCATCATTTGACAAATTAACCTTTTATATCTATTATCCTTGCCGATATCTTTGTTTTGATACATAATACGTCTTAATCTGGTATCCGAGTATAAATTTATGAATGTCTGAATATTAAATGTATATTAATCACTTTAATCTTATTTTAATAAACTATAATGTTTTTATATTTTATTAAAGGTATATGAATCAACTTGTCCATTGAGTTAATATTTATTATGTTGTTTTTCCCATTCTTATTTTGTTAGTTTTTCCCCCTTATGATATTTCATATATTTATTTATTTATTATTCTTTTAAATGGAAAAACACGACGACGTTTTATTCTAAACAGACAATATTTTTTATACTAAAATGACATCATTTCTTGTCATATATAGAGTTTTATTCTAAATTGACAATGCTCTCAAGTTTGAGTCTTACAAAAATTTCTTTAAAACAAACTTGCAAGATTGGTAAAACAAGTTGTATATATTGCCTAATTATGTAGCCAAACAAATGTTACATAAAATATGTTTGTTCTCCAATAAATGGTAATATAACATTCCATTTCATAAAAGTAAACCAATCAATATACAGGCCACGTTTGTTTGTTCGTTTGAAACCTATTAGACACTTTGTCGAAAAAATTATACAATTGGCATTTGCATACCAATTGACCCTGACTTGACCAAAAATTAAGCAAGTCAAACTGCAAAGTAGCTACCGCATACAAGATTAATTAATATATAAAATTAGATGGAGAAATGATATCTAAATAAAATATTGGTTTTTATTAAATTAAAATATTGTAATGTTTTAGCACGGGTACCTTAAACGTTCCATAGATAAAAGATGCATCAATCTTGGTTTTATATCATTCTGCATTAAGCATTTGTCGAGTAAAATTTGTGTGATCGTTAAGATGACTCAATCTTGGTTTTATTTCATCCTCCATTAGGCATTTGTCGAGTAAATTTTGTGTGAACGTTTTTGTTGTGATGCATTGAAACCTTTGTTCCACATCGAAAAATACGAAAACTTGAATCTTGCGGGGCCAGGCCTTGCATATATATATAAGTTGGTGATTACTCCTCTTCATGTCAATTGGTTTTAAAAGAAATCTTGCTAGTCTTATGTATCGCATTCGGGATGATCCACTAGGATTTAACAGTTTTCAATTGCCAATTGTGTTATATAATCAATTTAATTAAAGCTCAAAGTTTGGGTCAAATTAATTTGAGAAAATTTGCGCCGAAAGCGCAAATTTTTGGCCAAATTAGGAAACTATACATGTTTTGGTAAAAATTAGAAAATTATACATCTTGTATATTTTAACCTAATCTCAAATCTAAACCACCCCCAAATTCTCAGATATGTGCCCCTCTCGATCTCTCCCATTGCTGCTCTCCTCGGTTTCTACGGTGTTCTTGTTTCGAGAGGAAATCCAGAAATCAATATATGCGCTCTCCATTTCAAGATTTCCATGGGTGAGGGCTGACGAGGGGTGTGCGATGATGAAATCACCAGAAATTAGAGAAATCGCTAGCGATGTAGAGCGGTTGGATGCGATGACGAGGGAGGGAAGGAAGGCGATGGCGAGATCCGCTTCTATGTTGTGCAGCGGCGAGATCCAATGCCGACGTTGACGACAATCGATATGCTCCTTTGAGTCCTTCCTCCTTCTTCTTCTCCAACGACGACGATGACAACAATCGAGGTTGGAGGAGCAGAGCCTGGCGATTGCGAGGCCTCTGGAGGCGGACGATTTGATGCTATTCCTCCTCTAGTCCTCTGCCTAATCTCCGACTAGGTAGGCGATTGCGGGGCCTTCTTCCTCCTCTGCCCGATCTCCGACTAGGTAGGTGATTTGATCTTATGCCCCTGTGTAAATTCCGTTAATCTTTGCTTCACTTTTGGTTAATCGACGCGCTAAATTGAGCTTGATTGCGAGAGTTTCTGAACTGAAATTCTTTGAAACTACATGATTTGGATTTCAAGGTTTTCTGAATCTAATATGATGTTTGTTTGCTCAATCTATTTCTGGATCTGGTGACGTGCTTGCGTTTTTGTTGTTTGTACTTGGATTTCTGTTGCTGAGTGTTCTAAGGGGTCGTTTGGTATCGATATCGGATGATATCTTTGATATCTTGATATCAAGATATCGGTATCGGTATCAAGATATCGATATCGGGCGATATCGATATCAAGTGATACCTCCAAAAAAAATCAGTATATCAAAATAGACCAAATTTGATATCTAGATATCAACTGATATTGATATCTGGGTGTTACCAAACACAGATATCAGGTATCAAGTGATATACTAGGGATACCAAATACTAGATATCGATATCAGTTTAATTGATATCGATATCTAGCCATACCAAACACTGGGGCTGATATCTGATATCTAGATATCAATACCAAACGACCCCTAAGTAATTTATGGTTAACTACAGCTTCATTCTAAGTGATTTTTTCCAAGAACTGAGAATTTGGATCGAGAATTTTAGACAAAACTCATAAGGCTGAGTTCTGTAATTTGGAGAAAGAGACGAAGAAAGGAAGTGCGTAATCTGTATTTTTCTGAATTGCAAAAGTGTCTCAATTGACTGCATACAACTCGTATATATAGTGATGGATTGTGAATTGGCTTTCTAGAACTTCCTAGCTGCAAGTTGCAACTTGCTTAAAACAAATTCTCCCGCCAATTCAAACTAACTTATATACAATGTCACCCCCCCTCAAACTGGAGCAAGTTCAGTTGTGGACATGCCCAGTTTGGATAATAATTCCTGATGATGCTGAGATGGGAGGATTTTTGTGAGAACATCTGCTAACTGGTTCTCAGTAGGAAGATAAGTTGGTTGAAGTAGACCTTCCATGACCTTTTCCCTTGTGAAGTGGCAATCGATCTCTATATGTTTCGTACGCTCGTGAAAAACTGGGTTTCTTGCAATGCTTAAGGCTGATTTGTTATCACAATGTAAGGTGACAGGAGTGATATGATGTTCTCCCAACTCCTTGAGCAAGTTAACCAGCCATGTAACCTCAGATGCAGCTTGACTCATGGCTCTGTATTCTGCCTCTGAAGAACTCCTTGAAACTGTTGCTTGCTTTTTAGATTTCCATGAGATTGGATTGGCTCCATATAGTACCACATATCCTGTGACTGAGCGCCTGAAGATTGGACAAGATGCCCAATCTGAGTCTGTAAATGCCTGGAGACGAATCTGAGAGCCTTTTTGAAGCTTGATTCCATAGTGTGTAATGCCTTTCACGTAGCGCAGAAGATGCAGCAAAGCCTCTTGATGAGATTCATTTGGATGTTGGAGAAACTGGCTTAAGACTTGGACAGCAAAGCTTAGATCTGGTCTTGTGTTTGTCAAATAGCTAAGCTTTCCAACCAAGCTCCTATATGTTGTGGGATCTGCAATCAATTTTCCTTCATGAGAAGCAGATACTTTGAAATTAAGAGGCAAAGGAGTTATGCAAGGACAAAGATTAGAAATGTTGGCTTCTTTGATTAGTTCATTGCTAAATTTTCTCTGGCTAAGAATCAAAGCATTATTGAATTTAATGACTTCAATTCCTAAAAAATAATTGATCTTCCCCAAATCTTTGATGCTCAACAAGGCATGTAATGAATCCTTGAGCTTCTGGATTTGTGATAGATCGGATCCTGTGACCATTATGTCATCCACATACACAGTGACTATAGTTAGATGACCATTATCATGACATAAAAATAATGAGGAATCAAACTTAGATTGAACATAATTGAGAGTTTGTAGGGTAGAAGCCAGCTTACTAAACCATTGTCTTGAAGCTTGTTTTAAGCCATACAATGATTTCTTAAGATGGCAAACCTGTTTTGATGGATTTGGAACACCTAGAGGCATTGTCATGTAAACTTCTTCTGGTAAATCTCCATGGAGAAAAGCGTTGTTGACGTCCAATTGATAGACATCCCAACCATTGTTAAGAGCCACTGATATCACAGTTCTCACTGTTGTCATTCTCACAGCTGGAGAGAATGTTTCTTCATAGTCCACCCCATACTGTTGTGTGTAACCTTTTGCCACTAGTCGAGCTTTAAACCTTTCTACTATCCCATCTGCTTTGAGTTTAATTTTGTAAACCCACTTACATCCTATTGCTGTTTTGCCTTGGGGTAGATCCACTGTTTCCCAAGTGTTAGTCTTTTGGAGGGCTTGGATTTCCTTATCCATAGCTTCAACCCAACGTGGATCTTTAGCAGCTTGAGCATAGGTCTTTGGTTCAGTAGGGATGTCAACAGATGAGATAGCAGCATGGCAAGCATAAGGAATGTGCAAGGAATCTGTAAAACCATTGAAGAGTGGAAATTGCTCTAGATTAGCCCCAAAGTTACAAACATAATCTTGCAAATAATAAGGTCTTTTAATGGTTCTAGATGGTCTTCTGTCTAGTAATGTATTCTTATCTGAGGTAGGTTCAGATGAAGAATCATCATTAGAAATGGATTGAACACCACTTGTGGACAAAGAATCAGTAGATTCATTTTCAGTATCCACAAAAGAATCATCATTTAAGACTAAATCAGTATTCTCAACACCAGCAGTATCAAAAAACATAGTGTCAACAGTATCATGAAAAATAGGAGGTAAAACAGTTGAATCATTAAGAGGAAATTTATGAAGAGGAAAGTTGAGTTCATGAAACTTGACATCTCTTGAGACAGAGATTTGCCTTGTTTTTAAACTCAAGACTTTGTAGCCCTTTTTACCAGAAGGGTAACCAATGAATACACAAGGATCACTTCGTGGATCAAACTTTGATCTACCTTCCTTGATTGTGTTAACAAAACACAAACAACCAAAAGGCTTTAGGAAATCATATTCAGGTAAGTGTCCATATAAAATCTGAAATGGAGTCTTAAAGTCAAGAGATGATAAAGGGAACCTGTTTACCAAATAGGTTGCAGTCAATATGCATTCTCCCCAATAATCAATAGGCAAACCTGATTGAAAGAACAAAGCTCTGGCTGTTTCTAATAAGTGCTGATGCTTCCTCTCCACCACTCCATTTTGTTGTGGAGTATACACACAAGATGTCTGGTGGATTATACCCTTGGTAGAGTAAAATTCATCAGCTTCTCTACTACAGAACTCAGATCCATTGTCTGATCTAAGCACCTTTACCAACCTGCCAAACTGTCTCTCAACAAAACTTATAAAAGATTTTAAAATAGCAAAAACACAACTCTTTGTAGATAACAAGTGAGTCCAAGTGGTTCTAGAAAAATCATCAACCACAGTTAAGAAGTATTTATAGCCATTATGTGTAGAAGAACCATAGGGTCCCCAAATGTCAACATGGATCATCTCAAAACAGTACAAAGACTTGATAGAACTAGAAGGAAATCTATTCCTGTGTTGTCTTGCCTTTGGGCAAACAGTACACAGTTTATGAGAGCCATTTATTACATCATCTTTTAAGAAGGAAAAATGTCTCATTTGATCAAAAGGTACATGACCAAGCCTACAATGCCATGTATCTAGAGATACACTACAAGCCAATTTTCTTTGATCATGATTTGCAGAAACCTTAAGATCCTCATTAGATGTCAGGTAGAGCCCCCCAGCAACCTTACCAAGCACTTGTGGCTTGTTCATGGAAGGGCCCTGCACATAACAATGAGAGGTAGAGAAAAACATAAAAGCATTTAAGTCAGTAACAAATTTTCGAACAGATAACAGATTATATGCAAAGTCTGGCACATGAAGAACATCATGTAAAACCAAGTGCTCCTGCAATCGGATAGAACCAGTGTGACAGATCAAAGACTGTCCATTGTTTGGCATTGAAATAAACTTGGGAGTCTTGACCACAACATAACTATCAAACATAGATAAGTGTGGACAAATGTGATGGGTAGCACCACTATCTATAACCCAAGATTGATCATGGCCTTTAATGGAAAAACAAACAAATTTACCTGCCAAACCTGCAGACTCATTGTTCGGAGTCCCAAGAGAGCCACAGTCTGTTCATATTGCCCCTTTGTGAAAGAAGGAACATGCCCTGCTCACCAACCTCATCAGAGGTCACATTAGCAGCAAACTTCCTTGGTTTGTCAGACCCTCCATTCTTGAAATTTAGAGGGTATCCATGAATCTTAAAACACCTACTGATGGAGTGACCTTGAACCTTGCAGTGCTCACAGAAGTATGTCGGCTTTCCTTTACCATTGTTACCGTTTGTAGCTCCTGTAGATGCACCTTTTCCTCCAAAATTCGATTGGCCAGAAGCATTCCTCTGAAAGGCATTGAATGCAACCCCATCTCCAGTAATTGACGGAGGATTGTTCAATTGTCGTTGTTGTTCTTCTTCCAAGACCATCCTATAAACTTCAGAAATATTCGGCGTTAGCCTAATCATCAATATGCCAGCTCTCACGCTATTGTAAGAGTCAGGAAGACCAACCAGAAACTGCATCACTTGTTGATTCAACAACAATTTCGGCAAGGGATTATCCACACCACAAGAATTGCATTTCGGAATCTCCAGTAAAGACACATATTCATCCCACATTTTCTTGAATTTTGTAAAATAGGATGAAACAGAAAGATTACCAAGAGAAATAGTAAACAAATCCTTTTGAACCTGATACAGCCTCGTGCTGTTTGGTGCCCCAAATCGCATCTTCAAGTCTTCCCAAACTTCCGACACTGTGGTGCAGTACATCAAGGATTCAGCGATATCCTTTTCCACCGAGTGCAAGATCCATGAGATCACCATGAAATTGCATCTCCTCCAGTGCGGGTACATCGGAGAGTTTTCGCTTGGCGCTTGACAGCTTCCATCAATGAAAGCGATTTTGTTTTTCGCAACCAGAGACATCTCCACAGCGCGTCTCCAGTGATTGTAGTTGTCGGCATTGAGTAATCGAGTAGATAATGAGTAGTTTGGATGATCCGAATAATGCAAATACAGGACATCGTTCGGATCGAGAGCAGCAAGATTGGGAACACGAACTTCTTGATTTGGATCACGAATTTCTTCCATGGTGACGAATCTTCATGAATTTTCGTGGATTTGGTTTAGATCTCAGCAGAGATAACGAAGAACAACAAATTGAGCTATAGCAAGCTCTGATACCATTCCAAGAACTGAGAATTTGGATCGAGAATTTTAGACAAAACTCATAAGGTTGAGTTCTGTAATTTGGAGAAAGAGACGAAGAAAGGAAGTGTGTAATCTGTATTTTTCTGAATTGCAAAAGTGTCTCAATTGACTGCATACAACTCGTATATATAGTGATGGATTGTGAATTGGCTTTCTAGAACTTCCTAGCTGCAAGTTGCAACTTGCTTAAAACAAATTCTCCCGCCAATTCAAACTAACTTATATACAATGTCAATTTTTGGAACTTGTTGAGTGTACATCATGAGTAGCTAAATCCTCTTTTTGACTTTTGAATAATTCATTGCTTTGTTGTACTAATTCGTAGGTCGTGATGTTTATGCGGGGCAGCGAAGCAACGATGGTTTTTGGCTTGGTTATTCAGTGGAGGAATATAACAGATTGTATCTGTGACAGTGAAGAAGGCAGTGAAGATGAGAGCAAGTGTATCCATGATGATTTGTTATGTCTCTGGAGGTACTGAATTCCTATTCATGATGCTTTGTTATAATTCAACCTGGTGATGTTGCTGATGTTGAATTTTCCTAATGTTTAATTAATTCAATTTTAATTGATTTGATGATGCTTTTGGCTTTGCTGAGTACATATAGTAGGTATATTCTTCCACTATTACTGTTTAGGTTGTGTCTTGGTGAATGTAGTAGGTAGAGGTGTATAAGCTACAACAATGTGTCACTGTTTAGGTTGTCTTGGTGGATGTAGTAGGTAGAGGTGTAAGCTACATCAATGTGTTAGACATTCGTTGTTGAATTTGCTTTTGGTTTTCTTATTTCTATGAATTTGTTTTACTGTCATTAGCTCCTCCGTTCATTGCATTCTTCCATGTGTTTTATTTATCACATGTTTAGAAGATGGTGCGGTATTTTGGTAATGATTGGTAGCATTTAATGTTTTGTGGAGCTTATTTAGTGTTTTATGTATTTAAGTGTTTGTTTTACTGTCATTGGTTTGTTTTTAGTGTTGACATTGTTTTTATGCGTATTTTTTAGTGCTGACATCATTTTTATGCATATTTTTTAGTGCTGACATCGTTTTTAGTTGGATATTATATATGTAGGTATATATATATATATATGTATGCTTGAGTCATTAAAAAATGGTTTTTTTAGCACTGACATCGTTTTTATGTGTATTTTTTGGTGTTGACATCGTTTTTTGCGTATTTTTTAGCGCTGACATCGTTTTTATGCGTAATTTTTAGTGCTGACATCGTTTTAATGCGTATTTTTTAGCGCTGACATCATTTTATGCGTATTTTTTAACGCTGACATCATTTTATGCGTATTTTTATGTAGGTATATATGTGCTGATATCTTTTTGCAATATTAGAGATGGAGGAGGTAGGATGTACAATGATTTTGCGCTATTCGGTGGCATCGACGGACGTCAGCAGAGGAGCCTCCAATGTCCCGATCGGTGGAACTAGGAGGAAGATGTACAATAATTTTGAAATTTTATTTAATTACACTTTTGCCTAACTTCTTTATTTATTAAACATTTGTGTTTATATTTGTGGTTTCTATTATGTTAAATTGTGTTTGCGAAATTTAATATTTCAGTGTCAACAAACGTTATAAAAATCTAGTATCAGCAAACGTTATTGTTAATATTCCTGTCAGCAATCGTATATATTTTTTCTTTGAAAGTTTCTCGTTAACAATTGTTTTCTCCGACACCGACCTCAAGATAGTTGCCGTCAGCATCGTCGACATCCCCGGTGTTAGCATCGTCGACGTCCCCCGCGTCAGCGTTGTCGGAGTCTTCGATGTCAGCAAATTCGATGTACTTGGTGTTGGCGTCAGCAATGCTGACGTCAGCATTTCCGACGTCGGCGTCATCACTGGCACGTAGAAAAAAAAAGACGTTGGCGTGAGCATTCTGTAAACGGCGTCAGTATTTTCGACGTCGGCGTCAGCACTGACGCGGAAAAAAAAATCTCGCGGAGGGAGGGCACAAAGGAGAGGAGGGGGGACACGCAGGAGGGGGCACAAGGGATGTATAGTTTGCTAATTTTTACCAAACTTTGTATAGTTTATTAATTTAACCAACTTATATGTATACTTTGCAAATTGTCCCAATTATTATTATTATTATTTTTTTTTATTAGGTAAAAATTCGATGGCCAGACAGACCTGGCTCATCGAGAGGCCGACAAAGTCAGCAGACGGCGAACTGTCGAACATACAATCTAAAATAAACGGTGCAATACAAAGCGACAAACAAACAACCCCAGGTGAACAGACGAACCTAACCAAAAAGCTGAGAATAACACGGACAAACCCCGGAGCCAAGCGCCACCAATCGATGACACCGCTGGCCAGCGGTACATCAGGAGTCCCTCCTGTGGGCGATGAAGACGAACCTCCAAGGAAATTTCCGGATAACGGAGTCGCCTCGATGCACAACGCCACGACCCTAGCCAGACCCGACCCTGGACACCATAATCCCAACTCAGACTAGGACCGCCAAGAACACCCGGAAACGTCGCCGAGAGTCACCCTGCATAAAGCGCACCAGAAAACCCTTTCGGGAAATTGTCAAGACCCTTACGGGTGGGTTTTCTCAGACCCTTGCGGGATTTATCCACTCTCTATTTCCTCTTTTTTTCCCCTTTTTTTCACAAAAAATGGCAAGTCCACATCCTTGGGCCCGAAGGACCCGAAGCTTGGGCCCGAAGGACCCAAAGCTTGGGCCCGAAGGACCAAGGAAGAGCGAGACCCGCTAGAGGAGATTGACACCGAGCCGCTACCCCGACACCGGAGAACCAAGGGAAGTCGACTCCGGAAATCAAGCGGAAGCGGCGACTATAGGAAATCACTGGCGGCCGGGCGAAGCCGGCAACAGCGACGAAGGGTAAGGACGCATCCAGTAGATGCGATTGAGAGACAAGGAGGATGATGGCCAAAATAGACTCCATAGGTGGGTGATTCAGGAGATTGATCGAACTGGAGACGCCGAGGACCCCCCGGAAGGAGAGTCGCCGGACAGCCCAGCACCGACGGACATCGAATGACGAGGGAGCACCGACAACCGCAGGGCAACCAAATCCGACCACAACTACTCAGCGAAGATGGATAGAAGGAGATGGATTCGACAAATTGTGTTTAGATGAACAAATTTGACCAAATCAGAGAGATATTGGGAAGATTGACAAGAGAGAGATTTAATCAATTAGGGATTTCACGAACGAAATTGGGGCTGAATGGTGGTCAAGGGAGAGTTTCTCTCTCCTAGGAGAGAGAAACTCTCTTTTTATCACTCCTTGTCCCAATTAATTTTAAGTTAACTCATGTTATATATTTTGAGATGGAAGCGTCAGTACTACTTTTTTTTACTTAATTTGGTGAAAATAATAACTAACTATATTTATAAAATCATATATTGCTATATTATGTTGATTAGTGGAAAAAAAACAATTGGTTGAAAAAACAAAACTAAGAAGAAGAAGCCATTTGACATCGTGCAATTTCTCCTTTTTTTTTTGGTGAGAAACCGAGAGCAAGCTCTCATAAATAAAGAGAAAACAGCAAAACACAAAACAGTCTCGGGCTACAAACGGGTGAGGCGGGGGTAGCCCTCCCCCTAGCGTTCCCCTCAACTAGAAAGGAAACACCCTCAGGCGGGTTAGAAAGAAAGTGGGAGCCAATAGAAAAGGAAAAAGCAAGGGCGGCAAGGGAGTCGGCGATGGCATTCGCTTCCCTAAAGACATGACGGAGATGGATATCCCAATTCCATTTGAGAAAGCATTGAAGAGCGGATGACCTTCCGCAATAGTACCTCTGATTAGTGTAACAGCAAGTTGTGAGTCCGTCTCAATCAACACCTTCCGAAATCCCTTGTCCCAGGCTAGGCGCAGTCCTCCTAGGATCCCCCATAACTCAGCCATCGGGACTGTACAGGCGCCAAGGTTGTGGCAGAACCCTGCGACCCAGTGCCCGACATTGTTTCAGAGCACCCCTCCTGCCACGGCCAACCCTTCGTTGCTCCCGGCCCCATCTGTATTCACCTTAATCCACCCATAGGCTGGCCGCTCTCATTTCACCATAGTTGTACTTCTGCCCATCGTCGCCACTCCCTGTTCATGGCTGCTCCAAGCTTTGATGTACTCCTTCGCCCTCCCGTCAATGAAGGTCCTCTTGTCGAAGCATGTCTCCTTGTTGTTGAAGACTCGCTCGTTTCTCCATTTCCATGCCCACCAGAGTGCCATTGCGAACCAACTCGCCCACTCCAATCCTCCATCTCTGGCATCCTTGCTCATCAAATTGCTCCTAAGCCAATCTGCAAATGAAGCACGAAAGAAGTTAGCAGGGATACCCTCAACCAACATCCACATACCTTTGATACATTTGCAGTCTCTGAACAAGTGGGCAAGCGTCTCTGGCTGGTCAAGGCATTTTATTTCGCACACTCCTCGGACACCGCCATGTGTCGTCGCTTCCTCTCAACGTTGGTGAGGATAACCCCTTTGATAACAAGCCAAACGAAGCACCTAACTCTTTCCGACACTTTGAGTCTCCATATCCTCTTGTAGACCTGTGAATCAACCTCACAAAGATCATCAATATCGGTAATACACTCATAAGCCTTACTTATGGAATACTGTCCATCAGACGATCTTTTCCAGCACAAGGTGTCCTGGATCGAGCCATCCTCCATAACATCGGAAGATACTATGTTCATCAAGGTTCTAGCCGGAAGGATGGGGGAAAGTGTCGCCCAATCCCACCCTTCCCCATTAACCCAGTAGCTCCTCACACTCTTCTCAAGCATTTCATCACATGGATCCCCTTGCATCATGTCCAGCAATCTCCCACTTTCGAGCCAAGTATCCACCCAGAACCGGATAGAGGCTCCGTCTCTCAGCACCCATCGGGATCCTGGCAACACCACTACGTTAAGCCCTTTCACCAGGCTTGACCACACGGCAGAGGGGGCCGAGACGGTTACCTCCGGGTTGCGAGTGTATTTAGCTTGCAGAACAGTACTCCACATGTGAGTGCTTTTCCTGGTTAAGAATCTCCACACCAACTTACCTGCAATAGCCGAATTCAGACTGCTCATAGATCGCAATCCAAGCCCACCCACATGCCTAGGATTGCAAAGCTCATCCCACGCCACAAGGTGAATACGCCTGTGCTCCTCGCCATCACCCCAAACGAAGCCCCTGCATAGCTCGTCAATCTTATCACAGACTGCCTTCGAGAGTGTCACTGTAGCCATAGAGTACACCGGGATGGAACACATAACCAACTTGGCAAGCGTTATCCTTCCGGCGAGGCTCAACTTCCTACTCTTCCAGCCGGCAAGTTTACTTTTAACCTTATCGATCACGTGGGCAAACGTCTCACCTTTAACTCTACCATGGAGAACCGGCATTCCGAGGTAACTACCAAGGTTTGTAGTCACCTCGAAGCCGCTCTCCCTATGCAGATCCTCGGACAGACGGTCAGAAACATTAGGCGACACGAAGACCTTGGTTTTGTTAACATTGATCCTTTGCCCGGAGGCGCGGCAGAACACCTCGAGGATCCCTTTGATAAGAGGCTTCGGCAGGCAGGACTATGTCATCGGCGAACATCACGTGCGATATCTCCGGACCTCCTCTCGTGACTTTAAAAGCTTTCCAATCCCCGCTCTCCATAGCTCCCTGAATCAAGTGACTAAGCCTTTCAATGCGTAATATGAATAAGTAGGGTGAGATGGGATCACCCTGGCGAATGCCCCTACTCGGCACGAAGGTTTCCGTGAGCTCGCCATTGACAAGCACCCTCGTCCTGACCGTGCCAATGCATTCCGAGATCCAGTTGATCTAGCAGATCGGGAATCTAGCCTCCTTCATGGTGTCCGTGATGAAGTCCCATCTAAGCATGTCGTAGGCCTTTTCAAGATCGATTTTGATCAACATCCATCCTTTCTTGCCCTTCTTCTTCCTCATAGCTAGAGTGTACTAACTCCTGCATAATAACAATGTTATCCGTGATAAGCCTTCCGGGTAAGAAGCTCCCTTGCATCGGCCCTATGAGGGTCGAGAGGAGAGGCCTTATCCGGTTGACCAACACTTTAGTAATAATTTTGTACAGAACATTGCATAAGCTAATAGGGCGATATTGGGAGATAGACTCCGACTTAGCCACTTTCGCAATTAGAACGATGGGAGTGTCGTTGATGTTCAGATCAAGCGAAGCAGCCGAGAAGAAGTTCCAAACGAAGGCTTTCACTGATTCCCCCACCGTAGTCCAACACTTTTGGAAGAACACCAGTTGGTAGCCGTCGATCCCATGCGCTTTGAAAGCTCCCATTTCCTTGATTGTCGTGTATATCTCGTCATCCGAGGCAGGACCCGAGATGGCGGCCCAGTCCGTGTGGGGAATAGTAGGGAAGGCCCCTCCCTCAAGCAACACCTGAGCCGTCTCATTGGTAGTCAAGGTGTACAGATTCTTGAAGAATCCTATCACCGTGTTTTCAATCTCCTTCCCTTCCACCACATCTACTCCATTCGCATCTTTCAGACACTCAATCCTATTCCGCTTCCTCCGAATAAGAGTCGACAAGTGGAAGAAGGAAGAATTGCGGTCTCCAGCTTTAAGCCATTGCTCTCTAGATATTTGGAACCAAATCAACTCTTCTTGTTCAAGAGCCAAGTTGAGTTGGTTCTGCACATCTGCCTCTTGCTGGAGAAGATCCCTCGTCACTCTGCGCTCCAAAGCATTATGGATCGTCCTGAGCTCCTTGGTCAGCCGGTCCTTCCGCTCGAAGATGTTCCCGAAAACTTCTTTATTCCATTTGAGTAAGCTCCCACGCAGACTATTCAGGGCCACAGGGGTCTCGCAATTCTTATCCCAGGAGTTGCGAACCAGCCCAGTGAAGCTCGGGTTGTCAACCAGGCAGCTTGAAAATGGAAGGGGCGACGATTCCTATTGAGTTGCAACTTCGGGTCCAGGGCAAGCAGCAAGGGTGTGTGGTCGGAGCCGAACTTTAGGAGGTGATGAACCGACGCCTCCGGCCAACTGATCCGGACGTCTGCCGTCACCAAGACCCTATCAAGTCTTTTCGCCACGTACGTCTGAGGCGTCTTGCCCCTGGACCATGTAAACGTTGCTCCATTAAACCCAAGATCGATCAACTCAGCCCTATGGATCCAGTCACGGAACGTGTCGGAGTCCGAGGACAGTAGTCCAGAGTCACCATCTCGCCCCCAACCGTGCAGCGTACTGTTAAAATCCCCCCCCCCCCCCGGATAATAATGGGACCATCAACATCATCCGTAATGCGTCTCATCTGGTTCCAAAACTCCCTTCTATCACTATCATTTGGATGGGCATAGACCACAAGTAGATGGAGATCTCTTCTGCCAGCCCTAACTTTAGCCAAAATAAACCGATCCTGAGTATCAACAATGGTGATAGTCGTGTTATCTTTGTTCCAAAGAAGCCATACGCCTCCTCGAAAACCATCAGCCTCAACGATGGTTCTGTCAGTGAAGTCGAGCTTGTCACACACTTCTCTAGCCCTATCACCAGAGATTTTGGGCTCGAAAATTGCGAGGACATCAATTTTATTCTGTTTGATCATATACCTGATGGATCTGCGGAAACCGGCCTTGCCTGCTCCACAACAATTCCATAGTAAGCGATTCATGATCAATCTACGGGGGAGGATCAGAGGAACCCTTAATTGTCGTTTGAGCTCGATGGCTCCTCATCCCCTATAAGGGAATATGTACTCTTTCCTGAGCCTTCCGCGCTCAGAGTCTCTCCCACCAGATTCATGATTACATCATCAGCTTGGGTAACCGTTAGGTCGGTGGTCGTATGGGGAAAAGTTACAGCCGCCTCCGTAGTCTCTGAAACCTCCTCCATCGCACACGCCGAAGGTGAAGATGGGACCTATAAAATCACAGTGCGAGGATGTGGGTTAGTAACATTATTCTCAACTGGACTGGGCTCAGTGTTAGGCTCCACTAGCCCATTTAGCAAGCTGAAAGAATTATGAAGAATGGGTTTAAAGGTTAGAGGAGGGTCTTCATTTCGAGCCCTTTTCTTGGGCCCATTCTTGGACTCTTGATCCGGCCCACTTCCTTTCTTATCCAGCTTCTGTCTAGACACCACTTTCTTCACTTTCTCCACATCTTTATTCGCTGTTCTTCCAGCCCCCAAATTAAATTCGGATGCTTTAGGGATCTGTTCTTCCCTTCCGTTAGGGGTGGCGCTCTTAATGTTTATTCCCACACCTTTATCCGCCTTCTTTGTATTAACTCCAAGTCCCTTCTTCGAGGCGTCATTCATGGTTGCCCCCCGCCTACCTTCATATTGCTACTATGCGAGCTCGGGCCCTTGCCGCTCCCGGAGCTTCCATCCTCCCCTCCGTTCTTGGGTTTCTGGTTAGCCTTACGGCGAGGCACTTCCATCCAGGGCCCGAACATACCACCGCCAGATTCATCTGTTTCCCCCGTGGTGGCATCCACTCCACCGTCTCCTCCTGGGCTATTAGCAGCGAGCCCCATAGGCGCCTTGTTCCTTGCCCCTGTGTGGCAATTAGCAGTGATGTGGCCATATCAGCCACACTTAAAGCAGATTAGGTGAAGCCCCTCATACTCAAGATACATCCTTTTGTCGTTGATCGTTATCGTGCCCTTCAATGGCTTAGTGAGGTCCAGTTCCACGCAAACCCTAGCAAATCTACATCTGTTGGAGAAAAGCGTCTTTGTGTCCACTTTGATCGGTCTTCTAAATCCTTCTGCTATTTTCATAATCACGTTCTCTTCATAGAAGATAATCGGCAACCAGTTATTCTAACCCACGCAGGTGTTGTCGTGATCTCATCCGTGTATGGGTTGAAGCTAAGCGTCCAAGCCTTGATAATAAGATAGTGGTCGAATATTGTCTAAGGCCCTCCCGTAAGGGCACACATATAGTCATGCTCAGTTTCAAAGCGGACCACATAGTACCCGTTGGGGAGATCAGCCAGGAGAATTTTTCCGGTTGGCCTCCATAGCTCCTTGATCTTCTTTTCCATAGCATGGAACGGGACGAAGCCTCCTAGAGTCTTCACTATCAATGACGACCTCCACACCGTAGATAGAGCATGGATTACCTCCTCATTGATGGCCACCACAGGATCCCCATTTCCTCCATTGGAGTAGGAGATGACAATCTTCCCTTCCAAGAACTCGGGTGCAAGGACAGGTCTTCTCGTTCCGGCATCGCCAACCACCATTTCTTTCCACGTTTTCCTTCCATCTGGGGTTCCCCACTCGGGCCACTAGGCGTGACCGGGGGAGGAGGTTCCACAGTCGTCACCGACAAGTAGCGTTTATATTTATAAAATAAAAAAACCCCGCCGATTTATTCTTTATTATATAGTATAATAATAGATATAATAGATAAATTATATATACTCCATAATAGATAGATTGATTTGAGTTTAAATCTTTTTAATAGAAAATCTTTACATGTGACCGTGACGGAATATTTTACTTTCTTGTATATACTCCATATGATAAATACTCATTGGCATTCTAAAATAAACAAGTATATAAATGTAGATATCATGTCATCTTCCTTTATAGAAAATTCATAATGATGAGATTCAGCTAGCCATATCATGGAGTTGCCTTTGTCGGGCTATGTTCCAGGTGCGGCTCCACAATTTTGCTCTTGCTACTGCTGTTTATTGTGCTATGTTTTGCAGGTCGCTGTTCGTCTGCAGGTGCGTGCTCCAGCTCAGGTTTCACTACATAAACTCAACCTTTGATCATCCTCATCATCAATTTCAAAAACCAGTTACAACTACTTGCCTTTACAAGGCCTACCAGATTGTTGAAAACAATTGTTACCCGTTTCCTATATTGATAATACCGACCGGTTCTTATGTCATTTACTCTGCTGATCGACAACCTCTGTGGGTTCATTGCCTTTTCGACTATGATTTTCGGCATCCTCTCGGTTCTTATCTTGTC